>CM060258.1:25883295-28283295 GCA_030684275.1 Acipenser oxyrinchus oxyrinchus
TGTGGCGGAGTGTCCCGCCCTATTATTATTATTTGTATTATTGTTTGCGGCGCGGATAACAGCGCCGCGTCTTTTATATTTTAAAAACCCGTGAGGATGCATGACTGATCAGCTACTGATTATTTAACTAGCTGACAGTCATGCATCCTTACCAAACGCATGCAGACTGTGGCCGAGGGTAATAAGATAATTAACAGCTAGTTAACCCCTCGGCCAGAGTATAAGAACCTGCAGCAGTCCGTTCTGCGTTGGTTGGGTGTACAGAGAGGAAAGTACGGGAGAACACGGGAGAGCGAGCAAAAACAATTGCTAAAACGTGCTGGTTTAGCCAGCACGCCACTTACTTGTTTGTCTGTTTATTCGTTTGGCCCTCGTGCCCTTTGGTTTGTGTTTTGTTGTTTTGTTTAAATATTTTGTTTTGTTTAATTATTAATAAATCCAGCTGAGTGCCGTTGCACTCAGTTTCACCCGCCCATCCATTGTTTGACTCAGTTACTTCCTGGTCCGTGACGTCACCACTGCAAGCCAGACTGTCACATATGGTGTCCTGCGTGGGACAAACGCCTCCAGGAGCCGGACCAGGAATACAAAGGGCGTTTTTATTTTTTCGAAAAGTGTTTTTGTGTTTGAAAAAAAAAAAAAAAAAAAAAAAAAATGGGAAGAAGCGGCCAAGAAAGCAGCAACAGCAGCAGGTGGCGCATCAAGAGCAGCGGGCCCGGTCACAGGTCCCGTCGCGTCTCTACTACGCCGGATGTTTGCCTTGCCTGTCTGGATGAGGAAGGGTGGTGCTTCCTGTGTGGCGAGGTAAGGTATCTTCCACTCAGCCAGAGCCACGCATGGCAGAAGATGGAGGAGCCTGAGCGTCCGGCGTCAGGGGAGAGGGCCCGCTGGCTAAGACGAGTTCACTCTCCTCTGAGGGAATCTGGGGCTGGCTGGTGGAGCCTGGGAGGAATGCTGAAGAGGCCCTCCCGATGTGATCAACCTCCTGTGGGCCAGAGATGGAGAGCGATGGGAAGCCTGGGAAAAGCAACACTGCCCAGTGTCCCTCGCGGAGGTTGCGGACATGGTAATCCGCTACCTGGCTGCAGATATGGCAGGGCTACCGCTATCTCCAGCTCCATCGGGAAAAGCCCAGCCGCTGCCATCTCCAGCGCCAGAGGGAGAGGAGCCATTGCTGCCGTCTCCAACGCCCGAGGGAGAGGAGCCATTGCTGTCGTCTCCAACGCCCGAGGGAGAGGAGCCATTGCTGTCATCTCCAGCGCCAGAGGGAGAGGAGCCATTGCTGTTGTCTCCAGCGCCAGAGGGAGAGGAGTCATCGCTGCCTTCTCCAGAGGGAGAGGAGTCATTGCTGCCGTCTCCAGCGCCAGAGGAGAGGAGCCGTTGCTGCCGTCTCCAGCGCCAGAGGGAGAGGAGCCGTTGCTGCCGTCTCCAGCGTTAGAGGGTGAGGAGCCCTCGCCACTGTCTCCAGCACTAGGAGCAGAGCAGCAGGAGCTGCCTCTGTCTCCACCACCACCAGGAGCAGAGCAGCAGGAGCTGCCTCTGTCTCCACCACCACCAGGAGCAGAGCAGCAGGAGCTGCCTCTGTCTCCACCACCACCAGGAGCAGAGCAGCAGGAGCTGCCTCTGTCTCCACCACCACCAGGAGCAGAGCAGCAGGAGCTGCCTCTGTCTCCACCACCACCAGGAGCAGAGCAGCAGGAGCTGCCTCTGTCTCCACCACCACCAGGAGCAGAGCAGCAGGAGCTGCCTCTGTCTCCACCACCGCCAGGAGCAGAGCAGCAGGAGCTGCTTCTGTCTCCACCACCGCCAGGTGCAGAGCAGCAAGAGCTGCCTCTGTCTCCGCCACCTCCACCAGCAGAGGGTGAATGCCTGCTGGTTCTGCCTCAACCGCCGTGGGAGGACTGCTTGCCCCTCCCACCTCCACCAGCAGAGGGTGAATGCCTGCTGGTTCCGTCTCAAGCGCCGTGGGAGGACTGCTTACCGCTCCCAGCTCCACCAGCAGAGGGTGAATTCCTGCTGGTTCCGCCTCAACCGCTGTGGGAGGATTGCTTGACCCTCCCACCTCCACCAGCAGAGGGTGAATACCTGCTGGTTCCGCCTCAACCGCCGTGGGAGAACAGCTTGCCGCTCCCAGCTCCACCAGCAGAGGGTGAATGCCTGCTGGTTCCGCCTCAACCGCCGTGGGAGGACTGCTTGCCCCTCCCACCTCCACCAGCAGAGGGTGAATACCTGCTGGTTCCATCTCCACCTCCACCAGCAGAGGGTGAATACCTGCTGGTTCCACATCCACCATCATGGGAAGAACTGCTCCTGCCCTGCCTCGCACCGCCCAAGGATGCCTGTTGCTTCGCACCTACCAAGGATGCCTGCCTCACTTCGCCCAAGGATGCCTGCCTCACTTCGCCCAAGGATGCCTGCCTCGCCGCCCAAGGATGCCTGCCTCACTTCGCCCAAGGATGCCTGCCTCGCTCGCCCAAGAAGGCCTGTCTCGCATCGCCTGGGGCTGCCTGTTGCTCCGCATCGCCTGGGGCTGCCTGTTGCTCCGCATCGCCTGGGGCTGCCTGTTGCTCCGCATCGCCTGGGGCTGCCTGTTGCTCCGCATCGCCTGGGGCTGCCTGTTGCCCGCGATCGCCTGGGGCTGCCTGTTGCTCCGCATCGCCTGGAGAGCCACCAGTTATAGGGTGCGAGGGAGAAGTGGAGCTCCCGCTGCCGCCTCCATGGCCAGGGGCTCCCCTCCCGAAGTTAGCCTCTGGAGGGTCCGCTACTGCTGCTGCTGCCGTCGCCTCCCGGGGTCCGCTGCTGCTGCCGTCGCCTCCCGAGGGTCGCTGCTGCTGCCATCGCCTCCCGAGGGTCCTGTTTTGCTTGGGGTCGCTACCAGTCCTGCCATACGGCAGGAAATACTGTGGCTGGAGCCCCATGAACGGGAGCTGCCGGCCACGGAAAAGGGGGAGGTCAGGAGACCAGCTCCCCAGCCGCACTTCAGCGGCAGGAAATATTGTGGCTGGAGCCCCATGAAGGGCAGCTGCCGGCCACGAAGAAGGGGAGGAGGTCAGAAGACCAGCTCCCCAGCCGCACTTTCGCGGCAGGAAATACTGTGGCTGGAGCCCCATGAAGGGCAGCTGCCAGCCATGAAGAAGGGGGAGGTCAGGAGACCAGCTCCCCGCAGCAATTTCGCTGCAGGAGAGGATGGCCGGAGCCCCACGGAGGGGAGCTGCCGGCCATGAAGAAGGGGGGCAGGTTTGGAGACCACCCCAAAAATTTTTGGCCAGAGGAGCCGGCCTGTGCGCTGGCCATTGGAACGCTACGGCTGTTTGGGTGGGAGGAGGACATCCCACCGTGGGCCGCCACCTTTGGCCCGTTGCTGCCCCTGTTCCTGCGCCGGGACTGCTAGCCGGGACTTTAGGGAATAAGGGGGAGGTGGCGAAAAGGCCATGTGTGCTGCGCACAAGGGGGGCATGTGTGGCGGAGTGTCCCGCCCTATTATTATTATTTGTATTATTGTTTGCGGCGCGGATAACAGCGCCGCTCTTTATATTTTAAAACCCGTGAGGATGCATGACTGATCAGCTACTGATTATTTAACTAGCTGACAGTCATGCATCCTTACCAAACGCTGCAGACTGTGGCCGAGGGGTAATAAGATAATTAACAGCTAGTTAACCCCTCGGCCAGAGTATAAGAACCTGCAGCAGTCCGTTCTGCGTTGGTTGGGTGTACAGAGAGGAAAGTACGGGAGAACACGGGAGAGCGAGCAAAAACAATTGCTAAAACGTGCTGGTTTAGCCAGCACGCCACTTACTTGTTTGTCTGTTTATTCGTTTGGCCCTCGTGCCCTTTGGTTTGTGTTTTGTTGTTTTGTTTAAATATTTTGTTTTGTTTAATTATTAATAAATCCAGCTGAGTGCCGTTGCACTCAGTTTCACCCGCCCATCCATTGTTTGACTCAGTTACTTCCTGGTCCGTGACGTCACCACTGCAAGCCAGACTGTCACACTTCCCCACTAGAGATCAAAGAGCTTGTACCGTGGCCAAAGTACTCTGGGAGAAGTATTTTGTACATTATGGATGGCCGGCCCGGATACATTCAGATCAGGGGCGTGATTTCGAGAGCCGAGTGATCAAAGAACTGCTACAGATGTTGGGAGTGAAAAAATCACGAACCTCTCCTTATCACCCTGAAGGTGACCCACAGCCCGAAAGATTTAACAGGACCTTACTAAACATGTTAGGCACACTGGAGAAGTGCAAGAAAATCCAATGGAGCCAGCATGTTTCGCACCTAGTGCATGCTTACAATTGTACCAAAAATGAGGCCACTGGATTTTCACCCTACTACCTTATGTTTGGGAGAGAGGCTCGCCTACCAGTGGACATTTGTTTTGGTGTTTCACCTGATGGAGCTGGTCCAGAAACTTACCTTCAGTATGTCAAAAAACTGAAACAAGAACTGCAAGATGCCTACCGCTTAGCCCTCAGCACAGAAGATGGCCCAGAAAAACAAAGCCAGATATGATCTCAGGGTCCGGGATCAAGAGTTGTTTCCTGGAGATCGGGTGCTGATAAGAAGTCTAGGCGTGCCTGGAAAAAATAAACTGGGAGACAGGTGGAATGCTGAACCATTTGTGGTTACTGGAAAACTGCCAAACATACCTCTTTATCGTCTCAAGAAGGAGATGGGTCGGAGACTGATAAAAGTGCTTCACAGAAACCACTTACTACCTATTGGGCAGTTAGTGACCGTTCCTT
The DNA here is from genome assembly GCA_030684275.1 of Acipenser oxyrinchus oxyrinchus. Lineage (NCBI taxonomy): Eukaryota > Metazoa > Chordata > Actinopteri > Acipenseriformes > Acipenseridae > Acipenser > Acipenser oxyrinchus. The sequence continues at coordinate 25,888,042 of CM060258.1, forward strand.
CTGTAACTGAACCCAGTACATCTGTGTCCAGACCTAGGACTAGGGGTCTGTTGGATCAAGCCCAGAAAACTAGCCAAGAAGAACATCCGCTCGAACAGTTAAATTCAAGTTCTGATTCAGAATCAGAGGAAGGTGAGGTCACTCAAATCTTTGATTATTCTGGGAGTGACAAATCACAGAGCCCAGAACCCTCTGCTGAAACTGAGAATATTGTGGAGAACGATGCAGACTTACCCGTGGAGGCAGACGTACCACCTGAAGAAGAGGATATTAGTGTGCGTGCAGATAGTGAACCTGAAAGTGTGTTGGATCCTGTTGAAGTAGATCCAGCACCGGATACAGAATCTGAAGAGGGAGAATTCCCTCAGTTTCAGAGCCAAAGACCTTAGAGCCAAGACGAAGTGGTCGTGAAGTGAAGCCGATTGTCCGCCTTTACTTATGATTCACCAGGTACTTCTAGGGATGAACCGCTACATGTCGTTCGAAAACATACACAGGGCATTTCCTACTGGATCATGACCAGACCAGATCGGTACCGATCGTGTATAGAAGTTAATCTGATGGGGCATCAGACATTTTAAAGAGGGGAGAATGTAACCCCTTCAGCAAAGCAGGTTATTTGTATAGCTACGGTAGAGTGACTGAGCTCTTTAGGACCGCAGGGAATCTGTGCCTCTGCCTGTGATGACGCGTGGGCAGGATGTGCGTCTCAATTTGAGCTGAGAGAAAGAGAGAAGGAGAAGAGGCGAGACTGAAAACAGACGCCTGGCAGCTGGTCGGGAAAAATAACCGAAAGACCCAATACAGACGGTGGAGCGGCGCTTTCACTGTCAAAATTATTACAGTTTAAATAAATCTGTAAATACCTAGTATCCAATCGCTGGATGCATCTACAAATGAAAAAGAAAACACCAGTTTGAATAAAACGACACTGCTCACGCTGCACGCCTGACACAGGGGACAGTCACGTTGACTGCAGACTAGACGGCCGACCCTGCAGCTTGGCCCACGCCGCCACAAAAGAGAAAAACAGATCTCAGGTCAGTTTGAATTTTGTGATATTCCTCTGTGAATAGTGAGAAAATATATCTGGAAGTGTATTGTGAATTTGAGGAAAATTACGTTTGATTGGAATGAATAATTGGCGGCTAAAACAAAAAAGAAGGAACGACAGTTTAATAACGTAAAATACATTCCACCTGCAAGTCAATGACATTCACAAACCTCGTGGAAAATAAGAGTACTCCAACGAAATAAAACACAGAACTAGTTCTGCACAACAGGAACATTGACTGTAAAAAAATACAACAAACAATACATGTGCACAGTGGGAGGGATATAGATTGAATAGCACCATTTTCTTTATTTCATAGTGTTTGTTGCCCTTTAAACTGAACTGCATTTATTTAGCAATATAATCTATATTACTATAATAAACCCAATCATTGTTGTTATAGCATACAATTGTTGTGTAATTTGTGTATATATACATATGCTAAGCTGTGTATAATTGTTAATACTATTACTACAGTAATACTCCCTGTATAGTTAAATGATATTCTGAGTTAACTATAGGGAAAAAGGTTTTGGGGTCATTATAATATTAAAATGAAGTATTGACTGAGTTGCTGCACAATACCTCTTCAGAAATACAGCTGGAGAGTTAAGGTGGGGGAACCTATATTCCCCTGGAGGCACCACGTGTTCAAGCTGCATTGTTACACAAAAACCCAGGCCGCCGAGACCTCTACAATACCAGAGAGGACAGCGGGTAAGGGGCTCCTGTTTACCATCACACCTGCTGCATGTTATACGATACAAAAAATAATCCCTTACAGTTACTATACTAGGTAATGTCATGTGATACTTATGAATATGTGATTGGATGTCACCTGAAATGGTTGCTTAAAAATAGAACAGAATAGAATAGAATAGTACATTTAAGTGTACCTGTGGCCTGTTAGTTGGAGGATCTCAGATGTGTCTCCGTTATATTGCTTGCCGTGTTACATGCTGTGATTTCATGAGTTATCACTTGCAAGAAACTAAAAGAAAGTTACTTGACCATTGTTCAACCTTAAGATCATTATATCCTATAGGATTATTTTTAAAGAATTCAATATTAGGCCTTAAAATTAACCCCATTCCTTCATATAATGAATGACAGAGGTGGACAATAAGTAATAAGAAAGTACAACAACTGAAGCCCTGAATGAGTCAGTAATCTGAATTCATCAATTATCATCATTATTATTTATTATTATTATTTATTTATTTCTTAGCAGACACCCTTATCCAGACGACTTGTTACAAAATATCACAATACAAAGTATCACATTCCGAATGATCATATTACAGATAAGAGCAGTTATAAAGTACAGTAAAATCAGTAGAAAGTAAGATCAAATTCAAATATGAGCAAAATAAAGAATACAGTAAATAATTACATTTAAGAGCAAATTTGACTAAGAGCAGTAAACTTATAGTAAATATGTTTCCTTATAAGTCTGTATTCTACATTATAAATTATACTTGCTAGCATTGTTAATAAACATCTAATAAAAAATAGTTAGGCACAGAGTCCTGGTCCAAATTGGGTAGGTAGAGCCCTATTTCAACTATTGTAAGTGGCTTATGATGTTATACAGTGAAAATCTGCAGGTTAATGGTGGGATATGGTAATATTAAAATGCATCAGTGTCTTCCTTTGCAATTCATTCTTTATCACCTATGTTTCTACCTAGAGATGAAAACGTATTAATTAGGTATATTTATAACATAAAGTCAGTATGCAGAGAAATGAAACCATTTGTCTCAATGAAGGATTCCATTGTTAAAATTAAAAATAACAGAAAGGGAGCATTTTCTTAGTGACACCTATCGATGGATGTAATCCTTCATGTAAAGCCTTAACCAGCCCAAAGAATCCAAGCAGAGACTAACAGAACCTCTGCACGCAAGCCCCATGATTGAAACGTATCCAAAATGACTGTCAGCCTACAGCCAAGTTTAGTTTCGAAAGCTTGCTCCTGATTGCATCACTCACACAACATTTAACTCAGGATGACCACAGGACACCCACAGCTCAGAAATCTTCCTGATATTCATCTTACCTGGGTGCAGACCTCCCTTCCCTCCCTGTTGAAATTGAAACTGAATTAACCCAACTCATTGCTTTCCTAAAGATCATGGCTGAGAGAGCCATAAGGATAGTTAAAGAGCACCACAGCTGGGATTCTGCAGTTCCACTGTCTCTAGCAGGCAGCATCAACCAGATTTGGGCAAACTGTTGTTTAATGGTAAACTACCGAGGGCCATTGGATATGAAAGGTGACAAGCCCACATGAAACAACAGTATTGAAGCACAGATATTTTTTGTATTAATAAAACAAAATAAGATTTTTAAGACTGTTGTTTTTTGTTATTCTAGTCTCATACATTTCTAATTGTTAAAGCTGATTTGCCTTTATAAAATGGCTAGGATAAATTAAGTGCTGTGATTGGCTGAACAAGATCACATGACTGTGCGTTAATAATAGTCTTACCGCGTGGCTGTGACAGCATAGACCAACTTACTTACCTGATCTATTAATATTACTACGCCTTTATAGTAACAATTATCTAAACAGTGTTTCTTTCTGTAGGTAAAAATGTCAGCATACAACTGAAACAGCATTTAAATCACTCAACAATCTGTTTCTTTTTCATCTCTGTCACTAAGAATTACAGAAAAATTGGCAAATATACTGTGGTATTTATTTAGTCATAGAACAGAACAAGGAAAACTCTGAGGCAAGCAGTAGCAGTAACACTATTCAAAAGCCAACTGAGAAATCACCACACAAGTCTCACTCAGCATGTAATATATATATATATATATATATATATATATATATATATATATATATATATATATATACAGTGGCTCTCAAAAGTATTCACACCCCTTGGACTTTTCCACATTTTATTGTGTTACAACATGGAATCAAAATGCATTTAATTAGGAGTTTTTGCCAGTGATCAACACAGAAAAAGTCCATAATGTCAAAGTGAAAAATAAAATCAACAAATTGTTCGAAATTAATTACAAATACAAAACAGAAAATAATTGATTGCATGAGTATTCACCCCCTTGAGGCAATATTTGGTAGAGGCACCTTTGGCATCAATTACAGCCATAAGTCTATTTGGATAAGTCTCTACCAGCTTTGCACATCTGGACACTGCAATTTTTGCCCTTTCTTCTTTGCAAAATTGCTCAAGCTCCGTCAAGTTGGATGGGGACCTTTGGTGAAGAGCAATTTTCAACTCTTTCCACATATTCTCAATTGGATTGAGGTCCAGGCTTTGACTGGTCCACTCCAGGACATTGACCATTTTTTTTTTAAGCCACGCCAGTGTGGCATTGGCTGTATGTTTTGGGTCATTATCCTGCTGGAAGATGAATCTTCTCCCAAGTCCCAGGTCTCTTGCAGACTTCAGCAGGTTTTCCTCCAGGATTTCTCTATACTTTGCTGCATCCATTTTGCCCTCTATCTTCACAAGCTTTCCAGGCCCTGACACAGAGAAGCATCCCCATAGCATGATGCTGCCACCACCATGCTTCACGGTAGGGATGGTGTTCTCAGGATGATGTGCGGTGTTAGGCTTGCGCCAAACATAGCGCTTAGCGTTGAGGCCAAAAAGCTCTATTTTGGTCTCATCAGACCATAGAATTTTCTTCCACTTGGTCTCAGAGTCTCCCACATGCCTTCTGGCAAACTCTAGCCGAGATTTGATGTGAGTCTTTTTCAACAATGGCTTTCTTTTTGCCACTCTCCCATAAAGGCCAGTTTTGTGAAGCACCCGGGCTATTGTTGCCGTATGCACAGTGTCTCCCAGCTCAGCCGTGGAAGACTGTAACTCCTTTAGAGTTGCCATAGGCCTCTTGGTAGCCTCCCTGACTAGTGCCCTTCTCACCTGGATACTCAGTTTTTGAGGACGGCCTGTTCTAGACAGATTCACAGTTGTGCCATATTCTCTCCATTTCTCAATAATGGACTTTACTGTGCTCCGGGGGATATTCAATGCCTTGGAAATGTTCTTATATCCTACCCCTGGTTGTTGCTTTTGAAGAACCTTATTCCGGAATTGTTTTGAATGTTCCGTCGTCTTCATGATGTAGTTTTTGTTATGAAATGTACTAACCACTGGTGGGACCTCCCAGAGACAGGTGTATTTAACCTGAAATCATGTGAAACACCTTAATTGCACACAGGTGGACTCCATTCAACTAATTATGTGACTTCTAAAGACAATTGGTTGCACCAGAGCTTATTTAGGTGTGTCATAGCAAAGGGGGTGAATACTTATGCAATCAATTATTTTCTGTTTTATATTTGTAATTAATTTAGAACAATTTGTAGATTGTATTTTTCACTTTGACATTATGGACTTTTTTTGTGTTGATCAGTGGCAAAAACTCCAAGGGGGTTGAATACTTTTGAGAGCCACTGTTTATATATATATATATATACTATATATATATATATATATATATATATATATATATATATATATATATATATATATATATATATATATATATACAGTATATGCAGCAGCGGCATGTATTTATTAAACTAAATATCACCTTATAAAACTGATTAGTGAGTATGCAATGTTTAAACTCGACACAACAGATACATCTCACCACTAACCTCCGATTTCAGTAACATATTTAAAATCTCTCCTGCTCTCTTCTGACACAACGGTTGGGCTTTTTAAACAAGGTTGGGTTCGCACAGAATTCTGTTGTGCTCGCGCGGACAGGAAGGACTGCTAAACTGACACGGAAGTCGTTTAGTCCACATATCATCCAACACTGGTTTATAATCTAGGGAAATTATGCCGGTTACCGGCCGTCGGCGTGAAAACAGCCTCAGGAATTATTGGTCAGCTTCTCTTGAAGACCGCAAAGCCTGAGTAGGCTCATTTCCTACAAAAAAAAAAAAAAAAACACTCGGAAGCCCCTCCCTTGCTAGCCAGTGCAGTGCAGTGTTTGGCTGTTCCATGAATCCTCCCTCAGATGTGGGAAATCAGTCTGCTTTCAATTCACAAATGCCATTTCATCTCTGAAATGTTACTATAAATGGCAATGTTCAATGGAATGTTTATGGCAAAGTCCAAGATATATGTTACAACCAAACAGTCTTCAAGGTGGAAGGATAGATAATATATTTATTTATTTTTCCTTAAAAAAGCTAGTTTGTGTAATTATTTTCAAGAAGAAAAGTGCAGCCATTTTATAAGCAAAATAACCCGCTCCAGAGTGTGTGGGTGGTTGAAGGCCAGTGGTAATAATTGTCTTACCGCCCACCCTGTCATGGGTCATTTCTTACAAATTGTATAATAATACACTGTGCACTCCATCAATATGTTAGTGTATTCTATCAATCATGAATAGGCATTTTCCTGTTTACACGCCCCAATTCTAGTTCAAATGTCTGATAAGTTAACAAAAAAAATAATCAAAACTTATACATTTAATGCATAATTGATCAATACACCCTTTATAGACCATGACATTGAGACAAAAAGCACACGTGTATTTTAAAGGTTTTTTTATTATGATGATTTTTTAAAAATCCCATTACTTTATCATGGCTTATTTTACAAATGGGAACTGCAAACAATTAGATTAAATTAATTTTACATTACAGATGATTACACTACATTACAATTATCAAAGTGTGTCTTTTAAACCAGACTAAGCTGTTTTAAGGTAGGCATCTATATATGTGTTGTAGTAGAGAATACATCAAGCTTATCCTTCATTGCATTAATCTAGGCATCATCTCTAACAACACGCTCTACAGTAAGGCCACTTTTGGTGTCTGTGACAAAGTCACCCCATGCAAGGCCAGTAACAGCCAGCTGTCCTTGAACTTGCTAGTAGTACTTGTGTGTTTTCTTTAGTTCTGCCTGACCATCAACCATCTTGATGTATGTTGCATCCAAAACAGTCTATATTTGGGCATTTCATCTCCACAAGACCAAAGGGACGGTATGTAGTAGGATCATACACTTTACCATCAAGGCTGGCCCCAAGATGTGGAGCATCTGGGTGCACTATCAAACCACAAGGTAGGTCACTCACATTGCACATGTCCGCATTCTGGTGTGTGACAGAGAGAGGAAGAATTTGAACTGGAAATCTCCCTCCCAAGCCGAAAGGGCGCCGTGTATGGTTGGTGGTATGCTTCCTCCAAGATGGGCAGCCTTGACGGTATACGGAAACCGTAAAGTGACCATATTAGGGGGAGCACGTAGTTGCACGTCCCTCACAGCACAGCTCAGCACCAGCCACTCACCACTATCCCCGGAGGTAAAGAGCACATTTTTGTGCATGGAGGATTGTGGTTTAGGAGTGTATCGTTTTGTTTTTAATCAGGAATGTAACCTGCTGTGTTCCCCTTGATACCATTGCTGGTAGACAGGTTGCTTATTATTATTATTATTATTATTATTATTATTATTATTATTATTATTATTATTATTATTATTATTTTTATTTTCTTGTTTATAAAATAAACACAGACGTTTTAGGAGAGTACACCTGTCCGGACATTACATTGTTTTAATGCACCACTCACATCTTGTTCACATGCTGTAAGACTTCTGGCTCAAGTTCAAGTCCCCTTTTCATTGCACCTGTCTGCCGAGTTCCCTTAATAATCCCAGCTGCTTGAGATTGGCTAGAGTATTCTCCCCAAACATGGCAAGCTTCGTGAAATCTGCTTGATGTAACTCGTGGCTGACGCATACTGACCCAGAGAGGGGTCGGACAGTTCTCGAGTAGCCTTCTCAATTATTAATGAGAATTTGTGAGTTAACTTTATACATTCAAAATGATAGAACTGCTGGCAATTTGGGACAAAATATTTTTTTTAACTACAGTCAAACCTTTATTAAGAGACCACTCAAGGGACAGTCTAATAGTGGCCTCTTAACACAGGTGGTCTCTTAAAAGAGGGCCCATAATTGTTCTATTTGTCTCTGACACGCTTTCCTGTAATGATGTATGTCTTACATACACTGTAAAAGCCAGAATATGTAATATGAACAAAAGGAAGTCTGTTATTTAATAACATTCATTTAGATAATGCATTTACAAAACAAATTATTTTGTTAAAGTAATGAATGCTTGCCTGTCTCAGGTCACACAAAATGTTTTAAATCCTTTGCAAATTTCAATGCCTGTGTCTTCCTTTCAGGTACGTGTTGATTCATTAAATCCTGAAACCAACGCCAATATATTTTTGGATTACAGCGCACATTGTTTTCATACTCTTGTAAGTATGGCTTGAATTTTTCTGTGTTTATTTTCCTTTTAAGGGTTTGCCTTGAAATCTTAAGCCGCTACATCCTAATTATGAGAACATTCTGTTAAATTAACGGGAAAGAACAACTCAACACGAAACGCACACATTGGAAGCTACCTAATTCCAAGGCAAGTGCGAGAATGGAATGCAAGATAAAGCAGCATCTGGGGGAAGTGATTAATGTCATTGCTTGCTCTTGTGTTCGAATAATGAAGAAGGTGAAACAGAATCAGCAAGTCAATCAGGACATCAAGGTAAAAAGAAGCGACTTTGTTTAGTAATTAACAGTTTAATTAAGATATTGAATCGGCTCAAAACACGGTCATGTGAACAAAAATAAAAACCTATAATTTCAAGCCCTAGTTCTTTCCATTTGAAAATGCTGTATCTGCATCTTTCTCATGCCTAATTGCTAAGCAGTTTTTCTGGCACTTACTGTCTTTACAAGTTTAATAACTTTAATTCTGTCATCTAGGGAGGACCTTTTGTTTCATCACGTTTTCTCTCTTCCTTTACAAGACAGGCTGTTGTTTTATTGATTATGGATAAAAGACTGCTAAAATGGTTACTGTATTCCTTTGAATTTAGGACGTACCATTTAAAACCATATTTTTCTTATAACAATAGCCCTGTGTAAGGGTGCTTGATTCAGGTTTGAGTCCGTTGCTGGGTAAGGAATTTAAAGTGGTGACTTAGACCAGGTGGTTGCTAAATAAAGGTGGTCACATGAGCAGGTTTTACTGTATATCCAGTCAATGGGAGGTGTGAAAACAATGGTGCATCTGGATGCCTGGTAATCTCAGCACTAGCAATAGGTGGCACAGAACCGAAAGTACAGAACCGCGAGGAACTGGACCAAATTTGGATTCCACCACTGTAATTTCAGCCAACCCATGAAGAATCTTTTAAATCTGGGGTTGTGGTCTGACACTGCTGAGGGTAGATCCTGCAGATAACACATGATGATCTGGAAGGGGTCCTGAAACATAGAAAATGAAGGTACTTGGGTTAGTGAAGCAAAAGCATGTTTAGATGACTCAGGTGAATGAAATAAGCAATAGCTAATTAGAACATTAATTTGGGTAGTTTTATAACTTGAGAAGCCTACTATTTAATACTAATAAGGAGGCTGTGTGGTCTGGTGGTTAAAGAAAAGGGCTTGTAACCAGAAAGTCCCCGGTTCAAATCCCTTAACCTCCTTGTGCTCCGTCTTTTGGGTGAGACGTTGTTGTAAGTGACTCTGCAGCTGATCCATAGTTCACACACCCTAGTCTTTGTAAGTCGCCTTGGATAAAGGCGTCTGCTAAATAAACAAATAATAATAGAAATATTGATTTTACACCACTTGTGCCAGATGTCTTTGGCTTTCTCACAACAGGTTTGTCAACAGACTCTGTATGGATTCCCTAGAAAAGAAAATTACTTTTTATTTCTTTAAAAATGTTTCATTAGGCTTTCATGCACAGTGTAATTTTTGATCATTGTCTCCTTTGGATTGTGGATTATAGTTAGAGACTCATACAGAATGTATATGCAGTAATTTACCTGTGTTCTGGGTCTGTGCCACATTTGAAGAGAACTTGTACAACCCACAGCAGGTGGTACACTCTTCATCTTAGTATGCGGTTTGAAAAAGCAGAACAGCCAAATGGTTACATAAAGCATTGCCAGCAGCACAGGAACAGATGAAGTTCTTTAAAATGGTGGGCTTCTTATCCGTCTGCAAGGTGATCTAGAGGTACAGCAATTTAACACCTGATTCACACGCAGGCATATCCCAGGCCAGTGAACAAAAAATTATTTTAACAAGGATATTAAAAAAAGAAAAGTTAACACAAGCTGATAAAATGAAAAGAAAATGTACATTATTAAAATGGGTTAGTTAGAAAATCTGCAACCGCAGTAGGTAATACAGCAGGTAAAGAAATAAAGCAATGAACTTGAACAGTAACATGAACTGAACTCTCTAGTTTCTGCTTTAAAGCAGTAGCCTCAAGTGTGTGGGGCTGCTCATTCTTCCTCATGGACCTGTAGCACCTAGCTCTCACTACCACAGCTTGGTTCACAATGTTTGAGACTACACATACACATGCAGGAGAAAGTACTGAAAAAACATGAAAATAACGTGACTCACTTAAAATGGCAACACTGTCTTAATGTAAAGGAGCATTTTGTTTCCAAAGACGAAGGATGGTATGAGCTATTAAACTTGTAAAGTTTAGTGAAGCTTAGGACAGTTAGACTACTAACACTAGAAACATACAAAATCAATAACCACGATAAACAGAGGAGGCTGTGTGGTCCAGTGGTTAAAGAAACGGGCTTGTAACCAGAAGCTCCCTGGTTCAAATCCCACCCCAACCACTGACTCATTGTGTGACCCTGAGCAAGTCACTTAACCTCCTTGTGCTCCGTCTTTCGGGTGAGATGTAATTGTAAGTTACTCTGCAGCTGATGCATAGTTCACACACCCTAGTCTCTGTAAGTCGCCTTGGATAAAGGCGTCTGCTAAATAAACAATAAAATAATAAAACATATAGCCCTAAATTGCAGTGACATTCTATATTTTTATTAATATAAAACGCCAGTTAATAGTTTTGTAAAATTGTACTTTTAAAATATAGAAACTTAATTGACACTCACCTTCGTAGTTAAAAATATACTCCTCAAATAAGATTTTGTATCCCTTTTCCAGCTTTGAACATTCCGTCTTACAAGCTGGACCACATCAGCGTCTAACTTTGGAAGAGGGATCAGAGACTGCGTAAGAAATCGCCGATCCATGGATGATGTTACCGGAAGTTGTTTTACCATGCAAGTCGAGGTGGTCAGATTTCAAAATGGCTATGGGATAAGGGCTAATTCAGATGAAATGCTCCAAGTGAAATGACCCAGGAAGTGCAAGTCCAAGCAGATAACCCGAAAATAAAGTAGTACCAGATATCATGTTTTAAAATGAAAATACATGTGGGCTATGACGTGTTTTTTTTTTCTTCAAAACCTTTGTATCTTACATATGTGTAAAATGGCAAAGATATATGGATTTATTGTGATAGCTCCAATAAGATATATTATTTTGATAGCTTCAATTACTTTAAGTACTATATCCTGTTTTCAAGCTCCCACTTCGCAGTTGGCAGCAGTCTGTAAATACTTTAGCTGCAGCTGTTGTGAAAGTACTTCATTATTTACTACCTTCCCAGCCGGCTTGATGAACGCCCTTAAAAAAGACATTTGCCAAACACCATTCCAACCACTTGGCAGTAACACGTTCTGAATGACTGCTGTAGAGGGAATGAAGAGATACTGGAAACAATGCATTAAGATGGATCCTGGATACAGTCTAAAGTATCCATTCACTGATGGCCGCTGAGTGGAATAAGCCCCAAACCTCGCTGTGGCTTTATGTTGCAGACCACTGTACATCTCTACAGGTTTTTTTTCCAGCCGTGTCTATGGTATTTCCATTGCAATGGTTCATTACCAGCTGTCAGATTTCTCTATCGGACTAAATTTGACTTAAACGTGATTTATTTGTTGAATTCTAGTTCTGCCCTGATTATTTTACAACAGCTATATTATTTTCAACTGTATAGAACTGGTCTGGTAAATTGTATTAGTATTATAACATGTTAATGCAGCGGTGGACACTTACTTTATTGGATTGTGTAATTTAAGTACAGTGTTTGATTAACACAGGCACCTATTATTTACATTTTTATCCAGTGAAGTTCTGCTTAGTGACGGACTATGCTGGTAGAAATGATGGCGTAATGGGGAGGCACACAGAATATACAAGTGAGCACCTGTGTTTTTATTTTAGTTAAGTTAGTGCAGCATGCAGCAATCTACTTCTGTCTAAAACAATGGTTTGTTGGCCTTGTGTTTAGAAAACAATTGGGTTAGTTTGAATGGTCTAAACAGTGACGGATCTAAAAACAGCTGCTCTTTTGTATTTATCCAGCTGGAATGCTATACCAACTTATTAACATTACAACAATACAAATGCTGTGAAATTAGGTTGGTTAAAAATCTGGTGAAAAATTCTAGGGTGACATCCGCCACAATTTAGATCATGTGGTCTGTTAAAGCATGGTGCCACTGTTGAACAAAGGTGTGTGTTTATGGTATCAATGGCTGTCTGGGATGTATGACCATGACACAACTATGTTGTCTCACAATGAAATTCGTTAAACAAATATTTGGCTGTGGTGCCATAAATGAGTTCATGATATAACCATACTTAAAGCATTTTTATGATGTCACCCTTTGCTCTTTAAATCAATCTATCCTACAGATCTTCAACTAAAAGTGACTGTGTGGCTTTGAAGAGAAGGGGAGTGCGGGGCAGATATATTGTTGATTGACGAAGCCACAGAAAACTGTGGTTTCGGCAACGGAACCAGTCACAACAATTCAATTTAATATATATAATTATACATTCACTTCCACTAAACATCCCCCTTCTAATTTTTATTTCGCGTATCCTCTGGTCAGGTTCAGGAACAACAGCAATTTCATCATCACTTAGTAAATCTCAATCTCAGTAAATCAATTACACAGTCATTAGATGTAAACTCAGCGTTTGCATTTCTTTCGTTTAATCATTGTTCAAACAAGCTTACAGCCCACTTACATTTTGGCTGAGTAGGATACTTCTCGAAAACTGATCGCTGGCAATGATATTTAGGTCTTCACCTGTTTTAGGTTTGGCAAAATCATCAATAACGTGACTTTCCATTGCTGGTTGACATTCCTTTGTTTTGTGCATTTTTATATTTCTAATGCCACTTTCATGTTCTATATCTAAAACATAGTCTCTAAGTGGGATTTCAAATTCAAACTCATGACAACATTCCCACAATGTGAGAGACAAACATTAACTGTTTCAAGCGTAACAAAAGAGCAAAACACAAATCCAACTACCAAATTAACAAACAATTGAATCTCATTATCAAACAAGTATCAATTAGGAAGAAATGTTTTAAGTGGCATAAACAACTCAGCGTGTTGCATCGGTGTCTAGTGCCTAACGACATTCAAAAACAGTGAATTATTTTTACCGATTCAACACTTATTATTGTTTATCCCTTACAGAAAACATGGTTATACATACAATTGCCTGGATTTTTCTAAAATCTTGGAGGGTATGGAGCCCCCCATATTTTACGTGACATGATCGTAATCTGTAGTACTATTATTTATTGCTGCCTGACGAGATAAGAAATATTATACAGTAGAAAAGAAACTTTCTCAAACATGACATTAGCACAAAGTATAATTATAAATGAAATATGGTGTAACAAGCAAGGGGTGTCCTTAATTGGAATTGAAGCTGTCTGAAGCAGAGGGTCTTGCCTGTTGTTTTGAAGACTTGCTGTATGAGCCAGCCAGCAGAGCCTGGAAGGGAGAACTTTGTGTGCTCCGCAGGATGGAGCACAAGCAGAGTACCTTCACACTAGCTGCCAATCACCTGGGCACTTAAATTAGACAGTGAGAAGCCCTGTAGATTAGTGTGACAGAGATAGAATGATTCTTGGTGATAAATCTCCCTCCCGACCTGTGAGGGCGCTGTTCAAAGGGAACAGCGTGCCCTGGACTGGATGGCCAGACAATTCATTCCCAGGGTTAGGCGGAAGTTGGTCATCTAGAAAGGGGGCAGAGCTATGGTACACTAAATCATTAACCCGGAAGGGAAACGATGTGGCAGCCGTGGATTGGAGGAGTGTTTGCACTAGTTAACCAAGGGGTCATGATTGACAGTACAAAAGGAGGTGTAGCAAAGTGATTTGTTCCTTTATATGGTTAGAGCTGAACCGGAAGGAGAACCTGCATTGTTAGCATGAGTGTTTGTTGTTATTAGACGGCTGACACGATCCGGAGCTGTCGCTACAGGCCAGCACAAAACCTGGACAACACTGCACTTGAGTCACGTTTAATTGTATTTGCACCACGAGCACTACAGCACTCACTACGGACTTGTGATCGTTTTTATATTTATTGTTGGTGATTATATATCGGGACTATTATTTCGGGACTGAACCCGTGGATTAAACAGAGCAATACACCATGGTGTGTACTGCCTGTTATCATTTATTATTTACTGTTGTCATCAGACTGTGGATTACAAATAAATAAACCATCATTTCACCAGTACTTTGTTGTTTGTCCTTGTCTTGAGCACTGCATCACCCCTACACTTGCGCACTGCAAACCACTTTGCCACAATTAGGCACTTGGCTGCGTTTTGTTATAAATAAAGTATGTTTGAAGATACTCTTTAAAGGTTTAAAATTGTGTTTTTAATCATTTGTGTTTTTAATTAATGGATACAGGTTAACTGATCTGTTAGCTGTTAATTGTTACGTGGAAACCATATTTGTGATGCTGTGTTATGAGATTCCTTATACTGAGGAATTACACGGATCTTAGGTGTCTGCAGCTCTGTTCTGAATCAGGGTGGATATAAATTTTTGTTTAATCAAAAATGAAATAATAAAGGAATATTAATTGTACTTTTAAGTGCTTTGGATAGTTTTTTTAGTGGAGAGTCTGGGTTGTTCTTTATCAATTACTCCAGCTGTTTCCCAGAAGCCTCATGCTTCATCTCTCCTTCTCAGTAACCACTTGCTACTTTTCCAGTGACTCGCATGTTTTCAATGTCCCTCTCTTCCTTCATGGGACCTCTTGAAGTAGAATACAGGGACACAGCGGAAGTGCAACACTGAGATATTTTGAAGGGGCCATTAGCAAATTCTGTTCATCCGTAGCGTTGAAAAAATATCCTTTTATACAGGGAAACTGTGGTAATACAAATTAGATTCAATTTGAATGGTTTTGTTAGCTCTATGTACTTTAAGAGAAATGCATTGTGTGTGTAGTACTGTAGTAGTAATTTGAACTGGAAATACGGTAAGCTATCATACCATAATTGTCATTTTCTCATGTCACATTTTATTATTATTAATAATTATTATTAATAAGTCATTTAGCAGATGCTTTTATTCAAAGCTACTTACAAAGACTAGGGGGTGAACTATGTATCACAACTGCTCCTGCAGAGTCACTTACAATAGGACCTCGGTTTTACGTCTCATCTGAAGGACAGAGCACAAGGAGTTTAAGTGACATGCTCAGGGTCACAGACAGTGAGTTAGGCTGAGCCAGGATTTGAATCTCCTGGTATCAAGCCCTTTTTTTTCTTTAACCACAGGATCACCACGTTCATGACTAAGGATCAATATTATTGCTGCCTACTAACAAGTTATTGAGTGATAGTCCATCAAACTAACAGTCTAACTGTGCAAGCTAACTGTGCATTCTTTTTTCAAATGCACTCAACTGGATAAAAGCAGATTCATTTAAAATTAGATTCTGGTTATGAGTTACCTAACCTAATATCCGATAATAAAAAATAAAAAAAACTCACACAAAATGCTCACACACACACGACACGCAAGGATTACTATCTCCAATTATTTTAATATATATTGATTTTTTTGCATTGATATGTGCTGGATTCTTTTATCATTGCTGTTTAGTTTGGGTGTCACTCAATATTAAGTACCAGTATGTCTTTTGACACCTTATCCACTGCTAAATGCTTTGATTAAATGAGATTCAATTGCCTAGAACCTATTGTGGAATAGAATTTATTCAATTTTTCTTTTTTTAAAATGGTTATCACATTCGTTTTTTGTCACATCACCAGGAGCTGTGTCCCTGGAGTTATTTTAGATTAAAAAGGCAATAACAAATAAAAAAGACAGAAATGTATTATTTAGAAAGTATAAACAGTTGTCCAAGAGATCTGACAAGTATCTCATCATAGCAAATGACACCAGGATAGAAGTCTTAGAAATCAAATAAAATCTTGCCAAGTTTTGTTTCAAGACATTTTTTTAAAGTTGTAGTTTGGTACGGAAGTTCAAGATATCTTATTCAAAATTAGAGATATAGATGTTGGGTCCCCTAGATAACAAATAAAAACATCTTATTCTTAGCAACCTATGCATACACAATATATAATATGAACAACCAGATAACGATAATCCAGGTGCAATGATATTTTATCTGTAAATCCTATGGTCTGATGACACAAAACACAGTAAATAATAATGATAACAAGCAATACAGCGGCATGTATTGCTTCGTTGTAATTCACGGGTTGGTCCCGAAATAATAATAGCCCCGTTCTTTTTACACCGACACGTAGCAGAGCATGTCAAGAGGAGGAGAAGAGCAGCAAGGGCTGCTAACAGAGGGCAGGCATAGGACACTGGTATTGCAATGAACCCAAGCTGAGCACACAGGCTGCAGGCAAGACTCCATTGTGTTTAAAATCAGCACATCAATACCTTTACTGTACCTGGGGCTGCAACATCTGGTTCCAAATGATAGTTTGTATTATTCATGTATCCACAGTTATTTATCAACTGCATAAGCTTGTAGAAAGTCTGGTTAAACCAGAGAACTCTGTACACTGAATGTCATATCCTTGTCGAGGCAGTAAAAACTAAACCAGCAGCCACTTGGGTATAATGGAAAGCTTATATTTGAATATGCCTTAAGGATTTGAAGGATAATTCCAGATACCAATCCTCATGTTAGCTGTCGTTGGCCAGCCTTAGATGTATTTACCATACATAAAAGAGATTTTGATATCTTGACCAGAAAACCCCATTAATCACAGTAAAAAATTACCATTCCTGGAAAGGATGACAGCCATCTCCTCGTGAAGAATTCCTCAGGAAGCTAATGATGCTTCTTTGAAAATGGTTGCCTGTATGTCATGGATGATTCAAGATCAGGCAGTAAGGTTTTGGTTCGTCTTTTCTCAGCAGTAAGTCACGTTGCTGCTTGTGTATTCGGGCAGACGCTTTTGTTGTCTTTTTTTGGCAGTCAGTCATGTTACTGTTTATGTACTCGGGTAGTCGTATCTTTTATTGGCGATTTTAATACATGCATCAGTAGACTGTACTCAAATTTAAGACACAGGCTATTTTTGAGGAGCAAAAAATGGTTAAAAAAGTGTGTCTTTGCGCACCACTGATCTAGATCACATTCACATCAAAATCCAATATCTATAGGTTAAATATAGTCACAAATGGCTTTCATTTAGGGATACAGTTTATGCTGAAACTGATGTAATCCAGAGATATATTGAAGGTGCGACAGCTACTTTTTCCAGTCACCTGGGGCTCGGTGAGATAAGGCATTTTCACTGACATATTTTCTTATCTTCGGCACCACATACAAACCTTCAATCAAGGAACAAAGAATACATCAAATACTATCATCCTGTCAAAAAGAACTATCTGCTTTCCCAATTCCAATGGCAACATGTTCATTTTTTTTTTTTAAATCTCAAATAGCAAAGAGAGGTTCATATCATTACAGGCATGATTTATGTTACTGGTTCTTAAATAACTGCAGTGGAAATTGAACACAACCGTGTGGCTTACGAGTCGCTGAAACTGAAGATGGGCTGTAGCAAAGGAAGGGTGTATTAGAAAATGAATTTTTATATTAAATGTATGAAAGAAAGGTTAGGCATTAAAATGAATTAATATGTTTGTTCATGACAGGCTATTAGAAACTGTATATTAAATTACACTGTCACAATGCTGTCTCATTGATTAATAATTAATAGGGCTGTCAATCACAGTTAACTTCTGCGATTAACGCATTCATTTTGGGGAGGTTCATTTTTTAAAAATGTTAATGCATGTTAATCGTGTTTGTCCTGACCCACTTAGCATACAGTAGTTCATTCTCTGAGGCACCACTTTATCATGAGAGTTAAAATCTAAACGAAAAGCAATAGAAAAAATAATTTTGCATTATAGAGCAACATACTAAAAATAAAGGACTGGGAGGTTTCAATGGTCTGATGTATCTATTGTGAAACTTATTTCCAGTATCACAGATGTGCATGTAGTCTTCTGTACCACCTGCATGCTAAACATGCCTTCAGTTCTCACAATACACTTCTTAGCAGCAAAATAACAACAAAGGACGACCGTCAATTTCGTCAGAATACTCTTTTAGAAATTTAAGAACACCACAAGCCCGCAAATCAAGTTAAATAGGTCAGTATAACCAATTCTGAATACAAACAAATTACTAAATATTTTTGGGTTTTGTTTTATAAAAACACTATTTTATGAGTAAAAAGATATCCTTTTAAGGAACTGACAAGAGAAGATATAGTTTAATCTGAAGTGCAGTAAGGTGAGTGATAAATTGATTCCATTTGGAGCAAATTCGGAATGTTTTCTAAATTCAGTATAAATAAATGCAAAACTATAAAGACAGGCCACCAAATATGAAATAATCAAGACAAAGATTACCTGTAACATGGTTTCTTGGTTTTAATCACAATATTTGATAGAATAACTGCATCCATCTCAGTCGTTTGATTATTATTATTATTATTATTATTATTATTATTATTATTATTATTATTATTATTATTTCATCCCAAAAAAACCCCAACCAAGCATAAAACCCCCTGTTTATTACCTTGTTTGATGAACTCCACACACCGAGTGAACTCTCAGTCTACATGTTGCTTGGGTCAGGAGAAAAGTTAATGTCCCTTCTCCATAAAACCCTCCCTCTCTGGAATATCACTGTCCAAATTTTCAAACCATACCCAACAGTAAAGGAAAAAAGGGAGAAGAAGTGTGAGATATAGGTGTGTGGAGTTCATCATTCTACCTTCTTACCTTGTATGATGAACTCCACACCGAGTGGGAAGTAGACAGAAGGTAGTAGGTTAGATATTAGTGCCTGAAACCACAGATAATACAGAGTGAGCAAAGGCTGGCTGAGAGGCTGGCTGAGAGGAAGAAGGTCTCGAAAGAGGCCCAAGTAGCCGCATTGCAGATGTCTTGAATTGGGACAGATTTTAACAATGCCCATGTAGTAGCTACCCCTCTTATTGAATTGGGACAGATTTTAATTGTGCCCATGTAGTAGCTACCCCTCTCACTGAGTGGGCTTTTACAGGTCCTGGAACCGGTTTCTTGTCCAGGTTATACAGAACTCGATGCAAGATGTAATCCACATAGAGATTGTTTATTTAGAGACAGATTTGCCTCTAAAGCCACAAAAAGCTGTCCTGATAGTCTTTTTTTATAGTCCTATGAATTTAGAAATTCAGTGGTCTATGGACATCAATTAAGTGTTGTCTGGTCTCTGCTTCTGATTTATGCGGTTTTGGGAAAAAATCAGGAAAAGTTATGAACTGTATTACCACCTTTGGTATAAATTGAGGATTAGGCCTGCAGACATCTTGTCCTTGAAAATCTGGAAATAGGGTTGTGGAAGGGTGTGGGTATTCACTGTCACGGGAGACAGAAGTTGTAATTGAAACACCGCACAGGTGCTCGGTTTTATTTCGTTTTACTCTTGTGAGTTGCACTGATTTGTTTTAGCCCGCAGAGGGTGCTGTGGTCCGTGGTCTGGCTACCACCTATGGTATCCAGAACCTGCGGGCATACCACGTCAGGGTACACAGTTCAGTTGCAGGGGCACTCGCAGGTGCTCGAAAATAATGAAAACGAGAAGGCAAAAAGAAAAAGGGAAAATAAAACACAATAATCAAAACTACAAAATAAAGGTGCTGCACTTTGCAGTGTGAACTTCCCCAGTCGCCACTACCCGTACGACTCGGGTCTCCGTCCTACTCTCCGCTGTTCCTCAGCTAGGTTTGTTTTAAAACACACGAACGGGGTCTGCCCACGGATTCCCCACTCTCTCTCTATCTCTTCAGATTCTCTGTGGATGGTTTTTCTCCCGTCCGTCAGCTGGTCTGGCCGAGCAGCGTAACCGCTTGCTCGTTGTACAGGTCTAAAGGGGCAGATCTGAGGAAACAGCAGAGTATTAATTTATAGGATCAGCAATCCCACTAAAACCCGCCTCCCAGCCACTCAGAGAGGGGGAAAGCGTCAGACGGCCAGTCCAGATCTCTCCCTGTTACACATCCTCCTCCTCAGAATGGCACCACCGGTCCATTCGAAATTCTACACCCCCATGCCTTCCCGAGAGAAAAAATCAGCATTTTGATGCAGCTTTCCTGCTCGGTGGACAACCCTGAAGGCATAGGGCTGCAGGGCCAAGTACCACCGGGTGATTCTGGCATTGTTATTTTTCATCCGGTGAAGCCATGCTAAGGGGGCATGATCTGTCACCAGGGTGAAGTGTCGCCCCAGGAGGTAGTACCGGAGTGACTCGACTGCCCATTTTACTGCGAGACACTCCTTCTCGATGGTACTATAGTTCTTTTCACGGGGAAGGAGCTTCCTGCTGATATACAGGACTGGGTGCTCGCTTCCCTGCACCTCCTGAGACAACATTGCCCCGAGACCTGTCTCTGACGCATCCGTCAGCAGGGTGAACCTCTTGCTGAAATCAGGACTGCATAGCACTGGCTTGCTACACAGCCTTCGCTTCAGAGCGAGAAAGGCCCCCTGGCACGGCTCCGTCCACTGAACCGTATTTGAGGCAGCCTTCCGGGTGAGGTCTGTCAAAGGCGTAGCGAGCGTGGTGAAGCTTGGAATGATCTTCCTATAATAGCCTGCTAGACCCAAGAAAGAGCGCACCTGGGTTTTGGTCGTAGGGACCGACAAGTCAGCCAAGGCTTTCACCTTAGCAATCAGCGGTCTGATCTGCCGCTCCCTACTCGATACCCCAAATACTCCGACTCACTCTTCCCAATGGCACATTTCTTTGGGTTAGCAGTGAGCCCAGCCTCTCGCAAGGATTGCAATACCGCCGCTACCTTACGCAGATGACTCGGCCAATCCTCACTGTGGATAACCACGTCATCTATGTAAGCAGCGACGTACTGCTGATGGGGCCGCAAAATGCGATCCATCATCCGCTGGAAAGTGGCTGGTGCTCCGTGCAACCCAAATGGCATGGTCCTAAATTGGTATAACCGAAGAGTCGAAAACGTCGTCCTCTCTCTGGATTCTGGGGTCAGGGGTATCTGCCAGTACCCCTTCGTTAAATTCAGTGTCGTTATAAAATGAGCCATGCCTAGACGCTCCAGCAACTCATCTACCCGGGGCATGGGATAAGCATCGAACTTCGATTTCTCATTAACTCGTCTGAAGTCAATGCAAAACCGAGTTGACCCGTCTGGCTTATCCACTAAAACAATCTTCTATTACCCCCAGTCTCAGCATCTCATCAATTTCTGTTTTTATTACCTGTCTTTTACGTTCAGGTATACGGTATGGCCACTGGCGAGCTGGCACCCCCGGCTTAACTTCAATGTGATGATGGGCTACTCGAGTCTGCCCCGGGACGGGAGAAAACACATCAGGAAATTCCATTACCAGTGCCCGAGCCTGACATTTCTGTGTTGGTGTCAGATTATCTGCAATCTGTACCGACCCTGTTTTCACCAACACAGAAAGATCAGGTCCCAGGTCGGTGACGTCATCTGCGTGCGCCACTACCAATGCCTGCTGTTGCAACCAGGGCTTCAAGAGGTTTACATGATAAATGTGTTTCTCTCTTCGTCGCTCCGGCTGGCAGATCTCATAATCCACGTCCCAATTTGGCGTGTAACCTCAAAATGTCCTTGCCACTTAGCCAGAAGTTTCGACTCAGAACTGGGTAATAATAGAAGTACTTTATCCCCCGGCTGAAATGTGCGTAACCGGGCTCCTCGGTTGTACTGTGCTGAGCCTGCAGCAAATTGTCATGCGCCCATTTTCCAACAGACTCAAGACATTTGCGCAGGTCCAACACATACCGAACTGTATTGGTCGAATTATCCTGCTGTTCCTCCCACATCTCTCTGACCAGATCAAGCACACCCCGGGGTCTTCGCCCATACAGCAGCTCGAATGGCGAAAAGCCCGTGGAAGCCTGGGGTACCTCTCTGATCGCAAAGAGAAGGGGAGGAATCAGCTGGTCCCAGTAACGCACATCACTACTAATAAATCTGCGCAACATGTTCTTAAGGGTCTTATTAAAGCGCTCCACAAGACCATCGGTCTGAGGATGGACTACCGAGGTCCTAATGGTCTTAATCCCCAAAAGCTTACATGTTCAGCGGATTAGTCAGGACATAAAGTTGGTGCCTTGGTCGGTTAGTATTTCTTTGGGAATCCCGACTCGGGAAAAGACCTTCACAAGCTCGTTGGCAACAGATTTGGCGGGCGGGCGAAGGGAATGGCCTCGGGATAACGCGTGGCGTAATCCAGAATGACCAATAGGTGTGTGTATCCGCCGCACTCCTCTCCAGTGGCCCAACCAAATCCATTCCAATACGCTCAAACGGAGCTTCCACAAGGGGCAACGGCACCAGTGGGGCTCGTGGGACGGCTCTAGGACTGGCTTTCTGACGCTCCCCACAATGTTCGCAAAAACGTCTGACGTCACCATCCAGCCCCATCCAGTAGAACCATGACACAAGCCTTGCTTTAGTCTTATCCCTTCCCAGATGACCAAACAAAGGAATAGCGTGAGCCAGCTGCAGTAAATCCTCCTTAAAGGGTTGAGGAATCAGCAACTGGTGACACACTTCCCCGGTCTGGGGCAATTTGTCAACACGGTACAGGAGGTCTTGAGCGATTTCAAAGTGAGGGTACGTGGCAGCACATCTGGGTTCGACCACCCGACCATTAACCACCGCTGCTTGGTCAAAGAGCCTGCCCAGCACGTCATCACGCCCTTGCTCGAGTCGGAAGTCACGGGAACGAGCTAAAAGATCAGCTCCCATGGCTTCCAGCTCGGGATCTGGTCAGTCCTGAGCAGAGGCAGCCGAACCAGACCCCTGCGCTGGCTCCGCGGCCTCCCCCCCAGACTCTTCACCAATCGCCCCCACCTGAAACTTCTCAAACCCCCTCCACTGCCAGCACTCATTCTTAGCGGCCCGGCGCTCCCGTTTAGTTTTACGGGGTTTAAATTTATGACAAAACCACTCCGGGTCGCAAAAGGGAAAGATCTCTCCAATTACTTCCTGTTTCTTAGCCAATAGGGAGGACGGGGCCATCAGGGCAGCCAACCAACTCTTGAACTGCCCACAGTCCCGTCACAACCCCACCTGCACCTGCGTCACCTGCTGGCTAATTTTCACCGTTATGCTAACCTTGGGATAAGAACGAACATCCCCATGAATACATTTAATATGCACCCGTCCCAATATTTGCTTATGCCCCGGTGAGATTAGGCTCTCCTGTACTAGGGACTGACCACACCCTGAGTCCAAGAGAGCCTGGGTTTTTGTACCATCCACTGTCACAGGAATAACAAAACCCGTCTGCTGAAGTGACTTAGGTAATTGAACATGCTTACCTGGTCGGCTGAGGTCACAATCCATCACGCGCGATGTGACCCACCTCCCTGCACGTCCAACACCTTGGTGGGCTGTTTTCTCGCCCCGATGCTTCAACAAGGGTGGAAACACTGGAGCCATCAAAGGGGCTCGACGGTGAGGTGGCCGTCTTGAAACCCGGTCCGACACCGCAGCAGCCCATGGGTAACCCCACCCTGCCCCAGTTCCCGGGCCGGGAGCTCCCGCTGACACCCCCCATCCAAATACCTGTCTACCCCTTCCCCCCGTCCCTTCACCCTACCGGGGCCCGTGGAGGGGGTGATACAGTAGTTGCACTCCTTCCAGGCAGTCTTGCGGGCGTTGGCTCCGCTGCCTGATTCTGCTCCGCCAACTCGACCGCCCGATCCAAAGTGGCAGGTGCCTGCCGTTGCACCCATAGCCGAGGTGCCGGTGCCAAGCATTCCAGGAAGCGTTCCACCACGATCACCTCCACCAACCTGGTTTTGGTGCTCGTGTCCGGGTTCAGCCAGCCCATGGCGTAATCCTTTAGACGGTGGGCGTTGGTTCTGGGATGCTCCTCCGCCGAGAAACGCTCCTCCCAGAACTTTCGCCGGTATCCCTCTGGTGTGGCCCCTACGTGATTAAGGATGGCCGCTTTCAGCGTGGGTAATCCATCATCCTCTCAGGGGATAGCATTCTCGCTGCTGCCTGTGCCTCCCCTGTCAGCTGGGGCAAGAGGTAGCTAGCCCACTGTGCCTGAGCCCACCCGGCAGAGGTCGCCATGGCCTCGAACACCTCCAGGTAGGCTTTGGGACTATCATCGGCCGTCATTTTTGTGGGTCTCTGTAACTGGGGATCAGGACCTGCCGGTCTAGCAGCCCCCTCTAGCAGTTAGGGTCTGGTGCAGGAGGTCCATCATGGCAGCAAACTGGACGGCATCCATTTCTGCTCCGTTGGTGGGTGCACTGCTTTGTATGGGCAGTGCCAATGAATCCCACTTCTGACACCGCGTATGGAAGGGTGTGGGTATTCACTGACACGGGATACAGAAGTTGTAATTGAAACACCGCACAGGTGCTCGGTTTTATTTTGTTTTACTCTTGTGAGTTGCACTGATTTGTTTTAGCCCGCAGAGGGTGCTGTGGTCCGTGGTCTGGCTACCACCTATGGTATCCAGAACCTACGGGCATACCACGTCAGGGTACACAGTTCAGTTGCAGGGGCACTCGCAGGTGCTCGAAAATAATGAAAACGAGAAGGCAAAAAGAAAAAGGGAAAATAAAACACAATAATCAAAACTACAAAATAAAGGTGCTGCACTTTGCAGTGTGAACTTCCCCAGTCGCCGCTACCCGTACGACTCGGGTCTCCGTCCTACTCTCCGCTGTTCCTCAGCTAGGTTTGTTTTAAAACACACGAACGGGGTCTGCCCACGGATTCCCCACTCTCTCTCTATCTCTTCAGATTCTCTGTGGATGGTTTTTCTCCCGTCCGTCAGCTGGTCTGGCCGAGCAGCGTAACCGCTTGCTTGTTGTACAGGTCTAAAGGGGCAGATCTGAGAAAACAGCAGAGTATTAATTTATAGGATCAGCAATCCCACTAAAACCCGCCTCCCAGCCACTCAGAGAGGGGGAAAGCGCACACACCCTCTTCCCCACCTCTCTGTGTCACCGCCATGACTGGCAGGCAGATCCCACGGGACTGCCGCCCCCCTTCCTGCAGCATCGTGCATGCGTCAGACGGCCAGTCCAGATCTCTCCCTGTTACAAGGATGCACCAATGACCAGTGCTTGTAGCTCAATTATCCTTCTCGCTAATGTTACTGCCACCAAGAATGCGGTTTTCCATGTCAGGAATTCCTGGTTGCATGTGGCCATGGGTTCAAATGGTGGTCCCATGAGTTTATTTAGTACTAGACTGAGTATCCATTGTGGAAAAATATGTTAACCCCCTAAGAAATCTGAACACCGCAGGGTGAGAACCCACCGGGTGATCCTCCCACCCTGGTAAAATACTAGACATGCACCTTGATGGAGGATAGCGCAAGACCCTTGTGGAACAGGTGGACCAGGTAAGATAAAAATGTTGGTAGATTTATATCTGTGTGGTGCAAAGATTTGGAGTTGCACCAAAGAACAAATTCCTTCCATATATAGGCTTAAAAAGTAGATGTTTTTTTAAGCCAGTACGATATTGACTACTTGTTCAGATATAGTAATTGCTGCCGTTCAATTGCTAAGCAGCTAGTTGTAACCATGCAGGATTGTTGTGCAGCATCTTCCCTTTATTCTGAGACAGCAGATCGCGGCTCACTGGTAAGTGCACTGGTCCAGCTTTGGCTATATCTAGGATTTCTGAGAACCAGAACCTCTTCGCCCACTAAGGGGCTAGAATGAGAATGAGCCCTGCCTCTTTTTACCTTTCTGAGCACAGCTGGGATTAATAGCAGGAGAGGATATGCATACATTAAGCCGGTCGACCACGGAATGGGCAGTCCGTCTACTGCCATGGCTTATTGGAACCAGGAGCAGAACAGCAGCTGGATATTCTCTGTTGTGGAATATCCAGCGTAAAACCTGTGGCCAGATTTGCCATTCGTGAGGCGACCTCTCTCTGCTCAGATGGTCTGCAAGGCTGTTGTTGAGTCCAAGTAGGTAAGCTGCCTTTATGTTGCTGTCTTGTGTCCTCCTCCAATTCCAGATCTTTATGGCCAGAAAGCACAGTTCCCACGACTTTGTGCCTCCCTGGTGATTTATGTATTTTACTGCCATGGTGTTGTCGGAAGAACTAGTACGTCCTCTTGCTTTAAAACTGGTGCAAAGTGTTTCAGTGCCAGGAAGATTGCTAAAATCTGCAGATGGTTTATGTGGAGGTGTCTTTGTCTCGGTGACCAGGTCCCCTGAACTTGTGCTTCCACAAGGTGTGCTCCTTACCCTTGTAGGAAGGCATCTGTATACAGAGTGTCAGAGGTCGCTGAGGCAGCTGTAGCCCCCTATCACTTGAGGTAAGAATCACCACCATCTTACTTCTGTTGCAGCTTCCAGAGGAACCTTGATGCGGTGGGAATCTGGAAAAGTGTGGTTCCAGGAACAAAGGAGACACCATTGTGTGTGTTTCAATGGTAGTTTTGCGTCTCTTACCAGAGAAACTGCTGCTGCCATGTGCCTCAGAAAATTGTTGAAAGGAGTGTGCTGTTAGCCTGGCTCCCACGTTAAAATGACTCGTCAGTTGACGAATGGTGGTCACTCTCACCTTTCCTGAGATATGGTTGCATTCGTGTTGGGCCCCAGGAAAACTAAAGACTGTGCCGGGAAGAGCAATCGGTTTTCCCTGTTTCCCAACAGGCCCAGGTCCTGAAAAAGTTGAAGAGTTCTGTCTCTGTGTTCTAATGCCCTTTCCCTGGATGAGGCCCGTAACAAGCAATCGTCGATGTAAGGGTAAACATGAACGCCCCTGCTTCGTATATGTGCTGCGACTTCTACCATCACCTTGGTGAAATGGGGGCTGTGGAGATCCTGAAGGGAAGCACCCTAAACTGGTTCAGGCAGTCCCTGATAGCAAACCAAAGGTATTTTCTGGAATCCTTGTGTATGGGGAGATGGAAATAGGTATCCTTGAGGTCTATAGAAACCACTCAGTCTCTGGGTTAAACTGCCTTGATGACAGTGTCCAAAGATACCATTTTGAACTCTTCTGTCAGAATGTATTTGTTCAGACCTCTGAGGTCTAAAATGGGTCTGAACTTCCAGTTGTTCTTGTGTATTAAGAAATACCTGGAGTAATAGCCCTCCCTCTGTGAAGTTGAGGGGACCCGTTCTATGGCTAGGGAAAGGAGCATGGATCGTATCTCCTCCTGTAGAAAGATCCCTTGTGGACCTGCCCAGTCTAGTTGTGTCCAAATGATGCCTTTTGCTAATGGTTGAGACCGGAATGGTACCTAGTAGATCCATATGGCCTGGAGCCTTGGCCCCTTTGAAACCTGCCCTTGACCCCTTTGAAACCAAAGGATGATTGTGCTGGCTGTGGTCTGAAAAACCTTTGCCTATTGCATATTAAAATATTTGGTAGTTATTAGTGTGCATATTGCAAGTGGAGGCAGAGTAGTCCTTCTTCAAGAAGGTATCAATTTTCCTGTCTGCACCGACTGGTTTAGAGGATCTGGAGGATGCACTGGGGGCTGGAGCAGTCATGATACTATCTATTTTAGGCTGCATAAAAAGATGGTCTTTGTGGCCCGTGGGTACCCTGTAGAATGTATCTACTCTATGTAGATATGGTGCAGCACATGCAGATTTTTTCCATAAAGCCTCAACGGACCTCCAGACTTCCTCATGGAAGGGAAAACCTTCAAAGGCCTTTCTATCCTTTGCATCTAAAATGCTCAGGAAATTGTCCTCCTTCATAAATGTCTGGGTATTAGCATTGAGAGAGGAATACACCCTTCTCAAAACCACCTCTGCATTAGTATATACCGGTGAAGTACCCTCTACAGCCACTGAAACGTGATCATCAGGGATGGAGTCCATGACGTCATCATCTCCCATGCTGTGTGTGTCAGGAGAGTAGTATTGTACTCCATGCTGTTGCAGTACCCGTAGCAGCCCCCAGGGCTACCAGCTGTAGAGTTTAATTAATAATGTGTAGATTATAAATGAAGGGAAGGCTGCAGCAGTATGCATTGTTCAAATCAATTAAAAAATATAATCATACACAATAATCCAATAGCAGTGTAACGGCACACACATTTGTTTCCATTATTATTATATATATTGTTTGTTTTGGATCAGCAGGGAGGGGGTTAAGTTCCTCCCTGCCAGAAATACATGTGAGAATGTGGCTGGAGCCTTAATTAGGTAATTGTTAATTATTGATTCATTGGGCTCCAGCCACATACTATTAAAGACGAGAGAAATGCTTTGTCTGGGTGGAGAATTGGAGAGTACAGGAGACTGATTTGGAGAATAAAAGACAAATGAATGCCACTGGTGTATTTGTTGAAAGGTACTTGTTTGTTTATTGTGTTAGGGTTTATTTTGTGTTGGTTTATTTTGGCCCTTGTGCCCTTTTGTTTTGTGTTATTTAATTGAATATATATGAACGCCGTAGCGTCTCATGTTTACCCTGCAGTTGCCTTGGGTTGTGCAATTACTTCCTGGTCTGACCTTGTCACAAGCATTCAGAAAGAATCACCATGTGCTTACTCTATTATGCCATGCCATGGTGTTGCACTCTGCTTTGACTCATTCAGAGGGATGTGTTACTAGCCCCTTCAAATGTCTCAGTGCTTCTCAGACTGTATAATTTACCCTGCACACCATCCCGTTGTGCCTTTATCAAGTGAGCCACTGCCTAGCGAGAGTTTTTGCTACACAATCTTTTATTCCTGTCTGATAATTTGCTTATGCCTTTATCTGCCCCTCAGAGAGGAACCTGCCTTCACTATTCAGTATCTGTTAATTGATTTAGGCTGTTCTATAGAAGAGCATATTTAACTTGATTAACTGATTTAGTTGATTACATTGTGTGAGAAATTATCTTTAAACATACTTTGTATGCTTGTGCTTCCAATTATATTATAAATATTCTGATATCCATAAGAATCCTGTTTCAGCTATAGCAAACATCACACTGAACTGCTGTAAATACATAAGGATTTGTTCTCTGGTCTGTTTTACAATTTGTGAGTTTTTGTCTATTAAAACCAATGATACTTAAAAGCCTCATAACCAGCACCACCCCGCCCCACCCCACCCCACCAAAACACATAAATAAATAACTGGTTAACTCGCGTCACTGCATTGATTTTGCCAACTTTACCAGAAACAGGGTGTTTTGTTTTACTTTAGATAATATACCTGGAAGTTCACCATAAATTAACTAACCTCTTGACAGACCTTAAACTGCAATGTGCCACTTACTGTCACCGTAGCAACGCAGAGGCCCTACTCTCTACGCTGCTTCGGAGCCGATTCTGCTTGTGTCTCCAATCACCATCTGATTCACAGGTAAGTGTTCTTTATAGGACAGAGAGGCTTGTATCATTAGCCCTGCAGACAGTTGATTACATGTGAAAAGTGAAATAGATCATCAGGAACACAGATCAGGCTCAGTTTAGCTAAATTAACTATTGTCTTCAGACAAAGTAAGGAGTGGGATTCATCTCAAGGTAATTACTGTGCTTTTTTATTCTCCTTAGCAAAATGCTTCACATGGTGGCCACATGTACTATTACCTGCTAAGATGTAATATAATCATAGTCTTTCTTTTAATCCATTTTTTGTTTATGGCGCTTCCTTCTATCCTGGTATTCCTGATAAAACAACTGTCTCTTCAAATATATGCAGATATATGGCAAGTATTACCTAATGATATTGTTTGCCATAATTCTATAGGAAATTATTCATGTCATTACCATTGGTCTCTGTGAGCATCACAGTTGTGAAATAGTTTGTGTCTATGCAGTTCTCATTCAGTCCAAAGGAGCACTGCTGGACCCCAGGCAAGGAACCACTCCAATAGGTCTGCCTCTCACTGGTCCTGCCCACCCACCATGAGAAGGGTGTGCCATCTGAAAGACAACATCTTTACAGTCAGTATAGACACAATAACAGAGTTATATACTGTAGCAGGGCGAGGTCTGTGCTGGCTATCTGGCCCATGCGTGTTTTTGCAGGGGAAGTCGACGGCCCTGACACAAAGGGGTTGGGTTAGGGTGTGTCCCCTGGCTCTCTCTGAGTGGTCGGGAGGCAGGTTTTGGGGAAGCTGGCAGGAGGCTGGCTTGGAGAGCTGCAGTAAGGCAAAGAACCAAAGAGACCAACAAAACAAAACGTGGCCAGTTTGCTGAAAGCTGTGGGGCACATTTTAAAGGCAAAGGGCAAGAAGGACAGCGGGGGGTAACGCTCCGAGGCAGCACAATTCTACATACCCAGACCGACCAGACGGACAGTCACTGGGACGTATATTTAATAGCTCCGGGGAAGAGTTGGGCTACCCCGTTCTAGTATAGTGAGGGGAGAACGGACTGTAATTTATTCTTGCGCCTTGTGGACTACTGGAGGCTGCGAGACACTGCTGGTAGTAGAACTTTGATTTGTAGTTTTGAATTTACAGTATTGTTTCCTCGTGTTATTTTCCTTTGGATTTGGGATTATTATCGCTATGAAAGAAGTTGTCTCCACACTCTGGGAGTGCCATTGTCAATTACAAACTCTTTGTCTCGTGTGTGTTTAGTAAATTTTCCCACACCCTCCCACATATATATATTCGAACAAAATAAAACTATTATATTATTATCATTTTTATCATCATTTAACACAGCTATTTTCATTAAAGGAACAGGTGTTTTACTTCAAGTGCACTGATCCCTGCTGCAATTTCAACAATGTATGAATATCAAAGGTGAAACAAACATGCATGGACCAAGGCAGACAAACTATTCAGACCCACAAGCTCAGTAAACTTGCCTGTTCACCTTAGCTGTAGTAGTTTCTGGCAGATGTAGCCCATAGCTATATCCACTGTGTAGTAGCAATATGTTCAATAACACCAGGGCTGTGCTTAAGTATGCCCACATTTTCAAACACTCCTAAACATTAGTGAACTTTTTAGCATTGGCATTCCATCACAACGCTGCTGCTGTTCCTCACTGGTAGCTCCTGATTCATCTGAAGGGGCTGTGCTGTCAGTACTAAATCTGCAGGATTATCTTGTTATGTGGCAGGTGTTCTCTCCACTCAAGCAGATGCTCCAGCCTCTTCACAGAGCAGGCTTGCATATATTGCACACGGAACAGCGGCTCTGCTCAGTTGTAAGGTGAATCAGAAGCACAGGCTGCTGTTCTCTGCACACTGAGATTTCCACTGGAACTCTTCTCTATTAAACCTTCTGCTACAGTTGGTAACGAGTGGTAGGGGGTATCTCAGCAGGCACAGCACTTGCAGAAAGCCCCTCAATTAGCAGAATAATGAAGGCAGCTCAGTTGTGGTTATTGCAAGGCTACATGATTTTCTTCTCACAAGCTGGCCATTGATTTTTGAAAAAAAAAAAAAAAAGAATCGCTTCCACACCTGAAGTATAAAAAAATGGTCATAGTCCTGTTGTTGTTTGCCACCTTACACTTGCCACTAATGTTAAGCTTGGTATTAATGTTTGCTAGTGTCATTACGTATCTGAACACTGTCAGCCAGGTACACTGTACTGAATATATTTTTCACCTTAAAAGCTGTCCTTGTACATTTTCCACCATCATTTATATTTATTCTGCCATAAACACTTGCTTTCTCAGTCAGCTTACAAGGACTGGTTTTAAACAGAGGATCCATGGTATGCCTCAGTTGTAACTGCAGTGATGAAACTATATTTTAAAGCTTTTGCATGTATCTCCCTATTTATTTTTGTAACTGTTTCTTGTGTATGATTGACAGTACTATCGACACGCTTGCTGCTGCTGCTAATCTCTTTCAGGACCCACTTGGAAATTAGATGCAAATCTTTATGGAGACAACTTTAAAGAATTGAAAAAAAACACAACTAGTAATTATTTTTGTTTTTCCTTTTCCTTTCATTATCTTTCTTGGAAAAAATGCCTCCTTTTTTTCATTAATGACATTATAAAATACATTATGCATCTCCTGGGGTCTTATAAAAATATGAATATTTTATAAGAAAAATAAGGAAGTCTGTGGAGGACAGCAAAATAGCAAAGGGAGCCTGTACAAGATCACAAGCAACCCTCCCCTGGTGTGCCTGGAAACCCCTATAAAGGGCCAGGCTCCTGACTGCTTACCTCGGAAGCTGTTCTCGGCTGGTGCTTTAGCAGAACTGCATCGAATACGGCTTCTCCAGGGTCAAACCATGGACCCTGGTCAGCTCCATGTTGTTGTGGTGCATTGTAGTTCAGACTTTGTCATCAACAATGATAGGAAACATTTAAAACTCATTTTCCTGCCTTCCATTGGTACCATTTCCACAACACTTGCAATCATACAGTATTTTAAAGAAAATGCAAAGTGGTTGTTTTATAGAGGAATTAAAATACTGTAAGTTTTATGATATAACACTAATAAGATACTACTGCAATAATTGAATTTCTCCTGAAACTAAGTTGGTCTTTGCTAGTTTTCTATTGTTATAGTTGTCATATTCCTCTCTGGAAATGTGCCTTTGCACTTTAAAGTAGTATGTCATTAAAACGATCATTTAATCTGTATTTTTAAGGTAATAATCAAGGACCTCACTTGAGATTATAAACTGTGTTGGGTCAGGTGAGTTTCCATTAACTTTAACATATGTCAATTGCAGGTGAAACCAAGTACTTCAAAGGTATATACTGTTTGAAATATGTATTGTTGCACAGGATTCCAGTGATCAGTGTTGAGCTGATTAATCTATAATATTTATAAACATGGAACTGTATTGCATCTATTCCAGAATTGTATCAATTGCCTCTATGACTGTGGCAGGGTCGAATGTCTTTAATGTAAATAATGTGTGTATGGGAATGTAAGGTTGACAATGACTATTATTTTTCAGATATTTTTCTTTTTTATTTATTTAGTTGATTTCAGATCACCTCTGTGGCTCTGTTAATAATTTATACACAATTTTCTAATTCAGCCAGGAAACTTCACAGTTACTTGCTGAATAAAAATGGCTTGCCTTACTGCTGCACAAGCCCATGCTGTTTGGTTCCACAGTAGTCCCTGTAGTGAAAGCAGCACAGCAGGCAATGAAGCAGCAGGTGGGTTTATGCAATGGTGACAGCCAAGACTGGTACAATATTCATAGCTGTCACCATTGCAGAAAATGAAACATGAAACTAAGATATCCTGCCCAGTTATTTTGCATTGAGTGTAATAGGATAGCACTTGTAGGATTTCTTGCCCATTAAAACCGAGTGTTTATTTTTGAAGAGGGGACAATCAACTATTCAAGAATACCAAGTAGCAAGGGATATCCCACCCAGTCATGCATTGTTAATAAATGAATAATATTCCGGGTCGCACAGCTTTTGGAGATTGTGAGCTTGTTCGCTGAAATTAGCTGTATGTAGACTACTCAGCAAAAAACACAATTAAGAACAAGAATCAAACTTGATCATTCCAAGGGAGCACTCTTTACACAATGAAAAAAACAGAAAAAAAACTTAAGTGCAGAACATCAGTGACATGCACCTGAACACCCATGGAAATCAGAATGCCTATAGGATTGGTCTCTAGAGATCAATTTTCCATACAGTTTGAAAGTGGTCCATATGAATGTGTCCTTATCAAGTATGGGTTACTGTGGTGTTGATACAATCAATGGGGAATGTTTCTAACCAGGTGGCAGAAGATGTCTAGAGAATTCCTGTCCCTTTTTCAGTCAGTGAACACCTTGCTCTCTGATGCAATGCTGATGAACAGGACATCCTAGAAGATCCCAAAGGTGTTCTATGGGATTAAGGTGTGGACTTCTTGCTGGCCAGTCCATAATCAGAATGTCTGAATTCGCCACCTTTGTGTATCCCCAGATTCCAGCATTTGACCAATTCTGGCAGTCTAAACTGCAGTCCAAAAGCTTTATCTACCACACTAGTTACACTAGATACCCGGTTTATACCAATTACATGGTACACCCCTAGTAAGTAGAAATGCATGATACAATATAAAGCACTTTGTTAAAGGGGTTATATCTAATTAAATAGTGTAATACATAGTACCTGTTTCATACACACTGCCTTCCATTAGCAATGTAGGTCATACACGTTTTGTTTTGAAAGCAACACATGTTATAGCAAACATTAATATTCATAAGCTCTCAGTTTGCATTCCCTACTTTCAGGTAGGAAAAATCCCTCACCCCTTATGTTTCTCCTGTCATTGTTTGCTGTGACTTCTTTTAAAAGTGAACCTATGAGCTCTGCATAACAAATGGAAGTGTAGGACAGCTGAGAAGGAGTTATTTCACAAGCAGGGAGTAGATGTGAGCCGAGGCAAAAGTGATGAGACTTTTGATTGGCAAGTGCTTCCCAATCCAAGATTGCATCAATTTATGGCTAATGACGAACAGACTCAGGCAGTAGTCATTGATAAATGATTATATATACCTTCGACAGAACGGTCACACTTAATCAGTGCCATCCAAACTGCCCATGATCCTACACCCTGGTTCTACACCCATTTGACAGTGTCTAATTATTGATTTACCTCAAGTAAAAAATGAGGCTTTCTCTTACTGGGGGACACACTCACAGTTTATACGAAGCACAACCAATACAGTGCTTTAGATCATACAGCATACAGTACATACCATTAGTATAAAATCTACCTTTTATAAATTCAGACAATAAGCAACTGAGTCTTGCACCTATGTAATGCCGTTTGGTTTTGGTGTCCTTACCCTTTTTGTACTCGGTTGAAAATTAGCTTCCTTGGGTTAATTCAAATGGGATGAGGAAAAGAATACATCGGTATGAAATCTTAATTATTGTTTATTCAAATATTCCCCAAATGGGAAAACAAACATGTCTTTGTATACAGATAGACCATTGCAATGGATTAAAAACTGCTTGCTGGAGGTAAAACTCTCCCCAAAGAATGAGGCTGTTGGATGTAATCAAATGTTTGGAAAAACTAAACACACTTTTTTCCCCCCGAGGTGTAATTAATGTAGTAAATAGATTATTGCTTCTCAGCACACTCATGTAAAAGGCTGATGGTGGTTTGGGTGATGTTATTGATTTGATCTCAGATCCCGCATCATAATGTCAGTTTACACTGGCAACTTGTGCAAAGAAATGTGTTGCCAGTGTACACTTGAAACTGTGTTGCCTCCGTTATTTTGTATACCTGCTAATTAGTCTTATGGAGTTATATATATATGGAATTTTTGCTTAATATATGTGTTCAATCATATTTAGGTGAAGAATATTAATGGCTTGAAAGGAAAGGTGGTGTTATATTCATGGTTGCCAATGTACAGTATATTAGCCAATTATATATTCAACAAAAAAAAAAACTAAGTTGTACTTGATGGTAAAAGCTGACAATTCCGAAAAAGACGGGAAATTGTCAGGTAAGACTGCCACTGCGCCCTTACCTGACCCATGTTCTGACAAGGTTCTCACACTGCTTAACTGGTAAAGTAGGTGGGTTCACTTCAGGTAGGTTCACTGAAGCTCTGAGGCCCAGAGGGCAGCGAAGTACCGAGGGGCACCAAGCACTGAGGGTGTCTAAACTCTGGAGCGACGAGGTACCGAGGGGCACCAAGCACTGAGGACTTCTAAACTCTGGAGCGACGAGGTACCGAGGGGCACCAAGCACTGAGGGCGTCTAAACTCTGGAGCGACGAGGTACCGAGGGCACCAAGCACTGAGGGCGTCTAAACTCTGGGGCGACGAGGTACCGAGGGGCACCAAGCACTGAGGGCGTCTAAACTCTGGAGCGACGAGGTACCGAGGGCGCCAAGCACTGAGGGCATCTAAACTCTGGAGCGACAAGGTACCGAGGGGCACCAAGCACTGAGGGCGTCTAAACTCTGGAGCGACGAGGTACCGAGGGGCACCAAGCACTGAGGGTGTCTAAACTCTGGAGCGACGAGGTACCGAGGGGCACCAAGCACTGAGGGCGCCTAAACTCTGGAGCGACGAGGTAACGAGGGGCACCAAGCACGGAGGGCGCCTAAACTCTGGACCGACGAGGTACCGAGGACGCCAAGGCACTGAGGGCGTCTAAACTCTGGAGCGACGAGGTACCGAGGGGCACCAAGCACTGAGGGCGCCTAAACTCTGGAGCGACGAGGTACCGAGGGGCACCAAGGCACTGAGGGCGCGTGTGCACAGAGGCTCTGAAAGACCAAAGTGCCGAAGCATCACGAGCACGCAACATCAGGGCGCCGAAGGTCTGAGGCCCCGAAGCACCGGGGTCACCTAATGCCTGAGTACTGAACTGCCGGGGCGCCAAAGCACAGAGGCACGGAGTGTCTAAGCACTGAGGGCACCGAAGCACCAAGGCACCAAGGATGCCGAGCACCGGGGCGCAAGTACTGAGGGTACTGAGGACAGGCGTTTAGTCTTAACCGCGTGCAGTCACACAACCCGGGGTAGTGAGTAGGGGTGGATACACAGACTTGAGTGGCTGTGGTTAGGCAACAGGAGAGCAGTACAGAGAGAACCGCACAATGCTGCACTGGGGTAGAACCAGGCCCCAGTGGAGGAAGCACACAATGTCTTTTATTATTATTTTTTTTAAATTTAAGCAGATTTAATGTAAGCTCTGAATCAACGCAGGTTTAATAAACTCTTAAATTAAGCTGTACATAGCTGTTGTATATCAGCAGTTTGCAATCACCAGTCTTGTCATTGAACCTTGTGATGGGTGGGTATAGCGCTTTGCTGTCTGTGAGAATTGAGCGTAAGCAAAATTATGTAAGCTAGCTATATATCTGTGCTGCACGAAGTAATTTCTTGGCTCAGATCAATAACATCTACACTGATGCCAGCTCAGAAACTAACAACTCTGTGCCATGAAAGCTAAGCTCGGCTCAGAAAATAACATCTACTGTACACTGATGCCAGCTGAGAACATCATGAACTGACGCCTGTGTGTGAGATCATTGATGTATCACATTTAATTTGCTTTGTTCCTGTTTGCATTTTGATTCCTGAATAAACCATTTTTGAAGAAGACCTATTATTTTTGAGACATTCCCTTTTCTGAGGCCAGGTTGACTGTATTGCTGTACTGTATGTGCCAAAAGAGGAAAAGGGTTACATTTATGGTTGGGAACAGACAGTCTTCAAACATTACAGGAAGGAATTAACCGTTTGTATTCTAGATAAATTTTTTGCAGACTTTCTCTAAACATTACAGCAGAGAGTTAACTGTCTGTGTGTCAGACATGAGTATTTTATTATGGGGACTATACGAAAGATTATAGTATTTTTGCACTATACAAAAGATTACAGTATTTTAGCAAAGTCATTTGTAATAAAATAATCACCAAAGGGAGTGTTTTACAGGGGTATTTTAACGTAACAAATATCAGTGTGTATGTGATTTATGGGAAACTGTGCACCTCTTGACGTAGGTTAATACCACTGTGAAATAAAAAAAAGTGTTTTGCCTTTGTTTTTTACTGTCCTGTTTAAAAGTCATGATAAGAGGCAATAAAATAAGCAATTCGGACAGTTTTTGCTATATCTTTTAAAAATACTCACTTTTTTATTGTTATTAAGAAAAACGGAAATACAGTATTTCAATAGAACTTAAATAACACAATAACATCAATGTGTTTACAATTGTAGCATTATAATATAAAAATTAAATGTGCCATAAATACACAGACCAGCTAATAAGACAGAGCGAAAGGATTACACATTCTGTCTCTTCAGAGTACTTTAGTAAAAAAAAAAAGAAAAACAGAACAAGGAATAAAATAACTGTTTGTAACTTAGACTAGAGGTAAGGTTGTGGCCACGTTTTTGCATTAGATCAGAGTTGCAGAAATGGAGAACTTCATCGAGGAATACGTTGCAAAGCATGGTAATTTTTGTGAATTCATGTTAGGAGATCTGTCTAAAAATTGTGAACCAGAAAAAAAACTAGAGGAATTGTTTGAATGTGATCCACCTGAAAAAGAAGAACAAGAAGGAAATATTGGCTTTTAAGCTTTGTGGTCTGTAGGCTAATGGTCTATTTGGTGTATAAAGGCAAGTTAGAAATGTGCAGAAAGAATGCAAAGGATTTGAAAGAATGGAAAATTACACTTGAGAGTCAGTGCAAAGACTTCGGTGAAATTATTAAGAAAAATGTGCAAGAGAGTGCTTTGAATGCGGCAATGCAGTGGTGTTTGAATTAGGTGAGGTAGTGTGTGATTAGTACCAGGCGAGTGTGTTTAAATTGAATAGAAGTTGATTTGCTATTTGATTGGTTTCCACACAGTTTAGATGTTCTTCTCCCACCCAGTTGTTATATTAATCAGGCAGGCTATTTCCGCGCCAGCACGAAGCGCCAGCAAACAGAAGCGCCTCAACAAAAGAGCCGGGAGTCTAGCTGTGGGAGTCTACAGGTAACCAGCGTCTGAGGCAAGATAGGTAATTGATCCTGCTCCTAGTAATTTTAAATTAACTATTTAAGTATCATTATTAAGTTGGTGTTTCAATTTAGTGATGTAGTGTGGTTATTTGAATAGCAATTTGCAATTTGTGATTAGTACCAGGGAGTGTGGTTAATTTTAACTTGAATAGAGGTTGTTTTGCATTTGGATTGGTCTCTACACAGCCTCCTGTAGTGGTGTGCTCCCATTGAAGTGTGGGAAAGTATTGTCTCTAGAGCAGTTAGCAGCTGTGCCAGTTCCCTTGCAAAGTGAGGTTGGAACCTATTTAGCTGTGTGAATCTACTAGTGGTCAGTCTACAGGTAACCGGGATCTGAGGCAGATAGGTAAGTTTCTGCTTCAAGTAATTTTAAATTAACTACATTCAGTAACTTTGTAAAGTGGTGTTTGAAATAGGTGAGGTAGTGTGTGATTAGTACCAGGTGAGTGTGGTTAAATTGAATAGATGTTGATTTGCTATTTGATTGCACACAGTTTAGTTTTTTTTCCCACACAGTTGTTATATTAATCAGGCAGGCTATTTCCGCGCCAGCACGAAGTGCCAGCAAACAGAAGCACCTCAACAAAGAGCCGGGAGTCTAGCTGTGGGAGTCCTGCGAGGGAGGCCTGCGCCGAGACGCTGTTCGAATAGATCCGAACTAACAGCGCTCTGGAAGAAGCCATCTACTAGTCAGGTCGGTACCCCCCACCCCACCGCTCCCACTGTACCTATCTGTCTCACCTGTCCTGCTATGACTGTCTCTCACATCCCTGTTCTATCCTCTTGCCCTCGCCCTCACCCTCTGCCCTCTCTCCGCCGCTGCTCCTCCAACCCCTCTAACCTCATCCCTCTGCCTCTCCCCCCGTTCCCGCACACTCTCTGGTGCACTCTGGAACTGTCACTCTTCTGCTAACAAAGCTAATTTCATCTCTGCCTTTGCTTCCCACCTCTCTCTCTCGGTTTCCTTGATCTCACTGAAACCTGGCTGTCCCCTGATAACACTAACTCCTGCCGCCCTGTCCTCTCTCTACGTCCTGTCCCATATCCCGCGTCTCACTGGACGGGGAGGTGGGACTGGTCTTCTCCTCTCTCCCTCCTTAATCTTTTCTGTCCCGTCCAACCTCTCCTCACTCTCTGTTGCTACCTTTTGAATTTCATTTCGTCCAACTAACCTCTCCCTGTCAACTCCTGCTAATTGTACTGTACCGCCCCCTGGACCTCTCGCTCACTTTCTCGATGAACTCGCCTATCTACTCTCCTCCCTCCCCTCTCTGTCTACCCCAATTGTCCTGTTAGGTGACTTCAATATCCATCTCTCCAACCCCAGCCACTCTGCCGGATTCCTCCCTCTCCTTCACTCCTTCGACTTCTGTCTCTCTCCATCCCCTCCTACCTACAAAGCTGGCCGTCAACTGGACCTCACCATCCAGGGCCTGCTGCCCCTCCACCCTCTCTGTCACCCCCTTGGACCTCTCTGACCACTATTTCATCTCTTTTTCTCTGTCTCTCCCCTCTCTTCCTGCTCCTCCTACCCCCATTGTCACCTCTCGCCGTAACCTCCGCTCTCTCTCCCCCTCTTCCTTGCCTCCACTGCTCTCTCTCACCTCCCTCCTATCGACTCCTTCTCACAACTCTCTGTAGACTCTGCTACCTCCACCCTCTTCTCCTCCCTCACCTCCTCCCTCGACTCCCTCTGTCCCTCACCTCCCGACCTGCTCGCCCTCCCTCCCTCCCCAACCCTGGCTCTCCTCTGCGCTTCGCTCAGCAAGAATGACACTGCAATCTGCTGAAAAGAAATGGAAGAGAACCAAACTCCCTGCTGCCCTAGACCTCTACCGCACTCTCCTCTCCTCCTTCTCCTCTACTCTCTCATCTGCTAAATGTACTTATTTCCAATCTGTAATCCAAGCCTCCACTAACAATCCACGTAAACTATTCTCTACCTTCTCCTCCCTCCTAAACCCTCCCCCCTCCTCTGATGACTTTGCCTCTTTCTTCTCTTCTAAAATCTCAGATATCCACAAACTCTTTAACACCTCTCCCTCCCCCGAACCCCCTCCTGCTCCAACCCCTACACCCACTGCATCCCCTACTAACTCACCCTCCTTCTCCACCTTCTCTCCCCTCTCAGACTCTGACCTCTCCTCCCTGCTCCAGGGTCACAAACCCACCACGCGTGCCCTGGACCCCCTCCCCACTCACCTCTTTCAAACTGCTGCTCCTGCTCTACTTCCCTTCTCTCTATCCCTCTGGAATCTACCACACTCTCTCCCTCCTCCTCAGCTAAGAACCTCGGAGTCACCCTGGACCCTTGCCTCTCTTATTCCCAGCACATCTCCACTCTGGCACACACTTGCCGATTCTTCCTGAGCAACATATGAAGAATCCGACCCTTACTCACCAACTACACCACCCAGCTCCTGGTCCAGGCCCTGGTACTCTCCCGCCTAGACTACTGCAACTCCCTCCTGGCTGGCCTCCCTGCGTCCACCACCCGTCCGCTCCAGCTCATCCAGAACTTCACTGCTCACCTGGTGTTCTCTCCATCTCGCTTCTCCCACGTAACTCCACTGCTCCGCTCACTCCACTGGCTCCCGATCACCGCTCGCATCCAGTTCAAGACTCTTGTACTAGCCTACAGATGCCTTGGCCAGACTGCACACAGCTACCTCCAGACTCTCATCTCTCCCTACACCCCCACTCGACCTCTCCGCTCCTCCTGCGCTAGAAGACTGGCTCTACCTCCTTTACGCTCCCCTGCCTCCAGAGCCCGCTCCTTCTCCACCCTCACCCTGCAGTGGTGGAATGACCTTCCTACAGATGTCAGAACTGCCCAGTCCCTGACCACCTTCACGCACCTCCTCAAGACTCACCTCTTCAGACAGCACCTGTAGAACTCCTCTTTTTTCCCCCTGGACACTTATCACTCTTCCTTAAATGCGCTTTACTTGCTCTTATCTGCCCCCTATTTTTCTGCATTAAATCTTGTACTTTACAGTACTGTAATCTGTCAAGTGTTATTTAATCTATAGTATTTTGTATTTAATTACATCCTGATCTAACTATCACTGACACTGTTATCTGCTCTGTTATTGAATCGTATTTTGTCTTACTTGTACTTGCTAGAACCAAAGTCATTGTATTTATCTTGCTCTTAATTGTATTATTATTTGTACTGTGATTCTTGAAATGTATTTTTGTTTACGACTGTAAGTCGTCCTGGATAAGGGCATCTGCTAAGAAATAAATAATAATAATAATAATAAACCACAGTTACAACTAGAGTTGCTAGCAACTATAAAGGCTTCCACGCAGTTATTGTGAAATTTAAGCACATTGGTTAGCGCAGTATGTACAACATTTTTCACAGCTGTGGTATTTACCGTTCATGAGAAGACTTTTGAAAACTGCTCAATTTTCATTAAATCCAAGATGGCTGCCACACCATGTGACCAAAGGCCGCCATATTGACCATGGCACAACATCCCATAGTCCTCTACATCCGTGTCAAATTTCGTGCATTTTGTTGCAGTTGATAAGAAGTTATAGGCAGTTTTATAGCCAGTTGCGTATGTTGATGATGGCATGCATCGCTGTTTGACCTTCAGGAGAGGTCACAGGCGATGACATTTTTTCATAGAGCACATATGACTTCCTATACGTGTTCCATTATTACTCTGACCCTGTCGGCACTCCCTAGGAGTTAAAATTTCAACATAAATTCCAAGATGGCTGCCGCGACGTGTGAGCAATCGGTTTCAAACTTCAACAGTTATTACTTTCCAATGGTCTGTACAATTGTGTTGACATTGAAGAGCATAAGTGCAATGGTGTTCTCGTTATGGGTTGTAAAAGTTGTTTTACAAAACAATATGGTCTCCCAACCATGTGACCAAAATGTGTCATTTTCATATCACCAGTACTTCACGTGAGTCTCTATGGTCATATAAAGTTTCATGACTGTAGTGTATTGCACCTTGGATTTATGCATGAATGTATGAAAATAGAGCCGTCGTGAAACGGTTATTTGTGCGCCACGGCCATGTTTTCTAATGAAAAAGTGTGGATTTTACAAACGGTAGAAAGGACCCGGTCATGAACATGCGTGCCAATTTAGATGTTGATTGACTTTGCGGTTTAAAACAAGAAGATTGTTGAATATTTGGCGCCAATCCAGCGTAGCGGGCAAAGTCATTGTTCAATCGACTTCGAAGCCTAATAAACACAACAGTAACAATAGGCTTCCCCAGCCTTTGGCTTGGAAGCCTAATAAACACAGCAATAACAATAGGCTTCCCAGCCTTTGGCTGGGATGCCTAATAATAACTAGAGTTGCTAGCAACTATAAAGACTTCCAAGAAGTTATCGTGAAATTT
The DNA here is from genome assembly GCA_030684275.1 of Acipenser oxyrinchus oxyrinchus. Lineage (NCBI taxonomy): Eukaryota > Metazoa > Chordata > Actinopteri > Acipenseriformes > Acipenseridae > Acipenser > Acipenser oxyrinchus. The sequence goes on from CM060258.1 coordinate 25,931,153, forward strand.
AAGTGCATTGGTTATTATAGATGAAACGTTATCATCACAACTGTGCTAACTGTGTCAGTTTTGGCACAAATATGAGAAGAAGACTTTTGAAAATTGTCCAAACTTTTCATTAAATCCAAGATGGTTGCCACAACATGTGACCAAAGGCCGCCATATTGACGATGACACATCATCACATAGTCCTCAACATCCGTGTCAAATTTTGTGCGTTTTGGTGCAGCCGATAAGAAGTTATATGCAGTTTTATAGCCAGTTGCATATGTTGATGATGTCATGCAGTGTGGACGCCATGATTTTCACAGTAGCCACTTCCCTTGAACAAGCGTAACAGATGACCATACTGAGATGTTTTATTCCAAATTTTGTTTCAATCGGATAAGCGGTTTCAGAGAAGAAGATGATTTTATATTTTTATGGCAATTTTATGACATTAATCAATGTGGTTGCCAAACCACGGAACCAATCAGCTTCATATTAACAACAGTTAATCATGGACTATCCCTCAACATGTACAGCAATTTTCAGAACTCTGCAGTAAGCGGTTTCCGATACACAGGCGTTTTAACAAATTCTGCAAAATCCAATATGGCTGCCGAACCATGTGACTTGCACAAATTTGCTGAATATCTCCGACTATCATTCATAGGCATCTACCAGTGTACCGAATTTCGTGAGTTTTTGAGTATGTTTTGGCAGAAAAAATAAATAAATAAAATAATAATAATAATAATAATAATAATAATAATAATAATAATCCTAATAAAAACAATAGGCTTCCCCAGGTTTATTGGAAGCCTAATAATAATAATAATAATAATAATAATAAACACTGCAATAACAATAGGCTTCCCCAGCCTTTGGCTTGGAACCCTAATAAACACAGCAATAACAATAGGCTTCCAAGCCTAATAAACATAACATTAACAATAGGCTTCCCAGCCTTTGGCTTGGAAGCCTAATAATAATAATAATAATAAACACAGCAAGAATAGGCTTCCCCAGGCTTTAGCTTGGAAGCCTAATTAAGAGCAGGACATGCAAAGAAAGAGGCAGCTTTTTGCTAAAGTGACTGTGTTAATGGAAAATTTGATTGATACTGCATGCATTTTTGAGTGTCACAATGTTTTCGCTATTAATCGTTACCCTGTCTGCATTGAAGTAATTACGGCTTTCCTTCAGGGGAGAGTGCACATTACGCTATGAAAATTTAAAGATTAATTTGCGTAAATGTAATTCTGTTTAAAACAATTTAAGGACAATTTAAATGTGTTATTGAAGTGTACTGGTAATTCTGTTATGATTATAAATGAAGCTAGACATGGTTTTATTTTATTTTTGTTGCATGAATTGCATAGTAAACTTTAAATTACAAATTGGTAATATTAATTGGAACACTAATGAAAGCAAGGACTTTTATATTGCAAATGTGGTTATTTTAATAGTTGAATTTGGCTAACATTAAAGTCATTTTGAAACATTTTTTTTTAATTTTTTGCTTTTGAAAAAAAGGGAATACAACAGAACTGTTGTCTTGACTTGACGAGTAAAGCAAAACAATGCAAAGAGAGAATAGGGATTGACAGTGGTGCAATTCCTAAATGCTTTATGCGTTTAGTTTTTTTTTTAAAGATAAAGAGCTGTTTTATGTTTAAACTTGTTTCTCTCACTCTTGTCACGCACACAATTTCTTTTTATTGCCGGACTCTATTTCTATAATAGGATCCTGACATTGAGCCTTACAGTATTGTACTTGATCTGTTAAATTACATGCTGTTAGTGACTTCAGCAAGACTAGGGAGTACTTTTATTTCTGTATGTGAAACATGAACTTTTGAACACTAACTTTTCTTTTCACCTTTCATTTTTTTGTGCTCCGGGCGTCTTGCCAAAAAAGATAAGAGGTTTTTTTTTCTCTTTAAAGTTTTTTTTCTTCTGTGAAATTTCAAGGACAGAAAAGCCTGTCCTGATGCTTTCTATATCACTCTCTACTTGTAAGGAATACCTCATTACCTGTAACAGCAAAGTTAATGAGGTATTCCTTACAAGTAGAAAGTGATAAAGGGTACACACTTTGTAGCGAGGGTATATAGGGATGTATGAAACATATATGGTTACTTTTGAGGAACAGTTTATACTTAAAAAAATAAAAATTAAAAATAAATACTCATTTAGTGTCAAATCACCCAAACAACAATTCCATAAAAACAAAGCGTATGATTTTTTTGTTTACTGTACTGGTTATTTGAACGTTTGTGGCACGACTGTAAGCCATCTATTTATTTCACAAAGCAATTTAAGCGCAACAGCATTCTTTTTTAAGCAGTTAAAAAAAAAAAAAACATTGAATATGTACAGGCAAACACTTTTCTTAAACGTAAAGTCAGCCTTCATTTGTGCAAAACTTGCACGTAAACAAACAAACCTCTTACCGTACTTTTTTTTTTTTGGTTTGTTTACTGTGGTTTTTAAAAGTCACTTATTTTAGACTGCGTCAAGCCTTTTTCAGGTTAAACAATCGACCTGTTCCATCAAGGTACGCCATTTTTTTAATCCATTACAATGTTTCCACTTGTCCTTCGATTAACAATATGCCTCACTTATTCGAGAAAACATTTGTGATGTCTTGCTTTCTTATTTTCAGATGCATACATGCAGATTTTTTTCTTTTGCTGTGGTGTTAAATGTAGGGTCAACTCGCCATTTTGTACTTTCTGTTTTGCTTTGGGAGCGAAAGTGTTGATGACATTGGTATGAATGTTCAGTTAACAACGAATTAGGAAAGCGAGTCAAAGGTTAATTGCATAACTTTGTTGTTAATTGGCCATGATTATTTCGCTGGTGCTACAATGAGGGAAACTACAATGCTTATATTTACGTTTGCTTGTCTTGGAAAGTTGGCGGATGGTGGACAGCGGGGTGGCGATATAACGGGTATATTGTTTTTATATTGGTGACATTTGTTCAGAGAGAATAGCTGGCGGTATGCGAGGGTGGCGTTATAAAGGGGGGCGGTATAACGTGGGACAACTGTATATAGATTACTAATGATAAGAATTATACCTCATCTTATGTTTCATTATTTTCTTTGTTGCACAAGGATAAAACACAATGTTTCTAGATGATCAGGAAATAATTTGGATCCCACTTAAAATAGAAGTAAAGGGAGAGGATGATTATGCATTAACTATGATTTTGACACATCTACCCGACATTGAGGATATTCAGGGAAGGAGTATGTCTGTCAGTTCTCACATTGATGGCCACTCTCATTATGTTCTGTTACCAAAAGTGTCAGATTAAACAGCAGGTTAAGAATATCAGCTGTCTAAGAAGGCAATTACTTTTGGTAGACTGGGTAGAATGTAGGTGACGGAGCCCAGGACGGGTAAGATTGGGTAAAAACAGACCTGACAACCTAAGACAGGCCCGTCACGCTGCCCAGTTAAGCATGTTTGAACCCTTGGCGGCTGTGGCCAGGGTTCAAAGGGATTATGTAAGTATTTTGAAACACTTGCCTATGTATTGCCCTGGCCTTGTGGGGAGAGGTTGGCTTTTCATAACTCAAAGTGCAGCTGTAACCTCGGAGGGATGATTAAACCTTTGTTTCTGCTTAATAAGCTGTTTTGAGCCTATATACAAACCATAATCAAACCAATTAAAACAGGTTCTAAAACCATTTACTTTTGTTAAAAGTGACATACTATAACTTTAGGTAAGTGTCACAGAATGCATAATAACACACAATTGGAACACGTAGGCTTTTTCTGATAACCATGCAGCTTGTGTGGGGCAGTGTACACATTGTTCCAGTTAAAATGGCACAAGCTCTTATTGTTTCATCAGCCCTTGTTCCTTTTCATTATACAACCCGTTACTTATGCTTCCCATTTAAATGATGAAGGAAGTGAGAAATCATTGAAACTGTCTGTAAACATTGTGTGATTTTCCTGTGTTTAATGTAAGCTCTGAATCAACGCAGCGTTAATAAAATCTTAAGATAAGCTGTATATAGCTGGTGTACATCAGCAGTTTGCAATCACCAGTCTTGTCATTCGACCTTGTGATGCGTGGATATAGTGCTTTGCTGCCTGTGAGAATTGAGCAAAACTCATCATTGTTCTTAAATGTAACTTCTTGATATCTGGGTATCTGCTGACATTGGTAGTGAAGAAAAAACGCAAATGTTAACTTTTAATGTGCTTTGTCTAACACCATGCTAGGAAAATAAGACCAAATTTGGTCAAGGAAATGAAGTAAGCTAGCTATATATCTGTGCTGTACAAAGTAATTTCTTGGCTGAGCTCATCTACACTGATGTCAGCTCGGAACACCATCAACTGCCCAGTAAACATAACGTTGGTACAACATTAGGCGTTACGTTGGGCTGACTTCGAACGATTAATAAACTGCACAATTTTGATTGATTATTATAGTATAAGCTTCAAATCTTCTTTATGGTCACTCATCATAAAAGTTACTTCTGCATTCCAGCCACTTTCGATTCCAGTGGTTCACGTCAGGCAACTACTGAAGCTGCTCTCACTGTGGGATCTGTAGTCCAAGGGAACCTCGAGACCCGTCCTGCTGTTAAAGCGCCCATAATGCGCACAAAATGGTGTCACAAACAAAAACATACAGGGAGCGTAACGTAGTACCTGAATTCTTTGTTATAAATACTTGTCAGAGAAAAAAGGTGAGGGGGTGTTTAAATACTGTAATTTCATAAATACAAACTATTTTTATTTTCTTTACACATTTATCAATAACTGTATTAATGGCGTTTCATTCCGCAAGAGAAAGCCTGCGGATATTAAATTATATAAATATAGGGTCAGTCCATGTCAGATCAATCACTCTCGAAACCAAAGGTTAATGGATTTTGATATAAATATGTATTTATAAGTGAGTTACCCAAAGTTATTGTATTGTTTTACTTGGACTCAACGGCGCCAACTTTTCAAAATTATTGGGCGTGCTAATCTCAAAACATACAAACATAACCTAACACATAACTCCGCCACCCCCACCTTTACACTTATATTAAGGAGAGGGTGTTCCTTCACACAGCGCTTCTGCTGAAGAAGTCGTTTACAACATCTTCAAAGTCCACGTGACTATGGAGCACCGCAATGCTATTCAGTCTTGCTTGAGTCATTGTTGACCTAAGGAAAGTTTTTTGGTGAAGTAATGCAGAGAAAGACCTCTCGCTGGTGCAGGTTGTGACTGGTATTGTTAGAACTAGTCGAATCAGTTTAAACAGCTTGGGAAACATAATGCAAAGTGTAGTATCCGCCTTAAAGAATGACACAATGTATTGTACATTTCTCATGCCGCTGAAGGTCTGGCGGGCTTGCACAATGTCCAGAATCATGTCGCGTTGGGAATTTAATACAGTACTGTCAACATCGCTTCCATAGAACTGGCAAACTATTTCTCCCAAATCTTCCCCAATCACACATCTCTTGACTTCCAGTGATAAATGTAGGCTTTCTTTGTCGAATCTCTCATGCAAGGCAGCCAATGCATTGTCAAAAACTTCAAAATATTGGCACCTGTAGAAACCTTCTGCAGTGCTAAATGTGTGTTGCTCTCAACAACCTGATTCTAACCGCTTTGGTACTCTGCACTTCCGGGGCAGGACTGGTCCTTCAATGCTCAGATTATTTGCCAGTTCTTATATGTTTGACCAGAATGTATCGATACTGCTCCTCAGATACTGAATGGTGTTTTTCAAATGTTCAATAACTGAAAATGCTTGCTGGAGGCTCAGAGTACTGGCTTGCAAAAACACGAGAGAATAACTTCAATGCAGCATGAAGTATGCAGCAACCGTCTCCAGTTTTGAACAAAATCCATTAGCTTTGGCACCAACTTCAGTGCGATCTTCCTCAGCAGTCATCTGAAAAAATTCCAGTAACTCCCTGTAATTATCGGTAACTGATTTTAAGCTTGCTGCATGCAGGGTCCATCTAGAGGGTGCAAATGGTCGCAGGTTGTGTGTATCAGATTGTTTCAGATTTTTCAATATTATTAATTATTTTGGAGATGTGCTTACAAAATTAATCAGTTCCCTGATTTCACTGAGCACATCCCTACAGTTTGGTACATTTGCAACACAGTCCTGAACAAACAAACTTAGGGAGTGAGCCAAACAATGAACAAAGATCGCGCAAAGTTCAATTTCACAGACTTTAGCCTGCACTACATTTCTTATGCCCGAGACATTACTAGCTCCATCAAAGCACTGTCCCCTACACCTTTTTAAATCCAAGCCACACCTTGTTAGTGCATCTTTGACAATGTTGAACAGTTCTTCTGCTGTTGTTTTAGCTGTCTCGTAGAACCCAAGAAAGTTTTCGTGAATATCCAAGCTCTCACTGACCCAATGAATACAAACAGAAACTTGTTCATGGGTGCTTATGTCTGCAGTTTCATCACTCATAATAGAAAAAAAATCACAGCTCTGAATGTTCTTAAGCACCTTTTTCAGCAAATGCTGCTGCATTATCATAAGCATTTTGTTTGTTGCTTCATGTGAAGCCATATGAAGTTAGTTCACTGCAGCCATTGATTTATTTCAGGAACATCTTCACCCCTTAACTTAAGCAAATAAAAAAAATTAGATCTGTCATTGGTATGACCATGTATGACATTCCGGCAGGGAACCCACAAGCACGGGGTGAGGGACTGCATTAAACAGCGCCGGGCTGGTTTGTGGAGCTGGTGGCTGGCTCTGTTGTGGAGGTGTGGTCCTTACCGCCTTCCCCTTGTCTGATGCTCATCCCTCCTGCTCTGGAGACAGTGGTCCTTCCAGCACTCCCGGTTCCCGTGTCCTTTCTACCCATCTCTTGAACATGAGCTCCAGCACTGTAGCCCATGTTCCAGAAAAGGGTTGAACGGGCACAGGATCCGAAAAACACAAGCCAAGTTAGTAGAAACAATTGGGGCAACCTTGACCCCCTCCGCTTTTACAGTTGTACCTATTTGCTTGGTGCTGGCCAAGGTTGCCCTGGAACGTCACCAGTACAAAGTTATTCTCTACACACAATCTGACGAATTTGTAGGTCATTTAACTAATGTCATTTAACTAACAATGACCTGCTGAGATGGAAAAAACAAAATAATACAATACAAAAAAACACAAACCACAGGTCAACAAGACTTTTTGTCATGTTTAATTTCTTAACAAAGGTAATTTTTCATTTTGGATCTTATTATAGTTTCCATAAGTTTACATATAATAGAAGTCAGACTTATTGGTCTGTAGTTACCTGGTTCGGTTTTGTCTCCGTTTTTGTGGATTGGTATTACGTTTGCAGTTCTCCAGTCTGTCGGTACAACCCCTGTCTCAAGAGACTGTTGCATGATTTTGGTTAGCGGTTTGTAATAACTTCTTTCATTTCTTTGAGTACTATTGGGAGGATCTCATCCGACCCAGGGGATTTGTTTATTTTAACAGCTCCTAGTCCCTTTAACACTTCTGCCTCTGTTATGCTAAAGTTATTTAAAACTGGATAGGAATAGGTAATCATTTAATATATTTGCTATTTTTTTCTCTTCATCTATGATTTTGCCATCTGTATCTGAGACATTTTACTTCCTCCTTGAATGTTATTTTGCTGTTGTAATATTTTTTTTTAATTGATCTATTATTTAATTTGATTTATTATTTAAATTGATCTATGTCCGGACCGCCCTCTGCTGGACCTAGTACCGCACAGTTCCTCGCCTGGCCCCCTACTCCACTCCCCCAGGAAACCCAGTCGTCACTACGTGGGTGTCAGACGTCACTTGCTCTCCCCGTTCCTCCCACTGTGTTTCCCCTGGGTGTCCGGCCGTCGCTGCGCTGGATCCCTGGCTCGCACCTCTGCCTCCCGCTGCACCCTCCCGGTAACCGGCCTGCGTGCCAGTCACCCAGGACAAGCTGTCTGGGACCCTCGTCATCGGATCTCGGTTCCGGTTATGGATTGATAAATATCATTATCATTTGTTTATTTAGCAGACGCCTTTATCCAAGACGACTTACAGAGACTAGGGTGTGTGAACTGTGCATCAGCTGCAGAGTCACTTACAACTACGTCCCATCCGAAAGACGGAGCACAAGGAGGTTAAGTGACTTGCTCAGGGTCACACAATGAGTCAGTGGCTGAGGTGGGATTTGAACCCGAGACCTCCTGGTTACAAGCCCTTTTCATTAACCACTGGACCACACAGCCTCCTCCTAATAACACATACGTATTGAAGAGGAGATTGATGAGGGCTCATTTCTATTTTTTTTAAGAAGGATGAGTGTACACTAGTTTTTTATATTGTAGAATTAAGTCAATTGTTATATCAAGGCTAAATATGTGGGAGAATATGAAAGGCTATGGGTTGCCAACTACATGAAAATACTGTATAACACATTTCTATGTCAAATTAATATAAAAGAAGTTGCAAACAAATGCAATTGAAATAAAGAGGAGTAAAGAATGCTGCCCTTTGAATGCTACCCTGTACATACTAGTTACAGGCCCCAGAATAACAGGGTTAAACATGGGCAATAGAAAATAAGAACATGATTATAACTGCCCATGCAGATGACTTCACAGTCCTAACTAAAAATCCTGAAGAATATAAGCATGTGATACAGCATTTTAAGACATATGCACAGGACTCAGGGGCTGTATTATATTAAGATAATTCCTGGGCATTTTGAATTAGGACACCACAAAAACTATTTAATCTCAAAAAATAAAATTAAGATTTTAGGAATTTGTTTCTGAAAAAAAACTGTGAGAGGAAATAGGCTGAATAGCTTGAATTATATACAGTAATGATGTTTTTATTAACATTTTTGGCAAGTGTTTTTCCATCAAGTAAGTAAAAAAATTAAACAAAACTTTCACAGAAAGACAAGGTGGATAGGAGATGAGGTTCAATGGAGTAATAAGAATGGAAAAGGAGAAAAGAAAACAGTACCATGTTATAAAACATATTTTATTAATTTTACAAAACATAAGCAGAATTGTCTAATGTTGTCAGGAGTTTTTTTAAGTTATAAAAAGGTTGCAAAATAACAGCTTGTCTGAAAAAGTAGATGTAACCTAGTTAATAATTCTAAGATGTTTATCTGTGAGAACTGTGGTGGTTTGGAATTGTTTTGTGAAAAGTAAAAAAAACAAACACGCTGATGGCTGTGACCAGAATGGAACACTAGAACATTGTTACTTGAATGCAACAGGACAAAGCTTGTGTGAGAGAAAATGGAGAGCATTGACATGGAGATAAATGAGAACTCACTGTTTGATGGGATTTTTAAATAAGATTTAGGGGAAGCACACAGAGAACTATTTTGTGGCAGACTTGAAGTAGATTGACGAGTGAAAATAAAACGATAATGTGGGGGAGTATTTTTTAAACAAATTGTGATGTTTTTAAAAAACAAAAACCAATGAGTTAAAACTGTAAATGCTGTACAATGGGAATATGTAAAGCTGTGTATGATTTAAATATTTATTTGGGATGGTTAGTCCCAACTTGGTTGTTTTTATTTGAATAAACTTCTAATGTTCTTTTAATTCCCATGCAGCTTTCATGGATAATCATGACTAGTCCATCAACATTTTACCATAGTTACTCATTAAAAACACAGTTAACCCTCTGTCTGCTCAGCTAAGAAGCTGTGAGTCACAATGGGTGGCTACAGTTACTATCCTTCCTCCTGAGAGTAATTGTCGCTACCTGGGCAGTGACTGTAGAGCAGTGCTTGGATTTGAAGGTTGATATACTGTCCTTTACAGTTGTGGCAGGTAGCTCCAGTGTAGCCTGTTCCTGAACAGTCACAGTAGAAGGTGCTCCAGGACTGGGAACATTGGCCTCAGTGCTCACAGTTGTTTGGCAAGCACCTAAAAGAAGAATATTTTGTCAATTGAAAATACTATAAAACAAACTGAATCATAAGAAGACGTCTTTAAAGACCAAGCAGCTAAAGCACAGTAGCTTGCCATCTGTTATATAGTGATGTACATGCCCTGTCTAATTATAATATGTTAGTCCAAGTACTAACATAATGTTAGGCATATTCTTAAACTATGCAAAGGTGGCCCACTGCAAGATAGCCAGTCTGTGAGTCTCTGAACTCCACAGTTCACTTCTGAGTCCACACATCATTGCCACAGTTTATGTAGTTCCTTTAAGTCCCTGAGAGATCAGTTCTGAGCTCTAAATAGGAATATTTTAGAACATCTAAAAAACTTCATTACACAAAGACTGAACAAAAAATGAACACATCCCTTGTAATTATACTGCGTTTGTTAAATTCAGGAGGGAGCCTTGGAGCATCTAAGGCACAGCTGGGCTTAAATACAGAAATCATGCTGGATAGTCAATATCCACACAATGTTTGGTACAAAAGAATCAGCAGGCCATTTCTTTAAAAAACAATTCTCTCATATTTAAGACTAAACAGGCCTTGATGCCCCAATGGCAAGGATTTTTTAAATTTAGGATCCTTTGTTTCTTATTCATGTGTACCAGTGCTCAAACAGCACTTTATTAAAGGTTAGTGTCCCGGATTTAGCTGGGTGACTCATTTTCGTATTTAAATACGTCTGATTGCAAAACTTGTTTATGATGTTAGGAGCCTGAGGCATGCTGAGTATTTAGAAGATATTTTGGTGATGTTACCACCACACAGAAACCAACTTCAATGGAAGTATTTCAAAACACAAGACGATAACGCCTCAAGGTCATTTAAATGTGTTTAACATATGTATGCAAAGAATATATTTTGCCTTGCTATTTTGCTAATTTTGCTGTTTTCTTATGCTTTTTCCATGGTTATACTTTTCATTTACCATAGTTTTACAACACCTGTCTGGGCTTTACAATGCTTACCTATGTTTTACCATGATTTCACTATGTTTTTTACACTTTGCTTTTACTCTGGGAAATGTATACAATACAAAAATAGGAACCAGCATTTATATGAACCCTGTTTGTACACTCTGTACCTATACAAAAGTGTATCAATATCAGATCATTGCTTGTTAGAATCGAACAACTGGACTGTAAATCTGACTATGAGGTCAAAGACTAACCACAATGTCTGTCAATGACCTTGTCTAACTGTGACTTCACAGATAATAATGCATATAACAATGAAAAATCTGCACGAAAAAAAAAAGTTTTGTCATGGATATTGACAAAATAAATGGGCAGCTGGGTGGTTAAAACCCCCATAACACTTTTAAATGTTTTTAAATAAGTTTCATAGCAAGTCAACCAGAATGCATGTCTTATCCTTACTACTGAGTGCTGTGCTTCTCTGTATTACTATAGGTCTTTAAACATTTAAACATTTGACAAGTTGGCATACTGTATGTAAACCAAACAAAATCAAGCCACGTTCTAAGCCATACATCTACAACCCAACCCACAAAGGATTAATCATCATTTATGCTTCAGTGAAATCAACATGTTAAGATGACAGCTCGTAACTGTTCTTGCAGTGCTGTGATTACACTGTCAAAAAACAAACAAAAAAACACTCGATCCCCTTGTTTCCAGCCCCTGCTCCTGGATGATTAGAAACACATTACATATTCACACCAAACCACACTAAACATTGACTCCTGTTCTGTCACACACTGTCCATCTAAGACATGCAGCTTGAAAACATTCATGAAATACTGGCTTTGCCTTGTATCAACCTGCATTAAACAATACTGAGTTCAACTGCTTTCAAAAGCTCAATACAGGCTTGGACAGCGGCCAGAGAAGGAAAGACAAATATCCACCATTGGAACACAAGCTCCTTAACAGGCAACATTTATTTGTTGGTAAATTTGAGGATATGGGTGTCACAGAGTGACCCTAAAACCCGTCTTCCCTTGTACAAGGTGCAAGCACCTTTTTTGAGTGAAAGGTGTATGCGGCAGAGATGTCTGGCTCTTTGATAGAAACAACTTAATTTATTTGAGGTTTGACCACTGATGATGGGAATGAGAATGTAGAGATGGGAGCCCAGCTAACAAGATTTAAGTTTTTGCAGGTATCAAGTAAAGACCCTTGTTGCCCAAACCTGTGATGCAAAACGCTGGATGCACAGGCCTGTTGTGGTGTTCGCAGAGGCACTTTGAGCTGAGCTAGGAGGAGAATTCGAATTTTGCTGGGAACAAGCTGACTTATTAGAAATAGATTGGATGCTACCGAATGAAATACATTGCTAATAGTAATGTTGTAGGATCCTGTATTTTGTATCCTTTTGAATAAATCTGTGCAAGGTCTGAAAAAGAGAGCACCTCGTATCAAAAAGTCAGGCCGACCTGCTGAAAGTTCCAAACCTCCCTTATCAGGCAAAAGCATCATTTTTAATTAGACTCAGAGCGTTAAAACATTCTGAGAGCAGAATGGCAAACTATATGGAATAGAGTAAATAGAACTAGGTTCGATTTATAGTAAGAAAAAACTAAAGTATTTAAGTAAATAAGAAACCTAATATAATAACATTAAGTAAATGTATGAGCAGTCCTAAGTTTTAATATTCAAGGTTGCATTTGCTGCTAAGCAGGTGCCTAATTAAAAATTAACCTCTTGCCTTCTGTGTATAGCAATGGAGTAAAATAAAATTACAATTTATAAAAGAGATTGCTATATTGAAGTATCTGAATTAGAAATACATGATATAAAATCATTTTACTTTTACAGTGAACCGATTTGTAACCTCGTCCTTACCTGCCTGTAGTAAAAGCAGTGTTGGAGATGACTCATTGGTTTTTGTTTATTATTTATTTAGCAGACGCCTTTATCCAAGGAGACTAGGGTGTGTGAACTATGCATCAGCTGCAGAGTCACTTACAATTACGTCTCACCCGAAAGACGGAGCACAAGGAGGTTAAGTGACTTGCTCAGGGTCACACAGTGAGTCAGTGGCTGAGCTGAGATTTGAACCGGGGACCTCCTGGTTACAAGCCCGTTTCATTAACCACTGGACCACACAGCCTCCTTTAATATTGCTGATGAAGCAGGGATTTTTTGCTGGTCAGCAATTTAAAAGCCAAGATCCTCTCTATAATGAGCAATCTCGTTAATATTAACAAACGAAATACCTTTTGGATAACAGAAGAAAGGAGTTTATATTAAAATAAACATTTTTCTTCAGAAATTAATTAGAACCTGGCAAGAAGAGATGGGGGCACAGAGGGTAGGACAGTTTACTGAGTTAAGCTAATGATTGGTTCAAAATAATGAGTATTAGAAAATGCTCACGGTAGTGTATCATATTAATCAACACTAAAATTGGCAAAAGGAGAGGTTGTCTTAAAACTGGCTTTAACTGGATTTTGTATGAACAGAGAAAAAGGTCAGACTTAGTTCAGTCACTGTAAAACTATGACATTATAAAATGTTAACAGTGGTTTGAATTTAGATGAAAATAACTGGACCTTCCATTGAAAGCTTAAATGACTTCATAATGGAGTAAAATAAAATTATTGAAGTATCTGAATTGCAAATATATGTTCTAAAATCATTTAAAGTTAAACTGTTGAAAGAACATATTAAAAGTTTATTATAACAGATGCCTGAAATTGACAATGTTGTAGACAAATTGTTAAGACACATTTGAGATAATGTTCATTTAATTTAATCAATTTAAAAATTAAGTTCAGTTTCTGTTTCCAACTAAACAAAAAGTCTTTTAGACATTACAATATCAATTAAACTAAAGAATATAAATGTTTAATTTATATAAAAGTTTTGCTGCAATAAAAACAGGAACTGTTAGGTTTGAATATAAATTTATTGTCTTATAAAATACGACTAAAATGTAAACTCTGTTTAATAATTTTAACACACAATAGACTTACTGGAAGAAAAATAGCCTCGCCTTTACCTGCTTTCAGCAGAGCAGTGGTAGACCTGGAAAGTTATTTTTGGCAGTCAAAGCAAGATTTACTCGTCGTCAGCAGTTTTGAATCCAAGGCCTTTCTATAATGAGCAAAATTAACTCTCTTCATTATATCATAGAAATTAATGAAAACTTGGCAGCCGAGGCGAGCATTTCGTTTAAATTAGAAAAGTTGTCTACAGTATCAGTTCTTATCAGAAAGGTAGCGACTTTAATTGGGATGATGTTTGAGAGCCAAAAAATGACTTCATGCGCTGAATTTGGAAAAGTATTTACAGTGGAGTTTCATATTAATTAAAACACTAGTCTTGGCAAATAAACAGGGTGTCTGAAAACCTGCTTGTGCAGGCAAATTTTAGAAACAGGCTTAGTCCAAGAATGGCACTGTTAAATAAGGCTATTATATTTAACATGTTTATTATAGCCTAAATTTAAATAGAAATCACAGAACTGACTTCTGTATGCCTAGTACTTTCATAAAATGGCTTATGATAAATCCCTACAGTCTTTGTTCAATAAATTGTTAACACACACTCACCTGTATATGAAAGTAAACTAATATGAAAAAGTGAAATATACTGCCCAGAGGAAATATATTTAGACCCAGGTTAATATAATCACACAAAAAGTTGATGTTATATATAAAACAGCATATTTTTTAATACAGATATAAACTTGTGAAGCATGATGATTTAAGCTCCATAATAAATAATATTAATTGCACTTCATTCAGCTCTTGGCCTGAGCCCCATCTAGTTAATAAATAAATAAGCCAGCCGTAATAAAATAAAACGGGGGAGGGGGAACCTTAAAGCACAGTTGTTAGTGTTGCGATGGGGGACCTTTAGGAACAAGCAAAAAGATCCTGTGGTGGAAGGGACATGGGTTTTGTTCGCGATCGTCTGCAAAATAACTAGAGAGTCTCCGTGTATAGCAGTTAAGTGAGCCGTCTGAGGCATTATACTTTGTTTTGATTCATTGTGTTATTCAGGTTTGGGAATATATGGACATCGAGTGATATAGACTCTGAGTTTATGTTGTGTAAAACAAGTCTTTATTTAGTTGAAAACTTGTATGCAGCTGTGACTGTGCCAATAAACCGAGAGAGTTGTGAATCGCCTTTGAATCTTCATTACTACTACCAAGTCTCCGGGTCGGGTTAAAGAACAGGGACACCTTAAGCCGACAACGCATAGTACTACCAGAAACAGCGACTCCAGACCATACAGGCTACATTTTTTCTTACTTTGGTGCCGTGAACCGGCCTGATCCGGAGTGAAGACAGTCTAGCACAGTGCGATAGCAAGGTTGTCAGCCAGCATTCGAGCGAGGGAGAGAGAGCGACGCACCCAGCGAGAGAGAGAGAGCTACACAGCCAGCACTCGAGTAAGGGAGAGAGAGACAACAAAGTGAAAGCTGTTCATCAGAGTTAGGGATTCAGCATAGCTTTGCAACCATTTGCTCTGTTTTAATTATTTGCTTTACTACAAATTAAGTGGAAAATAACTGTTTACTATTGCAAATGTCTATTGCATAAAAAAAACATTGTTGGTGACTAAGATTTCCATCCATATATATATATTTATTTTTTGTTTGTAAATGTTGAACATGCAGAATCCCAATAACCCCCAAACTGTGATAAATGTGGGCTCAGGTCAAGGTCTGCCAGTACATCCCACTTCTGACAATGTATCCCAGGGAGGTAGGGCACAATAGCCCTCAGATAGGGCCCCTGCTGGTTCCAGTACAGCCCCAGTATATATAGACACCCCATTAGCTACTAGAATGGTAGGCAGTGGAGTAACTAGAAGGTTGGAGTGGGGCAGGACGAGAGGTCCCCCACCCACTGGGGCGTCCACAGACCCCCCTCAAGGATATGTTGAGGCTCCAATAAATCCCCCAATGGGTGTTGGCGTAAGCGGCACACCCCAAGTGCCGATCATCAACCAAGAATGGCCCAGGATCAACACTACCAGCCTTCTTACAAACCTCATGAGCCCACCTATTACTAACCAGTACAGTGGGTATGCAACACATGGAGACACACCCCTTACTAACCAGTACAGTGAGTATGCAACACATGGAGACACACCCCCAGCACCTGTGCCGATCGCCACCTCCCACCAAATGAGACAAGTCCCTGTATTCAGTGGAAATCCTGATGCAAAAGTTGACATTGAGGACTGGCTAAAAGATATCCAATACTTGCTCTATCGAGACACCTTCAGTTTGCCACCATAGTGAGACATCTTAGCAGTGGTGCTAGAAAGTTAGTGCTAAACCTCCCTCCAGCACAGCAGAGTCCCGAGCGAGTCTTTGAAGAACTAAGGGCAGAGTACAGCGACTAACAGTTGTCCCTAGACCCCATGATTTTTATGAGAGGTTTCAGCGCTCAGGGGAAACTGTTGGTACATACGCCATCGAGCTGGAGACAGTGCTCCGAGTAATTGAAGACAAAGTGCATGGCGGACAACCTCTGACAGACCGAGATTACAAACTGACACAACAGTTTATGTGTGGTTTAATAGATGAGGAGGTACGCTAGCACCTGCTTCCCATGAAGCCTAGACACATGACATTTCGTGAAATCCAAGCTGAGTTGTGTCAGATTGCTCAAGAGGCACAGTGGCCAAGGGATCTAAGGGTTAAAAAGCGGAAAGTCACCCACAGAAAATTGTAGCGCTAGCAGACATTGCCGCTCAAGGCTGAAATAAATCTGATAACACCACAGCTCAGATGAATGAACTGATGGAGATGGTACACGGAGATCAACAGGTAACCATATGAATCTTGTGTGCTGGAGATGTGGACAGAGAGGCCATATTGAGCGCTACTGCCAGATGGAAGCACAGGGTACCATGCAGAGCAGAAGGCCTGGGGAAGACCAGCTATTAATCTGAAACACCCCGTGTCCAGGGAGCAGGAGGCGGGGGAGAGCATAAACCCAAGCTCCAGCGAAAAAAGAGCCACATCGCAACCGATAAATGCTGAAAAAGAGGATCTGGACAGCATTATTGGACCATCAAATGAGGACATGGTCAGGATCAATGGGATGACCTGCACTAGTCTGATTGACTCTGGATCGCAAATCACATCCATCACAGATACATTCTGGAGGGACCACCCGGAGCTGAGACATAGAAAGCTGATATCAAGCCCAATACGGATCACCGGGGCAGGGGGCCAGGAGGTCCCCCACATAGGAATAATCCACTTAGAGCTTGAATTTCTTGGTCTCCAGTACCATAATGTCCCGGCTTTTGTAGTTCCCATGACTGCGTTTCGCAAAAGGGTGCCAGCGTTGATCGGAACAAATGTGATCAGGGCAGGAAAAGCTGATCTGAAGGCTCGCAAAGGATCACGCGTCATGAGAGAACTGGAGCGTCACTCCCCGGCCTGGCACGCAGCGCTCATTGGGGTTGGCCCACCCCCAACGTCTGCACTGGATGGGTGTGTTGGTTATGCAGTGTACAGGAACCATACTCCAGTAGTCATAGCACCTGGTGAGACCAAAGCCATAATTGTGGCTGTTCATAAACATCAGAAGGGGGCACCTTTCACGGCTCTGGTGGAACCGGCCACCGGTATCTCCTTAGCACATGGAGCTGAAGTCAACTGCACCTTGGTGGACGTTGTGGGGAGAAAAATCCCTGTGTGTGTCAGTAACGTCTCCTCCCATCCCACAGTGGTACAAGGCTGGCTAGACTGCTGGCAGTGGTGCATGCATGGGGGGCCCAAGTACGGGATGGATCTCCGGCAGGGGAATCCCGTGAGGCTTCAGATGGGCCAAATGTGGACCTCACCGATGCTGCAGCAGAAGCACATCTAGAACAATTGCAGGAACTTTTAATTGACATCTTCTCCAGTGGGCCTGATGACCTTGGGCACACCACAACAGTGAAACATTCAATTCCATTGTTGGACCCACGACCCTTTAGCTTGCCCTACCGGAGAATTCCACAGTCTCAGTACCAAGAAGTGTGGAGACGCGTCCAGGATATGGAGAAAGCAGGCGTAATACGACCCAGTCAAAGCCTGTACTCTTCCCCCATGGTTATCGCTTGAAAGAAAGACGGGTCAATGCGGATTTGCATTGACTATAGGCAACTCAATGCTAGAATTATTAGAGACGCTTTTCCCCTTCCAAGAATCGAAGAGGCGCTGGATGCCCTTGGCAAGGCAAAGTACTTCTCCACACTCGACTTAACATCAGAGTACTGGCAGGTGGAAACTGAGGAGAAAGACAAGCCAAAGACAGCATTCACCACACCTATGGGGTTATATGAATGCAATAGAATGCCGTTTGGACTCCAAAATGCCCCGGCCACATTCCAGCACCTTATGAGGTGTTTCTTAGGTGATCAAAACTTTCAAGCAGTTCTGCTATATTTAGAAGACATAATTATTCTTTCTGCTACATTTGAAGAACACCTGGTAAGGTTGAGAATGGTTTTCTCTCGACTCCGTCAGCATGGCCTCAAGCTAAAACCAGAAAAATGCCACCTGCTCAGAATTGAGGTAAACTACCTGGGGCATGTAGTTTCTGCTTATGGTATATCAACGGACCCTGAGAAAATAACCAAGGTGCAGCATTGGACAACCCCCACCAATAGAGCGGAGGTGCTGTCTTTCCTAGGGTTCGCTGGATATTACCGCAGGTTTGTGGAGAACTATGCCAAGATCGCCGATCCTCTCTACAGACTCACCACTGGAGGAAAACAGAGTAAAGGGAAGAGGGTCCCAACTAACACATTCGAGTGGACCCCGGAATGTGAAATGACTTTCCAGTCATTGAAAGGGAGACTCACTTCAGCACCGGTCCTTGGGTATGCAGACTATGAGCATACCGTATCCTACATACCGATGCATCCTTGGAAGGACTGGGGGCAGTTCTCTCTCAAGTCAAAGGGGGGAGGGAGAAGGTGATAGCATATGCCAGCCATGGCTTATCATCAGCAGAAACATGCTACCCTGCCAACAAACTGGAATTCCTGGCACTAAAGTGGGCAGTGACTGATAAGTTTCATGACTATCTGTATGGCCACCAGTTTGCTGTCTTCACCGATAGCAACCCGTTAGTGTATGTGATGTCAACAGCTAAGCTGGACGCTACGGGACAGAGGTGGGTTTCTCAGCTAGCACCTTTCCACTTCACTATAAAGTATAAGCCAGGAAGATCTAATGCCAGCGCAGATGGGTTGTGAAGGATGCCCCAAACAGACAGTACAGGAAGCCAAAGCCCAAAGCAGCATCCCCATGAACTAAGTGAGGACACAATACGCTCCGTGTTCAATAGTGGACTAGGCCTGAACCCTCAATCCATGGCCCAGGGAGGTGAGC
Organism: Acipenser oxyrinchus oxyrinchus; assembly: GCA_030684275.1. Taxonomy (NCBI): domain Eukaryota; kingdom Metazoa; phylum Chordata; class Actinopteri; order Acipenseriformes; family Acipenseridae; genus Acipenser; species Acipenser oxyrinchus. The sequence continues at coordinate 25,950,384 of CM060258.1, forward strand.
CGCAAGGAAGGGAAAACCTGCCAGGTGGGGCAGGGACAGAGAGTCTTCCAGGGGTATCTGAGGATGACCTGAGACACAAGCAAGATGAGGATCCTACGATTGAAAAAGTAGTTTGGTATCTAAAGGGAAGACGAAGACCCAACAGGCTAATGAGACGAAAAGAAAGCAGAGAAGTCCAGATGCAACTGAAAGAATGGGACAGTCTAAGGTTGGAGCAAGGGCTGCTATACAGGGAAAAAGGACCACGTGGAGAAGAAACACGCCAACTGGGCCTCCCAGAGACACTGAGACAGATGGCAATGGGAATGCTTCAGAACAACCTCTGCCATTTTGCTGCTGACCGAACCCTTGACCTGGTCCGAGCACTGTTTTACTGGCCAAAGATGAGTTCAGCTGTAAAGGCTTTCTGTGAAAGCTGCGAGAGATGTGGTTTGCGGAAGACACCCTTGGGAAGAGCCAGCGCACTGCTGGTGAACATCAAAACAAGTGAGCCTTTAGAGTTAGTCTGCATGGACTTTCTTTCCCTGGAACCATCTAGAGGTAGAATAGAGAATATCTTGGTAATTACAGACCACTATATAAGGTATGCTCAAGCGTTCCCAATCAAGGACCAGCAAGCAACAACAGTAGCAAAGGTCTTATGGCGTAACTTTATTTGCCATTATAGATTCCCAAAACTCCTTCACTCCGATCAGGGAAGGAATTTTGAAAGCGCTCTGTTTGGTCAACTTTTTAAGATGGCAGGGATCACCCGCAACCGAACCACACCCTATCATCCTCAGGGGAACGGTATGGCTGAGCGATATAACCGAACCCTCTTGGATATGATGGTAACCCTGCAGCCAGAACAGAAAAGCAACGGGAAAGTACTTGTTGAGAGCCTCACCCAGGCTTATAATGTGACTCGTCATGAAGCTACAGGCTACTCACCATTCTTCTTAATGTTTGGACGGCATCTCCGTCTCCCCATAGATGTGATGCTTAACCCTTTGCGGTCCATTGTCGGACTGGGTCCGACATTGCAATTATTCCCACCAGGTCCTTTGTCGGACCCTGTCCGACATCATTTTAAAACGCAAAACGCAAAAAGTCGGTTTTTCAGCGGAAAAGCCGAGAAAACCATTCAATGGCCGAGTGGGAACGAAAGGAGCGAGAAAAGCCGAAAAACAAAAAAAAAGGCGTATCTCATGAATAGTCATAGTACCCCATTGGCATCAGATGGGCGGTCATTATGGAAACAAGCTGGAAGTACAGTATCAGCGCACAGAGACTATCACGGACATTTGCAGAGCTTTTTGAGATGTTATAGCAATAAAATAATGACTTGGATTGCATTATTGAGGAGTTTGGTGATAAAACGAGTCATCAGGAGATGATTGATCGGTATGTACGACTATTATTATTATTATTTTTATTTGGTAGCATATGTGAAAGCGATAGCAAATGAAAGTGGGCAGGGCTGGAGATCCCCTAGTGAGTGCTTTGTTGATGTGCAGGGCCATTTAAACCCGTTTGACTGTGGAAAAAATACTTTTAAACAGCGTCTAAAATTAACTGCGCGTGTAAAATTAATTAGACCTGGCGAGCCTGACGCAGAATTAATAAATGGACCGCAAAGGGTTAACTTGGGCCCGAAATCACCAAGCGACAAAGATTATGACCGCTATGTGGAAGGACTAAGGAGGAAATTAGTACAGGCCTACAACAAGGGTTCCCAAGCTGCCAACAGAGCCAGAAAGAAGCAAAAAGCTGGATACGACAGCAGTTAAGCCCTCTAGTCTTGACGTTGGAGATCGAGTCTTGGTGGTCAATAAACAGGAAAGAGGCCGCAGGAAACTTGCAGACCTTTGGGAGCGTGAGCCATATTTCATGACTGCAAAGAGAGCAGGTGTCCCAGTATATACAGTTAGGAAAGAAAGAGGGAGCACAGAACAAAACATACACAGAAACCTCCTCACACAATGTCGATCCCTCCCACTTGAGGATCCACAGTCACCTGAAGTAGACCCACTGGATGAGGAAGAGGAGGAGGTTGAGGTTTCGTCTCTGAGTGACCCAGGTGCAGGGAGTACGGAGTTAGAGGATGTTCTAGGGACTGATGAGGAAACACCATGGGGGGACAGGTCAGATGTCAAGGGACAGGCCAAACTTGTTGAGTCTGAAGAGTTCATTAGTGGCGACAATGAAGCAGTACAGGAGCCACCTGCACCACCGAACCAGACCACTCTGAGGCGCAACCCACAGAGAGAATGGCGTCGTCCCGCCCGCTTCTGCCATGACTCCCATGCCACCTCAACTGGGACAAGCTCGGAGGATCTGCTTGAAGAAGGACGAAGGATCTGGGAGCAATGGAAAAAAAAGAGAAGACCCAGATCCTTCAGCCGTATTGCACAAGAGACAAGCACTAGGGAACCTCTGATGGGGACATCTTCTCCATAGCCAGGGAGGGTGTAGCATGGTGATTTAAACCCCATAATAAATAATATTAATTGTGCTTCATTCAGCTCTTGGCCTGAGCCCCATCTAGTTAATAAATAAATAAGCCAGCCGTAATAAAATAAAACGGGGGAGGGGGAACCTTAAAGCACAGTTGTTAGTGTTGCAGGGGGGGACCTTTAGGAACAAGCAAAAAGATCCTGTGGTGGAAGGGACATGGGTTTTGTTCGCGATCGTCTGCAAAAAAACTAGAGAGTCTCCGTGTATAGCAGTTAAGTGAGCCGTCTGAGGCATTATACTTTGTTTTGATTCATTGTATTATTCAGGTTTGGGAATATATGGACATCGAGTGATATAGACTCTGAGTTTATGTTGTGTAAAATGAGTCTTTATTTAGTTGAAAACTTGTATGCAGCTGTGACTGTGCCAATAAACCGAGAGAGTCGTGAATTTACTTTTGATGCCTTTGAATCTTCATTACTTCTACCAAGTCTCCGGGTTGGGTTAAAGAACAGGGACACCTTAAGCCGACAACGCATAGTACGACTAGAAACAGCGACTCCAGACCATACAGGCTACACTTGTATTGTATTTTATTATAGTAAGGGATCCTGTGAACTTTGGTTCACCTGACTTTTTAGAGAAAGGAGGGGTTGAAAAAGAGAACTATGAGATCATGTAACAATATTTTTGGAAAGAAGTTATATCCAATTAATTTTGAAGGTTGTGATGTATTCAATGAAGGGAAAATCCTATATCAGAGCAAGACCCTATTCGATACCATTGATCTTGATCGTGGATGCTGACGTGGTCCATGCCGTGGTCTCTGAAAAACTGATTGCTGTTTGGTCCGAAGTTAGAAGTCTCTGCCTTTTGAAAACACAACTGTTCATATTTTTCAATATCTCCTACACTATACTTCCATATACTGGAAGGTAAGCATATATTTGAATGTGTATCTCGTTTATATTGGATGCATTGCTATAAGGTATAGAAATTATGTTCTAGTCTTAAGAGAGTGATACATTGTATGTTCTAGAATTTAGCAGTGAGCGCTTTAGCTTTTTGCATTTTATAGCCTGAAGGCTAAACATATGATAACCATATTTATATCACTATATTGAAGTACGAATGCTGTTAAACCTGTAAAAGCACAGGATAGCCCAGATTGCTTATTACTTGGGATTTATGGTGGTCTGCGCAACCAACCAATCCATTTTTTAAAGCATTTAATAAACCGAAAAGAGCACTTCGACTGCTCTGATTTGTTAAAACTTCAAATTAAAGTCTGTGTGATTTTCTTGATTATTAAAAAGTTTTCTGGACATATAGCACGCCCAGTGCACGAACAAAACCACTTACAGAAGTTTAAAACATCTCTGTTCTTCTTAAACGTCTCCCCTGAGTTTAGGAGTGTGCTCAGAGCATATATATAAATAAAAAAAGTAATTCTGACAACGGTGACAGTGTTTAATGTCTCTCTATCTACATAGCACTCTGGACAGGTACAGTGTCAGTGCAGTCAGGGCCTCTGGAGGCTGTGATTATACAAATGAAGTATTTATAGCTAATGTTCCTATCTTCCATACACAACCACATCAACCATTTGAGCTGGAGAAGGAGTGAAACCGCTGCTAGTTTCTGGTACAGCAGTGCCAGCTTGCTATTGCTTCTCTTGTGCTTGCACGGTGTTCTGTTGTAACCTGAAAGGTTTACATCATAATCTCTTCTCAAATCAATAATCTCGACATATATTCTGAAGCACCATCCCAAATATGAATCCTGCTTAATACCACGGTCCCATAGAAAAGGATCACATGGTAACTCTTGTCAAGTCAATGGTGCGGTGCTGCTGTGACTGTAAAATCAATACTTTCCTTTTCCTGCAGAGTGCGGCAAAGAGCGTTTAGGGATCCAAACTGTCGTTGATGCATTTCTCTGAAAAAGGGACCCATTTTTATTTAGATTTCTAAATTCAGTTTAGACTTAAACTAGATTTTCAAATTAGTGTTAACTCAAAATCAGATATTATTTTTCAGACTAATTGTGTCAGCTCTGAATTTACTTAACCAAAAAAGGAGCCATAATTAAAACAGAAACCTCTCCCAAATGAACAGTAACAAGCCAATGCTTGCCTTTGCTGGCTGCATTCCCAGTTGGGTCTATTACCAGACAATACATTTCTTTCGTAGAAGTACAGTTGCAGAGAATTCTCAGTTGTGACATGTTGGCAAAGGGGAAGCTGTTTTAAATGCTTTAACTTTTGTGTGTGTTATGGTAACTCTCTGGTGACCAATGGTAATGACATGTTTTTGGGTTAAACTAACAAATTATATATTTTTCTAAAAGTATTAATGTTTGACCATGCTTGGCACCAGAGCTAAATAAAATTAAGACTATGACATTTCAGAACTTGGTACATCTAACCAGCCATTGCTATACGATGAGTTATAATGAAAAAACCTTACCTGACATCTATTACCAATTTAGTATTACAGTATTAGACCAGTATTTTGCCACAGACCTGCGGCAAGTGAGAAACGATTAAAATAAATCTACAAAAAGCTTTAATTTATCTATTATTTATTATTATTATTCACCAAAATTTTAATTTTTCAATTTTCGAATTGTAAACGAAAAAACGAGACCATATTTGATTTTTGTTTTTCTAAATGACGGCACTCGAAAATGTTGTCATTACAGCACAGCATCAGCACATCTTAAGTTTACAAAGTAGGCTGTGGTCCAGTGGTTAAACAAAAGGCCTTGCAACCAGGAGGTCCCCGGTTTAAATCCCACCTCAGCCACTGACTCATTGTGTGACCCTGAGCAAGTCACTTAACCTCCTTGTGCTCTGTCTTTCGGGTGAGATGTAGTTGTAAGTGACTCTGCAGCTGATGCATAGTTCACACACCCTAGTCTCTGTAAGTCGCCTTGGATAAAGGCGTCTGCTAAATAAACAAATAATAATAATAAAAAGTACACATGCTCATGTCCTGAGAGAAGCACCCCTTGCTGTTTCATGTAAATGCACCATTTAGACTCTTAAAATTATTTAATTTGCCTTTGCAGTTTATTCAAAATGGGTCCCAGTGTGTGTAACTTATAGAGAGAGCATCCGGTATGTGTTGGCATTTTCATCACTTTTGATAGGAAGGACTAGGAGAAGTGACTGGCCTGGGTAGCTCAATGACACACTGAATCAAGGAGTAAGCATAAGCTGATCCAATCCATTCAGTCAGATCCTTTTATAGTTTGAATGCTTATATTTTTTTCTTATACATTTTTGTTTTTATTACTTTACACAATGAGTGTGAAAGACCTAGACCCCGTTCACACTACTGGTCCAGCCCAGGGCCGCCGCATATTTAGGTCTGCAACCCCGTTCACATTTGCTATTCAAGGCGCCTTTGCGCGTTCACATGAGACTGATAAGCAGTCCTAAAAAGTGGTGAATTGCTTGTTTGGAAGGATATACTGTATATAATTAAGTAATACCAAAACCATAAAAGCCAAAGGTGGTTGACTGCTTTTTACTACTCCAGTTTGACTTGCTAATTGACAAATTATTAGTATGATTATTATCTATTACTATTTGTCAAATAAAAGGCATAAACGGTGTGACACTATAAATATATATTTATACTTTTATAGATTATTATTTCTTTCTTTCTTTACAGACGCCCTTATCCAGTGCGACTTACAATTGTTATGTATTTTTACATACAATTACATTATCTTTTTACACATTATTTTTACATACAGAACGATAGCCTGCACTCAGAATGGAAGAGCTACCGGGATATACAGTAATCCTTGATTTGTAGCAGATGTTTCTTATTAATATATATTTTTTCAATGCAGCACAGTAGCAATTTTATGGTATTATTAAAAACCCAACATATTATTTTAACGTGTTATTAGTGTTTAAAATATATGTTTGATGTGCACCGGTGCCAAATCACTTCATGTGCAGAATGTGCCTGAGCACGATTTAATTATTAACAAGCAATCGAGCTCAGGCACAACTATATAAAAGAGTGGATCAGCCGCTCATCTCGGGGGGGTGTTCAGAGGTGGAACAGTAAGTGTTTTGTGTTCTTGAGTTGTTTTTGTTTAAACCTTTATTTTGCTTGATGAAAGTGTTTTGTTTTACTTTTTTGCACTTTTTTTGCACTCAACAGGATTATAATACGTTCTTTCACAATGACTTAGATTTTATTACAAAGCCCAGACTAAATTGTCTGCTATATTGTATTGATTTCAATATGTTGCATAAACTGCGGGTCTGGCGGTTGAAGAAGCAAGTGCTTATAACTTATTCATTTTTACGATTCTGCAGCTGAAACATCATATGGGTATTTAATTCAAATATTTAGTAACACTTAAGAATGGACATGCACGAGATATTCACATACGCGGAGATATTTAAATTTGAATTGCAAAAGCCGTTCAAAAAGCAGCTATGGCGGTGCTAGTATTAAGGACTGTATAATGATAATGCTGTAACTCATTTTTAGAAGGCCTTCTTTGTTCTTATCCAAGTTGCTGCAGTGACACTGTAGATGTTATAATGAGTTACTGTAACTGAGATACTGTTTTAGAAGACAGATTTCATTAAGTAAACATGTATTTGAATGTTTTTTAAACTAAAAGTAGAAATACAAAACTGTGGCATTTTTTTCTTTGTGAACGTGTTAAGTGAAAAACGCCAATTCAGAAACGGTCAAAATCCAACAAGATAGCAAATCCACCAAATTTAATACCAGCCAAAATTTCCTGTTATACAGTATGCCTGGGTATTCAGTAGCAGTACAGCTCATGCTGGTTATGAGCTTATCAGCAGTGTTGACCCTGTTCTTGTGGAGCCGGACTTACCCAGATGCTGTCTTCCTGACGGTACTGTTTCCAGACCCTCCCTGTGTCGCTGAACAGCAGTAGGTAGCTAATGACCCAGTCTGAGCTGCTGTAGCGTCCCTGCGTGGCTATCGCTGTGATCTCCACTCTATCCCGCAGGTAAATCTGCAGCCACTGATACTTGTCTGAGTCTAGCCGCCAAAACCCAGCAGAAAGATCAAGCGAACATGCCATTAGAGAGCAATTGTGGCAAACAAAAGACAGCTGATACTGGAATACAAGCAGGCAAGTTATGCTAATATTGTATCGTGCAGTGGGGTCCCTCGTGAAAGCATTATTGCCTGGAGTTCAATATAAACATGGTCTGAATCCTGTTTGCTGCAACCTACCTACCTACCTTGACTTGAAGTGCACGGGTAACCTTTGTGTTCCTTTGGGTTAGGCGGGAGAATACTGTGGGAACGGCATGTTCTGACCGCAGGGACGTAAAAGTTTCTGGTAGAATTTGTAGCACAATTGAGATTGCTGTGATGTGCGATTTGTTTAACCGTGTATTACATGTTTTTAACGCTAGAGGCGTGTCGTAAACTGAAGCACCGGCTTTCCTGACATCTTTCTGCTCCCCCCAGGTATAGGCTAGTTTTGTCCCTGTTTGTACTGAATTAAAAAGATAGTTTTCTGTTAACAAATTTAAATCACTAACACTGATGCAGGAAGAATCGATGCAAAAGTGAAAATGTACAGTGTACTGTAGCCAACCTGCTTACATTTTTTTTAATGTAAAACACAATTACCCCAAAATGTATTTTATTGAGTTGAAGTACAATCTCTTAAACCTAATTTGTAGTTTCACAAGAACATAAGCATGAAAAAAAAACCTGGTTGGTTCTATGAATTTGTTAAAAAAGACAAATATGAGGCTTAATATCAGCTTGCTGCAAACTTACGGAACATTACAAGATTACCATCTACTGAGGAATGTGTTGAACTTGTATGGGCTACTGCGATACTGCATTCCCAATAAAAAAATTGTAACAACATTCTACTGGCAAGAGCCTAGCACTGTCCCTGTGGAATTCAGATTCAGGTTGTTTATTATTAATGTATTGAGAAATGTGGCCGAGTAGGGAAGCCTATTGTAAAATGACAACCAGTGTTTTAGTTAAATGGTTGATACATGCACACTTGTTCTAAGCATTTGCATTTTCCACAGGTAACTTATGTGTTTTTTATTTTAGTTTTTTCACCACAAAGAAGATGGCAGCAAAAATACACCAAAATACCTCCTGGACACCTCCAACAGCGATACTTAAATTAACTAAACTTGTCTTCAACTGGGATTTCACACTCAGTACAGCTGAGATACACATCTGCTATCCCAGTGAATTATAGACATGTGTAACTAACACAGAGCTTGAGCCTTCCCTTATGCGGCTACATTAGTTTTGCATTTCAATTAGCTATCTCAGTTCCCGATAAAAACCCGCTGGCTTTCAGCTGCATAGATTTTCCTCTAAAGCTGTGATCTAACATTTGGCTCCCACATGACAGTCCAGGAGGTATTGACAGCAGTCCTGTGGAAGGCCTTTCACTTTCCTATTTGCTTATCTACAGTCAGGCAGCCTGCATCCTTGGAAAAAAATCCTGACAGATATAAATTGGGTTCATTTAACAATTTCCACGTTAATAAAGCAGTCGATTATTTACATTTTGAACACCAACAATAGGCCTAGAGGCATTTCAATAAAGATGTCCTACATGAATAGTAACTATTTGTATATTTGTAAAAATCGATGAGGAGTGAGGGGTTTTCATTAAGTTTCATATTATCTGGCACTCAAAACTTAAACTTAATTTAGAGTACACGCTAACTTGCCATCCAATCTGAACAAAACTGCACAAACACATCCTTGAAATTAATTTAAACATGTAGCACTCATTTCAGAGAAACATTATTATTTGGGCTCTGTTTGGTGAGTACTGAGACCTGGCCTATCAGAGGTATTAGTGTGGTATTGTATACAGCGTTTTAGTCATTGACAATTATTGAGCATGTTGGATAATTGTAATTCCTTCACATTTGGTATATTAGTTATAGTTGGTGTGCGGTGTTTCTTTTTTTTTGCTTTATGGTTTATGTCAATTAATTGAAGTGTATTTAATTTTGTGTGATTAGTTCTAGTTGGTTTTCAGCATTTTCTTTCATTGTTTTCTATTTTTGTCATAATGCTGTTTGCATTATTATAAATCTTTACCCACAAACTAATTTATCTTCTCTAATTAACAAGGCCTGGTCGAGCATTTTACAGATTATTCTGAATATCAAAACTGTATTTCCCATTTTATATTTAGTGGATTTTAATTTGAATAATAAATCGTCTAATAAAATAAAACGTTAATAGTGCATCTGACTCTGTTGTGTTGTTTCACTACCACTTGGGGCTTACTGCTCAGAATAAAAGTATCTGTGTATGTGGGAAGGTAAATTGGTCCCAGGAATTTGGACCCAGTAATTAAAAGGTACTAAACTGGGTTAATCACAGGGTCATATTAGTAATTCAGTCACAGCCGGTTAATTGTAAGTTTAAATCTAAATTAATCATTTCATGTTTAAAGGGAGGGTTCAATCCCAGGTGGGGGACATTGCTGCTGTACCCTTGAGCAAGGTACTTTACCTAGATTGCTCCAGTAAAAACCCAATTGTATAAATGGGTAATTGTATGTAAAAATAATGTTAAAAAAAATTATGTAATTGTATGTAAAAATAATGTGATATCTTGTAACATTTGTAAGTCACCCTGGATAAGGGTATCTGCTAAGTAAATAAATCATAATAAAAATAATAATTTATTTACCACCATTAAAAGCATTTTCTTTTGGGTACCAATTAATTTCTGGGTATTTCCACACTTTATCCAGTCTTCTCCCCAATTTCAGTTCACCTTCAAGCATCATGTTATTACTTCAAATCCATTATTTAGGGGTTGTAAATACACGTGGTATTCATTTTTTATAGTTTGGAATGTAAATGTATTTGTAAAATGCTAATTAATTTGATTGTACAGTATGGTGATTGAAAATCAAGGTAGTATGTAGCTAAGGCTATTCAAACCTGTCTGGACATCTAAAACCATAATGTGTTAATGTGTTAATGGGACAATGACATTTCTGTTGATACTGTTTTTTTAGAGACAGATATTACACATTATTACTATAATGGTCCCTAGACACATGTGCCCAATTTTGAGGAAATTGTGAGGCAAAATACCTGTATTGCGCTGTGCCCTTCATGTTGTAATTGTGAAGGGAGTTAGAGCGGGGTGCTGGTGGAACAAAGAACGAAGAAAAAATAAATTACTCCAGTAATTATGAAGTATGATATATTTTTGTATGCATTAATTTTTTTCCATATAAATCTAAATTGTTCAGAGCAGCCCTAAAGTTAACAAAGGCATGTTCCACATCTATATTATTATTTATTGTTTATTTTAAAATGTAAGAAATATATATAACATTGTTTAGAAAAAAGTTATGTCTCTCTCTTGCTTCTTCTTCTCCTTCATCACTTGCTGTTCTCTTTTTATAACAACATTGGCTGTGTCTGCATTTCAAATAACCCTCCCCTTAACTGCTTAGTTTTAGACACCTTCACCCCTGTCTGCACCTTCATTGAAATCTCTCAAAGCTAACATGCAAACAAGGCCACACCCCGAAAGCTATACCGACCACTGGCACTAATGCAGATGATAAAGGCTGGGGCCAAAGGCAGTTTGCTTCTGTTTGCACCAAGTTTTTTTAATCAAAATCAGGGGAAAACGCATTTTGCCCAGATGCTACTGGTTTGCCCTGCCATCAAAATTGGGCCCAGTGTGTTAATTGACTTGTTCACAATAGTATTAAAGCCATCTGTGTATTCTGATGAGTCTAATTGGACTAAAACATATTTGTGTAATCCACCCCACTTCAGCCTTTTCTAAAATAAGCATTCATGGATAATTGAATGTCAAATTATAAGTGCAGACTTTTCCTTGTTCGGGTCCCCATTCAGTCCCCTGCGCTGATTGTCCATCTGTCACACCTGACCTAGTCAGCCACAATAACCTTGAATGTACTGCAATCTCCACCACATTTCGGACTTCATTTAGCTATTGACCGATAAAATCTAGATTTTATACAAATATTTTAACCTTCTACCTACGGCTGCTTATCTACAGTACTGTATGAGGACTCTCTGCATGTGTGTGTATTGTTTTTGGACTTTGTATCATTTAACCATTTGCTGTCTTACCCTCTCTTCTATTGAGCTTGGCAAAGCGGGGAGAGAGGCTGCTGGAGAGTTCGGAGGAGCTTTGGAAGGACGTCTGAGGCAATGCTGACACCAGCGGATCATCACAGTTATCTGTGTGAGAAGAAAGAGACACGGCATGAGGTTCAGCTCAATATGCCTTGGAAATCCCCTGACACCAACAAATTCAACACAGGCCTCGCTAGGCAATTAAAGCTGCTATAGGAACACCTCTTACTGATGTAGTCAAAGTCACTTTGAATTAGAAAAATCATTCTAAAAATAAGTGTTGCATTGCCCTTTGATTTCTTGTCTTATTCCTGGTTGCATACCCTACAGATTCTATTCCTAAGCAGCAGTCAGCCATTTAGGATTTATCCCAGCATTTTATTAAAAATAAATTCAAATTTTTGTTGCTTTTTGATTTTGTTATTCGAAGCAATGGGTGATAGTTTAAAAACATTTTTACAGTGTTTAACCCTCCATCAGGGGCAAGGGTTAGCATGTTTAAAATGAACTTTCTTATACGTGATTAAATGTTAATTGATTACTTTTAGTTTGAATTCAAGCATAAGAGCTAACAGGTGTTCCTGTTAGCTCTTAAGTGCAATATCATATTTATTTTTTTAGTTTACATGTATGTCTTTGTAATTTAAAAGACAGGTATTCAGTGTTGATAGCATTTTTTAAAACATAAATACAATATTTAAAAAATGCTTAGCACTTCCAAACTTTTATTGAATACAGAATTGTTTAAACAATAATATAAACCAGTTTTGTGTTGTTTCTTGCTTTAAATTATTTAAAATAAAGGCTTGCCGTAGTTCTAGGAGCGAGGCTCAGCTCGCTACGCTAATCCTATTGGTTCCTTAACCTATATAGTCCAGGCTCACCTTCCACTACTTGTTTTGCAAGCCTTTCTCCTCCACCTCCTTTGCAACTGTATCTCCCTTCTGGGGGTCGGTGGTCCTCCGTCACCCGGCCGACATCGGAGGCCCCACCTCAAACGAGGGCGGCTCCTATAGGTCCAGAAAGTGAGACCCTGGGCCAAACAGACAATCACCCTACACTACACTTTACATCTTACAATGCTTCAGTCTTTGAACAGTTAAATTATTATTATTATTATTATTATTATTATTATTATTATTATTATTATTATTATTATTATTATTATTATTATTATTTATTTATTTCTTAGCATACGCCCTTATCCAGGGCGACTTACAATTGTTACAAGATAGCATGTATGTATGTGAGGTGCAAATAAATCCCTTTCCACCTTCTGTGTGAACCCTATTGTTGCCACTGACAAAGGGTTAATTACCATTGTTACCATTGTATCTATTGTTCTGGAATAAGCACTGTATTTAAATGTAAAATAATAACTATTAAATGTGCCAGAGTGCCAAAATCTAGTTGCTTCAAAAATAATTGCTTTCAGTTAGTTAACACTAAAAGCCCCGCGGCAGTCATTTTGGCGGTTTTTGGTTTTAAAATGTAATTTTCTCCAGTCGTGTAACACATATGGGGCTGCGCGTTCATGTACCTTTCTGTCCGTATGTGTTAAATATTCTCACAAAGCATGAAATGTGGGAGTGCAGAAGTAAAGGAGATATATTACATTATAGCTAAAAGCCCTGATAGCAGTCACATTGACGGCCACACAGAAAACAATTGTATTTTGATTATACAGAACGGTATTCTACTTTATTATTTTTATTTACCAGTCTGCAATGTGTTTAGCTGTGATTAGATTAGTCTCTACTCTCTGCCTGAGTGTATGACTGACAGTCTATTGTTTTTCAATTAGCCTTTTGAAAGGCTGGCGTCTGCTTGCCAGCTGCGCTGCTTTGGTCAGTCAATTAGCATCGGGACTAGTGAAAATAAATACCAGAGACCGTGGAGTTTTACAACGCAACAAAATATGGAGTTGATGTTTTGGATCAGATGTCACGGAAGTATTCCGTGAAAGCTGGCTCCCGATGGTGGCCTGTTCAGGTGTTTTACAATGTATTGGATCTAGCAGCCATCAACTCCTGGGTACTTTACAAAGAATGCACAGAGAAGAATTTACCAAGGAGAGAATATATTTTATAGTTAGCAGGAACTTCGCAAGAAGCATTTCGAACAGGGGGAGACTGCCAAGCGTGTACACACAGCTGAAGCTGGCAACCGCGCTGAGAGCCGCAAGAGACGCCAATGCCAGGTTGGCAAGTGCAATAAAAATGAAACTTTGAACAGCTGTGCCCTGTGCAGAATGGCGGCGTGGAGAAGCACATTATTTGTGTTGATTGTGAACAGCCTTAGACTCAAGGTAAAGGAATATCCTTTTGTCAAAAAAGACTTTTTTATAACTTCTTGTGCTGTGCGCTTCTGTAAAATGTTTTTTCTAAGTTTGTTTATCTGCGTTGTTCAGTTGCTTTTGCTCATCTGATAATAAACCGATTGCTGTTGAAAAGTTAAAAATGTATTGCTGTCGTTTCAGTTTTATAAATATGTATGTTGTAAACCGATGTCTGTTCAGATGTTTATTAATTTACACAACTACTAAGTATGATTTAAACTAGAACCTTGTCTTCCCGGACAGCATTTAACCTCTGATTCAACGTGACAAAGAAATACATGTCCCAGTATACAACACTGGTAGCTCTTAGGGGAGTGCTAAGGAAAGGTCACGTGTATTTGATCATTTAGTGGCATTTGCTAGTTTGGCAACATGCTTTGTGTCAGTTTACGGACTCTGTACAGCAGCAAAAATGTCCAGTGTGAAAGGAAAATGTGCGTCCAAGCTGCCTTTAAATCACTCAATGAAGAAGTTCATTGCTACAACTGTATAGATGAAGATAAACAAGAGAAAGGCTGATTTTCTTATTAAGCTTTATTTAGTACCTGCCATCAGGGAATTGCTGATTATCTGCACAGCATTCATTTGGGGGCACGCTTACATGGTGTGTAGCTACTAAGATAAGATTTAGCAAAGTTATTTCTGATTTCAGCTCTTTCTACACAGTTGATCTGGCTGAGGGAGAAGGACATTTCCAGCAACAGCTGCAGCATCTTTAAACATCTTTTTATTAAATGGAAGGATGGGTTTAATTGCACCTGTCCTGTTTCAGTGCCTCCTGAGCTCCCCTGACAGTATGATGTGCACCTTGAAGATAATGTTCTTCAAGGTTTCTCTAGCACTGACTCTCAAACCTGTTGAAGACAGCAGAAAACTGCACAGTGTAAAAAGTTCAAATAGACACATGGACCAGTATTTAGAAGTGGTGCAAATACTTAACTCACGTAACTGATCTCTGAACCAGAAGATTGGTTTTGTGAACATAAGCTATGTCTACTTCTATTGAGTGTTTGTGTACCACTGATATCCATGCAATTGTAGCGTATCTCTGTCAATGTATAATCAAGTGCTGGATTGCTTGCAGACAGTGCAGAGCATGCCACAGTAATATTGATAACGCATGGGCATAACATGTCAGCAATTCTTTATTGTGTGTAATAAGTTTGATGGAAAAGGGGGATCGGTACGACAACATCAACAGAAAACTGATTTTTGTATGATGTTTTTAACATCAACATGGTAAACCCTGGGAACTATTTTAGCGTTGTCAGCTATTGCATAACCATACTTGCTATGGCACCACAGCCAGATCATTGTCCGATCTGGGAGTCATTTTTATTAGGTTTGTGACGAGTAAACAGTAAAAACAAGTGTCCATAGTGAACATGCCAATTTTATTACACAAGTAAATAATGCACGAGTACAAAGCTCATTACCCATTCTCCCAAAAAGGACTCAAATGATAAAAAAGAATTACATGCAGGTTCAGTCTGGTCACTGTGAGTGCTAGAAATTACTTTTCTAAATGATCGTTCAGGTTTTGCCCCAGCCAATTCATATTTTTTTTTACAATTTAATTGTGCAGAATCTCATTTTTTTAAATAAAATAAAATTAACCAATAGAAGATCTGCATTTTCTCCACAGCAGTCTAATCATAAGTGAGTGGAGGAGAGACATAAACAGTTGAAGGTCTTTAGTAGGTTTAACCAATTGGAGAGTCAACGATCTGTCCCTTGTTATACAGGTGTCCAATCATGAGTGAGCAGAGGCGGGACATAATTGGGAGTTTAACCAATGGGAAAGTCAAAGATCTGCCCTGGTTTTACAGCTGTCCAATCATTAGTGAACAGAGGCGGGGCATAAATATGCTAGGTAGGGTGTAAGAATATCTGAATTCTGTGCGATATTGCTTATTATAAAGACCATTATTGAGAATTATATTGAGAACTTCAAAGTAATATTTCAAATTGCTTTTTACAAATTTAAAAAAAATGTCATAAGACAACGGAGACATTGTAGTCTAGTTTCAAGCAGAACTTTCACCACAAATACCTGAACTGACACATGAAGGGAAGGAATGTACTTGTCACATCCAAAATTGAAATTATGAAAGGTATCTGTGGCTTATCTGTGGCTTACCGATAGTTGTCAATAAAAAAAATTATACTGCTGGAACTGTATTTTGTTCAGTACAGAAAAGTTGATATGGAACAGCACTGGCTACAGCAATCTAGCATGTCTAACAAAGTCAGCACAAAAACATGAGCGTCATTGCAAGCCACTGTTAGACTCAAAACTTTTGGTCAAACCCGGATTGATGTTTAATTGGATGAGCAGAAGCCTAGGGATACAATACATCACAATGAGCAAGTAAGGAAAAAACGTGAGGTTCTTAAACGCTTAATTGATTCTGTTGTTTACCTGGCATTCAGAGGGCAGGATGACGGCACCAATTCCTCAAATAGAGGTAATTGTGTGGAATTTACTTTCTCTGATTTCTGATTACGACAGCATGTTAAGCAATCACTTGTCAAAAGCCACAGTATTCTTGGGTTCTGAACGGCTTCATCTCTTCAGTGCCTCAGGTTCTGCTAGATGCAGAAGTACATGAAGGAAACAAAAGTACGTAGCTGTAATGGTAGATTAAACAACTGATTCTGGAAACGCAGCTCAGCAGTCTTGTGTTTTCAGGTACTAGTATGTGACTGACAGTGGGCCGAAAGAACGTTTCTGTGAAATTTACATTTACTAAAATAAAAATAATAATAAAATTAATTTAAAAAAGATCAAATTCCCACTGGGCTTATTGATTTTTTTTTATTCTATAGATTTTTTTAGTATTACTATGCAAGACAGCCGCTATAATATTGTTACCTTTATTAAAAATATGCAGAGATTAATCTACCAATTAATCGACTAATGTATATATATATATATATATATATATATATATATATATATATATATATATATATATATATATATATATATTAATGCACAAGAAACAGTCATTTAACCATTTACGAGCATTTTTCTCAAACACATTCCTTTAATATTTTCTGCCTTACACATAAAGCAACTTCCACCAGAGCTTTAATACAATTGTTTCAAAGCACTTCCAAGCAACTGAAGTTTAACGGTCAATAATGGTCGTGGAGTGGTAGGGAGGGCGCTTTCCCATTAGAGAAGAAGTTTTCTGCATGAGTTTCAGATCATAGTCATAAGGGAGCAATTGTGAGAAAGGAAAAAAAAGTGGGACAACAGTCTGTCTATTGTGTGAACTACTGTGCTTTTAGTCATCGCCAAGCAGAATGAGATAACTAAACACTGATTGATAGTCATTCAGGAAATGAACTGTGTGTAATGTATATTATTTGTCTTGCCAATAACATTCAAAATGAAAGCTATCCTACCAATTTGTGAAACCAATTCGACTCCAGCACCCTAACCTGTATGCCTGGTTATGTTATGAACAGGGATGGCAGTTATTAATAGATATAGCTCACAACTTGCATCTTTTTTTAATTTAGTAGTTTTCAATTAGTTTTTATTATTTTCTCCCAATTTAGGATATCCATTTATTATTTAAGCTCGGCTCACCGCTACCACCCCTGCGCTGACTTGGGAGTGGTGAGGACGAACACATGCTGTCCTCGAAGCGTGTGCCGTCAGCCGACCGCTTCTTTTCACACTGCAGACTCACCATGCAGCCATCTCGGAGCTACAGCGTCGGAGAACAACGCAGCTTCGGGCAGCTTACAGGCGCCCGGCCAGACTACAGAGGTCACTGGTGCACGGTGAGCTGAAGACACCCTGGCCAACCTAAACCCACCCCCCCCCCGGGCGGCGCTCAACCAATTGTGCGCCGCCCCCTGGGAGCTCCCATCCACGGTCGGCAATAGAATAGCCTGGACTCGAACCGGCGACGTCCAGGCTATAGGGCACATCCTGCACTCCACGCAGAGCACCTTTGCATCTTTTTTTTTGATATTGGTGCTGCTTTCTCTGCATTGCATTGTAATTGTTTGACAAAAAAACATTATTGTTCATTCCACTTTGTTGTTGTTAATGGTCACTGTAAATAGTTGTATTGTTTTTAGTAGATCTTTGTAGAAAAGTGCAGAAAGCAACTTTTCCCTTTTATCTGGGCTTAACCCTTTGCGGTCCATTTATTCAGCGCAATGACTAGTTTATGTACCTGTTAATATGGGTACTTGTGAGGCTTGCCTGCCCCCACTTACTGTGGTGGGGACTTTGCACGCTGTTCACACCTTTAGTATTGGGGACCCGAATTAACCCTTTGCAGTCCATTTATTAAGTGCGTGTCAGGCGCTTCAGGTCCAATTTATTTTCACACGCACAGTTTATTTTAGACGTGCTGTTTAAAGGTAATTTTTTTCACAGTAAAACAGGTTTAAAAGGCACTGCATATCAACAGGATACTCAGTACTGCATCTCCAGCCCCGCCCCACCCCTCGTTCGCTGTTTTTTTCACATACCTCTTGATAGTAATGCATACCGATAAATCATCTCCTGATCGCTCGTTTTAGCACCAAACTCCTCAATAATGCAATCCAAGTCATTATTTTATTACTATAACATCTAAAAAAAGCTCTGCAAATGTCTGTGATATTCTTTGAGAGCTCGATGCGGAACCAACTATCTTGTTTGTTTATGTCCGGTGCTGGAGATGCAGTTCTGAGTGTCCTGTTGATATGCAGTGCCTTTTAAACCTGTTTTACTGTGAAAAATATACTTTTAAACAGCACGTCTAAAATAAACTGCACGTGTGAAAATAAATTGGACCTGACACGCCTGACATGCGCTGAATAAATGGACCGCAAAGGGTTAATTGTGTTTTGTGAATCTCTGATTATCAGTGAATCAAACAGAGCGTGCCATTCAAGTTACGGGAAGAAAAAAAAAACACAACAAAAACGGTCTTGTTTTACAATCAACACTTCTACAAGAGTTTAATTAAAAAATGATGTCGGCTGAAAACAAACTTAAAGGGACAGTACGTCATCAACAATAAAAAACTAAAACAAAGAGCCCTACTTACAGTAGAGCTTTTTAACAAAATATAGCACAGGACTGGACTGCACAGTATATATATTATACACAGTATAAGTGAAGTGTACATGTGTGCTACATTGAAAACTGCACAGTGTTGCATTGTTTTGTCACTCAGGACATTTTAACAGTGTAAATAAGTGTAAAAAAACAAGTTTTAAACAACTCCTGGTTTTGCCCCTGCACATTTTTGGTTTGACGAATACATATTCGAATTCATAAACGAATATAAATATGAATACTAATAGCATGGGCACGATTACAGATACAGATAATGGTTCTATATACCACCCCTAATTCTTTGCCTTTGTACGTACAGTTGTCACATCGTTTCTTTTGAGTGCTTGCAACATCAGTGGAAAGTAAAAGACTGTTCTCCAAAACAGGGGGTTTACTTACTGACCGAAGAACAAGGCTAAGTTCCACAAATGTTGACAACTAATATTTCTGAATCGAAATTTATCTTTGAGACGAGCCAAAAATAAATTAGATTTTGTAGGAATTTCCTTGGTGTAACGCAAAATAAAAATGCGGCAAAACTCAACAAAACCTGTTAAAAAAGAGAAAATGTATAATATAGGGCATGGGTTTTCAACTGGTCCTCTAGTAGCCCTGTTTTTTTTTTTTTTTTTTTTTCAGCTGAGCTCTTGTTACTTTATTAAACCCTTAATTGAACTAATAATTTGCTAATCAATGATTTTATATTATTTTCAGCTCTTAAACATTTTGAAATGCCAGGTTAGAACAAAAGTTTGAAAACTAAAAGTTGTTTTTAGTTAAAAGGGACAAAAAAGGGTCGATGATACTGTTGATTTTGTTGAATATTAGCCAAAAGATTTGTAAAAATGAAATAAAAGAATAAAACGTTAAAACCAGATTCACAGTTGTCTCTTTTACTGAGAAACACAAACAAAATCATTAAAATCTTAAATAATATGATACTATAGTAGTCATGCATTGATTTTTTGTGGCTCTGGAGCCAGAGCCAAGTAAAAGGAGCATCAGTGTGGAGCAGCACCGGAGTGGTGGAGAGGAGTAGAGGCTGCTGGAGCCAGCCTGGAGCTGGAGCAAGAGGTCTCTGTCACCTCTAGAGCCAGCCTGGAGCTGGAGCAAGAGGTCTCTGTCACCTCTAGAGCCAGCCTGGAGCTGGAGCAAGAGGTCTCTGTCACCTCTAGAGCCAGCCTGGAGCTGGAGCAAGAGGTCTCTGTCACCTCTGGAGCCAGCCTGGAGCTGGAGCAAGAGGTCTCTGTCACCTCTGGAGCCAGCCTGGAGCTGGAGCAAGAGGTCTCTGTCACCTCTGGAGCCAGCCTGGAGCTGGAGCAAGAGGTCTCTGTCACCTCTAGAGCCAGCCTGGAGCTGGAGCAAGAGGTCTCTGTTACCTCTAGAGCCAGCCTGGAGCTGGAGCAAGAGGTCTCTGTCACCTCTGGAGCCAGCCTGGAGCTGGAGCAAGAGGTCTCTGTCACCTCTGGAGCCAGCCTGGAGCTGGAGCAAGAGGTCTCTGTCACCTCTAGAGCCAGCCTGGAGCTGGAGCAAGAGGTCTCTGTCACCTCTGGAGCCAGCCTGGAGCTGGAGCAAGAGGTCTCTGTCACCTCTGGAGCCAGCCTGGAGCTGGAGCAAGAGGTCTCTGTCACCTCTAGAGCCAGCCTGGAGCTGGAGCAAGAGGTCTCTGTCACCTCTGGAGCCAGCCTGGAGCTGGAGCAAGAGGTCTCTGTCTACCTCTGGAGCCAGCCTGGAGCTGGAGCAAGAGGTCTCTGTCACCTCTGGAGCCAGCCTGGAGCTGGAGCAAGAGGTCTCTGTCACCTCTGGAGCCAGCCTGGAGCTGGAGCAAGAGGTCTCTGTCACCTCTAGAGCCAGCCTGGAGCTGGAGCAAGAGGTCTCTGTCACCTCTGGAGCCAGCCTGGAGCTGGAGCAAGAGGTCTCTGTCACCTCTAGAGCCAGCCTGGAGCTGGAGCAAGAGGTCTCTGTCACCTCAAGAGCCAGCCTGGAGCTGGAGCAAGAGGTCTCTGTCACCTCTGGAGCCAGCCTGGAGCTGGAGCAAGAGGTCTCTGTCACCTCAAGAGCCAGCCTGGAGCTGGAGCAAGAGGTCTCTGTCACCTCTGGAGCCAGCCTGGAGCTGGAGCAAGAGGTCTCTGTCACCTCTGGAGCCAGCCTGGAGCTGGAGCAAGAGGTCTCTGTCACCTCTGGAGCCAGCCTGGAGCTGGAGCTGAACCACTGGAGCCACTCTGGAGCCAACAAACCAAGAGCACTGCCAACCCTACTCTAAGCAAAATCCAGTAAGATGCAGGAATATGATTTACAACACACTTTGAGAAGTCTGCCCAAGAGGCTCATACTGTACACAGCATGCCTGACATGTGTGATTAGGAAATCAATAAAACCTGAATCAAACCAGACTCTGCAGTAAGATACTCAGATACACTTCTCCTGGCACGTGCAATCTTTAACATTATTTTCTGCAGATTTTCACAGTTTTTGACTGGTGGAAGTGAAATGGAAGTAATTTGATCAATCAGAGGCAAATGTCAGTAAAATGTTAAACAAAAAAAACACTGGTGCGCTGTCAAGGTCAGAATGCAGCAATT
Organism: Acipenser oxyrinchus oxyrinchus; assembly: GCA_030684275.1. Classification (NCBI taxonomy): domain Eukaryota; kingdom Metazoa; phylum Chordata; class Actinopteri; order Acipenseriformes; family Acipenseridae; genus Acipenser; species Acipenser oxyrinchus. Next base: position 25,971,965 of record CM060258.1, read on the forward strand.
GAATCTCATGTCTCTAAAGTTTATCACACAGAATTATATGTTGCATGTGTATTGTGCTATTGTTGCCAGCCTGGGGCAAACCTTTGATCAAAGAAAGAAAAGAAAACCAACAACAAATCATTTGGAGTTATGCTATGCTGGTTTGTGTCCCTAGGGGCTTGTTAAATATCATACCAGTCTTGAATGAAGAACACATATCCAATCTATTTATTCTGCACTTGTAATATATTGAGTACCATACAACTGTGACATCTTACTTATTAAAAGGGGATGATTATCTATTCAAGCATACCATTACATATTGTGAGAGAGGTTTGATTGGGTTTAAATGGTCAATAAATGCCCACTCAGAGTTGTTTGTCTTTCTTTGGGGTAACACTGTAGTAGTAAGACAGCCTGCTTATTAAAATAATTTACATACAGTATACAGTTCCAGCTATAAGTCCACCACCAAACAGTCATTTATTTAACTGCCTATATTAAGAAGAAATCCAAATGTTTCTGACAGCCCCACTGCTTCACACCCTCCAAACTGAAATTGAAGAAGGAATCTATGAAAAAGACCTAGGAGTTTATGTTGACTCAGAAATGTCTTCCTCTAGACAATGTGGGGAAGCTATAAAAAAGGCCAAAAAGATGCTTGGATATATTGTGAGAAGTGTTGAATTTAAATCAAGGGAAGTAATGTTAAAAACTTTACAATGCATTAGTAAGACCTCACCTAGAATATTGTGTTCAGTTCTGGTCACCTCGATACAAAAAGGATATTGCTGCTCTAGAAAGAGTGCAAAGAAGAGCAACCAGAATTATCCCGGGTTTAAAAGGCATGTCGTATGCAGACAGACTAAAAGAACTGAATCTATTCAGTCTTGAACAAAGAAGACTATGTGGTGATCTGATTCAAGCATTCAAAATCCTAAAAGGTATAGACAATGTCGACCCAGGGGACTTTTTTGACCTGAAAAAAGAAACAAGGACCAGGGGTCACAAATGGAGATTAGATAAAGGGGCATTCAGAACAGAAAATAGGAGGCACTTTTTTACACAGAGAATTGTGAGGGTCTGGAACCAACTCCCCATTAATGTTGTTGAAGCTGACACCCTGGGATCCTTCAAGAAGCTGCTTGATGAGATTCTGGGATCAATAAGCTACTAACAACCAAATGAGCAAGATGGGCTGAATGGCCTCCTCTCGTTTGTAAACTTTCTTATGTTCTTATGTTCTAATGGCTACCTATCTCTGCTCACATTCAATTCAAGACCCTTGTCCTTACCTACCGCTGCCCCCTCCACCTCCAATCCCTCGTGTCTCCCTATACCCCCTTTCACCCTCTCCGCTCCTCCTTGCCTGTCCTCCACTCTCCATCCTCCCGTGCCCTCCTTCTCTTCTCTTCCCTAGCCCCTCTGAGGGGAATCGCTAATTATTTTTCAGATTTTCTCCCCAATTTGAAATGCCCAATTATTTTTTATTTCAGCCCGGCTCACTGCTGCCACCCCCACGCTGACTCGGGAGAGACGGAGACGGACACATGCGTCTTCTGAAACGTGCACAGTCAGCCGCCCGCTTCTTTTCACTCTGCAGGCCTGCCATGCAGCCACCTCAGAGCTACAGTGTCAGTGGACCACACAGCTCTGGGCAGCTTACAAGCAGGCCCACAGGCACCTGGCCAGTCCATAGTGGTCGCTGGTGCGCGGGGAGCCGAGGACACCCTGGCTGACCTAAACCATCCCCCACCTGGGTGGCGCTCGGCCAATTGTGTGCCGCCACCTGGGAGCTCCCATCCACGGTTGGCAATAGAACAGCCTGGACTTGAACCGGCGACCTCCAGGCTATAGGGCGCATGCATTTCACTCGGCGTGCCTTTACCGGATGCGCCACTCAGGAGCCCCCTTACGGTTATTTTTGAGGAGCACACACAATACTGTAATGAATCACTCTTCTTTTAGAAATTAGTTCATAAATAGTATTTATTTAAGTGGAATTAGACCCACTTTTGGCACTTAATAACAAGGACCTTGGGAACGGCGTCAACAGCAAAGACAGGACAATACCACATAATATTGTAATAAGTAGGTGAGCAACTGTGACCTATTGCACAATAAGCAGATACGCCTAGGAAAGTATGGTACAGGGTTACCTTTAGAAGACATCTACTAGTGGGATTAAGAGTGCTCTACTAGGAGCCTGGCTGACTAAGACTACCCTTGATGATTATAACAAAGGTCAAGGATGTTGCTGAGTTTGGATGTTCCTGTTCACAGCCCTTATAAAAGGATACTGTGGTTAGTTTGCATTTCACCTTGCTCCTCTCATATACTGTGCTTCACCATGCTTTACCTTGCTTGCTTGTACAATACTTTACTATGTCTAAGTTATGCTTGTACAAAACTATCCTTTCACTATGGTATAGCACAATAAACGTTTAGGGTTTTGGTATTAGAAGAAAGCATACCAGGACTGTGGGACTGTAAAAAAGGACAGGGATAAACTTGCTATCACTTGCAAACTAAATAAATCAGTGACATTAATCAACCATACAAGATGGATGGGAAATAATTAAACAGCCACAAGATGAATGAATAGAGGTTGATCAATCACCTCCTATGACACAAAAAATCATACAACAATGAATCCAAGGCATACGGAGCACTAGCCTCAATGACTTTTACTGAAATTAAATTTTACCCAAGGACACATACTGTCCCAGTTAATTATAAAGTAGACATAAAATAGGAATTATAGTGAATGCTGATGACAGCAGGATTGACAGCTTGTATCTGATTTAATTGCCAAATCACGTGCCTGCTAATACAATACAATAAGCGTAACGGCATGTTCATTAAATTAAAATGCCACATAAACACAGCAATAACAGCACATCCCTCAGTAAAGGTCATATTTCATAATGTATCAAATCGCCCATCTGTGTCTTTCCTCTCATGTTTTCCTGCTGTATGAAGGAGCTTTAAAAAAATGCATTTGCAAAAAGGAAATGTCTGAAATCAGTGAATGCTTTTTGATTTAGACTATCATATTTTAAAAAAGCTTCAGAGGTTTAACATCCTAATTCCCAGGATACTCTCAAAACTTTCAAAACTGTGAGACTTGCATAATGAATCAAAACCCAGTTAAAAAAAACACATACATTAAAAAGTCCTTTAAACATATTTCTTGAAGTTTGCTTTTACACAACACATAACACAAAATACACACAGGGGGGGGCACTTTGCCACAATCAGTCATACAGATCACATGGACATAGTTGTCAGGTGGAAGGTCCAGGGTGGAAAACCATCGGGCCCCACTAAGGGCATCCAGCGACTCTTTGATTCGAGGCAGGGGGTAGGCATCCTTACGTGTCCTTGAGTCCAGTAAGCGATAACTCCCATCCTTCTTATGCACTGGGACAATGGGAGAAGAGTAGGGGCTGCTACTTTCCTAAATGACCTGAGAATCCAGCAATTGTTGTATATGTGTTTTTACAGCCTCATACTGAAACGGTGGTAAACGGCGATAATGCTGGCATATCGGTGCCTCATCTACCAGTGGGATCTCATGGTAAATCAAAATTAGTGCAGACACAGAACTATACATAGTTAGCAAAGCCCTGGCTTGTGCTTTCTCTGCTGGGGCCAACCCCACCCAGTTCGAGGTATCACATTCGGATGGAGTATCACTATGTACCATGCTCACACTATGTGAATATACAAGGGCTAGATACTCGTGTTCAGTAACTTTGCTACTAACCTTAAAGGGTACCTGTAGTGGAAATGAATATATAATCATTTCAATAGAAAACATGATAACTAAACCTTCTGACACAATTTTAGCTTCTCCTCGAACAGTATATTGTACAAAAAGCATTAAAACAAATTAAGATGTAATTCATTGGCGCGCTCTTCCGTCAAGCTTTGAGTGACATCAAGTTGTTGCATCTCCCTATATTCACACATAGTATTCTATAGGAGCAGCTCACATTTAATTATTTGCCACTGCATTTATCTGACAACAATGGCAGAAAAACATAATAATCATGAAATAGATTTTTTTTGAACAACTGAAGTTGGACTACCGCAGTTTAGGGATGGCAAGTAGTGACAGCGATTCAGATGAGAATAGCAAGGGTAAGTCTGTAAAATTACTAAGTAGAGAAAATCGAGTTAATAAATCTCCAGACACTTGGTGCACTTGTGGAAAGAGATTTTGTTTGTTCTTTTTCATTTTCTAAAAAATATGTGAAGAGAAAAGCTAAAATAAAAAAATAAGAATAAAGGAAACAATTTGTTAAAATAAATTATTTCTGTGAAGCATTGGTTGTCCTTTTCACTCAAATCAATGTATATGGGCCTGTTGGCAACCAATACAAGAGGTCTTTATTTTCTCAAGATTTAACAGAGGTAAAATTCATAACTAACAATGCTGAACTAGACACCTATATCGTCCACAAACCAGCACTGGAAATGGCCTACAACATTGACAGGAGAATTATCAAATCGGTAAATGTGCTGATAATGGTATAAAAATAAAATCCTATTGCATAATATATATCGGTTTCCCGAATGTAATACATTATTTTCCTCTATTTAGACATTATAGGCTCATGGCTTACCGGATGTTTACTTGGTACATCCACTGTGGCCAATTATCTGTGAAGGCTTGTAAGACCAAACTTCTTGCGGTGTCGAGTACATACCCGCATCAGAGGAACACTACAGGGGCTTCAAAAAGTAGCCTACTCCAAGTCAGATAAAATATTTTTACACCCCTACTATGTACATGATTAACTTTCCGTATACATGATTTTTTTAAGTGTTCCTCGTTGATAAAAAAAAAAAAAAAGTGAAGCCCACTGTCTTAGGGCATACAAATAAGTTCTGTACAAAATATTTTCATACTTTCTTTATCTAGTTATTTTTCTTGAATGTGACAAGATAGCTACTGCTCTATTTTTCTCTTACATGAGAAGCCGAGTGAGAAACAGAAACAGAAATGAACTCTGTTATAATGTACTCTGTATTAGTCTATGAGAATATTGTAGGACTCTATATTCCTGTTTATTGTAGTGTAACAGTAGAAAAATATTATTAGTGAATGTGTAAGGTCAGGCCGACCTGCTGAAGGTTCCAAACCTCCCTTATCAGGCAAACGCAACCCGTCTGACACTTCGCTGTGCACTATACGCTGGGGTGGGCAAGGTTCCCCTATAACTACACTACTGTCAACAGAATGGCAAACTCTATGGAGCACAGTTAATATGCCAGAAATAATTTAACTAAAATAGGTTTGTGGTTCTACTATAGTAAGAGAAAAAATGAAAGTATTTAAATAGAAGACTGTGAGATTTTAAAATAAGGGTAATAATTAGGGTTACCTAATTTGGGATTTTGTGGAAATCTGGAAATTGAGGGGTCACTGCGAAATTCACGTCTTTTAGGGGCCAATGCATACCGGACTAGTATGGAGTAAAAAAGAAAAGAAACCTAATTTAAATGAACTACTTGACGCAAACTACGTTTAACATTTACAATACAAATAACATTTTAAAAAATACTCCAAAGAGGTTAACTTTCTTGTTTACTGACAACAATGTTTTAATCAGTAATCAGTAATCTCATCTATCAGTGTGTCTGTACTGGCTATTCTGTGAACTGTACTGTACAGTGGGAGGCGGGAAAAAGTCAGTATTGCATTGCTATTTTGATTTAAGTTGCTAAAATCTAGTTTTCAGCATTGGAGGTAAAATACCAAAAATGGACGACGAAGCAAAAAAAAAGCAAAGTATATTTCGGCTAAGGGTCGTGTCAAGACATTTCCCAAAGAAACTTTACATGCAGATGTAGGTGAATTGTTTTGCATCTTGTAATGTGACTGGAGAAAATATGATTGATCACTATTTAGCTTCAGAATCACACATTATATTGATGCATTGCTATAAGGTATAGGATTTATATTTTAGTTTTGGAGAGTGATATATTGGATGTTTTAGGATTTAGCGGTGGGCGCTTTAGCGCTTTGCATGTCTAGCCTAAGGGCTGGGTATGTGATAACCATACCTGTATTACTGTGTTGAAGTATTAATGCTGTTAAACCTGTAAAGGCACTGGAAACACCCAGATCGCCTATTAGCAGGGATCCAAAGTGATTGTTTGTTTGTTTTTTTGGGATGATCGCCCGTTGTTCATTGGAAGGCTTAGAGTAAAGAAATAACTTTTTCATCTTGTTTTTTCGTTTATTGTTTGTGTATCCATAAGCTTTACAGTCTGACATGATTCACTCTACAGTCTTTCACTGGCCTGGCTGTCAACGACTTGATGTCATGGCGGCGCCGGAAAGGTTCCAATATGGTGGCGCTCTGCTTTTCAACTTGACCCAGAAAGCTGACAAAAAAAATGAAATAATGGTGAAACGCTTTACTTTTTCTCAAAATTGGCACAGCGAGGCGTATTTGTTATGTATGCAGAGCATTTAGAGAGCCTTGTTATTTACAGGTACAAGTACCCTTTAATTCGGGTCCCCAACACTAAAGGTGTGAACAGCGTGCAAAGTCCCCACCACAGTAAGTGGGGGCAGCCAAGCCTCACAAGTACCCATATTAACTACAGGTACATAAACTAGTCATTTCTCTACTTTAACCAATGCTGGAGCAACTAGTACTCCAGCTGGAAGGCTCCATTCATCCAGTCCCTGTGGCTCTAAAAGAAAGTCCACAGGAAATACTGACTCAACCTGTGGGCATGTGACTGGCACCATTGACAAGGAACCTCGATAGATATGGTGTTGTGCTCCCCTACACTCATCGCCTCGTCTCGCTCTGAGACAACTGGGGTGACCACCAGGGACGGGTCCGGGGCAATTGCCAGAGGCGGCGCTGAAGCGAGTCCCAGACATGGAGCTGGGGCAGGAGCAGGGTCAATAGCCTGCTGCCTGAGCAGGAACTCTAGGACCTCAGCCATCTGGCTCTTCAGGTTCGCAATGTCCTTGGCTTGCCCGAGTCCCTTTTTTTTTTTTGGACCTTCACTAGTTTTTTGGGTTAATGGTTTGAATGTGTGGGGTCTGCTCAGCAATAGGACCAGGTAATACCAGGCCGAATGGAGGAAGCACACTTATGTTTTATTTTAAACTGCAAGGCAGTAACACGCACAAACACTTGACAGCAAGCTGGAGTGTAAGGGTTTTTTTTTTTGAAAATGCGAAGCAGTAATTTCAATAGTAATCAACAACCTGTAGGGGCAGGCTAGGCGATGCACAGCGAGTGTGCATGCTGACGTAGCCCAGAGTCCTCGACTCCACAGCGAGCGCAGCAGAGCTGAGTCTCGCTGGAGGAAAGCATCTTTCTCTAAAAAGCTGCTCATGGCAGATGAAAGATAGAAACACAGGCAGCAAGTAGCAAGGTTAGAAAAGACAGACTGCAGTCGCTTGGTGATGTAGGCTGTAGAAATAATATTTATTATTAAACTGAGCGCCATTGCTCAGCGTTTTGCTCAGGCTTCAGCTGCAAGCCAACTTCCAGCAAATAAATTGCAAGGGAACTACAGAAAACTTGGAGAGACAGGCTCTTTTTTAAGAAACAATCAACAACTGGAAGAAGTTAGTTTATACCCACCTTACCTACCTGGTTGTGAGAGGCAAAAGAGAATGTGATCTCCACGGAGTGACTATTTAATACCTCGGCTGGCGGGACCGAGGACGTCACTCTACGGAGGGGCCTATCAGCAGCTTTGATATAAAATGTTCAGTGATTACCTGGCCTGTGGCAGGCATATCCCAATAGTATGATTGTTGGTCGTCTTTGAATTGAAAGGGAACACACTTTACCGCTATGTTAAACCACAGTAGTACGTTAGCTGCCAGAGCAAGGCTGCAAAGACAGTACACCACCAAATTGAAGACATAGGACAAAGACGAGGTCCGAGATTCCATCTTCGCTGCCAGTGAGTAGGGATAGCCTGGCTAATTTAATACTTAATCTGGGAAGGAATATCTCCAACGGGTTTCCCCTTTATCCTTTCAGAAAACAATTTTACTTTACCCTACAGCCAGGGCAGTCACTGGTGAAATAGTAAAGACAACCGGCATACAGCGCGCTACTGACTCAAACAGACGAGTGCTCGCACTGGCCTAGAGTCTCATTTAGCACTGAGGCAGTGGACAGCTCCTCAAATAGCAAACACATCTGCATAAAAAGGTACAATCCACTTTTCTCGTACACTACCTTTCCAGTTAGCAAAGTACACCGAGCACAAAGTATGTTTTATTATTCAATATGTATTTCATTTATTATTCCATAATATTAATGAAACACAAAACCCATGTTCAAAAACGTTTCTATAAAAAACTTTTTATAGACATTGCGTCAATTGAGATTCTATTGAGTTCTATTATAGTTCTTAACGTTAGTGAAGGTCGGGAAGGTCTTTGTCCTCCAGCAGTTGAAATAAGTCCAGTAGTTCTAAAAGTAGTTCTGTTAGTCGGGGCAAAATTGAAATTCATTAAAAATGTATAATTTCTAATGCATACATTTATTCAAATCACAGCCATGTTCAAATGACCAGCTTGGCCTCTTTTACACAGAATTCAATTAACTTGTGACCTCGGTGTATTAACTTATGTGTGATTAGAATAATGCTACATGAGCATAATCATATGTGATGTTATTGATTTTTGACTACCCAAAATTGTATAGAAACCTAGGTATGTACAGATTGCGCTCTTAAAAAGTATGTGTTAAAATGAACACCTGCAAAACTGGGTATGTATTTTACAAAGTTTGATTATGTTAACACAAATGTTTCATATTCAAGAGTGCCAATATCATGTTATTAAATTGTATTAATTCACATTAACCGACTTTATTATTTGTTTATTTAGTAGACGCCTTTATCCAAGGCGACTTACAGAGACTAGGGTGTGTGAATTATGCATCAGCTGCAGAGTCACTTACAATTACGTCTCACCCGAAAGACGGAGCACAAGGAGGTTAAGTGACTTGCTCAGGGTCACACAATGAGTCAGTGGCTGAGGTGGGATTTGAACCGGGGACCTCCTGGTTACAAGCCCTTTTCTTTAACCACTGGACCTTGGCATGTTGAAAGATACAGGGGTCTGATCAGCATTTCTGATCTGTCCAAGCTGGTACTGTTTGTTAGAAATGCTGACATTGTAAACTTTTCTCTTGGAGTTCCTCAAGAAGCTTGGTTTGTCTTTTCTTAGCAGTAAGTTGCTTTGCTGCTTGTGCATTCGGGCAGACGCCTTTCTTGTCTTTTCTCGGCAGTCAGTCACGTTTCTGTTTGTGTACTCAGGTAGTCGCGTCTTTTTGTTGATGATTTTAATACACGCATCACTATACTGTACTGGAATTTAAGATGCATGCTGTTTTTGAGAAGCAAAAAATGTTAAAAAAGCATGTCTTAAATTTGAAGGAATATGGTATCACAAAATTGTCCCCTTTTTTTGTAATAGGAATAAGAATATTGAAGGGAAAGTAGAATTCCTGTGGGTGGATGCCATGAGAGTATCACTGTTCTGCAAGCTCACCCCAAACCTGATCTAAACCCCCCTGACATCTAGTTGAGATTACCTGAATCAAATCCCTTTAAAATAAAAAAGTAGTCCAGATACACAGATATCACTTTACAGAATCTCACCATGGACCATCCAGGACAGTGAATGGATGAAAGATTTAGGAGGTGCGAAAACTAGAAAATATCTCCCCTCTATAGTTAAAACAGTCCACATTATTGAACCATATCTTACAAATGGGCTTGGTGCAGATGTAAAAAAAACACACACCCACAGAAGTGTTTAAAAGCAGATAATCCAATTCAGGTTGACTTTGGGAAAGTGTGGTTAAACAGTGAAGTTGGAGTGTATTTGCTGCTTTTGTGTTTAAATTTGTTAATTCCCTCACTGAAGTTATCTTACCCTCCTCTTCCTGGTACCAGAATCACACCAACTGATCTGTCCTTCTATCAGATGTGACCTGATACATTTCCTATCAGTTAATGTCACACGTGACTAATTTACAGTGTGTGGTGGTATATAATTTATAGTTATTGTGTGCAGGTGTGTGTACCTTTTGAGTGCATTGTTATCATTATTTAAGATATTGTTTGAATTTTGCTGTATGATTTATTTTGATTAATGTATTGTTTTGAATAGTGCATATTGTTTATTCTTTGCTTTGTTCACTAATTAATAATTTTGCACAATTAGTCACATACCTTTCCCAGGATCCAGACTCTAATTGTCACAGGTGTGTGCCATTTTGCATCAATTGACAAGACTGCTATAAAACTGTAACCAAATATACAGAGGAGTGGAGTTGGGCAGGAAAAAGAATGAGGGCGCAGGAAGTCGGCCATGCAGTTTGTTCTCCAGCAAGGGGATTGCAAGGGAAAAAAAGTGGACACTGAATAAAAAAAGAAACACTGAGCCTAAATAATATTGGACATTTCAAATTGGAAGAAAAACTGGATTTAAAGAAATTAATTGGCGACTACTAAATTAAAAAAAAAAAAAGAAAGAAATGAAGGTTTTAGCTATTAATAGTGTAACATTTAGATTTGTATTTATAGTTTTAGGAATTATAGCGGCTTTTTAATGTATTAAATAATTAGCTATTTAATTAGTCATGCTGTGTCATTGTTCAGCATTGTGTATTGAAAAAAAAAAAATTAATTCTTACTTGTGGTGGTCCCTCCTCCCTCATTGTCCAGTGGCCTGGGTGGGTAACTAGAAATCCAAATAACCTATAAAGGGGGAAAAAGAGAAACATTAGTTATATTATTAAATAGTATTTACCATTGCCACGAGTCCCCATGTGACAATTTTCCATTTAAGCTGACAATTACCCTTAACCTATGAGCAACAACTGCTGAACCTTAAAATAGAGGACAATTTATCATTTTTAAAAGGAGATAAACCACATTGGGAAATGTAATCAAATCAAAACAGTCGACAGGGCCTGATACAGTCTGACAAATAAACAATAGAACAATGCACAAAACATGAAAATGAAAACATGATTGTGGGATGCTCCTTGATCATTGTGTCATGTTCAGATCCTGATCCATGCAATAATGGAGTTCCCTTGGCTATTTGAGCAACACAAATCTGACATTACCGTCTGGTAGTTGATCAGGAAGGGAAGTGTCAAATTTGTGGAGAAGGGTGTATACTGGACAGACAATACATGTACTGCAGATGGGTGAGCTGATGAATTTAGTAAGGATGTAAAGCAACTTACTAACAGTATCCCTGTTACTTACCCTAGTCTTATAGGAAATACAGTAGGGCTGTCTAGACCCCTCTTACACTCTTTAATCACAGTGAACATTACACAGTTTGAATCTATGAAAACACAATTGAGACAGCGAGCCACCTGAAGAGAAGTTGTTAGACTGCAGTGTAACCATTTGCCTCTTCCCTATCCTTTGTTCAATCATGGTTAATTGTTACACTCTGGTGTACCAGCTTTACTTAAAGAGAACTGTTTTTTCCATCTGCAGTGAATACACAGAACAAAGGGGTGCTTCGGCAGAATTCCTGTCGTGGTCATTTACCAGACAGCCTTCATCGCTTGGCACTATTGCTTAATTGGGGGAATAATTTGGTTCTGCATGTAAAAAACTTCTCATACTTTTCAAACTGCAAAATGTGTTTAACATGTCAAGTGGTAGCACTTAAAGTTTGTCATAATTAAATATTAGCAGTATAGTTTTATTATTATTATTATTATTATTATTATTATTATTATTATTATTATTATTATTATTATTATTATTATTATTATTATCATCAGACAAGAGACATTGTAGTCGATTTGGTTACAAATCAATTTTCAAGAAGAACTTTCTCAGAAAAAATGTAGACTGTTAAAAAAGGGAGGTATACACAAATACCTGACACAGGGGAGGGATATACTCGCCACTTCCAACATTCTAATTATGAAAGATATCCGTGGCTTACCGGTAGCTGTCAATTAAAAAGATTATACTGCTGGAACTGTCTTTTGTTCAATACAGAAAAGGCGATGTGGAACAGCACTGGCTACAGCAATCTGATGTCTATCGCAGTCAGCACAAAAACATGAGTGTTCCTAAAGTCACTTGCACGCCAAACACTGTTACACTCAAAACTTTTGAACAAACCCGGATTGATGTTCAACTGGATGAGCAGAAGCATAGGGATACAATACATCACAATGAGCAAGTAAGAAAAATCGTGAGGGTCTAAATGCTTGACTGATTCTGTTGTTTACCTTGGGAAGCAAGAACTGGCTTTCAGAGGGCACAGTGAAGGCACCAATTTCTCAAACAGGTCATTATGTGGAATTACTTTCTCTGATTTATGACTAAGACAGCATGTTAAGCAATCGCTTGTCAATAGCCACAGTATTCTCAGGTACCTCTAACAAGATTCAGAACAAATAAAAGCAGAAATACAGGAAGCCAAGTACGTAGCTGTAATGGTTGATTAAGACGATGGAAACGCAGCTCAGCTGTCTTGTGTTTTCAGGTATGTGACTGACAGTGGTTCGAAAGAACTGTTGTTCTGTGAAGATGTGTTACTAAAATATAAATGCTTTTAAAAAGACCAAATTCCCATTGGGCTTCTTTTTTTGATTCTATTGATTTTTATTATTATGCAGGACAGTCACTATAAGATCATTACCTTTATTAAAAATGGGCATAAATTAACCGATTAAAATTTTTTAACGAGTGACAGCCCTATTTGAAACACATATAAAACTGCAACAATGCAAAAACAAAAATAAAAATACAAAAATCAAGCTAGAATTATATAGACTTATATTATATTATATTATAATATCATTATTCAGGAATGCCCTGCTTGACAGGAGGTCAGTTCAGATAGCTACCGTATAGCCCTGTAGTTGGCGGTGGATCTTTTTGCTCTTTTAGCATTTTTTTTTTTTTTTGCCAGTTTGTCCACTTTTTTATTAAGACTAAGCATGTGCAGTTAGTGTGGATGTGAACGGCAGTGATTGGGTCGGGATAGTCTGGGATGTTGACTTGCTTATAAAGTACTGTTTGGTGTCAAATAGAGCTACAGAAAAGAGATCAAAAGAGATGCTAAATCTGCTAGCTTCTGACCCTGACTGTAGGGTAATGCCTGCTGGGCTCAAAACTGAAAAATAAGCGACACATTAAACTAAAACAAGAAGGTGAACTGAGAGACAAGCAATCCATTTATGTGGCTTTTACACATGCTTTAATAAAAAGAAAGCACAGAATCAATGTGTTAATGAGTTTGTAAGAGCGCTGTGCTTTGCTGGACAGCCACTGTTTATTGCAGAGGTATGTATTGGTGACTTCGTGCAACAGTACTGTCTGTCCAGTTAAACACTGCCTAGCCGACAATCTTAATCGTAAATATTTGACAGAAAATGGTGATGCTTTAGTTGGTAAACTTATACCAGTGTGATTTTTGACATGTCTCCCGATGGCTTGCACCACCCAGTTATGTCCATTTTCTTTTCTTTTTATGATTTCAAGGCGAATAAACCTGACTTGTTTTGTGCTGATGTCATGTTCATACCTTCTGCAGATACTATTTCCGTCAGCACAGCGATTGCCCAAACGTTTGCAAAGTACCAGCTAACTTGGGAAAATGTGGCTCTGACTTGCACAGATTCTGCTTTATCATACATGCCAGGGACATTATTAATCAGAAACCAGAACTGCATCATATTCCACATGTGAAGTGTGTATACTGAGATCCCCACCCCCGATTTTTACCTATGTTTCAATTAAAACAGATTTTTACCGATTTCACCCCTATTTTAATTTTTTTTAAAGATAAAAACCGAAAATGCGGAACACTAATAATATAGGACATTATACATAACACAGATTATGTATGGGTGGCCTGCGAGTGGGCATGTGATCCCTCAGTGAATAGATGACTCTGCAGAATCCCGATCAAACATCGACTCAGGTAAGTCTTGTTTAATCTACAATTCTGCATCGTAATCTCACTGAGGGAGCCCATGAGATTTTAAAGCAATTTGATGGACACAATGGATATTCAAACAAATAACTTTAATTAATATATGCATCCAGAAGAATTTAGCACATTATATTTGTAAATGCAGAACATATTATTTTCCTGGCAGTACAGCTTTGGCAAATGAACTTTCATCCTCCAATTTTACATTAATTTGACATGTAATGCTTTGCAAAGGTACAAGCAGAGGACCAACCTGCTGTTTTCAGTATCTGCTGAACTGGCATAAAAGCCTGTTAGCAGCTGACACAGATGCTTCTCCAGTACTGTGTGCTTTGAACACAGAAATATTTATCCCAGCATTTTTCATTACCTCTCTAATCCATCTGCTTACTGTACTGCTAGTTACAGAATGATATGGTTTTAAATAACTAACCAGTAACTTAGACTATTGTTCTAGCAATGTAATCATGTAAAATTTTAATAACACAAATGTTACTGTCTTCTTTGCAAGTTCAATAAAAAAAAACAAAAAAAACCCTCTTAACTCAGGGTATACACTGTTTTAACTGAAAAACAACCTTCCCCTCAAACATAGTTATCATGTTCAAGTCTTGTACAGCGTGAACTCTTTGAGCACTAACTAGTGCCAGTAACATAACCAGCTTAAGAGCTAACTCTTTAAATGATAATATGCAAACATCTAGATTTTTTAAATATGTCAATATAATATCCCAAATGTAAGTATAGCTAGACATTGTTGGTCTACTCTGAAAAACCCCTTTCATAAATCTAAATATTAAAAGATGTGCACCTATTGTTTCATTTCCTCGTACTAAAATTATAGAAGAAAGTGCAGATCTAGCAGTGTTAATACTTATAGTACTGTATCCTAGTCCAGATTCAAACAAATCAGTCAAAAATTGTAATACATGCTCTACAGCGGCCTGAATGGGATCAATACTCCATTGACTGCAGAAAACTGACAGGCTCTTAAAATCTACTCTGTACTGTTTCTTAGTAAATTCTGTCCATGGATCCAAGATGCTTCTGGAACCCTTTGCACTTGTAGGGCTCTCCTGACAAGTGACAGGCCATTAAAACTATTTTGTGTCTCAGGGGATGCAGAATGTTCAAGTGTTGCAATGTCAACAAACTCCTTGATCTGGGTAAAATTCTGGCGAGCCTATTATGATGGTCAGAAGGTCACTTGAATCTTTTGAATACACTTGCTGATCATAGTGAAAAGAGGGAATGCATACAAATAAATACTGCTTCCGGATCTGGTCTCCATGACACAAACCTGTCAAATTGTGAATTTAATCTTTAGGCAAAAATGTCAATATGTGGGGTTTTCCAAGTTTGAGAAATGTTCTGAAATACATGTCTATCTAGCATCCATTCTGTCCTATCATTGAATTCTCTGGATTTTCTATCAGCTATAGTGTTTAATACACAAGGTAAGTGCGTGGCAGATAACCATACATCATTTTGTATATCCCACATCCAAATGTCTTGTGCAATAGAATCATACTGAATAGATTTAATTCCCCCCATTTTATTAATATAAGCTACTGCTGTTACATTGTCCAGTTGGATGTGAGTGTTTGACATATCATTACATAAAGCTTTCAAGGCAAATAAGGCAGCTAATAATTCTAATTCATTAATACGTCTCTTATGTTCTTCCTCAGTCCATCTGCCCCCAGTTGTTTTTCCCTTAAGCTCTGCTCTCCAGCCAGTTTTGGAAGCATCTGATTTTACAACATACACTGGATTAGTATGATAAATACATTTTTATGCTGTAAGAATATTGTCAATCCACCAATTTAGGTCAAGTTTCATTTCATCTGTAATACACACGTATTACTCAGTTTGAGTGCTTTAATCTTTCCTCGTTCAAGAGTTCTATAGTAAAGCTGACCAAATTCTACACCTGGAAAACTGGACTCCAAATAACCTCCAATCTGTGCTGTCTCATGAATTTTTACTTTTTTCTTACCATTAAACTTTATACATGTTTTCTGGAGACTAAGGGCTTTTCCTGTTGTTAATTTTACAGTCGTGGAATCAGAATTCAATATAAATCCCAAAAATGAAATCTGTTTTTCTGGATGTTTTTCTGGAAGTACTGACTTAGTAGGGTATACAATAATTCCAACATTGCAAAATGTTTGCACTGTAGCTTTTGCATTTTCACTAAATAATGTTCTAGTGTCATCTAGAATGAGTGTGTCATCGATGTAAGACACTATATTAATCCCCTGATTTCTCAGAGTAGCTAAAACTGGTTTAAGCATTTTATTAAACAGTCTGGGTGTGCATGCCAATCCATTGGACATACAAGTAAACTGGTACAGTTTACCGTCCCATTCAAGTTGAAGGTATTTTCTATGTTCTGCTGCCATTGGCACATAATAATAGACATCTTTAAGGTCCACTGAAGCCATAAAACAAGCAGTTCTCATTAATTTGGTAGCATATACTACAGTTTCCATTTTAAAATGGTGATATTGTACTCATTTATTACATTATTTGAAATGCAGTATTAGTCTGTAAGTCCTTTTTGGGTCTTATAAAGATATTACATATCACCTCATCATCACTATGCTCTGCTACTTGTATAACAGCCTTGGACAACATACTGTTAATTTCTGTTCATTTCATTTATGTGAAATGCAGTTATCTTTCTGGGTAAAGTGAATGTCAGTTTTTTTTTTCTCTGCTATAAACTCTATATGACAATAAGAAACGATATCTAGTATATGCTGGTCTGAAGTAAGTTTTTTCCATTGACTTCTAAATGAACACAGTCTGCTGCCATCAAATTCATCAGGCGACACAAGTTCAATGAAATCAGTACCAGTGTGTAAAACTCACCAGTGTGTAAAATGTTATCTGATGCCTGCGCGTCCTGTTGTTCCTGCGCTACTGCTTGTGGCTTTTCATTTCTTCCCTTTTCTTGGGATAGTAGCTGTGCTGTGTTGTTGTTATGACTCCTCCAGCCAAAAAAATGACCTGTGCCAGTTCAGTTGGAGGTTGGATAACCGCAGCCTCTCCCTCTGCCACGTAATTTCCATACTTGGTATCCTCTACCGGAGCCGCGGCACAGACGCAGAAAGCAAAGGCACGCATTCCTGCTGAAGGTCAGGTTTTATGCAGTCTCTCCTGTGACAGTTCAGCTCGTAATTAGCATAGCCACTCATTGCCACAGTAATAAGGTTAGCCTGATAAGGTTATCCTGGAGATCTATCGACCGTGTTTGTGGCCGTAACCTCTGCCAAATTAAATAGTCAACTTATGTTGTTACAGTGCCTCACAATTTTTGGTCTGCATACTCCATCCATTTTTTCTTTCATTTTGTCCTCATCTGGCTTTTCTATTTTGAAAACCAATTTATTGGCTATATCTGCTAACTTTGTATTTACAGGTTCTGAGAGTTTCTATTTCATTTCAGTTTGTTCAGCTATATCTGGAAGCAGACTGTCCTGAGTATACTCTTGTGTAGTTATCGTACTGCGTATGCAGTCTACAGCATCAGTAATTAGTTCAGTCTAATGTCAATACTAGGCTGTAGCTCTGTGCTGCTACCTTTTCTCCAGCAGAAGGTAATTCAGCGTCTTCGTCAAAATCTTTGTCAAAATTCAACGGACTGCTGTAATTGTCCAAAATTATCTTCATTGACTTTTGCAAAGCCAAAATTGATTCAGTTATCATTTTTCCAAACTGTGTTAATTCACCTGAATTTCTTGTACTGCATCTTTCTTGAGACGTGTCATGCTGTTTTTACTTTTTCTCTAAGTATAATTTTTTGCTTTTTCTTTTCACCGAATGCTTTGGCTACTTGAGCTTTCTAATTTTTCTTACAGTTTCCCTGTTTGTTAGCAATTTCACATGAAGTACGTTCATGTGCAGTATTTGTTACTTGTGCACTTCCCAATATACTCATTAGGTCAACTGATGTTCTTTTGAGAGACGTCCCCCTGTCAGTTGCCTCAATATATTATATACGTTTTCATACATAATTTTCCTGCAAGAAATATCGAAAACGTTTCACAAACCTGATCTCTGTGAATTTATTTTCGACTGAGCCGCGCACATACTCGCAATGCACTGAAGTTGCACATGCTCAACGCAATCTCATGGCCTCCCTCAGTGAGATGATGACACAGAATCCTGATTAGCGTGCATGCTTAGGATTTGAGCTTAGGTTCAATTTCTTCAGGACCAGAAAATTCTAGCGATAAACTGGAAATGGCAGCCTGAGTTACAGGACTACTGGAGCATTGTGGCAGAGCAAGAGTGACCGGTAAACAGCTTGGCTGTCCGGTATAGTTTAGAGCTGAAACATTTAGTTAGCACTCCTGGAAGGAGTTAGGTTTTGGTTTTGTTTATTTTGTTTTGTGTTTAAAGTAATCATGTAGGCCTGCCCTGTTTAAAAACATACCTGTGCTTTTGGAGTGCTGTTCCTTTTTACACAAAAAGACAAGTGAAGACATGTGGCAAGCACACCCTGGTTTGTCACAAGCATATATAATTCTAACAGGCAGATTCTATGATCATTCAACCTCAAACTAGAAAGATCTTCTTTGGGGACATGTATACTCATCCAGCATACAAGGCTTAAGCATAAGAGTGGCAGGTCAAGTAATGTTTGACATTTCTTAAAATAATCTGATGCACACTGGGGATTAAAATAAAGATGTCAGCCAACCACAAATGCGGACAAACCTGGCTCTTTTGTATAGTGGTTAAGACGCTTGCAATGTGCAGGGCCGCTGGTTCATCCTTGGTTGTAGACTCTAAGAGACAAGAACATTGGTCTAATCATTTGTTGCAATTACATTCTGTTCCATTGTAAGCAGCTTTAAAAAAAACATAAATCTATTGTTGCTTACTGACAGAAATATACTGGTTGTATAACAGTAAAAAAATCATTCTTAGAGAACATATTACCAAAATAAACATTTGTCCTTCTGTAGCATTATTTATGATGAATGACTACGTTAACAAAAAACAAATATAGACGGGCATTAAATGATTAATTTGGGATAATATTTCGACTTTTGTCTGTGTTTTGTGTCTGCAACTTTTATATTCAGCTCATTAAATATTAAAGCACATGTTCTACATTTCCAGATTATTCTTTATCAACAAACGCTATGAACTGTATCCATTTATGCAGTTTATCATTAAACTCTGCTAATGCTGTGTATCTTGTATCTGGTAACGAAGTAATGGGATATCATGTAAAATAATAGACAAATAATAATTTATATCAATAATAAAAAAGGAACATTATGACAAATTGCACTCGTTGAAGCTGTCAGTATTGCAATTGTGTTTCATCACTCATCAGATTCACACAAAACCAAAAGTATGAAAAGTAACAAATATAATAGGTGATCATGTGGTGTACGGTACTGGATGGTATGTGAAGGATGCTTTTAAACTCATATTGTTATACAGGTGTATAGCCATCATTGGCCCCATGCGTGCATATGTTTATACTGCATGCTGAGATTCTTAGTTTGTGTGTAATATATAAAGATTCACGTCTGTAAAAATTACCAAATGCAGTAAGTAGCAAAGTAGCAAATTCAGCTCACTGATTTGTGTTCCAGTCTTGGTAGTCACCATGGCAGAAACATGTTTTGGGGTTAATTGAAGAACATTTGATCCACACAGACATTGGTACCACTGCACCTATGGGACAGATTTGTAACTAAAATAATTTTATTTAAAGAGGAGACAATTATCAAATCAGGGACACCAAGATATTTAGTGAGCATGGGGCCTGAGTGGGAAGAACTAGGTGTTCTACATTCTTAAAAATGGGTAACATTTTAGGGTGCCACTGCCCTTGTGAGATGGCTTGATCACTAAAATCATTTGCATATATTTAAAGTAGATCGAGTTAGCTATTCGGTGTATAACATGCAACAAATTAAAAGGACATGTGTATATACAAGTGAATTCATGTTTATAAGAAATTTTGTCTAATAAGATATACACAGAAATGAGTTCAAGGAACAGGAGCAAGGGCTGCGTGGAATAACAAATGGGAATTGAAACAGGAATGATGTGCTTGTGACTTTAAAAAGAGGACAGGATTATCCCTTACCTACTTCCCCCAATGGGAAATGAAGAGAACGATAGTGGATGAATCAAAGGTATGGAATGCTGAAAAATAGAAAGAAATAAATGTGCAACGAAAGAGTCTTCAGAGAGGTAGACTGGCACAGATGAAAACAGATAGGTAGTAAAAAGTACAGGGTTTCCACTTGGCTCGTGGAGGTGAGACTGAACCGATCAGCCTCCAAGGCTGAGAAGCAACTGTTACTTCTCCCAAATGGAACCTAGAGTGAAAACAAGAGTGTTGCAATAGATTTGTCCGGGAATCCCCTCTGGCTCACAGAGGACGAGGCCAGCACGGCTGGACCTCTAAACTTGGGAAGTGAAGGGTTAGTAAAGAAAATATAGATGAATTCATAAGAATCAATAATACAATAATCAATAGTACAATTTTTTTTAAAATTATTATTTCAGGGACTAATCTCACCACGCAGCACAGAGGAAAACCCCTTGTGGGAGGAAACCTCTGGTCCTGGTGGAGAGATGGTCCCCACTCCAGACATACAAGCAATAGTCTGTTGGGCCATTTTTTTTTACTGTAGTGAACGGAGCAAGGAGACAAGATATGAAGGTCTTGCCTTGAGGAATAATGCAGGTTCCTGTTTTTAAATGTTTCAGTTGATCTGGAAGGATTGAGTGAGTGAGCAGATATCAATAAGGAGGGGTGATTGTCATTTAGAGAAAAGCAGGCATATGGAATGGGAATGGGCATCACGGCAATAGCTGCACATATGAAGAAAAACGGCACTGTTTGTTTGCTGAATAAGTACTGGTTGACATTAACTTTGGCTGCTTTGATAATATTGCATCTAATCTGAGGACAGGGAGAGTGTCGTGAACTATTGAAGCTGGGGGGTTCACAGCAAAAGATGCACACCAAGTGTAATAAAGAATAGAACATGGTGAAGCACAGGTAAGCATTGTAAAGCACAGAGATGCATGGTAAAGCGTATTAAAAACAAACCATGGCAAACTAGCTCTTATAAAAATTTCCCACAGTAAAACAATTGAAAAGTGTAAACCATAAGGAATCATTGTAAGCCAGAATGAGAAGCAGGCGTGAGCGTGAAGTTGGCAGCGGAAATGGCAGACCAAGTAGATGGCGCGAGGGCAGCAGCTATGTAATCCAGGCTGCAATAAATAACATGGTGAGTGGTTTTAGTGGCTGCAAAAGTCCTATTTCTTTTAATAATTATGAAAACCGCAATTGTATTGTCCTTTGTTTTAAACTGCCTGTAGCATGCCATCTAGCCCGGCCTAGCTGTGAAAGGGTTATATACAGACAGCAGTCAATGAGATGTTTGAGGAGAAGGAGAGGCAGCAGAATTGGGAGCGTGTGGTACCTAGCACAATTAGTAGCAACAGGAGCCTGAATGAGCGGAAGCAAGGGGAGAAGGGCCAGCAGTGTTATCGGATGGGGGTGAAGGGCCAGCAGCGTTATCGGATGGGGGAGAAGGGCCATCAGTGTTGTGGGATGGGAGAGAAGGGCCATCAGCATTGTCAGATGGGAGAGAAGGGCCAGCAGCGTTGTCGGATGGAAGAGAAGGGCCAGCAGCGTTGTCGGATGGAAGAGAAGGGCCAGCAGCGTTGTCGGATGGAAGAGAAGGGCCAGCAGCGTTGTCGGATGGAAGAGAAGGGCCAGCAGCGTTGTCGGATGGGAGAGAAGGGCCAGCAGCGTTGTCGGATGGAAGAGAAGGGCCAGCAGCGTTGTCGGATGGGAGAGAAGGGCCAGCAGCGTTGTCAGATGGGGGAGAAGGGCCAGCAGCGTTGTCAGATGGGGGATTTATTTTGTTTTTGGTAAGGACTGTCGGTATATAGCTACATTAATATATTTTAAATATATTCTAATTATGAAGGAATTTAACTTTAGTATTCATTACAGTACATAAATCCCTTTGTGGTGTTATCCTTTGAAAATAAAACCAGATGTACATACTATAACAAATAGTAGGCTATTGACTCCCCCTTGATTCAAGTTCTGGCCTGAGGTTAATATATCCGCAAGCCTGCATTTGAGACTATTCAGTTTGTTTAATCAATAATGATTTATTCATACAACACAACAAAA
Organism: Acipenser oxyrinchus oxyrinchus; assembly: GCA_030684275.1. NCBI lineage: Eukaryota > Metazoa > Chordata > Actinopteri > Acipenseriformes > Acipenseridae > Acipenser > Acipenser oxyrinchus. The sequence goes on from CM060258.1 coordinate 25,994,137, forward strand.
CAACAATAACATTCAAGTAATTAGTCAAAGCAGCTTTTATAGAATGTACTGTAAGAGATTCTCTCAAAATCAATTAAAACTGTATGTTACAAGCAATTACAATGAGACCTATTTCCTAGTTTCGCATAAACAAAACAAACAAGAAACAAACATTGAGTTGTGGTTCTTAAAAGCCATTCCTAAAATATCTGATTACGTATCTAAGTATGCGACAAAGAAATTCTTATAGTATTACATATAAGACATTCTCTTTTAGGTAATCTGTGGCAATGTGCCCCGTCCTTGTGTGTATTTTTGTGTTTTATGTTGTATGTTGCGTGTGCTAATGTTGGTGTATTGTAGTTGGGGTACATGGGGATATAATGTGGGTAATGTAGCACGAGTTATTTAAAATGTATAATTGTATTTAGGCACAGGGATTGCACTTCACTTCACGTGCATTTAAAGTATGTAATATGTGAGCACGGGATTGCACAGAATTACGTGCTGTGTGGCCAGTGGTTAAAGAAAAGGGCTTGTAACCAGGAGGTCCCCGGTTCAAATCCCACCTCAGCCACTGACTCATTGTGTGACCCTGAGCAAGTCACTTAACCTCCTTGTGCTCTTTCGGGTGAGACGTAATTGTAAGTGACTCTGCAGCTGATGCATAGTTCACACACCCTAGTCTCTGTAAGTCGCCTTGGATAAAGGCGTCTGCTAAATAAACAAATAATAATAAATAAACAAATAATAATAATTAATTAGTAATTGAATCCCGGCACAACAGTATACGCAACTCCACTACTCCGCTCACTCCACTGGCTACCGATCACCGCTCGCATCCAGTTCAAGACTCTTGTACTAGCCTACAGATGCCTTGACCAGACTGCACCCAGCTACCTCCAGACCCTCATCTCTCCCTACACCCCCACTCGACCTCTCCGCTCCGCCTGCACTAGAAGAATGGCTCTACCTCCTCTACGCTCCCCTGCCTCCAGAGCCCGCTCCTTCTCCACCCTCGCTCCGCAGTGGTGGAATGACCTACCTAGAGATGTTAGGACCGCCCAGTCCCTGACCACATTCCGGCGCCTCCTTAAGACTCACCTCTTCAGACAGCACCTGTAGAACTCCTCTGTTTCTCCCCTGGGACACTTTCACCCTTCCTTAAATGTGCTTTACTTACCTTATCTGCCCCCTATTTTACTGCATTTAATCCTGAACTTCAGAGTACTGTAATCTGCCAAGTGTTTAATCTGTAGTATTTGGTATTTAATCATATCTTGATGTAACTATCACTGTGTCACAAAGACGGCCGGAGTGGGTGGCGTCAGACCAGAAGCAGGAACTGGAAAAAGGATACCGCAGGTAGTGAAAATGGCGTTTGCGCCGTCTTTATTGAAACATACAACAAAAATAAACCAAATGTTTTAACAAAAAGAGAGAAAACTGTGCTCACCGAGCAAAACAAACAGTCGAACAAAAACAAGTCACGAACACAAAAAAAAGAAATACAATAAACGATCCAGGTCAGGCTGTAGCCGTCACTGTTCCTAGACGTATTCTTAAAGTTAGTTGTCTCTCCTCTCTCTCGTTGCTCTCGTCCTCCTACTACACCATCCCGAGTTGGAGAGCTGCAGGCTTTTTATAACAGGTGACCATCTCCCGATTAGCAACAAATTAAATCACCGAATTAATTCGGGAGATGGCCACCTTCTGCACGAGTTTAATTATTTACTGTGGATGGGGCTTCCCATCCATGTTACTAAACAATAACAAAATAAACAAACGGCTACACCGTCAAAATCCAAAACAATAAAACATACGGTGCTCGCCGTCATGTAAATAATAAATCATAATACAAATACAAAATAACACAGGGCAGAGGGGAACCCTGTTCTAAACTAAAATAAACAAAACAATGTACAGGGCTGCTCGCCCTGTTACATATCCCCTTGTGTAACGCACATGTGGCCCCACGCCACCTCCCCTCAGTCTTAAAGTCCCGAAGAGGGAGAAGCAAGGTGTTTCTGGGGTGGCCATGGTGGAATGTCCTCCACCCCCACTTCTTGGTGGCTAACAGCTCCTCTTCCGGGCTTCAGCCACACCATATCCTGCCGCTGAAAGTGCGCTGGGGAACTGGTCTCCTGACCTTCCCCTCCTCTTCATGGCCGCAGCTCCCTTCATGGGGATCCGACCACACGATCTCCGCCGCGAAAGTGCGGCTGGGGAAGCTGGTCTCCTGACCTCCCCTCTCTTCATGGCCGGCAGCTCCCTTCGTGGGGCTCCGACCACATGATCTCCGCCGCCAGCGCGGCTGGGGAAGCTGGTCTCCTGACCTCCCTCCTCTTCATGGCCGGCAGCTCCCCTTCGTGGGGCTCCGACCACATGATCTCCGGCCGCGAAAGTGCGGCTGGGGAAGCTGGTCTCCTGACCTCCCCCCTCCTCTTCATGGCCGGCAGCTCCTCTCCGTGGGGCTCCGACCACACGATCTCCGGCCGCGAAAGTGCGGCTGGGGGAGCTGGTCTCCTGACCCCCTTCTTCATGGCATGTGCTTTTAAGGGGAGGTGGCTGTTGAGGCCATGTGCTGCGCACAAGGGGTGTGACAGGGTGACTGGGCGGTGACGTCACGCAGAAGCAGGAAGGGAAACTGACACCAGGGAAGTACTGCAGTTAAAGGCGCTTGTGCCGTTTTATTTTTAAATAACAAAAATAAATCAAAAGTTTAAACAAAAAGAAACTTGCTCACAGAGCAAAATAAAACAGGTAAACAAAACAAATCTCGAACACAAAATAATAAATAAACCATACAGGTCAGGCTGGGCAGTCACTGTCACTGTTCCTGTATTGTAGTTCTCTTTCGTTTTAGCTCTTGCCTTGGCTCACTCGTTCCTCCTCTGAACTCCCACCCCTGCGGCACAGACAGCTGCCGGTTCTTATACTCTGGCCGAGGGGTTAACTAGTTGTTAATTATCTTATTACCCCTCGCCACAGTCTGCATCGTTAGGTAAGGATGCATGACTATCAGCTAGTTAAATAATCAGTAGCTAATCAGTCATGCATCCTTACAGGGTTTTAAATATAAATATAAAAACAATAACAAAAGACGCGGGCGCTTTTATCCGCCACAAACAAATACAAATAATAATAAATAGGGCGGACACTCCGCCACACATGCCCCTTGTGCACAGCACACATGGCCTTTTCGGCCACCTCCCCTTATTCCCTAAAGTCCCGGCTAACAGTCCCGTGCAGGAACAGAGGCAGCAACGGGCCAAAGGTGGCGCCACGGTGGGATGTCCTCCTCCCACCCAAACAGCCAGAAGGCCCCAGTGGACCACGCACAGGCCGGCTCCTCTGGCCAGAAAAATTTTGGGGTGGTCTCCAGACCTGCCCCCTCTTCATGGCTGGCAGCTGCCCTTCATGGGGCTCCAGCCACAGTATTTCCTGCCGCGAAGTGCGGCTGGGGAGCTGGTCTCCTAACCTCCCCCTTTCCGTGGTCGGCAGCTCCCTTCATGGGGCTCCAGCCACAGTATTTCCTCCCCATGGCAGGACTGGTAGCGACCCCAGGCAAAACAGGACCCTCGGGAGGCGAAGGTAGCAGCTGCAGACCTTCGGCAGGCAGTATGTAATATGTGAGCACGGGGTTGCACAGAATTAGTTCAGGTGCTGGGATTCAAGTGAATAATTAATTAGTAATTGAATCCCGGCACCACAGTATATATAGATGCACGTTTTACTCACTCAGGGTTGTGTGTTCAGTGAGTGGAGAACGGGTGTGGAGAAGGAGAAAATAAAAAGTAAAACAAAGGAAAATATAAGTATTTTTACTCACCGTGTTTGTTTGTCTGTTTGTCCACTGTTTGTTTTAGTGTTAATCCATTTTGTTTGTCTATTTATTTTGGCCTCAAGTGCCATGTCCTGTGTTTTGTTCAAACCTTTTTATTTATAATAAACCGGAGCAAGCAAGCGTCTTCATCATTTCATTTCACCGCCCTGTGTGTGTTTTCTTTTTCACCACTCAGCCAGCCGTGTGACATAACCCTAATAAGCATTCATTTTGTGTAATACTTGCATGAAGTACATGGTTTGTGTTCACTTCCCTAACATAACAAACCCACAAATAATTAACCCACAAATACTACCCAAACAACAAAACAGCTGATAGTTTCAAGCACACTAGGAACACCATGAAACAATTACACTCTCCTAAATACACTGGCAGTTGTAGAACCCATGCAGTGGCTATTAGAAAGATGAATGAGTAAGACTCTGTGATACTCCATTAACCTCACACCCAAGCCAGCTAAGGCAGGTGCACAGAGGAGCAGGTTGTGCAGTCCCTGGAGTGGCTGAGGGCTGCATTGTGGATGAAGACTGAGCGGATGACTGCTAGCTCTAGATATGTGCTGCCCTAAATGTTCATGTGCATATAGAGCCCAGTTGTCTAGGTGTATATGCACATACCATTTGTTCTCCTATTCTTGTTTAAATGACTGGAACTCTGATAATATCAAAATTGGTCATACAATTGGATCAAATGTGAATGTTGATGTCTATGTGAAAGAGAAGACAACTAACAATAATACTTTTGGGATATGCCTGCCACAGGTCAGGTGTTTACTGAGCATTTTATGTCACAGCTGCCGATAGGCCTCTCTGGGGAGTGATGTCCTCGGTCCCGCCTACCAAGGGAATAAGTAGTCACTCCGTGAAGATCACTTGCTCTTTTGCATCGAACCCACGAATGCGAGTGATGTGACTCAAGAAGGTTTGTTGGTCATCTTCTCTTTCAGGGAACCAGGGTTGCATCAGTAACCTAACGTTCCCTTTCAATTCGAAGACGACCAACAACAATACTTTTGGGAAAGTATATCAAAGCCGTCGTGAGGGAGCGTGAGCGGAGACAGCAGACGAGGGGCATCTCGCTACCGCCAAGCTAATGTTTGTGGTGTGAGCGTGCAACCTCAAGGGCCCCTGTGCCTAATGAAGGCATAGAGGAATCTACCACATTAAGTCGGTAGAACCTGGTGAATATATGCAGAGTAGCCCAGCTGCTCTAAAAAGGGCCCATGACATAGCCACTCCTCTGGTAGAGTGCGCGGCCACCCTCCCAGGTGGAGGTAGACCAGCATTGGTATATGCAGTCAAGACTGTGTCCACAATCCAGTGGAACAGTCACTGCTTTGAGAGGGCTTGACCCAGGGTCCTTTCATCTGACCAGATGAAGAGCTGGTCAGACTGACGCAGTGCTCTTGTCCTATCCACATAACCTCTCAATGCCTGAACCGGGCAGAGGGAATTCAATCTCCGATCCTCCTCTGAAGAAAAAGGAGGGGGGTGGAAAGCCTCTAATTCCACTGACTGGTTTAAGTGGAAAGCCGTAACCACCAAAGCAGGGTTCGTGCGTAACAATACCCTATTTCCATCATCCCAAATTATTTGTTTATTTAGCAGACACCTTTATCCAAGGCGACTTACAGAGACTAGGGTGTGTGAACTATGCATCAGCTGCAGAGTCACTTACAACTACGTCTCAACCGAAAGACGGAGCACAAGGAGGTTAAGTGACTTGCTCAGGGTTACACAATGAGTCAGTGGCTGAGGTGGGATGTGAACAGGGGACCTCTTGGTTACAAGCCCGTTTCTTTAACCACTGGACAGGCACTGTGCACTGACCAGAGCCTGTAGCTCACTAACCCGCTTAGCGGAGGTGATGGCCTTAGTGAGATCTTCCAATAACACATTTAGACTACTCAGGGAGGACTAGGAGGACTAGGAAATGAGCACCTGGTGACACCGACTCAATGGGGACATTGCATGCAGATATGGCTGCAAAATACACTTTCAGTGAAGAGGGGGATCTACCCTCCACCAGCAGGTCTTGCAGAAACTGTAAAATGATTGCTATTGGTCAATAGGTGTGGCCATGATCTCTGGCCATACACCAATTTTAAAAATACCTCCACTTGTAGGCGTACAATGACCTTGTGGAGGGGGCCCTAGCATTCTGCAGTGTACTGACAACTGTGTCTGACAGCCCTAAGGTGGACAGAGGTCCCATTCAGGAGCCAGACCCACAGTTGGAGTCTGCCCGGTTCTGAGTGCCAGAGAGTGCCTCACACTCTCTACTGAGGAGATCCATGCATAGTGGGATCTCCCAGGGCTGGCCTTGTAGCAGCTGGCAAAGAGATCGACTCTGGCCTTCCTAAAATGTTGCTAAATGCACTCTACCACCTGAGGGTGGAGCCGCCATTCTGATGGGTGAGGACCCTCCCGAGGGAGGTCCGCCGCCCATTCACCACTCCAGGAGATGAACAGCCCCGGGACCAAGTCCTCCTGGCGGTTGACCTACACTTCTGCAGACATGTTGTCCATGCAGACAAGGACATGTTTCCTCTGGAGCACTGGAAGGAAAGGCTGGAGAGCGAGGTGAACCACTCTCAGTTCCAGCGCATTTATGTGCAGGGCTGTCCAACGACCTGACCAGGAACCGCGGACTCCTCTGCCTGCCCAGACTGCAACCCCAACCCGAGTTGGATGCGTCTTTTGTCACCACCTGACAGCTGTGGATCACTCCCATCCTTACACCTTCTTGCAAGTGAGAGGCTTGCCTCCACCAGTGTAGTGCTTCCCAACATACACGAGACATGGTCAGCCAACGGTATCTGTCATGTTTGGGATGTAGCTGGAAGGCATTGAGCCACGCTTCAATCGGGCGCATATGGAGTAACCCCAGCTGGATGGCTGATGAAGCTGTGGCTATCAGACCCAGTAATTTCTGACACAACACCAATTGTACTGTCGATCCCTGTTGAAACAGGGCTAGACAGTTGTAAATGGTGGCTACTCTGTCATCTGACAGGTAGGCTCGCATTGTAAGGGAGTCCAGCCGGAGACCCAGGAAAACCGTACTTTGCACCGGTATTAATTGGCTTTTGGCATCATTGAGGGTGTGTGAACAGGAAGTGAGTGGTGCAAATATAAGGCAATTTCCAGACAAGATTTCTCCCAAAAGGTCTGTGCTTTTATTCCAACAAAAGCCAAAAATAATAACAATAAACCACCCATTTACCAGCGTTGGTATCAGGGGGAGCACAGCAGGTTTTACAGTCCTGAACAACAAATAAATAACACTCCTAAACCACAATCCTCCGTGCACGAAACTGTGCTCTTTTCCTCAGGGGTCGTGGCGAGTGCTGGTGCTGTGCTGTGCTGTGTTGTGAGGGACGTGCTCCGGGTCTGGTGCTGGCTCCGCGGCTGCAGCTCCCAACTCTCACTCCTCCTCTGCTAAAGACAAAACACAAAATAACAAACACACAGGCTCCGGCTGGATATCGTCATCAGCGCAAGGGGTCGTACTGACGTAGTTGCTTTCCCTTTGTACCCAGAACCTCCTTCTAGCAAGTAACCCGTTACCATGGTTTCTCCAATAGGGGCCCGCCCCGCAGCTGATTGCAATGGAATCCTTCCAGGTACGTGCAACTACGTGCTCCCCCTAATATGGTCACCTTCCGGTTTCTGCCTACCGTCAATGCAGTCCATCTAGGAGGAAGCATACGATCAACCTTACCCAGCGCCTTTTTTTGATCAGGAGGGAGATTTACAGTTCGAATTCTTTCTCTCTCTGTCACAGGGTGAGACCCAGTCTCTCCAAATGCTCCGTCACAATCGCCGTGTGGGCCACTTCTCCTTCCTGCGACTGGAACAGATCAACCAGTCTTCCAGGTAATTCAACACCCTGATCCCTTGCAGCTGCAAGGGGACTGTGATGGCATCCATGCACTTTGAGAACGTGCAGGGGGCTAAGGAGAGGCCAAATGGCAGCACGGAAACCTCGAAGACGCTTCTCTGAAAGGCGAAGTCGAGATATTTGTGCGCGGGACAAATAGGGATGTGAAAATACACGTCCTTTAAGTTCACAGTGGTAAACCAGTTGCCCGGCCAGACAGACCGGAGGATGCGGTGGTGTGTGACCATTTGGAACTTCCTTTCCCTCAAGAACCCATTTTGGTATCTCAGGTCTAGGGTGTGGTGAAGGCTACTGTCCTTTTTGGCACCAGAAAATACCTTGAATAGTACCCGTCCTCTTGAGAGGTGGGTTCTACGAGGCAAATGGCTTGTTTAAGAAGTAATGTATTTACTTCTTGCCTGAGGGCCAAGACCTGGAGAGGGCCGCTCACGGATGTAACCGTGGTCCCTCAAAAGGGAGGAGGGCCCACACGTAACCGGTGTGTACAGTGGTGAGCACCCAAGAGTCTGAGGTGCAATTGCACCAGTATTGTAGCTGGTGTTATGAGAAGGAGTGGGTCTGAGGCCGCAAGCCTTCAGGGGCCCTGTTGGGGCTGCTGAGGTTGGGGTGGAGCATGCTTTGGAGGCTGCCTAGGGCGGCGTTGGAACTGCCTCCTGGAGTGCTGTTGCACTGCAGCACCATGTCCGGCATTTCCCCATCCTTGCAGGCGGCCCCGGTTATTAGCTGCCGCGCAAGCCTGAATGTGATGCCTCAAGTTGCTGCGCGGCGCAGTGGGGATTGGAACCGTCCTAGTCACAATTTGTGTCATGGGCGGACCCCAGCGTCTCATCCTCTCACACACCGGAGCACAGGAAGGGAGCAGAGGCCACCTGCCTCCCGTTCTCCTCCACTGCTGGCCTGAATGCATGGCCCGGGGATATAGGCGCATCCAGCAAGGCAGACTTGTCTGTATCCGGGACACTTGCCTGGGACAACCAAAGCTGTCTGTGCACCACTATAAGACCTGCCAGGCTTCAGCCCAGGGCTTGCCCTTGGAAGCCCGACACCTGCAGCAGCAGCTCCGAAGCTACTGGTTCAGGGAGGGGAGCCGACTGTAAAATGCCATCCAGGTAGGCCATGAGGAGACCTGCCGAGTTGGCCAGGCGCATAACTTGCGTTTCAGCTGCATAAACCTTTTTTTTGTTGGGCCTCTGTTATCCGGCATTGGCTGTTCGGCCATGCCAAGAAGATTGTACCTCCTCCAGAAAATCCGGAAACACTGGGAAGGGCTGGGGGGTTGAAGGAGGAGGCGCGCTGCATACGCAGGCACCTGACACAGGAGGTGTTTGTACTGTGGGGGAAGCATCCCTCTGCAGGACGTGCAAGGGTGGAATTTCGACATCTCGACGTACCAGGGCTAAACACTGATGAACGGAGCGTCTGAGCACTAAGGGTACCTAAGCACCAATGCACTGAGGCCCTGAGGTACCGAGGGCACTGATGCACGGAGCATCCAAGCACCGAGGCACCAAGGCTCTGGGGAACTGAGGGAGCAGAACCACCAAGGCTCTGAGGCATCGAGGGCACCAATGCACAGAGCGTCTGAGCACCGAGGCATCAAGGCTCTGGGGCACCGAGGGCGCAGAACCACGGATGCACAGAGTGTCTTTCACAGCAACTGGAGAGGTTAGTATACCTATCTTACCTACCTGATTGTGAGAAATTGTGTAAACCTATTTACAATATTAACCTAAAAACATACAATAAACTACATATTTCCCATGTGCAGGGCTTCTGCCCTGTCACACAGGCATATCTCAAAGGTATTGTTGTTGGTCGTCTTCGAATTGAAAGGGAATCTATGATTATGTAATACTATGTAACTTGTATTCTCAGCTCTCTTCCAGTATGTCTTGTTTTGTTTTGTTTTTATTTGGTAAAAGCCCATAGACATTGTTCATAAAAAGAAAGCAGTTTATTGAATAAAATGAAAAAGAATAAAAAGTTCAAACCTCAATAAAACAGATCAGCAGTGAGACAAATATTACAAAGTCCAACAATGTACATAAAAATAGATAGATAGTATGTGGCCCTAATACCGAAGATGACCCAAAAAGTAAATTAAGCTGACTTATTTCCATTGGGATCCCGCTGAAATGAAAAGGGCGGAAACCACATAAAAAAGAAATTACATATTGAAATGAAAATGTTATAATATGGGTCACATGGGCATTCAGGAAGACATTGTTTCTTCCATCTTCCATTTTATTAGATACAAATTTCTTTACCTCCTTCTTAAAAACATTCATGCTGTTCAACTCTTAATCTGGTTTGGAAGTGAATTCCACATCTGTATGCCAGTGAAATAAAAAGTAACCATAGCTGAGCTATTTACCATTGGCACAATAAAGTTATAAATACTATTCCTAGTAGAATAACTATGTTATTCTACTACTCTCTTGAAATTGTTATGTAAATAATTACTTGATAAATTATTATGAATTTTGAAAACATGATTTAGTTTTAACTGATTGACTCTGTCGTTGACATTGAGAAGTCCAATACTAATTAATTCTTTCTGTCCAATATGTGACCTAAAGTCCCTGCCTTTTATAAAGTAAATTACTTTATTGTGTGCCACTTGCAACATATTCTTCAGTTTTAGGCTTGAATACCAACATGAAGAAGAGTAGTAAAAATGTCATTGTCATTAAATTTTCCATTAAAAAAACAGTTTGCCTATACAAGAAATTTAGACTTTTCTTGATAATTTCATGTGCCACAGAATCGCCTAACATTGTTTCATCCAGGATAACGCCAAAATATTTAACAGAGCTTTTTCTTTCTATATATACAGTACTGTGCAAAAGTTTTAGGCAGGTGTGAAAAAATGCTGTAAAGTAAGAATGCTTTCAAAAATAGACATGTTAATAGATTATATTTATCAATTAACTAAATGCAAAGTGAGTGAACAGAAAAAAATCTAAATCAAATCCATATGTGGTGTGACCACCCTTTGCCTTCAAAACAGCATCAAGCATCAATTCTTCTAGGTACACTTGCACACAGTTTTTGAAGGAACTCGGCAGGTAGGTTGGCCCAAACATCTTGGAGAACTAACCACAGTTCTTTCTGTGGATTTAGGCAGCCTCAGTTGCTTCTCTCTCTTCATGTAATCCCAGACAGACTCGATGATGTTGAGATCAGGGCTCTGTGGGGGCCATACCATCACTTCGGGACTCCTTGTTCTTCTTTACGCTGAAGATAGTTCTTAATGACTTTCGCTGTATGTTTGGGGTCGTTGTCATGCTGCAGAATAAATTTGGGGCCAATCAGATGCCTCCCTGATGGTATTGCATGATGGATAAGTATCTGCCTGTACTTCTCAGCATTGAGGAGACCATTAATTCTGACCAAATCCCCAACTCCATTTGCAGAAATGCAGCCCCAAACTTGCAAGGAACCTCCACCATGCTTCACTGTTGCCTGCAGACACTCATTCATGTACGCTCTCCAGCCCTTCGGCGAACAAACTGCCTTCTGCTACAGCCAAATATTTCAAATTTTGACTCATCAGTCCAGAGCACCTGCTGCCATTTTTCTGCACCCCAGTTCCTGTGTTTCCGTGCATAGTTGAGTCGCTTGGCCTTGTTTCCACGCCGGAGGTATGGCTTTTTGGCCGCAAGTCTTCCATGAAGGCCACTTCTGACCAGACTTCTCCGACAGTAGATGAGTGTACCAGGGTCCCACTGTTTTCTGCCAGTTCTGAGCTGATAGCACTGCTGGACATCTTCCGATTGCGAAGGGAAGTAAGCATGATGTGTCTTTCATCTGCTGCAGTAAGTTTCCTTGGCCGACCACTGCGTCTACGGTCCTCAACGTTGCCCGTTTCTTTGTGCTTCTTCAAAAGAGCTTGACAGCACATCTGGAAACCCCTGTCTGCCTTGAAATTTCTGCCTGGGAGAGACCTTGCTGATGCAGTATAACTACCTTGTGTCTTGTTGCTGTGCTCAGTCTTGCCATGGTGTATGACTTTTGACAGTAAACTGTCTTCAGCAACCTAACCTTGTTAGCTAAGTTTGGCTGTTCCTCACCCAGTTTTATTCCTCCTACACAGCTGTTTCTGTTTCAGTTAATGATTGTGTTTCAACCTACATATTGAATTGATGATCATTAGCACCTGTTTGGTATAATTGTTTAATCATACACCTGACTATATGCCTACAAAATCCCTGACTTTGTGCAAGTGTACCTAGAAGAATTGATGCTGTTTTGAAGGCAAAGGGTGGTCACACCAAATATGGATTTGATTTAGATTTTTCTTCTGTTCACTCACTTTGCATTGTTAATTGATAAACATAATCTATTAACATGTCTATTTTTGAAAGCATTCTTACTTTACAGCATTTTTTCACACCTGCCTAAAACTTTTGCACAGTAGTGTACATTATTGCATGACACGACAAAGCTCGCAGTGTGTTTTCTTTTCCTCATAGAGCTAAAAAGGATAGCTTTAGGCTTTCCCAAATGCAATGATTTATTGTCTAGAAGCCATTGACTACATGATTCTAATTCAGAGCCTAATATTTTACCAATTTGAGGTGGATCTTTACCATACTATCATCAGCATAAAGTAGGAGCTTGCATTTAACACTTATTGGCATGTCATTAATGTAACATAAGAACAACAGTAGTAAAGACACGACAGTGAATGTCACCCCCCTTTTCCCACACGTTGAGTGATTTATGGCCCTTAAGCCCCACCCCTTTTCCCACACGTTGAGTGATTTATGGCCCTTAAGCCACACCACTTTCCCCACGCATTGAATGATTTATGGCCCTTAAGCCCCACCCCTTTTCCCACAAGTTGAGTGATTTATGACCCACCCCTTTTTTCTGACATTAACCGGATATCTGCCAAAAATAGCTCTCCCCTAAAAACAGCATCTGTTCTGCTCCTAGGGTATAGACTATTGCATAGAAAAGAGAAAGAAAAAAGAGAAAGCATGTTATATTGTAGTGTTGTTTTTTTAACCCTCTAACAATAACCAGGACTATTAACAAACAGAGAGTCCCTAAACATATAAAAGTATTTCACAATCAGTATATTATACACATATTATACTGAAAATTAACCCATGACAGTCTATGGCAAATGTGCTGGTTTTCCAGGTCGTGGTAGGTATTGGTGTATTTCCATAATACACATGTTTCTATATAATGGTTGCTAATAATATTACAACATCCTCTAAAAAATGCTTTAAAGTTATTTTAGAAGCTAAAAATATTAGCACAGATTGAATTGTAAAGGTTTTAGGGTTTTTAGGAGCCTACCCATAATGCACATGGATTTGCATAATGGCATCTATTAATATTACAGCGTCCTCAAACTGAATATAGTCTAAAAACCTATTTAATGTTATTTTAGAATCTAACAAATTTTACCACTACAGTCTTTGGACTAATACGATTATTTTAAGACCAAATAAGACTGATTAGGAGTAAGGGTCCTCTTTTTCTGTTAAAACTGACTGTATTTTGTGGTTAAATGCTGGGGTGTTTTTCAGTACTAGTAAGAAATTATAGAGAAAGAAAAGTTGTATTGTACTGCAAGTCTTTTTTGACCATGTTCAAAACTCTCCATAACAATAACCAGGGTTATTAACAAACAGAGAGTCCCTAAACATATGAAAGAGTTTTATCATCAGTGTATGTTACACATATTACACTGAGAATTAACCCATGGTGGCATGCTGCAAATGTGCTGGGCCCCTACATTTCTGTTGGTTTTCCAGGTCGTGGTAGGTATCGGTGTCGTTCCATAATACACATGGTTCTATATAATGGTTGATTTTAATATTATAAAGTCCTCTAAAAACGATTTCAAGTTATTTTAGAAGCTAAAAATGTTAGCACAGGTTGAATTGTAAAGGTTTTAGGGGTTTTTGGCTGAGGGGAGAGAAACAGCCATGGAGAAGAAAAAGTAAAAAAAAGTTTTTGATTTAGTAAGAGATTCTTCTTAAATAATAGCTTTAACTACCATCCTTCAGAAGAATATTTCTTACATAAAGGCTTTTTAATCAATATATAATATTTTAATATTTCTGTTTTATATCTGTAATTAATTTAGAACAATTTGTAGATTTTATTTTTCACTTTGACATTACGGACTTTTTTTGTGTTCATCAGTGGCAAAAACTCCTAATTAAATCAATTTTGATTCCATGTTGTAACACAATAAAATGTGGAAAAGTCCAAGGGGGGTGAATACTTTTGAGAGCCACTGCACGTTAAATGCATTTCTAAGCACAAGCTCCCTGGAAAAGTTGTCCAATTGGTTTTCTGTAATTAAATAAAACATAAAATTATCTCCCTGGAAAAAGCAGCCGCGCTCTGTTCAGCAAATCTGTTCAACAAATAAACGTAAAAAAATATGTTATTATTTATTTCTTAACAGACGCCATTACCCAGGGTGACTTACAGTTGTATACAAAAAATACATATCAAGAATTACAGTATATACCCCTTATGTAGGTTACATTCATGAAACATACATAAAAGCCTCTTGTATATATTTATAAAAGAAAGAAAAAAGAATGAATTATTTTCAATGTCTAACGTTCGAAATATACACGTCAATTTCACACATATTACATACATCCTAACTAGTAATATATTTTTAAAAAACACAAAAAAACCCCAAAAAACTATATCCCTAATGATAAAATCTTTACCGCGTCTCTCGAAACGTCTGAAAGCATGGCCCCCATACTAGCGCCCCCTCTGCAAAAGCTGATTCAAAATTCTCTCTTTCACTGAAACATGTGGGAAAACTGATTCAAAACCTGCAGCATGGTCAGGGTGTTCCTTCCTGACATTAATCATTTTTCTCCGGAAAATGGTTTTAATGTATCTATTGTTTGCATCAACCGGACCATACTGTCCTTACATCCCCTCACCACCAACAGTTTGTATGCTAATATTCTCATTGTGTTGTTACGTCTGTGGTACAGAGACAAAATAAACAAGTCTAAACAAGTTTAAACTAATTTGCAAGCCCCAGCATTTTAATTAAATACATAAATGTAATTACAAATTGGGTAGTTTTATTTTTATGACGCTGTTTCTTATGATGAAGTTTGGGGGTGGTGATTGCTGTGTGTGTATGTGTGTGTGTTTGGCCTGTTAATATAAAGTTCATGAAGGAGGGGATAGTGATGGTGTTAACAGGGGTGCTTTGTAACCTATAAGAACGGAATTACACTGTAAATAAGTGTACAATAAAAATGGTTAAAACAGATAAAGCCCAGATTATAACAGAAATAAAAATAATTACTGAAATGTAATTTCTTGTAACTTATTTTTAATCAAAAAAAGCTGTCATGCATCTTCAAAAAATATTAATACTTTAAATTACTATTTCAAGAAATACACAGTAGTCAACTAATATTTGGATGAATTAAAAAAATAATAAGTGGTGTTACTTTAACAGTAAGCTTTCTGTTTTATAACAGCTACGTTGCTGTTTATTTAAGTGCTCTTACTGTAGTTACATTTTTCCTACAAAAATCAAAATATGTTCCATTAGTAAGTTAGATGCAGTTCTGTACTTGACCCCGATGTGCTCCTGCAATACAAGCTTACTGCATAGAGTTTGTAAGCATCATCTATTACATGTACATAAAACAACATGTATTTTAATCATGAAAAAAGTGATTAAGGGGAACGGTGATACTCGTAGGTGGCCGAATGTATTCCCACCCTAGCGGTGTTACCTGAATCCTGCATGCTCTGTAATGACCTCTTCCAAAATATCACCAGATGGATGATTTCATAACTTTTGCAAGAGGGAAATAGGTCACTTTGTTACGTGCACAAATTGTTTACTAGCCGACATTTTATTTTGCTTGTTGAGTTTCAACACAGAAGACGGTCCGTGATAGTACTTGTAAAAACTTTTGACGAGCAGAATTTTAAAATGAAAAAACTTGCTTATAGTAATTGTTTACTAATTTAAAACTTGTATACAGTAATTCAACAGACTGTGTTGTATTGCGTTATGCTGACTTTGAAAAACAAAATGTTAATAACAGGGTTTAGTGCAAGTGGCAAAACCGTTTTGCTTTACACACACTAAATTATATATGACGCGCACGCAAGCATGCTCACACACACACACAGACAGACAGACAGACAGACAGACAGACAGACACACACACACACACACGCACACACACACACAGACAGACAGACACGCACACATGCACACCCACACACACTCATACAAATCAATAACAATAATAATCGTGCATCTTGTTGCAGTTTCAACACTCTTGCTTTGTCTTTGTGTAAAAACCTGTCCATATGCAGAAATTGCTTGTGCTGCATCCACAGAGTTTGGTGGAATTGACAAAAAACAGTGTGCAATTTTTGCCATGTTTCGGAATCTGATTTCATACCTCAGCCAGAAATCACCAATATTTACATTTTTCACGGTAGGCAGTCAAATACGTGAAATCGTGAATTTTCTGTGACCTTATACAACGAGACACTAGTGATCCGTCGCTTGCAGCATCTGTGGAGTAGCGGTTAGAGCACTTTGTTCTTGACTGGGGTCAATCACATGTGGGGGACACATTGCTGCTTTATCTAGATTGGTCCAGTAAAAAACCTGACTGTATAAATGGGTAATTGTATGTCACAATTGTAAGTTGGCCTGGATAAGTGTGTCTGCTAAAATAATAATAATAATAATATGCGTGTTTGGTTGGTACTTGGATGGGAGACTGCCTGGCAATACCAGATACTTCAAACTTTTCTTTGAAGTTTTACTTGTATTATTAACAAATAGTAGATTAAGCAGCAAAAATGAGCTAATTTACTTTTAATTTATTGAAATGGACCGCAAAGGGTCGCTATTGAAATAATTGCATAAGAGAAGTTATAAATATATTTATTTCACTCCTCCAGCCGCTGTTTTAATTGCATTTGGATCATTCCAGACACCACCTGATACGTGAGCGCAACAAACTCAGCAATGCATTGATCATTAATACATTTTAAAAACAAAACATCAAAGTCACAGCATGCATTATATTCGGGCCGGGACATTTCAATTTGATGAGAATAAGCAGAGTGTGACATTAACAGAAGTGACATTAAATTTGACTGTATTATGGCTACGTCTGTCTTCTTTTCATACATTTACACTGTAAAACACGAGGCTGAAGTTGGCTTATTCGCCAGCTTCTTATTCGCAAGCTTTTAAGTGCATAAATGTATTTGTCTACGCTGAAGAAGTAACCTTGCATTTGAAGGGTTAAATCACTTTGAGCCGCCGATTTCTCTGCCAGTACCTGACAAGGGGCAACCCCTCTGCAAGCCCCACTTGTATTTAGCACGGCCCAACTTGGTTTACTGGGGCAGAACAGCAGGCAATTATGTCATATATGCCAATCGCTCAGCTTCCTATTCGCTCTTTATGTATCTACGTTGAATAAGTACAAAAATCGGCGGCACAAAGTGATTTAACCCTTTAAATGCAAGGCTTTTTCCAGCGAAGAAAAAGCCTTGCCTCTGTTCTGCCCTAGTAACCCGCGTTGGGCCGGGCTAAATACAGGTGTAGCTTACAATGGGGGTGCCCCTCACCAGGTACCTGCAGAGAAATCGGCGGCCCAATGTGATTTAACCCGTTAAATGCAAGGCTACTTATTCAAAGTAGATACATAAAGAGCGAAATAGAAGCTGAGCGATTGGCATATGTAGCATGTTTGCCTGCTGTTCTGCGCCAGTAAACCACGTTGGGCTGGGCTAAATACAGGTGTAGTTTGCAGTGGGGGTGCCCCTCGCCGGATATCTGCAGAGAAATCAGCGGCCCAACGTGATTTAACCTGTTAAATGCAAGGCTACTTATTCAACATAGATACATAAAGAGCGAATAAGATGCAGAGCGATTGGAATATTTGGCATATTTACCCGCTGTTCTTCCTCTTGTCAGGTACCGGCAGAGAAATCGGTGGCCCAAAGTGATTTAACCAGTTAAATTAAAGGCTAGTTCTTCAACATAGACAAATACATTTATGCACTAAAAGCCAGCGAATGAGAAACTGGAGAATAAGAAGCTGGCGAATTAGAAGCCAACTTCAGCCTCGTCTGTAAAACCACAGACGTGTGCAACGTTTGTATGTAAATGGAATGTGTGTATAGTAAAAAAAGTGCTCTATTCCTAAACATTATACCTGGACTCTTGACCGGAGGGTTGTGGGTTCAATCCCGGGTGAGGGACACTGCTGTTGTACCCTTGAGCAAGGTATTTTACCTAGATTCAGTATAAACAACTGGATAAATTGGTAATTGTATGTAAACATAATGTGATATAATTGTGACAATTGTAAGTTGCCCTGGATAAGGGTGTCTGCTAAAAATAAATAATAATAATTTAAATGCAATCTGCTGAACTATTTGCATTTGACTTACTATTTGTATATTCTGAAATATAAGAATTTGCATTTAAATTTCAAATCATGGGAAAGTTTCAAAATTATTTCCATTTTAAACACTTTACAATAATAACGATTAGCACTAATCTTGGACTACTTTACCTGAGTTAACATTAGGTAGTCCAAGATTAGTGTTAATTGAGGTATATGCAGCCAGCCATTTCTACAAATAATTCAAATGCTCTGATTAGACATTTTATTCATTCAATTGAGGGTTCAATTCGTAATTTAAAGCTCAGTTGGAACACAAATCAGCAAACACTGGGTCCTCAGGACCAAGATTGGGAAACACTGTTTTATGTAACTTGCTTCCTGTATTGATACATACCTGTTAATTATTATGAACTACGTGATTACTGTGTTTATGTTGTTATTATATAAACTGCTTTCCTTGTATGTCACCTTGGATAAAGGCCTCTGCCAAATTCATGTTAATAAATTAACATTTGTTGTATGGGAAAGTATTTGAAGTCCATTTAGCATTTGTCACATATTTGCATTTGTAGTTAGTTTGGTAGTAAATGTATCACATTTGCATTTATATTAAGCAAATTCACAAGAACATTGACATTGCCTCTGGTCTCATCAATTTCCTACTATCTGGAAAACACAAGTATGCTCAAAACCATAACCATCAAATTTAACAATGGAGTCACCCATACCTTTCAACATTTATGCTCAAAGTTTGAGTTGAGTGGGGGACGGAGGGGGGTGATGCTGGGACGCCAGAATCACCGTTGAGCCCTCTTGAGGTGTCGTGGGCTAGTCGACGAAACACCGAGGATGGAAGGTGCCCACTTGAAGACCCCAGAGATGTACCCTACTTAGCTCAATCCAGATGGTTGTCATGCTGATGCGCTGGGGAGACCGCACTGTGGTTGATCCCCGGAGCCAGCATCGCAGCCGTTGTGTGTGCTGATGCGCTAGGGAGGCAAAATAAGCTGATCCCTGGAGCCAGCATTACACTTCAGCCATCAACACCAGACAGGATATCTACATCATCAATTCATCATATGGAAGGAAGCGCAAATGGATGGAGACACATGTGGATCACATTAGTTTACTGTGAAGCTACGTCTTAGTTGGTGCTTATCTTGGCGAGAGCCAAGTTCAAATCAGCATGAAGTTTTAACATCTACTCTCATGTAATGGAAATCATGAAGATCTGGATACGTCCAGTGACTGCTGTGAATAGTGCAGCTGGCAACAAGGGAAAGACCTCGTGACAGCCTGGAGAGACATCTGACAGGAGGAAAGAGACCCCATTGGGGCTGGCAAGGGGTACCCTTGCCAGCAGTATCGGCAGTCGGCAGTATCCAGCTCTGTGTTTACAGGATGCTGGAGACACCCCCCCAAGGCTTCTAAGAAATTAAAGAGAAAAATACCCCTAGAGTTTGCGAGAGCGGGGGCGGAAGATGACTCAATGTTGGACAACACGGTTAACGACTTAGGAACGGAAACGGATATGAGTATGGAGAGTACTTCACAAAAGACTAGTTCAAGATCTGCAGTTAGCAAAGACATGGAACTCCAGGTTTGTGTCTGCGGCTGGAGCAAGGCGACAACGGTCAGGGGTTTGAAGAATCATCAATCGAGAATGAAATGCTTGAGGGAGAAGGGACAAGGGCCTCGCATTGATCAGTACTTCTTACGAAGTCAGTCAAGTCAGTCGAATGAAATCCAGCGAGAGGAAGCAAACCACAGTTCGCAGGATATCAGCACCCCTGTCATAGACGTGAGGAGGACTTGCATGGACACAGTTAGTGATGAACCTAATGATCCTTGTGTACCCGGTCAGACAAACCAGCATAAGAGAGAAAAGAACCTCAATGGGCACAAGCCTGGAGTTAAATGGCCAAGAGCGTGTGAGAAAACTGCATGGGACACAGTAAACACAGATCTGTGCTTTGCATTGGAAAGGTTGTGGAACAGTTGAAAAGAAACTGGATAAATTTGGGGACATCATCTACGCATATGGAAGCGAGAGGTTTGGAGTTGAAAAAAGGAAGGAAAAAGTACAAACTATTCCTGGAAAGTCTAGATGGCAGCAGGAGATTGAACACTTAGTTAGAGAAAGGAAACAGCTGGGGAAGCAATGGAGAAGAGCAGAACAAAGTCAGAAGGAGGGACTCAATCTCTTACAAAAGGTCATAAAAGATAAGCTTGCAACATTGCGCAGAGCTGAGCGCTTACGGAAACGCTACAAAAAGAAGGAGCGTGTGAGAACTAACTTTTATAAAGACCCATTCAAATTTGTAAAGAAGTTATTCACCAGTGAGAAGAATGGCACACTAAAAGCATCTAAGTTTGAGCTGGAGAGATATTTGGAGGAAACACATACAGATTCAAAAAGGCAGGAGCCATCTATCAATCCACCAGAATACCAAATGGAGGACTGTGCACCTAAGTGGAAAGAAGTAAAGCAAGCTGTGAAAAAAGCAAGGGCTTCATCATCTCCAGGGCCTAATGGAGTTCCGTACAGAGTGTACAAGAGTGCTTCAGGAGTTTTACGAATCCTGTGGAAGTTGATGAAAGAGGCATGGGAAAAACAGGTTGTACCAAGAGCATGGCGCCGAGCAGGTGGAGTCTTTATACCTAAAGAAAAAGATTCTACAAGCATCAGTCAGTTTCGCCCTATTTCCCTATTAAACGTAGAAGGCAAGATTTTCTTTAGCATTATTGCTCAGAGATTGTCAACTTACCTATTAAAGAACTGCTTCATTGACACTTCAATACAAAAAGCAGGCATTCCAGGTTTCCCAGGATGCTTAGAACACATCAATGTGATCTGGCAACAAATTCTATCAGCTAAAAAGGAGAGGAAGGAGCTCCATGTGACATTCCTGGATTTGGCTAATGCATATGGTTCAGTGCCACATGAACTTCTTTGGGCAGCATTTGATTTTTTCAGTGTACCGATGACAATAACAAATTTAGTGAAAGCCTACTTTGGAGATTTGCAATTTAGTTTTTCAACTTTAGAATTCAGCACTACATGGCAATGTCTAGAAGTTGAAATAATGGCAGGATGCACCATTTCTCCACTGGCTTTTACCATGGCAATGGAAGTAATCATTAGGGCATCAAAATGGGTAGTGGGACGAGAGCGCTTGGCTTCTGGAATGCGACTACCACCAATTCGAGCATACATGGATGACATGACAACCATGACTACAACAGCAGCCTGCACTAATCGGTTATTGGGCAAATTAAAATAACATTGAATGGGCACGAATGCAATTCAAGCCCACTAAATCAAGGAGCATCTCAATAATTAAAGGTAAAGTAGTAGATAAAACGTTCTTCATTAATGGTGAGGCAATACCAACAGTGTCTGAGAAGCCAGTGAAGAGTCTTGGGAGATGGTACGATGGGGATCTAAAGGACACAGTTTGTGTGGGAGAAGTTAGACAACAAGCAGTGGAAGGGTTGAAGAGCATAGACAGCAGCGCTTTACCAGGCAAACTAAAACTCTGGTGCTTTCAGTTTGGTCTACTGCTGAGGTTGCTGTGGCCACTGACTGTGTACGAGGTTTCTTTGACAACAGTAGAGAAGCTGGAAGCTTTAATCAGTTCATACATCAGGAAATGTTCGGGAGCTCCACGCTGCCTCAGCAGAGTGGGACTTTATGGTAAAGGAATACTGCAGCTACCAGTCTCCGCTCTAACCGAGGAGTTTAAGTGCACCAAGGTCAGACTGGAAATGACATTAGTAGAGTCATGCGACAAATGCGTAAGGGAGGCAGCACCTGTGTTGAAAACTGGAAGAAAGTGGGCAGCAAAGAAAGCTGTGGAGGATGCAAAGGCTGCCCTTCGAATTGGTGATACCATGGGGCAAGTTCAGCATGGTCTTGGTCTCGGTTCAGCTCCTCCTACATGGCACAAGGCAGCCCCAACTCAACGGAGGAAGCTGGTAGTCAACGAGGTGCGAAAGCAGGAGGAGAGGATGAGGTGTATAAAGGCCATTTCCCAGGCCAAGCAGGGAGAATGGATGAGATGGGAGGGTGTGGAACAACGCAAGATTGGCTGGCAAGACCTATGGTCAATGGAACAGAGCAGGATCAGTTTCCTCATCAGGTCAACATATGATGTCCTCCCATCACCACAGAACCTAAACCTCTGGGTAGGAAAGGATCCCTCATGTCCATTGTGTTCATCACCTGCAAAATTAAGGCTCATTTTGACAGGATGTAAGTTGGTTCTTAGCCAAGGACGGTTTACTTGGCGCCACGACCAAGTGCTGCGATGTTTGGCCTTAGCATTGGAAGACAAGCGTAACATGACCAATTAGTTGCCATCTGTTCCATCAAAACATTACACACAAAAGACAACATTCCTCCACCCAGGAGAGCAACCACCAAGAAAAGGTGTTAAAACCAATCCTTGCCCAGGACAACTGGAAGCTGCTAGAGACTGGAAAATGCTGGCAGATGTTGGTCAACGGCTTATTTTTCCACCTGAGATTGCCACCACTAACCTTTGACCAGATATTGTCTTGTGGTCTGGATCAGCACGCCTTGTTCAACTGGTAGAGTTAAGTGTCATGGGAGGATGCTGTAGATGAGGCATATGAGAGGAAGAAACTGCGGTATGCTCAACTAGCCACTGAAGCGGAACAGCGAGGATGGATAGTCTGGGTTTACCCAGTGGAGGTGGGTTGTTGAGGATTTGTGGCACACTCTACAACCCGGTTTCTCAGAGACGTCGGATTCAGTGGCCAAGAGTTGCGTTGCACAGTGAAGAACTTATCTGAAGCAGCAGAGAGGAGCAGCAACTGGCTGTGGTTGAGACAGAAAGATGCTGGCTGGGGATCTCAAGCATAATAGGAAGAAAGAAACGCTGATGTACAGGTAAGTAAGCTGGGCTGAGTTGAGTGGGGGATGGAGGGGGGTGATGCTGGGACGCCAGAATCACCGTCGAGCCCTCTTGAGTTGTCGTGGGCTAGTCGACGAAACACTGAGGATAGAAGGTGTCCGCTTGAAGACCACAGAGATGTACCCTACTTAGCTCAATCCAGACGGTTGTCATACTGATGCGCTGGGGAGACCGCGCTGTGGTTGATCCCCGGAGCCAGCATCGCAGCCGTTGTGTGTGCTGATGCGCTAGGGAGGCAATAAGCTGATCCCTGGAGCCAGCATTACACTTCAGCCATCAACACCAGACAGAAGGATATCTACATCATCATATGGAAGGAAGCGCAAATGGATGGAGACACATATGGATCACATTAGTTTACTGTGAAGCTACGTCTTAGTTGGTGCTTATCTTGGCGAGAGCCAAGTTCAAATCAGCATGAAGTTTTAACATCTACTCTCATGTAATGGAAATCTTGAAATCATGGATAGAGTCTACATTGTTCAAGAGCAGTTCCGTCATTGGTGCTCATGCAATCACCATTCACAAATGTCAGGGGATGACTCTAAAAACAGTTATGATGGATCATGGTAACTCCATTTTCTCCTATGGACAAAGTTTCATTGCACTTTCCACAGTTACTTCCTTAAGCGGTATCCACCTTATCAACTTTGACCCCACCTGCATCTATGCATGTCAAACTGCAGTTGAAGAGTACCATCGGCTCAGAGGGATTTATTGTCCGAAGTTGAAAAGCTTGAAGGAGATTAACACGCACAAGGGACACAAGGTAAATGTCATTAATGTTCAGGAACAGCAAAAGCCTCAGTCTTCTAAGAGAACATTGCACTTACACATCCATTCAGAGGCTTGAGCAACCACAATTTCACCTCATGCTATGCAAATGCAACATTGCAGTGCCTTCTTCATTTGCAACCTCAAAAAGGCACCAAGTTAGAAGCAAGAATTGTATGAATCTTGGGCCCCAGCACCTTTCCAATTGTGCCTATTTGCTTGATGCTTGACAAGATTGGCCTAATTGCTTCTCCTAACTTGGGCTTTTGTGTTTGATATCACCCCTTTAAACGGCTGTTGTGTTTTTCTAACTTGTTTTTTTACATTGACAATGTTTTTGTTATAGATATTAATAGATGCCATTATGCAAATCCATGTGCATTATGGGTATGCGCCTAAAAACCCTAAAACCTTTACAATTTGTGCTAACATTTTTAGAATGTAACTTTAAAGTGTTTTTTAGAGGACGTTGTAATATTATTAGCAACCATTATATAGAAACATGTATATTATGGCAATACACCGATACCTATCACGACCTGGAATACCAATTTGGGTTAATTTAGTGTAATATGTTTTTAATATACTGATTATGAAACTCTTTCATATGTTTAGGAACTCTTTGTTTGTTAATAACCCTGGTTATTGTTATGGAGGGTTTTGAACATAATCAAAAAAATGCACTACAATACAACTTGCTTTCTCTTTTTTCTTTCTGTTTTTCTCTTTTCTATGTAAACAAACTAGGAGCACAACAGATGCCATTTTTAGGGGAGAGCTATTTTTGTCAGATATCTGGTTAATGTTAGAAAAAAAGGGGTAGGTCATAAGGGTTCATAAATCACTCAAAAATGTGGGGAAAAAGGGGCGAGGCTTAAGGGCCATAAATCACTCAAAGTGTGGGGGAGAATGGGCGGGGCTTAATGGCCATAAATCACTCAAAGTGTGGGGGAAGGGGGCGGGGCTTAAGGGCCATAAATCACTCAAAGTGTGGGGGAAAGGGGCGGTGCTTATTGGGCATAAGGTCATAAATCAACCAATAGGGGCAGGACTTAGGGTCATAAATCAATCAAAAGATGTGAACGGGGCAGGGCTTATGGGGCATAAATCAATCAAAGGGACAGGGCTTAGAAAAAGTGATATTCACTGTCGTGCCTTTACTACTAACAACAAAGAGCCTAAAATACTTCCCTGTGGTATTCCACAGTAAATATATACCCTGATCTTTCTAATATTTTAAAATACTTCCCTGTGGTATTCCACAGTAAATATATACCCTGATCTTTCTAATATTTTAAAATACTTCCCTGTGGTATTCCACAGTAAATATATACCCTGATCTTTCTAATATTTTGGATACTGATGAGAGAATACTAACAGGTCTGTAATTTCCAAAATTCCTCTCTTGTTCTTCTTAAATAGAGGTCTAACTCTTGCTAGTTTGAAATCATCAGGTACAATATTTGTGGTAATAGATAAGTTTACAATGAATGTAATCGGAAACTTTAGTTCACTGGCACCATCTTTCAAAAATCTAACAGGAATGTTATCTAGCCCAGTGCTTTTACAAGAGTTCAGACCACAAAGTTGTTCATATTTAAAACTATCACATACAGGTTGTAATTTAAAACTATTTAGTGAAACTCCTTTAGTTCTATAAAAGTCTGTAACCCTTTCCGGTCCTTTGTCGGACTGGGTCCGACATTGCAATTATTCCCGTCAGGTCTTTTGTCGGACCCTGTCCGACATCATTTTAAAAACGCAAAAAACGGAAAAAGCCGAGAAAACCATTCAATGGCCGAGTGGGATCGAAAGGAGCCGAGACAAGCCGATAAAAAAAAAAAAAAAGGCGTATCTCATGAATAGTCATAGTACCCCATTGGCATCAGATGGGGCGGGCGTATGGAAACAAGCTGGGAGTACAGTATCAGCGCACAGAGACTATCACAGACATTTGCAGAGCTTTTTGAGATGTTATAGCAATAAAATAATGACTTGGATTGCATTATTGAGGAGTTTGGTGATAAAACGAGTCATCAGGAGACGATTGATCGGTATGTACGACTATTATTATTATTATTTTTATTTGGTAGCATATGTGAAAGCGATAGCAAACGAAAGGGTGGGGCGGGGCTGGAGATCCCTAGTGAGTGCTTTGTTGATATGCAGGGCCATTTAAACCCGTTTGACTGTGAAAAAAAATACTTTTAAACAGCACGTCTAAAATTAACTGCGCGTGAAAAAATTAATTAGACCTGGTGAGCCTGACGCAGAATTAATAAATGGACCGCAAAGGGTTAAATATCTCAGACTCAATGTTAAACCTGTCAGGTGCACTTGGTAATTTGTTAACCAGCTCAGAAGCCATATTCATATAGAAATTATTCATAACATTAGCCACCTTGTTAGAATCATAACAAAGTTCACCATCAATTTCCCAAACCACATTAGATTGATTTTTAGATTTCTCACTGCAACCTAACCTTTTCAGTTCTTGCCATAATACATTCAGAACAGCAAGGTGGGATAGTTTGTGTTTTATTTTTCATGTAGTGCTGATGTACCCTTTAAAGATTTGATGTTTTCCATATACTATTTAACAAATAGCTCGCCAGCCTTTCAATGTGTCCACCAATTAAATATAACCTTTCTTTAAACTTGATAGTTCTAGAATCTCTGGGCTCTATTCACAAAAACCTTACTTTTCAAAAAAAAAGTGAACAAATCCCCCTTTCAGTAACTTGTGAAAACACACTCTGAAACACGTACCTTGCCCTAGTTCTCAGTGTAACAAATTACCAAATAGGTGCTCTGATAATATACTGTATGAAATGGTTATGAAAAAGATAAGGAACAAGGAAAAAAAAACTTTTATGTTTGAAAATGTATTGATTTGTTTGTAAATGTTCTTTAAAGTTGCTGAGTGATTTGAAACAGGAATAAAAAGTTCCATAAAAAATCTCCATTAAAAAAAAAAAAAAAAAAAAAAAAAAACATTTGAAGAGGGTTTTGTGCATACTACTGTAAACCTTCCTTATTTCTGTCAAAATCAAAAGTTGTTAGTTAAGGGTTCCTTAATTAACATATAAGTTAAAGAACTGGGAATAGAGCCTTATGTCTGGTCCTAAAATTTACCTTAGATATCTTTGCCAAACATTCAGTAAAACATGGTTTGACTGTGGTGTCATATGCTAAACATGATCTGGCAATAGTTAGCCATGGTAAATGACGGCCAAATCACGGTTAACCATGTCTGATTAAACAAAAAAAAAAAAACTCTGGTGGTTAGTAAGTCAACAGTATGGGCTTGCTATCATTTTGTATTTAAAATTAAATATATGTTCTGTTTTGCTCAGTTAAGCAATGTTTAAGTGAATATGCACAAAAGGTGCTTTGCTTTTTTAATGTTAGAGTTTTATTAGTGGAGATTTACTTATGCTGCCAATTTGGAATACAACTCCCTAGTATTTGAATCTCTGTTTGCTACTTTACAAGCATAATACCTCTTTGTGTTGGTGGATGACACAGTACCTTTTGATTTCACCCAAAGCAGAACTGAAGCCAATGAACGTCATGTCCAAAGATTAAAGAGCAAGCTCTGAAGTCCACATGATGTGTCTTATTCTGATGTCCATAGATCAGCTGCAAGGGCAAACCCATTGCAATTGGTACAGAGCAATGCTAATATTCTACCTCACCAGGGTCACAAAGCCCAAGAATACTCCATATATATGTATTGAATGTTTGTTGCTGATGTAACTACATTAGCTGGTTGAAGGAATTAATTTCTAAAGTGTTCAGAGCTGTGGTTGATTGAAGTGAATTTAGATAGCATGTAAACTGGTCAGCGGTTTTCAAGTCAGCTGTTTGGTCTTGTCTCTTAGCTGGCTGTAGTGTTAAAATTAACATTGTTTTTCCCTTGGCTAATCAGTTGTTCTAGTGACTGACCTGCTTGGTTTGTGTTTTGCTATTTGCACTCGCGTGTAAACTGGACCAGCGCTAGACCTGCAGGACAGTATAAATTGGCAATCAGTGTTTTAGAATGAAGGCCGTTCTAAGCGCCAGCCATCGAAGGGCCACACGTCCAAGGGCAGTCTGAACTGTGGCAGTCTAAGGGCCACACATCCAAGTGCAGTCTGAGCTGTGGCAGTCAGAGCTAGGACAGGTAGAGCGAGGACCTTTTCCAAATCTCTCCCAGTGGCTACTAGAGGCCTCATTCCAACTCCTAACATTAGCTGTATTTAAGTAACATTATAAAGGTGGTGTTGTTTTAATTAGGTGATCTACTGTTTTTGATTAGTACCAGGTGAGTGTGGTGAATATAGGTTGATTTGCTATTTGATTGGTTTCCAAACAGCGTTTTATAGTTATGTGTTCCCATTGAAGTGCATTGAAACTATTGTATTGCTTAAGTATTGTCTTTAGCACAGTTTAATATAATAAACGGGTAGCCTATTTGTGCGCCAGCATGAAGTGGCAGCCAGCTGAACAGACTCTCTACCAAAGAGCCGGGAGTCTAGCTGTGAGAGTCCTGCGAGGAGAGGTTGTTGGAGAAAATTCAAACCTAGCAGCACTCTGGAAGATGCCAACTACTAGACAGGTCTATACCGCTCCTTCCTCCCACAGCTACTGTACCTATCTGTCTCACCTGTCCTTCTATGACTGTCTCTCACATCCCTGTTATTCTGTCCTCTCACTCCCATCCTCTGTCCTCTCTCTGCCGCTGCTCCTCTAACCCCTCTAACCTCATCTTTCTGCCTTTCCCCCCCTTCCACTCTCTTCTGCTAACAAAGCTGATTTCATATCTGCCTTTGCCTCCCACATCTCTCTCGATTTCCTTGCTCTCACTGAAACCTGACTTTCTCCTGATAACACTGTAACTCCTGCTGCCCTGTCCTCTCTCTACGTCCTGTCCCATACTCCACGTCTCACTGGATGGGGGTTGGGACTGGTCTTCTCCTCTCTCCCTCCTTACTCTTTTCTGTCAGCTCTCTGCTTTCCTGTCTAACCACTCTCTGCTCGACACTCTCCAATCTGGTTTCCGCTCTGCTCACTCCACTGAAACTGCTCTCCTGTCTGTCACTAACTCGCTAAACTCTGCCGATGCTGCCTCTGTCCTAATTCTCCTCAGTCTCTCTGCTGCCTTTGACACTGTCGATCACTCTATTCTCCTATCCTCTCTCGCTGACCTGGGCATCTCTGGCACTGCTCTAGCCTGGTTCTCCTCCTACTTCTCTGACCTCACCTACCAGGTAACTTGGCATGGCTCAACCTCCACACCTCACCCTCTCTCAACAGAAGTCCCCCAAGGATCAGTCTTTGGTCCTCTCCAGTTCTCTCGCTACACCCGCTCCCTGGGCCCCCTCATCGCATTCTATGGTTTCTCATACCATTTCTATGCTGATGATGCTCAGATCTTCCTCTCCTTCCCCCCCCTCTGACCCCACAATCCCCTCCTGTATCTCTACCTGTCTGTCTGCTATCTCCTCCTGGATGCACTCGCATCACCTCAAACTCAACCTCTCTAAATCTGGCCTTTTCTTCCCCTCCTCATCTTCCCCCTCCTCTGATCTCTCTATCTCCATTCCTCTGGAATCTACCACGCTCTCTCCCTCCTCCTCAGCCAAGAACCTCGGAGTAACCCTGGACCCTTGCCTCTCCTACTTCCAGCACATCTCCACTCTAGCACGCACCTGCCGTTTCTTCCTGAGCAACATATGAAGAATCCGACCCTTCGTCACCAACTACTCCACGCAACTCCTCGTCCAGGCCCTGGTACTCTCCCGCCTAGACTACTGCAACTCCCTCCTGGCTGGCCACCCTGCATCCGCCACCCATCTGCTCCAGCTCATCCAGAACTCCGCTGCTCACCTGGTGTTCTCTCTGCCTCGCTTCTCCCATGCTACTCTGCTGCTCCACTGGCTCCTGGGCACCGCTCACATCCAGTTCAAGACTCTTGTACTCGCCTTCTGGTGCCTTGACCAGACTGCACCCAGCTACCTCCAGACCCTCATCTCTCCCTACGCGCCCACCCAACCTCTCCACTCCGCCTGACTGGAAAACTGTCTGTACCTCCTCTACGCTTCCCTGTCTCCAGAGCCCACTCCTTCCCCACCCTCGCCCCACAGTGGTGGAATGACCTTCTTATGGATGTCAGGACTGCCCAGTCCCTGACCACGTTCCGGCGCCTCCTCAAGACACACCTCTTCAGACAACACCTGTAAAACTCAACTCTTCCCTTCTGGACAATATAGCACTCTGCCTTTAATGCACTTTAACTTGCACTTATCTGCTCCCTATAATCCTGCACTTAACCCAATCTGTAGTATTTTGTATTTCACTTGCACTCGTATCTAACCCTGATGTAACTATCAACACTGTTATCTGCTCTTGAACTGCCCCGATATCAAATCATACTGTGTTTTGTATTTGCTCTTATTAGGACTGAAGTCATTGTATTTTGTATCTTACTCTTAATTGTACTGTAATTCTTGATATGTATTTTTTGTATACAACTGTTAGTCGCCCTGGGTAAGGGCATCTGCTAAGAAATAAATAATAATAATAATAATAATAATAATAATAATAATAATAATAATAATAATAATAATAATAATATATTGTGTGTTTTAATCTTTTATGTTCACAGTAATCACTGTTATAAAACAATTTGTATATTTCTTTTCAATAAGATTTCTTGATACCCCCTATACAGTGCCTATAGAAAGTCTACACCCCCTTGAACTTTTTTCAAATTTTGTTGTGTCAGTGCCTCAGAGTACTCCACACTGTTAAGGGGAAAAAAGTTTTTATTGAAAAGAAAAATGATATATTAAAAATACAAAACTGAAAGATGATAATTGGATAAGTCTTCACCCCCCTGAGTTAATACTTGGTGGAAGCACCTTTGGCAGCAATTACAGCTGTGAGTCTGTTGGGGTAGGTAACTTTGCACACCTAGATTTGGCAATATTTGACCATTCTTTTTTACAAAACTGTTCAAGCTCCGTCCAGTTCCTTGGGGAGCGTTGATGAACAGCAATCTTCAAGTCATGCCACAAATTTTCGATTGGATTTAGGTCGGGGCTCTGACTGGGTGTGGCGGAGTGTCCCGCCCCTATTTATTATTATTTGTGTTTTGTTTGTGGCGCAGTGAAAAGCGCCGCGTCTTTTTATTATTTATATTTTAAAACCTCGTGAGGATGCATGACTGATCAGCTACTGATTATTTAACTAGCTGACAGTCATGCATCCTTACCAACGCGTGCAGACTGTGGCCGAGGGGTAATAAGATAATTAACAGCTAGTTAACCCCTCGGCCAGAGTATAAGAACCAGCAGCTGTCCATTCTGCGTTGGTGGAGTGGTGGAGTGTACAGAGTGCGGGGGCGGAGAGAGAGAACGAGAAATAACAACATAAAAACAATTGCTAAAACGTGCTGGATTAGCCAGCACGCCACTTACTTGTTTGTCTGTTTATTCGTTTGGCCCTCGTGCCCTTTGGTTTCTGTTTTGTTTAAATCTTTTGTTTTGTTTGTTTATTAATAAATACGCTGAGTGCCGTTGCACTCAGCTTCACCCGCCCATCCATTGTTTTGGTTTCAGTTACTTCCTGGTCCGTGACATCATCACACCTCACCACTGCGAGCCAGCCTGCCACACTGGGCCACTCAAGGACATTTACCGTTTTGTTCCTTAGCCACTCCAGTGTAGCTTTGGCTGTGTGCTTTGGGTCGTTGTCATGCTGAAAGGTGAATTTCCATCCCAGTTTCAGCTTTCTTGCAGAGGGCAGCAGGTTTTCCTCAAGGACTTCTCTGTACTTTGCTCCATTAATTTTTCCTTCTATCCTGACAAGTGCCCCAGTCCCTGCCGATGAGAAACATCCCCATAACATGATGCTGCCACCACCATGCTTCACAGTAGGGATGGTGTTCTTTGGGTGATGCGCTGTGTTGAGTTTGCGCCAAACATAACGCTTTGCATTTAAGCCAAAAAGTTAAATTTTAGTTTCGTCAGACCACAAAACTTTTTGCCATATGGCTACAGAATCTTCTGAGTGTTTTTGTGCATACTTCAAACAGGATTCAATGTGGGCTTTCTTGAGTAATGGCTTCCTTCTTGCCACCCTACCATACAGGCCAGATTTGTGGAGTGCTTGGGATATTGTTGTCACATGCACACTTTGACCAGTATTGGCCATAAAAGCCTGTAGCTGTTGCAAAGTTGCCATTGGCCTCTTGGTAGCCTCTCTGATCAGTCTCCTTCTTGCTCGGTCATCCAGTTTGGAGGGACGGCCTGGTCTAGGCAGGGTCTTGGTGGTGCCATACACCTTCCACTTCTTAATAATCGTCTTGACCGTGCTCCAGGGGATATTCAAGGCCTTTGATATTTTTTATACCCATCCCGATCTGTGCCTTTCAACAACTTTGTCCCGGAGTTCTTTTGAAAGCGCCTTGAGGCTCATGGTTGAGTCTTTGCTTTGAAATGCACTACCCAGCAGAGGGAACCTACAGGAACTGCTGAATTTATCCTGAAATCATGTGAATCACTACAATTTAACACAGGTAGAGGCCACTTCACTTGGTGTGTGATTTTGAAGGCGATTGGTTACACCTGAGCTAATTTAGGATTGCTATTACAAGGGGGGTGGACACTTATCCAACCAAGCTATTTCAGTTTTTATTTTTAATTAATTTTGTACAAATGTCCAGAATATTTTTTTCACTTGGAAGTTGTGGGGTAGGATGTGTAGATAAATGAAAAAATATATATTTTAAATCATTTTAATTCCAGGCTATAAGGCAACAAAAGGTGAAAATTTTGAAAGGGGGAGTAGACTTTCTATGTGAATACTGCAGGCCTGTTAGACAAATGGCTGACAGTTGTATGCACTTAACAGGTCAGTTAACAATTTGATTTTGAACTGCACTTTGCCATTTGTGGTACAGATTTTAAAAGTTTCAAGCACTAAGCACTGACTCATTTTCCCATGTCTTAGCAGACATGAAAAAGCAGGTAAATTAATGTATTGATAGGCTTTCTTGAAGAAGTAGCTGTTGCCAGTTCCCTTGCAAAGTGAGGCTGGAACCGATTTAAGCAGAGTAATCTACTAGTGGTCAGTCTACAGGTAACCGGGGTCTGAGGCAGATAGGTAAGTTTCTGCTTCAAGTAATTAAATTAACTACATTCAGTAACATTGTAAGGTGGAGTTTGAAATAGGTGAGGTAGTGTGTGATTAGTACCAGGTGAGTGTGGTTAACCCTTTGCGGTCCATTGTCAGACTGGGTCCGACATTGCAATTATTCCCACCAGGTCCTTTGTCGGACCCTGTCCGACATCATTTTAAAACGCAAAAACGCAAAAAGTCGGTTTTCAACGGAAAAAGCCGTGAAAACCATTCAATGTCGAGTGGGAATGAAAGGAGCGAGACAAGCCGATAAAAAAAAAAAAGGCGTATCTCATGAATAGTCATACTAGCCCCCTTCATCAGATGGGGCGGTCGTATGGAAGCAAGCTGGGAGTACAGTATCAGCGCACAGAGACTATCACGGACATTTGCAGAGCTTTTTGAGATGTTATAGCAATAAAATAATGACTTGGATTGCATTATTGAGGAGTTTGGTGATAAAACGAGTCATCAGAGACGATTGATCGGTATGTACGACTATTATTATTATTATTTTTTATTTGGTAGCATATGTGAAAGCGATAGCAAACGAAAGGGTGGGGCGGGGCTGGAGATCCCTAGTGAGTGCTTTGTTGATCTGCAGGGCCATTTAAACCCGTTTGACTGTGGAAAAAATACTTTTAAACAGCGTCTAAAATTAACTGCGGCGTGTAAAATTAATTAGACCTGGCGAGCCTGGCCTTAGAATTAATAAATGGACATAAAGGGTTAAATTGAATAGAAGTTGATTTGCTATTTGATTTGGTTTCCACACAGTTTAGTTGTTTTTTTCCACCCAGTTGTTATATTAATCGGGCAGGCTATTTCCGAGCCAGCACGAAGCGGCAGCAAACAGAAGCACCTCAACAAAAGAGCCGGGAGTCTAACTGTGGGAGTCCTGCGAGGGGAGGCCTGCGCCGAGACGCTGTTCGAATAGGTCCGAACCTAACAGCGCTCTGGAAGATGCCATCTACTAGTCAGGTCAGTACCCCCCACCCCACCGCTCCCATTGTACCTATTTGTCTCGCCTGTCCTGCTATGACTGTCTCTCAGGTCCCTGTTCTGTCCTCTCGCCCTCGTCCTCTGCCTTCTCTCCGTGGCTGCTCCTCCAACCCTTCTAACCTCATCCCTCTGCCTCTCCCCCCCCTCCCGCACACTCTCTGGTGCACACTGGAACTGTCACTCTTCTGCTAACAAAGCTGATTTCATCTCTGCCTTTGCATCCCACCTCTCTCTCGATTTCCTGGCTCTAACTGAAACCTGGCTGTCACCTGATAACACTGTAACTCCTGCCGCCCTGTCCTCTCTCTATGTCCTGTCGCATACCCCACGTCTCACTGGACGGGGAGGTGGGACTGGTCTTCTCCTCTCTCCCTCCTTACTCTTTTCTGTCCCCTCCGACCTCTCCACACTCTGTTAATACCTTTGAATTTCATGCCGTCCAACTAACCTCTCCCTGTCAACTCCTGCTAATTGTACTGTACCGTACCCCTGGACCTCTCGCTTACTTTCTCGATGAATTCGACTATCTACTCTCCTCCCTCCCCTCTCTATCTACCCCAACTGTCCTGTTAGGTGACTTCAATATCCACCTCTCCAACCCAAGCCACTCTGCCGGATTCCTCCCTCTCCTTCACTCCTTCGACTTCTGTCTCTCTCCATCCCCCCCTACCCACAAAACTGGCCGTTAACTTGACCTCACCTTATCCAGGGCCTGCTGCCCCTCCATCCTCTCTATCACCCCCTGGACCTCTCTGATCACTATTTCATCTCTTTTTCTCTGTCTCTCCCCTCTCTCCTTGCTCCTCCTTCCCCCACTGTCACCTCTCGCCGTAACCTCCGCTCTCTCTCCCCCTCTGTCCTTGCCTCCACTGCTCTCTCTCATCTCCCTCCTATCAACTCCTTCTCACAACTCTCTGTAGACTCTGCTACCTCCACCCTCTTCTCCACCCTTACCTTCTCTCTCGACTCTCTCTGTCCCCTCCCCTCCCCAACCCTGGCTCTACCGCACTGTCCTCTCCTCCTTCTCCTCTACTCTCTCCTCTGCTAAATGTACTTATTTCCAGTCTGTAATCCAAGCCTCCACTAACAACCCACGTAAACTATTCTCTGCCTTCTCCTCCCTCCTAAACCCTCCCCCCGCCTACTATCCCTCCTCTATGTCCTCTGATGACTTTGCCTCTTCTCTTCTAAAATCTCAGATATCCGCAAACTCTGTAACACCTCTCTCTCCCCTGCACCCCCTCCTCCTCCAACCCCTACACCCACTGCATCCCCTATTAACTCACCCTCCTTCTCCACCTTCTCTCCCCTCTCAGACTCTGACCTCTCCTCCCTGCTCCAGGGTCACAAACCCACCACGTGTACACTGGACCCCCTCCCCACTCACCTCTTTCAAGCTGCTGCTCCTGCTCTACTTCCCTTCTCAACACCTCTCTCCTTTCTGGTCTCTTTCTCTCGCCTTCAAACAAGCCTCTATCACTCCCTTCCTCAAAAAACCTACCCTCGACCCCACCTCCCTCCAGAGCTACCGCCCTGTCTCCCTCCTACCCTTCCTCTCCAAAACCCTCGAGCGGGCTCTACACCGCCAGCTCTCTGCTTTCCTGTCCAACCACTCTCTGCTCGACCCTCTCCAATCTGGCTTCCGCTTTGCTCACTCCACTGAAACCACCCTCCTGTCTGTCACCAACTGACTAAATTCTGCCCGAGCTGCCTCTCTCTCCTCTGTCCTAATTCTCCTCGACCTCTCTGCTGCCTTTGACACTGTCGATCACTCTATTCTACTATCCTCTCTCACTGACCTGGGATTCTCTGGCACTGCTCTGGCCTTGTTCTCCTCCTACCTCTCCAACCGCACTTACCAGGTAACCTGGCGTGGAGCAACCTCCACACCTCGCCCTCTCTCAACAGGAGTCCCCCAAGGGTCAGTCTTGGGTCCTCTCCTGTTCTCTCTCTACACCCGCTCCTTGGGCCCCCTCATCGCATCGTATGGTTTCTCATACCATTTCTATGCTGATGATGCTCAGCTTTTCCTCTCCTTCCCCACCTCTACCATCCCCTCCTGTATCTCTACCTGTCTGTCTGCTATCTCCTCCTGGATGCACTCGCATCACCTCAAACTCAACCTCTCTAAATCTGACCTCCTTTTCTTTCCCTCCTCCTCCTCCCCCTCCTCTGATCTCTCTATCTCTGTTCCTCTGGAATCTACCACACTCTCTCCCTCCTCCTCAGCTAAGAACCTCGGAGTCACCCTGGACCCCTGCCTCTCTTTCCCAGCACATCTCAACTCTGGCACGCACTTGCTGATTCTTCCTGAGCAACATACGAAGAATCCGACCCTTCCTCACCAACTACGCCACCCAGCTCCTGGTCCAGGCCCTGGTACTCTCCTGCCTAGATTACTGCAACTCCCTCCTGGCTGGCCTCCCTGCATCCGCCACCCGTCCGCTCCAGCTCATCCAGAACTCTGCTGCTCGCCTGGTGTTCTCTCTGCCTCGCTTCTCCCACGCAACTCCACTGCTCCGCTCACTCCACTGGCTCCCGATCACCGCTTGCATCAAGTTCAAGACTCTTGTACTAGCCTACAGATGCCTTGACCAGACTGCACCCGGCTACCTCCAGACCCTCATCTTTCCCTTCACCCCCACTCGACCTCTCCGCTCCT
The DNA here is from genome assembly GCA_030684275.1 of Acipenser oxyrinchus oxyrinchus. NCBI lineage: Eukaryota > Metazoa > Chordata > Actinopteri > Acipenseriformes > Acipenseridae > Acipenser > Acipenser oxyrinchus. The sequence goes on from CM060258.1 coordinate 26,030,821, forward strand.
CCTGCACTAGAAGACTGGCTTTACCTCCTTTACGCTCCTCTGCCTCCAGAGCCCGCTCCTTCTCCACCCTCACCGCGCAGTGGTGGAATGAACTTCCTACAGATGTCAGGACTGCCCAGTCCCTGACCACCTTCCGGTGCCTCCTCAAGACTCACCTCTTCAGACAGCACCTGTGGAATTCCTCTTTTTTTCCCCCTGGACACTTATCACTCTTCCTTAAATGTGCTTTACTTGCTCTTATCTGCCCCCTATTTTACTGCATTTACTCCTGTACTTTAGAGTACTGTAATCTGTCAAGTGTTATTTAATCTGTAACTATCACTGACACTGTTATCTGCTCCGTTATTGAATCGTATTTTGTCATACTTGTACTTGCTAGAACCAAAGTCACTGTATTTATCTTGCTCTTAATTGTATTATTACTTGTACTGTGATCCTTGAAATGTATTTTTGTTTACGACTGTAAGTCGCCCCTGATAAGGCGTCTGCTAAGAAATCAATAATAATAATAATAATAATAATAATAATAATAATAATTATAATAATAATAATAATAGTATGGTGGCTCTTAACACCATATTGCTACTCCTTTGTGGAACTCAAGGCTGCTTCAATACAATAAAGCAAATTCTGTGCTGTGAAAAGTAACAACCTGTAAATACAAAATTAATATGTAAAAAATGTGATTCAATAAAATACAGTAATACACCACACTATTTATCTCTGAAAATGCGTTCAACATTTGGACATTTGGCACAATTTAAATGAAGTAAAAAGAATGTTTGTTTGATTATAGTAAAGGTTGGATATATTTTATAGTATGCATGAATAAGACAAACTTAGTGATAACTTTTATATTTGACTACGATATGCAAAATTCTAACCAAAAATATCATAGGAAAACATTAAAAATACATTTACATTTAATATCTGGTTTGAGTCCCTCCAGGGGACCTCGTGAATTGAGTTTCTGCGTGTTCATGGCTGCTCACTTGTTCTGAAAAATGCTTGAACTCTTTGTCAGGGACAAGGGGTGCAAATCAACCGAAGCGTGTTTAAAATAAACATATCACATGACTTTGAAGATCGTGTCATATCCTTCCATGTGAGTAAATGTTAATCGATTACCTTTATTTTGATACCTAGCATGTTCTTATCTGACTTGGGAAATAATCCTTTTCACGGAACTGTGCATCTCTGTGTGTATAATACATTTGTTTCCAGTTATGTATTTAATAGCTGCATTCTTTACAATATCCTGTTATATACAGTACAGTATTGAAAAAATATTATTTTAAATTTTTTCTGCCTTCAGGGAGTTGGAAAAAAGGTATGTATCGCTTCATTTCGCCCTACAGATTAATTTTTTTTAGCCCTATGGAGTCAATTTCCAATCTTAGAATGAGTGTCTATATGGTTATAATTAGGGGTCTACTTAAATCGCGGTAAATTTACGTATTTTTCACGGGTATGTTGCGGAATAAAATTAGGATTTCGCGGATATTTCGCGGACGTGTTTAAACATTAAATAAACCTAAGTAGATATTATTTCAGAACACTATAAAGGCTAAAAATAGTGGTACTCGCTTCCTTACTAAAACAGAGTGTTGGCATTTGTTAAAGGCGAGTATGCAGCATCCCCCTGCAGTTGACTTGCCCATACATTGAGACTGCACGTCTGCATCCACTGAATTGGTTGGAAGTTAAGGCAAAGCTTTGCCAAGTTATACAGATGTGGAAATCGATCAGAAACAGCCCAAAAACTTGGTTACACAAGGGCATCTGGCATACTTTAATAAAGTCAATGTTATTTGTCCCATCCAATAATTTATTTTATTAGTACGTGGCTAAATTCCAAATGTAAGCAGCAGGTTGAAACGGGGTAGCTGTGCTGAATCGTTTCAGTTCTGATTTAACTTGCAGACAGGAATACTTCTTGTCTGCGCTGACTTTGCAGTTTGGTTTCTGAAAGCTGTTTATTTTACGTTCTGTTCAGCAGCCTCTGAAGTAGCCTTTTGTTTAATGTGTGATTCTGAAGCTAAATAGCGATCGATCGTATTTTCTCCAAATACACATTAAAATATGGAAAACAATTACCTCAGTCTGCATGTAGTTTCTTTGGGAAACATCTTAAAACAATCATCAGCCGAAATATACTTTGCTTTTTTGTCGTCCATTTCTACTATTTTTCCTCCAATGCTGAAAACTAGATTTTAGCAACCTAAATCAAAACAATGCAGCACCAACTTTGTCCCGCCCCCTCCTGCACAGTACAGGTCACATAAAAGCAGTAGCAGGTCACATAAAAGCAGACGCACTGACAGGCTTATTAAAACTTTGTCATTTGAATAGTAAACAAGAACGTTAACTGCTTTGGAGAACTTATTTTGTAAATGTTACTTGTGGACATTTTTTGTTTGTTTGTTTTTTGCTTAAGTGCACACAGAACGGCGAAGGAATAAAAAAGGGCTATCTGGCGAAGGAAGATACGTAGTTTGCGACACTTGCGTTGTGCAGTAGTTCATATAAACAAGTTTTCTTTTTTTTTCCTCTCCGTACTTGTTTGTATGCATTGGCCCCTAAGAGGTGAATTTCGCGGTGACCCTTCAATTTCACGATTTCCGCGAAATCCGCGAAATTGCGACTTAGGTAGGTCCCTAGTTATAGTACATCAGTTTCCAGTACTGTATTTAAATACTGCATTCTTTATAGTACCCTGCTTATTACGTCCCACAGTACATTACTGAAAAGAATATGATTTTATTACTCAAGTTGCAAAACAGATTTGCTTAGCTCTCACTATTGCGCTGTCCCTGTTGACTTGTAGAATCGATGCCTGAGAGAAACGACAAGCAATTTGGAATAAATGAGCTCAAATGTGCCCACATTTTTCGATCTTTCCTGACACTAGTTGGTACCATGAGAAATAATAGAAAAGAGGTTCCTGAAATGGTTTTACCCTGTGCCAGATGGGAAGTACATAGCACTGACTTTTTATTTTGTAACTTTAGGACCCTGGTGTACTATGTGCCCAAAGGGAAAAAGGCAGTGAATCTTTTGTCGACTCAGCTCTATGACAAAGCAATGGATACAACCTCTGAGTGCAAAAACCCCCAGATGTGGTGTTTTACTTATAGCACTCAAGGAGGATGTGACACGTTTGATCAGATGGTTGCAGAATATTCATGCAGTCGCAGCACCCACCGTTGAAATTTACTCCGCTTGCAATACCTGGTTGATGCATCACCAAGAAGGTTTGGGAAGAAGAGAAGATAATTGAAGCATCTGGGGCTCCAAAAAGACATGGAGTTTACAGGCCTATAGATTATATTGCAGAGCATTTTGAACACCCTGGAAAAGAACTAATTCATCCAATGGTGTCAGCTAATGATAAAGAAGACCCAGGGACACCAGCATTGTTTAAATTACATTCATATTGTATTGTGTATATGATTATTGAATGATTTGTTTGTATGTACGCAATCTGCCTTTGTCTATTTGATAGCTGTAATACATTTCATGTATTGTTTTTGCATGGTATAAACATATAATAATGTTTTTTTTCAATTTACAGCCTTTCTATAACATTTGTTCTTTGTGTAGGTGGCTTTGCATAATTGATGATTGAAACACTTGCAACGTGCTTCTGTGTTTTACTTATAGTTCCCTTCAGAGCAGCTTTAGGGAATGTGTACTGCTTGGTCGGCCACGAGGGCACCTGCACAGTGTCCTCCCCAGGGAAGGTGTCATCTTTGTAAAACAGACAGGGATCAAAAGTCGAGGAGCAGGTGCATCGTGGTGCAAAGGTTTGCCTGCCTGAAGCTCAGCGCTAGGAGCATCTCATGCCTCAGTTGCAATTCTAAGTAAATGTGCCCCACTGACAAAATGTTAACTGTTTTTTATTGAAAAGTGTACGTGTTTTAAAGTGAGCCTGGGTAATGCCTCATCATAATGAGGCATGCATTACTGACAATTATTCGTTGTTGGCAAGTTCATTGTTTAGTTATTTATTTGCTCAGTTACCATGTGCCGTAAAAATATACATTTTTCTATTTTTTTGTTTGTTTATAATAGTGAGCGAGTGGCACTTCAAAATATGCAGAATAGAAAGTGTTTATTAACAAAATGTTATTTAAAAAATCATTCATTTTAAAATTCATTCCAGAAATTCAAAAAAGTATTTTAAAAAACTGTTTTGTGGGCTCCCGAGTGGTGCGTCCAGTAAAAGCACTCGCTAGAGTGCAGGATGCCCTCTATAGTCTGGATGTCGCTGGTTCGAGTCCGGGCTATTCCACAGCCGACCGTGGATGGGAGCTCCCAGGGGCGGCTCAATTGGCCGCGCGTCGTCCTGGGGAGGGAGGGTTAGGTCGTCCTCGGCTCAGGGTGTCCTCGGCTCACCGCGCACCAGCGACCCCTGTAGTCTGGCCGGGCGCCTGCGGGCTTGCCTGTAAGCTGCCCAGAGCTGCGTTGTCCTCTGACGCTGTAGCTCTGAGGCGGCTGCACGGTGAGTCTGCAGCGTGTAAAGAAGCGGGCGGCTGACGGCACATGCTTCGGAGGACAGCGTGTGTTCATCTTCGCCCCTCCCGAGTCAGCACAGGGGTGGTAGCGGTGAGCTGAGCCTAAATTGGGGAGAAAATAATAAAAACTAATTGGAAACGACTAAATTTATATTAAAAAAAAAATTTAAAAACTGTTTTGTGTTGATTTGTTTTTCTTTCATTTATAAGTTAAGCACGTTTACGTGTGTGGGGTGCATTTGCATCCCATTCTGCCTTCCTTGTGAGCTCCATGTTTGACACTGATGAGGGGTTAAACAGTTAGGTACAAACTTGTTTTTTATTGCATTTGAAGTAAATCCATGAATCACAAGTAGGTCCAAATAGCCTGTTTTTGCCTCTCACAGTACCATTCACCAAGAACCAAAACAACTGATCCAACAGTGACTAAGGATTCACAGGAGGAGTTAATTGTGAAGACATTTTGTATTTTTATTTGGTAGATGTTGGTAGGGTGGCGGGTGGCGTTTCTATTTGAATTGTTAATTACTGTATATTTTTAAGATACATGATTGCAGTTACCATTTGCAAACACTAGAGATCCTCACATAGCCAACAAGGCCGCTGCGATTTCTTATCGGGCGACAAGATACTTTCACAGCGACATGACCATTCACACCTGAAGCGACACAGACGTGATGCGACAGATTTGAAAAATGCCAGATCTACAAACCTAATAAAATTGCTATTGACAAAACTATGATCAAGTTTGGTACATATTCAACAACATTATGTGTCTTCTCTGACAGTCTAGGGATTTCAGATTTTTGTGACGTCTAGGTCATTTTTCTAGAATTTTTTTTTTTTTTTAAATAATCCAGAGATTGTTTTTGTTATTTTTCTGCCATGCTTCGGTTTACCACTTACACAAAGCATATGGTGTACCCATTTGTTACGCGATGGTTGATTGGATGCTGAAAAATTATTCCTCTTTGCTCCTGCTATTTCATGATTTGACACCGAGGCTGTTTGTAGAGCGCGACCAAGATATCAAGAGATTAAGAACCGGTGGAACTAGAAGTGGCAAGACACATAAATAGATGTTTTTTTTGTTGGGAATCATATTCAGAAGCTGCACGGTGGCATACTGCCTTCTTTGTGAGACGGAGTTAAGTATGGTAGTCGAGGAAAACAATCTATAGACGATCACTTCAAAACACCGAAACATAAAGACAAATCGTCGGAAAAGCTGAAAATCAACACAACCAATACAGGTAAGTTATACCTGTATTTAATTTGATCTGCTTAATTATTAATATTAAATATGTACCGGTAACATATTTTTTTTTATACCTGACGAGACTTTACAATGATGTATTGAAATTACTGAGTGTCCAGTTTTCGACTATATGTGTATTTTCATTTTTCATTCGAAAATGTTTTAGGAATTAACCCACACTTGAACAGGGTGACAATTTTGCTGTTTTAAGCCCTGCGAACACAAATCCACTTTTTCAGGTTCAAACCTGGTTACAGGAGACAGGAGAGGAGACTTGCCAAGTTTAGCCAATACAAATGCTAATAATTAATCATGTGACCATAGATCAAGTTCTTATCACAGTTTAAAATGGCTATGGTAGCTGCGACAGAATGTTTTTTACTGTATTTCCGTAATTGTAAACAGTAACTTTTGCATTTCTAGATTTTATTTTAATCGTTTTTTGTTGTTTTGTCTCAGTTCTTTTTCTTCAATTTTCGGAGACGTTTTTCTTTCTTGTTTCATACCGCATACGAGCTTATTAAATATTAATTCATATGCGGTCTGAACTAGGTTTGTGAGGTTTTTCCCATATATAAACCAATCGAAAGTATTAACTATCACCGAAAGAACACTTGGTTGTATTTGCAGTCAGTTTGTCAATTAATAAACTGAAGAGCCAGCTCGGGATCGATTCAGCTGTGTGAGTTCAGAAAAACAAGTCAAAATCCTGTCTGGGTTCTGGTCGCTGTATTATTATTATTATTATTATTATTATTATTATTATTATTATTATTATTATTATTATTATTATTAACACAGATTTTATGTCTGAAATTAAATGTGTAGTAGGCTGCTGTGCCGTATGATTATCATAACGATGCTGATTTGTTTCATTTTATTACTACGTTGAATTGTATTTTAGGTCTATATATTTATATTTATAATTTGCTTGAGTATTTATTACATTTGTAAAAGTCTCAAACCACAATTAAATTGCTTCACGAAAGTCACTTGTAGTCTCCCTTTTGGCATCTTGTACTACGGTAAATTATGGTTTAACGTTTTTATATCTAATCTGTAAATATATGTTTACAAATACTGGTTTGTATAAAATGAGCTGTCAATATATTGTAGTATTGTTTCTGCTATTGTGGAATTCTGGCAAACTGCAAGTATCACCTCAATTTGTTTACATTATTACTATTATATTTTAGTCACTACATAATGTAAAAACTATTTTAACTCTATAGGTACCGCCTAATGTCAAAAATCCTTTCGTGCAGAGAAAGCAGCTGTCCAGATATTCCGGAAGGCTGATCCCCTACGTGATCCTGTTAATCCAACACTCTGTGAGAACATCAGAACAGCTTACAAATCCTTGAAGCTGGAACAAGAGCACATTAAGATCAATCCAAGCACAGCTTCAGCATCAGGTCAAATTAAGACAATAATAAGTTTACCCAATGAAAAGCAAAGGAGCTGTTGAACAAAGCAGCCAAGAGAGCCTGTAAAGCCCATCAGAGTCAGCTGAGCTGAAGAAGGGACAGCAGCCAAAGTAAAAACAGTTCACCCCAAGTAACCAAAAAAAAAAATGTTTATAGTTGCAAATTAAACTGGTTAACCCAGACACTTCTGTGAAGTTGTGCAATTAATTGAGACACCTTAGGATAGTCAGCAGTTGCTTGTGCAGGAAACAACTAATACGTTTATGGAAGTACAGAAATGAAAATAAACTGTTCGGTAAGTTCTTGTATAATAAACAGTTACAGTAGATATTTAACTTATTTTTGCATTTCTTATATTAACCACTCAGAAGTGGTTCAGAAGGCACAGTTTAAACAAAAAAAAAACACAAAAAATCTAATGTGAAAGGAGGGAATAGCACACACACTCTCAATTCTCCACTTTTTGATATTTGCCCACTCTCATGCCTGTTTTTTATTGCAATAATGTTTGTCATATAGCTGTGAGTATTTTTCATGGCAAGTATTATTTTTTCATCTGCCATTTTGGATATTGCTTCACTCTGGTGGACAGGGTGCATTAGAGCTGTTCTCTGAATGGTCAATCTCTGGTCAATACTGGTCAATTCCCTACTACTCTAGAAAGGGCAGCCGTGTGGAGTAGTAGGGCAGCAGTGTGGAGTAGTGATTAGGGCTCTGGACTCTTGACCGGAGGGTTGTCGGTTCAATCCCAGATGGGGACACTGCTGCTGTACCCTTGAGAAAGGTACTTTACCTAGATTGCTCCAGTAAAACCCCAACTGTATAAATGGGTAATTGTATGTAAAAATAATGTGTTAAAAAATAATGTAATTGTATGTAAAATATAATGTGATATCTTGTAACAATTGTAAGTAGCCCTGGATAAGGGCGTCTGCTAAGAAATAAATAATAATAATAATAATAGCTGCACGAAGAATTTGCAAAAAATAGGGTTCAATCCTATTTATTTCGCGTTGCCCTGCTGCCACCCCCGCATCACCTATGGTGTGAAAGTTACTTATCAAAAGTATAGGTTCTAGTCATTTTGTCACATCGCTACATGTCTTCAGCTGTCACATCGCAGCTGGTGTGTAGGGACCTTAAGACAAAAAAATTGCAAGAAAAAGCAACAACCATCTTGAAGAGCTTTTCTGGCTAATTAATTCATTATTTTCAGATCTAACTTTTCTGTACAGCATTTTTAATGGGATCTATTTTGTAGGTTTATATACAAAAGCCATTATTTCAATATTTGTTTTCATTGATTGCTTGGATATTTTTCTACATAATATGCCTAATATTCTAGGAGGGTTTTAGTTTTTGATGTTGAATAACAGTAATAAAACACAATTTTGAAATGAATTTTAATCACCTTGTGTTTATATTGATACCTGCAATCTTAACACCTAGCATAGATTATCCTCACACCCTCAGTATAATATTGTACCGTTGAAGCTTCTGAGTGAAGGAGCAGACTGCAAATAGCATCTTCAATAACAATGGAGCTCTTTTATTAAGTACAATGTAGCCACTACTGTATCAGCTGGTCAAAACTGAAACTGAAAATGTTATAATATTTATTTTATTAATAATAATAATAATAATAATAATAATAATAATAATAATAATAATAATAATAATAATTGTGTATGACAAAACCTATTTGCTTGCTACATTATCTCAATAATATAACACCAGTATGACTAACACACATTGCCAATATGAAAAACTGTGCTATACAGCCTATTAATAAAAGCAGAGGGATTTAAAAGACCTTTAGGCGATATGTTATTTGCTGTGACATTTGATTTGGGGGTGGAGTAGGCACATTAACAGTCACAGTAATAACAAATTGGTCAGAAATAGTGAAATCCTTTATAACAAAGTTTGAAAGTTCTACACTGTAAGTCGCCTTGGATAAAGGCGTCTGCTAAATAAACAAATAATAATAATATATAAGAAGATCTAAAGCAGGGGTAGGGAATCCTGGTCATGGAGGGCAGGTGCCCCCCCTGGCTTTTGTTCCAACTGTGCCTAAATTATTTAATTGGACCAATTATTACCAATTGTTGGTCTAATTAAGTCATTTTGGGCATAGTTGGAACAAACCCCTGATCTAAAGTGTGTCCAGGAACATGTGAAGGAGAGAGCATACATTATGAGAATCCAAAGCAGTCAGAAACAGACTGCAAGTCTGCAACCATAGTAGATGTTTGGGAATCAAAATGAATATTAACCCTTGCCATTGGCACCCACAGCCGTTCGCACATTGCGCACTGTGCATACTTTTGATTTGCAAAATTTCGTCTTCTTACTGTGGACTTGCATGGATTTCATACAATCGGTTGAAGCGAAACAGACATTTTAAGCTGCATTGTTTGGTATGAAGATATGTTTAGTTGAAGCCATCAAAAAGAGCAAAAATCTCTCTTCTGATGGTCCAGAATGTCAGGGGGTAAAAATCAGTAAAAGCACCGAACCGTCTGTTTCTGGCAAATACGTTGGCGGCATCGAATGTTAGTACAGTACCACTGCATGATCTGAATTCTGCGCTCTTCCCGGACTGAGTCCAAGTTTTTTGCTGTCGAAGCAAGAGCGAGTAATCAAGATATAAACGTCTGCACCTGGGGGATAATGCGAATTGCAAAGCTGAAATGACCCAGCAAAGAGAGCAGTATACGTTTCCTGATCTGAAAGTTCTGGATAAGAAAACAAATGTGATTGAGTTTAGACATGGGGAGGCTGACTTTGAACTTTTCTGTGTTCCGTATGATTCCTAGAAATTCCAGAGAATGAAGGGGCTGATTGTTTTTTCTTCTGAAAGCGGGACGCCGACTCCAGAAAATAAACTCTTAAGATTAGTCATCGTTTCTGCTGGCGGATCTGAGGGACGAGAGATCAATAGAAAATCATCAAGTATGTGGAGCAGAAATGGAACATGGTATGCATTGAGAACTATCCAGCATAATGCTTCTGAGAGAGTATCGAATGTCTTCGGAAAGTTAACTGAGTAACAAAATAACATATCCCAAACAGGTGGCGAAGAGAAGGATGGATTGGCATTACTTTAAATGCGTCTAGTATATCTGCTTTTGCTAACCAAGAACCTGCAGCCTGCTAATTTAATTGCATGAATTGCATCTGAGCTGGTAATGTAATAAAGAGAAAATTGATCGTGAGGAATGAGTGAGTTGATGCTGCTGGTGCTTGACCTCCCGCGGTGCTTTTTTCCTGACATTTTCAGAGTGGTAATGCCAATAGGATTAATCCTGTAGATTGGATATGGGGGAGCTGAAAATGGGCTGACTATAAATCCTTTTTTGATTTATTTTTCATTGAGAGATTGAACTGACTCTGGTTCTTGATCATAATGGAGGTTTTTGCTTTGAAAGGAGGAAGAAGGAATTTGAATTGGAGTCCGGTTGAAAAACTGTTTTCCAGTCGTCGATTAAATAAGTGGTGAAAATTTTGTCTGGATGATTCAGAAGTTTTTGTGATAGTACCGAAATGTGGGAGGGGAGACTGTGAGCATTGAAGAAAGTTACTTGGGAGCTACTGGGCAGATTGCTTTAGAGTGAGCATCCCTGCAAGTACTGCACATGTGATTGTAATTGCATTGCCTGTTTGAACACAAACCGGTATTGAAATTATTGCAGATTTGTCTTCCACCTGCAAATCTGATTTTGCACCCATATTTGTCTTGCCTTGTGGATTGCTCAGGGGTTGGGGGGGGGGGGGCGGTGAAGAATGTATGGAGTTGGGGATGGAGATTCTATTTGAATAGTGAGGTCTGGAGGAGGTTAATTTTATGGCTGCTTTCAGGCAGAGATGTTGAATGACCAGTGGAACCGCAGACACCACATGCATTGGCTCTGAGACCGCCGAAAATCTGAATCTTGTTGTGCCCAGTCAATGATGTGGTTATCTGTTGCCAATATAGCGGCTGCTTTTGCTGAAAATGCTTTGTGATAGTCAAAAAACACTTATCTGACAGACAGCTCGACAATGTAAAATTCGCAGGAGTCTAGTTCAGCTCTGCGGTTTGGGTATACTGAACATAGCACATCTCTGAATATGGCTAAGGCAAGGACGAATTCCCCCAAAGTTAGATTTTTGAGTAATCTGGGGTCTCTGGATTTCAGTGTTACAGAGAGATCTCCACAATCCCCCACTCTGTGATCCAAGAACTCCGATGTCACCATCAATAATGAAACTAGATTGATGTCCTTACCTTCTATTATGTTGCGCCGAATTTGTGGCAATATTGAGTGACGGCTGGCTGTGGAGGCGGAACCATATGCTGTTGCAGTAGCGAGTTTGTAAACCGGAGGCTGTACTGTAGGGACAGAGGTTAGAGCAGAACCGGAGGTGACTGTAGCTGCCGCTGGTGTGTTTACTGCAGGAATGGAGGAGAAAACTGAAAGGGCTGAACTTTTCTTCTCTTGCTCGATATTAGACACCTGTTTATCCAAATTGCTCAGTTTGGTACTGACTCAAGATAGTGTATTGGCGAATGGCTGCATAAATGCTTTTATTTTGTGAAATATCAAGGAGTGCTGTTGCTGAATTTTGCTGGCTGGAGCGGCTGCCAGCTGGTTTGATGTGCTGGCTGTGGGGATGTCTTGCTAACTCTGGCGCGGACTACCTGCTGTCTGGTTGGGGCCGCTGAATTAGCTCCTTGGCCAGTAGGTAGAGATAAAGTATCCTGGTCGGGGCACCTGTTCAGATCTTACGGAGATGCCGGACGGAGAGAAGAATCGTGGGCTGATCAGATCCTGGTTTGAAGCTGCAGGAGAATGCTCTGCTACAGACAAGAAATCCTGAAAATCCTCTGAATCCAAAGAGAGGTGCTGTGAGTACTCCATATTAAATGATCTTTTGCTGAATGAGCGTAATCAGATGTGAGTCTTGCAATCCGCTTAGGTTTACACAAGAACGAAAAAACGCAAGACAACTACATAGGGGTGACTAATGGTTTAAATAGAGTAAATTTGATTGATGACAGGATAGAGGGGAGTCTAGCTTCAGCCACCCGAACCACACCTAATAATTTATCGTTTGTAAGGAGTCAGTTACAGCGCTTGGTTATATTGGCTGTTTTGTTTACAGGTAAAAGGGTTATCCATCCTGTATCAGTTTAGGGTTCAACCGAGGAAGAATCAACCTTCCTCAAAGTTTAACCCAGGGCTCAAAAGGCTTGTTTCTTTTTTTCACTTGCCTTAAAACACCATCAAATACATGTGATTTTCAAGAACACTGCCATTTAGACATCTTTTAAAGGTTTATATTGTGTGTAATTCTATTCGGAAAAGTATCGAAAAAGTAATGCACATAATGAACATAAAAAAAAACTACTGTCTACTTTTGCCAGGACATCTCTCATTATAATGAAAACAAACTGACTGAACAAACATGCCTCTGTGTTAATCCAGTCACATTTCAAACCTTAGCAGCCTGAGCATGCATACAGACAATCAAACCATCAGAAGGATTAAAGCAATACACATTCTAATCTTAACCTACCAACAGCTTGTGCACTGGGTAAGGACATCTGTTTGAAAGGGATAGTTAACCCTAGAACTATCAAATTGTAAATATGAAGAAATCATACCAAAAGAATGATACTTACAGGTGATCTTTAAGTGTTAAATATGATATCCGGTTGCGGATTGGATTGTACACTGCAGATGTAACCGGCAACAGGCCCATTTCGATATTGGAACGAGAGGAGATTGAGTTTTACACACTGGTTTCATGGTCCAGATGGAAATATGTATATATATATATATATATATATATATATATATATATATATGGGGTTCAGATAAAAATATGCCCATCGGACATGTTTTTTCCGACCAACTACAAAATAAGGCTCTGCAAAGAGTACACACCAATGTTCTAAATGCTTTTAATTATAGATTTTTCAAAGATGAGATACTGTAATTTGTATATGTATATGTACATATATATATATTGTATGTAAACAGTTTTTTTTTCAGAAAATGTAGTCGTTGCCAATTATTTTTATTATTTTTCTCCCAATTTGGAATGGCCAATTATTTTTTTAAGCTCAGCTCACCGCTACCATCCCTGCGCTGACTCGGGAGGGCGAAGACGAAAACACGTTGTCCTCCGAAGCGTGTGCCGTCAGTCAACCGCTTTTTTTCACACTGCGGACTCACCATGCAGCCACTCAAGAACTACAGCGTCGGAGGACAACGCAGCTCTCAGGCAGCTTACAGACAAGCCCGCAGGCGCCCGGCCAGACTACAGGGGTCGATGGTGTGCCGTGAGCCGAGGACACCCTGGTCGACCTAAACTCCCCCTCCCCCCCCCAGGCGACGCTCGGTCAATTGTGCGCCATCCCCTGGGAGCTCCCATCCACAGTCGGCTGTGGAATAGCCTGGACTCGAACCGGTGATGTCACAGCTATAGAGCGCATCCTGCACTCCACGTGGAGCACCTTTACCGGATGTCCCACTCGGGAGCCCCATTGTAAACAGTGTTTTATTGAATTCGGAGTTACAATCCCATCCCTGGGGGAAAAAAAAACCTTTGATTGTAATTATTTAGACCTGGCCACAGCAAGAGTAAAAGTACACACAGAACAAGTGCTTCAACTGCAATCTCCTGTCTCCTATGTCTGCTATTCCTGCTGCTAGCCTTGACTACAACACCCAAAAACCACCAAGTAAACACTGTGTATTTATTTTAAAAGCCCTGTATCCAGTTGTAATTTGTCGGTATATGTTTGGTTTCATCATAAACGTATTTTTATATTTAGTAAGTTTTCTCTAAGGGCACACAGATTCTCACTAACCATTGCAACACTACACCTATTTACAGTGCATGGCAAAATGCGATTCAGAACCAAATTTCATTTGCCCACCGTTGCGGTTGTAACATATTTTTACATAATAGCGGTGGATTTTTAAAAATTATTATTTTACATTACAATGATATTAAATGCTATTTGAACTCAGGTACACAATCTTCAGCTGTACACAGAAAGAACTCACTGAAGAAACTTTGTTTTATTTGCATCAGATTAAGGAAGATTGCTGGCAGTTATTGTGTTTGTTTCCTGCACATTATAGTTCTCTGTTTTATTGGTTTCTGTTGTTGTGACATCTCATTATGGCAGATGGATTGAACACTTAAGAGTACAGAGTAAATCTATTCTGAAAATAAATGGCATCTACACTGTACCCCACAGTGTGAACAGCATGGGCTTATGCAAAGAATAATTATTACCAGCGTTACAGTATTAACACAGTAACTTTCTGGTATTCCAAACTGGGAAGTCGCCCTGGATAAGGTCGTCTGCTTATAAATAAGTAAATTAATAATAATAATAATAATAATAATAATATATATATGTATATACAGCACCCTGGATCCAATGTCAAGTACATAGTAATGGGGTGGGGGGGTGGACGGTGGACAGCAAAAAACTGGATGTGGGGATCACCCAACTTTTCATGGAACAAAATAAATAAATGGAACATGAGAACAATATAGCATGGGTGGTGGTGGTGGTGGGAGGAGGGGGCGGATTACACAGACAGTGAGCACTATACCCCCAGTATAGTGTTCACAGTCATGTGTATGGGCAGCGTGGCTGTAGCTCGTTCTCAACAGGCGAATATATAGATAGATGGAGCAGTCAGGGAGGGAAAGAGAGAAGACAGCAGGAGCAACAACTGATAACTTTAGGTGAGTACAAAGCAAAAAAAACAATAGGGATGGGTAGGAAAGCTATCAGGAGTTAGGGTTGAAAACATGTGCCCCTGCCTCAGTTATTGCTACAGATCAACTGCGACTCAGCGATCCTCTCCATTCTTGACAGATGTACAAACAAGTCTCTTTGGGTATACGACAGAATGCAATCAGTACTCAGAATAAGTCACTAATCTTAGCAGGATCGGGTCTACTGTTTATGTAGAAAAGCAGTAAAATATATCAAACTCTGGTATGAACAGTCTTTGAAAGGTGTTCCCTGCAATTTGTGGTTTTATAATTGACACTAGTTTGCTAGTGGTGCAATCAGCAACCTCAATTCCAATTTACGACGTAGCCCAAATTTCCCACCCTCAATTTGAGGAAAAAATAAAACATCAAATAAATATACATATACAAAGAAACAACCTCAATTATGCATATGGAAGCAGTTTTCTCATTTCCAGTCATGATAACTCACACCTGTTTTTCTCCCAATTTGTGAACTGTGGTATTGCTTGGCATGTCGAAAAATACGGGGGTCTGATCAGCATTTCCGATCTGTCCAAGCTGGTACTGTTTGTTAGAAACACTGAAATTGTAAAAGCTTATCTTTGAATTTCTCAGGAAACTAATGACACTTCTTTGAAAATGGCTGCCTGTATGTCATGGATGATTCGAGATCGGGCAGTAACGTTTTAGTTTGTCTTTTCTCGGCAGTAGGTCACGTTGCTGCTTGTGTATTCGGGCAGTGACGTCTTTTGTTGGCGATTTTAAGGAGGTGTTTGACTCCACTGGTCCAAACAGCAGAACTTGCATTAAATTGTATATTTTGTTAGGTTCTAGCTCAGCTTACATTGTTTTGGCTACTGAAATTCAGAACTTCTAAAAACTGGAACTCCATCACAGTTCCACAGCAGTGCCAAATCCCCCTCCCACAGCTCACCATTTTGTATTAGATGTGGATACTGTTCTCCAGACTGTATGTCACTCACCCTAACTGCCTTCTATTTTTACAAGCTCTTAATCTGGACGTATAAGGGATAGGGCTGTGAATTAACTTTGCGTGAGTGGGTAGAGGTCATCTTTTTCACTCCCCCTTTGCTGTGGGTCATGCATTGCAATGTTACTTAAATTATACTTACTGTATGAGTGTCAAAATAGTCATTTTTCTTCATTTTCATTTGACTTTGTGTTTTTTATTTGTTGCTGCTTTACCATGCTGCAGTTGGTCCTAGAATTTGGGAGTTATTTATTACCTAAAATTATTCTAAAATGAAGTACAGATTGGACATTGCTTACACTTATTCATCAAGATTGACATCAGCGACCTGACAACTTTACAAGCGAAAAACACATTTCAATCACACAACATGCTGTACTTTAATGGAGTGCTAACCCCCACTTTCTTGCAGATTGTTGGATCTTTTCTTATTCATATGATTTCATTCAGGATTTACAGTTTTTTCAAGTACATTGTGTTGCTGGAGGTGTAAAGTTTTCCAAAAGTATAATACAGACCTTCAACAAAAGAAAAGGAGGGGAAGAAATAATATTGCTGGTTCTAAAATAGGTTTTAAATAAATAACAAAACAATAAATAACTACACACTAACATCTTGTGATAAGAGAATAGAGATCTAGAGTGAGATGTGGGTCTATAGAGGATGCTAAAATTGGGGCCTTGTACCAAAGAATTAAAAATGCTTTGTCGCAATATGAAATATAGCATACCTACAACAATATGTCATTGGTTATAATATACACAGAAATTTGTCTGCACCGAAATGCTATTGTGTCCCTAAGGGGACAACATTCTTTCACCATTCACAGAATGTCCAGCCTTACAGTTTCTCTGCTGACACACTTTAAATGAATGTATGCTACAGACCAAGGCTTCTAGCAAATAGTGACATTTTATATTTAAAAAGGGCTGATCCATGGAAAACAAGTCAGAAAGAATTTAATAACATATACATTTACACTAAAAATGAATGCTTTAACTCAAAAAGGACTGTTGTGAAGCATGCAGGGCTTGAAAATGTCATATTTGAACAAGATCGATCGATTTATATAGAAAACACAAAAAATACCCAATAACAAATCTCTGTATGTATGTAATGAGATTAAAGGGTACAAAATAAGCGATCCACATTTGGGTTCATCCTTTTGTGTCTGACTTAATAAGACTGGATCTTGACATGAAATGCGTGACTTGAAGTGGAACTGGAGGATCTGCTTGACATATACATTGGAGAGGATCCCTCATGTCCTTTGTGTTCATCACCTGCAAGATTAAGGCACATTTTGACAGGATGTAAGGTGGCTCTTAGCCAAGGACTGTTTACTTGCGCCATGACCAGGTGCTGCGATGTTTGGCCTTAGCATTGGAAGACAAGCGTAACATGACCAATAAGTTGCCACCAGGTCCATCAAAACATTACACACAAAAGATAATATTCCTCCGCCCAGGAGAGCAACCGCCAAGAAAAGGTGTTAAAACCAATCCTCGCCCAGGACAACTGGACGCTGCTAGAGACTGGAAAATGCTGGCAGATGTTGGTCAACGGCTTATTTTTCCACCTGAGATTGCCTTCACTAACCTTCGACCAGATATTGTCTTGTGGTCTGGATCAGCACGCCTTGTCCACCTGGTAGAGTTAACAGTGCCATGGGAGGATGCTGTAGATGAGGCGTATGAGAGGAAGAAACTGCGGTATGCTCAACTAGCCTCTGAAGCGGAACAGCGAGGATGGAGAGTCCGGGTTTACCCAGTGGAGGTGGGTTGTCGAGGATTTGTGGCACACTCTACAACCCGGTTTCTCAGAGACGTTGGATTCAGTGGCCAAGAGTTGCGTTGCACAGTGAAGAACTTATCTGAAGCAGCAGAGAGGAGCAGCAACTGGCTGTGGTTGAGGCGGAAAGATTCTGGCTGGGGATCTCAAGCACAATAGAAAGAAAGAAACGCTGATGAACAGGTAAGTAAGCTGGGCTGAGTTGAGTGGGGGATGGAGGGGGGTGATGCTGGGATGACAGAATCACCGTCGAGCCCTCTTGAGGTGTCGTGGGCTAGTTGACGAAACACAGAGGATGGAAGGTGCCCACTTGAAGACCCCAGAGATATACGGTTGTCATGCTGATGCACTGTGGTTGATCCCTGGAGCCAGCATCGCAGCCATTGTGTGTGCTGATGCGCTAGGAAGGCAAATAAGCTGATCCCTGGAGCCAGCTTTAAACTTCAGCCATCAACACCAGACAGAAGGAGATCTACATCATCATATAGAAGGAAACACAAATGGACAGAGACACAGATGGATCACATTAGTTTACTGTAAAGCTACGTCTTAGTTTGTGCTTATCTTGGCGAGAGCCGAGTTCAAATCAACATGAAGTTTTAACATCTACTCTCGTGTAATGGAAATCATGTATGTTTCCCGTCACACTTGACATCACATATGACATCATCAATGACATCGGCAATGACATCACTAAGCACATGACAAATTCTCCCTGAAGAATGGCCATATGGACTTAACACTGGGAAATCATCGTCCTTGTGATTGGCAACATGTTCAGTAACTGCATTAGCATTCCAATGTTGTTTGCTGTCAATGTGTGCTTTAACGAACAACAGAATTACTCCGAAATGTATAATTCAAGTCAAGGTATGTAGTGATAAGTATTAGATTTTTGGAAAGGAGTACCTGCAAACGAATGGGACATGCAATATGTCAAACCATACATGCATGTTAACACTTTCCATTACATTTCACTGAAAAGGCACCAGTGAAAGGGTAAAGGGGTCTACTATAGTACTGTACGGTATGCTGTTGATACATGTATGCTGTGGTACAGAGCAGTGTTTTATGTCTCTTGTAAGCATAACATCCACGCATTAAAATCCACCTCTTGTTTATTATTATTATTATTATTTATTTCTTAGCAGACGCCCTTATCCAGGGCGACTTACAATCGTAAGCAAATACATTTCAAGTATCACAGTACAAGTAATAATACAATTAAGAGCAAGATAAATACAATAATGAATACAATGACTTTGGTTCAAGCAAGTACAAGTGTGACAAAATACGATTCAATAATACAGCAGATAACAGTGTCAGTGATAGTTACATCAGGATATGATTAAATACAAAATACTACAGATTAAACACTTGGCAGATTACAGTACTCTGAAGTACAGGATTAAATGCAGTAAAATAGGGGGCAGATAAGAGCAAGTAAAGCGCATTTAAGGAAGTGTCCCAGGGGAAGAACAGAGGAGTTCTACGGGTGCTTTCTGAAGAGGTGAGTCTTGAGGAAGCGCTGGAATGTGGTCAGGGACTGGGCAGTCCTGACATCTGTAGGAAGGTCATTCCACTACTGCGGGGCGAGGCCTGGACCAGGAGCTGGGTGGCGTAGTTGGTGAGGAAGGGTCGGATTCTTCGGCTGTTGCTCAGGAAGAATCGGCAAGTGCGTGCCAGAGTGGAGATGTGCTGGGAATAAGAGAGGCAGGGGTCCAGGGTGACTCCGAGGTTCTTAGCGGAGGAAGAGGGAGAGAGTGTGGTAGATTCCAGAGGAACAGAGATAGAGAGATCAGAGGAGGGGGAGGAGGAGGAGGGAAAGAAAAGGAGGTCAGATTTAGAGAGGTTGAGTTTGAGGTGATGCGAGTGCATCCAGGAAGAGATAGCAGACAGACAGGTAGAGATACGGGAGGGGATGGTGGAGTCAGAGGTGGGGAAGGAGAGGAAAATCTGAGCATCATCAGCATAGAAATGGTATGAGAAACCATACGATGCGATGAGGGGGCCCAGGGAGCGGGTGTAGAGAGAGAACAGGAGAGGACCCAAGACTGACCCTTGGGGGACTCCTGTGGAGAGAGGGTGAGGTGTGGAGGTTGCTCCATGCCAGGTTACCTGGTAAGTGCGGTTGGAGAGGTAGGAGGAGAACCAGGTCAAAGCAGTGCCAGAGATTCCCAGGTCAGCGAGGGAGGATAGTAGGATAGAGTGATCGACAGTGTCAAAGGCAGCAGAGAGGTCGAGGAGAATTAGGACAGAGGAGAGAGAGGCAGCTCGGGCAGACTTTAGTGAGTTGGTGACAGACAGGAGGGCGGTTTCAGTGGAGTGAGCAGATCGGAAGCCAGATTGGAGAGGGTCGAGCAGAGAGTGGTTGGACAGGAAAGCAGAGAGCTGGCAGTGTACAGTCCGCTCGAGGGTTTTGGAGAGGAAGGGTAGGAGGGAGACAGGATGGTAGCTCTGGAGGGAGGTGGGGTCGAGGGTAGGTTTTTTGAGGAAGGGAGTGATAGAGGCTTTTTGAAGGCAGAGGGAAAGAGACCAGAAAGGAGAGAGGTGTTGAGGGAGGAGATGAAGGGAAGTAGAGCAGGAGCAGCAGCTTGAAAGAGGTGAGTGGGGAGGGGGTCCAGGGCACACGTGGTGGGTTTGTGACCCTGGAGCAGGGAGGAGAGGTCAGAGTCTGAGAGGGGCGAGAAGGTTAGTTAGTGGGGGATGCAGTGGGTGTAGGGGTTGGAGCAGGAGGGGTGCGGGGAGGGAGAGGTGTTAAAGAGTTTGCGGATATCTGAGATTTTAGAAGAGAAGAAGGAGGCAAAGTCATCAGGGGAGATAGAGGAGGGGGGGAGGGTTTAAGAGGGAGGAGAAGGTAGAGAATAGTTTACGTGGGTTGTTAGTGGAGGCTTGGATTAGATTGGAAATAAGTACATTTAGCGGAGGAGAGAGTAGAGGAGAAGGAGGAGAGGAGAGTGCGGTAAAGGTCTAGGGCAGCAGGGAGTTTGGTTCTCTTCCATTTCTTTTCAGCAGATCGCAGTGTGATTCTTGCTGAGCGGAGCGCAGAGGAGAGCCAGGGTTGGGGAGGGGAGGGGAGGGGCGAGCAGGTTGGGAGGTGAGGGGACAGAGGGAGTCGAGTGAGGAGGTGAGGGAGGAGAAGAGGGTGGAGGTAGCAGAGTCTACGGAGAGTTGTGAGAAGGAGTCGATAGGATGGAGGTGAGAGAGAGCAGTGGAGGCACGGACAGAGGGGGAGAGAGAGCGGATACGACGAGAGGTGACAGTGGGGGTAGGAGGAGCAGGGAGAGAGGGGAGAGACTGTGTAAAAGGGATGAAATAGTGATCGGAGAGGTCCAGGGGGGTGACAGAGAGGGTGGAGGGGCAGCAGGCCCTGGAGAAGGTGAGGTCCAGTTGACGGCCAGCTTTGTGAGTAGGAGGGGATGGAGAGAGACAGAAGTCGAAGGAGTGAAGGAGAGGGAGGAATCCAGCAGAGTGGCTGGGGTTGGAGAGATGGATATTGAAGTCACCTAACAGGACAGTTGGGGTAGACAGAGAGGGGAGGGAGGAGAGTAGATAGTTGAGTTCATCTAGAAAGTGAGTGAGAGGCCCAGGGGGACGGTACAGTACAATTAGCAGGAGTTGACAGGGAGAGGTTAGTTGGACTGCATGAAATTCAAAGGTATTAACAGAGAGTGAGGAGAGGTCAGAGGGGACAGAAAAGAGTAAGGAGGGAGAGAGGAGAAGACCAGTCCCACCTACCCGTCCAGTGAGACGCTGGGTATGGGACAGGACGTAGAGAGAGGACAGGGCAGCAGGAGTTACAGTGTTATCAGGGGACAGCCAGGTTTCAGTGAGAGAAAGGAAATCAAGAGAGAAGTGGGAGGCAAAGGCAGAGATGAAATCAGCTTTGTTAGCAGAAGAGTAACAGTTCCAGAGTGCACCAGAGAGTGTGCGGGAGGGGGGCGAGGCAGAGGGATGAGGTTAGAGGGGTTGGAGGAGCAGCGGCGGAGAGAGGGCAGAGGACGAGGGCGAGAGGACAGAACAGGGATGTGAGAGACAGTCATAGCAGGACAGGTGAGACAAATAGGCACAGTGGGAGCAGTGGGGTGGAGTGTACAGACCTGACTAGTAGATGGCTTCTTCCAGAGCACCGTTCGGTTCGGATCTATTTGAACAGCCTCCCCTCGCTGGACTCCCACAGCTGGACTCCCACAGCTAGACTCCCACAGCTAGACTCCCGGCTCTTTTGTTGAGGCGCTTCTGTTTGCTGGCGCTTCTTGCTGGCGCAGAAATAGGCTGCCTAATATATATAAAACAACTGCGTGGCAAAAGAACCAACTAAACTGCGTGGAAACCAATCAAATAGCAAATCAACTTCTATTCAATTAAACCACTCACCTGGTACTAATCACACACTAACTCAGCTAATTCAAACTCCACCTTACAAAGTTACCAAATGTAGTTAATTTAAAAATTACTTGAAGCAGGAACTTGCCTATCTGCCTCAGTCCCTGGTTCCTGTAGACTGACCACTATTATATACCCACCCTTAAATAGGTTCCACCTCACTTTGCAAGGGGACTGGCACAGCTGCTAACTGCTCTAGAGACACTTTCACACACTTCAAAAGGGATCACACCACTACAGTAGGCTGTGTGGAGACCAATCCAAATGCAAACAACTCTATTCAAGTTAATAAACCACCCTCCCTGATACAATTACAAATTGCAAATCAACCTATTATTCAAATAACCACACTACCTGGTATAAAATCACATACACACACTCCTCCCTAAATTGAAACACCAACTAATAATGATACTTAAATAGTTAATTCAAAAATTAGTAGGAGCAGGACCAATTACCTATCTTGCCTCAGATGCTGGTTACCTGTTGACTCCCACAGCTAGACTCCCGGCTCTTTTGTTGAGGCGCTTCGGTTTGCTGGCGCTTCTTTCTGGCGCAGAAATAGGCTGCCTGATTAATATAAAACAACTGTGTGGCAAAAGAACCAACTAAACTGCATGGAAACCAATCAAATAGCAAATCAACTTCTATTCAATTATGTACTTCATTGAGTACTGTTCAATTTTCACAACGGTGAACTGCAGAAATCTGGAATTGTACCTAAATATTTTAATGTCATAATTGGCTTCCAGCATAACAGTATGTTAGCAAGCATTCATAGTCAACTGTAAAGTTTGAAAGAAGAATGGTTAATCACAGTGCAAACATACACATACTGCAGAAAATCCCACTACCTTTGCCACGTGAAATGTTGCAGATTCCAGATACAGAAAATATTGTTTGTGTGAATATTGCTGATAGCATTTGCAAAAATCTGACTTGTTTAACATTAGTTCCAGTAATACATGGAAGGTATTAGTTCCAGTAATACATGGAAGGTAACACTATACACAGGATCACTTTCATTTTTAACGTTTTATTATTTAAAAGCACAGAGAAGTTAACAGTTTTAATTTCCTATCCTGGTTCAAATCTTTTTAGTTAGTCTCTATTGGGAAGGTAAAATCGGCATTATTGGAAGTTGTCTGTGGTGTTCCACAGACCCCATTCTAGGTCCCTTGCTGTTTTCATTATAAATGCTACCGTTAGGTGACATTATCCACAGACACGGAGTGAACTTCCATTGCTATGCTAATGATACCCAGCTATATTTGTCCCTAAAGCCTGAAGCCAAGAATTTATTCTGCCTGAGTATTATTAGCTACTTGCCTTACAAACATCAAGCATTGGATGTCACAGAATGTTCTAATGTTGAATTCAGATAAAACAGGTTATGCTAGTGGGCTCACAGAACCAACTAAAAGGAAATGTGGGATTACATGAGCTTGACCCTTACAATCTCTTATCAAAACTTAAACTAGGAATTAAGAGTTTGGGGGTCATCTTTGATCCTGATCTCTCATTTGAGACTCATATTAGGGAAGTTACTAAAGTATCTTTTTACCATTTGAGATATATAGCGAAACATAGACCAATTATTTCTATGTCTGATGCCGAGAGTCTAATGCATGCCTTTGTATCATCTAGAATTGATTGTAATTATTATTATTTTATTTCTTAGCAGACGCCCTTATCCAGGGTGACTTACGATTGTTACAAGATATCACATTATTTTTACATAGAATTACATTTTTTTTTTTTTACACATTATTTTTACATACAATTACCCATTTATACAGTTGGGTTTTTACTGGAGCAATCTAGGTAAAGTACCTTGCTCAAGGGTACAGCAGCAGTGTCCCTCACCTGGGATTGAACCCACGACCCACCAGTCAGGAGTCTATGTGCTATCTGGCTTGCAGCTTGTTCAGAATACCGCCACTAGAATTCTGACTAAAACCAGAAAAAGTGAACATATTACCCCTGTTTTGGCCTCTTTAAACGGCTCCCTGTGCAGTATAGAATTGATTTTAAGATTTTGCTGTTAACTTATAAGGCCCTGAATGGATTAGCACCTAGTTATTGACTGACCCTGTATCTTCCAAACCGCACTGAGATCACAGGATGCAGGGCTGCTGGTTATTCCTAGGGTCAACAAAAGCAAAACAGGAGGTAGGGCTTTTTCTTGTAGAGCTCCTACATTATGGAATGCTGTGCCTTTGTTTGTCAGGGAAGCTGGGACTTTTGCAGTTTTCAAGTCAAGACTAAAAACGCACTTTTATAAAATGGCTTTCTTATCTTAGTGGGTTTAATGTAACTTTAAAATTGCTGCTTTTGTATTATTGTATGTGTATACTGTTATTTAAATATGTTGTTTATATGGTCTGATTATGGCAGTTGTATGTGTGACATGTTATACAAATGTATTGTGGTTTGTTATTTTTTTCTGTTATGTACTGTACAGTGCTTTGCAATACTTTTGTATAAAAAGTGCTATATAAATGCAATAAATAAAATGCAATAAATAATACCAACAGAAACACAGATTTGTTTGTGGAATGGAACAGTATCATTGAACTCCCGACCATACCAAAACAACAAAAGTGAAATGAAAATCATATTTCCTAAATTAACAAATTATTATTAGTTTGCCCAGTGTTGACGGCACAAACACACCAGTTTTAATCCAGACAGAAACACAGATGTGACCAGTGTGTGCTGAACTATATATTCCATGTCTCCCTATTCAGTGCAATGGAACAGTCGCAAGTCACTCTGCCTAGGAATGACTTCAGACAGCAGTGACGTCAGACCGTTATCTTTGGGATTCAATTTCGTAAAATTATGACCCCCTAAAAAATATAAATGCCCTGTTGCACATCTACACCCCTGGTAGTATGTTTATGCCAAGTGCGGTTCCTTAATTTGCTATACTTTTTGAGATACAGGTGTATAAAAAAGCATCACAGTCATTCGACACACTGTATCTCAAAAAGTATTCAACCAAATTCTACCCCATTCACAGGGTTTGTTGAGCCTGCCAATCTGACCACACATGAAAACATTTCATGCATATTGGTGGGGTTTTACCCCCCTTTTGAGCTGGTTGTAAAATTGACTTTAAACAGAACCAACCTTCGTTCAAACCTTAACTATGTCTGCGCGACCGCACAGACATAATATATATTATTTATTTATTTATTTATTTGCACATGTTGCGCTATATAATTGAGCCTCTGAGGCAAAACTTAAATGATTACTATATATCTGACTGACCCTGGAAGTATGCCTTATAATCTGGGTGTAAAGTCTTGAATACCGATTGCACCACTTTGATGTAAAACTTATCACTTTGAAAACCCCAACTACCATAGAGCTAAATATAACCTTCATAAAAAGTGTGATAACACTTTCTGGCAGACTTGTTTTGGTATTTAAACAAGAGCTCAAATAACTGCTTAGGCAAGGTCCTTTTTTGAGCTGAAGATTTCAAAACCTCTAGATGCATCTTTACTCTGAGTATATGAAAATATCTGGAACATGGCACAAGCTATTTGCTATTTTACAGCACACTCTGTATTAAGGGTAGAACTACTAATCTGTCAAATAGGTTAACTAGTGGACACTAGTCAAAATACCAATAATCATTGTGACAGGGCAGGAGCTCTGCACAAGCAGAATGTGTGCTTTGTGGTTGGCAGCCATCTTTTGCTCAGGTGTAGAGGAACAAAAGATGGCCGCTTTTACACAGCCACATGATACAATGTTTAATTCATAATTGTTTTATTAGTTAATTACAAAAGTGTGGAATGTGGTCAGCTGGGAATTGAATTACTGATGTCAATTACCCCTGTCCACACCCTATAAAAGACACAAAAGAAAAGTTTCTTGGGAAGGAGATGGTTCAGTGAAGGTGTGTGGGCTGGCATGACTGGAGAATGTTGAAGACAGGACAATAAGAGAAATAACACTGTGATAGTTGAAGCTTTGTTTTATTTGTGATTTAAAAGTAGTTCAAAGCACTTGAACTGCAATATCTGAGCCTGGGTTTGTTATTTCTGACGCTGGCCAGCCTTCACCACACGCCACTACGATACTATTATGCATTTGATAATGTCTGGTGCTCAATTTGTGAACATACTGTTTTGTAACACTTTGCTGTTGTGTGTACTATTTCTTAACTTTTGATTAATGTATTTAAGTATAATTTATATGCTAATTGCAACTGCAGCTGCACTTCTGTCCCTCTGAAACCACATGCTTCACTATTACAATCTGTTTCAGTTCAGCTGAATACAATTAAAATACTGGCATTGCTAAAAAACATTTTAGTTTCCAGTTTTGCTGGTAGAAAAATGCTGTTCTGCTGCTGCTGCTACTTTGCATTTGAATGACTCTGATGACGTGCACTTAGTCAACTACCAGTTTCTTAGATCAGCTGTCACTTTCGATTTGACTAGTCGGCTCAACAACTATTCAGTTTCACACCTATACTATGTACTTCTTCCACTACTATTGTACCACATATTGATGCAATTTCCATTGCACTTTCACTGTGGAAGCTTTATTGACAAAAAAAACACTGTAACCTTGGACAAGCCAAGTGTTACAATAAACACTGAATGCTATGTTGAACTAAATGTGAATTTTACAAACATGCAATTGTTTTGTTGTTTTTAAAAATGTGTTTTTAGTTTACTAATGATAGTGTGGAAAACTGTGCTGAATAATGACAGGTGGTTTTATGTTTAAGAATCATGACAATTCTGTTCCCACCACATTGCACCCATGTTAAGTACATAATGAATCAGTTTGTGGTGCGTGCCATGTAAAAAAAATAATAATAATAATTGGGTCCTGATTCAAGGTTTAGAACCCCTGATATAGGGCATGCATACACAGCCCCATGATACAATCTGGCTGTGTATGCATGCATGCCATAGTGGAGTAGTGGTTAGGGGTCTAGACTCTTGACCGGAGGGTCGTGGGTTCAATCCCAGGTGGGGGACACTGCTGCTGTACCCTTGAGCAAGGTACTTTACCTAGATTGCTCCATTAAAAACCCAACTGTATAAATGGATAATTGTATGTAAAAATAATGTAATTGTATATAAAAAATAATGTGATATCTTGTAACAATTGTAAGTCGCCCTGGATAAGGGCGCCTGCTAATAAATAAAAATACACATTATTTAAATGTGTAGCTTGCGTTTTTTATCTTTTATTTTTACAATTTCTCGTGTCACTGACTGCATGCAACACTCGGAAAATTGCCCTTTTTTATTCATTTTATATTACATGAAGATTCTCATCTCTTATGAGACAGAAATGACAAACTGACCTTGCAGTGGCAAGTTTCCCTGGTTTGCACCATTACAAATACTAATATGTATTCCATCAACCTGCTCAATTATCTGAAATGTTTCAATAAGTTGAGGCTCAATGGCAGTCTCAAAGCTGTCACAGCTCTCTCTTGTGAGACGGCTTGAGTGCAGGTGAGCAGCTCAAGTGTTTACAGGGATCAATATTCAGCCTCACAGTGCACTGCCGACAGAATACAACCCCTCAGTCAAGTAGTGGCTTCTAAGTGAAAAAATGTATTTCTTTTAAAGACTAAAGACTCTTTTCACAACTTGTGCTTTAATTAATGAAGCCTTAACTAACAACCATTTGGATGTGTTACAGTGTGCACAAAACAATCTTAAATTCTTTTAATGAGATGATCAAGTTTTTACTCCTGTTTCGAATCACTTGATAATCTTAATGAACGTTTACAAACACTTCAGGCATTTTTAATTAAAGAACAATTGCTCATTTACATCTCATTACATGAAACACTTCTGCATCCATTTGGAGCCAACTGCTGTACCTTGCTGTGTTGTGAGAGCTTTGTGAATGCACTGTGCTGTGAAGAGCAAGTGCAACACAGCACCTGAGCAGTATGTTTACAATACAATGCAGTCTGGGAACTACATGGAGTAGCAGCATATTTTAAAAGGACCTCAGGTTGGGTTTGACTTAATGCAATCTGGCAGTACCATTCAACTTAAAGATATAACCTTGAAGCAAGCATTGGTTTAGCAAAATAAGGCAAATTAGTAACCTGAGACCTGTATAGTCTTTGACATTCACATTACAAAACTGTACCAGGGTAAGTTGTGGGCAAATGTCCAATTATGTTTCTTTCTCCTCACCGCTGCGAGTACTCACACAGCACGGACATTCTGAGGGCGTATGAGCGTCCACCAAGCTCCCAAGCCTAAAACCAGAATCGTTTTTTACGCCGAGCAATCCAGAGCAGAGGTGGGCGGGCTACCGATCCCGGAAGACAGAGATCAGCTTCTTATCCACTCTGAATATGCTCGGTGTCTGGCCAGTAGGATTTGCTGTTGCTTGATGAGGAGAATAAGTCCCAGGCCGGTTTCCCATCCAAACCCCTGGGAGCGTCAGAGCCAATGCGACACCCTCTTCGGAGTCCCCAGCAAAGTTAGGCCTCTTTGCATAGCCTGGACATGAACTGGCGCCACCCAAGCTGTGTGACTCATCCTGGCTCCGCGCAGCACTTTAACTGGATGAGCCACTCAGGGACCCCCCTACATTGACAGATTTGAGTGATTTATTTAAATATCAGCTTTCCTTTATATAAAGAGATGCTTTAAATAAAGTAGGCCAGATTCTTACTTTATATGTAACATAGGTTACAGCTCAAAAAATAAATAAAAATAAAAACAGTTAAGTATATTATCTGTCCTAAACATTTCACACATACAAAATCAACCAACTTACAAAAAAACATATAATGATGTTGATTATAAACACATAGCACTGCAAGTAGAAACTGAAGCATGGCTGTTTCACATATTGTATGTGATCACTCTTTATTGAGCTACACTTTTTATTTTTATTGGTCCTTTTTGTTGTTTTTGCACATGTGAAATGCGTGGGGGTAGGGGGTATGTTTAAGTTCAACACCAACCCTAAATAAAGTGTTGTTCCTGTTATTAAGCAGTAGTATTATCGGAAACAGTGGTATTTAAAAATAACAGAAGCCAGTTTTCACTTTAGTGAAGTATGCAGGCTACAATATTTGTTTTCATTAAAAACTTGTTGTTTATTATTTATTAGCAGACGCCCTTATCCAGGGCGACTTACAATTGTTACAAGATATCACATTATTTTTACATACAATTACCCATTTATACTGTTGGGTTTTTACTGGAGCAATCTAGGTAAAGTACCTTGCTCAAGGGTACAGCAGCAGTGTCCCCCACTAGGGATTGAACCCACAACCCTCCGGTCAAGAGTCCAGAGCCCTAACCACTACTCCACACTGCTGCCCAATTACTGAAATTCATTTTCAGCTTGTTGTGTACTACTCATTCAATCAAATTAAGTAAGCTTATTTTATTTGTGTATAAAAAATGACAATAGAGTCACAGTCCTTCTTTCGCAGCTAGTGTCATCTTTATGGCACATAAATGGTAAAGTAATTAAATGTCCCTGGCAGTGGACTGTCTCTGTTTAGCGCACGCAAGAACTTGCAGAATGGATGAAACTGTGTTGAGAATTGTAAGAAAACGCATTTGAGAGCAAAACATTTAATGACATTTTTAACTTTCATTGCTGAAGAGGTGATGGGGCTATGCCTTGTCAAGCCCAAATAATGCATCTTCATTTTGCAAAAAGTTGCGATTGCTCTATACCTCGCGAGAGTTGTGGTTGATTTCCTGTGTTAGTTCATGTTAATTTACTAATTTCCGCAGCACTGCGATAATTGCAGTTTCTCCGCAACTCTTTTAGATTTCACTCACTTGTGATTTTACGCAAAACATTCGCAACGCAAGCAGAGTTGCGAGAAAGATGAGAAAATTTGCAAGACCTTTGAATATTTGCCCCTATGTTCGCAGATAGCATGCGTTCTGTAAATAGCCATCCTTAAGCAGTGCATCCTTCCCACATGACCCCATCAGCCTCCCATAGGTCTCTAGGGAGCATTTTGGAGTGCAGTACACAGTGACCCCCCCACCCCACACGGTGTCCAGCATGCAGGAGTCCCCCTCAACACACTGGCATTGTAGTGGACCTCATACACCTAGTGGACCATGATGATGGATGTCTCTTGTGTTATCTGCAGAGTTATATGTTGTTCGTCTTACCTGATGATTGATACGTACATGTAAACTATTGTGAGAATCAGGCTAGTCACAGAAAGGTAACGTAGGCATAAAGATGGCGATAAAGAAAATAAACATGTCACCTGGGTAAATGAGGGCTATCGTCCACCCCTATTTAACCCTCAGCATAATAGCGGATGTGGAAGGGGTAAAGGCAATACAAAACAACTTTTAATTAAAAAATATAGTAGGAAGCAAATGTGTCTTCCAGCCCCATTAACAGATATCATCAGTTCACATTTACTAATTAAACATTCATTTTATATTTCATCACAATTATGTTTACCCTTTCTAACACAGAAATATACATTTAGAGAACAGATTCAAAACCTGGTGACGATGCAGATGTCTTGGTTTATTACAACAATGCATAGAAATCTGATATAAAACATGGAAATGGATGTCATTAAATGCATGGTAAGAGAAAATTGGTCCCTCAGGAACTTTTTGAAGGGGGTTAATGACCTGCTACATCAATCTGGACAGAAACTATGCAAGATGGATTGATTTACTGACCCAGGTGAAATTGTCATTGAATTCAATATTTATTTTACAAATGTAATTTCCCAAGCGTTTCCAGGTATTGTGTTAATTTACACTGCTGATTGTGGACCTACTTTCCCTCTTCATAATGTGGCCGATTAGATGGGCTTGAGTTAGGAAGGTAAATAATGTAGAGGTGTATTAACTTGAGTACATAAAAACACAGTGGACTGGATTTAAAAGGCTTGAAATAGCTGCTGTTTGATGGTCTGATATACACTGTATTAACCTCTTAATACAAAAGTACTAAATCGTTTTTCTAAGGTTCACCAACCATTTGGGACATGTCTTGTTTTACAAAGGTAAAATAACAACATTGACAGCAAATGAAACACAGTACATTTTACTAATAATATTTAATATGAATTTGAATATTATACTACATTATTAGTAAGTACAATTACTGGTTTAGACGGCACAGAAAATTAAACAGTTGTTACACCTTTAGTGTGACAAATATAAACAAGGTTAATAAAAAGAAAAATGGAAGGCATGACCCCAACTGAAAATCAAGAGGCAGGCACCAAAGCTTGTTGTGAGAAAACCCACTGCAGAGAGTAGGCCCCAGGTGCTTTTATAAACAGCTGTCAGGAATTCTGGATTTTTATTACACGACAGTAGCTGTTATTTACTTCATGCTAATAATGGACTTGGCTTTTGCCCAGATAAAATAGTAGTAGATAGTAGTAGGGGGGACCAACCAAGACATAGCTTTGGTGTACTATATGAGCCTTCAGTGCTTTTCCTCCACCAGGTAACGTGAATTTCCTATTGGCCCAGTGTTGATGGCTGAAGTGTCATGCTGGCTCCAATGATCAGCCTATTTGCGGCCTCCCTGGCACATTAGCACACCCAACGGTATCGATGCTGGCTTCAGGGATCAACCAAAGTCTCACCATGGCAACTGTCTGGAATGAGCTGGGTGGGGCACTTTGCAGGGGAAATCAAGTGGGCACCTTCCATCGACTAACCCACAACACCTCGGGATGGTTCGACAGTGATGCTGGCGTCCCAGCTCCACTCCCCTCCATCCCTCACCCAACTCAGTATACTTACCTTAGCCATCCATTCCTTTTTATTGATTTTAACTACCTCCATCATCTCTCTTTTGAGGTCCCCAATTGGCCTCTTTCCTCGTCAACCACAGTCAGTTTCTACTTCTCTCAGCCTCCTCAGATAGAGTCTTCACTACACACCGCAACTCCTGTCCACTAAATCCAGTATCTCTGAGAAGCCAGGTCATGGAGTGTGCGACAAATCCCCAACAACCCATTCCTACTGAATAAACCCGGACTCTCCACCCCCGCTGTTCCACCTCAATAGCTACCTCTCGTATGCCTCATCTACGGAATCCTCCCTTGACACTAAGCTCCACCAGTAGATCAAGGCATGTTGAGACTGACCACAGGAAAATGTCAGGTCAACGTGTGAAAACCCATGAGTGTATACCTTGAGCTGTCAATGTCGGGAAAATAAGGCACAGGCCAATATCTGGCTACATTCTCCAATCTATAGCAGCCTGCAGGCTGCAGGCAAATCTTGGTTCTAACAACCTTTCCTGTTGGTTGTTCTCCTGGACAGAGGAATGTCATTCTCTGTGTGCAGCTATTGCTCATATTGGAATCGACCTGTTGATTTTATCATACTGTTCTTCCAATGCTGATACCAAGCATCGCAGCACCTGGTCATGCCGCTAAGTGAAGTGACCCTGGCTCAGAGCCACCTTACATCCTGTATGAATGTGATTCAGGGTAGTTGGTGATAAACACAGACGATATGCAGGGTTCTCCCCTACCCACACATTGAGGTTCTGCGGTGATGAAAGACCATCATATGTGGACCTGATCAGAAAGCTGATCCTCCTCTATTCCATTGTCCACAGGTATCGCCAGCCAATCTTATGCTGTTCCGCATTCTCCATCTCATCCATTTTCCCCACTTAGCCTGGGACACCCCTTGATACACTCATCCTCTCCTCCTGCTTTTGCACTTCAATAACTACCAACTTCCTCCTTTCAGCTGGAGCTGCTTTGTGCCTCTCGGGAGATCCGAGCTGAGAACAAGCCCTCCTCTTCCCTGTTGCACTTGCCTAATGATATCACTGATATGAAGGGCAGCCTTTGCATCTTCCACCATGTTCTTTGCTGCCCACTAACTCCCTGTTCTCACTACAGGTACTTCCTTCCTCACACACTCATCATGCGATTTCATCAGTGTCATTTCCAGCTGAAACTTGGCGCACTTGAATTCCTCAGTTAGAGCTGAGTGTGGCCACTGCAGTTTCCATTTACCATACCCTGCTAAGACATTGTGGAACTCACAGCCATTTCCTAATATATGAATTAATCAAGGCTTCCAGTCTCTCAACAGTTGACAGGGAAAACTCATACACAATAAGCGGCCACAGCAACCTTGGAAGAAGGACAAAAAAGAATTACAAGCACCAGAGCTAGAGCCAATATGCCTACCTGCATGGCAAGACAGGAGCCAATAGTCTTTAGATCTTCACATACCTGTAGATTTTCTTCACGGCTTGCTCTATCTAACTCCCACTTGGCTCCACCATTTATCTTCTATCTGCATCCCTTTAATTACTGACACAGGCGAGTGTAACCCAAACCCAACCCAGCAAAACAACCAAAACACAGGGATTCATGTAGCAAGACCCACTGCAATTATGCAAACCCCACAAACCACCTCAGCTGGCTGTGAACATCACAGTGACAGTTCTATACTCAGGCTGTGATATGGGAATAGCTTAAAACTTGTTTTAGGTTTTCTGTTTAGTTAGATAGTCTAATAATAATTAACCTAGTATAAAGTCAGAAAAAAATTTAAAACAAGAGAATAATTAATTTTGCTCCTGTCATGGAACAAAACAGCTTGACCAAAGAATTACTGTAGTGGGGAAGAGATTGGAAATCTGTTGCAGGAACGACAACTGACTTGTTTGTATAGCAACAGATACAGAATCAATTTGTGAAAGCCCATGTCAAAGTCAATAAACCTATAGGTCAGTGTGGCAAAGTGCCCCCCCCCTGTGTATATTTTGTGTTAAGTGTTGCGTGTAAATGTTGGTGTATAGTCATTGGTACACGGGATATAAGCGGGTCTGTGCATCACGTGCATTTAAAGTATTAGTATGTGAAACACAGACCCGCTTATATCCCGTGTACCAATGACTATACACCAACATTTACACACAACACGTAACACAAAATATACACGGGGGGGGGGGGCCACTTTGCCACAATCAGTTTAAAAGCTGACATTTTACTGTACACCTTACTGATTAAAGATTACTCTGTATTTCGTTACATTTGTCAATAAACCAATGAAGGAAGCAGCTAAAATGTCAGATATCAGTTGGGATGTTTCTAGGTCTTAATTAAATAGCTAGATTGACGTGCCACTTCACATTTTTGTCTACCGTGTTGCCAAGTGTCAGGAAAACCAGGAGCAGAAAACAGTAATGGTCTCCAGCACCACCAGCAACCCGGCCTTCCCTCTCTGGTGAGTTCTGGTTTCCCGTTTTATAGGGCTGTCACAAGGTGCGTGGTTATCAGAAAAAGCCTACATGTTCCAATTGTATAGTGTGTTATTTTGTGTTCCGTGACACTTACCTTACTTAGTTATAGCATGTCACTTTTAACAAAAGTAAGTGATTTTAAACCAGTTTTAATTGGTTTGATTATGGTTTGTACATAGACTCAAAACAGCTTATTAAGCAGAAACAAAGGTTTTATCATCCCTCCGAGAAAGCCAGTCACTCCAATATGGGTGTATTTCTATGCAAGGCCATCTGGGTAAAAAAACGCGTTATTTAGTACGCGTTTCAAATATTTACTACGCGTTCTCATTTGACTCTCGTACGTGTTGTAATTCTGATACTACACATACTAATTTGGCCAATCAGATCGTTGAAAATGAAACGGGAAAATAGTTCGTGTAATAAATTATCCAATTAAAAGTCACCTTACATCTGCCATTCCCCTCCAATTCGTGGCGGTATATGGACTTGGCATTGGGTAAAGTCTAGTGAAAGGTGAATAGACCCGGACCCTCTGAGACGGGCATCAACCGGCGGTTTCAGTATCAAATATTAGTATATGTATTATTCCTATTATTATCGTAATATATGTTGTGTTTGTTGCACCTTTAAATGAAACATGCACAAGAGTTCTTTAGCCTACTTTTTTTTTTGCACCAGTTTGAGTTAATGTTTAATAAAGCAATACGTATTATTTCTTTAATACGTACAAACAATAAACTCTTTTCTACTCACAGAGAGGTTTGCTTGAAGCAGTGTCTCTTTCAGTGATGGTAAAGTCTTTTTAGATATATTTTCTTTTATTTTTTATCTTTGTAGTAAGCTACGACTACGGTACACTTATTTTTAAGTCCATGGACATACTCGCACGTCATCTGTGACGTCACCTACTTCTGTTCAAATTATTCATTTCTTAAAGGCACGGTGCTCCATTACATTGAACTTCGATCAAACTCAAGGGTAACAAATGTAAACAAACTAGAATACTAAAAAACAACATATGAATGTTTTAACCACCTTAAAGATATTAAGTTTTAGTTTTAAACATTTGGTTACTCTCGTAAAGTACTTAAACGTGTAGGCCTACTCAGAAACATTATGAAGCCCAAATTAAGAACAAGCCCACCGTTCCAGTACAAGGGAGCACATTTTGGCTATACCGTGTCAGTGTCAGTCCCCTCGAAACGTATAAATCTGTGTAGATAACAAAATTACGTAATACCTATAAAGGTCATCTCAGAAGCATCAAGATGAAGTTTTTTAATTTGCTTTGTGTTTTCGACAGAAGAAATAATATATATATATATATATTATTTCTATATATATATATATATATATATATATATATATATATATATATATATATATATATATATATATAGTATATATAATGTAGGTAAATATGAATAATTGATAAAAAAATCAAGCTGAAGAAGGACGTAGTCCGAAACGTCCTGATATATATATATTTTTTATCAGTAATTCACATTTTTGTGTACCTACATTACCTTTTTCTTTTTGATTTTGCAGGTACACAGCAGTTTTCCTTTTTAAAATTTGCCCCCAATATGCAAGACCCAGGACACAGAAATGGAGTTTAATGGAGCAATAACTAAAACACAAAACAGTACAGCTAAGCCGTTTACCTGTAACACAAACAAAAGATTCAAACAAAACCACACAGGTTTACACG
The DNA here is from genome assembly GCA_030684275.1 of Acipenser oxyrinchus oxyrinchus. NCBI lineage: Eukaryota > Metazoa > Chordata > Actinopteri > Acipenseriformes > Acipenseridae > Acipenser > Acipenser oxyrinchus. The sequence continues at coordinate 26,066,924 of CM060258.1, forward strand.
CACGCACTTTTATCTTGACTGCTCGGAAACAGAGCACACCTTCTGTCTCCTTCTACTCAGCAGCCCTGTGCAGACTGACTGCACCTCTTAAATACCCTGCACCTGGTCCTAATTTACAATTACTACCAGGTGCAGGGGATAATTAACAATAAAACAATTAACAAATATAATTAAACAATAAAACAAAACAATTAAACTATTAACAAAATGTGCAGGCGCACATGTTTTATACAGGGAGGATTTTAACCCCCTCCCTGCTGTGTTATAATATATATATATATATATATATATATATATATATATATATATATATATATATATATATATATATATTTGAGAGAGAGAGAGTGTATTCATGTCTCCAGTCATATATGTTTTTCACAATCACATCGCCTTCTAGCCAAAATTGTGCCATAGCCTTATGTTTTCACATATTGTCATTGATTTGCCCCATTGCCGCTCTACTTTATGCATCCAGAGCAGGTCAAACATCAGAAAAAAATCACAAATTGTGCGGCCCTTGCTGCGATTTCATCGGGCAGTGTGTGATGCCCTCTCACAAAGATTTTTTTGCGACGCAACCTCCTCCATTGAGATGGGACGATCGCATCGGGCAGTGTGTTCCAGGCTTAATTCTTGATTTTTTTAAGCCTGTTTCATGTCTGAAATTTTAAAAAAAATGTTATCCAGATGATGATTACTCTTGTAATTACGCTGCATACCTGTAAAATGACCAGCCACCACGTAGGTACTACTGTAAAATGACCAGCCACTACCTAGAAAATGCGTAGTTAATTTACATTTATTTAGAATGCGTAGTATTTTATGTATCCTGATTGGTCCAAATGAATACGTGTAATAGGTATGTGTTGTATAGAGAAACATTCAGGGCAAGAGTTTCAAAATCCTTACAACTACAAGTAGGTAAACACTACAACCAATAAAGAAAATATCCATACATAAACAATAATAATCTCAAAGCAAACACTGAAAAATATACAAAGTTAATAATGTGACAAAAAGAACAATTGTCAATAAAGTATAAAAAAAAAACACCCCACTCACTCGAAGTAATATAAGCTCACTGTAAGGCAGCCATTTTATCCAACTCCTCCTATGACGTAGTCCCGCGTTCCTTTATGTAAAATGTTCAGTACATGGTGCTATACTCCTTTTTAGGTATAAGGTTAAGACACAACACACACACACACTAAAGTATTATTTAACCATTGTATTCCATTGATTGGCGTTTAGGTACCAAACGCTATTTGTATGCTGCATTAAGCACTATTGGCCATCCGTTTTGCATTATTTTGAGATGTGCGTGTGCCTCAGCGGTTCATTCATTTTGTCTGTGTTATTACTTACTGTATTATTAATGTGTTTTAAAAATGTGGACTTTTGGTATTATAAATTAGATGTACTTTTAAAACATCAAAACACACCTCAAAATAATGCAAAATTCGGCATGACATCGTACTTAATACTTTTAGAGGTTTTGTTGTGACATTTATATGCAGAGCAGCTGAAGATTCAATTACTTTCGGACTGGCTAGAAAATGAACAGCCCGAAGTCTGTGCGCAGTATAGAAATATTTCGGTAATACAACAAGACCTTGTTTTTCTCCATGGATATTGTGAAGCAAAGCACCACTACGTTAAAGTAAGTTATTGTTTTTCATATGTAAATATCTGTTAACGTCTATATATGTATATATGTTTGATATTGCAATTGTGTTATTTGTCTGTGTTTTGGAAGACTGATATTATCGATATCAGAGTACGTGAATGATATACAATTTTCATATCGTTGCCCACCATGAGTTGTTATTGAGCACTTTTTTACTTTCACTGTTTAAATATTTAGTTTTATTTAAGTTGATTTGGAAACACTTATTGGGTGTTGTAAGGTTATGTGTCTCGTTTAAATATTTAAGTTTCCCACTATTTTATGTTGTCACTTTTTTGTACACAGGATTTTATTGTACACGGGATTTTTGTACACGGGTTCTGCTGGTGGGAAGCTCCTGGTGCTCTGTCTCCCCTCACTGGCCCCCTTTTGCAATTAAGAGTTCTAAAAACCTTTTTTTTGGGTCTAATACGGTATTTGTACAAAAACAAAACTCATCTTTTTATTTCCAGTTTTTAAAGTACCAGCCATCTATAAAATAGCCTTTCATTTTTTTTTTTTAAGCAAATGAAATGACTTACTATGAAATAAGTTCATACCAGAATCTGGCAAACTGTATTCAAAGTGAATACAAATTAAAAAGGGAAGACAAAGCCTATTTCACAGCTTTTAATGAAGAAATACAATGTGTTCATTATTGTATATTTCGTATATCAAACGAAGACCTAAAATAAATTATGTTATGGTGGAGTGATTAAGAGGTCAAAAAAAGACACATTCGTGGAATGAATTTCACACTTCTGTATAAAGCATGAAACCTAATTTAAATATAAAATACAAAATTCAGGGGCGTCACACATGGGAACAATGCCTATAATGGCTCTAATTGAAGTTTGATAGAAATAGATGTAGAGGCTGCTGACTGAGGATAATTTGGCTTTAGCCCCCTGGGTTTTCTACTCCTATAATGGGAGATCAAGGGTCAGTGTAAAACATAGGAACCTAAGCTTTTATTTGCCATCAAGTAGAGGGAACTGGATTTACTGGTTTGTGTAGCAAACAACACTTTTAAAAGTTTACCAAATTAAATGGTAAAACATAGGTAAGCATTGTAAAGTGCAGAGAGGTATGATGAAGGAAATGTAAAAAAGCATGGCAAACCATGGTAACCTATACAGTATAATACAATACAATTGCTTTTTTATATAGCACCTTTCTTTAATATACTTTTATAAATCGAAAGTGAGTCAGCCAAACGAATACTCTCAGGGAGCAAATTCCAGTCTGGGAGCGTGATTAGAAAAACGTCTTCCACCCATAGAGACAAGACAGAAAAAAGGAACGGAGAGTAGAGCTGAGTTAGAGGAACAAAGAGAACGACCCAGAGTGACGGCTTCACCAGCTCACGGATGTAATCAGGGTCAAATTTCCTACAAGCCTTATAGGTCAGAAGTAGGACTTTAAAATCCATTTCTCTGGTTAACAGGCAGCCAGTGTATAGTTAATGCTTAGTATAACAATGGGAAAAGCATAGGGAAACTGCAAAATGACTGTGTACATGTACTGTGGTAAACATTTACAAGGGGATATGTAGATGCCACAAGACAGTTAGCTTCCCTAATGATGTACAATTGTATTTTGAATGGTGCATTGTGGGATTGAAAATGATGAATGTTATACATTAATTGCTTATAATGAGAGACTATTTTGCCATGTGAAATTGTTGAGGGTAACAAAGCAGTTGACTTGCCTATTGTTTTATGGTTTCATGAGCAAAAATACATCACCTTTAAGTCTATTTTATGTGATTCCTGGTTTTATTTTAAAGTAGTGTTATATTCAATTTGGTTAAGATGAAGAACAAATGTCCCACCCAGGTGCTCTATATGTATGATATTTGAATTACCTGCTACACGTGAGATGTCCTATTGTATCCTAATTCTCCTTGGTTATGCACTCTCTCTCTCTCGCTCTCTCTCTCTCATATATATATATATATATATATATATATATATATATATATATATATATTTAAACTTGGGATGATTCTTAGGGGTGTGAGAGAACCCATTACTCATGAATCCTCATACTCAGGAAGTCTGTTTAATGGAAGTGTTGTTAAAATGCATCTCTGACCCTGATTTTCACTCAGAAAGTGACCACACAGTATTTTAATGTTCATGTAAGCCTCCATCAGCGCAATAATTGAACTCACACGGAAGGCAGAAAGGGCTGCAAATGTGTCCCACATACATACATGCTGTTAACATATAATTCAAAGCAAAAGAACGACACAAAACTGGTTTATATTTAAGCAGTTCTGTATTAAATAAACATGGTTTTGAAGTGCTAGGCATTTAAAAAACAATGTATTTATTTAAAAAAAGTAATATCAACAGTAAATGCCACAGACACAAATAGATCTACTCCAAATTGCCTGTTGTATCTCTCAGGCACAAGTGAACGGGGACTGCACAATAGCGGTAGACTGTGAAAGGTGTCTGTTTTTATTATACGCATTTTATTTTTTATTCATGACAATGACTATTGTCTAAACAAAATATTTATGGATAAATCAATATTTTTTGTGATACACCATTTCTACGTCTCCCTCAGCTCTCCTGCAACTCTCAACAATATATTCTGCCAATAAGCAGGAGCTGTGATTGTGGTATGTGAAAAAATTATATTTTTTATTACTCTCAGAAAGCAGAAAGGGGTTCAAATGCACCCCAGAAATGTCCATGTGCATTTTGAAAAAGGATTCCTCCCATTTCCCGAGTCATTTAAGTGCATTCTTTCTTCCCTGTGTACATTAACTTCCATAACCCTTATTTCAACCTTTCAGTATGATGAGATCAGCTAAGTGTGATGAGATCAATCAGAGAAGACAACAAATCTGCAAAACATGCTATTTATTATCTGAGTGTTATTTGGGGATTTCAGGTATTTATTGTGATGGATAGGGGCTTGTGTACCAAAAAAAAAACTATTATTGTTCAGTATTAAAATGCACAAACACAGATGTTTTCCAAAAACTGCTATATTCGATTTATCTATGATGAAAAATACACAACTACAAAAAAAAAAAAAAATGCATACAACTCGTGGAACATATCTTTGCCACATAAATCTGTCTTCAATGCAAAACAGACTGGTGTTGGGCGAGGCCAAATAATTCCATCACGATACAATACTGATTTTTGGTATCACGATATTCAATGCTATCACAATACAATCAATTGCATAAAGTCCCCTAGAAAAGGAAGGCATGCAGTACCAAAGGGAAGAGAGTAAAACGGCATAACTTGTTCCTGTTTAAACACATAAATCAAAGAGCATGTGCAGTACATTTAACACAAACTTTACAACAGAACAATTTAAATTAAAAAGAAAAAAACATTCAGTGCGGTCTCCTTCAGATGTTTATCACTACAGTTAAGTTGGAAATACATCTCTGTTCATTTACAGTAATTATCACAATGTTAACTGAGAAAGTAAACTGCACATTTGGCAACTAGGTGATTTTATTCTGTATAACCTTTACAGAATGCCCATGTTGCATAAAATATAAACACTAAAAAAATATCCAAAATCAGGTGAAAGCCTGCTTAATATTGTTTTATTATTGGTAATTTTCAATTTACAAGCCACTACATGAATATACTGTGCATGCAAAAGTTCAACTTAATTAATTTACAGAGAAATAAACAAATTACATATTCTGTGTACCTAATTAAACACTTTACAGGCCAGTGTTATAAAAAATACATACCATGGATCACAGGACTAAAGCAATACAGTCCTACTTGTCGGAGTACAACAGAAATAATTACAAGACACATAAACATACCTGTAAAATATACAGAAATAAAGAATACAAAATGTTAGCCTCCAAATTGTGTTTCTTTTTCGCAATAAAAAGACAAATAATTAAGAACACTCTCTTCGTGTGGAACTATTTAGCAACCACACAACACGGACACTTTGTTAAGTTCATTTTACAAAGATGTAATAACTCTAGGGCAAGTGAAACCATTTCCTAGTACTCCTAATAAATGTAACTAATTGTTTATCATATTTCAACAATATTTTGACTATTTAATACTTTTACTGGAAACAAACGATCACATGATCAAGAGCTGACAATAAAAACATTTAAAAATGTAGGCTGTTGTTTCTCCAAGTAATGTAGAAGGCTATCCCAATTATACAAATTATTGCCTGGGACAAGGATTTTGGTGAAATACATTTAAGAAATGACCGTCTTTGCTCCATTTATCTTAATGCCCGGCAAAATTCGTAGACACGTCAAATAATTTTGTAATCAATTTTGGTAGGCATGATGCAAATTACCTTTTTCATTTATTTTGCTTACTGCTATGTCCACCACTGTTGGCATGGATGGGGTTAATTCCCTGCCAAATAAATGTGGGTTTTGTGGTTGTTTTGCACAGCCACAGGTTTAATTGATTACTTGATTCATTTGTTGATTGAGTTAATTAGCGACACCTGCCTGTAATTTGCAAGCAGGTATTTAAAAAAAATGTTTGGTCAGGGTCTGTGTGAAGGGCAAAGTCCTGTGTGGGATAAAGAAAAGGTACCGTGTGAACCGTAGGGTTATTTAACATGTAAACAATAAGTGTCTGCCATCTTTAAAATGTAAACAAACACATGATTTCTTATTACATTCAAATGAACAATAAGCCATTCTTAACCGTAACACTTACATTAAATAATAATGCCCTGGGCATGGCATGGGCTTGGTCTTTAGAGGTGATGAGGTCTTCATCTTCAGGCAAATCTTAATGTTTTGTAATATGACTATTTCTTCTCTTCAGTGGAAATAATAGCAGTGACCACGTTTCTGTATTCTTCACGTTGGCCAGGTGGGGTAGTGTTTTACAGTGTATACAAAATACCTATAAAGGTCTGTACATTCATTTTTAAAAGTAGTATTAGTAATGCAATAAGCAAGAGTGAATACATACTTTAAATTCAAAACCTTGAATTGCTTATCACAGTATGTGCTCTTGTTCAGTTGTGAAGAATTTCAAGGTTTATAAAGCTGAACACTAAATTGCTTTAATACATACTAACAGTTCAGTTCTCAAGATGCAGAATATAACAGTGGGATAGGCAAAGAACTGCTAACAACTTCAAGTAAAATAAATACTGCATACAACTGACTGGTGCATTCATTATAGAGCATTCTGCTGAAACTACTTAAATATGAACAGTGATTATTCTCTACTCTCAGGAAGATGCCTTGTCAGAATTGCAAATACTCTTTTTGTTTATGTATATGCTCTGAGCACACTCTTAAACTCAGGGGAGATGTTCAAGGAGGACAGAGATGTTTTAAACTCCTGTAAGTGGTTTTGTTCGTGCACTCGGTGTGCAATATGTCAAGACAATTTTTTAATAATCAAGAAAATCACACACTCATTTAATTTGAAATTTTAACGAATCAGTATTAGTACTCCTTCAATTTATTAAATGTTTAATAATGGATCGAGTGGTTGCAAGCCACTTTGGATCCCTGCTAATAGGCAGTCTGGGCGTTTCCATTGCCTTTACAGGTTTAACAGCATTAATACTTCAATACAGTAATACAAATATGGTTATCATATGTTTAGCCTTCAGGCTATAAAATGCAAAAAGCTAAAGCGCCCACTGCTAAACCTTACAACATACAATATATCACTCTCTTAAGACTAAAACATAATTTCTATACCTTATAGCAATGCATCCAATATAAACGAGATATAAATTCAAATATATGCTTACCTTACAGTATATGGAAGTGTAGTGTAGGATATATTGAAAAATAAGAACTGTCTTCAAAAGGCAGAGACTTCTGAATATGACCAAACAACAGAGCATGGGCCATGTCAGCTTGCAAGGTTAAGTTCAATGGTATTGAATGGGGTCTTGCTCTGGGCTTATATAAGATTTTCCCTCCATTGAATACATCAGGAGTCCCAATTAAATCTGATCATCAATCTGCCTTGACAGTTCTTATCTTTGAGTTAATGATATATTCTAGAAGGATTCCATCAGCTCTTTTTAAAACTAATTGGAGTTATATAAAAAAAAAACATTGAAAATTAATTGGATATAACTCCTTTTCAAAATATTGGAACATGATCTCATGGTTCTCATTTTCAACACCTCCTTTCCCTAAAATGTAGGTGAACCAAAGTTCACAGGATCCTTGCTATTGTACAATACAATACAAGTTTATATAACCTGGGTCTACAATATATTATATTCCCTCTGAGCAGTATATTATGTTACCTTTTCAGTGTGTTGTCAATTCCCTCTGAGCAGTATATTATGTTACCTTTTCAGTGTGTTGTCAATGGGCCAGTTTAACTTCATATACTCATATACAAATGTGTTAACAGGATATTTAATAGGAATTGTAGGGAGTTTTGCCATAGGCTTTTGTTATGAAGTCAGTGGAAGGTTGTGACAGGCTGACCAAGGCAAGGAGACTCAGAGTCAGGATGTGCAGGGAAAATAAAAGACTTTTAATTAAACAAAATACACAAAACAAAAGGCACAATGGCCAACCAAAAAGACAAACACAAAAACAGTCTTTCAACAAACTATACCAAAACGAACCTCTCACACAGGTCTTCTCCCTCTAACAAACACTCACCAAACTAACATACCCAACCACTCCCTTTTATACAGGTGCCTGGGCTAATTGGGCAATTCGCACCTCATTAGCCCAGGCACATTCCACACATTCCTGACACAAACTCACTAACTCACTGAACCACACCCCAAACTCACTCATATCCACTCTAAACAATACAAAAAACAAAAAAACACCACAAAATAGGTTGCACCCCATCACACACCTCCCCTCCTTGTGCGCAGCACAACATGGCCTAAATGGCCACCTCCCCCCTTAAAGTCCCAAAATCGTCTCTTCTGGTGCTGGGGAGAGGGCAGAGGCTTCCCCTGGCCCACAAGCAGTCCAGTGGTCCCAAGCAAAGATAGTCCGGCAGCCCCAGGCCATAACAGCGGACCCTCAGGAGGCGACGGCGGCAGCAGACCCTCGGGAGGCAACAGCGGACCCTCGGGAGGCGACGGCGGCAGTGGACCCTTGGGAGGGAAACTTGGGAGGGGAGCCCCTGGCCATGAAGGTGGCAGCGGGAGCTCCACTTCTCCCTCGTACTTTGTAACTGGTGACTCCCCAGGCGATGCGGAGCACCAGGCAACCCCAGGCGAAGCAGGACCCTCGGTGACCCCAGGCGAAGCAGGACCTTCGGCGACCCCAGGCGAAGCAGGACCCTCGGCGACCCTAGGAGAAACAAAAGCGGAGCAACAGGCAACCCCAGGCGATGCGGAGCAGCAGGCAACCCCAGGCGATGCGGAGCAGCAGGCAACCCCAGGCGATGCGGAGCAGCAGGCAACCCCAGGCGATCCAGACGTGGTATCCCTGAGCGGAGTGGCTGTGGCATCCCTGGGCGGTGCGAGGCAGGCATCCTTGGGCGGTGCGAGGCAGGCATCCTTGAGCGGTGCGAGGCAGGCATCCTTGGGGGTGGCCAACAGTGCAGGAACCTCCGGCCAGGGTGGCAGCGGCCAGAGTTCCTCTTTGCTGTTGGTAACAGGAGGTAGAGCCCGCTCCAGCTCCTCTAATGGCGGGAGCAGGAACAGCAGCTCATCTCCCTCTGGTGGCGGAGGCAGGAACAGCAGTTCGTCTCCCTCTGGTGGCGGAGGCGGGAACAGCAGCATGTCTCCCTCTGGTGGCGGAGGCGGGAACAGCAGCACGTCTCCCTCTGGTGGCGCTGCTGGCTCCTCCGACAGCGGGGTTAGAGCTGTTGGCACTGTCGGCTCCTCCGACAGCGGGATAAGAGCTGTTGGCACTGCCGGCTCCTCCGACAGCGGGGGTAGGGTTAGTGGCGCTGCCGGCTCCTCCGACAGCGGGGTAGGGCTGGTGCGCTGCCGGCTCCTCCGACAGCGGGGTAGGGCTGGTGGCGCTGCCGGCTCCTCCGACCAGCGGGGTAGGGCTGGTGGCGCTGCCGGCTCCTCCGACAGCGGGGTAGGGCTGGTGGCGCTGCCGGGGTAGGGCTGGTGTGCGCCGTGCTCCCTTCAGCAGCATAAATAGAGGATGCTGGGGACACCAGCATCCTGCCCTTCTCCCCCAGAAAAATTCAGGGGTTGAGCCTGTAACTCCTCCCCTTCTGGCCCTGGAGACGGCAGTAATAGCTCCTCCCCTTCTGGCTCTTGGGACGGCAGCGATGGCTCCTCCCCCTCTAGCTCTCGGGACGGCAGCAGCAGGTGAACCAGCAGGCATGCTCCCTCTGCTGGTGGCGGCAGTGGAGGAAGAGACAGCAGGTAATCTTCCCCTGCTGGAGGAGGTGGCACCAGCAGGTATTCTCCCTCTGCTGGTGGCGGTGGGAGCAATGGGTAGTCCTCCCACAACGGTGGAGGCAGGAGCCACAGGCAGTCCTCCCACTCCGGTGGAGGTGGGAACAGCAGGTAATCTTCCCCTGCTGGTGGAGGTGGCATCGACTCCTCCCTCTCGGGCCGTGGACGCACCGACTCCTGCCTCTCGGGCCGTGGACGCACCGACTCCTGCCTCTCGGGCCGTGGACGCACCGACTCCTGCCTCTCGGGCCGTGGACGCACCGACTCCTGCCTCTCGGGCCGTGGACGCACCGACTCCTGCCTCTCGGGCCGTGGACGCACCGACTCCTGCCTCTCGGGCCGTGGACGCACCGACTCCTCCCTCTCGGGCCGTGGACGCACCGACTCCTCCCTCTCGGGCCGTGGACGCACCGACTCCTCCCTCTCGGGCCGTGGACGTTCGGGCTCCTCCCACTCGGGCCGTGGACGTTCGGGCTCCTCCCACTCGGGCTGTGGACGTTCAGGCTCCTCCCACTCGGGCTGTGGACGTTCAGGCTCCTCCCACTCGGGCTGTGGATGTTCGGGCTCCTCATAGTACCGGAAGGGACAGGCGGCAAACTGATGTTGTTGGTTACAGAGGGGGCACAACAGTGGTGACCTACAGCTCCTCGGGTGCCTGGCCCTGATGTACTCCTCCTCCTCCCTGTCCCTCGCTTCCCGGTCCTTCTTCCACCTCATCCTCTCTTCCTTTTTCCCTTTTTTTTTTTTAAACAAAACAAACAAAAATCCTGCACTCCTGCTCCAAGTCTCCAGAGGCACTCTCCCTCTTCTGACACCACCTGTGACAGGCTGACCAAGGCAAGGAGACTCAGAGTCAGGATGTGCAGGGAAAATAAAAGACTTTTAATTAAACAAAATACACAAAACAAAAGGCACAATGGCCAACCAAAAGACAAACACAAAACAGTCTTTCAACAAACTATACCAAAACGAACCTCTCACACAGATCTTCTCCCTCTAACAAACACTCACCAAACTAACATACCCAACCACTCCCTTTTATACAGGTGCCTGGGCTAATTGGGCAATTCGCACCTCATTAGCCCAGGCACATTCCACACATTCCTGACACAAACTCACTAACTCACTGAACCACACCCCAAACTCACTCATATCCACTCTAAACAATACAAAAAACAAAAAAACACCACAAAATAGGTTGCACCCCATCACAAAGGTCCAGTTATTTTCATCTAAATTAAGTCTACTATTAACAAGTTTTCATTAATTCTTATAATGTAATGAAGAGAACAGACATTACCCCATATAATCCCTTATTCTGGTACCAAAAGGTATTTTATTCGTTAATATTAACTTTAGATTTACATGCATTTTTTGGAGGGTTTACAACAAACTTGTCTGTGGCCGGAGGAGGGTATAATTGTAATTTAATTGAGGTGGGGCTATGCTAAAATTAGTTAAATGAAAGTTGAAATACATTTGGGATATACGGTATAGCAAAATATAAAATAAACATAATAAACTTACAAAGCAAAATAGCACAGAAGGACTCTTAAACATAGGTGGCCTATTAAAGCTATTCAGTTCAATTGAGTGATGTGTGTAGGTATTTTAGTCTCTTAGGCAGATCTCCCAGTTAGTCTTATTTGAAATCTTTTGCTTTGAGAGGTAGCATGCTGGCTATTCTGTAGGGTCACTGTGTTTGTAGGCTATAGCCTATGCTGTAGTATGTGTTCCGAACCTTCCACAATTTGTTTAAAAAGGGGCTTTTTTTAAATTTAGTCGTTGCCAATTATTTTTATTATTTTCTTCCAACTCACTGCTACCATCCCTGCGCTGACTGGGGAGGGCGAAGACGAACACACGCTGTCCTCTGAAGCGTGTGCCATTAGCCGACCACTTTTTATCACACTACGGACTCACCATGCAGCCACCCAAGAGCTACAGCGTCGGAGGACAATGCAGCTCTCGGGCAGCTTACAGGCAAGCCCGCAAGCGCCCGGCCAGACTACAGGGGTCGCTGGTGCGTGGTGAGCCGAGGACACCCTGGCTGACCTAAGCCTCCCTCCCCCCGGGTGGCGCACGGCCAACTGAGCGCCGCCCCCTAGAAGCTCCTGTCCTCGGTCGGCAAAGGAATAGCCTGGACTCGAACTTGCGACGTCCAGACTATAGGGCACATCCTGCACTCTACACGGAGCGCCTTTACTAGATACGCCACTCAGGTGCCCCCCAAAAAGGGTTTTTTTTACCACAGTATCACCTGTTGTCTTTTAAGAAAGCATGGAATCCTATCTATTTCAAAAGCCAAGATCATACAGGTCTGATTTGGAGGAAGATTGCAGGTGAGATACTGTATAGCCACAATGCCTACTGTATATCTGCAATCTATTTCATAAACGTCCACACAGACTAACGACATTTAGCAAGCCAGAATGGACCATTATCTTTTTATAATGCACTATTTTGTCACACACTTATTTAGTTTTAATGAAGTGCGAGATAAAACGTGGTAATACCTTAGGGGGTCCCTGGCTCTTTTGGCTTGATAAACAGCATGCCGTACCATTCACTTTGCCATATGTGGCAACAAGAATAATGCTTCATATTACTGCGGCAAACACAAACAGGTATCATTCCAAAATCCCAAATATGTCTAAAAGTGCAGGCCCACATTTTTCCAAATGTTTTGTGGCGCTTGACAGGGGGATTTTTATTAACTGTTCCCTGGCATTACAAGGAGTAAGCTTACATTACATTTGCAGATTTTGTTCTGTAAAATCTGTCAAGGTAATTATGTGTTGATCTACTGTTACATTTAGGTTATTACCATTTAAATGCCTAAAAAATACTAGTATGGTATTGCCAGATATTGCAGTTTTGCTTTCATTCGTGGAACTCTTTCTCATTTATGAACAGGAATCAGCCAGCATCTTGAAATGTAATCACCCAGAAATAAAGTCCTCATTTATAAACTTTAAATTGTTGTAATTTATAACCTTTATATTCCTTGAGAAAGTGTTAAAAGTGGGATAGTAGAATAATGTACACGTTAATGTAAGTAAAAAGTGGATTGTTTTCTTAACATGTTTGTGAGGTCGTACCGATGACTGTTATACTGTACATGCAACTTTCTTTTGGTATCTGCAAATGCCTACTCTACTGTATATCTGCAATCCATTTAATAAAAGCCCACACAGACTAATGATAATATCTCACCTGCAATCTTGCTCTAAAACAGACATGTATAATGTCAGCTTCTGCAATAGGTTGTATTCTGTGCATTCTTAAAAGAAAAAACTAGTCGTACATTTGTAAAAAAAAGCACCTTGTGCATGGTTCAGTTTCATTCTTGCTCTGTGATAATATTCAAACCAAATACTACTTTCCTATAAACACTGTAGCTTTACAGAATAGGCAGAATGCTATAACATGATTTCAAAGACTTCAGTAGTGCGTGGGAGATCTGCCTCAAGCCAGAAACAAGTCCTTGTTTTCTGTTGTAAATATAGCCACAGTTGCACAACACAACCACACTATACAATGTTATCGATGTGTTGGGTTGCTCTATTGTGTTGGACAACAAAATCTCTCTAGAGTGGACTTAACATTTAGATAGATACCTCTAAATCTACAGTACTGTGCAAAAGTTTTAGGCAGGTGTGAAAAAATGCTGTAAAGTAAGAATGCTTTCAAAAATAGACATGTTAATAGATTATATTTATCAATTAACTAAATGCAAAGTGAGTGAACAGAAGAAAAATCTAAATCAAATCCATATTTGGTGTGACCACCCTTTGCCTTCAAAACAGCATCAAGCATCAATTCTTCTAGGTACACTTGCACACAGTTTTTGAAGGAACTCGGCAGGTAGGTTGGCCCAAACATCTTGGAGAACTAACCACAGTTCTTCTGTGGATTTAGGCAGCCTCAGTTGCTTCTCTCTCTTCATGTAATCCCAGACAGACTCGATGATGTTGAGATCAGGGCTCTGTGGGGGCCATACCATCACTTCCAGGACTCCTTGTTCTTCTTTACGCTGAAGATAGTTCTTAATGACTTTCGCTGTATGTTTGGGGTCGTTGTCATGCTGCAGAATAAATTTGGGGCCAATCAGATGCCTCCCTGATGGTATTGCATGATGGATAAGTATCTGCCTGTACTTCTCAGCATTGAGGAGACCATTAATTCTGACCAAATCCCCAACTCCATTTGCAGAAATGCAGCCCCAAACTTGCAAGGAACCTCCACCATGCTTCACTGTTGCCTGCAGACACTCATTCGTGTACGCTCTCCAGCCCTTCGCGAACAAACTGCCTTCTGCTACAGCCAAATATTTCAAATTTTGACTCATCAGTCCAGAGCACCTGCTGCCATTTTTCTGCACCCCAGTTCCTGTGTTTTCGTGCATAGTTGAGTCGCTTGTCCTTGTTTCCACGTCGGAGGTATGGCTTTTAGGCCGCAAGTCTTCCATGAAGGCCACTTCTGACCAGACTTCTCCGGACAGTAGATGGGTGTAACAGGGTCCCACTGTTTTCTGCCAGTTCTGAGCTGATGGCACTGCTGGACATCTTCCGATTGCGAAGGAAGTAAGCATGATGTGTCTTTCATCTGCTGCAGTAAGTTTCCTTGGCCGACCACTCGTCTCACGGTCCTCAACGTTGCCCGTTTCTTTGTGCTTCTTCAAAGAGCTTGGACAGCACATCTGGAAACCCTGTCTGCCTTGAAATTTCTGCCTGGGAGAGACCTTGCTGATGCAGTATAACTACCTTGTGTCTTGTTGCTGTGCTCAGTCTTGCCATGGTGTATGACTTTTGACAGTAAACTGTCTTCAGCAACCTCACCTTGTTAGCTGAGTTTGGCTGTTCCTCACCCAGTTTTATTCCTCCTACACAGCTGTTTCTGTTTCAGTTAATGATTGTGTTTCAACCTACATATTGAATTGATGATCATTAGCACCTGTTTGGTATAATTGTTTAATCATACACCTGACTATATGCCTACAAAATCCCTGACTTTGTGCAAGTGTACCTAGAAGAATTGATGCTGTTTTGAAGGCAAAGGGTTGTCACACCAAATATGGATTTGATTTAGATTTGTCTTCTGTTCACTCACTTTGCATTTAGTTAATTGATAAATATAATCTATTAACATGTCTATTTTTGAAAGCATTCTTACTTTACAGCATTTTTTCACACCTGCCTAAAACTTTTGCACAGTACTGTATGTCACTGGGTAACAGGGAAAAAATACATGAAATGTCATTTGTATGAGAAACATTCTGACATTTGAATATTTTGCTTTATAACAAATATACTCCTTTTTTATAGCCAGTGCTTTGCTTTGGTACATTCCTTGTGGAGGAGGTTCATCTTCATGAACATAATAATTGCTTGTCTTTGATAGTCAGTATGCAGATGAAAAAGTGTGTCACCTTGGAGAAACGTATAGTGCAATCACAACGGCCTTTTCAAACAAAAATCAGCTCCAGGCACCTTGTATTTAATGAAAGCTGGGTAAAATGCCTTTGTCTCCTGCGGAGTGCTCAGCAGGTATGATTAGAGGGAACTTTTATCTCAGCCATATCTCTGAGCTGTGCAATGGCTGAATCAAATTATTTGCTATAAAATTACAGTCATTCACAGCTGACTTCAACCCCCTGAGCTACACTTAATCGTAGGCCAAGAGACAGTGAGTGTGTCACCCTGCTGTTAATTAACATTGAAGTTTATTATAGAAGCTGACACATTAAAGAAAAAAAAAGAAGAAAAAAAAACTGAACACAGTTCAAACAACTTAAATAGAAGGGAATGTATTGGCAAAATTGGTTATCTATCTTTATTTCTTTATCAGGGATTAGTCCATTGAGATGCAAGCACAGGGATATCTTGTTGGCAGCAGTAGAGTATGTTACAATAAGAAAACTGTTGATGAAGGCATTAGCTAAATAAATTCTCTACTTACAATTTGTACCTCAGGTAGACAGGACACCAGGTATTTTGTTGGCACTGTTGATCTCTCCACAATCTATGTGTTCTGTAGCACAGATGAAAAGCCTACCTTTATTAGATCCTGAGATTCTGGATGCTGACACACATCTGTAGCTGCCGCTGAACCATGCAGGGCCTGTAGCAAATCACATATCTCTTTCAGTCATTCAGAATGCACTGCAGCCACTAGAGGGGGTGCTGGTTTTGCAGGAGAAGAGCTGTTGGTTTGAATGTGACTTGAATCATTGCTTGTGGATCAATCTGTAATGATCTTATCAGATAAATCATGATACTGTACATGAAAAGGCTTATAACAACATGTGAAGGAGGATGATGGCCTTTGCTTTCTATCATCAAAGCCATTACTGGAATTATCTGTATTTTCATAAAATCCATAAATAACTTCAAGACACTGAGAGACATGTACATCTTGAATGTATGCATTAGGGCATACCAATCACCAGCAAGAGGGGTACTTCGCTCCTCAAATCTTATTTAATAACTTAATATCCCTACAGTTATCTAGCTGTTTTACAAGAGCAGTGGTACCCAAAACTATTATCTATTTACTAGAAATGACAAGAGACTGGGAGCTGGACAGTTATTTCCCATTAAACCCACTCAAACCCCTTGTTTACTGAATATCTTGGTATCCCTGAAACATGGTTAGCCCTGATTTACAATGATTATCAACTGCCAGACCATGCTTGGAATACACCACCACAGCGCAGCCATGTTAAACACAGATCTTTAATGTCAGAAAATGGAGGAGTCACCATGGAACAAGCATAGTCATCAATAGTATACTCTTTATGCAGTGCAGTGCAGAATACTTGGGTGGGATCATTTTCTAACTGTTTCCTCAAAAATGTGTTTCTGCAATAGTAACCGGCAATACAGGTAACACACTGAATGATGTTCCCTCACTGCTTTCTTAGTGTTTGATCCATTGTCTGTGGCAAAGGATGGTCACCAGACTTTTTCTGCCACTGTCATCATAGTCCTGAGGGCCGGTGCACGGGTGTGTGGGGAATATTGGGTGGCAGGGTGGGGGTTAAATTCCTCCCTGCAAAAACATGTGGAAATGTGGCTGGAGTCGTGCACTGTGAGAGACAGGCAGGGATCAGTCTCTGTTACACACCAGTGCGCTGTGAGAGACAGGCAGGGATCAGTCTCTGTTACACACCAGTGCACTGTGAGAGACAGGGAGGGATTAGTCTCTGTTACACACCAGTGCACTGTGAGAGACAGGCAGGGATCAGTCTCTGTTACACACCAGTGCACTGTGAGAGACAGGGAGGGATTAGTCTCTGTTACACACCAGTGCGCTGTGAGAGACAGGCAGGGATCAGTCTCTGTTACACACCAGTGCACTGTGAGAGACAGGGAGGGATTAGTCTCTGTTACACACCAGTGCGCTGTGAGAGACAGGCAGGGATTAGTCTCTGTTACACACCAGTGCGCTGTGAGAGACAGGCAGGGATCAGTCTCTGTTACACACCAGTGCACTGTGAGAGACAGGGAGGGATTAGTCTCTGTTACACACCAGTGTGCTGTGAGAGACAGGGAGGGATCAGTCTCTGTTACACACCAGTGTGCTGTGAGAGACAGGCAGGGATTAGTCTCTGTTACACACCAGTACACTGTGAGAGACGGAGGGATTAGTCTCTGTTACACACCAGTGTGCTGTGAGAGACAGGCAGGGATTAGTCTCTGTTACACACCAGTGCACTGTGAGAGACAGGGAGGGATTAGTCTCTGTTACACACCAGTGTGCTGTGAGAGACAGGGAGGGATCAGTCTCTGTTACACACCAGTGTGCTGTGAGAGACAGGCAGGGATTAGTCTCTGTTACACACCAGTGCACTGTGAGAGACAGGGAGGGATTAGTCTCTGTTACACACCAGTGTGCTGTGAGAGACAGGGAGGGATCAGTCTCTGTTACACACCAGTGTGCTGTGAGAGACAGGCAGGGATTAGTCTCTGTTACACACCAGTGCGCTGTGAGAGACAGGGAGGGATTAGTCTCTGTTACACACCAGTGTGCTGTGAGAGACAGGGAGGGATCAGTCTCTGTTACACACCAGTGTGCTGTGAGAGACAGGGAGGGATCAGTCTCTGTTACACACCAGTGTGCTGTGAGAGACAGGCAGGGATTAGTCTCTGTTACACACCAGTGCGCTGTGAGAGACAGGGAGGGATTAGTCTCTGTTACACACCAGTGCGCTGTGAGAGACAGGGAGGGATTAGTCTCTGTTACACACCAGTGTGCTGTGAGAGACAGGGAGGGATCAGTCTCTGTTACACACCAGTGTGCTGTGAGAGACAGGCAGGGATTAGTCTCTGTTACACACCAGTGCACTGTGAGAGACAGGGAGGGATTAGTCTTTGTTACACACCAGTGTGCTGTGAGAGACAGGGAGGGATTAGTCTCTGTTACACACCAGTGCGCTGTGAGAGACAGGGAGGGATCAGTCTCTCTTACACACCAGTGCGCTGTGAGAGACAGGGAGGGATTAGTCTCTGTTATACACCATTGCACTGTGAGAGACAGGGAGGGATTAGTCTCTGTTACTCACCAGTGTGCTCTGAGAGACAGGGAGGGTGTAACGGGAGATCTGTGCTGACTATCTGGCATATCCGTGGTTCTGCAGGAAGAGGGCAGCAGTCTCGTAAGATCTGCCTGTAGGTCATGGCGATGACATGGAGAGGTGGGGAAGAGGGTGTGTTGGCTTTCCCGCTCTCTGAGTGGCTGAGAGGCGGGCCTTGGGGGGATTGCTCAGCCCATAAGAACTGCGCTTAGTTGTGCATTTGGGTGGCCGGAGAGAGGATTTACACTGGAGAAAGACGTCAGTGTAAAGAAAGAGCAGGCAAGCACGGCTGAGTGAGTCAGCCTGCCTTAAAAGAAACAAAAAAATATAAGAACTAATTACGTACCCAAGGGGACGTGTGTAGTTATACGGGGAACTCTGGCCACCCCAGTGTATAGAAAATAGTGGAGCGTAGGTCGGAGGCCCGTATTGACCGGCTTAGCGGCAGTGGGGGCACTGCGTAAGCAGCACTTTTGTTTTGTAGTTTTATTTTCCCTTTTTCTTTCGCCTTTTGTTTTCACTATTATTTTTAAGCACTTGTATGTGCACTGGACTGTATACCAGTATTGGTAACCCTGTGGTCCTGTTTACTGTTGCCAGTATTCAGGCCATGGACAAATCTGTTCATGGAACTGTTTAAGAAAGACAACTTGGAGAAGGATCATCTGCTAGAAACTGAGCATACAGTACCAGGATCGTCAAAGAATACTGGATTTAGCTAGAGCAGCTGCATCCCTGAGATACTCCAGACATCCTCTCTTGATTTATCCTGATTTCTCAGCCGAAACTACAGCAAAAGAGGAGGATGTATACACCAATCCGAAGATTTCTGAAGGAAAAGTGGACTTCTTTATCCTGTGACTTTAAAAGCCACCTATCAGGAATGCATCACAATGTTTAAAACTGTCT
This sequence comes from Acipenser oxyrinchus oxyrinchus, assembly GCA_030684275.1. Classification (NCBI taxonomy): domain Eukaryota; kingdom Metazoa; phylum Chordata; class Actinopteri; order Acipenseriformes; family Acipenseridae; genus Acipenser; species Acipenser oxyrinchus. The sequence continues at coordinate 26,086,429 of CM060258.1, forward strand.
AAGAAGCTCAGGCTTTCGTCAAGCACAATTTCAACATTAACCTTGAAATCGCAGGACTTTTGAATATGGAACACTGAAGATATGGTAAAAACATACTGCTAACTGTACTATACATAAATTGGAATCTATTTATTTATTTATTTATTTATTTATTTATTTATTCACCAAAAAATGTGAATATATTAATTACATTTGATGTTATTTCTAAAGTGCTACACTAGTTTCAATCGAAAGATGCCAGAATACATTGTAAAAAGTCTAAGCCTGTTGCTTTTGTTTCAATGTAACTTTTAAGATCAACAGAACAGTTATTTTTTCTATATTAATTTTAAATCAAATTCTGATACACTACTACCCTACTTTTAATCCTTAGGGGTTTATTTATGTATTTATTTATTTAAATAATAATAATAATAATTAATAATTATAAATAGTAATAATAGTATAAATATTTAATATAGAAAGTAGTACAAATATTATATTTCATAGTCATACTGAATGTATTAATTTGGTGTGTGGTAGTGAAAGCCTTCCACCTCCGCAAAATAACACCATATATATTTCGCTTTTAGAGACCAATAGAGAAATATACTGTTGCATTCTTTATAAAAAGGCACACTCTGTTTCATCTACTTCCAAAAATATGTTTTATATACAGCAACTACATTTTAGCAGATGTTGTAACATATATATATATATATATATATATATATATATATATATATATATATATATATATATATATATATATATACAGCCCTCCATTAGTATTGGGACAGTGAAGTCAAAATTGCTATTTTGGCTGTACACTCAAGCAATATGAAAATACGATAAAAGATGAATATGAGGCAAAAGTACAGAATGTCACCTTTTATTTCTGGCTGTTTCAACACATATATGTTTTACCAACTAAGAATAACAGCACTTTCAGAGTTCCATCCGCCCATTTTATGTGAGCATAAGTATTGGGACATTTGGCTCACAGGTGTTTCTAATTGATCAGGTGTTTCCTGTTGCATTGATTGTTCACAAATAAAAGAGCTGTGAATGTGTAGTCTCAGTTCTATCCTTTGCTTTTGCCTTTGGAGTCTGCGTTTGGTGTCAGTAGGCGTAATCCAACATGAAGACTAGGGAGCTGTCTGTGAAAGAAAAGCAAGCGATTTGGATGCTAAAAGAAAAGAGGAACTCAATTAGAACCATAGCACAAAAGTTGGGCATAGCCAAATCAACAGTTTGGAATGTCCTGAAAAAGAAAGAAACCACTGGTGTCTTCAGCAATTGGCAACGACCAGGTCGGCCAAGGAAAACAACAGCAGTTGATGACAGAAAAATGACCAGAGCTGTGAAAAATAACCCTAAAATAAGTGTCAGTGAAATCACCAACAACCTACAGAATGCTGGGGTGAAAGTGTCACAATCTACTGTTCGCAGAAGACTTCGGCAGCAGAATTACAAAGGCTACACTGCAAGATGCAAACCTCTGATCAGCACCAAAATCAGAAAGGCCAGATTAGAATTTGCTAAAAAGTACAGAGATGAGCCAGTAGTGTTTTGGAACAGAGTTTTATGGACATATGAGACAAAGATTAACCTTTATCAAAGTGATGGGAAGGCAAAAGTGTGGAGAAAAACAGGAACTGCAGATGATCCAAAGCATACCACCTCATCTGTGAAGCATGGTGGAGGTAGTGTCATGGCATGGGCATGCATGGTTGCCTCTGGAACAGGCTCACTCATCTTTATTGATGATGTAACGAATGATGGCAGCAGCAGAATGACTTCAGAAGTGTACAGAAGCATCTTGGCTACCAATGTACAAGAAAAAGCCACCAGACTCAGTGGGCGGCGCTTCACAATGCAACAGGACAATGACCCAAAACACACTGCCAATGCAACCAAGGAGTTCATCAGGGGAACAAAGTGGAAAGTTTTAGACTGGCAAGTCAATCTCCTGATTTAAATCCGATTGAACATGCATTTCACTTGCTGAAGAGGAGACTGAAGTCAGAAACTCCCCAAAACAAGCAACAGCTGAAAATGGCTGCAGTAAAGGCTTGGCAAAGCATCTCAAAGGACGATACCAAGAGTTTGGTGATGTCAATGGGTCGCAGACTCACTGCTGTTATTGCATGCAAAGGATTTGCGACTAAATACTAGCTTTTATAGTTCTTATATTTGGTTTAAGTTGAATTGTCCCAATACTTATGCTCACATAAAATGGGGGGATGGAACTCTAAAAGTGCTGTTATTCTTAGCTGGTAAAACATGAATGTCTTGAAACCACCAGAAATAAAGCATGACATTCTGTACTTTTGCCTCATATTAATCTTTTACTCGTATTTTCATATTGCTTGAGTGTACAGCAAAAATAGCAATTTTGACTTCACTGTCCCAATACTTATATAAAATATATCTATTTTTTAAGTTTATAAGTTGCAAACTACAATTCAAATATTTTGTTTTGCCTGATTTTAAATGATTAACTTGAGAATAGCACCGCCTTTAAGAACATTATTATTAGTTTATTTAGCAGACACCTTTATCCAAGGCGATTTACAGAGACTAGGGTGTGTGAACTATGCATCAGCTGCAGAGTCACTTACAATTACGTCTCACCCGAAAGATGGAGCACAAGGAGGTTAAATGACTTGCTCAGGGTCACAGAATGAGTCAGTGGCTGAGGTGGGATTTGAACCGGGGACCTCCTGGTTACATGCCCGTTTCTTTAACCACTGGACCACACAGCCTCATGGAACGTAAAAGATTTTAACAATCCAATTAAACGTAATAAAATTCTCTCATCTCTATGAGATTAAATTGTGATATAGCATTACTATAGATAGGGAATGTGGAGGTGGGTCTTGCCAGTGTATATGCTCCTAACACTAAGCAAGCTGAATTTTACAACCAAACAGGATCTAAAATCCCATTGATTGTTGCAGGAGATTACAACACAGTCATAGATTATCATCTTGATATTGTCTTCTAAATATATTAGTAAATGCTCTAAACCTTCAAATTAATTAGAAAATATGTTAAAAGAATTAGGCCTAACAGATCTGTGGAGACTTTGTAATCCCTTTGGCCAAGATTATAAATTTTTCTCACAAGTACACAAGTCATTTTCATGAATTGATATGATATTTACCTCTAAATCCATTATTAAAGACACATCTAATGCCGATATAGGGGTCATTCATATATCTGATCACGCCCCAGTATCTATTTTATTGACACCCATGTCCTCTTGCAAACGTCATTCACACTGTAGATTTAATGTCTCATTAGTAAAAGATCAAGCTTTTAAAGAATTTATACATGCAGAAATTAAGGAGTTTCTTCTCTTTAACAAAACCCCAGATACTTCTCCAGCCATTCTATGGGAAACGTTAAAAGCCTTTCTTAGAGGTAGAATGATCTGCTATACTGCCAAAAAGAAGAGAAAACAAATGGAAGAGATTCAATGTCTACAAGAGAATGTAAAAAGAATAGAAATCAAATTTAGATTTGATCCCTCTTCAAATTATGTAGAGTTGACACGTACTAAATTTAAATTAAACAATCTGATTACTGATGAAGAAGTGTGTTTGTTAAACAGATTGAAAAGAAAATACTGAGCATGGGGATAAACCTGGCTCATACTTTGAGAAAGTTAGTACACTCCACAATTATTCCAGCAATTAGAACTGAAAATGGTCAAATTTCAAATCAACCAGGCATTATTAATAAAGAATTTAAAGTATTATAGCAAACTACTGTATATAGTTCCCCTGGTGAGCTAAATTATGATAAACTTAATGCTTTTTTTAGAGATCTTAAATTGAATAAATTGAAAGTTATAGATAAGGAAATATTGGATGCACCTATTACAATTGAAGAGATAAAAATGCAATAAATGTATTGCCTATCAGATCACACAATACTCAGAGTGGTTATTACCGTCTTTAGCAGAAACACAATCACTATTGAAATTATAAGAAGAAATTGTAGCACCCTTTTCATTGAAAGAGAACCTGATGCGCGGTCCACCCAGTTTCCTGCGCAATATTCCTACTATCATAAATAGTTATAATATTTTTATTACAATTGGTAAACTTCTAAACGCTAAAAGAAATGTATATTGGTATTCGGGGATTTGGAATAGTGCACTGTTTGTATAAAAAAAAAACCCTATGGAGTGACTCTCTGGCTGAATTTGAAATAAATATAGTTAAGTGGAAAATTCATGTCATTAAGATTTTAATTGAGCCGACACTAGCATATATACACATATTAAAAGAGTAATTTCAACCCTAACTGAATCATTTTCCACAAAGCTTGCTCCCACTAAATTAGAATTATTTTTATTCAATCAATCAAATCAAAATTAATTTGTTTCCAAATTATTAAACGTATTATTAGATAATATTAATTTGGAAAAAGTCTCCTAGTCCTTTAATAATAATATGGACGAATATAAAAACATTTGGCATAAAGCGTCAACTTACCTTACCTCCCTAGATTCGCTAGACTGAACACAAAGACACGCTCAATCCACAAATCTTGAATAAACCGTAATGGACTGCAACGGAAGTGAAGCCTTCATACAGATGTGGCTGTTTATTACTTCCTCCAATTACAAGCAGCCATCACACTTGACTCTCTCGAGGTGGGTCCCTACTGAAGCAGATGGTGTAATGGAACTGAAAACATTTGTCGTATATCCCGTTTCTCTGAAAGCTGTTCAAAGCCCATCTACAACAGTGACAGATGAACTTCAGTCTAACCCTCCTGCAGATTCTGTTGACCCTACTACTGAGGACATGGAGACAGCAGCTACAGCTTTTTGAACGAGCCTTATCAAGGAGTAGTCTTCTGCACTAGGAGTGTTGGATTCCTAAAAATCCTTGAAGAATGGACTAAATATTGGTAACCTCCTCCCCTTCCACTCTTTACCTTTTGATCCCCGTCTCCTCTCCCCCTTGCTTTTTGGTTGCTACTCTAATTAAAATAAAAATGTTGCCATAAAGGTTAATAAGTGCACAGGCAATTATATTATGTTCTACTCTTAAATAGTATCGACAATGAGAGGAAACATGTTTCAATTTAATTACGAAGCTACAGTTGTTAAACGTGGTTCTGAAACTCACTGTTCATTTGATTTGTGCTTTTTATGGCACTTTGTTTGAAGAAACAAAGAAACCATTATTATCTGTTAGCTCAGGGAATGACTGTGTGTAATGCATAAGGGGGTCTGCACTTGGGTAATGTTAGAGTTTAGAGTTTTTCCAAACCAGGGAGGCTTTCAATGTTGAAATCCTACTGCGGGTTATGTTTTGTACGAGGAACTATCGTTCCTCTCAAATTGTATGGTATTGTTCCAATGTTTTATGTTGCAGAGCCCGCACCTTTTGTGATAATCAGAATGGTAACTGATTTATAATCAGACCCAGATGCCTTGCTAGCAATATCTCTTTGAACTCTGGAGATGAATAGAGTTCAGATTCTCATTATCTATGGCAGAGGGGTCACTTTTCAGACGACAGAGCCGCTAGTTGCCCTCAGATCAGAAGACAGTGCAAGATCTTTTGCCCCCATTCCACATGGTTCATGGCTCATACAGGCCAGGATTTGACAAGCACGTTGACAGGAAGCTGGCAGCAAGTCACTGCCTGCAACAGCAGAAAGGAATGTTTCTAGATAGATAAAAGCAGGGTTAGAAATTTGTACTAGCCCTGCACCCAGTTATGGGTTTCTAAATTACCATCAATTAAGTATATTATTTAAATGGGCAACCCCTGTTAAACATAGTGTTCCTTCTCTTATCGGTGCATAAACAATTCCTAACAGTCAACCTACAGACGCAGGTGAGACTTATTCAAGTGTGATCTGTTCAGAGCAGATTTAGCAGAGGCCTCAATGTTCAAACTCCTGGCACCTGTTGATTTCAATAATATACCTCAACAAGTGGAGTTCAGAAACCCAGGACTGGGCGCAGGACCAGTGGACCTTTCTAACACTGGATATGAGGAATATAACACAGAATAATTATTAACAGGATTTTACAACTGCCTCCCTGATGTTTAGAATAGTATATTAAATATCCTATTTGTAATTCAACATTACTACTCTCCATTTCTCATTTGGAGGAAACAGAACTATTTTGTTAGCGTCTCTTCTACTTCACACTTCACTAGGAATACCCTGTCTGTATCCATTGCCACAAGATGAATGTCCTCCCATACTGTAGGCATGAGACAGATTGAACTTCCATCTTTGTCATCTAAATCTTTCATGTGCTGGATAATTTCTTTTTTGCAGCTGTAAATATCTTCTCCCTTGATTGGTATCAGTCGTTTACTCAACAAAAAGTTTTGTTGGTGGCTCCGAGTTGGCACGGTTAAGCAGACTGGCATAAACTCGGTCCTGCTTCTGGCGCATATTAATTGTGAGTTCATCATACGTGAACAATTTCTACAGCTCCACAGATCCCATAGAGCCAGTCAATTTGTGCAATTCCTCTTGAGTAAGAAGCACAAAAGGTGGTTTCTCATGCACAGGTGGAAGCTGTAGCAAATCCCCCAGATGTAAGATGTTGATTTTTCCAAACCAGCCGTTGTCTTTGTTGGCAGTGTGGAAAATCTCACAGAGGCGAAGATGGATGTATAACAAGGTGACATTAATCATAGACACCTCATCAATAATGATGGATAAGGGCATCTGCTAAGCAAATAAATAATAATAATAATAATAATAATAATAATAATAATAATAATAATAATAATAATAATAATAATATATAATTGAAAAAACTTTAGGAGCTTTGGTTTGTTTCAACAGAATCATAATTAATCCTTTACCCCAGATGCTTTTATCAAAAGAAGCTTATAGAGATTAGGGTGGATGAACAATCATCAACAACTGCTGCTGCAGAGTCACTTACAATAGGACCTAGGTTTTACGTCTCATCCGAAGGACGCACAAGGAGGTTAAGAGACATCAGAAACACACACAGTGAGTTAATGGCTGAGCCGGGATTTGAACCAGGCTCCTGGTATAAAGCCTCTTTCTTTAAGCACTGTCCCTCAATGTTACAGTATATATATTGTAAGGCAGCGGGTTGTGTGAGACAGCAGGGAGGGGGTTAAAACCTCCCTGAAGAAAAAATGGCACCTCTTTTGTTTAGTTTAATTGTTTTACTTTATTGTTTAATTGATTTGTGAATTGTTTTATTATGAATCATTCCCTGCACCTGGTGCTTATTATTAAATTGGGACCAGGTGCAGGGTATTTAAGAGGAGCAGTTAGTCTGCTCTGGGCTGCTAAGTAGAAGGAAGCAGAAGAGAGGTGCTCTGCTTCCGAGCAGTCATACAAAAGAGTAAGTGCTGTGTAAACCTGTGTGGGTTTGTTTGTGTGCCAGGTAAACGACTTAGCCGTCCTGCAAGTTAGTCAGGGAATAACCTGTGTAGTAAGTACTCCAAAACGGAGTTAGGTTTTTGTTTTGTGTTGTTTGTTTTTGTGTTTATTAAAAAGTAGTGCAACTGCGCTAGAAAATCCATTTCTGTTGTCGCTGGGTCGTATTTTTAAAGGGGCACGAACCCGTGAGTGGTGCAATCTTTCACAATATATATATATATATATATATATATATATATATATATATATATGCACGTTACAGTTATGTGTGCAAATGTATGTGTGTTCAATGAAAGTGTCATTCATATCATTCAATTTTTTCACATTACAAATGTGTTTGTTACACATAAATAAAATACATTTAATTTTTTTTAACGTTTACAATATAAACCCTGTGTGGGAATCGAACCCAAGACATGCTTCCAATGTAGCTTTCACGCCACAAAGTTTGTACTTCCATTTCACTACATTTGCAGGTAGTATAGCAGTAAAGTTACAGTTTTAACAAGTGGCAGAAGGGAGGCTGGCTTACACTTTTATTGTATTTTGTGCGTTATCCCTAGGAATTCCAGGGAATGGACCGGACCGATGGTTTTGTCTTCGGAAAACTGGGACGCCAAGTGAAGCGAACAGGGTTTTCAGTTGATTAATTGCTTGCGCTGAAGGATGCGACAGAGGAGAGATGAAGAGGAAGTCATCAATCAAGTGGAGGAGGAATGGAACTGGTATATCAGCTTTGTCTAGCCTTGAACCTTGGCCTGTTATTTTGATAAATTTGATAGCGTCTTAATATAGTGCAAGGAGAACTGATTGTGAGAAATGAGAGAGTTTATGCTGCTTATACGGCTTCCTGGGGGGGGTGACAGATCGATGATGAGGCGCTTTTTTCAGGTTGGGATGCCTATAGGATTGATGCGATAAATGGGAAATGGAGGAACAGAAAATGGTCCAACCATGAAACCTTTGTCTATTTCTGCTTGAATAAGAGAGCTGACAATGTGAGGTTCGGTTAGAGCGGAGTGTAGATTTTTGCAGGTGTAGGAAGATGATAGGATTTTGGAGAGGCTGGTGGAGAATCTGTATGAGATAGGAGGTGAATGATTTGTCTGGGTGGTAATGAAGCTCTTCAGATAAGGCTGGAACGTTGATAGGAGTGGAAACCAGTAACAGCTTTGATTGTCATTTGGGACAGGATGGACAGATGGATTTGGCGTCACCACAGAAACTGCAGATATGAAGGATTTTGCAGGAAGGAAGGTAACAGACTGAGCAATTATTTCAGATTTGTTTAGAGCCAGAGAACTTGATATTGCGGCAATTTCTGTCGCGGATTGAAGATCTATTGGGTGGAGCTGATGTGTGGATAGGGTTTGAAGCAGATAACATTGAACTAAAGTGTGGAGGGGTGAAGCATAAAGCTGTTTTGAATGAGGCTGAAGCTGGACAGAGGGGGGTGGAGTGGGCTGTGGATGTGCAGACTCCACAGGCATTGGCTCGCAGGCTGCTGAAAATGGGGTTAAAGAGATCCAAATCGGGAGAGGACCAGTCCACGATATGATTGTCAGCTGATAAAATGGAGGCAGCTTTAGCTGAAAAAGCCTTGTGATATTCATAAAACATGGTACCCCTGTGAGCTCTACTATGTAAAATAAATATTGATCCTATTCTTGGAGGTGGTGAGGATAGACTGAGGAGAGAACATTGTGGTAGATTGAGAATGCAATGACAAACTCTCAGAGGAATTTTTTAGAAGGTGTGGGTTGTGGGATTTGAAGGTGGCTGACAGGTCCCCGCAGTCCACAACACAGTGGTCCAAAAACTCTTATGTAGCGATAAGAATGGAGACTACATTGATATCCTTATAGGGGCTGAATGAGAACCAGATGCAACAGCTGATGCTAAACTGTATTCGGGTATTTCAATGGTAGGGACTGTGGCTGAGGTACCGGAAGAGGAAGCTGCTGTGGGATAGGAGATTGAAGACAGGGTGGGAATGGCTGCTGTTGCTGGAGGGCATTAATAGTTGAAATGGAGTTGGCTATGGGCTGTATGAGGTCTTTCAAATCATTACAGATGGTTTGGTGAAGATGAGAAAGAGGATCTTGTATCGAAGTGCAGAGCTGAGCTGGCTCTGTGGGGGCGGATGCAGTGCGCGGAGTGGGGGAGGGGTGTCTGCTTGTCGTTGCTTGCAGGCAAGGAGTGAAGACGGGCTCGGCAGACATTGCCTCACAATACAGGTTGAAGAGAGAGTCGGTCGCTGCCAACGGGAATGTTGATTCCTTTGTCGAATAATGCTTTTAAAAATTTGGCAATGGGCCAATCTTTGTAATGAAGCTGCAAGGAGGCTGAGCGGTAGACTGACGTTTTGATCGGCGTGGTCGCTGGGCTGAAGACCTGATATTCGGAGAGGTGGCTAGTAATGGAGCCGCTAAAGTAAGCGAGAGAGAGGCTGCAGGATGGAGCGGATCACCACAGCAGGTAGGAAACATTGTTTCATGATTAGAGTCATCCAAATTGAACGAGAGAACAAAGCGACGTGGATTCACCATGTTTCGAAGTGAAGCACGATTAAAGAGTCGACACATTAGCTAGAAAGCAAAAGACCATACAGAGAAGGAGCGTGAGATAGGGGTTTAAATAGGAGGTTACTAATGATAGACATTAATTAAGCAGCCCCAGCTCCTGCCCCCTGAATCTCGCAGAGGTAACATAAAATACACATTTTTAAATAAACCTTTAGAGTGCAATATATGTACGTGTATTGCTGTTTTTGTAAACATCTGAATGTTCATTAATACGAACCATTGCGATGTTCCGGATGAACAGGCTTGTACTGCATGTTATTCTTAGTTAATTTTTAACTGTTGTTGAAATGATATTGTGCGTTCCGGAACTTTTTTGGGGGGGGACTCAAGCACTGATATTGTAACGTTTTCATGTTTAGGAAGTAGTACTCGGGGAGTTGTTGTTGAATTCTCAAAATGTTTGTTTTATTTGAAACTGCAGAGAATTCCTGTCAGGGGCCGGAATTCACAGCACCAAAATAATAACCCTGCGTTTTAGTCTTGGCACTTTCACTGCATATTGTCTCCGGTCACAGCTCACACGCTCGCTCAGTTGCACCCACAGTTTCTCATTCAAGTTCAGCACTGGACTGTCTCCAGTCCCGTCATTTCCCACCGCTGTCCGCCTCATTAACCAGTCATATCCATGCTCTGCAACCCCTGAAAACAGCAACACACATTCTTCCCACTCATTCACTCACTCGCCTTTCCATGCAAAGTAACGGCGTGACCCGTTCCCCTTACAATACATGTAACATAAAAGACAGACGAGACAAACTGAACAGACAACAAGTCCTGCAACAAGCAATTGCCCGGGTCATTGCAATATATTTTTTTAATTTGAAAGTAAAAATATATGAAAGCATGATGACCTTTATGTACAAAAATCTTCACTAATATACAATTGAACAAGAACTGTTGAGTATTTATTTTCGTTTCATACAGTATTAAATGGCAGTGTTAATTTATATCTGATAGTGAGGAACAAATAAATAAATAAATATCAAGATAAAGAAAGAAATACATATCTATGTATTGATTTATGTATTCATTTATTTCAATATTTTTTTATATTTTTATGTTTTACTTTTACCAAATATATATATATATATATATATATATATATATATATATATATATATATATATATATATATATATATATATACAGTACTATGCAAAAGTTTTAGGCAGGTGTGAAAAAATGCTGTAAAGTAAGAATGCTTTCAAAATAGACATGTTAATAGATTATATTTATCAATTAACTAAATGCAAAGTGAGTGAACAGAAGAAAAATCTAAATCAAATCCATATTTGGTGTGACCACCCTTTGCCTTCAAAACAGCATCAATTCTTCTAGGTACACTTGCACAAAGTCAGGGATTTTGTAGGCATATAGTCAGGTGTATGATTAAACAGTTATACCAAACAGGTGCTAATGATCATCAATTCAATATGTAGGTTGAAACACAATCATTAACTGAAACAGAAACAGCTGTGTAGGAGGAATAAAACTGGGTGAGGAACAGCCAAACTCAGCTAACAAGGCGAGGTTGCTGAAGACAGTTTACTGTCAAAAGTCATACACCATGGCAAGATTGAGCACAGCAACAAGACACAAGGTAGTTATACTGCATCAGCAAGGTCTCTCCCAGGCAGAAATTTCAAGGCAGACAGGGGTTTCCAGATGTGCTGTCCAAGCTCTTTTGAAGAAGCACAAAGAAACGGGCAACGTTGAGGACCGTAGACGCAGTGGTCGGCCAAGGAAACTTACTGCAGCAGATGAAAGACACATCATGCTTACTTCCCTTCGCAATCGGAAGATGTCCAGCAGTACCATCAGCTCAGAATTGGCAGAAAACAGTGGGACCCTGGTACACCCATCTACTGTCTGGAGAAATCTGGTCAGAAGTGGCCTTCATGGAAGACTTGCGGCCAAAAAGCCATACCTCCGACGTGGAAACAAGTCCAAGCGACTCAACTCTGCACCAAAACACAGGAACTGGGGTGCAGAAAAATGGCAGCAGGTGCTCTGGACTGATGAGTCAAAATTTGAAATATTTGGCTGTAGCAGAAGGCAGTTTGTTCGCCGAAGGGCTGGAGAGCGTACACGAATGAGTGTCTGCAGGCAACAGTGAAGCATGGTGGAGGTTCCTTGCAAGTTTGGGGCTGCATTTCTGCAAATGGAGTTGGGGATTTGGTCAGAATTAATGGTCTCCTCAATGCTGAGAAGTACAGGCAGATACTTATCCATCATGCAATACCATCAGGGAGGCATCTGATTGGCCTAAATTTATTCTGCAGCATGACAACGACCCCAAACATACAGCGAAAGTCATTAAGAACTATCTTCAGCGTAAAGAAGAACAAGGAGTCCTGGAAGTGATGGTATGGCCCCCACAGAGCCCTGATCTCAACATCATCGAGTCTGTCTGGGATTACATGAAGAGAGAAAGCAACTGAGGCTGCCTAAACCCACAGAAGAACTGTGGTTAGTTCTCCAAGATGTTTGGGCCAACCTACCTACCGAGTTCCTTCAAAAACTGTGTGCAAGTGTACCTAGAAGAATTGATGCTTGATGCTGTTTTGAAGGCAAAGGGTGGTCACACCAAATATGGATTTGATTTAGATTTTTCTTCTGTTCACTCACTTTGCATTTAATTAATTGATAAATATAATCTATTAACATGTCTATTTTTGAAAGTATACTGTATATATATACAAGTACTGTGCAAAAGTTTTAGGCAGGTGTGAAAAAATGCTGTAAAGTAAGAATGCTTTCAAAAATAGACATGTTAATAGATTATATTTATCAATTAACTAAATGCAAAGTGAGTGAACAGAAGAAAAATCTAAATCAAATCCATATTTGGTGTGACCACCCTTTGCCTTCAAAACAGCATCAAGCATCAATTCTTCTAGGTACACTTGCACACAGTTTTTGAAGGAACTCGGCAGGTAGGTTGGCCCAAACATCTTGGAGAACTAACCACAGTTCTTCTGTGGATTTAGGCAGCCTCAGTTGCTTCTCTCTTCATGTAATCCCAGACAGACTCGATGATGTTGAGATCAGGGCTCTGTGGGGAAATACCATCACTTCCAGGACTCCTTGTTCTTCTTTACGCTGAAGATAGTTCTTAATGACTTTCGCTGTATGTTTGGGGTCGTTGTCATGCTGCAGAATAAATTTGGGGCCAATCAGATGCCTCCCTGATGGTATTGCATGATGGATAAGTATCTGCCTGTACTTCTCAACATTGAGGAGACCATTAATTCTGACCAAATCCCCAACTCCATTTGCAGAAATGCAGCCCCAAACTTGCAAGGAACCTCCACCATGCTTCACTGTTGCCTGCAGACACTCATTCGTGTACGCTCCAGCCCTTCGGCGAACAAACTGCCTTCTGCTACAGCCAAATATTTCAAATTTTGACTCATCAGTCCAGAGCACCTGCTGCCATTTTTCTGCACCCCAGTTCCTGTGTTTTCGTGCATAGTTGAGTCGCTTGGCCTTGTTTCCACGTCGGAGGTATGGCTTTTGGCCGCAAGTCTTCCATGAAGGCCACTTCTGACCAGACTTCTCCGGACAGTAGATGGGTGTACCAGGGTCCCACTGTTTTCTGCCAGTTCTGAGCTGATGGCACTGCTGGACATCTTCCGATTGAGGGAAGTAAGCATGATGTGTCTTTCATCTGCTGCAGTAAGTTTCCTTGGCCGACCACTGCGTGTACGGTCCTCAACGTTGCCCGTTTCTTTGTGCTTATTCAAAAGAGCTTGGACAGCACATCTGGAAACCCCTGTCTGCCTTGAAATTTCTGCCTGGGAGAGACCTTGCTGATGCAGTATAACTACCTTGTGTCTTGTTGCTGTGCTCAGTCTTGCCATGGTGTATGACTTTTGACAGTAAACTGTCTTCAGCAACCTCACCTTGTTAGCTGAGGTTTGGCTGTTCCTCACCCAGTTTTATTCCTCCTACACAGCTGTTTCTGTTTCAGTTAATGATTGTGTTTCAACCTACATATTGAATTGATGATCATTAGCACCTGTTTGGTATAATTGTTTAATCATACACCTGACTATATGCCTACAAAATCCCTGACTTTGTGCAAGTGTACCTAGAAGAATTGATGCTGTTTTGAAGGCAAAGGGTGGTCACACCAAATATGGATTTGATTTAGATTTTTCTTCTGTTCACTCACTTTGCATTTAGTTAATTGATAAATATAATTTATTAACATGTCTATTTTTGAAAGCATTCTTACTTTACAGCATTTTTTCACACCTGCCTAAAACTTTTGCACAGTACTGTATATATATATATATATATATATATATATATATATATATATATAAATATATATATATATAATATATTTCCATGTTGACAAAACAAGTTAATTGTCATTAAACTTGGATGTCCTGTAATATACATATGCATGGATACAAGTGCCTGGGGTCTGGAAAAGTGCAGAAAAACAGGAGAAAAAAAAAGTGGAGAAGGACATTTTTACGTTACTTTGGCAACTTATTTCTCTTACTGTCTGACAGGTATTGATTTTTTTTCTAACATTCACTTTCCCTGCAGTAAAATTGGCCCCTGGCTCCCTCCATTCCAGCCATGTGAGAAAGTGCCTGGAAGAGGGGGCGGGGAACTGGGGCCTTTACTAGTTGACCAATGTGCCAATTAATTAACCAATTTGGTAAATGGTTGCAGCTGTATATGAAAGGCTATAGAACACCATGCTGAGGATGGTAGTTGTAAGACAACGCAAGAAGCATTTGGGAGACTCGATATTTTGACATGTATCTACGACACACTGAATCCCATGCTGAGTTTCAAAGCAATTATTAGTTCTGGTAGTGCACTAAGATCATGGTCTTACAATAATTTTGTGTTGTTGAAGCATGAGTGTCAATAAGGCCTCTTTTTGACCCAAGGCTTTCTTGAAAAATTAAACTTCCGGAAAACGTTTGTTAATAGACATTGAGCTGAGGTTTGAAGATCTTATATCGATACCATAGACTGTTTTTGTCAGATCTACTGTAACAATCACTTCTGCACAAAACTAACAAAAGGTTTTCAGTACATTTTTTTTTCCTGGTGTACATTTGCAAATATTTGTTTTCGTAGCTGTGCACAAAATAGTCAGGAATACACAGGTTTGTATTTATATTTAAAAAGAGGAATACAATAATGCAGGTGTAAGGCTATATTGATGCAAGTTAATGTTGTCCCATTGTTGACCATGAATAACCATGGTATTATGGCTGCTATGATTAAATCAAAAATCGATTTTTCGATCGATTCCATTCCTCATTATATACAGTACCAGTCAAAAGTTTGAGTACACCTGCTTGAAACCAGGTTTTTCATGCTTATCTATGCTTTTAACTGTATAAACTTGTCTATAAACACTTAATATTTCATTATATGATACGTGTGCTGATAATCATAAGTGAATTGCATTCAAAAATGTTATTTTTAAATGAAAATGTAAATCTTGTCAATTTCAATGAAATGGTCACCCAAAGCAAGGGGATTTCAGTCTGAAGCCCAAGTCAGTTAAAAGTCTGAAATGTGTATAACACGGTGTTAGAACACTGGCCTAAGTATAAAAGTGTCTTTGTTAGATGTTCTCCAAGTTAACTAGCATGTTACCTAATTAACCTTTTGTCACCAATTATTGTTAACAGGTGAGGGTCCATGATTACTATAAATATAGGTAGCATAGGCACAAGTTTGTCATTCCTGAATGTAAGGGAGCAGAAAATGGCAAAATACGCTCAGTTAAGCAAAGAAAAAAGACAGTCTGTAATTACTTTAAGAAATGAAGGTCAATCTTTAAGACAAATTGCAAGAACTTTGCAAGTGTCTGTAACTGCTGTGGCCAAGACCATCAAACGATTTGAAGAAACTGGCACTCATGAGGACCAAACAAGGTCAGGCAGGCCAAGGGTGACCTCAGAATCAGAGAACAAGTTCATTCGAGTCACAAGTCTGCGAGACCGGCGATGAAATACAAGCTCAGCTAAATGCTACTAGAAGTACAGATGTTTCAACATCAACTGTTCAGAGGAGATTGCGTGAAGCTGGCCTAACTGGAAGAATTGCTGCAAAGAAACCATTGTTAAGAGTGCAGAATAAGAGGAAGAGACTTGCCTGGGCCAAAAAACACAGAAACTGGACGTTTGAGGAGTGGAAGTCAGTCTTATGGACCGATGTCAAAATTTGAAATATTTGGGTCCAACCACCGAGTATTTGTAAGACGCAGAGATGGTGAGCGCATGAGTTCTGCATGTGTGGTTCCCACTGTCAAGCATGGAGGAGGCAGTGTCGTGGTCTGGGGTTGCTTTGCTGGTGACAGAGTTGGTGATCATTACCAAGTCCATGGCAAGCTCAACCAGCATGGCTATCATAGCATAAATCAGAGGCATGCCATTCCATCAGGATTACGGCTAGTTGGGCAGTCCTTCATTCTTCAGCAAGATAATGACCCGAAACACACCTCAAAGTTGTGCAAGAACTATCTGACAAAGAAGGAAAGTGAAGGACAACTCAATCTAATGACCTGGCCTGCCCAGTCTCCAGACCTTAATCCCATAGAACTTGTATGGGACGAACTGGACAGAAGAGTTAAAGCAAAGCTACCCACAAGTGCCCTATATCTCTGGGAATTGCTGCAGAAGAGCTGGGAAGACATGTTGGGTGATTTCCTGCTGAAACTTGTTAACCGAATGCCTCGTGTTTGTGAGGCTGTTATTAAGGCAAAAAAAGGGTGGCTATTATGAGGAATCCAAGATTTAGAAACAATTTTCAATTTTCTTGAACATTGCTTTGATACTCCTTATGTTTTGTTTTCTATATTGTAACATGTGTTTTCATTTTCAAATATTTACAGAAACGTATACAACGTAAAACATTGTCAATTATGAAAAAAACCTAGTTTCCAGCAAGTGTACTCAAACTTTTTACTGGTACTGTACATCAATACAAATACTGGATAATCAATTCAATAATTCAATTTTTGTAACACGCATAGATAATAACATTATTTAAGTTTATCAGCAAAACTGCACCGAACGCCCTGCCTTGCTATTTACAGTATTTCTGCCAGACTATCTATTTACAGTATTTCTGCTCTTCTTTTCCAGCTCGTGTTAACTAGCATCTGATTTGCTCGTCCCATCCTACCAGCGAATCAGTTTTAAAAATGCTTTGTAAGTACGGCCCTCTGTGTATTCCATGTAAACAAACAAAAAAGCACAGGACGACAGGCTTGTATTCCTGGCAGACAGCCTGTAAATAATAAAGTGTGCACATTGAAGAAAACTGACTGTATATAGTTTACGCTTCTTTGGAGTTTCAAAATGAACTGTTATATAATGAATATTTAACAATATTCAATAACGTTAAAAAAAAAAAGATCAGTGATGTATTATTATTATTATTATTGTTATTATTATTATTATTATTATTATTATTATTATTATTATTATTATTATTATTATCATTATTATGCTTTAGGCAGGGATTTCCGCATTGTGTGTTTCACAGATAGTGAAGGTTAGGTGGTACAGTATTAACAAGATGCAATGCATGATGCTGCAGCTGTCACTGAATAAAAAAAAAAAAAAGACGGTTTTCATAAACCTGGGTCTAGTTTATATAGATTACATTCCAAAGTACTGTAATCTGTTTGGAATAAATATTTTACACCCCTGTATTCTGTTAAACTTTCTTTAGGCTTGTTGCTAATGTGTTTTTTTTTCTAATGACGCTATCAAGGCGTAATTACTCCTCGCATTCCCAAGCTTTTGCTTAACTGCAATGATTTTAAAATAATCACATCGGGGGGAGAGGAATGGATTGAAAATGTATTTGGGCGGTACAATCATCGATATTTATTCGAACGATTCGATTTTGTGTGTCCAATTAATCGATTGTTATTTGGAGACTTAACTGACAGCCCTACACGGTATAATAAACTGGTTGTGATGCAATATAACAGGTGTGATTTGGCAATGGTAACCACAGTAAATTACGGTCAAGTCAAGGTAGACTACAGTATGTTAATAGTTAATGCCAACCTTTAATTTTCTACATTGGTAACATTATTACTGGCTCCCTAATCTTATCATTCTGATGAATCATTTTGTTCATTGCTTTTTACTTCAATTTAGGATATGCAAACCACTAATCAAAAGGTTTGAAGCAAAGGACATAAAAGTGAATTAGTGATATTTGAGGTTACAAAATATATTTAAAATCCTTGATTAGCTCTCCTTTGACCATGAACAAACATGGTGTAACTTGATTAATTTTGCCAGAGGAACGTATCATCCTCATAGGAACGGTTTATCAGTGGAGACTCCTTGGTGCTGCCTGGTGCGTTTGGGGATTTCAAACCCTATTCATGGTTTCTGTTGTGCCGTGACTAGTTTCAGCGCATGCATGTTTTCCAAAGTGAATCTGTTGTTGTATACACCACCGCCATTGAACCACCAGTTTACAATTACCATCATATCTTCAGCTGACATTAAAGCAGCTGCCCAATCAACATTAAATAACCAGACATCTGCTTCAGCAGTGTAGGGGTGCCAGCCACCAATCTGAATTAATGGCATTACTCTTGCATAATGGATATCTCTGTAATGAATGTATGGTGAGAAAAAGAATAATGTGGGGGCATTAAAATCTTATTAGGAGTGAGACTGGCTTCCATGATTAGAATGCTTTGCATTTTGTTAGATAGTATAAGCTTTTAGCCAGTACAAATTGCCTTGTTTATACTGTAACCTTCAAACCTTTATACTGAATACTTCTTCTGGTTCTTGTATGTGTAAAAAGTATTTGGTTTTAATTAGTTTTCAAGGCATTTATTATATGACAAGTTTTATTTTTCAGTAAATATAAATGTATCCAATCACCTAATACCACTCCCACCTTGTGACACCTAACTTCTTAATGCATTGCTAACGAGAGCAAAAGTTCTTTTTTTTTCTTCTGCCAAATGATCCTAAAAGACATGACAAATAATTCCATTAAATATTACCTAATATTTTACCATGATGTCTAATTTCCTCTCTTTGAAAGATGCACACATTATGGTAAAAATGTTTCAGATTTTTCTGTTTTGTTCAAAGAGCCAACTGCCCAACGTTTCTGTATGGCTTGCATACCTTTCCCAAGGGAGTGTGTGTTTAAAAACACTGGAGGTACTTAAGAAGATGGTAATTATAATGTTTTGTATTACTCGGCCTTTGACTTGTGTTCACCTCTAGCAAACAGGATATCTGATACACTTCCATTTTCCGGGCCATTTCACCTTGGCAGTGGTCTCTGGGTCAAAGCATGTTTGTGGCTGAAAGCATGTCTGTCTATAAGGGAAAGCAGCTGGTTTGATATTGACAAGAGGAGGAGGAGGAGGAGGAGGAGGAGGAGGAGGAGGAGGAGGAGGAGGGGGAATTTCCCCCTCCAGGTGAATTGGCCAAGCAAGTGCAACACTGCCTAAACGCATGGCTGGCAGATGAGATCTCTTTAACCAAGTGTAGTACCAGATATCATGTTTTAAAATAAAATAAAAATACATTTTTACTATTTTCAAAACTGGACATTTGAGATCTATATAACCAAGTGCACAACAGATAAGACTTATGGAATTATTTTGTTAACTACGAGCACTCGAAGCTCGCTAATGCTCCTTCTGCATGTTTCTTTCCAGTATGTCGGCATAAAGAAATACATTAGTTAAATGCAACGCCTCAACAGGATGTAAGAAAAGGATTTTAAAAGCTTTGGTTAGCATTCCTTTAAGCATGTCCTTAAACGAGAAATGATAATGTTTAAACCTGAGAGATTGACTATCTGATTTTAACAAGATGAAATGTCCAAAACAAACTCACACTCTTTGTAGCAATCATGTCAATTGGCTACTCTTAACTGGGAACACAAAATTTGAAAAATAAGCAAGTAAAATAGATAAAAACTATTATATTTGTAAGTCAGGCTAAAAAGGCTAGACTATAAAAGTAAGTCTTTAATCTTGATTTATATTGACTGAAGCAGCATCTCTAATAGAGAAGGGCAATGAGTTCCACAATCTGGGGGCATTATAACTAAATGCACTTTCTCCTCTCCTTTTCAATTTAGGCTACCTTTGGGAGGCACAAAAAGCCAGCGTTAGCTGACCTTAAAGTGCGCAGAGGTTTATATGGGGACAGAATCTCTCTTAATCCGGTGCCAAGCCATTTAGTCCTGTTTATGTCAATAGTAAGATTTTAAAATCCATTCTAAAACACACTGGAAGCCAGTGCAGCGAGGCCAACACAGGAGTTATATAAGCCTGTTTCTTAGTTCTAGCAGTGGCATTTTGAACAGGCTGTAAACGTGATAAAGCATGACGTGAAAGCCCAGCAAATAGAGAATTGCACTAGTCAAGACTAGATGAAACAAAAGGATGAATTAACTTTGCAGCATCAGACACAGAAAGAAAATACCTGATTTTAGCAATGTTTAGTAGATGATAAAAAGACACTTTCAGAATCAGAATAAAATATAACCTCACAGTTATATTTTATTCACAAATCAGAATAAAATATAACCTCCAAATTTCTCACATCAGGTCAGATTGCCCAAATCTATTTTTAAGGAATTTGCAAGCAAAACATCTGTCTTATCTGAGTTCAATTGCATGAAATTGAGACTTCCAACTTTTGATATCAGCAAGACACTGTAGTAAGGCTGAAATAGCAGTGGTGTCACCATGTTTTACAGATATAAAGTTGTGTGTTATCAGCATAACAGTGACAATTTACACTGTGTTTTATGAATGATCTCATTCAGTGGTAGAATATATGAATACAATAATATGGAAGAAAGAATAGAGCCCTGGGGGACACCACAAGTAATAGTAGATAATCGTGATACAGACTCCCCTAAAGAAAGTACTGTCGGTTAGAAACAACACAGCTTTTAAGACGATCAAATGTCATGATTCACAGTATCAAAGGCAGCACTAAGGTCTAAAAGAACCAAAATGGATATAGAGTTAGAGTCCACACTCATCAGTAAGTCATTCACCACTCTGACAAGGGCAGTCTCTGTACTATGAACATATCTAAACTGAGTGAAATTTTTCATGGGCATTGCTACTATCAAGGAAAACGATTCCATAACAGAGCCAATTTGTCTAGTGGGCACATTCAAAAAAGAACTATCCCTAGGAATTTGATCCCTAATCAATAATTTTGTTTTGAAAATAGAAAGTCTTCACGTTTAGTGGGAGAGGCTTCAGTGTAAGGTTAAACAGTGTTAAAGGAATATGTATAAGATTATTAAAGCAGAGCCCAAGAGGTTTACTGTCTTCCATTGAGCGCTGGGGGTAGTTCAATTCAATAACTTCTATGTTTTTCATAAACAAGTTAATCAAGACCTCCTTTTCCCCTCCGTCCCCCACTACAAGTTCAGGGATCCGTTCTAATTAACCTCCTGCCTTCATTATCTCAAGTACTTATTCCCTTTGAGGTAAAATGAAAAACAAAACGGTAGTGCAGGAATGAACTCGCCTCACACTCATTGCGATTATGGAGGATGAAACTGCATTATAAACAAATTACAATTTCACAAACCATGGCTTCCTATACAAATGATATGCAAAAGATGTAACATTTCCATAAATGATCAAACAAATACTTTCTTCATAGCAGAAACAAATGCACTGACTGGCTGACAGTACTAACAGATGACGTTGAAGGAAAGCAGCTGAAGGAAGCAGCATTAAAACTGAAAGAGGACAGCACTATTTTGCCTTTAGAGATGTGCACTGCAAACTCCTACTTTTATATATTAATCCATAGACAGAAATTGGTATGTTTTGGCATTATTCAGGAGTGCTTTGGGACAATTTGCCCACAGACAGTTGTATACTGTTTTCGTTTTTTGCTATTTATATTTATAGTAAACATAATCCCCTGGACTCAACTGCCTGCATACCCTTGCATATTTTTACATTTGTTGCCCTTACATAAATTGAATGGAATGAGTGATGCATACATTTACTGTTGAGTTTGGTTGAGAAATTTCCACTGCCATAAAGGTAAAAGCAGGTCATGGAGCCCATGTTAAAGCCTCAGCCAGCTTATTTTGAAGCTTGTTGATATGTAACAATCACATCCTGCATAATACATGTTCTGAAGCTTGTTTACTGAAACTTGTCACACCCCGTACAGCACAGACTGACTTCCCCAACGGTGTTGTTATTTACAAAACTCCTTAAGGTGCCTTGACTAGGTCAATTAAAATTAAAACATAATGAAAACTGTTAACGTGTTAATTTCCCTTGTAGGCCCTCATCTACACAGTTACGGAGTACCGCGATAGGTGATGTTGACAGTGCCGAAGGATCTGTTTACCCAAATACAAACTAACATGATGCTACCAGCAATGGTAGCTCATGGTGGACATACAACAAAATGTACAAAAAATCAAAGCCAATCGCGGAAAAACAAATCTACAAACAAAAGGTACTGTGAATACAGCAAGCGCTACTCCGCTAATCAGTGGAAATCCCTCTTACATACCTCGCTTCTCTATTTTTACGTGGGATTTAAAAATCCTTAAATGAATCTATGTTGCTGTCAGGAGGTAAGTGGTGTGGGAATAAGTAAAAGTCCAATTACAATTTTAAGCACAAAAACATCTGTTTAT
The DNA here is from genome assembly GCA_030684275.1 of Acipenser oxyrinchus oxyrinchus. NCBI lineage: Eukaryota > Metazoa > Chordata > Actinopteri > Acipenseriformes > Acipenseridae > Acipenser > Acipenser oxyrinchus. Next base: position 26,109,093 of record CM060258.1, read on the forward strand.
TTTAATTCCTGTCATCCCCTATACCAGCAATGGTATGGGGGTAAAAATAGCGGGTTTTCAGTACCCAACAAAAAGGTTCAATAAATAATAAACAATTCTTTTAATCCACCCATGCATGGAAAAGTGCTCCAGGACAGGTGGTGTTGTGATACTGTGCTGTCGCAAGTGACGCTGAATCAGCTAGGCTGGTCAGTAAGACACTGACTCCTTTTGCATGGAGGATCTCAGTAGCTAAGGCTCATGGTTCATCAATTGATTCAGCTTCAGTTGTATTGTGTCTGCCAACTGATGATGTAAGGCAGAACAATAATTGGAAACCAGAAAATATGAATAACAGTGAGTTTTGGCTTCCCTCTGTATTCTGGATGGAGGGCGTACCTTGCAAAGTGACTGTGCGAACAGAAGGAAATGTATAGCCATAATGTGTACAGATCCAGAACTATTGTACAGGGTGCAGAATTAACCCTGACACATAAATTAAAACATAATCCTCTTGTTAGGTGTGCATGTAATATGTGCCAAAGCAAGTCATCAGTGACTGGGCCTAAACTTTGTCCGGCCTGCAGTCATTTGGCTAAACACTGTAGAATTTTGTTTGAATGCAATGATTCTACAGGAATTTCTTTCTCTCATTTAAATGTAGACCTGTCACAAAGACGGCCGGAGTGGGTGATGACGTCAGACCAGAGACCGGGAGCAACACAGAACAGACAGAGACTTGGGGTTTTGATGAAGCTGAGTGCGTGATCGCGCTCAGCATTTAATAATTAACAGAACAGAAAATAAAAGGTTTAAACACAAAAACACAGGACCACGGCACTTGCCCAAAATAAATAGACAAACAAAACGAACTACACAGACAAACACGGTGAGCTTCTACTTTAACTTTACTTCTCCTTTCTCCTTCTCCACACCCGTTCTCCACTCACCGAACACACAACCCGAGTGTGTGAAAACATGCTGTTTTATGCAGTTGTACGAGACTTCGATTGCTAGTCAATCATTCAATTGGAATCTCGGTACAACTGCACGTGAATTAATTAAGTGCACTCCCGTGACCACACATTACATTTTAACCAGCACGTGAAGTGATTTGTGCCCTCCTCGTGCCTAAATACAAATCTACATTTTTAAATCACACGTGAAACACAGACCCGTTTATATCCCGTGTACCGATGACTATACACCAACATTTACACACAACACGAAACATATAAACAAACTACACACAAGGGCGTGGCCACATTGCCACATCACTTATGTCAAAAGTAAAAAACACAACAAATGTTTATGGACAATGCATACATAAAAACTGTAGATTCCCAGTCTCAGTGCAGAGCACAAGACTATAATCATCCACATCTGCGCAGTTATCAGTCTTATTGTTTTAGATGTAATTTTATTGTATTAAATGTTTATGGCAATGTGTGCCTAATGTTGTGTTTCGTTTTTTAGGAGTGTGCAGTGTGTTTCTTATACACCGTTTCTGTTCTTAAATGTTTTGTCTATCTCATTGATTGTTTTAACTGTATTAAGTGTTACGTGTTGCAATATTAACTTGGGTCAGAAACTGGTGTATTTTAACCAGCACGTGAAGTGATTTGTGCCCTCCTCGTGCCTAAATACAAATCTACATTTTTAAATCACACGTGAAACACAGACCCGTTTATATCCCGTGTGCCGATGACTATACACCAACATTTACACACAACACGTAACATATAATACACAGGGGGGGGCACTTTGCCACATATACCCCCCCTTGTGCAAAGCACACATGGCCTCAATGGCCACCTCCCCTCAGTCCCAAAGTCCCGGAAGAGGGGAAGCAAGTTGTTTCTGGGGTGGCCATGGTGGAATGTCTGGCACCCCAATTCTTCGTGGCTCGCAGCTCCCTCTTCGGGGCTTCAGCCACACTATCTCCTGCCGCGAAGTGCAGCTGGGGAGCTGGTCTCCTGACCTCCCCCTTCTTCATGGCCGGCAGTTCCCCTCACGGGGCTCCGACCACACAATCTCCGCAGCGAAACTGCTGCGGGGAAGCGGGTCTCCTGACCTCCCCCTTCTTCATGGCCGGCAGTTCCCCTCCGTGGGGCTCCGCCACCCAATTCCAGCAGCGAAACTGCTGCGGGGAGCTGGTCTCCTGACCTCCCCCCTTTCTTCATGGCCGGCAGCTCCCTTCATGGAGCTCTGGCCACAGTGTAGCGACCGAGGCAAAGCAGAGGCCCCGGCGACCCAGGCGAAGCAGGACCCTCGACGACCCCAGGCGAAGCAGGATCCCTGGCGACCCCAGGTGGCGGCAGCAGCAGCGGACCCTCGGGAGGCAACGGCAGCAGCAGCGGACCCTCGGGAGGCGGCGGCAGCAGCAGCGGACCCTCGGGAGGCGGCGGCAGCAGCAGCGGACCCTCGGGAGGCGAACTTCGGGAGGGAGCCCCTGGCCATAGAGGCGGCAGCGGCAGCTCCACTTCTCCCTCGCACCCTGCACCCTGTGTGGAGCAAAGGCAGCCCCAGGCGTGCGGGCGACAGGCAGCCCCAGGCGTGCGGAGCGGCTGGCAACCCCAAGCGTCTGCGGAGCGGCTGGCAACCCCAGGCGATCGCGGAGCGGCTGGCAACCCAGGCGATGCGGGCGGCTGGCAACCCAAGCGATGCAAGGCAAGCATCCTTGGGCGGCGAGGCAGGCATCCTTGGGCAAAGCGAGGCAGGCATCCTTGGGCGAAGCGAGGCAGGCATCCTTGGGCGAAGCAAGGCAGGCATCCTTGGGCGAAGCGAGGCAGGCATCCTTGGGCGAAGCGAGGCAGGCAGTCAGGACAAGCTGGGGTGCGGGTGTTGGCCCTCTTCTCGGCCTCTGCGGCCGGGCGGTTCTTCCCCGTGCTTCCCTCAGCAGCCTATGCAAGGGCTGCTGAGGACCGCCAGCATCTAGTCCTGGTTTTTCTGGTGAAGGGAGAGGCAGCTCCTGCTCCTCTCCTCGTGACAGTGGGGGAAGTGATATCAGCCGGCATTCATCCTCTGCTGGTTTGGGAAGTGTTACCAGCAGGCATTCATCCTCTGCTGGTGGGGTAGGCGGAGGCAGAGGCAGCTCCTGCTGCTCTGCTTCTGCCGATGGATGTGGTGGAGGCAGAGGCAGCTCCTGCTGCTCTGCTCCTGCCGGTGGAGGTGGCGGAGGCGTGTAGTCTCCTGCCGGTGAAGGTGGCGGAGGCAGAGGCAGCTCCAGCTGCTTTGCTCCTGCCAGTGGAGGTGGGAGCGGCGTGTAGTCTCCTGGCGGCGGAGGTGGGAGCGGCGTGTAGTCTACCCTTGTTTCAGGGGACTGGTGCGGCCCTCCCTCTCTTGCAGGGGACTGGTGCGGCTCTGCCTCGGAAGGGGAGACCAGCAGGCATTCTTCCTCTGCTGGTGGTGATGGTGGAGGCAGAGGCAGCTCCGGCTCCTCTCCTCGTGATGGTGGGGGAAGTGATACCAGCAGGCATTCATCCTCTGCTGGTGGAAGTGGGGACAGCAGGTATTCTCCCTCTGCTGGTGGAAGTGGGGACAGCAGGCATTCTTGCTCTGCTGGTGAAGGTGGGAACAGCTGCCGCTCAGGCTTTGGATTCCCGCCCCCGCCTGGGCGCTGGATGCTCGCGGTCCCCCGTCTGGGCGCTGGACGCCGCGGTCCCCCGCCTGGGCCTAGTTCCTCCTCTTCATACTGCGTGGGGCATATGGCTAACGTGTGCCCATAAGCCCCACAGCCAGGGCATACCTCTGCCGCGAGGTTCTTTAAAAAAACCTCCCAGCCATCATCCCCGACCTCCTCCTGCTGTTGCTGCGGTTGCTGTTGTTGCTGCTGCAGCTTTCCTTTCCTCCTCTTCCTACTCCTCCTCCCTACCTTCCTCTCCTGGGCCGGTTCCACCCCTATTGCAGGGGACTGGTGCGGTGCACCCTCTATTGCAGGGGATTGGTGCGGCGCTCCCTCTAGCTCAGAAGGCGAACCCAGCAATGGCTCCTCTCCCGGTATTGGAAGCTCGTGCTCCCCCCGTCTGGGCACTGGCGAGCTGGCATAGGGGCATCCCGACCAGTCGTGTCCCCCTTCCTCACATCGCCCGCACCAGCTCGGTGGCACCTCGGAGCAGTTCCTCCAGTGGTGATCCACCTTTCCGCACCAGGTGCACAAGGGGAACAGGTTCTCTGGCTCCTCTGGCCGCTGTTGCAGTTGTTGCTGGGGCGGTGGGAGCAGCAGTCTACCTCCCCCTGCTGGTGGTGTAGACTGAGGCGACCCCTGCTCCTCCCTCTCCTGATGGACAGGGCAGCGGGCCACGTAGTGCTCACCTCCGCAGATGGGGCATAGTTGGGTTAGCTGTCCGAGGGGGTACCAGGGGCAGTTGGTTCTGGAATGCCCAGGCTCAGCGCAGCAGTAACACCCGGGCTGCTGTTCCTCCGGCTGGTGTTGTGGCTGCTGCCTTCTGCCGTTCTTCCCCATCTTTTTTATATATTTTTTTTTTTATTTTTTTTTTATTTATTTTAAACAAACAGTACTCCTCCTGGCCTGAGTCTTGGAGGCGCTGTGATCCCACTTCTGACACCACGTGTCACAAAGACGGCCGGAGTGGGTGATGACGTCAGACCAGAGACCGGGAGCAACACAGAACAGACAGAGACTTGGGGTTTTGATGAAGCTGAGTGTGTGATCGCGCTCAGCATTTAATAATTAACAGAACAGAAAATAAAAGGTTTAAACACAAAAACACAGGACACGGCACTTGCGCCAAAATAAATAGACAAACAAAACGAACTACACAGACAAACACGGTGAGCTTCTACTTTAACTTTACTTCTCCTTTCTCCTTCTCCACACCCGTTCTCCACTCACCGAACACACAACCCCGAGTGTGTGAAAACATGCTGTTTTTATGCAGTTGTACCGAGACTCGATTGCTAGTCAATCATTCAATTGGAATCTCGGTACAACTGCACGTGAATTAATTAAGTGCACTCCCGTGACCACACATTACATTTTAACCAGCACGTGAAGTGATTTGTGCCCTCCTCGTGCCTAAATACAAATCTACATTTTTAAATCACACGTGAAACACAGACCCGTTTATATCCCGTGTACCGATGACTATACACCAACATTTACACACAACACGTAACATATAATACACAGGGGGGGGCACTTTGCCACAAGACCCAAAAGATATTAAGAGGATTGAATGCATGAATTGTGAAGGAGGTCACTTAGTGAAATGGGCACATCTAGGTAAATTAGAATGTGCAGAAGGTGTCCCAGCTAAACGTGTCCAAGTATCTTGTAGGTATGAAGTGAGGAAGATGGCGTCTCACACCTGTGATGCTAAACTCTGGATAAAGGGACCAGTGATTGTGTTCGCGGAGCCGACCAGAGCTGAACCCGGCACAGAAGCTGAATCCTGCTGGGAACGTGGGGATATGCTGGATATGGACTAGGCAATTTCAAATATGGAATGTACTTTAAAATAAGAATGAAGTAGTAGAGGCTTGTACCACCAGTAGATGGCTCTCTTGCTCCATGAAATAGGTCAGTTTACATCTGTTTCTAATCAAACACTTAGCAATTGGAGAATTTCTAAAATATATATATATTGAATGATTTGCCGCTTGTATATCTTATCTTCAGAAAGCATGACACTTGATAAAAAGCACCATTCTGGCTAAAAAATGAACTTAATCACACCTACAAATTTATGTTTCTGAAGACAAGATAAGAAAGAGATTCTTTACAACCGATGAATTAACCTAACAGCCAAGGTCTTAGGGAAAAAACCTGTCTCGGCTAGATTTTGTATGAACAAAGAACAGGGTCAAGCCTAGTTCAGTCATTATAAAATATATAAAAGTTGAATGCATTTATACTGGCCTGTATTTGGATTTAAATCTTAGAGGGATTCACCAAAGAAATAAAGTAATATTATAAATTCTAGGAGCAACTGTTAAACTGAAGTAAATTAATTAAAAGTTTATCTTGAAATGCCGCATTCATAGTTAAAAAGGTTCAGTGATCATTTACACTGTCTATAGTTCATATTAGTAAAAAACTAGAAATTAGACACAAAGGTATTATAAATTAACAAATTAAATGATCAATCCCTTTTTCAGACAGCATGATATTTAAAACTAAAAATAATTATTTGATTTCATAAGATTAATAATATGTTTTAAGTATTTGTTATAATAAGAAAACATATTATTTAAAACTGACAAGTATTATTGCTTGTTCATGACTTTACTGTATTAATAAGAAGATTAAAACCTGGAGCAGTATTCGATTTAATTAAATGGGAAAGTGGTACAGTTTCTTTCTGCTTCTATTGAACAATAAGACTTCTAGACATTATGATATCCACTGAATTATAGGATATAAAACGTGTTGTGTTATGTTTTTGTGTTAAGTTTGTAATAATATACTATAATGTACCTTGTTATTAATCCACTATACTGTTGTCTAATGATGGTAGATGAAGTCATTATAATGGGGTCCTGTGAAACGGCTGCATTGCAAGGGGAGCCTCTCTCCTTATCAGATGGCTTGTAAAAGGAGGAGAGGGTCTTCTTGCATTCCACGCCAGTAAAAGTTGCAAATCTTACAGATTTGGAACTTAAGGTTTATGGAGTTAGTGGCCTAGCACAGCCAAGAATATATCTTGAAATAATATGCAAAATTATGGCTCAACAGACATTGATGGGTCATAGATCTAAAAAGTGTTTGCACAGACTCTGGCTTTGGAGAAAACAAGAGACTGTGGAAATTATTGGCAATAGCATACACTCAAGAGTCAATTACAGGTCAGAGCCTGATTAGTGTATCTTTTTAGTGATAAAAGAAAAATTGTAATGAAAACTATTACCACTCAAACTTAGTGAAACTAATTGACTTGAATATTGTATGAGACAACCTTTTGTCAAATACTCTGTTAGACAATGGTATATGGAATTAAAACTGACTCATTGACAAAATGATGAAACAACATGAGGTTAAAAGAAACACATACCTTTAATTTAGCAAAATATAATCAATTAGAAGATGATGTCACATATTAAGAACATCTCTTATATTTAACACATATGAAAATAGTGTTTTGCAATCACATATAAACAGTAGTGTTTTTATATTATATAGTAAACCAAGATCCTGGGAACCTTGGTTCACTTAACTTTTTAGATAAAGGAGGGGCTCGGAGGAAAGCAAAGAGTGAGATCATAAAGTTTGAGTTAGACAAATATGAAGTCTTGAATTTATTGAGTTCATGACACTTATTAATTCTGAAAAGTTAGTCCGGATCTTTTGAAAACTATTATTTGTAAAAGGGATAGGAGCTGTCTCAACAGATTAATGACTGGATTTAATTGAGGTGTCCCATGTATTCCAATGAGACGAAAAACCTATATAACTCCTAAGTAATTACAATGGAGTACCACACTCATCCGAGACAGGGTAAGGTTGTCCATCTTCTGTAAACCAAAATACAGTGGAGCTGATTGAACTCAGTTTAATTTGCCTGGTGGAGACAGTCATATCCTTTTAGGGTAAGCATTAATCAATTATTATTTTACCTCACATGTATTGCATGTATTGCTATAAGGGACTTACGCTATGTTTTAGAGATAAGAGAGTGTTTTGTTGAATGTGCTGAAATAGACCATTGGGTACTTTAGGTGACGTGTTCTTGGCCAGCTTGTCGGCCTTGATTACATGTATATACATGTATTAAAGTGTTAACGGTGATATCTGTTAAGACGCTGGACTGCCCAGTGTGTCTGTCAGCTGGGGATACGACATAGCCTGTAGCTGCGCTATCCAATATCTAACCTTTAATAAACCGAACGAGCACTAATCATACTCTGATTCATAAAAAAACTTTAAATACATGAGTCTGTCAATTTCTTGAGTACTATATTAGTCATCTGGATATACTGCGGGTCCAGAGCACGAACTATATCCCACTAGGAGTAATAACATCTCTGTCCTCCTAACGTCTCCCCTGAGACAAGAGTGTGTGCTGAGCAATTCAAAAGAGTATGTAAAGGAATCTGAACACGCAGAATTCGTGACAGTGCAGTGGTAATGGTGCTCCGGGGGTTTGCGCTTAGCTCGTAGCTGCACCTCCCTAGCCTCTGCTCATCTGCGAACACAAAACGAAACGAACAGTAGCACTGCAAGCGTTAGTATTTAAGCGTAAGGGGTCGTAATTACGTAGCTGCGTCCCTTTTGTACTGCCAAACTCCTCCCTGTGATCGGCCGGGCGTCACGCTCTATCCAATCGTTGCGTGCCCCACAGCTAATCACAATGGATTTGTTTATCAGTCTTGCAAATACACTTTCTCCAAGATGGATGACTTCCAGTTCTGTCCTACCATCTCTGGGAAAGCGTACCACCAACCTTACCTAGCGCCTTTCCTGGTCGGGAGGTAGAATTGCATCTCAGATTCCTTCTCTCCTCGTCACAGTTCCTTACAATACTAAAAACCCTGACCCTGATGGTTTCGGTTTCCTCTTGTTGTTTAACAGGTTGTTGTTGGATTGGAGATAACCCATCTACTGCCATTTAGTGGTACGGGGATATTTTTAAAGTCCTCCCCTTAGAAAGATTGAGTGTTGTATTGAGGGAGAATGTTGAGGGAGTCATTTCTTAACATAAGGCACCCATTTTTAGATCAACTCCCAAATTACATGGGTGACATTGTGGATAAAGGACAAGTTTCAGTGGGGTGGAATAGATAACTGGTGATGTAACTCCAGATACATAGGTGTATGACACGTTTTGTGGAATTCCAGTTAAAGTATGCCTGTCATTTTTTGATGGGTGAGGATTTTCTGAAAATGTACTATCTATCATAGAGGTGTATTAGTTGGGCCTTTTTATCACGAGATGCTCTGCCAGGACATATCCGCCTACTGGTTAGGGATCCGCAGCCAAACACAGCAGGTAACATGTCCCAGACGGAGTGTCCAGCCCTCTAATACCTATTTACAATATTGAAAAACAAGCACTAAACCTCATCTACGGACTGTCGAATCATCTTTCAGTTTCAGTGATTTTACAGCCAAGCATTCTACAATGTTTTTTTTAACACACTGTTTTTAAAGTGGTATAACTTTGAGACAGCAGTTTAATATATATAGCTCCCGAGTGGCGCATCCAGTAAAAGGTGCTCCACGTGGAGTGCAGGATACGCTCTGTAGTCTGGACGTCGCAAGTTCGAGTCCAGGCTATTCCTTTGCCAACCGAGGACGGGAGCTTCCAGGGGGCAGTGCTCAATTGGCCGAGCGCCGCCCGGGGGGAGGGAGGGCTAGGTTGGCCAGGGTGTCCTCGGCTCCCTGTAGTCTAGCCGGGCGCCTGCGGGCTTGCTTGTAAGCTGCCCGAGAGCTGCGTTGTCCTCCGATGCTGTAGCTCTTGGGTGGCTGCATGTTGAGTCCACAGTGTGAAAAAAAGCGGTCGGCTGACGACACACGCTTCGGAGGACAGCGTGTGTTCGTCTTCGCCCTCCCGAGTCAGCGCAGGGGTGGTAGCGGTGAGCTGAGCATAATAAAATAATTGACGATTCCAAATTGGGAGAAAATAATAAAAAATAATTGGCAAAGACTAAAAAAGAAAAGTTTAATATATATATATATATATATATATATATATATATATATATATATATATATATATATATATATATATATATGTATGGCTTTTATCGGTTATGGCATTTCTATTTTTTAGCAAAACAAGTTGGGTTCTTTTGTAAAAACTACTATCTGTTTAAAATCTATTTTTTGTGTTAATTTGAATAGTTACTGCATCTCTTTTTACAGCTTATAGGTTTAGGGAAAAAAAATCATGTTTGAAGTGAGTTTTTGAGTTGATATGTTCCATGATGCGTCTGGCTGTCTTACCTTTTACAATGTGGATTGTAAGTCTGCAATATTTGCATACCAGCACCTCGGAACTCCAAATTTCCTCTGCTAAAAAGTCATGGAATTAACAGGTGTAATTTTTTAAGGCACTCTTTTACAATATTGGTAAAAAAAACACATCTTACACATTTTGTATAGTTCTCCCCACCCCCTTCTATCAGTGTAGCAACTACACAAATGACAACGTTACACACTTAGCAGTTCTTGTGTGAATAATGTATCTAATGCTGAACACTGATTTTTAAAAATTGTCAAGAAACTCTGGTTTGAAGCTTACCACACCAAGCCTTTGTGGGGTTTTACCGGTGTTAATACCATAAAGCCCAACTATTATAATTTTTTGTTTTTTATTATAAGAAAGAAACAATTTGTTGTGAAAAACAATAAGAAAATAAAATGTGCATCAACTAATAAACTAACTTGTGACAAAACTGGTGCAATATCAGTGCATCTACTAAACTAAAAGTAAAACAAATCTAATTCTCAGACCATGTAAAACAAGGTATAAAATAATCACAACAACGAATATATAAAAGCCTCACCCCTTCCCGATACTGTCCTAAAGCGCCGGGAGAGGAAACCGGAACAAATAGTTTTGCCTAGATTGCACCAATACACCAGTTTCTGACCCAAGTTAATATTGCAACACGTAACACTTAATACAGTTAAAACAATCAATGAGATAGACAAAACATTTAAGAACAGAAACGGTGTATAAGAAACACACTGCACACTCCTAAAAAACGAAACACAACATTAGGCACACATTGCCATAAACATTTAATACAATAAAATTACATCTAAAACAATAAGACTGATAACTGCGCAGATGTGGATGATTATAGTCTTGTGCTCTGCACTGAGACTGGGAATCTACAGTTTTTATGTATGCATTGTCCATAAACATTTGTTGTGTTTTTTACTTTTGACATAAGTGATGTGGCAATGTGGCCACGCCCTTGTGTGTAGTTTGTTTATATGTTTCGTGTTGTGTGTAAATGTTGGTGTATAGTCATCGGTACACGGGATATAAGCGGGTCTGTGTTTCACGTGTGTTTAAAAATGTATAATTGTATTTAGGCACGAGGATGGCACATCACTTCACGTGCAGATAAAATGTGTTTAATATGTGAGCACGGGGAATTGCACTTTATTAATTCACGTGCAGTTGTACCGAGACTCCAATTGAATGATTGATTAGCAATCGAGTCTTGGTACAGCTGCATAAAAGCTGCATGTTTTCACTCACTCGGGGTTGGGTGTTCGGTGAGTGGAGAACGGGTGTGGAGAAGGAGGTTAAATAAAATATAGTAAAAAGAATAATACTAACTGTAGAAACTCACCGTGTTTGTTTGTCTCCGTGCACCGTATGTTAAGTGTTAGTTCGTTTTGTTTGTCTGTTTATTTTGGCGTAAGTGCCGTGTGCTGTTTTTGTGTTCTTTTATTTTGATGAAGCTGAGCGCGTCCTCTTGCAGGGGACTGGTGCTGCTCTCCCTCTCTTGCAGGGGACTGGTGCGGCTCTGCCTCTCTTGCAGGGGACTGGTGCGGCTCTGCCTCTCTTGCAGGGGACTGGTGCGGCTCTCCCTCTGCCTCGGAAGGTGAAACCAGCAGGCATTCTCCCTCTGCTGGTGGTGATGGTGGAGGCAGAGGCAGCTCTGGCTCCTCTCCTCGTGATGGTGACGGTGGGGAAAGTGATACCAGCAGGCATTCACCCTCTGCTGGTGGAAGTGGAGACAGCAGGCATTTTCCCTCTGCTGGTGGACATGGGGACAGCAGGCATTCTCCCTCTGCTGGTGGACATGGGGACAGCAGGCATTCTCCCTCTGCTGGCAGCTTGGGTCCTAGGGCTGTGGAAGCACCGACTTCCCCCTCTTGGGCTATGGAAGCACCGACTCCCCCCTCTTTGGGCTGTGGACGCACCGACTCCTCCCTTTTGGGCTGTGGACGCACCAACTCCTCCCTTTTGGGCTGTGGACACACCGACTCCTCCCTTTTGGGCTGTGGACGCACCGATTCCCCCTCTTGGGCTTAGGACGTTCGGGCTCCCCCCACTCAGGCGTAGGACGTTCGGGCTCCTCACACTCAGGCGTAGGACATTCGGGCTCCTCCCACTCAGGCGTAGGACGTTCGGGCTCCTCCCCTTTGGGCGCTAGAGAGGACAACAGCCTTGCTAGTAGCGGTGCAGGGCACCTTTTTAACACCGCCTGCAACTGCTGCGCTGATGTTACTCTGGGCCCCCCTTGCTTCTCCTGATCCAGCAGCCAGTTGATCACCTCCTCTGTCACTGGCCTGCAGGATGGGTGCTGCTGTTGCTTCCTCTCTAGCGTCTTTCCTCCCTCCATTTCTCCAAAAAAAAATCCTTTTTTTTTTTTTTTTCTTTCCAAAAAAAACTGCGGTTCCCGCTCTGGCCTGAGTCCTGGAGGCGCTGTAGATCCCACTTCTGACACCATGTGTCACAAAGACGGCAGCAGTGAGTGACGTCAGACCAGAGACCGGGAGCAACACAGAACAGACAGAGACAGTGAGGTTTTGATGAATAATTTAATAATCAAAATAAAAGAACACAAAAACAGCACACGGCACTTACGCCAAAATAAACAGACAAACAAAATGAACTAACACTTAACAAACGGTGCACGGAGACAAACAAACATGGTGAGTTTCTACAGTTATTATTATTCTTTTTACTATATTTTATTTAACCTCCTTCTCCACACCCGTTCTCCACTCACCGAACACCCAACCCCGAGTGAGTGAAAACATTTACACACAACACAAAACATATAAACAAACTACACACAAGGGCGTGGCCACATTGCCACAGTGACCAGAAACAAAAAAAAGTCCAAAATATGTGCTAAAAGCGACAAAGGAAATTTGTAAGCGATAGCCTGCATGGGCAAGCCCAATTCCGTTAGTTTGAAGCAGAACTGGCAACCCTGCTGCCTAGTCTTATGTGTAATAGTGGCAGACTCCTCCACAACTCCAGATTCCTCATGGCTGCTGCTTGTTCTATAGAATATACAGTATATGGGGTTGGTTGGTCGTACACCTGCCCAGGAATCTAAATTCAGTAACGCCTGTAGACTTCATCAGTTCACCATGCTAGCTATTATACTACAGATCTAAAAGAACAACATGGCTGACGGTGGCTACCCAAAGACCACTAGAGAAACCGAACATTGCCAGAGTGTTTCATACAAGGAATTTTCTCTGCATGATTCTGCAGTTTAATTTTAGGATTTACAATTCCAGAACACACTGCAGAGATCTTGTGACTCCCATGGACACAAGCAGGAGGAAGTGTAATTAGAACAGCATTAAATTGAATGCTTTGAGATTTTTTTAGTATCAGACAGATGAAAGAAAGCTATGACATTTATTATTATTTTTTTAATTATCTATTTGAATTAATTCTCGTCAAAAAGAGACCTGGTAAACTGACAGCACTACAAGAGCACTATAATCTGTTTTATCATTCTACTTAAAAGGCAACTGGGTCTTCTTGCTGAATTGTTGAGGTTCTGGCAGATTAGAAAAGCAAGATAGAAAGCACTTAAGGTAAGATGCTATATATGGCATCATACTTATCTAATCTATTCATACATTACTGTGTACTGTACACAAGCACCCCCATCCCCATTCATCTGGTTTGCAATCTGCATTCAACTGTGTACATTAATCACCATCTCCATTACAATAAACAGCAGAAAACCTGAAAACCAGTAAACAATAAATCTTGCATAATAAAGACTTAAAATTATACATCAGCACTATTTGGTGAACAGTGGAAAATTAGTGAATACATTTTTATCACACTTTTAGTTTTGGCACAGTGTGAGTAATAGGTACCAGTAATGGGTTCTCTGCACATAGCCTTTAGTGTTAAGAGTGTAGTGCTATTTAAGTTGAGTGGAGGTTCAGTCTGTGTGATTCAGAGGAGTCGTGTACAGGAGTATAGGGCAGTAGGATCCAGGGAATGGAATTGTGCTTTTGAAGAGAGCGCAATATCTAAGTACTCTCGATTTTAAAGGCACAGAATCCTTTTTTGTTTTGCTTTGTATCACTAAACATGTCAATAAACCTTTTTTTTTTTTTGTTCGATTTTGTCTTGTTTGTTTATTTACTAGAAATCAAATCACCTCCAATCTTTACATACCCTAAAGCATCAACCTAACAATATGGGCCTTCTTAAGTTTATTCTACAATACAATGTGCCTACTACAGGGAAAACATGAATAGAGTAAGGTGTCCTTGAACGGATAATAACAGCAATATGGTTTTAATTAACAGTTTGTAAGGTATGGGAGGCTTCTAGCTTCTGCTTGAGACTGTATTCTGTATAACAGGGTGTCCCTGAAAGTCATTTATCTAAACATATAAAAAATATACTACATTTTTGTAAATGTAAACCTATTGTATTTGTATTCAGACTTCTTATAACTGGGACCCAATTTATTATTTATTTTTTTGTAAATGAAGTATATAGCTATGATGTTCTACATAATGTACAGGTATTATTTGTTGTCACCTAGTTTACATATTATCATAACAAACAGTGCATGACAAAGAGTAAGACAAACCAGACACCTGTGTATAAGGTTCAGTGAGAGGAAAACTGGCAGACAGAGGGAGAGTCAGAGCCAGAAAAGCAACTCCCAACTAACTCAAACACTTAGCTTGTCGACTTTTGCCTAATGGATTCCTACGTTTATGCATCACTTCAAGGGACACTGGCTTGCGCCGGGATGCTGTCCAATCTCTTCATCCTATACTGCACATTGCTTCACTGCAACAGGGGAAAGGTTTGTCCGATTGTGAACCTAGTGCTGTGCTTCGTGGCAGGATACACCAGCCTTGTGGAACTATCAGTGATGTTGTATAGCTTCTGCGTGTTCTTAATTCAAGACATGAACATCTTGATTGTGGTCATTTCAGGCAACATGATATCCACCTTCACCAGCTTGTGGTCCGTCGCCTGGCTCTGCACCTTCTACTATGGGAAGATTATCCCAGCCCAGTCCAGAATCTTCATAAGGATCAAGCAGAACATCACAAAGGTTGTGCGCAGGGGCCTCCTCTTTTGCTTTGTCATCTTCATAACCCCGAGTAGATGTCATTCTTGCCTTGTCCACCCCTGCCATGAATTCACTTTTGCCAATTCAACATCTGATCCATCTTTATTTATAATGAGCCTTGAGTACCTTTATTTATCTTTGTATGTATTGCTGGCAATAGTGCCTCTTGATGGTGTGATGGTGATGTCATATGTGGCCATCATTGTCAAGGATGAAGAGCAGCTCCAGCGAGTTCTCCAACCCATGCCTGGAGAGCCAGCTGCTGGCATCCCGGATGATTTATTTCCTGGTGGCTCTGTTCTCTCTTCAAAGTATTTTTCTTGCTATTATCTATCTTATCACAGACTCTGAACGTGTTTATGACATTCTCAAAATAGTGGACTCCCTTTTATGTCTTTGAACTTCTTGCAATTTAATTCTAGGCATTCCTCACCATAGGCAGAAAACAGCTGTTGTGTTTGAAAGATCTGGTATTTTTGACAATTTTAGTATTGGTAATTTACTTTTAATAATCATTTAATTGACTAACTATGTCTTGCTGATAATTGAATTAGTTTAATAGGAATGGTTGAAAAAGCTATGCAAGAGGCTATGCTTGTGTGTGTTGGCATCACAGTTTGTGTGTGTCTGAATTTCTGTGTTTCTCTTACTTTCTCTCACCTCCCTCCTCTTTCTCTGTCTATTTCTCCATCCTCTCCCGTGATCTGAGAACTGTCAGGGGAGATGACATATGTTCTTTGTAAGTGAGGAGTTGCTGATAAGGAGTGGCTGCTTGTCAAGGAATGTATGGGTTTGTGGAGGAGGGGTGGATGCTTTATGTAGTGTTACAATGTTAAAATCAGGACAGTTGGAGAAACAGGAGAGAGGCTGACACACACCAACTGTCCAGAGCTAATAGCTAAGTATTTTACTTTATATTACTCTGTATCAGGGCTAATTCATAAACTTTTGTAGTAGTGCATTTATCTGTATAATTTTACGTGTATGTTGATAATAAAACCTGATTACTGTGATTTTAAATTGTTAGTTGTGTCTAGTAATTTTCACTCTCGTGTTTCAATATATATTAAGAAAACATTAGGCCTTGTTTTCTTACATTTTTAACAAGATACAACAATCTGGCTGTTTAAATTGCTGTTGATAAACCACTTACATTTACAGAAAGGCTCCATATTTGCACATAGGTAAATCAGTGAATTTGCACATTTACAGTACAAAATGTACAAAACAGTTAGAAAAAAGGTATCCGTTGTATTAAGATGTGAACAATACAAAATAAATCAGACTAACTTGGACACCCATTTGAAAACACATCAGTGGCCAAATTTTGATAAATGTACAAAATAAAAAAATAACTTCTGTAAGCAGGTCTGTCTGTTTGAAATGAACAAGGCAGTGTAATAATTTACTGTATAAGTACTCATGGCAGGAAATGATGGAGTGCCATTTGTGCCAAAGCAATTCATCAATTAATTTGTCCAGCCGTCAATTGATTTATCCATACATCAAGCAATTAATTCGCCCAGCCGTCAATTAATTAATCCATACGTGCAGCAATTCATCAATTATTTTGTCCTACCATCAATTAATTCATCCATACATGCTCTACAATTGACCTCTGAATTAACTGCTGGCTAAAGGCTTAATTATTCAAAGATTGAAAATGAAGGTAAAGTTAATTAGTTAGCCTACACTAACATATGGGTGGGGGGAGGTCGAGGGGATTGAACGCCTTTTCTAATAAAATGCAAGGTTATTGGCTGAAGCAGTTTTGCTTGAGTCTGGATTCTTATTGGTGTTAGTTTTAGTACCTGCTCCAATTGGCTAGAAATGGTTAAGCCTTTTTGGCACAGTGCGAGAATGACAGCTGGCCATTCATCTTTCAATTGGTTAATTCAGAGGTCAATCGTAGAGCAATCAATCCACCCAGGAACCCGTCTATACCTTTGAACAACCAAAATGGCACAGTGGCCAAAATAAATGTGAAGTGATTGTACAATCCCTGTGCCTAAATACAAATATACATTTTAAATAACCTGTGCTACATAATCCACACTTTGTGCACCACTACACACACACACACACACACACACACATATATATATAAATATACTGTATATATAAACATAAAATATGCACAGAAGCAGGGCACCCTGCCACATTCCCCAAAAGCAATGAATGTAAATTCTGTTAACTGCAATTAAAGGATTAACAATGAAGTTGGCATTTTCAAGCAAAGGTAATATGTTTAGGGATAACATAGACCTAGGAAAAACTATAATGTCTTGGACAATGTGTCAATTTAAGATAGCCCTGGATGCCTGTCTAGACTGGTTTGTCATCTAAGCTTTGACCTTATGATGTCAATGTCATGCCACCACTGAATAGCCCATACCTGAAAACCTAGGTCTAGACTCGTCAAGTATGCTTCTTAAAAATCATTTAAAGTACATGTGTGTCATTAAGCCCTGACCATTTCCCAGGCCAAGCAGGGAGAATGGATGAGATGGGAGCGTGTGGAACAACGCAAGATTGGCTGGCAAGACCTATGGTCAGTGTAACAGAGCAGGATCAGTTTCCTCATCAGGTCAACATATGATGTTCTCCCATCACCACAGAACCTAAACCCCTGGGTAGGAGAGGATCCCACATGTCCTTTCTGTTCATCACCTGCAACATTAAGGCTCATTTTGACAGGATGTAAGGTGGTTCTTAGCCAAGGACGGTTTACTTGGCGCCACAACCAAGTGCTGCGATGTTTGGCCTTAGCATTGGAAGACAAGCGTAACATGACCAATAAGTTGCCAGCTGTTCCATCAAAACATTACACACAAAAGACAACATTCCTCCGCCCAGGAGAGCAACCACCAAGAAAAGGTGTTAAAACCAATCCTCGCCCAGGACAACTAGAAGCTGCTAGAGACTGGAAAATGCTGGCAGATGTTGGTCAACGGCTTATTTTTCCACCTGAGATTGCCACCACTAACCTTTGACCAGATATTGTCTTGTGGTCTGGATCAGCACGCCTTGTTCACCTGGTAGAGTTAACAGTGCCATGGGAGGATGCTGTAGATGAGGCGTATGAGAGGAAGAAACTGCGGTATGCTCAACTAGCCACTGAAGCGGAACAGTGAGGATGGAGAGTCCGGGTTTACCCAGTGGAGGTGGGTTGTCGAAGATTTGTGGCACACTCTACAACCCGGTTTCTCAGAGACGTCGGATTCAGTGGCCAAGAGTTGCGTTGCATAGTGAAGAACTTATCTGAAGCAGCAGAGAGGAGCAGCAACTGGCTGTGGTTGAGACAGAAAGAGTCTGGCTGGGGATCTCAAGCACAATAGAAAGAAAGAAACGCTGATGTACGGGTAAGTAAGCTGGGCTGAGTTGAGTGGGGGATGGAAGGGGGTGATGCTGGGACGCCAGGATCACCGTCGAGCCCTCTTGAGGTGACGTGGGCTAGTCGACGAAACGCCGAGGATGGAAGGTGCCCACTTGAAGACTCCAGAGATGTACCCTACTTAGCTCAATCCAGACGGTTGTCATGCTGATGCGCTGGGGAGACCGCACTATGGCTGATCCCCGGAGCCAGCATCGCAGCCGTTGTGTGTGCTGATCTGCTAGGGAGGCAATAAGCTGATCCCTGGCGCCAGCATTACACTTCAGCCATCAACACCAGACAGAAGGATATCTACATCATCATATGGAAGGAAGCGCAAATGAATGGAGACACAGGTGGATCACATTAGTTTACTGATAAGCTACGTCTTAGTTGGTGCTTATCTTGGCGAGAGCTGAGTTCAAATCAGCATGAAGTTTTAACATTTACTCTTGTGTAATGGAAATCACGTGGCATGGTTCAGGAGTGTATGCCCATAGACGTGGCTTTATACTATTTGTATGAATGTGGCACAACACCATTTTTGAGATAGAGATGAAAGTTTCTGGAAAAGTACTGTATATGGGGTTGAATGAAAATAGGTTCTTGTACAGTGTATTTAAGCAAGTTGAATCAGCACTACATGTAACACTGTAAAAAAGCAAGCGAAAAATTCAAGTAGTAAATACAATGGGGAAACGATACGAAAAAATAACAAGGAAAAAAGGCAATAGTGGCCTCCTATAAAAGAAATAAAAAACAAATCTGTGTACAAATACAATACATCAAATACTTCAATGCTAATGTAAGATATATTGCACCTCAAAAAAATAAGAAATGAAGCTTAAAATGTGTTGGCAATGTTGCTGTAAATCTTTAAAAACATGATGAGTTTGAGCAAGTTTCTAGAACGTATTGTACGTTTTGTGAACAAATCGAAATGTAAAGGTACAAGGACAAATTCCTTCTTAAGAGGTGGTGTTAAAAACTGGAGCTGTAATGTCTAAAACATGGGATCATGGATTTGTAAGAAACTTCGTGAACATTCTTTTCAATTATAAAGTTCAGTATCATGAATATAAGCATTGCAGTGACAAATCATCACATTAAAACTTATAACTTTATTGGTGTGATGAGTTTAAACAGGTTCACATAATATTACCATAGACTACAATACTCTAAGATGTTAAACTCAGTGTTGTTATATATCGTTATTGATGCACCTTTGTCATATATTGGAACTTTTGAAGTTTTGGGGTTGTATTTGCCAGGTAATTTGGGACTACTGTACTCCTTTGGTCTAACTTACGCTGAATCTTCACGACAGAATACATGCAAATATTAATAATTTAATGTATACATGCTATGCATACAAACACACAGATTGAATAGCAGTGTTAAATGCAGTGCTGTCAGGGACTGGAGTGCACACGGACTGTGAAAATGAATACATGGGCAGAGATAACCTGAAACTTTTCACTGCATACAGTATAGATTAAATGCATTTTAGGGGACTGAATAGTTATCCTTAACTGGGGTTACACACACACACACACACATATATATATATATATATATATATATATATATATATATATATATATATATATATATATATATATATATATAGTTAGTTATTTTTTTGGGTTGCTCATGAATCCCAATAGATTTATTGAAACAATAAACAGATTTATTAAACACGTTGTGATGAAGTCTAGGTGTTAACATTATAGTAAGATCATTTTCACTTCACTATGAGGAATGACTTCAGAAATCTGTTTCACTTCCCTATGGGAGGTTAAGGTAATTGAAACAATGTCAGTGCAAAATAAACTTATGGAGAGCAAAATGTTCTAATCTTTTGGAAATTATACAATTCTCATGAATATTTTTACTGTAATACAAAATGGTGTTTAACAATCTCAGTGTGCATTTATCACCGTAGGATCCACACGTAGATGATCGGGCCCACTTTCCCAAACTAACAGAGAACTAGAAACTGAAATCTGCTTTGTTTAGCTTTGCAACTCACTACGATACTTTCTCTCTATAGAACTAAATAACCTAGAATTTCTGGGAGGTAAAAGTCTTAGTCATTATCTAAAGCAGTGGTTCTCAACCTGGGGTGCACAGAGGCCTTCCAGGGGGTACGTAATATAATGTTCAGCTCTGTCATCTATCTTACACGCCTCACACAGTACATAGATATTTCCCCAGCACTTTGTACCGTTGTAAACACGGGAAGGTGCATGCTTGGCGTGATCACTACAGTAGAGTGCCTGTTGATCTAGGAGACCTGTGCTGTATGACTGTGTCTGGCATGTGCAATGAACCGCTTTCATACAATTGGAAGTGTGTGACCGGTTGGGAAAGGTTATAAGAGTTTTGAGGTGCACGCGACCTGAAACAATGGAGATGTTTTTGAGAAGATTTGCTGATAGCAGCATTAGTGGTGATAGTGGTAAAAATGACAGAAAAAAGTAAAATTCACCAGTTTTGTGAGGATTATATTGCAATTGGATTTACATCCACAAATAGCGATCCCCCGCAAGCATTGTGTTTCCTTTGTGGAGAAATTTTGTTGAACAGCAGTATGAAGCCCTCTGATTTGCAACAACATTTGAAGACAGAAAACGCTGTGCATGTTGGTAAGCCAGTAGAATTTTTTTCAGTGAAAGCTTGCTGAGTTTCAGCAATTTAACAATTTCTTCAAAAGCACTTGAGGCTTCATATGCAGTCTCCCTTCTTGTAGCGAAGTCAAAGAAGCCGCACACAGTTCCAGAAGATCTTATTCTTCCTGCGGCTGTAGCTACTGCAGAAACCATGCTCAATTAAAAAGTAGCCAATACTATCAAGATGGTGCCCTTATCAAATGACACTGTTTGTTGTAGAATTTATGACAGGGCTGAAGATATTGTAGCTCCAGTTGTTGAGAAACTTAAAATGACAGAAATATTTATGCTTCACGGATATTGGCGGAGAAACTCAGCTAATTGCTTATGTTCGATACCCTGAATCTAATGACATCAATGAGCATATAATGTTTTGTAAAAGTATATGGGCTTACTCAACTGGGGAGAAACTTTTCAAGTTTATTGACAATTTTGTTTGAGAACATGAACTGAGTTGGAACTTCTGCAAATTTGTCTGCACTGATGAGGCAGCAGCAATGACAGGGAGAGTGAATGGCCTTGCTGCTAGGATATGGAAAGAAAATCCTTCAGTGCAATGGGTGCACTGTATCATTCACAGTGAGGCGCTTGCTTGATTTATAAACAAGATTCATTCGTTCTCTATCCCAGGCATCAAGAGAAATTTGCAGTATGTTGTGTAGATCCACATCTGTAGCATTTCCTCCCTTGAACGTTTTGAGTTTGTGGCTTGTTGTTGGCTCTGCCTTTGTAATTTTTGGTACAATGAGTCCTGTTCGTATGCCTCGCTTCTCCCTGTGTCTGTACCAACTGAACAGCTTGAACAACACTTGCTGTACCTTGACTAATTGTTTTCGCTTCAACCAGTGCTGACACAGTTTGGCTAGCAATGGTTATAGCCTTCCATAATGTCAAGTCTGATTCAAGCAATAAAAATTCTCTAATGCGCAGCGTGGTAGTTTTCTCTACAAGCTGACCTCGAATCATATCATCTGCGATGTCTCCCCACTTGCATGTAACACTCAGTTCCCTTAAAGCTGCAATGTACTGGACTGTTGACTCACACGGTTTCTCAATGTACTGGACTGTTGACTCACACGGTTTCTCAATGTACTGGACTGTTGACTCACACGGTTTCTCAATGTACTAGACTGTTGACTCACACGGTTTCTCAATGTACCAGACTGTTGACTCACACGGTTTCTCAATGTACTAGACTGTTGATTCACACGGTTTCTCAATGTACTAGACTGTTGATTCACACGGTTTCTCAATGTACTGGACTGTTGACTCACACGGTTTCTCAATGTACTAGACTGTTGATTCACACGGTTTCTCAATGTACTAGACTGTTGACTCACACGGTTTCTCAATGTACTGGACTGTTGACTCACACGGTTTCTCAATGTACTAGACTGTTGACTCACACGGTTTCTCAATGTACCAGACTGTTGACTCACATGGTTTCTCAATGTACTGGACTGTTGACTCACACGGTTTCTCAATGTACTAGACTGTTGATTCACACGGTTTCTCAATGTACTAGACTGTTGACTCACACGGTTTCT
The DNA here is from genome assembly GCA_030684275.1 of Acipenser oxyrinchus oxyrinchus. Taxonomy (NCBI): domain Eukaryota; kingdom Metazoa; phylum Chordata; class Actinopteri; order Acipenseriformes; family Acipenseridae; genus Acipenser; species Acipenser oxyrinchus. The sequence goes on from CM060258.1 coordinate 26,131,667, forward strand.
CAATGTACTAGACTGTTGATTCACACGGTTTCTCAATGTACTAGACTGTTGACTCACACGGTTTCTCAATGTACTAGACTGTTGACTCACATGGGTTCTCAATGTACTAGACTGTTGACTCACACGGTTTCTCAATGTACTGGACTGTTGACTCACACGGTTTCTCAATGTACTGGACTGTTGACTCACACGGTTTCTCAATGTACTAGACTGTTGACTCACACGGTTTCTCAATGTACGAGACTGTTGACTCACACGGTTTCTCAATGTACTAGACTGTTGATTCACACGGTTTCTCAATGTACTAGACTGTTGATTCACACGGTTTCTCAATGTACTGGACTGTTGACTCACACGGTTTCTCAATGTACTAGACTGTTGATTCACACGGTTTCTCAATGTACTAGACTGTTGACTCACACGGTTTCTCAATGTACTGGACTGTTGACTCACACGGTTTCTCAATGTACTAGACTGTTGACTCACACGGTTTCTCAATGTACCAGACTGTTGACTCACATGGTTTCTCAATGTACTGGACTGTTGACTCACACGGTTTCTCAATGTACTAGACTGTTGATTCACACGGTTTCTCAATGTACTAGACTGTTGACTCACACGGTTTCTCAATGTACTAGACTGTTGATTCACACGGTTTCTCAATGTACTAGACTGTTGACTCACACGGTTTCTCAATGTACTAGACTGTTGACTCACATGGGTTCTCAATGTACTAGACTGTTGACTCACACGGGTTCTCAATGTACTAGGCTGTTGACTCACACAGTTTCTGTCCGTGTTGGTGAAATTTGTAGCGCTCAGCCACCACATTCACTTTAGGCATGAAGAAGCTCTTTCATGCAGTAAGTGCGGTATTATTCTTATCATCTGCAAGTGGAAAAGTATAAAATATATGTTGTCCTTCTGCTCCCAGGCAGTGTATGAGCAGTGCACGATTTCTCTCCTCTGCGAGTTCAGTGTCATTGATTGCAAGCAGGTAGTTTTCAAACATCGGATCCAGGCATTAAATGTGATTGGAGGCTCTTGAAAAAAGGTGGCGGCAGGTTTGTTGTGTCGGTACGATTCTAAGGCAGTTTATTTCGATCAAGCATTAATACAAACTCAGACCGCATTGTTTCCTAGTCTACCTCAATCTACGCAGTTCCATTAACCCTTTGCAGTCCATTTATTAAGTGCGCGTCAGGCGCAATTTATTTTCACACGCGCAGTTAATTTTAGACGCGCTGTTTAAAAGTATTTTTTTCCACAGTCAAACGGGTTTAAAAGGCCCTGCATATCAACAAAGCACTCACTAGGCGTCTCCAATAATGCAATCCAAGTCATTATTTTATTACTATAACATCTCAAAAAAGCTCTGCAAATGTCCGTGATAGTCTCTGTGCGCTGATACATTAACAGCCAGTTTGTTTCCTTATGACCGCCCCGATGTGATGCCAGGGACAAGTATGACTATTCATGAGATACGCCTTTTTTTTTTCTTTTTTTTATCGGCTTGTCTCGGCTCCTGTCGCTCCCACTCAGCCATTGAATGGTTTTCTCGGCTTTTTCCTGAGAAAAACGACTAGAAGCCCGTTTTTATGTTTTTGATGATGTCGGACAGGGTCCGACAATGGACCGGATAGGAATAATTGCAATGTCGGACCATGTCCGACAATGGACCGCAAAGGGTTAACAGTGCCATCTACTGTCAAGCCCCAGTAATACAACACCAAACTATTATATCAAAAGTATTTTGTAAGTGGAAATTTAAAGAAACGGATGTCTTACACTTGCATATCTGAAAAAAAAGAATGTATCAGTAATTTTTTAATACCTAATAAATGTACGGTGGAATGGCCCTTCATGATTGTAGTTGTTTAGGTGTGCAATAGAGAAACACCTATAACACGCATGCAAAGGGGGTTTAACCTGCAAATACAAAAAAGGAGATAATATAGAAAGATGAAAAGTAGTCCTTTCACTGACCTTAGAGGGGAATTTTAAATGTAGTCTGCTGTAACAGGTTGGACAAAAGTTATGGAACAGAAAAAAATCATCATGAAAGCCAAGTGTAGGCCATTAGTCGCATGCATACAAACTAGTGGAGAGAAGATGGGCCCCACCAGCACTGTAAGCTCACTGAGGCTCTGCTTGTTTAATACTGTTTAGCCTCTGAATCGTCTCTCAAGCCAACAGAGGGATATTCTTTTTCATATCCTAATCCGCCCATTACCTGTACAAATGTTCTACTCCATGAAACAGCAACGTGTCACTCATAAAAGTAAATGAGGCCTTTCACAGCCCCTCTGCCTGCTGTAGAGCTGCTCACTTGGGTAGCTATATAAATGGAAGCAGTGAAGTAAAACAAGGGGAGGTTTGTAGTGTCATCGGAAAAACAGCAGCACGCTTGTCAAGTCCCTAATGCAGATCATTAGCTACCTGACATGTCTCACTAACCACATCCCATATAATTCTCTTTCAGCTCCATTCATTAGAAGGATAACTTTAAGAGATGGAGATCAATAAAGCTATATATCGTTGCATAGGTGTAGTGAACCAGCGTATAGTAATTTGTTTTCAATGATATTTGATAATTAGACATGAGTCAATTGTAGAGCTGTTTAGGTGTATGACAGCAGTAACTCTGAAATCTCTTCACTCGCCCATAAACACCAGGCTGTGCATCAGAGTTGGGATTCATGGTTATGATAGCAATTAGGTATTCAGAACAAAGCAAAACATCTTAACCCTAGTGGAGCTCCTTGTCGAATTCTATTTGCCTGTTTGCTTCTGCCGTTGTAATTTTGCTGACGTAATCCTATTTAGAGCATAGGTTTGAGTGTTTGGAAACACTGTCCTGTCTTTGGGTACATTTTTACTTTTTTTTAACTCATATTTCAAAAATCCCTTATAATGCACCACCAAAAATAAGGGGACTGGTCTTATCTGCAAGTTATCTCATACAGTTTAAAGATGCTTCACCATGATTACTTTACCATGAGACACATTTTATGATCTAAAACTAACAAGAATAACATGTGGACTGCTCCTCTCTGAAATTAAGGCATTTCCTACCAGTTTATACCTTTTATATACTGATGCACAAAAGAAATGCAACACTCAGGTCTAATGTTATTTTAAACATAGATATCAAACAAAATCACAGAAAATGTGAACAAAAATACAGATCAAAGAATCATGATAAGTTTTCAGTATGAAACCTGCCACACTGTCAAAATGAAAACATTACAAAGTTAGTATCGGGTATGACCTCTCTGAGCATTAACACAATCCTGGCAGTGTTGATGCATAGACCTGATCCACCTCTGGATAGACTGCTGTGGGATGTTCTGCCACTCTTCCTGTGCAGCTGCAGACAGCTGGCGAAAGTTGGCTATTCGTGGTTGTCTCCTGTGGATGGCATTGGCGATTTGGTCCCAAAAGATGTTCTATTGGACTCAGGTCAGGGGAAAAAGCTGGCCACGGCAAGACCTCGACATTGTTTTCTTGAAGTTGTGCAACTGTAATCCTAGCACTGTGTGGTCTTGCATTGTCCTGCTGGAAAATCGACACTTCCGGATTGGCTTGCAGGAATGGAAAAACTGTTGCCTCAGGGACTTTTTCAGTGTATCACTAAGCAGTTAAGTTTGCCCTCAGTCTGCACCAAAGGCATTCTTGTGTTAAAGGAGATTCCTCCCCACATCATCACACTTCCACCGCCCCACCGGTTGGCTTGAACAACGCAACAATCAGCATAACACTCACCACAATGTCTCCACACAAGTTGTCTTCTGTCAGGTTGGTCAAGGGCAAAACGGCATTCATCTGTGAATAAATGGCATTCATCAGTTTCTCTGGATGTCTGCTGATTTTTGAAGCAGAACATCTCATTCTCTGGGCAACTTCTCTCACAGACAAGCTGCCTTCAATCATGTAACCAGGTGATCTTCATTACTCAAGCGGGGCATGGTCGTATCTTTCACTGTTCTTGCTAATTAAAATCATGTCTTTTCGAATGGCTATTTATACAGATTCTCAATCAACTCATTTTGGCAATTTTAACTCAACTCAAATACCAAACACTGAACACCTGGCGTTTTTATGAAATCACATGACTTGAGCTCAGTATTTTTTTATCCCAAGGAATGCTTTACCGCATGTATGCTTTTACCAGGGTAAATGTTTACAAGACAAGCACTCTCCAAGTTATTTGTTTCTCAGTTTTGAAACTGTGTTTAACTGTTGGTAAAAGGTTTCTTCATTGAAAGATTTTTTCTCCAAACATACTGTGGTCCATTTTGGGAAAAATTCTATTTCAGTCTCATTGGACCAGAGAATTTTGTTGAAGAATGCTTCAGATTCCTTTTCATATTTCTTGGCAAATTGTAGACGGCTTGTTTTATGAATTTTCTTTAAAAGTGGTTTGCAGCGAGTCTATCGCTTTACATTAAAGGTCTATCGCCTTTAATGTAAAGGTACCAATACTTTTGTCATGAACAAATATTTGAAATTGCATAAGGGCTTTTGTTTATATAAAGATTGCTGGTTAAACTACCAGAAAGTTTGTATTTTGGTCTTTTTCATATTAATCAGTGGTTAATGTTCACTAAATGCTTGTATTTAACATGTTTTCTTGAATTTTTTTTTTTTAAATTTAGTCGTTGCCAATTAGTTTTTATTATTTTCTCCCCAATTTGAAATGCCCAATTATTTTTAGGCTCAGCTCACCGCTACCACCCCTGCGCTGACTCGGGAGGGGCGAAGATGAACACACGCTGTCCTCCTGCGTGTGCCGTCAGCCGCCCGCTTCTTTACACTCTGCAGACTCACCTGCAGCCGCCCCAGAGCTACCAAGCGCCGGAGGACAACGCAGCTCTGGCCCTGGCCGACCTAACCCTCCTCCCCGGACGACGCCGCCAATTGAGCGCCACCCCCTGGGAACTCCCGTCCATGGTCGGCTGTGGAATAGCCTGGACTCGAACCGGCGACGTCCAGGCTATAGAGCGCATCCTGCACTCTAGCGAGTGCTTTTACTGGATGCCACCGGGAGCCCCCATTTTCTTGAATTCTTATATTAAGTGTAGGGTGTCAATACATTTGTCTGCGACTGTATGTATCTGTCCACCTGTGTATTTACCAAACTCACCTTTTCATATATGTAAGTAGGCGACAGTGATCTTCTTGTCTGTGTTACTAATAGCTCTTGTTGCATTTACAGCATGGGAGGGGATGAATGGGACTGACATGCTTGCTTTTTATCATAACCCAATACAGATTTAATGTAAAATAAATTAGCTATATTTTGTAATCATAATGAAAAGATTCTAGGTGAAGTACTCTATGAGGCACGAATAGGTTACAATTCTTGGACAAAGTTTTCTCATTTTCTGTGCCATTAGTTCTAGTGTTTAGATGTTCCCTTGCTCCTGCTGGTTTTTAAAAAGAAAACCACACAGAGTGTGTGCTGGGTCCTCTAGAGACTTTCTAAGAAAAGCTGTTTTTAAAGCAATTAAGGAGACTATGAAAGGCAATTTTCTGTCATTACTGTTGCTTATTTTGGCTTGTAATTTCTGTTGGCTCTAATGGAAGTGATTTTTTTCCCCTGTTAATTAAGCAAATGGATAGACTCAGATTGAATCAATTGCAGTTACTTTACTTTAAAGTACATGCATAGTTTTTAAATGGGCAATCTCACATTTCCCAGTAGATGGAAATTAGGCACCTTTGTGCTCCAAAAGCATTAAGAATTTATATGGTAATATATCCAAAACTTAAATATTATTAAGATAAAAGCCATATTGTCAGAAATGAGTTTCTAATGATTTTTAATACATGTCACAAATTTAAAGTTGTACTCGCTTCTAAATGATAATATTTTTCAAATAAAAAGCACGTTTACTAAATACTAAATACCCTTGCTGGTACATCTGCAGTGCACACGCGGCACCCGCTTGTCTGTAGAGTCTGCCTCGGCCCGCTCACCTCGGTGCGTTGGGCCTTAAAAAAACCCTCAAAAAACAACAACAGCTCCTATTGTTGGTATTGTTTTATTGTACTCTGTCCACAGATTTGCCCGCCATGGCTTCGGCCTGTGTGTCCCCTGGTATACACTACGCTGACCAGGTGTGTGACTACACGCAGTTAGGGTAGGCACCACTGCTTCAGCTTCCCCCCAGTGCTTCGATACTTCTTTGCACACTCAGCCCGTGGAACTTCGGTGCCTCTGTGGGCACGGTGCTTAGTACACTCGTTGCGCACAGTGCTTGGTGCCCTTGGTGCATACGGAACCCAGTGCACACGGTTCTCGGTGCACTCGGCGCCACGTTGCTTTGTGCATTTGTTGTGGACGGTGCTCGTACCCTCGGTGCACATAGCACCTCGTGCATATGGTACCCTGGTGCACAGGGTGCTCGGTGCACTCAATACTTAGTGCACTCGTTGCGCACAGCGCTCATGCCCTCGGTGCTCATAGTGCCTCGGTGCATACGGTACCCCGGTGCACACAGTGCTCGGTGCACTCAGTGCGCACGGTGCTCGGTGCGCATAGCGCCCTGGTGCGTACAATACATGGTGCTTGGTGCATGCAGTGCACTCGGTGTGCATGGTGCTTGGTGCACTCAGCACACATAGCACCTCGTTGCTCAGTGTGCTTGGTGTGCACATCACCCGGTGCACTCGGTGCGCATAGCACTCCGGTGCAAGCGCTACTCGGTGCGATTCGCATGCATGTCACTCAGTGCACACAGTGAAAGCGACACTCTGTGTACGCCATGCTCGGTGCAGAGACTCACAGGAGATCCCCTGCGCTCAAGCTCCTGCGCCGAAACCCCGTAGTCGCTCCCTGTGACAGGGTGGCTGAGTCATCTGACGTCAGACAGAAGCAGGAACGGTAAATAAGCTCTGACACCAGGCACTGCAGTTTAAAGTAAATAATAAAGACGCAGTGCGCCGTTTTATTTTTAAATAACAAAAATAAAATAAATATTTAAACAGAAAACACTGCTCACAGAGCGAAAATAAATATGTAAACAAAAAGAAACTCACGGACACAAAATAAACAATAAATGATCCAGGTCAGGCTGGGCAGTAGCCTTCACTGATCCTGGAATTATTTTTAAGTTTCGTTTTCACTCTCTCTCGTTCCTCTCGCTCTCTCCGCTCCTAAAACACACACTACCAAACAAAGGATTTTCTCTTTTTATACCATGTGGCTGGAGCCTAATTATCAATTATTCAATTAGCTCCAGCCACATTGTCACATGTATTTTGGCAGGGATAGGAAATTAACCCCATCCCTGCCAACCACCACCAAAATCACCACACAACAACAATATTATTATTTACAGGCAGGGCCCTGCCTTGCCACATTTCCCCCCCTTGTGCGCAGCACACATGGCCCCACGGCCACCTCCCCCCCCCCCCTTTGAAAGCCATCCACCCTCCCTCAAGTCCCCTATTGTCCTTCCTCTCCCATCCTTGAGGGAGGGTTAGTCCATAGTCCGGCGCCTTCCTGGCGGGACCGAGACCTGGCGACAGGGGACCCAGGCGTAGTGGATGGGGCGTCAGGAGCGCAGGCAGACGAGCAGTCGGCTGCAGCCCCAGGCAGAGGTGCGAACCCAGGCGATTGTGGAGCGATGTCTGGGCAACCAGGGGAAGCGGAGTAGGAGACCAGGCGACCTACTGTGCCTGGTGGTGCCGCGACCAGGGGTCCAGACATGCAGCCTGGGTGTCTAGGAGCCCAGGTTGTGGGAACCAACCCCCAGGTGCCAGGCTATGGCACAGGGGTGGTGGTCGGGGCTATGGTGGAGGTGGTCTCCTCACCTCCCCCCCCTTCTTCGTAGCCGGTAGCTCCCCTTTGTGCAGCTCCGGCCATAGTATTCCCTGCTGCCATGAAGGGCTGGCAGCAACCCCAAGCAAAGCGAAGCCTGTAGTGACCCCAGGCAATGGCGGCAGCGGACCCTCGGGAGGCGACGGCGGCAGCGGACCCTCGGGAGGCGACGGCGACAGCGGACCCTCGGGAGGCGACGGCGGCAGCGGACCCTCGGGAGGCGACGGCGACAGCGGACCCTCGGGAGGCGACGGCGGCAGCGGACCCTCGGGAGGCGACGGCGGCAGCGGACCCTCGGGAGGCGACGGCGGCAGCGGACCCTCGGGAGGCGACGGCGGCAGCGGACCCTCGGGAGGCGACGGCGGCAGCGGACCCTCGGGAGGCGACGGCGGCAGCGGACCCTCGGGAGGCGACGGCGGCAGCGGACCGGTAGCGACCCTAGGAGAAGAAAAGGAGACACAGGCAACCCCAGGCGATGCAGTGCAGCAGGCAGGCCCAGGCGATGGCGAACTGGCATCCCCAGGTGATGGCGACGGCGGGAGGGGGGCCCCTGGCCATGAAGGCGGCAGCAGGAGCTCCACTTCTCCCAATGGTGGTGTTGGAGGCAGAGGTAGCTCTCCTCTTGATGGCAAAGGCGGCAGGGGCTCCTCCCCTTCTGGCTGCGAAGGCGGCAGGGGCTCCTCCCCTTCTGGCTGCAGTAGGGGGACCAGCAGGCATGCTCCCTCTGCTGGCGGAGGCGGGACCAACAGGCTCTCTCCCTCTGCTGGTGGCAGGGGTGGATGCAGAGGCAGCAGGCATTCTGCTGGTGGGAGGGGGCAGTTAGCTGGGAAATGGACCCACTCCCCACAGATGCAGCAACAATATTGTATGCCCATGCTGTGGAGGAGGGCTTCCCAGCCATCCTCCTCCTGTGGCTGTGGCTCTGGTTCCACCTCTTCTTCCTGAGGTGGGGAGTGGTAGTAGTCGGGCGACACGTGCCCGACCTTGCCAACTTCAAAACACCACTCCTCCCCCCTCAAGCAGGTCATGCAGACGTCCACCTTGCCAGATGCGCGGTGGGGCTTGCGACCAGCCCCGCGCTGCTGCTTCTGCTTCTTTCCCATTTTTTTAATTTATTTTTTTATTTTTTTTTTAAACTGCAGTCCCGCTCCGAGTCTCTAGGGGGCGTTATCCCACTTCTAACACCAAATGTGAAAGGGTAGCGTTGCGGGCCCAGATGTTAATCGGCAGGCAAAGAGACTCGGAGACCAGGAAACTGCAGTTAAAGCGCTTCTGCGCAGTTTAATGAACAAACAGAAAATAAAAGTACAAGACAAAACACTGCTCACCGAGCAAAAATAAAAGGTCAAACAAAAACAAATCTTGCACACAATAAACAATTACAAAATAACTGGCGCAAGGGCCAAAACAAAAGTTTAAACAAAAACAAAACTGTTCAGGATGGGCAGAGCCTTCACTGAACCTTGTACTTTGTCAAACAAAAAAATGCAGAAACACAGTGATAAACTGTTAACTCACCCCAAAAACTCCCACCAGCAAACAAAGGATTTTCTCTTTTTATACCATGTGGCTGGAGCCTAATTATCAATTATTCAATTAGCTCCAGCCACATTCTCACATGCATTTTGGCAGGGATAGGAAATTAACCCCATCCCTGCCAACCACCACTAAAATCACCACACAACAACAATATTATTATTTACAGGCAGGGCCCTGCCCTTCCACACTCCCCCTCTCCGCAAGCGAGAAGGGTGAAGCGCTCAAGGCAAGCGAGGGATATTATGGACCTCAAGGCGCAGATGGCCCAGGTCCTTGAGCTACTGTCTAGGCAGCAAGCTACTGTCTAAGCAGCAAGCTCCTGCGGCGCTGGTGGAGATCCTGGCCCCGATACCACTTGCACAAGCTCTGGTTCCTGGGTCTCCCATGGGAGCCCAGGCCAAGCTGAAACCTCAGCCTTTGACGGCAGAGGAGGATACGCTGTCTATAGCAGCCTCCTGGGGTGAGAGCTCCTTCCCCACGGAGATGGAGGAGGGAGAGGAACTGGCGCCGTCGACCGAGGTGGAACCTACCTCCGAGTTTGCCTTGGAGGTTAGTTTGGCACCGTTGTCCAGCTCTATGTCGGCACTGGCTCAATAAAGTAAGAAATAATTGCTATTGCATGCTGGTAGGACCAGCATGATACTTGTTTGTTTATTTTCACTCACTGTGTTTGTCTGTTAGTCCATCGTTTGTTAAGACTTAGTCCGTTTTGTTTGTCTATTTATTTTGCCGTAAAGTGCCGTGTCCTGACTTCTGTTTTGTTCAACCTTTTTATTTTCTGTGTGTTAATAAAACATTGAGCGCAGCAGCGTCTCAGATTCACTCACCACTACTGTTTGTCTGTGTATGCCTTTCTGGTCTGATGTAACCACTAAAGCCAGCTTGTCACATGTGGTGTCAGAACCGGGACACAGTGCCTCCGAGACTCGGCCAGAAGGAGTCTTGCTTGTTTTGGGGAAAAAACCAGGAGCAGAGCAGCAGGAGCTGCCTCTGCCTCCACCACCTCAACCGCTTCCACCACCAGGAGGAGAGCAGCAGGAGCTGCCTCTGCCTCCACCACCACCTGGATCCGCCTCCACTGCTGTGGGAGGACTGCTTGCCCCTCCCACCTCCACCAGCAGAGGGTGAATACCTGCTGGTTCTGCCTCCACCGTCGTGGGAGGACTGCTTACCCCTCCCACCTCCACCAGCAGAGGGTGAATACCTGCTGGGTCCGCCTTCACCGCTGTGGGAAGATTGCTTGCCGCTCCCACTTTCATCACCAGAGGAGCTGCAGCTGAGTTTGGCACTGCCCAAGGATGCGTGCCTCGCACCGCCCAAGGATCCCTGCCTCGCACCGCCCAAGGATGCCTGCCTCGCACCGCCCAAGGATGTCTACCTCACTTCGGCCCAAGGATGCCTGCCTCACTTCGCCCAAGGATGTCTGCATGGCTTCGCCCAAGGATGCCTGCCTCACATCGCCTGGGGTTACCTGTTGCTCCGCACGCCCGGGCTGCCTTTTGATCCGCATCGCCCGGGCTGCCTGTCGCTCCGCACGCCTGGGGCTGCCTGTTGCTCCGCATCACAGCAGGAAGTACTGTGGCGGAACCCCACCAAGGGAGCTGCCAGCCACGAAGAAGGGGAGGAGGTCCGGAGACCACTAACCCTAGCAGCAGTTTCGCTACCGGAGATCGTGGGGGAGGTCAGAAGACCTGCTCCCACTGCAGCACTTTCACTGCCGGAAGTACTGTGGCCGGACCCCCACAAAAGGGAGCTGCCGGTTTTGAAGAAGGTGGGGGAGGTCTGGAGACCACCAACTCCAGCAGCCTTTCCGCTGCCAGGGGTACAGCGGGATGAGAAACTCGCCCCGCTGTCAGCACGTCTGCTGACAGCATGGCCAGTACTAGCCTGGCTACTGGCAACATTGCCGCCCATGAACCCCTTGAAGTCTCTGTTCTTGGCCCGGGACTTTAAGCGAGACTTTGGGGATTTTAAGGGGGGAGGTAGCCATTGAGGGGGGTATGTGGCAATGTGCTCCTTTATGTGTTCCCACCAGTACTGTTGCTCCCGGCCTTCTTGGAGAAAGTCCAGTTAGAGAAAGCGACAGTTCTCCTAGTGGCCCCTTGGTGGCCCAGGAGAATCTGGTTCTCAAAACTTGTCTTGTGTTTTTTATCTCCACTTTTGCAAGTTTGCAACATAAACCCTGTGCGGGAATCAAACCCAAAACATGTTTCCAATGCAGCTTGCAATGCAGATGCCCCAGCTTTCATGCCACAAAGTTTGTCCTATTTTACATTTGCAAGCAGCATAGCAGTAAAGTTACAGTTTTTAACAAGTAACACGATGAACAAGATTTTGTAAATAATGATGCTGTATTATCCCGACTGTATTGAAAGTTTTCATCTGATTTTGCAAACTATCATATTAAGCTTGATCCATTCATTACTATATTGTAACGTTTTCATGTTTAGGAAGTATTACTCAGGGAGATGGTGTTGATTTCTCAAAATGTTTGTATTATTTAAAACTACAGAGAATTCCTGTCAGGGGCCAGAATTCACGGCACCAAAATAATAACCCTACGTTTTAGTCTTGGCACTTTTACTGCATATTCTCTACGGTCACAGCTCACATGCTCGCTGAGTCGCACCCACAGTTTCTCATTCAAGTTCAGCACTGGGCTGTCTCCAGTCCCCTGGCTCATGCACCCCTTATTATAAAGGGTTGGAACAATAATCGATAATATTGATAATCATCATTTTTTTCAGTGATAATTTGATCACATTGAAAAATTATAATTGTCGTCCGTGACCCAATGAAGCAGGAAGCGGCTCTGCATTGATTGAGCAGTAAACGGTGTGGCACTGAACTGTCTGCGTGAGGCGTAAACTAGTTACTAAGCATGGTCTGTGTGAGCACTGCCTACATTGGGAAGTTAAGTATTATTTTAAACAATCTGTGGTAGCACTTTATATTAAGGTGCTGCTTATTAATGTTTTATAAATGTTTTATAAATGTATTATATATGATTAATAACTATGTTAGAGAGTGTCAATAAAGCATTGTATATGGTTTATAACCATGCAATAGCCATAAATGGAATTACGGTTTTATAAATGGGATAGTTTTTAGCCACCTATTGTACCTTGGGATGTTAAAAATGTAATTTTGTATGCAGACAGGCTAAAATAATAGAATCTATTCAGTCTTGAACAAAGAAGACTACGCAGTGATCTGATTCAAGCATTCAGAATCCTAAAAGGTATAAACGATGTCGACCCAGGGGACTTTTTTGACCTGAAAAAAGAAACAAGGACCAGGGGTCACAAATGGAGATTAGATAAAGGGGCATTCAGAACAGAAAATAGGAGGCACTTTTTTACACAGAGAATTGTGAGGGTCTGGAACCAACTCCCCAGTAATGTTGTTGAAGCTGACACCCTGGGATCCTTCAAGAAGCTGCTTGATGAGATTCTGGGATCAATAAGCTACTAACAACCAAACGAGCAAGATGGGCTGAATGGCCTCCTCTCGTTTGTAAACGTTCTTATGTTCTTATATATGCTCTGAGCACAATCTTAAACTTAGGGGAGACGTTTAAGGAGGACAGAGATGTTTTGGACTCTTGTAATGGACTGTTCGTGCACAGGGCTTGCAACGTATCCAGACAACTTTTAAATAATCAAGAAAATCACACAGACTCATTTAATTTGAAGTTTTAACGAATCAGAGCAGTATTAGTACTCCTTCGGTTGAGGAAATGTTTAATAATGGATTGAGTGCTTGCAAGCCACTTTGGATCCCTGCTAATAGACAATCTGGGTGTTTCACTGCCTTTACAGGTTTAACAGTATTAATATTTCAATACAAGTATGGTTATCATATGCTTAGCCCTTAGTCTAAATCCTAAAACATACAATATATCACTCTCCAAAGCTAAAATATAATTCCTATACTTTTGTGGCAATGTGCCCCTCCCCTGTGTGTATTTTTGTGTTTTATGTTGTATGTTGTGTGTGTTAATGTTGGTGTATTGTAGTTGGTACATGGGATATAATGCGGGTAATGAGCACGAGGGTTTAAAATGTATAATTGTATTTAGGCACGGGGATTGCACTTCACATGCATTTAAAGTATTTAATAATATGTGAGTACAGGGTTGCACAGAATTAGTTCACGTGCTGGGATTCAAGAGAATAATTAATTCGTAATTGAATCCCAGCACAACAGTATATATAGATGAACGTTTTACTCACTCTGGGTTGTGTGTTCGGTGAGTGGAGAATGGGTGTGGAGAAGGAGGAAAAGTAAAATATACTGAAAGAATAAGTGTTATTTATTTATTCTTACTCACCGTGTTTGTTTGTCTGTTAGTCCACTGTTCTTTTAAGTGTTAGTCTGTTTTGTTTGTCTATTTATTTTGGCCGCAAGTGCCGTGTGCTGTTTTTATTTAAAACCTTTTTATTTTGTTCATTATTAAATGCGCAACAGCGCAATTCACATTTCACTTTGCAGTACTGTGTGTTTCTTCCGGGTCTGACGTCACCACTAAAGCCATCCTCTCACACGTGGTGTCAGAACCGGGACAACAGCGCCTCCAAGCATCAGACCAGGGATACTGCAAGTGAATTTTTTTTGTTTTGGGGAACATAAATAAATAAATAAATGGGAAAGAACGGCAGAAGGCAGCAGCCACAACACCAGCCGGAGGAACAGCAGCCCAGGTGTTACTGCTGCGCTAAGCCTGGGCATTCCAGCACAAACTGTCCCTGGTATCCCCTCGGACAGCTACCCCAACTATGCCCCATCTGCGGAGGTAAGCACTATGTGACCCGCTGCCCTGTCCATCAGGAGAGGGAGGAGCAGGGGTCACCTCAGTCTCCACCACCAGCTGGGGGAGGTAGACTGCTGCTCCCACCGCCTCAACAACAACAGCAACAGCGGCCAGAGGAGCCAGAGAACCTGTTCCCCTGGTGCACCTGGTGCGGAAAGGTAGATCACCGCTGGAGGGACTGCTCCGAGGTGTCACCAAGCTGGTGCGGGCGATGTGAGGAAGGGGGACCCGACTGGTCGGGATGCCCCTATGCCAGCTCGCCAGCGTCTAGATGGGGAGAGCACAAGCTTCCAGCGCCGGGAGAGGAGCCATTGCTGGTTTCGCCTTCCGAACCAGAGGGAGCGCCGCACCAGTCCCCTGCAATAGAGTGAGAGCCGCACCAGTCCCCTGCAATAGGGGGAGAGCTGGCGCAGTCCCCTGCAATAGGGGGAGAGCCGCACCAGTCCCCTGCAACATGGGGAGACTACACGCTGCTCACACCTTCGTCGCCCGGAGAGTACGCGCTGCTCCCACCTCCGTCGCCAGGAGACTACACACTGCTCCCACCTCCGTCGCCAGGGGACTACACGCTTCTCCCACCTTCACCGGCAGGAGCAGAGCAGCAGGAGCTGCCTCTACCTCCGCCACCTCCACCGCCAGGAGAAGAGCAGCAGGAGCTGCCTCTACCTCCACCACTTCCACCAGCAGAGGGTGAATGCCTGCTGGGTTCACTTCCGCCAGCAGAGGGTGAATGCCTCCTGAGTCCACTTCCACGAGCAGAGGGTGAATGCCTGCTGGGTCCACTTCCACCAGCAGAGGGTGAATGCCTGCTGGGTCCCTTTCCACCAGCAGAGGATGAATGCCTGCTGGGTCCCTTTCCACCAGCAGAGGATGAATGCCTGCTGGGTCCCTTTCCACCAGTAGAGGGTGAATGCCTGCTGGGTCCACTTCCACCAGCAGAGGGTGAATGCCTGCTGGTATCACTTCCCTGACCGCCATCATCACCCCCAAGAGGTGAGGAGCAGGAGCTACCTCTGCCTCCATCACCTCCATCACCACCATCACCACTATATATACAACAGTATTTATAGATGCACGTTTTACTCACTCGGGGTTGTGTGTTCAGGGTGTGGAGAACGGGTGTGGAGAAGGAGAAAAAGTAAAATATACTAAAAGAATAATTATTTATTTATTCTTACTCACCGTGTTTGTTTGTCTGTTAGTCCACTGTTCGTTTAAGTTTTAGTCTGTTTTGTTTGTCTATTTATTTTGGCCACAAGTGCTTCTGAATACAACCAAACAGCAACCAGCCTTTTCAGAGATCCTCAGAGCATGGACCACGCAACTTGTAGTTAGCAAGTCGAGTCATACTTGACTGGGGTTTTACCTCGGCTTTTATATAACTTTTTCTCTGCTTCATACACCAGAAGACCCAATTAAATCTAGTTATTTGGTTTGTTTATCTTTTAAGTGAATAATATATTTTAAAAGTGCCGGTATCTCCTTTAAAATTAATTGGATATGATCTGATGTCCTACCCCTTTCTCATTTCCAAAACATATGAGGTGTTGAACTGATGTTATTTTTTCAGTACCATGGAGTTCCTTAATACAGCAACAAATTAATAAAACACAAGTATATAAGAGGACACAAAGAAAGAATTATAGAGAAGGAGTTAAGAAAAGTGGATAAACTAAAAAGAGATGATCTACTAGATTATAAAAATAGAGATAAAAAGGTCAAAAGAGTCCCGTTAGTAATAACTTACTCTAAACTTTTGCCTAATACCTTTTGGACTAACTAAATAATAATTATTAATTATTGTTTAGCTAGTCCAATAAAAGGTAACACATCTCCTTCTCTTTGTCTATCATCTCTGGACTAACACAGCTACCATTTCATCTATCAACGACTAAGATAGTTTGGAAACACTTGCGGATTCTACATAATTCAGAAAAATTGAAAAAAGTATTTTTTAAGGCCCCAGTTATAGCATTCAAAAGAGAAGCTAATTTAGTTGATATTTTAATTCACAGTAAACACAGTAAAAGAATAACTGGCAATAGGTTTTACAAATACTTACACTAGTACATGTAAAGTGTAAATAGATGGACAAAAGTAAAAAAAAAACATAATTAAACATAAGAACAACACATATCCACTAAAAACTTATATTTACTGTAAAAATAGCAATGTTGTTTATGGATTAGCCTGTGAAAAATGTGATGAAATAAAATATGTTGGAGAGACTGGAACAACTTTATATAAAATAATTCAGAACCACCTTTCATTAATTAGAAATAAAAAAATGAATGAACCAATAGTACAGCACTTCCAGCCAAGGACATTAAATAAATGAAGTAAAGTTGGTAGTATTAGAACAGCTAAAATTAGACAATGCGACATACAGAAGAATAAAAGAAAGTAAATGGATAAATAGACTGAACACGATTATGTGAGCGGGACTCAACAGAAAAGAATGAACTAATTAACTCCAATAAATATATAACATTTAAATAAATAAATAAACAAAATTCATTCAATGGTTGTACATACTGATGTACTGGGGAGGTCAAATCAAGGCTGATCCTCAAAGCCAGCATTGCATGATAACATAAATATAAGTTTATATAAAATAATGTTAATTAGAATTAATACAGATTTAAAGATAGATGTAAAAATTATGTCACAGCACAATATATAGAACACCATTACATCATGTAAGAATAAATCATGGATTTGAATATAAACAATAACAAGTAGTTGTCATGCCGTCAAAAACCTATAAATACCTCCAATGTTTTGATTGAAATGTTGGGCAGCTGGTTCTTTGAGCTAATACATATAGAGATAGATAGATAGATAGATAGATAGATAGATAGATAGATAGATAGATAGATAGATAGATAGATAGATATAGAGCATACATATAGAGATTTTTTTATATATAACACCTACTCTGTTTACTTTTTCCAACCTGTGTTTAAAATATATTTCCCTGTTAACATCAAAAACATTCTTTTCAGTAGGTTGGATTTGTTTCATGTATAGATGTGTGTTAACACAATAATATTGGATAAGGATTGTTTAGGAGTTTTGCCAAAAATATTGCTGAAATAAATAATTGTAGATATCTATTTCTTGTAACTTTTTTTCCTCATTCACAAAAGCAAAACTTTTGCTACAAAAGATTTTTCCTAAAATTCTTTGTTCAAGAGAAATTTCTAGAAATTATACATACATCCAATATTATTATGCTCTAACATAGGGCTGTAGTAACATTACGTTGCATGAACTCTGACAGTTACTGTCTGTAGACAGCTAGTTATACTTGTCATTTTTTTAAATTACAAAGTCTGTACAATAGAGAGGAAAAATATCTTATCTTATTTTAGCCACAGCTGTCGTAGTTGAGTGGTCCAAGATCAGTGCTACTAGGGTCTGAAACCCGCCAATATTTTTCTGTCTGATAAAGTAGAGTACTCTAGCCAGTTAACTAGTGTATCACAAAACAGTTATTAAGCAGGGCTAGACTCAAAATTGAGAAATAAATACCATTGTTCAAAGTCCATTCAGTTTTGCTAGACTCTCAATTTGAGTTCATAAATATTAGTTTAATAAAATTAATTTGTAAGGTGCACTGTGTGTTGGGGAGAATTCATTTTATCCAATTATATTACCTACGATTAATTACATAACCCGCTTCATAAAACAAAATTGCATTTCAAGAACTAATTAGCAAGCTGCAGATATTTATCTTTGCCATTTAGCCTGCAGAAAAAAATATAGAATAAAATGCTTATGTAACTAAATGACAGGTACTTCAACTGAAACTACATGGAAGATTTTACACTTCTGATGAGCATCAATCCAGAATCGGAACAAAATCTTGCTGTTTTGGAGAGACCCACTGGGTATAACACTATGGTAGCACACTAGCACTGAATGTGGTTTTATAGTACTGTAATTGTGAAACTATGAAAAATGCTATCCGTGTGGTACCATTGAACCAATGCATAATACCACTGCCTTCACCCAAGTACAGAATATTGTAACAAGCAATAAGTCCAGACATAGAGGCTATTACCAGGTATTACGACAGATTATCTAGAGACATTGGGACTAATTCTGAAGAAACACAAATGCAACAGCTTGTCCTGCAAAATAAATTCTTAAATAAAAAATAATAATAAAGCTGAAGTTGCTGTTTTTTGTGTTATGATGGTGTCGTCAGGTGCAGTGGTACCGTGAATGAAAAATAATGTCCAAACAGCGTTTTCTCCCAAAAACAGTCCATGTATTTAATAATAACAAAAAAATAATAACAAAAGTAATCCACCCCTTTACCAACGATGGTACTGGGGGGGTACACGCAGGCTTTTAATCCAAAACAAAAACAAACAAAACTCGACTTTGTCCGTCCCCCGTCCTCCGTGCACGGCAGTGTGCGCGCTCGAGTCCTGGGAGACGTAATGCCGGTGAGTGTGGTGCGGTGCGGTGCGGTGCGGTGCTGTGCTGAGCTGTGCAGAAACGTGCTCTTGTCTGCCGGTCCGCGGCTCACTCCTCCTCTACAACGAAACAAACACAAACCAAAAAGATAAACAGTACAAGCTCCGGCTGTCTGTACACATCAGCGCAAGGCAGCGTATTGACGTAGTTGCTTCCCCTTTGTACCCACAAAGCCCTCCCTGCAAACAACCCGTTGCTATGGTTTCTCCAATCGAGGGCCGTCCCGCAGCTGATTGCAATGTAGTCTTTCCGGGTACATGCAACTACGCGCTGCCCCTAATATGGTCACCTTCCGGTTTCTGCCTACCGTCAAAGCAGTCCATCTAGGAGACAGCATACCACCGTCCTTACACAGCGTCCTTTCAGATCGGGAGGGAGATTTACAACATCGACTCTTTCTCTCTTTATCACAGATGGACATTCAAACAGTAAATAAATTGAGTGCTGCAACATTGGACTGGAAAGATGCCGCATGAGAGTAGAATATATGGGTTTTTTTGCCCAGAACTTCAGAGGCAAGACTGAACAGGTTCATGGTAACAGAATCATTTTTCTATCAACAAAATATTTAAAAAAACAACCCTTATTCTGGGAGATTGTCAGGACTGCTGGAAACAAGAAACTAACCTTGACTAAATTCTGCTATGGTCCTGAAAAGCTAAACATGCTGGGGGAATACAACATCTACACTACTATGAGTTTCTATTTGCTGTGAAATATATGTACATTGGCAGAACAATTAAAATAAATGCATATTCTTTGTTGTTAACAAAAGTACGCAGGGAAGTGTCTGAGTCTGGGTGTACTATTTTAAAGGTGCAGACCAGCCTTGATCCAGAGGCTTTATCACATATGGTGGTAGTGGTGGGATAGCCTGCCTCCTACTGCTGGATTAAAGAAGTGAAAAAATGGAAGTGCTATTAAATAAGTTAGTCGAGGTGCAGCAGCAACAATGAAACAAACACAAGATCAAAACATCAGTTTAAACAAAATACTATAAACAAAACTCTTCTAAACACTTACAAATTACAACAACAAAACTTCTGCTATCACAATGTATCTTTCTGTTTCCACTGTTCAGGCTTGGCATGAGCCTTCACTGAACCATCATCCCAAAATAAAAATGGCTTTGTTCTTTTATAGGGTGTGGCCAGGGGTTAATTGACATCCATAATTAAATTTCCACCTGGCCACCTTCCACACTTTTCTCATTAATTAATTAAACAAAACAATTAGTTAGCATGTGGCTGTGTAAAGGTGGCCATCTTGGCCCCAGGCTGTTCTTCTGCACCTGAGCCAAGATGGCTGTCAGCCACAAAACCATTATTCTAGTGTGCTGGGCCTCTGCCCTGTCACAGTGGTCTTCACCTACAAATATGTTACTGCATGGTCAAACTGTCAAAACATTATGGAAATGACTAAAGATTAATTTGTTTTAACTTACTTAACCTTGTTTTTTGTCACCTTCTCCTTCATTCAATATTCATAATGTTATATTTTAGTGTGTTGCATTAGTTGCGCCCACCCTTATTTGCATTTTGAACTGTATCAAACAATTATGACAACTGGGCCCATTGTCACACCAGCAATGTAGAATTAAATAGGTTTTCTCACTTTATGTAAATTTTGATTTCTCTGTATTGGAAATGCTGGTTCCATTTGTTTTTGTTTTTAAATCTCATTGTAATTTGCTTGTCTGTCAGTTCTCACATGAACACCAACCTTATTTCACTTGCTTCCAGGCATTACACAGGTGAAAGCATGGAATGCTAGTGAGTTAACCTACTGCGACAAACAGACCAATAGGTAGTGGGGTTTTAAAAGCAGGAGTAGTGTGAGGGGTGCTACGCTTTTTTAATAGGGGTCAGTTCTGGATATTCTTACTGTCACTGTGTGGGGCAGAGCAGCTGATGTAGTTGTCGTGATCTATCGACATGCAAAAAAATTGTTGTGATTTTTTTATAATTTCTTTTAATCTTCACTGATGTCAATTTGGCATGCTGCAGGAGCAATACATTCAGAGAACTATGGGGGTAAAGCTCTGATCATATTCTTCGGTGCACATCCGAGCAGATGGTAGTTTATTGCAGGAGACAGCCAGCTGGAACGTAACCAATTTATGATTTACAACTGGGGCCTGTGGAGAATAAATGTTATACAGAATTGTTACCTTTAGGAAAAATACAGGTCTTGCTGGCAGGATTCCAGTTGGCTCAGGTTTTATGGCTTGTTCATGTCAGACAGTGTCACCTTGCAATTAAAATAGGTTGCAGTCTTTTTCACCACAGCTGAATTAAATATGTTTTTACTGTTTCCTTTTAGCGCAAAAACAATAAAAACATAGGCACAATAAAAAGTTTTTTTCTACATTCATTACAAAAAACATTGTGAAAATTAGTTATGGGCTTGCAGCCACAAAAGTCAGAAAATTACTTACAAAAAATGACAATTAAATTAACTTCAATGGTGCAGCTTGAAGCCACCCATAGCTCAGCTGAAAATAATTTTTCAATCATATTTTCACTGCTCTCCTGATCATCTACTGTTAAACGTTGTTTTATTAAGGGTGGTTTTAATTTTATTTTTCTCCCTCGTTAACTTCAGTGTTATTTCCATTTCCACTTCTCTCCAGCGACAGGGATAGAGGAGAGATGCCTGTATGTTTGTTTTAACTACAGTATATCTTGAGAATTGCTCATTCAGTTGTGATGAAACTTGGTATGGGCATTCATTAGCACAAGTGCTTGGGGAACTTTTTTTAACCTTTGTCTGGACACTTGTTACAAGAAGTTATTCCATATATTGTGCGAGTGTAGCTCATGCCACCATACTTTCTTATGCTACTGACATCTGATTGGTTGAGCTATTGAAGGTTATATTTTAGGAACCGCTTGCCCCAATTTGATTCAACTTTGCATTTATTATGAATAAGGCTGTATTTTTTTCATGGTTATCACAGATTTTACCCATTACCTTGTGATATGTAGTTCCCCGTGAAAATTTCCATTTCTGAAAGTTTAGTGTAAATATACATATTTTTATCACTACAAATAAATATTTGTAGTATTATTATTAGTAGTATTAATATTTTGAACATGACAATGCTATTTTTTCTACTTTAATAAACATTGTTTATTCGTGAAATACAGTGAATAGTCTATTATTAGACCGTGACCATGATATATCTGTAATATGTTATTCACATCCTTCATAGGGATACCAGGTCATTAATGCTTAGGTGAACTTTTCATTGTGTTGATAAAGATTTCAAAAGCATCTTGGGGGCATTTATCCGCGCCGCAAACAATAATACAAATAATAATAAACAGTGCACATATAAATATAGGGGCAGGACACTCTGCCACACATGCCCCCCCTTGTGTGCAGCACACATGGCCTTTTTGGCCACCTCCCCCCTTAGTCCCCAAAGTCCTGGCTAGCAGTCCTGGCCCAGGAACAGGGGCAGCAACGGGCCAAAGGTGGCGGCCACGGTGACTGCTAAACAGCTGTAGCGTCCCGGTGGACCGCGCACAGGCCAGCTCCTCCGGCCAAGGAAATTTTGGGGTCTCAGACCTCCCCCTTCTTCATGGCCGGCATCTCCTGCAGCGAAATTGCTGCGGGGGGGAGCTGGTCTCCTGACCTCCCCCATCTACTTCGTGGGGCTCCAGCCACAGTATTTCCTACAGGACTGGTAGTGACCCCAGGCGAAGCAGGACCCTCGGGAGGCGACGGCAACAGCTGCGGACCCTCGGGAGGCGATGGCACCAGCTGCGGACCATCGGGAGGTGACGGCAACAGCAGCGGACCCTCGGGAGGCGACGGCAGCAGCAGCGGACCCTCGGGAGGCGGCGGCAGCAGCAGCAGCGGACCCTCGGGAGACGACAGCAGCAGCAGCGGACACTCGGCAGGCAACGGCAGCAGCGGACCCTCCGGAGGCAAACTCAGGAAAGGAGCCCCTGGCCATGGAAGCGGCAGCAGGAGCTTCACTTCTCCCTCGTTCCCTGCAACTGGTGGCTCTCCAGGCGATGCGGAGCAACAGGCAACCCCAGGCGATGCGCAGCAACAGGCAACCCCAGGCGATGCGGAGCAGCAGGCAGCCCCAGGCGATGCGGAGCAGCAGGCAACCCCAGGCGATGCGGAGCAGCAGGCAACCCCAGGCGATGCATGGCAGGCATCCTTGGGCGGTGCGAGGCAGGCATCCTTGGGTGGTGCGAAGCAGGCATCCTTGGGCTGTGCGAAGCAGGCATCCTTGGGCGGTGCGAAGCAGGGCAGGAGCAGTCCTTCCCATGACGGTGGAGGTGGAACCAGCAGGTATTCACCCTCTGCTAGTGGAGGTGGAGATGGAACCAGCAGGTATTCACCCTCTCCTGGTGGAGGTGGGAGGGGCAAGCAGTCTTCCCACGGTGGTGGAGACGGAACCAGCAGGTATTCACCCTCTGCTGGTGCTGGTGGGAGGGGCAAGCAGCTCTCCCACAGCGGCTGAGGTGGAACCAGCAGGCATTCACCCTCTGCTGGTGGAGGTGGAGATGGAACCAGCAGGTATTCACCCTCTCCTGGTGGAGGTGGGAGGGGCAAGCAGTCTTCCCACGGCGGCTGAGGCGGAACCAGCAGGCATTCACCCTCTGCTGGTGGAGGTGGCGGAGGCAGAGGTAGCTCCTGCTGCTCTGCTCCTGATGGTGGAAACAGTGGAGGTGGCGGAGACAGAGGCAGCTCCCGCTGTTCTGCTCCTGGTGGTGGAAGCAGTGGAGGTGGCGGAGGCAGAGGCAGCTCCCACTGCTCTGCTCCTGCAAGTGGTGGAGGTGGCGGAGACAGAGGCAGCTCCTGCTGCTCTGCTCCTGCTGGTGGAAGCGGCGGAGACTGAGGCAGCTGGTATTCTTCCTCTGCTGCTGGAGGCCTAGGTTCTGGACCTGTGGGCTTCACCCCCCCTGGGTGCTGGATGCACGGGCTGCCCCCATCTGGGCGCTGGATGCACGGGCTCCCCCCTTCTGGGCGCTGGATGCACGGGCTTCCCCCCTCTGGGCGCTGGATGCACGGGCTTCCCCCCTCTGGGCGCTGGATGCTCGCACTCGTCCCTTCTGG
Source organism: Acipenser oxyrinchus oxyrinchus (assembly GCA_030684275.1). Classification (NCBI taxonomy): domain Eukaryota; kingdom Metazoa; phylum Chordata; class Actinopteri; order Acipenseriformes; family Acipenseridae; genus Acipenser; species Acipenser oxyrinchus. The sequence continues at coordinate 26,155,414 of CM060258.1, forward strand.
GCGCTGAATGCTCGCGCTCCCCCCTTCTGGGCCCTGGCCCCTCAGCCAGGGCACAACTCCCCATGAGGTTTGTAATATAAACCTCCCAGCCATCATCCCGGATCTCCTCCTGCTGTTGCTGCAGTTGCTGTTGCTGCTGCAGCTTACCTCTCCCCCTTCTCTTCCTGCTCCTTCTCCCTGCCTTCCTCTCCTGGGCCGGTTCCTCCTCCTCGTCCTGGAAGGGGAAGATCGCTACCGTGTGCCCGTACACCCCGCAAGCAAGGCACCAGCCTTGGTCCTCCAGACCACCGAGGAGGTCCTCCAGTTCCCCGCAGCCGTTTCTCCAGCTCCAGCCTTCCATTTTTATTTATTTTATTTCTTTTTTTCCCAAAACACAAAAAATGAACAAAAAAACGCCCTTTGCTGCTCGAGGAGGAGTTGTTTGTCCCACGCAGAACACCATATGTGGCCGAGCTGTTGTTGCAGTGACGTGTGGGTAGTGATGTCACGGACCAGGAAGTAAACAAAGGCAATGAATGGATGGAATGGCGGTGAAACTGCAGTGCTCAGTGTATTTATTAAATAAACAAAACAAATGATTTAAACAAACAAGACAGAAACAAAAAGGGCACGTTGGCCAAACAAATAAATATCGTGCTGGTGTAAACCAGCACGCTTAGCTGTTATTTGTAAGTTTCGTTTTCTCTCTCCTCGCTCTCTCCGCTCTCACGCCTAATCACTCTCCCCTGAGGTTAGAGAGCTGCAGGTTTATATACAGTGCCCATCTCCCGATTAGCAACAATTAATCAATGAATTAACTCGGGAGATGGTCACCGTCTGCACAAGTTTAATAAGGATGCGTAACTGTCAGCCAGCTAAATAAATCACTAGCTGATCAGTCACGCATCCTCACGAGATTTTTAAAATATAAAAACAATAACAAATACGCGGTGCTTTTATCCGCGCAAACAATAATACAAATAATAATAAACAGTGCACATATAAATATAGGGACGGGACACTCTGCCACACTCCCCCTTCCAGACTGGCCGACTTCCCTTGAACCTTAGGAAAGAACTGTCAGACCAGCCCAACCAGAGAACTCTGTTCTCGCTGCTTAGCGTCCTCACAGGTCGGGAGGGAGAGTTACAACCAAGAATCATTGTATTTCTGTCACACACGGTACTGTTTTGTTTTTTGTTTTTTTAAAAACGTGTCAGCATCATTTGTGAAAAAGAACTGCCAGGTGGAGCTATTTTCTTTAAAGCTATCCTGGGTAGACAAGAGCAGGAGGTGTTTCACAAGAACTCCGTCACTTTTCAAGAAACACTATTGTAATGTATGGTTAAAACTTAGATTTAGTGGAAAAGGCTGAAACCCAAATGTATCATTGTGACAGAGAGCGAATGAATCCTAGTCAACAATCTCCATCCCGACCTGTGAGGGCACGGTATAACAGGAACAGTGTGCCCCGGACTTGATGGTTTGGCAGTTCATCCCAGGTTCAGTCGGAAGTCGGCCATCCAAAAAGGCAGGGAAGCCACAATACAAGAAGTCAGCGCCTTACTGCGGTAGGCGATGTGTCAGTCATGGATTAGAGACGTGATTACACTTGCTACCAAAGGGGGCGTGACTGAAGGTATATCAGGGAATGTGGCCGAGCGATCTGTTCCTTTGTTATGGTTGTGAAAGACCTGTAAAGGACAGTAAAAGCCGAAAGTAACCGTGAGTTTTTGTCATGTTGTATCTGTCTGTCTATTAACTGTCACCCTTATCATTCATAAGAGACTAAATCTGGGAGCTGTTGCTATTCAGCCAGCATCAACCCCAGACTGCACTGCACTACTGTTTCACAGTTACTGTATAATTCACCACTGACACAAGAGCACTCACTGTTGGGATTCGTGACCGTGTCTGTGCATAGTGTGTGTTATTATTATTTCGGGACTGAACCCCGTGGTTTTGACTGGCTTATACATCGCTGTGTATAGTCAGTCTTATTAGTTAAAGCAACATGTGACAGGGATGGCTGAGATGGTGACGTCAGGCCAGAAGCAGGAACAAACACAGGCAAAGTACTGCGGTGCAAAAAGGAGCTGCGGCGCAGTTTATTTTAGCACAAAAATAAAATTAAAATGTTTTACAAAAATAATGTTCACAGAGCAAAACAAAAAGGCAGACAAAAACAAATCACGAACACTAAACAATACCTCGGTCGGGCTGGGCAATCGCCTTCACTGATCCTATATAGTATCTGTATTTTTAGTTCAGTTTAGTTTTCTCCGTTCTCTCGCTCCCGTTCCTCCTCTCGAACACCCACAATACTCCACCTGGAACAGGAAAACTGCAAGGTTTTTCTATTGGTGACCATCTCCCCATTAGCAACAAATTAACCAATTAATTAAATCGAGAGACCCAAACAAAACAAAAACACGGCTTTTTCACCCTCATATATATATATATATATATATATATATATATATATATATATATATATATATATATATATATCCTAATATAAAATAATACAAACTAGACACAGGGGTGGAGGGGTACCCCATTTTAAAATAAACATAAACAATACATTTATTTTTAAATACACCAATACATTTTAAATCATACAATAACAATCACCTGTGCTAAAATAAACAAATAATACATTTAAACAGCAGGGCTTTGTCCTGCCCTCTTTTATATGTGCAGGACCTTTCTACCGCCCTGCTACACAACACAATAAAGCTTAATTTTCACCATTGAACTGTTGTTGGACTGTTGTTATTAAACACTGCATCACATCTACACCTGTGCAGCCACATTATTAAACACTGCATCACATCTACACCTGTGCAGCCACATTATTAAACACTGCATCACATCTACACCTGTGCAGCCACATTATTAAACACTGCATCACATCTACACCTGTGCAGCCACAATCATAAATATAACACATGTTATATGTCTGCTTTACGGATGGAAACCAGATTTGATGTTATAATAGCTAGTATTTTAGCATAGTTTCCGGTTTTTTGTTTGTATGATAAAATCAATGTTTTTTCTACCTTCATTTTCATTTTCAGAATCGTCGGAATATATTGCATAAAAAGATACAGGTTCTAACTATAATGAACTGGAATAAGTATTATTCATTAATACAGTAGAATCTGACATCTCCATCTAAATTGGTTCAGGGGTCCATCGGATATGTGTACATATCATATCTCAGGGGGAGACATTATAATACATTGTAGTTATTTTATGTCAGAGCATTTTAAATTAGCATTGTCAGGTACGTCAGTGTGTCTAAAACACAAAAGTACAGTATTGCACGTATGCTATACGAAGAACATCAGTGAAAATGCGTGTAAAACAAACCACTGTAATATTACAGCAATTTACAAACTGGCTTTGGAGTAGGGCGAAAAAATCCTGTTCCAGCTTTTTAACAGTTCAGTAATTATATTAATGCCTTGCTTTTTCGTTTTCTTTTATTGAACGTGGTTACTCTGGGCAGTTTGTTTTACATGAAGTGACCGCATGTAAAAAGTGAAACTGAATTCCCAAATGCACAAATGTCTTGTTTTATCTGCAACAGAATCCATTCTGTCCTAAGAGCTGAATTTATCAGTTCCCTTTCATGTCGAAAATAACCATCAAGGTATGAGATATTGCCGTCAGGCAGTAGCGATTGGCTGAGCTTTATAGCAAAGCTGCCGATAGGCCTCTGCGCGAGCAGGGAGCTTACTACACGCTCTCTTCCTACTCTCTTCCTATTTTGTCTTCAGCATTGGTAGCGGTAGGTAATAGAGTTGGTAACTGATTGTACTCGCTAAGCTTAGGCTTGAGAAGCTGGTTATTGCCCCTTCTCTGAGTTTATTTCAGTTATACTCTTCGGAGTGATTATTATTATTTGTTTAAGGATTATATAAATTGTTTTTACATATATATATATATATATATATTTCCTTCACGCTTTGCTTCGGCATCGCGTTGTCTCGTGGTCTCCGTCTTTCCTGTGTTAATAATTATTTTTTAATTATTAGTGTTGTGTTTTTGGGTTTTTTGTAAATAAAACTGTATATATTGTGTGTATATATATATATTTTGTGAAGGACGCACGTTGCGTTGGCCTCGGCATGCGCGAGTATCTGCAGCCCCGGTCTTGCCTTGGCTAGACAGCGTGTGTGGAGCCTGCACTGCAAAAATTCCCATTCACTACACAGAGGAAGACGACCACAAAGCGCAATTCCCCAGCACCAACAGGTAAGTAGTGCACAGCATCCAAGACACTGTACCAGCACCTAGCGTCTCCACTCTGCGGGTCAGCTGACGCTTAGGCGTCTGTGCTAGCGTTCTACGCTCGGTACTCACGCTCCGGCGTGCTGCGCTTCGGCGCTTGGTGTCGGCGCTTTGCCACTTGGTGCAGCGCTTCGGCGCTTTGTGCAGCGCTTCAGCACTTGGTGCTAGCATGTCTGCGCTTGGGGACTCGGTGCTCGACGCTCGACGCTTCGGCGCTCGGTGCTCGACGCCGACACTCGGTGCTCGACGCTCGGTGCTCGACGATCGGCACTCGACGCGTTGGTGCTTGACGCTCGGTGCTCGACGCTCGACGCTCGGCGCTCGACAAGTCGGTGCTTGACGCGTCGGCGCTCGACGCACGCACTTCGGTGCTCGACGCTCGGTGCTTGACGTATCGGCGCTCGACGTATGCACTTCAGGTGCTCGACGCGTCGGCGCTGACGACGCGACGTCGGTGCTCGACGCTTCGGCGTTCAACACACGCACATCAGTGATCGAGCACTATGTCGAGCTTTCACCGATGCGTGACCTGCCAGGCCAAGTTGCCTGCCAGCGATCCGCACGATGACTGCGTAGCGTGTTTGGGGCAGGAGCACACCGCATCTGCCTTGGCGGATAAGGCATACTGCCATCTATGTGCGGGGTTCCAGACATGCACCCTTCGCCAGAGAGCAAAGAGGGTGGTTGGGGGTCAGTCCCCATCCTCGGGGTCATCCCATACTATCTCGGCTCCGCCGTCGTCTGTTATGACGCCGCCGATGGCGTTGCAGCTCTCCAGGAGCCCATCCTCCCAGCTTACAGCTGCTCAGAGGTCCCCAGCCAGGCGTGCTCGGGAACGTTCCCGCAGCCCCTCCTCTCGCGGGGCACGTCCCCGTCGGGAGTCCAGGTCGAGATCTCGATCGCCTCGCCGTAGAAGGCACTCTCGCTCCCCTCGACGGGGCAGGCGAAATCAGGACAGATTTGGAGTGGCTGAGCTCACCTCCAAAATGTCACAGTTTATGGAGGTCATGATGGGACAGCAATCCCTCCTCATGACCTTAGCGAACGTGGCGCCTCGGGTTCCAGAACAATCGGCTGGGCCCATCGCTAATCAGCCGGTGGCTCCTCCACCAGTGGCCCAACCCCAGGAAGTGTGGGATGTCGATGCGGTCTCAAGGGACGCATCTGACGTTGAGCCCTTATTGGAGGAGGAGAGCACAGAGGCCGAGGTGGCATCCCAGCACTCTGGGCAGGACGACCCTGAAGTGCTGGACACTAATGACCCTATGTGGTCAGTGGTGGAGAGGGCAATCCGTCACTTGGGCGTGGACTGGCCCATGTTAGAGCCAACACGACGCTCCCTATTTGAGTCGCCATGAGCCCAGCCCCTTCAGTCCAGGATGCTACCGGCATTCCCGGATTTTATTAAGGAGGTGCAGTCCACCTGGGGGGCCCCGGCCTCTGCCCCTGCAACTTCTCGCAAGGCTTCGGCCTTCACAATGCAAGGGCCGGGCGAAGCTGGGTTAGCGTCCTTCCCACCGGTGGGCGCTGCGTTCGCCGCGTTGGTGAAGGCGCCAACATTATCGGGGCTGACTAAGGACCCTTCGTGCCCTAACAGGCAATGCAAGATCACGGAGACCCACCTGAAAAAGGGGTACGCCGCGGCTACAGAGGCAGTCAGGCTGTCTAACGTGGCCAGCCTCCTGACGGTCTACCAGGCGGCGCTCATCCGGGATCTGCCTGAGTGCCCCTCCGTTGCCCTTAGGACCGAGCTGGGCACAATTGCTCAGCTGTTGGTGAAGCTGGCTCAATTGAATGCGCGAGCGCAGGGCAGGAGCATCGCTTCTCTTGTGGTGGCAAGAAGGCAGCTCTGGCTCTCACAGGCGAGGGTACAGGAGCCTGATAAGGTTTCATTGCTGGATGCTCCAATTTCACCGGGGCACACATTTGGCCCAGCGGTTGAGGAGATGCTGCAATGCTCCGTCAAGGCGCGTGAGGCGTCGCAGCAGTTCGCAAGGATGTGGCCAAACAAACCTTTCCAGCCAAGGCGGCCGCAGGAGCGCCAGTGGCGCAGAGCACCGACACAGCAGCAGGCGCAATCACGGGGTAGTAAGACCTCCCCTTCAGGTCCATCAGCGCGTGGCCAATCCATGTCTGTAAGACCGCAGCGCGGAGGGTGGCTCCCTAGAGGAGGTGGCAGGCCACGACCTCGTGGCTCTGGCCAGGCCCCTCGCGAACGAGCGCAGCCGAAACAGCCCTGAAAACTCCAGGCAGCTGTTAACCCACCCCTACACTGTCCCACAGTTCCAGTTCTGGCAACAATGCACCAACGACATCTGGGTGCGCAAAACTATATTCACCGGGTACACCCTTCAGTTCCAGTTAAAACCTCCCCCCCTTCCGGGGAGTGGTGGTAACTGCAGTGAAGGACTCGGTTCAGTCCTCGCTCTGAATGTGGAAATACAGGCATTGCTCAGGGAGCGTGCCATTCAACAAGTAGACCCTGTTCTGATCGACCAGGGGTTCTATTCCAAATACTTCCTGGTGCCCAAAAAGGACGGCGGGCTCAGCTCTATTTTAGATCTGTGAGTACTGAACAAATACCTGCGGGTGTTATCGTTCAGGATGCTTACGCACAAGCACATCATCCAGTCAGTCCGACACGGTGACTGGTTCACCACCGTGGACCTGACAGATGCGTACTTTCACATTCCCATCTGCCCAGGTCACAGGAAGTATCTGCGTTTCGCATTTCAGAGCAGGGTATACGAGTTTTGTGTCCTTCCATTCGGCCTGTCACTAGCTCCTCGAACCTTTTCGAAATGTATGGATGCCATTCTAGCTCCCTTGCAGGCTCAAGGCGTCTGACTGCTGAACTATCTAGACCACTGGCTCGTCTGCGCGCAGTCGAAGGAGCAGTTGGCACAGCACACAGTGATGGTTACAGACCATCTTCAGCGGCTAGGTCTGAAGGTCAATTCAGAAAAGAGCCGCCTCGTGCCGAGCCAACAGACCGAATTCTTGGGTCTGCATCTGGACTCAGTGTCCATGGAAGCGACCCTGTCGACACAAAGAGTTGCCTCGATGGAGCGGTGTCTCTCCCTATTCAGGTTGAGAGAAACAGTCAGCATGGAGCTGTGTCAGCGCAAGCTGGGGTTGATGGCTGCCGCCTCGCAAGCCCTTCCTTTGGGCTTATTACACCAGAGACCTCTGCAGGCCTGGTTCAATGCCTTCGCGTTGCATCCGCGGAGAGACAAACACTGCAGGTTGACGGTATCCCGAACCTGCTGGGAAGCACTGCGCTGGTGGAAAGTTCCGTCGAACATCCGCCAGGGCGTAAGCTTGGGTCCCATCTTCCGAAGGGACGTTATCACGACCAACGCTTGCAACCAAGGTTGGGGAGCAGTCTGGAACGGCTCAGGGACCCGCGGAGTGTGGTCAGGACCCTGGAGGTCAGCCCACATCAATGCTCTGGAACTCAGGGCGGTTGACCTCGCCCTTCGGCACTTCTTGCCAGTGCTTCTAGGCAAGCACTTGTTAGTGCGGTCAGACAACACCATAGTTGTGGCGTACATCAACCGCCAGGGCGGCCTACGGTCCCCTTGCCTTCACCGGATGGTAACACGGATGTTGCTATGGGCACAACCGCGTTTGACCTCTCTGCGTGCGGTTCATCTACCGGGCAGAGTCAATTATGCAGCGGATCTCCTATCCAGAGGAGGTCCTCTTGCGGGGGAATGGCGTCTCCACCCTCAGGTGGTAGAGCGCATTTGGGAATGGTTCGGCATAGCGCAAGTAGATCTCTTAAGCTGCGAGACCACGCACTGCCCTCTATGGTTCTCAGTGAGGGACCTCGACAGCCCCTAGGAGTCGATGCACTGGCTCACGAATGGCCGCCAGGGCTCCTATATGCGTTTCCGCCGATTCCGATGCTCCCGCCTTCTTAGAGGAGGTCAGGGTAGAGCAAGCGACAGTGATCCTGATTGCTCCTCGGTGGCCTCGGAGGATATGGTTTCCGAGCCTGGTGCAGTTGCTGCACGGTCACCCGAGGGAGCTTCCCCTGCGAGCGGACCTATTGTCCCAGGCCCAAGGAGGGCTTTGGCACCCGAACCCCAAGCTCATGCAGCTATGGGCTTGGCCCCTGAGCGGGAACGCCTGTCAGCCTTAGGGCTCTTGACGGCGGTGATTTCGACCATTCAGAGTGCTAGAGCGCCCTCTACTAGGTCGCAGTACACGTACAAGTGCCAGTTGTTTCAAGATTGGTGTCTGGCGGAGGGCCATGACCCAATATCCTGCCCTATGGCAGTGATATTACAGTTTCTACAGAAACTGTTAGATGAAGGGAAATCTCCCTCTACACTTAAAGTGTATTTAGCCGCCATATCGGCTTGCCATGTATGCATGGACGGTTTATCACCAGGTTGCCATTTTCTGGCATCGCAGTTCCTGAAAGGCGCCAAGGCGTTTGCGGCCTCCAAGGGCGACCAGTTTACCGTCATGGAGCCTTGGCGTGGTGCTAGAAGCCCTTACCAAGGCACCGTTCGAGCCTCTCCACAGCGTGGATATGAAGCTCGTGTCTATAAAAACTGCGTTTTTACTGTCAGTGGTATCAGCCAAACGCGTGAGCGAGTTACATGCACTGTCAGTGCATTCATCATGTACTCGTTTCACAGGAAACGGTTCTAAGGTCTCCATGCGCCCAAATCCAGCCTTTTTACCCAAGGTCATATCTCCGTTTCATAAGAACCAATCAGTCGAGTTGATGGCGTTCCATCCTCCTCCTTTTTCTTCCCCAGAGGAAGAACGGTTACACATGCTCTGCCCCGTGAGGGCACTGAGGTGTTATATTGACCGTACAACGACTGTGAGGCAAACAGAACAATTGTTCATATGCCATGGTTCTAGGACTTTGGGTCAGCCGTTGTCTAAACAACGCCTTTCCCACTGGATAGTGGATGCTATTAAATTAGCTTATGACTCTGCAGGCCTTCCGCCACCAAGGCAGTTGAAGGCGCATTCCACTAGGGGTATGGCGACATCCTGGGCCCTCTTTAGAGGGTGCGGTGTCTGACATTTCTTGCGGCAGCCAGTTGGGCTACACCGCATACTTTCATGAGGTTTTACCGGTTGAGCGTACTGGATTCCTCTGCTCCACTATTTGGAGCATCTGTGCTACACTCTACAATGCCTCAGGATGCGGACATATAGAGTGGTTGACAACATGGTGTTGACTATTCCACCTTAGGACAGGTGTCATTGCGAGCATAGATGCTGAGGCGCAGCTCGCATATCGCGTAGATGTATTACCTACCCAGTTGCGTTATGATGTAAGTCTGTCCTACTGCGAGAATCCTCCTCGCATAGCGGCTTGGGTACACTGTTCCAATACCTTGATGGTTATTTTCGACTTGAAAGGGAACGATGGGTTGCGGATGCAACCCCAGTTCCCTGAAAGAGAAAATAACCATCAAGCCGCGAGGTCGCTCCGGAAGCCTTCACGGCCTGAAGAGCAAAAGAGGAAGAGAGCAGGGGGGCGGGCTTACGTGGCAGCTCGCGCAGAGGCCTATCGGCAGCTTTGCTATAAAGCTCAGCCAATCGCTACTGCCTGACGGCAATATCTCATACCTTGATGGTTATTTTCTCTTTCAGGGAATCGGGGTTGCATCCGCAACCCATCGTTTCCATCTGTACCGTTCAATTAGTACCAGCTTGTGTAAATGACACATGCAGAGGTCCATCGGTTAATAGAGGGTATTGTATCTTACAGGATCAGATCTGATAGGTTCTGCCATATTTCATTTTTGTAAATTACGTGTGATATTACTGTATATTTGTAATTTGTACTTATGAAAATAAAATGAATAGCGGTACTTTCATACCGTGATTCACACATACAGTTAAAATCTCCCAGTACACCCTAGTATTGAAAATCCCTGTGCTGAGCTTCTAAAAATCCTGGATCTCTGATTCTTAATTTCTTTGTATTTTAACTGTGTTATTTAAAGCATTCTGCCAGGTAGTTTACAGATCTTCTTAATGTGAGCAAGACGAGGGAGGAAACTATGAAGTCTGCTTCACTGCCTGTCTGATCTTGTGGGTTAAATATGCTGGGTATTACTGCAGGTTCAAATCTTGCAAATTACTTTTCTTTAGCATTTAAAAAAAATCAAAAATAACAATGATTAAGGGGTAAGCCTTATTTTATGTTCTTTGATTGTTACTGTGTTTTTCAGTCTAAGGCTAATCATAGTAGCTTTCTCTATTGATAAAGACAAAAAGTTGTCTTTATCCATAAGGTGAAGGTGTTGCAAACATCTTTGAAAGAACCCTTTCAAAGGACATAGTCCGTTTTACCAAACCTTGAAAGTGAGAAAAGATTCAAGTCTAAGACATTTCCACTTCTTTAAAACAACAATTAAAACTTTGCTTCTGAACCAATAAAGTGTGATTAGAGAATGTCACTTTTCTTTTTTTAAATATGTTTGTATTTGTAGAGGTGCAAATTAATTCACTGAAGATCAACAACAACAAAAGGTAACTCATGAGGGTGAGGAATATGGGTTCTGATTTTAACATTCATTTTTTTATTTTAAAATCCATCACTGCATTTCCAAAAACCACTGTAGTAAGAATTAATTGACAAGACATTTTAGAGCTATACAATGTGGAAAGAAAATACATGTACATCCGACCCCAGAACATCAATTAGTGTCTTCAAAGCAAGAGTGGGGGAGGTGAAATCACTTTATTTTGCTTGGCGAAGGCTGGGGTGTTGTTATAACACTTTCTGAAATAATAATTTGATCCATAATTTTATTTTAGTCATAAAAAAAACTAGACTCTTGTGTTTCGTACAATTGGGAGTATACAGATATATTCTAAAGACAATGCTACAAAATGAAAAGTTTCTGATGCATCCTGGTACAAAATCACTTCCCTGTATTGTAAAACCCAATGCTGCAGCTGCAATCTGACCACAGGACCTACAGCAATGGTAAGGAGGCAGTAGTTTATAGTTGCGTTTGATATATTTTTTGTATATCTTGAATTAACTGTAAGTAAACCAGAACAAGTAAAGAACCAACAGATTGCCAGCTCTATAAAAGTAGAACTAGTGATAAAGATAATAGTTAATATAAGGACAACAAACTGATTTAAAAGAATTGTTTAGCATGCCTTTAAACCACATTACCCTATAACAATAACTACCATACACCCTATTCACATGAGAAACTACATATAATATGTGACCATCACGTTTTGAAAACACCATTGTGATTAAGTGACTGTCAATAAAATGTGGATAGGGTTTTCAATTTCAAACTAAAACATAATAATAAAAGGATAATCATTGCCGCACTAAGCTGGCCTCTTCAATAGGTTATTGCTATAACAGAATTACTTATTTATAAATCAGTCCAAACACCATTATGCCTTGACTGTACAGTTTAACCAGTCCAATTAGCCAGTGTCACATGCACGGTAAGCATACTTTCAACAGTCCAGCCCACAAAGTGGAAAAGATCTGTATAATTCAATTAGCAAGTCTTGTGGAAAAATAACTGCATAATTAATGTGGTGGATAGAGTGGAAATCAAGCATTTGACTTGTTTTGGAACAGTTAATGAAAGAAATACATGGTTCAATACAAGACCATTTGTTCTGCAGTATTAGATGCTGGAAAACAATTTCACAGGATAAATGAAAACTGGCAGACAATTCATACCAATTTATGTGCTTCTTGATGCATACAAATACTATAAAATTGAAATAAGTTAAGATCCAAGAAAAACCTTAACCTCAAAACAAATCCAAATATATTTTCATCTTTTTTATACACATTTTGTAAGGGAATATGAATTTAGTGGCTTTTCAAAATGCAAGAGAAAGAAATATTGTTGTTTTTAATCTAATTTACCATGCCTGCCAGGCTAGTTACAGTATATATATATATATACTTGATAGGCTGGTGACAGTACTGGCTGTTGGGCTGCCTATTTTTGGTTTTCAATATGGTTGGTGGGGCAATGCAGAGTAACGAGTACAAATGGATATCCGTAACTAGTATGACAATTTTTCCGAGTAATACATACATAAAAAATCAATAATGAAAAAAAATACATTGAATCAGCTCCTGGCTCCAATAGAGCTGTTGCAACTGTCAATCTCAAGCCTAGAGGTTGAGAAACCTCTCAGAATGGCTTGGTTTAATGCAGTTTTGAAACTCCAAATTCTCTCTCCATTGTTGTAAGAATGAGACGTAGCACGCACATATCACACACATTCCTCACGCTATAGCAAGTGCCAAAAACATGGCGCCGCTAATGAGGTAGTAAATCTTCTTCTCATGCTAAAAAGCCATTCAAATTGACTAAAGACTATGTTTTTTTTGCATGGCTAAATGTTTGAAAGCCGTACCATATGTTCACAAGACTTCAGTAGTGAAGATCACATTTGTGACGTAAAAATGCACAACTTTCTAAAGAAGGTACCAAGCAATTCTTTATTAACAACTGAGATCTGATGAAAGTGTACTTGGCAAGCTTTGACCAAATTAGTTTTTTTTAAATAAGCATACAGTACGACGGTATTTATTTTTTTATGTGACAACTTTTCTTTTTCAACTTTTCTAATTAGTGCCATTTGCAGGTGTGTCCTAAAATGAGTGTTTTATAGTTTAGTTGCTGCAAGGTTATAAAAAAATACTGAAGCTACTACAAAGTCTTTTGCAAAGCAAAGCAAATATATATATATTGGTGATTGAAAATGTATTAAATGAGCATAACTGGGAATTCGTGCCAGTGGTCTCCTTTATTATTGCTGCAGGCTACTGACCTCAGCACCAGGCTTGAGGGAGCATGTATAGAGTTGAAGTATAATCTCTTAAACCTAATTCATGGAGCAAGATTTGTTTCACAAGAACAAAAACATGAAAAAGAAAAAAAGTTGGTTTCACAAATTTGTTCAAAAAGATAAATATGGGTCTTAATATTAGCTTGCTACAAAACTAACAAAACAGTTCCAGAAAGTTACAAAAATGGCTATGTGGATTAGCATTTCCTGAGGAATGTGTTGAACTCTTATGGGCTACCGCTATACTGCATCCCTAATAACAAAAAAATACAATTGGCCGAGCGCCGCCCAGTGGGGAGGGAGGGTTAGGTCAGCCAAGGTGTTCTCGGCTCACCGCGCACCAGCGACCCCTGTAGTCGCGACGGGCGCCTGCAGGCTTGCCTATAAGCTGCCCAGTCCTCCGACACTGTAGCTCTGGGTAGCTGTATGGTGAGTCTGCAGTGTGAAAAAAGCGGTCAGCTGCCGGCACACGCTTCGGAGGACAGCGTGTGTTCGTCTTCGCCACTCCCGAGTCAGCGCAGGGGTGGTGGCGGTGAGCTGAGCTAAACAAAAATAATTGGACACTATTAAATTGGGGAGAAAACATAAAAAAACTAATTTGCGACTACTAAATAAAAAAAAAAAATGTTGAAACTAATATATTAATAACGTTAGTTATTGTTCTTTTTTCCTCTGTGCATCCGTGAGTAGAAAATAATTGTGATTCCAAAACTTAGTTACAGCTTCAACAAGGATATTTTTTATTAACATAGTAATGGTGCTGGGGACTCCCCTCCAAAGAAAGATACAATACAATGTGTTATTTAATATAGACTTAATCTTATGACATCACCCCTTTCTCCTAACCTATCAGAAAAGACAATTACATACTGATGCAAGTTTTACAAGCCTCCTATCAACCAATAATATAATTGGTCACGTGGTGCCTCACTCACAAGGCACTACAGAGGTAAAGGATGTTTAGACAGAGGTGCCATTTACCTTAAAATACAGAATAGTGGAATCACCTTCCAAGTTGTCATAAAATGTAGGAACACTAAAGCTTTCCTGCCATCTGGCTGCTTCACTAATATTGAACCCATATTGTCTCCAAATTAGTTTAGTCTAGCTATTTTTTTAACCATCTAGTTTCTCTAAAATGTATGTTTCCAACACATTTTTATCATTTAAAATGCATGAACTTAAGAGTGATATACAAGAGCATTTAACCCTTTCAGGACCAAGCAATTTTCAGTGGGATGCTCCCCCAGGACCAGGCGTTTTTCAGTGGGACGCTCCCCCAGGACCAGGCGTTTTTCAGTGGGACGCTCCCCCAGGACCAGGCGTTTTTTCAGTGGGACGCTCCCCAGGACCAGGTGTTTTTAATTGTATTTGACTCTCTTCCTATAAAAGTTCACTAAGAATTTTTTTTTTTTTTTTACAGTTGCATCTTGGAAATTGTCCTTTTTTCAGAACACTCTAGGGAACATTATAAAGTACTTCAGAAACCATACAGACTCCTCGTTTTTTTACCAACACAATATTTCCTTTGTTTTGTAAAGTATTGTTTGTTATGTATTCTGCTTCGAGATACATGTATAAAAATGCGTTATTCTATGAACCAAGGGACCTTACAATGCTTCCTGAAGGTTTTGTTCAAAAATATTGATGTTTGGGTAAATTACAAGACATTGTTTCACCTGAGTGATTGCAATGACATAATACACGTTTATTCTCAGGGTCTTTATAAGCAATAATGGACACTATTAGCGATTATTTTCTCAAAATAAATATTTATAAATAAGATAATAGTTATTCATTCCATTATTATCAGTAATGAGGGAAAAAAACATGTGACAACTTTAGTTCATGAAATTATATCTGCTTATATCCACTCATTTCTTGATATTTATAAATCAGTAGTATACCTTCACAAAGGTAAGATATGCAGTATTTCTAGTTGCTTGTGAATAAAACAACACATTTCCTCTTGTGCTGTGATGTCTTAGATGTTTTAGTTAAATCAAAGTAATCTAAGGCAGCAGTGTGGAGTAGTGGTTAGGGCTCTGGACTCTTGACCGGAGGGTCATGGGTTCATTCCCCGGTGGGGGACACTGCTGCTGCACCCTTGAGCCTCCTTCGCGGGAGGCTCATGGGGTTGGCGCTCGGCGCGCCGGACACGAGGGTGGTCCTGTCGGCCTACGCCGACGACGTGCTCCTGGTGGCCTCCGACCCGGTTGACCTGGAGAGGATGCGGAGCTGCCAGAGCGTCTACTCTGCCGCTTCCTCTGCCAGGATCAACTGGGACAAATGCTCCGGGTTACTGGTGGGTCCCTGGCGGGTGGACTCCCTCCCTGTCGCGCTCCAGCAGTTCCAGTGGAGCGCGGACAGTTTTAAATATCTGGGAGTCCACCTGAGCCCCGCGGAGACCTCGGTCGCAGCCAACTGGAGTGGAGTTGGAGGACAAAGTGGCTGCTAGGCTGAGGTCGTGGTCGGGTCTGCTGAAACTGCTTTCCTTCAGGGGCGGGCTTTAGTGATTAACCAACTGGTGGCGTCGATGCTTTGGCATCGACTCACCGTCCTGAGCCCGCCCCTGAGTTTGTGGCCAGGGTCCAGAGGAAGCTGACGGACTTCTTCTGGGCGGAAAGCACTGGGTCTCTGCGGCGGTTCTGAGCCTCCCTCTGGCGAGGGAGGGCAAGGGTTGGTGTGCATCAGGAGCCAGGTGCACACCTTCCGCCTCCAGACCCTGCAGAGATTCCTGTCGCAGACCCGGCCCGCAGTGGTGCACGCTGGCGTCCCTCCTTTGCGCCAGCTGCACGACCTGGGCTACGACCGGCAGCTCTTCTGGATCGACCTCCGGGAATCCGTCTCCCGAGCTGCGGTCTTCTACCAGGACCTGCTCAGGACCCGGAGCATGTTTTCTGTCGGCCGAGACGCCGTTCCGACCGAGGCGAAGGACTCCTGCTGGAGCCCCTGCTGCACAACCCCCACCTGGAGTGCGCAGGCGTTGGAGTCCCCCTCGGTGCGGCGCTGATCTCGGCCAAGGTGACCAGAGTCTGGGATCTCCTGGATCGCGGCGGTCGGAGTGGCTGGCGCCCGAGTCGCTCGTCGCCAGGGCGGCTCGGGGACCGTCAGGGCGGCCGGCCGAGTGATCCGGGAGTGCAAAGCAGCGTTGCACCCAGACTCTGTCAGGTATCTCGAGGAGTTCTCAGGACCGGGAGCCATCTACCCCCTACCCCCAGCTCTCGGTCCTGCTGATAGAACCCAAGGCCCGAGCCCCCTCGGCCTCCCTCGAGAACAACCTGAGCAGGATCTCGCAGTTCTCCTCGACCCCCCTCCGATCCGCGTCGAGGAGGACCCTGTCTGCTGATGGCGCTCCACACCCTCCACTTCCCGCCCTCGTCTCCCGCCGAGACACCGCTTGGCGGGAGACCCTCCGACCACCGGGGCGAGAGTCCCCAGTGGGAGGCCCTGTACTCCCGCTGGTCTCCAGGGGAGCGGGGACTTGGGGTGGAGGGTCCTGCACGGGCGCTTCGCGTCAGGAGAGATCCTGCGTCACTTTACCGACTTCGGACGCCGCATGCCCTTTCTGCGGTCAGTCCGAGTCGGTAAATCACATTATTTTCTTTGCGCCAGGCTGCAGCCGTTTTCTTTATTGAAAAACCTTCTGCTGCAGTTCTGGCTGCATTTTCACCCACCCTCCTCATTTTCGGGCACCCTGTTCGTGGCTCCAGCAGGAAGAGGGACCTCCTCGTGAATCTGCTCCTGGCTCTTGGTAAACTGGCAATTTACAAGACCAGGAAGCGTAAGATGATCGGGGAGGGTCTCTTTGACTGTGGGGCCATGTTCAGGGCCCTTGTCCGATCAAGGGTTAATTTAGAGCACGCCCACGCGAGTCCGCTGGTGACATGTCATCGTTTGTCGACCAGTGGGCTCTAGGGGCGTGCTCTGTACCACCTCCCTTTCATTTTGATTATTTAATTTACAGTCCTTTTTTTCTGGTTTTTCTTTAATTTAATTAAGGCCTAGTTCTTGTTGGCACCCCTATTTTAGGGGTGCTAAATTGAATTTTTCTCCGGCCGCCTTTGGGCGACGGTGCACCGGCTGCCACTGGGCAGTCGGTGTAGTCCGACCACTAGGCTTTTAAATAGCTGCTGCACTCTGAGCCTCCTTGGCGGGGAGGCTCACGGGGTTGGCGCTCGCGCGCCCGGACCGAGGTGGTCCTGTCGGCCTACGCCGACGGCGTGCTCCTGGTGGCCTCCGACCCGGTTGACCTGGAGAGGATGCGGAGCTGCCAGGCGTCTACTCTGCCGCTTCCTCTGCCAGGATCAACTGGGACAAATGCTCCGGGTTACTGGTGGGTCCCTGGCGGGTGGACTCCCTCCCTGTCGCGCTCCAGCAGTTCCAGTGGAGCGCGGACAGTTTAAATATCTGGGAGTCCACCTGAGCCCGCGGAGACCTCGGTCGCAGCCAACTGGAGTGAGTTGGAGGACAAAGTGGCTGCTAGGCTGAGGTCGTGGTCGGGTCTGCTGAAACTGCTTTCCTTCAGGGGCGGGCTTTAGTGATTAACCAACTGGTGGCGTCGATGCTTTGGCATCGACTCACCGTCTGAGCCCGCCCCTGAGTTTGTGGCCAGGGTCCAGAGGAAGCTGGCGGACTTCTTCTGGGCGGAAAGCACTGGGTCTCTGCGGCGGTTCTGAGCCTCCCTCTGGCCGAGGGAGGGCAAGGGTTGGTGTGCATCAGGAGCCAGGTGCACACCTTCCGCCTCCAGACCCTGCAGAGATTCCTGTCGCAGACCCGGCCCGCAGTGGTGCAGCTGGCGTCCCTCCTTTGCGCCAGCTGCACGACCTGGGCTACGACCGGCAGCTCTTCTGGATCGACCTCCGGGAATCCGTCTCCCGAGCTGCGGTCTTCTACCAGGACCTGCTCAGGACCCGGAGCATGTTTTCTGTCGGCCGAGGCGCCGTTCCGACCGAGGCGAAGGACTCCTGCTGGAGCCCCTGCTGCACAACCCCCACCTGGAGTGCGCAGGCGTTGGAGTCCCCTCGGTGCGGCCGCTGATCTCGGCCAAGGTGACCAGAGTCTGGGATCTCCTGGATCGCGGCGGTCGGAGTGGCTGGCGCCCGAGTCGCTCGTCGCCAGGGCGGCTCGGGGACCGTCAGGGCGGCCGGCCGAGTGATCCGGGAGTGCAAAGCAGCGTTGCACCCAGACTCTGTCAGGTATCTCGAGGAGTTCTCAGGACCGGGGAGCCATCTACCCCCTACCCCAGCTCTCCGGTCCTGCTGATAGAACCCAAGGCCCGAGCCCCCTCGGCCTCCCTCGAGAACAACCTGAGCAGGATCTCGCAGTTCTCCTCGACCCCCTCCGATCCGCGTCGAGGAGGACCCTGTCTGCGATGGCGCTCCACACCCTCCACTTCCCGCCCTCGTCTCCCGCCGAGACACCGCTTGGCGGGAGACCCTCCGACCACCGGAGGCGAGAGTCCCCAGTGGGAGGCCCTGTACTCCCGCTGGTCTCCAGGGGCGGGGACTTGGGGTGGAGGGTCCTGCACGGCGCTTCGCGTCAGGAGAGATCCTGCGTCACTTTACCGACTTCGGACGCCGCATGCCCTTTCTGCGGTCAGTCCGAGTCGGTAAATCCCATTATTTTCTTTGCGCCAGGCTGCAGCCGTTTTTCTTTCTTGAAGAACCTCCTGCTGCAGTTCTGGCTGCATTTTCACCCACCCTCCTCATTTTCGGGCACCCTGTTCGTGGCTCCAGCAGGAAGAGGGACCTCCTCGTGAATCTGCTCCTGGCTCTTGGTAAACTCGCCATCTACAAGACCAGGAAGCGTAAGATGATCGGGGAGGGTCTCTTTGACTGTGGGGCCATGTTCAGGGCCCTTGTCCGATCAGGGTTAATTTAGAGCACGCCCGCGCGAGTCCGCTGGCGACATGCCATCGTTTGTCGACCAGTGGGCTCTGGGGGCGTGCTCTGTACCACCTCCCTTTCGTTTTGATTATTTAATTTACAGTCCTTTTTTTACCGGGTTTTCTTTAATTAATTAAGGCCTAGTCCTTGTTGGCACCCCTATTTTAGGGGTGCTAAATTAATTTTTCTCCGGCTGCCTTTGGGCGACGGTGCACCGGCTGCCACTGGGCAGTCGGTGTAGTCCAACCACTAGGCTTTTAAATAGGCTGCACCCTTGAGCAAGAGCAGGCGTGTGTGAGGAGAGCTCCTGCTCAGAGTTAAAAAACAGTGCTTTAAACTTTTTATTTTCAAAATCTTTTTACTTTATTTTATTTATAAAGCAGCAGGGCACCTTTTTGTTAATTAAACCTTTTATTTAGTGTTTTAAAACACACTTTTTCTTTGTTTCTCCTACACTTGCATTGTTTGCAAGTGTAGGAGAGCAGCTCATTACAGCTTGTTTTTCCTTTGTTTGTTTTTCTTTTAATTTTTACTTCATTTAAACTAGTTTCATTTATTTGCTTTTTAATTTTTTATTAAAAAGCACTTTCTTTAGTTTATTTTAAAATTATTTAAAATCACTACACTGTTTTAGTTTTTGTTTTAAAAATCCTTTTGTTTTAATCCCCTGCTTCTGCCTTGTGCAGAGTGGGGAAAGAGCGAGCAAGGAGCACAGGCCGTGTGCTCCTTTGTTTGCCCTTTGTTTGATTTTTGATTTTTCTTTTAAGTTTAAACCTATTTTTTAGTTTTAAACTTTGATTTATTTTGAATTTTTCTTTTACCCCTGCACTATTGGAGTGCAGGGGTGTGTCAATTGTATTTATTTATTTATTAAAAATAAATAAATACGTTTTGTATTAAAATAAAAAAAAAACCTTTTGTGTTTTGTTTTTGGTTGTTTTATTTTTTATTTTGTGTGTGGGTGTGTGTGTGTTAATTTTATTTATTTCTTTAAAATAAATAAATAATTTTTGTTTGTTTGTTTTGTTTTAATTTCACTACTCCTGCACTATTGGAGTGCAGGGGTGTGTTATTTGTTCGTTTATTTTTTATTTATTTAAATAAATAAATATAAATAAATAAAAAAATAAATAATGAGTGGGCAAGCTCCACAGCCCCCAAAAGTGGGCACAGGTGGCTGCAGGGAGGCTGCAGCCCCTTTAAAAACATGACCAGGAGGCACGGGGTCAGGTGCCTCCTGAAGGACTCCCTCTCGATCGAGGCCATGGTGAAAGCCATGGCCAAGGTGGTGGGACCATCGACCATCGTGGCGGCCTCCAAGATGTGCGGCAAGGCCGTCTTCTTTCTAAAATCTGAGGCCGCCCGCACACAGCTATCGAGAGGGTCTCAGCGGTGGGGGATGTTTATCCCCATAGAACCCTTGGAGGGTTGGGCAGCAGGGTCGTCCTGTCAAGCGTCCCACCTTTCTTGAAGGACGACCTGCTGAAGCCCCATCTTCAAGCCCTGGGGAGATTAAAGCGGCCATCCACCCCATCCCCTGGGCTGCAAAGACCAGCCCCTCCGCCCACGTGCTGTCCTTCCGCGCCAGGTGACCATCCACCTGGCGGGGAGGAGACGGTGGAGGGCAGCTTTGTGGTCCCCTTCGAGGGGACCAACTACGTCATTTTCTATTCCTCGGAGGAGGTGCGGTGCTTTCACTGCAAGGAGCTGGGGCACCAGAAAAGAGGTGCCCCAAGCTCCAGCAGGCGCAAAGCCACCAGCGCCAGCACCGCGCCCCTCGAGTCCACCTCGCCCGGGGCCCTCCAAGAGGCCCGCAGAGGGGGCAAAAGCACCGCCCCCTCCCAGTAACATCCGGGGAAAGGGAGAAGGCCCCGAGGCGGCGGACCCTCAGCGCCTCCCAGCGCCGGGGAGAAGGCCGCCCGAGTGGACCGTGGTCGCCCGCCCGAAAAAAAGCGGCGGCCAGGTCCACGGGGCGGCCGAGCAGAGGCGGCGAAGCCCACCGCCGCACCATCTGGCGGCGGGTCAGGGGAGGCCCTGAAAGGGACTCCCTCGGCGGCACCCAGCGAGGCAGGCGGCAAAGCCGCCCGTAAAACAAACACCTCATCCCCACAGAGGGTGAGGAGAGGCGCTGCGGGCGAGCTCCCGTCGCCGTGACAGGGCAGGGGCAGCCTCCGGCAGCATCAGGGGAAGAGGAAGGCGCAGCGCGCCTTCCGCGTGTGCGCAAGTGCACACGTCCCGGCCTCTTGGTGAGGGTCCCGAGGCGAAAGGCCCCCAAAACCAAGCGACCGCCTCGGCGTCCCCTCTACCGGCAGCGAGGGCTCCGGCCCTCGTAATGCCACAGAGGGGTGAAGGATCCATCCCGAGGCGGTCCGGGGCTCCGCAGAAGAAGCGGAGCCCATGGAAGAGCCCCACCGAGAGGCAAATGGGGAGGAGGAACCCGAGAGGGCAGAGGAGGAGCCCTTCGGGTAGATCCCCTCCCGTCAATAAGAGACCTCGGAAGCCGGCCCGACTCTACCATCGAGGGGCGGCCGCAGAGGAGGTCGCCGAGGGGCGCAGGAGGGGCCCCGAAGAGCACCTGCCTCGGGCACCGCCTTCCTCCGACAGCGACACGGGTCCTGAAACCTGTGTTGCCGAGGAGGGCGGCGGAACCAACTCCCGAGGCAGAAGCGGGCTCCGCGAATAAGCGGAGCCCATGCAGGCGACCCCGCCGAGGGGCGGAGGGGGAAGAACAGCCCCTCCCAGAAAAGAGCTGCCTCTGGCTCCCGTCTCCGGGGAGGAGGCGGACTCGGCCCCGAGGCTGGCGTGGGCTCCGCGGACAGCGGAGCCCATGCAGGCGACCCGGCCGAGGGCGGAGGGGAGAAGAGCCCCCACCCAGAAAAGAACTGCCTCAGGCTTCCCTCTCTTGCGGCGGCGGGGTTCCGGCCCTCGTGCTGCAGCGGAGGGATGAGATAACACCCCTGAGGCAGGCGTGGGCTCTGCGGAGCCCAGCGCCTACAATGGCCTCCGGGCGCAGAGGGAGGGAAGAACCAGAGAGGGCAGAAGGTGGTGCCCTCGAGGTGGATCCCCTCCCAAAGTGCAACGGGGCCAAAGTCCAGTCCCGGACCCAGCGTCGAGGGCTGGTTCCAGTCACCGAGGCGCGGAGGAGCCCCGAAGAACAACCGGTGACTGATGCGGAGGGAGGAAGGACCCGAAGGGTGTATCCCCTTTCTCTAGGGAGGAGGAAGGACCCGAGAGGGTGGATCCCCTTCCTTCGAGGAAAGAAGGGCGGGCCTGAGACCGTGCCTCGGACCTCAAAGAGGGACCCAGGCGGGGACCAGACCATCTGGCTCGGCGGTGTGCGTCGGCGTCCGTCTGCACCCCAAAGTCCAGGGTGCAGGCGGTCCCCTCAGGGTCCCTCCGCCCGATCTCTCCCGCCCGCGTCCCTGGGGGCTGGGAGAAGTCGGTGAAAATAAAGATAAGGCATAGCAGCTCACCCACCAGCGTGAGTGCGTTGTGCTTCTCCACCGCAGGCGGTGGAGAACGGAGGAGAGGAGGAGGACTCAGAGTCTGCTTGCAGCGTGGGCTCGGAGAGTCTGTCGCCCCTTCTCCGGACATCCCTCTGGCGGAGCTCCTGGAGTTCTTGGAGGCCACCATCCACCGCAGGGACAAGGTCCAGCTGGCCCTGGACAAATGGAGGGATTTCAGAGGATCTTAAACTCTGTGAGATCCTTCCTCAGGGCCAGCCACGCCAGCAAGACTTGAGACGCGGCGTGCACATTCGTGCCCAGCTTCACGACCAGTTGGTGAACCGGGAGATCTCAGGATCTCCCGTGAGTGTCGCCAACTACACCTGACAGAGGATCATGTATCGCATCGGGACCGTGAGCGTCAGCGGGTGTAAGGACCATTTCCGCGGGGCCCAGGTAATCTCCTTCCTGAAAAAGGGGGTTACTCTGTGTGCTTCCTGCAGGAAACCCACTCCACTCCGCAGGCGAGGCCAACTGGCTGCTGGAGTGGGGGAAGTGTCGTTCAGCCACCTCACCGAGTCATCTTGTGGGGTGGCGGCGGCTCTTCTCGGGTCGCCGTTCCCACGGTACTCGATGTGGTAGGCGTCGTGCCGGGCCGTCTGTTACACCACGGATCGGGGCGGCGACAGTATCGTTCACCTGGTGAGCGTGTGCAGCGCCGTCCACGGGTCGGCGAGGTCCAGTTTTCCGCCGGATGTCGGCCCACCTGAACACCGTCGGCGCCCGGCGAGCTCGTGGTCCTCGGGGGATTTCAACTGCACCCTCGAGGCCGCGGACGGGTGGGCGCGAGCCCTACCGCTCTCGTCGGCCGCCCTGAGAGAGCTGATCGCTCGGCTCTCTCTGGTCGACATCTGGCGGTGGCAACACCGGACGCCTCGGCCTTCACCTTCACCAGGGTGAGGGAGGCGGGTGTCTCAGTCCCGGATCGACAGGTTCTCGTGTCGCGGAACCACGCTCACTGCGTTCGCGCCTCCGACATCAGGCGGCGCCGTTCACGGACCACAACCTGGTGGCGTGGCGGTGACCGTGGTGCCAGCTAGGCACACCGCTGCCTACTGGCACTTCAACAACAACCTGTTGGAGGGCGGCGCTTTGGCGGTCTTTCGGGACTTCTGGGCGGTCTGGCACGGCGGCGATCTCGCTTCCCCACCTGGCGTCAGTGGTGGGGCGTGGGAAAGCGCAGATCAAGATCCTCTGTCAGGAGTACACGAGGCGCGAGCAGGCGGAGGACTCGCGGATCGGCGGCTGGAAAGGAGCTGCTCGATCTGGAGAGCCGCCTGGCTCGCGAGGACCAACTTCGAGCAGAAGCGTGCGAGGAGAAGAAGTGCACCCTGCGGGACCTGCAGCTCCAGCGGTCCGGGGGCCTACGTCTTCAGCGGGTCCAGTTCGCCGGGAGATGGACGCGGCACACACTTCTTCTGGCGTTGGAGAAAAAGAAGGGGACCGTAAAACATCACCTGCCTCCTGGCGGACGGCGGCTCCCTTCTGGCGGATCCGAGGCGTGAGCGAGAGGGCCAGGGCCTTCTACTCTGCCCTCTTCTCTCCGGATCCCGTCGACTCCGGCAGCGTGCAGGGTTCTGTGGGGCGGGCTTCCCACGGTCGGCGAGGCGTCGGGGCGAGTTCGAGGCCAGCTGACCCTGGCGAGCTCTCCGGCGCCCTCAGTCAGATGCCTTATAACAAATCGCCGGGCATCGGCGGGCTGACCGTGGAGTTCTTCAAAAGTTTTGGGACTTGCTGGGGCCCGCCTTTGCGCGGGTCCTGGCGGAAGCCTCTGAGACGGGGAGATGCCCCTTTCGATGAGGCGGGCGATTATCACGCTCCTGCCCAAGAAAGGGGATCTCCGCTGCCCTAAGAACTGGCGCCCGGTCTCGCTGCTGTGCACGGACTATAAAATCGTGGCCAAGGCCGCCTCCCTGAGCTCAAGTCCGTGCTGGCAGGCGTGATCCACCCGACCAGTCCTACGGTCCCGAACGGACGATTTTTGACAACATCGCCCTGGTTGGGACCTCCTACTACTGCAGGAGGACCCGGTCGGTCGGTCGCCTTCCTCTCCCTGGATCAGGAGAAGGCGTTCGACCGGGTGGATCACAGTATCTCTTCGGAACCCTGCGGCGTTCGGATTCGGGCGCGCCGTCGGCCTGTTCGGGCGCTATGCGCCTCTGCCGAGTGCCTTGTGAAGGTTAATTGGTCCCTGACCGCGCCCCTCGCGTTCAGGAGAGAATGCGTCAGGGCTGCCCTCTGTCCGGACAACTGTGCGCGCTGTGCATCGAGCCCTTCCTCTGCCTCCTTGGCGGGAGGCTCACGGGGTTGGCGCTCGGCGCGCGGCACGAGGTGGTCCTGTCGGCCTACGCCCGACGGCGTGCTCCTGGTGGCCTCCGACCCGGTTGACCTGGAGAGGATGCGGAGCTGCCAGGCGTCTACTCTGCCGCTTCCTCTGCCAGGATCAACTGGGACAAATGCTCCGGGTTACTGGTGGGTCCCTGGCGGGTGGACTCCCTCCCTGTCGCGCTCCAGCAGTTCCAGTGGGCGCGGACAGCTTTAAATATCTGGGAGTCCACCTGAGCCCGCGGAGACCTCGGTCGCAGCCAACTGGAGTGGAGTTGGAGGACAAAGTGGCTGCTAGGCTGAGGTCGTGGTCGGGTCTGCTGAAACTGCTTTCCTTCAGGGGCGGGCTTTAGTGATTAACCAACTGGTGGCGTCGATGCTTTGGCATCGACTCACCGTCTGAGCCCGCCCCTGAGTTTGTGGCCAGGGTCCAGAGGAAGCTGGCGGACTTCTTCTGGGCGGAAAGCACTGGGTCTCTGCGGCGGTTCTGAGCCTCCCTCTGGCCGAGGGAGGGCAGGGTTGGTGTGCATCAGGAGCCAGGTGCACACCTTCCGCCTCCAGACCCTGCAGAGATTCCTGTCGCAGACCCGGCCCGCAGTGGTGCAGCTGGCGTCCCTCCTTTGCGCCAGCTGCACGACCTGGGCTACGACCGGCAGCTCTTCTGGATCGACCTCCGGGGAATCCGTCTCCCGAGCTGCGGTCTTCTACCAGGACCTGCTCAGGACCCGGAGCATGTTTTCTGTCGGCGAGGCGCCGTTCCGACCGAGGCGAAGGACTCCTGCTGGAGCCCCTGCTGCACAACCCCCACCTGGAGTGCGCAGGCGTTGGAGTCCCCTCGGTGCGGCGCGCTGATCTCGGCCAAGGTGACCAGAGTCTGGGATCTCCTGGATCGCGGCGGTCGGAGTGGCTGGCGCCGAGTCGCTCGTCGCCAGAGGCGGCTCGGGGGACCGTCAGGGCGGCCGGCCGAGTGATCGGGAGTGCAAAGCAGCGTTGCACCCAGACTCTGTCAGGTATCTCGAGGAGTTCTCAGGACCGGGGAGCCATCTACCCCCTACCCCAGCTCTCGGTCCTGCTGATAGAACCCAAGGCCCGAGCCCCCTCGGCCTCCCCTCGAGAACAACCTGAGCAGGATCTCGCAGTTCTCCTCGACCCCCCTCCGATCCGCGTCGAGGAGGACCCTGTCTGTGATGGCGCTCCACACCCTCCACTTCCCGCCCTCGTCTCCCGCCGAGACACCGCTTGGCGGGAGACCCTCCGACCACCGGGGCGAGAGTCCCCAGTGGGAGGCCCTGTACTCCCGCTGGTCTCCAGGGGCGGGGACTTGGGGTGGAGGGTCCTGCAGGCGCTTCGCGTCAGGAGAGATCCTGCGTCACTTTACCGACTTCGGACGCCGCATGCCCTTTCTGCGGTCAGTCGAGTCGGTAAATCCCATTATTTTCTTTGCGCCAGGCTGCAGCCGTTTTTCTTTCTTGAAGAACCTCCTGCTGCAGTTCTGGCTGCATTTTCACCCACCCTCCTCATTTTCGGGCACCCTGTTCGTGGCTCCAGCAGGAAGAGGGACCTCCTCGTGAATCTGCTCCTGGCTCTTGGTAAACTCGCCATCTACAAGACCAGGAAGCGTAAGATGATCGGGGAGGGTCTCTTTGACTGTGGGGCCATGTTCAGGAGCCCTTGTCCGATCAGGGTTAATTTAGAGCACGCCCGCGGAGTCCGCTGGCGACATGCCATCGTTTGTCGACCAGTGGGCTCTGGGGCGTGCTCTGTACCACCTCCCTTTCGTTTTGTTAATTTAATTTACAGTCCTTTTTTGAACCGGGTTTTGTTTAATTAATTAAGGCCTAGTCCTTGTTGGCACCCCTATTTTAGGGGTGCTAAATTAATTTTTCTCCGGCCGCCTTTGGGCGACGGTGCACCGGCTGCCACTGGGCAGTCGGTGTAGTCAACCACTAGGCTTTTAAATAGGCTGCACCCTTGAGCAAGAGCAGGCGTGTGTGAGGAGAGCTCCTGCTCAGAGTTAAAAAACAGTGTTTTAAACTTTTTATTTTCAAATCTTTTTACTTTATCTTATTTCTAAAGCAGCAGGGCACCTTTTTGTTAATTAAACCTTTTATTTAGTGTTTTAAAACACACTTTTTCTTTTGTTTCTCCTACACTTGCATTGTTTGCAAGTGTAGGAGAGCAGCTCATTACAGCTTGTTTTTCCTTTGTTTTTTCTTTTAATTTTTACTTCATTTAAATTAGTTTCTTTTCTTTGCTTTTTAATTTTTTATTAAAGAGCACTTTCTTTAGTTTATTTTAAAATTATTTTAAATCACTACACTGTTTTAGTTTTTGTTTTAAAAATCCTTTTGTTTTAAAATCCCCTGCTTCTGCCTTGTGCAGAGTGGGGAAAGAACGAGCAGGGAGCACAGGCCGTGTGCTCCTTTGTTTACCCTTTGTTTGATTTTGATTTTCTTTTAAGTTTAAAACTATTTTTTAGTTTTAAACTTTGATTTATTTTGAATTTTTCTTTTACCCCTGCACTATTGGAGTGCAGGGGTGTGTCAATTGTATTTATTTATTTATTTAAAAATAAATAAATACGTTTGTTTGTATTAAAAAAAAAAAACCTTTTGTGTTTTGATTGTTTTATTTTTATTTTGTTGTTTTAAAAATAAATAAATCATTTTTGTTTGTTTGTTTTATTTTTAATTTTACTACTCCTGCACTATTGGAGTGCAGGGGTGGTTATTTTTATTTTTATTATTAAAAATAAACTAATTTTTGTTTTGTTTTGTTAAAAACCTTTGTGTTCTGTGTGCCCCTGCACTATTGGAGTGCAGGGGTGTGCAATTGTGTTTGTTTTATTTTGAATTATTTGTTTGTTTTCAAATAAATAAATAAATAAATAAATAAATAAAATGAGTGGGCAAGCTCCACAGGCCCCAAAAAGTGGGCACAGGTGGCTGCAGGGAGGCTGCAGCCCCTTTAAAAACATGACCAGGAGGCACGGGGTCAGGTGCCTCCTGAAGGACTCCCTCTCGATAGAGGCCATGGTGAAAGCCATGGCCAAGGTGGTGGGACCATCGACCATCGTGGCGGCCTCAAAGATGTGCGGCAAGGCCGTCTTCTTTCTAAAATCTGAGGCCGCCCGCACACAGCTATCGAGAGGGTCTCGCGGTGGGGGATATTCATCCCCATAGAACCCTTGGAGGGTTGGGCAGCAGGGTCGTCCTTTCAAGCGTCCCACCTTTCTTGAAGGGCGACCTCCTGAAGCCCCATCTTCAGGCCCTAGGGGAGTTAAAACAGGCATCCACCCCATCCCCTAGGGCTGCAAAGACCAGCCCCTCCGCCACGTGCTGTCCTTCCGCGCCAGGTGACCATCCACCTGGCGGGGAGGGACACCGTGGAGGAGCAGTTTTGTGGTCCCCTTCGAGGGGACCAACTACGTCATTTTCTATTCCTCGGAGGAGGTGCGGTGCTACCACTGCAAGGAGCTGGGGCACCAGAAAGAGGTGCCCCAAGCTCCAGCAGGCGCAAAGCCACCAGCGCCAGCACCGCGCCCCTCGAGTCCACCTCGCCCGGGGCCCTCAAGAGGCCCGCAGAGGGGCAAAAAGCACCCGCCCCCTCCCAGTAACATCCGGGGAAAGGGAGAAGGCCCCAGGCGGCGGACCCTCAGCGCCTCCCAGCGCCGGGGAGAAGGCCGCCCGAGTGGACCGTGGTCGCCCGCCACAAAAGAAGGCGGCCAGGTCCACGGGGAGGCCAAGCAGAGGCGGCGAAGCCCACCGCCCCACCATCTGGCGGCGGGTCAGGGGAGGCCCTGAAAAGGGACTCCCTCGGCGGCACCCCAGCGAGGCAGGCGGCAAAGCCGCCCGCAAAACAAACACCTCATCCCCACAGAGGGTGAGGAGAGGCGCTGCGGGCGAGCTCCCGTCGCCGTGACAGGGCAGGGGCAGCCTCCGGCAGCATCAGGGGAAGAGGAAGGCGCAGCGCGCCTTCCCGTGTGCGCAAGTGCACCGTCCCGGCCTCTTGGTGAGGGTCCCGAGGCGAAGGCCCCCAAAACCAGCGACGCCTCGGCGTCCCCTCTACCGGCAGCGAGGGCTCCGGCCCTCGTAATGCCACAGAGGGGAGAAGGATCCATCCCGAGGCGGTCCGGGGCTCCGCAGAAGCGGAGCCCATGGAAGAGCCCCGCCGAGAGGCAAATGGGGAGGGAGGAACCCGAGAGGGCAGAGGAGGAGCCCTTCGGGTAGATCCCCTCCCGTCAATAAGAGACCTCGGAAGCCGGCCCGACTCTACCATCGAGGGGCGGCAGCAGGAGGTCGCCGAGGGCGCAGGAGGGGCCCCGAAGAGCAACTGCCTCGGGCACCGCCTTCCTCCGACAGCGACACGGGTCCTGAAACCTGTGTTGCCGAGGAGGCGGCGGAACCAACTCCCGAGGCAGGCATGGGCTCCGCGGATAAGCGGAGCCCATGCAGGCGACCCCGCCGAGGGGCGGAGGGAGGAAGAACAACCCCTCCCAGAAAAGAGCTGCCTCTGGCTCCCGTCTCGGGGAGGAGGCGGACTCGGCCCCGAGGCTGGCGTGGGCTCCGCGGACAGCGGAGCCCATGCAGGCGACCCGGCCGAGGGCGGAGGGAGAAGAGCCCCCACCCAGAAAAGAGCTGCCTCAGGCTTCCCTCTCTTGCGGCGGCGGGGTTCCGGCCCTCGTGCTGCAGCGGAGGGATGAGAAACACCCCTGAGGCAGGCGTGGGCTCTGCGGAGCCAGCGCTACAATGGTCTCCGGGCGCAGAGGGAGGGAAGAACCAGAGAGGGCAGAAGGTGGTGCCCTCGAGGTAGATCCCCTCCCGAAGTGCAGCAGGGCCAAGTTCCAGTCACCGAGGGGCTCGGGAGGAGCCCCGGAAGAACAACCGCCTCGGGCTTCCCTTTCGGCGGCGAGGGCTCCGGCCCTTGCGCGGCCGTCGAGAAGCGTCGCCCGGCGGTCCCGGTGACTGATGCGGAGGAGGGAAGGACCCGAAAGGGTGTATCCCCTTTCTCTAGGGAGGAGGAAGGACCGAGAGGGTGGATCCCCTTCCTTCGAGGAAAGAAGGGCGGGCCTGAGACCGTGCCTCGGACCTCAAGGAGGGACCCAGGCGGGGACCAAACCATCGGGCTCGGCGGTGTGCGTCGGCGTCCGTCTGCACCCCAAAGTCCAGGGTGCAGGCGGTCCCCAGAGGTCCCTCCGCCCGATCTCTCCCGCCCGCGTCCCTGGGGTGGCGCAGGGAGAGTCGGTGAAAATCAAAATAAGGCATAGCAGCTCACCCTGCGTGAGTGCGTTGTGCTTCTACCATCGCGAGGCGGTGGAGAGCTGAGGAGAGGAGGAGGACTCGAGTCCACTTGCAGCGTGGGCTCGGAGAGTCTGTCCGCCTCTCTCCCAGACATCCCTGTGGTGGAGCTCCTGGATTTCTTGGAGGCCACCATCCACCGCAGGGACAAGGTCAATGCTGGCCCTGGACAAATGGAGGGATTTCCAGAGGATCTTAAACTCTGTGAGATCCTTCCTCAGGGCCAGCCACGCCAGTAAAACTTCGGGCTCGAGCGTGCACATTCGGGCCCGCAAGTTACGACCAGTTGGTGAGCCGGGAGAACTCAGGATCTCCCGTGGCGTCGCCAACAACTCCTGACAGAGGATCATGTATCACATCGGTACTGTGAGCGTCAGCGGGTGTAGGGACCCTTTCCGCGGGGCCCAGGTAATCTCCTACCTGAAAAAGGGGTTACTCTGTGTGCTTCCTGCAGGAAACCCACACGACCCCAGAGGCGGAAGCCAACTGGCTTCTGGAGTGGGGGAGAGTGTCGTTCAGCCATCTCACCGCCACCTCTTGTGGGGTGGCGGCGCTCTTCTCGGGTCCTTTCTTCCCACGGTACTCGATGTGGTAGGCGTCGTGCCGGGCCGTCTGTTACACCACGGATCCGGGGCGGCGACAGTATCGTTCACCTGGTGAGCGTGTGCAGCGCCGTCCACGGGTCGGCGAGGTCCAGTTCTTTCGCCAGATGTCGACCTATATGAACAACATCAGCGCCCGGCGAGTGCGTGGTCCTCGGGGTGATTTCAACTGCACCCTCGAGGCCGCGGACAGGGTGGGGCGCGAGCACTACCCTCTCGTCGGCAGCACTGAGAGAGCTGACCGCTCGGCTCTCTCTGGTCGACATCTGGCGTTGGCATCACCGGACGTCCCGCCTTCACCTTCACCAGGGTGAGGGAGGCGGGTGTCTCAGTCCCGGATCGACAGGCTCTACGTCACCAGGAGCCACGCTCACTGCGTTCGCTCCTCCGACATAAGGCGGCGCCGTTCACGGACCACAACCTGGTGGCGTGGCGGTGGCCCGGTGCCAGTCGGACGCGCCTCCGCCTACTGGCACTTTAACAACGCCTTGTTGGAGGGCGGCGCTTTGAGCAGTCGTTCGGGACTTTTGGGCGGTCTGGCACGGCCGGCGATCTCGCTTCCCCACGTGGCGTCAGTGGTGGGGCGTGGGGAAAGCGCAGATCAAGATCTTCTGTCAGGAGTACACGAGGCGCGAGCAGGCGGAGGACTCACGGATCGGCGGCTGGAAAGGAGCTGCTCGATCTGGAGAGCCGCCTGGCTCGCGAGGGCCAACTTCGAGCAGAAGCGCGTGCGAGGAGAAGAAGTGCACCCTGCGGGACCTGCAGCTCCAGCGGTCCGGGGGCCTACGTGCTTCGCGGATCCAGTTCGCCGGAGATGGACGCGGCTCACACTTCTTCTGGCGTTGGAGAAAAGAAGGAGACCGCAGGAACATCACCTGCCTTCTGGCGGACGGCGGCTCCCTTCTGGCGGATCGGAGGCGTGAGCGAGAGGGCCGAGCCTTTTACTCGGACCTCTTCTCTCCGGATCCCGTCGACTCCGGCAGCGTGCAGGGTTCTTTGGGGCGGGCTTCCCACGGTCGGCGAGGCGTCAGGGAAGAGTTCGAGGCCGACTGACCCTGGCGAGCTCTCTGGCGCTCTTAGTCTGATGCCCTACAACAAATCGCCGGGCATCGGCGGGCTGACCGTGGAGTTCTTCAGAAAGTTTTGGGACTTGCTGGGGCCCGCCTTTGCGCGGGTCCTGGCGGAAGCCTCTGAGACGGGGAGATGCCCCTTTCGATGAGGCGGGCGGTGATCACGCTCCTGCCCAGAAAGGGGATCTCCGCTGCCTAAGAACTGGCGCCCGGTCTCGCTGCTGTGCACGGACTACAAAATCGTGGCCAAGGCCGCCTCCCTGAGGCTCAAGTCCGTGCTGGCAGGCGTGGTCCACCCGACCAGTCCTACGGTCCCGAACGGACGATCTTCGACAACATCTTCCTGGTTGGGACCTGCTGCACTACTGCAGGAGGACCGGTCGGTCGGTCGCCTTCTTGTCTCTCGACCAAGAGAAGGCGTTCGACGGGTGGATCACGAGTATCTCTTTGGAACCCTGCGAGCATTCGGATTCGGGCGAAGTTCGTCGGCCTCTTCGAATGCTATGCGCCTCTGCCGAGTGCCTTTTGAAGGTGAACTGGTCCCTGACCGCACCCTCGCGTTCAGGAGAGAATGCGTCAAGGCTGCCCTCTGTCCGGACAACTGTGCGCGCTGTGCATCGAGCCCTTCCTCTGCCTCCTTCGCGGGAGGCTCACGGGGATGGCGCTCGGCGCCCGGACACGAGGTGGTCCTGTCGACTACGCCCGACGGCGTGCTCCTAGTGGCCTCCGATCCGGTTGATCTGGAGAGGATGCGGAGCTGCCAGGCGTTTACTCTGCCGCGTCCTCTGCCAGGATCAACTGGACCAAATGCTCCGGGTTGTTAGTAGGCCCCTGGCGGGTGGACTCCCTCCCTGCGCGCTCCAGCAATTCCAGTGGGCGCGGACAGCTTCAAATACCTGGGAGTCCACCTGAGCCCAGCGGAGACCTCGGTCGCAGCCAACTGGAGTGGAGTTGGAGGACAAGGTTGCTGCGAGACTGAGGTCGTGGTCGGGTCTGCTGAAAGTGCTTTCCTTCAGGGGCAGGGCTCTGGTCATCAACCAGCTGGTGGCGTCGATGCTCTGGCATCGACTCACCGTCCTGAGCCCGCCCCTGAGTTTGTGGCCAGGGTCCAGAGGAAGCTGGCGGACTTCTTCTGGGCGGAAAGCACTGGGTCTCTGCGGGGTGCTGAGCCTCCCTCTGGCCGAGGGAGGACAAGGGTTGGTGTGCATCAGGACTCAGGTGCACACCTTCCGCCTCCAGACCCTGCAGAGATACCTGTCGCAGACCCGGCCCGCAGTGGTGCGCTGGCCTCCCTCCTCCTGCGCCAGCTGCACCACTTGGGCTACGACCGGCAGCTGTTCTGGCTCGACCTCCCGGGGATCCGTCTCCCGAGCTGCGGTCTTTACAGGGACCTGCTCAAGACCGGAGCATGTTCGACATCGGCCGAGGCGCGGTTCCGACCGAGGGAGAGATTCCTTCTGGAGCCCCTGCTGCACAACCCCCATCTAGGTGCGCAGGCGTTGGAATCCCCAGCGGTGCGGAGCCTGTTGATCTCGGCCCAGGTGACCAGAGTCTGGGATCTCCTGGATCACTGCTTCGGCGTGGCTGACTCCCGAGTCGCTGGTCGCCAGAGGCGACTCGGGGACCCTCAGAGCGGCCCGCCCGGCGATCCGGGAGTGCAAAGCAGCTTTGCACCCAGACTCTGTCAGGTATCTCGAGGGGTCCTCAGGACCGGGGAGCCATCGTCCCTCCCTACCCCGGCTCTCGGTCCTGCTGATAAGACCAAGGACAGGGCTCCCCTCAGCCTCCCCTCGAGAATCACCTGAGCAGGATCTCGCAGTTCTCCTCGACCCCCTTCGTTCCGTGTCGAGGAGGACCCTGTCTGTGATGGCGCTCCACACCCTCCACTTCCTCGCCCTCGTCTCCCGCCGAGACACCGCTTGGCGGGAGCCCCTCAACCCGGGGCGAGAGTCCCCAGTGGGAGGCTCTGTACTCCCGCTGGTCCCCAGAGGTGCTGGGGACCTGGGATGGAGGGTGCTACGGGCGCTTCGCGTCAGGAGAGGTCCTGCGTCACTTCACCGACTTCGGACCCGCATGCCCTTTCTGCGGTCAGTCGAGTCGGTGTTCCATTATTTCCTTTGCGCCAGGCTGCAGCCGTTCTTTTTGTTCTTGAAGAACCTCCTGCTGCAGTTCTGGCTGCATTTTCCCCACCCTTTTTATTTTTGGGCACCCTGTTCGTGGCTCCAGCAAGAAGAGACCTCCTGGTGAATCTGCTCCTGGCTCTTGGCAAACTTACCATCTACAAGACCAGGAAGCGTAAGATCACCGGGGAGGGTCTCTTTGACTCTTGAGGGCCATGTTCAGGAGCCCTCCTCCGTTCGGGTGGCGTTAGAGCACGCCCGGCGGAGTCCACTGGCGACATGGCGGCTTTTGTCGACCAGTGGGCTCTGGGTGGCGTGCTCTGTACCACCCTTTGTTTTGAACATTTAATTTGAAACCCCCACCACCCAACCACTGGGCTAGTTAATGGCCGGTTTTGTTGGCACCCCTTTTGATTAGGGGTGCCAAACTGAATCTTTTCACCGGCTGCCTTTGGGCAGCTGGTGCGCCGGCTGCCAATAGGCAGCGGCGCAGTTATCACCGGCTTTTAAATAGGCTGCACCCTTGAGCAAGAGCAGGCGTGTGTGAGGAGAGCTCCTGCTCAGAGTTAAAAAACAGTGCTTTAAACTTTTTATTTTCAAATCTTTTTACTTTATTTTATTTCTAAAGCAGCAGGGCACCTTTTTGTTAATTAAACCTTTTATTTAGTGTTTTAAAACACACTTTTTTCTTTGTTTCTCCTACACTTGCATTGTTTGCAAGTGTAGGAGAACAGCTCATTACAGCTTGTTTTTCCTTTGTTTTTTCTTTTAATTTTTACTTCATTTAAATTAGTTTCTTTTCTTTGCTTTTTAATTTTTTATTAAAGAGCACTTTCTTTAGTTTATTTTAAAATTATTTTAAATCACTACACTGTTTTAGTTTTTGTTTTAAAAATCCTTTTGTTTTAAAATCCCTGCTTCTGCCTTGTGCAGAGTGGGGGAAGAGCGAGCAGGGAGCACAGGCCGTGTGCTCCTTTGTTTGCCCTTTGTTTGATTTTGATTTTCTTTTTAGTTTAAAACTATTTTTTAGTTTTAAACTTTGATTTATTTTGAATTTTCTTTTACCCCTGCACTATTGGAGTGCAGGGGTGTGTCAATTGTATTTATTTATTTATTTAAAAATAAATAAATACGTTTGTTTGTATTAAAAAAAAAAAAAACCTTTTGTGTTTTTGATTGTTTTATTTTTATTTTGTTGTTTTAAAAATAAATAAATAATTTTTGTTTGTTTGTTTTATTTTTAATTTTACTACTCCTGCACTATTGGAGTGCAGGGGTGGTTATTTTTATT
The DNA here is from genome assembly GCA_030684275.1 of Acipenser oxyrinchus oxyrinchus. NCBI lineage: Eukaryota > Metazoa > Chordata > Actinopteri > Acipenseriformes > Acipenseridae > Acipenser > Acipenser oxyrinchus. The sequence goes on from CM060258.1 coordinate 26,190,623, forward strand.
TTTATTATTAAAAATAAACTAATTTTTGTTTTGTTTTGTTAAAAACCCTTTGTGTTCTGTGTGCCCCTGCACTATTGGAGTGCAGGGGTGTGCAATTGTGTTTGTTTTATTTTGAATTATTTGTTTGTTTTCAAATAAATAAATAAATAAATAAATAAATAAAATGAGTGGGCAAGCTCCACAGCCCCCAAAAAGTGGGCACAGGTGGCTGCAGGGAGGCTGCAGCCCCTTTAAAAACATGACCAGGAGGCACGGGGTCAGGTGCCTCCTGAAGGACTCCCTCTCGATAGAGGCCATGGTGAAAGCCATGGCCAAGGTGGTGGGACCATCGACCATCGTGGCGGCCTCAAAGATGTGCGGCAAGGCCGTCTTCTTTCTAAAATCTGAGGCCGCCCGCACACAGCTATCGAGAGGGTCTCGCGTGGGGGATATTCATCCCCATAGAACCCTTGGAGGGTTGGGCAGCAGGGTCGTCCTTTCAAGCGTCCCACCTTTCTTGAAGGGCGACCTCCTGAAGCCCCATCTTCAGGCCCTAGGGGAGTTAAAACGGCCATCCACCCCATCCCCTGGGCTGCAAGGACCAGCCCCTCCGCCACGTGCTGTCCTTCCGCGCCAGGTGACCATCCACCTGGCGGGGAGGGACACCGTGGAGGGCAGTTTGTGGTCCCCTTCGAGGGGACCAACTACGTCATTTTCTATTCCTCGGAGGAGGTGCGGTGCTACCACTGCAAGGAGCTGGGGCACCAGAAAGAGGTGCCCCAAGCTCCAGCAGGCGCAAAGCCACCAGCGCCAGCACCGCGCCCCTCGAGTCCACCTCGCCCGGGGCCCTCAAGAGGCCCGCAGAGGGGCAAAAAGCACCGCCCCCTCCCAGTAACATCCGGGGAAAGGGAGAAGGCCCCAGGCGGCGGACCCTCAGCGCCTCCCAGCGCGGGGAGAAGGCCGCCCGAGTGGACCGTGGTCGCCCGCCCACAAAGAACGGCGGCCAGGTCCACGGGGAGGCCGAGCAGAGGCGGCGAAGCCCACCGCCCCACCATCTGGCGGCGGGTCAGGGGAGGCCCTGAAAAGGGACTCCCTCGGCGGCACCCCAGCGAGGCAGGCGGCAAAGCCGCCCGTAAAACAAACACCTCATCCCCACAGAGGGTGAGGAGAGCGCTGCGGGCGAGCTCCCGTCGCCGTGACAGGGCAGGGGCAGCCTCCGGCAGCATCAGGGGAAGAGGAAGGCAAGCGCGCCTTCCCGTGTGCGCAAGTGCACCGTCCCGGCCTCTTGGTGAGGGTCCCGAGGCGAAGAGGCCCCAAAACCAAGCGACGCCTCGGCGTCCCCTCTACCGGCAGCGAGGGCTCCGGCCCTCGTAATGCCACAGAGGGAGAAGGATCCATCCCGAGGCGGTCCGGGGCTCCGCAGAAGCGGAGCCCATGGAAGAGCCCCGCCGAGAGGCAAATGGGGAGGGAGGAACCCGAGAGGGCAGAGGAGGAGCCCTTGGGTAGATCCCCTCCCGTCAATAAAGAGACCTCGGAAGCCGGCCCGACTCTACCATCGAGGGGCGGCAGCAGGAGGTCGCCGAGGGCGCAGGAGGGGCCCCGAAGAGCAACTGCCTCGGGCACCGCCTTCCTCCGACAGCGACACGGGTCCTGAAACCTGTGTTGCCGAGGAGGCGGCGGAACCAACTCCCGAGGCAGGCATGGGCTCCGCAGATAAGCGGAGCCCATGCAGGCGACCCCGCCGAGGGGCGGAGGGAGGAAGAACAACCCCTCCCAGAAAAGAGCTGCCTCTGGCTCCCGTCTCGGGGAGGAGGCGGACTCGGCCCGAGGCTGGCGTGGGCTCCGCGGACAGCGGAGCCCATGCAGGCGACCCGGCCGAGGGCGGAGGGAGAAGAGCCCCCACCCAGAAAAGAGCTGCCTCAGGCTTCCCTCTCTTGCGGCGGCGGGGTTCCGGCCCTCGTGCTGCAGCGGAGGGATGAGAAACACCCCTGAGGCAGGCGTGGGCTCTGCGGAGCCAGCGCACAATGGTCTCCGGGCGCAGAGGGAGGGAAGAACCAGAGAGGGCAGAAGGTGGTGCCCTCGAGGTAGATCCCCTCCCGAAGTGCAGCGGGCCAAGTTCCAGTCACCGAGGGGCTCGGGAGGAGCCCCGGAAGAACAACCGCCTCGGGCTTCCCTTTCCGGCGGCGAGGGCTCCGGCCCTTGCGCGGCCGTCGAGAAAGCGTCGCCCGGCGGTCCCGGTGACTGATGCGGAGGGAGGAAGGACCCGAAGGGTGTATCCCCTTTCTCTAGGGAGGAGGAAGGACCGAGAGGGTGGATCCCCTTCCTTCGAGGAAAGAAGGGCGGGCCTGAGACCGTGCCTCGGACCTCAAGGAGGGACCCAGGCGGGGACCAGACCATCGGGCTCGGCGGTGTGCGTCGGCGTCCGTCTGCACCCCAAAGTCCAGGGTGCAGGCGGTCCCCTCAGGGTCCCTCCGCCCGATCTCTCCGCCCGCGTCCCTGGGGGGCGCTGGGAGAAGTCGGTGAAAATCAAAATAAGGCATAGCAGCTCACCCACCAGCGTGAGTGCGTTGTGCTTCTCCACGCGAGGCGGTGGAGAGCTGAGGAGAGGAGGAGGACTCAGAGTCCACTTGCAGCGTGGGCTCGGAGAGTCTGTCCGCCCCTTCTCCGGACATCCCTGTGGTGGAGCTCCTGGATTTCTTGGAGGCCACCATCCACCGCAGGGACAAGGTCCATGCTGGCCCTGGACAAATGGAGGGATTTCAGAGGATCTTAAACTCTGTGAGATCCTTCCTCAGGGCCAGCCACGCCAGCAAAACTTCGGGCTCGAGCGTGCACATTCGGGCCCGCAAGTTCACGACCAGTTGGTGAGCCGGGAGAACTCAGGATCTCCCGTGGCGTCGCCAACAACTCCTGACAGAAGATCATGTATCACATCGGTACTGTGAGCGTCAGCGGGTGTAGGGACCCTTTCCGCGGGGCCCAGGTAATCTCCTACCTGAAAAAGGGGTTACTCTGTGTGCTTCCTGCAGGAAACCCACCGACCCCAGAGGCGGAAGCCAACTGGCTTCTGGAGTGGGGGAGAGTGTCGTTCAGCCATCTCACCGCCACCTCTTGTGGGGTGGCGGCGCTCTTCTCGGGTCCTTTCTTCCCACGGTACTTTCGATGTGGTAGGCGTCGTGCCGGGCCGTCTGTTACACCACGGATCCGGGGCGGCGACAGTATCGTTCACCTGGTGAGCGTGTGCAGCGCCGTCCACGGGTCGGCGAGGTCCAGTTCTTTCGCCAGATGTCGACCTATATGAACAACATCAGCGCCCGGCGAGTGCGTGGTCCTCGGGGTGATTTCAACTGCACCCTCGAGGCCGCGGACAGGGTGGGGCGCGAGCACTACCCTCTCGTCGGCAGCACTGAGAGAGCTGACCGCTCGGCTCTCTCTGGTCGACATCTGGCGTTGGCATCACCGGACGTCCCGCCTTCACCTTCACCAGGGTGAGGGAGGCGGGTGTCTCAGTCCCGGATCGACAGGCTCTACGTCACCAGGAGCCACGCTCACTGCGTTCGCTCCTCCGACATAAGGCGGCGCCGTTCACGGACCACAACCTGGTGGCGTGGCGGTGGCCCGGTGCCAGTCGGGCGCGCCTCCGCCTACTGGCACTTTAACAACGCCTTGTTGGAGGACGGCGCTTTGAGCAGTCGTTCGGGACTTTTGGACGGTCTGGCACGGCCGGCGATCTCGCTTCCCCACGTGGCGTCAGTGGTGGGGCGTGGGGAAAGCGCAGATCAAGATCTTCTGTCAGGAGTACACGAGGCGCGAGCAGGCGGAGGACTCACGGATCGGCGGCTGGAAAGGAGCTGCTCGATCTGGAGAGCCGCCTGGCTCGCGAGGGCCAACTTCGAGCAGAAGCGTGCGAGGAGAAGAAGTGCACCCTGCGGGACCTGCAGCTCCAGCGGTCCGGGGGCCTACGTGCTTCGCGGATCCAGTTCGCCGGAGATGGACGCGGCTCACACTTCTTCTGGCGTTGGAGAAAAGAAGGAGACCGCAGGAACATCACCTGCCTTCTGGCGGACGGCGGCTCCCTTCTGGCGGATCGGAGGCGTGAGCGAGAGGGCCGAGCCTTTTACTCGGACCTCTTCTCTCCGGATCCCGTCGACTCCGGCAGCGTGCAGGGTTCTTTGGGGCGGGCTTCCCACGGTCGGCGAGGCGTCAGGGAAGAGTTCGAGGCCGACTGACCCTGGCGAGCTCTCTGGCGCTCTTAGTCTGATGCCCTACAACAAATCGCCGGGCATCGGCGGGCTGACCGTGGAGTTCTTCAGAAAGTTTTGGGACTTGCTGGGGCCCGCCTTTGCGGGTCCTGGCGGAAGCCTCTGAGACGGGGAGATGCCCCTTTCGATGAGGCGGGCGGTGATCACGCTCCTGCCCAGAAAGGGGATCTCCGCTGCCTAAGAACTGGCGCCCGGTCTCGCTGCTGTGCACGGACTACAAAATCGTGGCCAAGGCCGCCTCCCTGAGGCTCAAGTCCGTGCTGGCAGGCGTGGTCCACCCGACCAGTCCTACGGTCCCGAACGGACGATCTTCGACAACATCTTCCTGGTTGGGACCTGCTGCACTACTGCAGGAGGACCGGTCGGTCGGTCGCCTTCTTGTCTCTCGACCAAGAGAAGGCGTTCGACGGGTGGATCACGAGTATCTCTTTGGAACCCTGCGAGCATTCGGATTCGGGCGAAGTTCGTCGGCCTCTTCGAATGCTATGCGCCTCTGCCGAGTGCCTTTTGAAGGTGAACTGGTCCCTGACCGCACCCCTCGCGTTCAGGAGAGAATGCGTCAAGGCTGCCCTCTGTCCGGACAACTGTGCGCGCTGTGCATCGAGCCCTTCCTCTGCCTCCTTCGCAGGAGGCTCACGGGGATGGCGCTCGGCGCGCCGGACACGAGGTGGTCCTGTCGACTACGCCCGACGGCGTGCTCCTAGTGGCCTCCGATCCGGTTGATCTGGAGAGGATGCGGAGCTGCCAGGCGTTTACTCTGCCGCGTCCTCTGCCAGGATCAACTGGACCAAATGCTCCGGGTTGTTAGTAGGCCCCTGGCGGGTGGACTCCCTCCCTGCGCGCTCCAGCAATTCCAGTGGGCGCGGACAGCTTCAAATACCTGGGAGTCCACCTGAGCCCAGCGGAGACCTCGGTCGCAGCCAACTGGAGTGGAGTTGGAGGACAAGGTTGCTGCGAGACTGAGGTCGTGGTCGGGTCTGCTGAAAGTGCTTTCCTTCAGGGGCAGGGCTCTGGTCATCAACCAGCTGGTGGCGTCGATGCTCTGGCATCGACTCACCGTCCTGAGCCCGCCCCTGAGTTTGTGGCCAGGGTCCAGAGGAAGCTGGCGGACTTCTTCTGGGCGGAAAGCACTGGGTCTCTGCGGGGTGCTGAGCCTCCCTCTGGCCGAGGGAGGACAAGGGTTGGTGTGCATCAGGACTCAGGTGCACACCTTCCGCCTCCAGACCCTGCAGAGATACCTGTCGCAGACCCGGCCCCGCAGTGGTGCGCTGGCCTCCCTCCTCCTGCGCCAGCTGCACCACTTGGGCTACGACCGGCAGCTGTTCTGGCTCGACCTCCCGGGGATCCGTCTCCCGAGCTGCGGTCTTTACAGGGACCTGCTCAAGACCGGAGCATGTTCGACATCGGCCGAGGCGCGGTTCCGACCGAGGGAGAGATTCCTTCTGGAGCCCCTGCTGCACAACCCCCATCTAGGTGCGCAGGCGTTGGAATCCCCAGCGGTGCGGAGCCTGTTGATCTCGGCCCAGGTGACCAGAGTCTGGGATCTCCTGGATCACCTGCGTTCGGCGTGGCTGACTCCCGAGTCGCTGGTCGCCAGAGGCGACTCGGGGACCCTCAGAGCGGCCCGCCCGGCGATCCGGGAGTGCAAAGCAGCTTTGCACCCAGACTCTGTCAGGTATCTCGAGGGGTCCTCAGGACCGGGGAGCCATCGTCCCTCCCTACCCCGGCTCTCGGTCCTGCTGATAAGACCAAGGACAGGGCTCCCCTCAGCCTCCCCTCGAGAATCACCTGAGCAGGATCTCGCAGTTCTCCTCGACCCCCTTCGTTCCGTGTCGAGGAGGACCCTGTCTGTGATGGCGCTCCACACCCTCCACTTCCTCGCCCTCGTCTCCCGCCGAGACACCGCTTGGCGGGAGCCCCTCAACCCGGGGCGAGAGTCCCCAGTGGGAGGCTCTGTACTCCCGCTGGTCCCCAGAGGTGCTGGGGACCTGGGATGGAGGGTGCTACGGGCGCTTCAGCGTCAGGAGAGGTCCTGCGTCACTTCACCGACTTCGGACCCGCATGCCCTTTCTGCGGTCAGTCGAGTCGGTGTTCCCATTATTTCCTTTGCGCCAGGCTGCAGCCGTTCTTTTTGTTCTTGAAGAACCTCCTGCTGCAGTTCTGGCTGCATTTTCCCCACCCTTTTTATTTTTGGGCACCCTGTTCGTGGCTCCAGCAAGAAGAGACCTCCTGGTGAATCTGCTCCTGGCTCTTGGCAAACTTACCATCTACAAGACCAGGAAGCGTAAGATCACCGGGGAGGGTCTCTTTGACTCTTGAGGGCCATGTTCAGGAGCCCTCCTCCGTTCGGGTGGCGTTAGAGCACGCCCGGCGGAGTCCACTGGCGACATGGCGGCTTTTGTCGACCAGTGGGCTCTGGGTGGCGTGCTCTGTACCACCCTTTGTTTTGAACATTTAATTTGGAAACCCCCATCCCACCCACCCCACCACTGGGCTAGTTAACGGCCGGTTTTGTTGGCACCCCTTTTGATTAGGGGTGCCAAACTGAATCTTTCACCGGCTGCCTTTGGGCAGCTGGTGCGCCGGCTGCCAATAGGCAGCGGCGCAGTTATCACCGGCTTTTAAATAGGCTGCACCCTTGAGCAAGAGCAGGCGTGTGTGAGGAGAGCTCCTGCTCAGAGTTAAAAAACAGTGCTTTAAACTTTTTATTTTCAAATCTTTTTACTTTATTTTATTTCTAAAGCAGCAGGGCACCTTTTTGTTAATTAAACCTTTTATTTAGTGTTTTAAAACACACTTTTTCTTTTGTTTCTCCTACACTTGCATTGTTTGCAAGTGTAGGAGAACAGCTCATTACAGCTTGTTTTTCCTTTGTTTTTTCTTTTAATTTTTACTTCATTTAAATTAGTTTCTTTTCTTTGCTTTTTAATTTTTTATTAAAGAGCACTTTCTTTAGTTTATTTTAAAATTATTTTAAATCACTACACTGTTTTAGTTTTTGTTTTAAAAATCCTTTTGTTTTAAAATCCCCTGCTTCTGCCTTGTGCAGAGTGGGGAAAGAACGAGCAGGGAGCACAGGCCGTGTGCTCCTTTGTTTGCCCTTTGTTTGATTTTGATTTTCTTTTTAGTTTAAAACTATTTTTTAGTTTTAAACTTTGATTTATTTTGAATTTTTCTTTTACCCCTGCACTATTGGAGTGCAGGGGTGTGTCAATTGTATTTATTTATTTATTTAAAAATAAATAAATACGTTTGTTTGTATTAAAAAAAAAAAACCTTTGTGTTTTTGATTGTTTTATTTTTATTTTGTTGTTTTAAAAATAAATAAATCATTTTTGTTTGTTTGTTTTATTTTTAATTTTACTACTCCTGCACTATTGGAGTGCAGGGGTGGTTATTTTTATTTTTATTATTAAAAATAAACTAATTTTTGTTTTGTTTTGTTAAACCCTTTGTGTTCTGTGTGCCCCTGCACTATTGGAGTGCAGGGGTGTGCAATTGTGTTTGTTTTATTTTGAATTATTTTTGTTTGTTTTCAAATAAATAAATAAATAAATAAATAAATAAAATGAGTGGGCAAGCTCCACAGGCCCCAAAAAGTGGGCACAGGTGGCTGCAGGGGAGGCTGCAGCCCCTTTAAAAACATGACCAGGAGGCACGGGGTCAGGTGCCTCCTGAAGGACTCCCTCTCGATAGAGGCCATGGTGAAAGCCATGGCCAAGGTGGTGGGACCATCGACCATCGTGGCGGCCTCCAAGATGTGCGGCAAGGCCGTCTTCTTTCTAAAATCTGAGGCCGCCACGCACACAGCTATCGAGAGGGTCTCGCGGTGCGGGGATGTTCATCCCCATAGAACCCTTGGAGGGTTGGGCAGCAGGGTCGTCCTTTCAAGCGTCCCACCTTTCTTGAAGGGCGACCTCCTGAAGCCCCATCTTCAGGCCCTAGGGGAGTTAAAACGGGCATCCACCCCATCCCCTAGGGCTGCAAGGACCAGCCCCTCCGCCACGTGCTGTCCTTCCGCGCCAGGTGACCATCCACCTGGCGGGGAGGGACACCGTGGAGGAGCAGTTTGTGGTCCCCTTCGAGGGGACCAACTACGTCATTTTCTATTCCTCGGAGGAGGTGCGGTGCTACCACTGCAAGGAGCTGGGGCACCAGAAAAGAGGTGCCCCAAGCTCCAGCAGGCGCAAAGCCACCAGCGCCAGCACGCGCCCCTCGAGTCCACCTCGCCCGGGGCCCTCAAGAGGCCCGCAGAGGGGCAAAAAGCACCGCCCCCTCCCAGTAACATCCGGGGAAAGGGAGAAGGCCCCGAGGCGGCGGACCCTCAGCGCCTCCCAGCGCGGGGAGAAGGCCGCCCGAGTGGACCGTGGTCGCCCGCCACAAAAGAAGGCGGCCAGGTCCACGGGGAGGCCAAGCAGAGGCGGCGAAGCCCACCGCCCCACCATCTGGCGGCGGGTCAGGGGAGGCCCTGAAAGGGACTCCCTCGGCGGCACCCCAGCGAGGCAGGCGGCAAAGCCGCCCGTAAAACAAACACCTCATCCCCACAGAGGGTGAGGAGAGGCGCTGCGGGCGAGCTCCCGTCGCCGTGACAGGGCAGGGGCAGCCTCCGGCAGCATCAGGGGAAGAGGAAGGCGCAGCGCGCCTTCCCGTGTGCGCAAGTGCACCGTCCCGGCCTCTTGGTGAGGGTCCCGGGGCGAAGAAGGCCCCAAAACCAAGCGACGCCTCGGCGTCCCCTCTACCGGCAGCGAGGGCTCCGGCCCTCGTAATGCCACAGAGGGAGAAGGATCCATCCCGAGGCGGTCCGGGGCTCCGCAGAAGCGGAGCCCATGGAAGAGCCCCGCCGAGAGGCAAATGGGGAGGGAGGAACCCGAGAGGGCAGAGGAGGAGCCCTTCGGGTAGATCCCCTCCCGTCAATAAAGACCTCGGAAGCCGGCCCGACTCTACCATCGAGGGGCGGCAGCAGGAGGTCGCCGAGGCGCAGGAGGGGCCCCGAAGAGCAACTGCCTCGGGCACCGCCTTCCTCCGACAGCGACACGGGTCCTGAAACCTGTGTTGCCGAGGAGGCGGCGGAACCAACTCCCGAGGCAGGCATGGGCTCCGCGGATAAGCGGAGCCCATGCAGGCGACCCCGCCGAGGGGCGGAGGGAGGAAGAACACCCCTCCCAGAAAAGAGCTGCCTCTGGCTCCCGTCTCCGGGGAGGAGGCGGACTCGGCCCCGAGGCTGGCGTGGGCTCCGCGGACAGCGGAGCCCATGCAGGCGACCCGGCCGAGGGCGGAGGGAGAAGAGCCCCCACCCAGAAAAGAGCTGCCTCAGGCTTCCCTCTCTTGCGGCGGCGGGGTTCCGGCCCTCGTGCTGCAGCGGAGGGATGAGAAACACCCCTGAGGCAGGCGTGGGCTCTGCGGAGCCAGCGCACAATGGTCTCCGGGCGCAGAGGGAGGGAAGAACCAGAGAGGGCAGAAGGTGGTGCCCTCGAGGTAGATCCCCTCCCGAAGTGCAGCGGGCCAAGTTCCAGTCACCGAGGGGCTCGGGAGGAGCCCCGGAAGAACAACCGCCTCGGGCTTCCCTTTCCGGCGGCGAGGGCTCCGGCCCTTGCGCGGCCGTCGAGAAAGCGTCGCCCGGCGGTCCCGGTGACTGATGCGGAGGGAGGAAGGACCCGAAGGGTGTATCCCCTTTCTCTAGGGAGGAGGAAGGACCGAGAGGGTGGATCCCCTTCCTTCGAGGAAAGAAGGGCGGGCCTGAGACCGTGCCTCGGACCTCAAGGAGGGACCCAGGCGGGGACCAGACCATCGGGCTCGGCGGTGTGCGTCGGCGTCCGTCTGCACCCCAAAGTCCAGGGTGCAGGCGGTCCCCTCAGGGTCCCTCCGCCCGATCTCTCCCGCCCGCGTCCCTGGGGGCGCTGGGAGAAGTCGGTGAAAATCAAAATAAGGCATAGCAGCTCACCCACCAGCGTGAGTGCGTTGTGCTTCTCCACGCGAGGCGGTGGAGAGCGGAGGAGAGGAGGAGGACTCGAGTCCACTTGCAGCGTGGGCTCGGAGAGTCTGTCCGCCCCTTCTCCGGACATCCCTGTGGTGGAGCTCCTGGATTTCTTGGAGGCCACCATCCACCGCAGGGACAAGGTCCATGCTGGCCCTGGACAAATGGAAGGATTTCAGAGGATCTTAAACTCTGTGAGATCCTTCCTCAGGGCCAGCCACGCCAGTAAAACTTCGGGCTCGAGCGTGCACATTCGGGCCCGCAAGTTCACGACCAGTTGGTGAGCCGGGAGAACTCAGGATCTCCCGTGGCGTCGCCAACAACTCCTGACAGAAGATCATGTATCACATCGGTACTGTGAGCGTCAGCGGGTGTAGGGACCCTTTCCGCGGGGCCCAGGTAATCTCCTACCTGAAAAAGGGGTTACTCTGTGTGCTTCCTGCAGGAAACCCACCGACCCCAGAGGCGGAAGCCAACTGGCTTCTGGAGTGGGGGAGAGTGTCGTTCAGCCATCTCACCGCCACCTCTTGTGGGGTGGCGGCGCTCTTCTCGGGTCCTTTCTTCCCACGGTACTTTCGATGTGGTAGGCGTCGTGCGGGCCGTCTGTTACACCACGGATCCGGGGCGGCGACAGTATCGTTCACCTGGTGAGCGTGTGCAGCGCCGTCCACGGGTCGGCGAGGTCCAGTTCTTTCGCCAGATGTCGACCTATATGAACAACATCAGCGCCCGGCGAGTGCGTGGTCCTCGGGGTGATTTCAACTGCACCCTCGAGGCCGCGGACAGGGTGGGGGCGAGCACTACCCTCTCGTCGGCAGCACTGAGAGAGCTGACCGCTCGGCTCTCTCTGGTCGACATCTGGCGTTGGCATCACCGGACGTCCCGCCTTCACCTTCACCAGGGTGAGGGAGGCGGGTGTCTCAGTCCCGGATCGACAGGCTCTCGTCACCAGGAGCCACGCTCACTGCGTTCGCTCCTCCGACATAAGGCGGCGCCGTTCACGGACCACAACCTGGTGGCGTGGCGGTGGCCCGGTGCCAGTCGGGCGCGCCTCCGCCTACTGGCACTTTAACAACGCCTTGTTGGAGGGCGGCGCTTTGAGCAGTCGTTCGGGACTTTTGGGCGGTCTGGCACGGCCGGCGATCTCGCTTCCCCACGTGGCGTCAGTGGTGGGGCGTGGGGAAAGCGCAGATCAAGATCTTCTGTCAGGAGTACACGAGGCGCGAGCAGGCGGAGGACTCACGGATCGGCGGCTGGAAAGGAGCTGCTCGATCTGGAGAGCCGCCTGGCTCGCGAGGGCCAACTTCGAGCAGAAGCGTGCGAGGAGAAGAAGTGCACCCTGCGGGACCTGCAGCTCCAGCGGTCCGGGGGCCTACGTCTTCGCGGATCCAGTTCGCCGGAGATGGACGCGGCTCACACTTCTTCTGGCGTTGGAGAAAAGAAGGAGACCGCAGGAACATCACCTGCCTTCTGGCGGACGGCGGCTCCCTTCTGGCGGATCGGAGGCGTGAGCGAGAGGGCCGAGCCTTTTACTCGGACCTCTTCTCTCCGGATCCCGTCGACTCCGGCAGCGTGCAGGGTTCTTTGGGGCGGGCTTCCCACGGTCGGCGAGGCGTCAGGGAAGAGTTCGAGGCCGACTGACCCTGGCGAGCTCTCTGGCGCTCTTAGTCTGATGCCCTACAACAAATCGCCGGGCATCGGCGGGCTGACCGTGGAGTTCTTCAGAAAGTTTTGGGACTTGCTGGGGCCCGCCTTTGCGCGGGTCCTGGCGGAAGCCTCTGAGACGGGGAGATGCCCCTTTCGATGAGGCGGGCGGTGATCACGCTCCTGCCCAGAAAGGGGATCTCCGCTGCCTAAGAACTGGCGCCCGGTCTCGCTGCTGTGCACGGACTACAAAATCGTGGCCAAGGCCGCCTCCCTGAGCTCAAGTCCGTGCTGGCAGGCGTGGTCCACCCGACCAGTCCTACGGTCCCGAACGGACGATCTTCGACAACATCTTCCTGGTTGGGACCTGCTGCACTACTGCAGGAGGACCGGTCGGTCGGTCGCCTTCTTGTCTCGACCAAGAGAAGGCGTTCGACCGGGTGGATCACAGTATCTCTTTGGAACCCTGCGAGCATTCGGATTCGGGCGAAGTTCGTCGGCCTCTTCGAATGCTATGCGCCTCTGCCGAGTGCCTTTTGAAGGTGAACTGGTCCCTGACCGCACCCCTCGCGTTCAGGAGAGAATGCGTCAAGGCTGCCCTCTGTCCGGACAACTGTGCGCGCTGTGCATCGAGCCCTTCCTCTGCCTCCTTCGCGGGAGGCTCACGGGGATGGCGCTCGGCGCCCGGACACGAGGTGGTCCTGTCGGCTACGCCCGACGGCGTGCTCCTAGTGGCCTCCGATCCGGTTGATCTGGAGAGGATGCGGAGCTGCCAGGCGTTTACTCTGCCGCGTCCTCTGCCAGGATCAACTGGACCAAATGCTCCGGGTTGTTAGTAGGCCCCTGGCGGGTGGACTCCCTCCTGCGCGCTCCAGCAATTCCAGTGGGCGCGGACAGCTTCAAATACCTGGGAGTCCACCTGAGCCCAGCGGAGACCTCGGTCGCAGCCAACTGGAGTGGAGTTGGAGGACAAGGTTGCTGCGAGACTGAGGTCGTGGTCGGGTCTGCTGAAAGTGCTTTCCTTCAGGGGCAGGGCTCTGGTCATCAACCAGCTGGTGGCGTCGATGCTCTGGCATCGACTCACCGTCCTGAGCCCGCCCCTGAGTTTGTGGCCAGGGTCAGAGGAAGCTGGCGGACTTCTTCTGGGCGGAAAGCACTGGGTCTCTGCGGGGTGCTGAGCCTCCCTCTGGCCGAGGGAGGACAAGGGTTGGTGTGCATCAGGACTCAGGTGCACACCTTCCGCCTCCAGACCCTGCAGAGATACCTGTCGCAGACCCGGCCCGCAGTGGTGCGCTGGCCTCCCTCCTCCTGCGCCAGCTGCACCACTTGGGCTACGACCGGCAGCTGTTCTGGCTCGACCTCCCGGGGATCCGTCTCCCGAGCTGCGGTCTTTACAGGGACCTGCTCAAGACCGGAGCATGTTCGACATCGGCCGAGGCGCGTTCCGACCGAGGGAGAGATTCCTTCTGGAGCCCCTGCTGCACAACCCCCATCTAGGTGCGCAGGCGTTGGAATCCCCAGCGGTGCGGAGCCTGTTGATCTCGGCCCAGGTGACCAGAGTCTGGGATCTCCTGGATCACCTGCGCTCGGCGTGGCTGACTCCCGAGTCGCTGGTCGCCAGAGGCGACTCGGGGACCCTCAGAGCGGCCCGCCCGGCGATCCGGGAGTGCAAAGCAGCTTTGCACCCAGACTCTGTCAGGTATCTCGAGGGGTCCTCAGGACCGGGGAGCCATCGTCCCTCCCTACCCCGGCTCTCGGTCCTGCTGATAAGACCAAGGACAGGGCTCCCCTCAGCCTCCCCTCGAGAATCACCTGAGCAGGATCTCGCAGTTCTCCTCGACCCCCTTCGTTCCGTGTCGAGGAGGACCCTGTCTGTGATGGCGCTCCACACCCTCCACTTCCTCGCCCTCGTCTCCCGCCGAGACACCGCTTGGCGGGAGCCCCTCAACCCGGGGCGAGAGTCCCCAGTGGGAGGCTCTGTACTCCCGCTGGTCCCCAGAGGTGCTGGGGACCTGGGATGGAGGGTGCTACGGGCGCTTCAGCGTCAGGAGAGGTCCTGCGTCACTTCACCGACTTCGGACCCGCATGCCCTTTCTGCGGTCAGTCGAGTCGGTGTTCCCATTATTTCCTTTGCGCCAGGCTGCAGCCGTTCTTTTTGTTCTTGAAGAACCTCCTGCTGCAGTTCTGGCTGCATTTTCCCCACCCTTTTTATTTTTGGGCACCCTGTTCGTGGCTCCAGCAAGAAGAGACCTCCTGGTGAATCTGCTCCTGGCTCTTGGCAAACTTACCATCTACAAGACCAGGAAGCGTAAGATCACCGGGGAGGGTCTCTTTGACTCTGAGGGCCATGTTCAGGAGCCCTCCTCCGTTCGGGTGGCGTTAGAGCACGCCCGGCGGAGTCCACTGGCGACATGGCGGCTTTTGTCGACCAGTGGGCTCTGGGTGGCGTGCTCTGTACCACCTTTGTTTTGAACATTTAATTTGGAAACCCCATCCCACCCCAACCACTGGGCTAGTTAACGGCCGGTTTTGTTGGCACCCCTTTTGATTAGGGGTGCCAAACTGAATCTTTCACCGGCTGCCTTTGGGCAGCTGGTGCGCCGGCTGCCAATAGGCAGCGGCGCAGTTTACCGGCTTTTAAATAGGCTGCACCCTTGAGCAGTGCAGGTTGATCCTTTTCAGTTTTAAACTTATTAAAAATAAACTAATTTTGTTTTGATTTTTAAAGCAGCAGGGCAAATTAAACCCTTTGTGTTTGTGTTAATTTGAATTTTTGTTTATTTCAAATAAATAAATAAATAAATAAAATAAAAAATGAGTGGGCAAGCTCCACGGCCCCAAGTGGGCACAGGTGGCTGCAGGGAGGCTGCAGCCCCTTCAAAACATCACCAGGAGGCACGGGGTCAGGTGCCTCCTGAAGACTCCCTCTCGATGGCCATGGTGAAAGCCATGGCCAAGGTGGTGGGACCATCGCCATCGTGGCGGCCTCCAAAGATGTCCGGCAAGGCCGTGCTTCTTTCCTAAAATCTGAGCCGCCACGCACACGCGCGTATCGAGAGGGGTCGGGCAGCAGTCATCAACTGTCCACCTTTCCCATAGGACCTGCTAAGGCCCGGGCCTTGGGCAGCAGGGTCCATCCCCTTGGGCTGCAGGCCCCTCCGCCACGTGCTGTCCTTCCCGCCGCCAGGTGACCATCCACCTGGCGGGGAGGGCGGTGGAGGGCAGCTTTGTGGTCCCCGCGGGGACCAATTACGTCATTTTTATTCCTCGGAGGAGGTGCGGTGCTTTCACTGCAAGAGCTGGGGCACCAGAAAGAGGTGCCCCAAGCTCCAGCAGGCGCAAAGCCACCAGCGCCAGCACCGCGCCCCTCGAGTCCACCTCGCCCGGGGCCCTCCAAGAGGCCCGCAGAGGGGCAAAAGCACCCGCCCCCTCCCAGTAACATCCGGGGAAAGGGAGAAGGCCCCGTGGCGGCGGACCCTCAGCGCCTCCCAGCGCGCGGGGAGAAGGCCGCCCGAGTGGACCGTGGTCGCCCGCCGAAAAAAAGCGGCGGCCAGGTCCACGGGGCGGCCGAGCAGAGGCGGCGAAGCCCGCCGCCACCATCTGGCGGCGGGTCAGGGGAGTCCCTGAAAGGGACTCCCTCGGCGGCACCCAGCGAGGCAGGCGGCAAAGCCGCCCGTAAAACAAACACCTCATCCCCACAGAGGGTGAGGAGAAGCGCTGCGGGCGAGCTCCCGTCGCCGTGACAGGGCAGGGGACCTCCTCCGGCAGCATCAGGGGAAGAGGAAGGCGCAGCGCGCCTTCCCGTGTGCTGCGCAAGTGCACCGTCCCGGCCTCTTGGTGAGGGTCCCGAGGCGAAGAAGGCCCCAAAACCAGCGACCGCCTCGGCGTCCCCTCTACCGGCAGCGAGGGCTCCGGCCCTCGTAATGCCACAGAGGGGTGAAGGATCCATCCCGAGGCGGTCCGGGGCTCCGCAGAAGCGGAGCCCATGGAAGAGCCCCACCGAGGGGCAAATGGGGAGGAGGAACCCGAGAGGGCAGAGGAGGAGCCCTTGGGTAGATCCCCTCCCGTCAATAAAGAGACCTCGGAAGCCGGCCCGACTCTACCATCGAGGGGCGGCAGCAGGAGGTCGCCGAGGCGCAGGAGGGGCCCCGAAGAGCACCTGCCTCGGGCACCGCCTTCCTCCGACAGCGACACGGGTCCTGAAACCTGTGTTGCCGAGGAGGCGGCGGAACCAACTCCCGAGGCAGGCATGGGCTCCGCAGATAAGCGGAGCCCATGCAGGCGACCCCGGTGAGGGGCGGAGGAGGAAGAACAGCCCCTCCCAGAAAAGAGCTGCCTCTGGCTCCCGTCTCCGGGGAGGAGGCGGACTCGGCCCCGAGGCTGGCGTGGGCTCCGCGGACAGCGGAGCCCATGCAGGCGACCCGGCCGAGGGCGGAGGGAGAAGAGCCCCCACCCAGAACAAGAACTGCCTCAGGCTTCCCTCTCTTGCGGCGGCGGGGTTCCGGCCCTCGTGCTGCAGCGGAGGGATGAGATAACACCCCTGAGGCAGGCGTGGGCTCTGCGGAGCCAGCGCCTAGATGGCCTCCGGGCGCAGAGGGAGGGAAGGACCAGAGAGGGCAGAAGGTGGTGCCCTCGAGGTGGATCCCCTCCCAAAGTGCAACGGGGCCAGAGACCAGTCCCGGCCCAGCGTCGAGGGCGGTTCCAGTCACCGAGGGGCGGGAGGAGCCCCGGAAGAACAACCGGTGACTGATGCGGAGGGAGGAAGGACCCGAAGGGTGTATCCCCTTTCTCTAGGGAGGAGGAAGGACCGAGAGGGTGGATCCCCTTCCTTCGAGGAAAGAAGGGCGGGCCTGAGACCGTGCCTCGGACCTCAAAGAGGGACCCAGGCGGGGACCAGACCATCTGGCTCGGCGGTGTGCGTCGGCGTCCGTCTGCACCCCAAAGTCCAGGGTGCAGGCGGTCCCCTCAGGGTCCCTCCGCCCGATCTCTCCCGCCCGCGTCCCTGGGGGCTGGGAGAAGTCGGTGAAAATAAAGATAAGGCATAGCAGCTCACCCACCAGCGTGAGTGCGTTGTGCTTCTCCACCAGGCGGTGGAGAACGGAGGAGAGGAGGAGGACTCAGAGTCTGCTTGCAGCGTGGGCTCGGAGAGTCTGTCCGCCCCTTCTCCGGACATCCCTCGGCGGAGCTCCTGGAGTTCTTGGAGGCCACCATCCACCGCAGGGACAAGGTCCAGCTGGCCCTGGACAAATGGAGGGATTTCAGAGGATCTTAAACTCTGTGAGATCCTTCCTCAGGGCCAGCCACGCCAGCAAGACTTGAGACGCGGCGTGCACATTCGTGCCCAGCTTCACGACCAGTTGGTGAACCGGAGATCTCAGGATCTCCCGTGAGTGTCGCCAACTACACCTGACAGAGGATCATGTATCGCGCCGGGACCGTGAGCGTCAGCGGGTGTAAGGACCATTTCCGCGGGGCCCAGGTAATCTCCTTCCTGAAAAAGGGGTTACTCTGTGTGCTTCCTGCAGGAAACCCACTCCACTCCGCAGGCGAGGCCAACTGGCTGCTGGAGTGGGGGAAGTGTCGTTCAGCCACCTCACCGAGTCATCTTGTGGGGTGGCGGCGGCTCTTCTCGGGTCGCCGTTCCCACGGTACTCGATGTGGTAGGCGTCGTGCCGGGCCGTCTGTTACACCACGGATCGGGGCGGCGACAGTATCGTTCACCTGGTGAGCGTGTGCAGCGCCGTCCGCGGGTCGGCGAGGTCCAGTTTTCCGCCGGATGTCGGCCCACCTGAACACCGTCGGCGCCCGGCGAGCTCGTGGTCCTCGGGGGATTTCAACTGCACCCTCGAGGCCGCGGACGGGTGGGCGCGAGCCCTACCGCTCTCGTCGGCCGCCCTGAGAGAGCTGATCGCTCGGCTCTCTCTGGTCGACATCTGGCGGTGGCAACACCGGACGCCTCGGCCTTCACCTTCACCAGGGTGAGGGAGGCGGGTGTCTCAGTCCCGGATCGACAGGTTCTCGTGTCGCGGAACCACGCTCACTGCGTTCGCGCCTCCGACATCAGGCGGCGCCGTTCACGGACCACAACCTGGTGGCGTGGCGGTGACCGTGGTGCCAGCTAGGCACACCGCTGCCTACTGGCACTTCAACAACAACCTGTTGGAGGGCGGCGCTTTGGCGGTCTTTCGGGACTTCTGGGCGGTCTGGCACGGCGGCGATCTCGCTTCCCCACCTGGCGTCAGTGGTGGGGCGTGGGGAAAGCGCAGATCAAGATCCTCTGTCAGGAGTACACGAGGCGCGAGCAGGCGGAGGACTCGCGGATCGGCGGCTGGAAAGGAGCTGCTCGATCTGGAGAGCCGCCTGGCTCGCGAGGACCAACTTCGAGCAGAAGCGTGCGAGGAGAAGAAGTGCACCCTGCGGGACCTGCAGCTCCAGCGGTCCGGGGGCCTACGTCTTCGCGGGTCCAGTTCGCCGGGAGATGGACGCGGCACACACTTCTTCTGGCGTTGGAGAAAAAGAAGGGGACCGTAAAAACATCACCTGCCTCCTGGCGGACGGCGGCTCCCTTCTGGCGGATCCGAGGCGTGAGCGAGAGGGCCAGGGCCTTCTACTCTGCCCTCTTCTCTCCGGATCCCGTCGACTCCGGCAGCGTGCAGGGTTCTGTGGGGCGGGCTTCCCACGGTCGGCGAGGCGTCGGGGCGAGTTCGAGGCCAGCTGACCCTGGCGAGCTCTCCGGCGCCCTCAGTCAGATGCCTTATAACAAATCGCCGGGCATCGGCGGGCTGACCGTGGAGTTCTTCAAAAGTTTTGGGACTTGCTGGGGCCCGCCTTTGCGCGGGTCCTGGCGGAAGCCTCTGAGACGGGGAGATGCCCCTTTCGATGAGGCGGGCGATTATCACGCTCCTGCCCAGAAAGGGGATCTCCGCTGCCCTAAGAACTGGCGCCCGGTCTCGCTGCTGTGCACGGACTATAAAATCGTGGCCAAGGCCGCCTCCCTGAGCTCAAGTCCGTGCTGGCAGGCGTGATCCACCCGACCAGTCCTACGGTCCCGAACGGACGATTTTTGACAACATCGCCCTGGTTGGGACCTCCTACTACTGCAGGAGGACCGGTCGGTCGGTCGCCTTCCTCTCCCTGGATCAGGAGAAGGCGTTCGACCGGGTGGATCACGAGTATCTCTTCGGAACCCTGCGGCGTTCGGATTCGGGCGCGCCGTCGGCCTGTTCGGGCGCTATGCGCCTCTGCCGAGTGCCTTGTGAAGGTTAAGTGGTCCCTGACCGCGCCCCTCGCGTTCAGGAGAGAATGCGTCAGGGCTGCCCTCTGTCCGGACAACTGTGCGCGCTGTGCATCGAGCCCTTCCTCTGCCTCCTTGGCGGGAGGCTCACGGGGTTGGCGCTCGGCGCGCCGGACGAGGTGGTCCTGTCGGCCTACGCCCGACGGCGTGCTCCTGGTGGCCTCCGACCCGGTTGACCTGGAGAGGATGCGGAGCTGCCAGGCGTCTACTCTGCCGCTTCCTCTGCCAGGATCAACTGGGACAAATGCTCCGGGTTACTGGTGGGTCCCTGGCGGGTGGACTCCCTCCCTGTCGCGCTCCAGCAGTTCCAGTGGGCGCGGACAGTTTTAAATATCTGGGAGTCCACCTGAGCCCGCGGAGACCTCGGTCGCAGCCAACTGGAGTGGAGTTGGAGGACAAAGTGGCTGCTAGGCTGAGGTCGTGGTCGGGTCTGCTGAAACTGCTTTCCTTCAGGGGCGGGCTTTAGTGATTAACCAACTGGTGGCGTCGATGCTTTGGCATCGACTCACCGTCTGAGCCCGCCCCTGAGTTTGTGGCCAGGGTCAGAGGAAGCTGGCGGACTTCTTCTGGGCGGAAAGCACTGGGTCTCTGCGGCGGTTCTGAGCCTCCCTCTGGCCGAGGGAGGGCAGGGTTGGTGTGCATCAGGAGCCAGGTGCACACCTTCCGCCTCCAGACCCTGCAGAGATTCCTGTCGCAGACCCGGCCCGCAGTGGTGCAGCTGGCGTCCCTCCTTTGCGCCAGCTGCACGACCTGGGCTACGACCGGCAGCTCTTCTGGATCGACCTCCGGGGAATCCGTCTCCCGAGCTGCGGTCTTCTACCAGGACCTGCTCAGGACCGGAGCATGTTTTCTGTCGGCGAGGCGCCGTTCCGACCGAGGCGAAGGACTCCTGCTGGAGCCCCTGCTGCACAACCCCCACCTGGAGTGCGCAGGCGTTGGAGTCCCCTCGGTGCGGCGCTGATCTCGGCCAAGGTGACCAGAGTCTGGGATCTCCTGGATCGCGGCGGTCGGAGTGGCTGGCGCCGAGTGGCTCGTCGCCAGAGGCGGCTCGGGGGACCGTCAGGGCGGCCGGCCGAGTGATCGGGAGTGCAAAGCAGCGTTGCACCCAGACTCTGTCAGGTATCTCGAGGAGTTCTCAGGACGGGGAGCCATCTACCCCCTACCCCAGCTCTCGGTCCTGCTGATAGAACCCAAGGCCCGAGCCCCCTCGGCCTCCCTCGAGAACAACCTGAGCAGGATCTCGCAGTTCTCCTCGACCCCCCTCCGATCCGCGTCGAGGAGGACCCTGTCTGTGATGGCGCTCCACACCCTCCACTTCCCGCCCTCGTCTCCCGCCGAGACACCGCTTGGCGGGAGACCCTCCGACCACCGGGGCGAGAGTCCCCAGTGGGAGGCCCTGTACTCCCGCTGGTCTCCAGGGGCGGGGACTTGGGGTGGAGGGTCCTGCAGGCGCTTCGCGTCAGGAGAGATCCTGCGTCACTTTACCGACTTCGGGCGCCGCATGCCCTTTCTGCGGTCAGTCGAGTCGGTAAATCCCATTATTTTCTTTGCGCCAGGCTGCAGCCGTTTTTCTTTTATTGAAGAACCTCCTGCTGCAGTTCTGGCTGCATTTTCACCCACCCTCCTCATTTTCGGGCACCCTGTTCGTGGCTCCACCAGGAAGAGGGACCTCCTCGTGAATCTGCTCCTGGCTCTTGGTAAACTCGCCATCTACAAGACCAGGAAGCGTAGAATGATCGGGGAGGGTCTCTTTGACTGTGGGGCCATGTTCAGAGCCCTTGTCCGATCAGGGTTCAGTTAGAGCACGCCCGCGGAGTCCGCTGGCGACATGGCCATCGTTTGTCGACCAGTGGGCTCTGGAGGCGTGCTCTCTACCTCCCTTTCGTTTTGTTAATTTAATTTACAGTCCTTTTTGAACCGGGTTTTGTTTAATTAATTAAGGCCTAGTCCTTGTTGGCACCCCTATTTTAGGGGTGCTAAATTAATTTTTCTCCGGCCGCCTTTGGGCGACGGTGCACCGGCTGCCACTGGGCAGTCGGTGTAGTCCAACCACTAGGCTTTTAAAGAGGCCTGCACTATTGGAGTGCAGGGGTGGTGTAAACTGTTCAAATTTTTATTTTAATAAAATAAAATAATTTTTGTTTTAGTTTTATTTAAAAAAAAAAAATTAAACCTTTGTTTAGTTTTTGAAATTTTTGTTTGCTTCTCCTGCACTTATTGGGGTGCAAGGGTGTAATTTGTTTTTATTATTTAAAAATAAAACTAATTTTGTTTCGTTTTGTTTGCTTATTAAAGAACTTTCTTTAGTTTAAAAAAAAAAACCTTTGTGTTTTTGATTGTTTTATTTTATTTTGTTGTTTTAAAAATAAATAAATCATTTTGTTTGTTTGTTTTATTTTTTAATTTTACTACTCCTGCACTATTGGAGTGCAGGGGTGGTTATTTTCATTTTTATTATTATTAAAAAATAAACTAATTTTGTTTTGATTGATTAAAAAAAAAAACCCTTTGTGTTCTGTGTGCCCCTGTTTTATTTTGAATTATTGTTTGTTTTTTTCAAATAAATAAATAAATAAATAAATAAATAAAATGAGTGGGCAAGCTCCACAGCCCCAAAAAGTGGGCACAGGTGGCTGCAGGGAGGCTGCAGCCCCTTTAAAAATATGACCAGGAGGCACGGGGTCAGGTGCCTCCTGAAGGACTCCCTCTCGATAGAGGCCATGGTGAAAGCCATGGCCAAGGTGGTGGGACCATCGACCATCGTGGCGACCTCAAAGATGTGCGGCAAGGCCGTCTTCTTTCTAAAATCTGAGCCGCCGCACACAGCTATCGAGAGGGTCTCGCCGTCGAGGTGTATTTACCCCATAGAACCCTTGGAGGGTTGGGCAGCAGGGTCGTCCACCTTTTGACCAAGCCCTCCAGCCCACGTGCTGTCCTTCCGGCCAGGTGACCATCCACCTGGCGGGGAGGGACACCGTGGAGGAGCAGTTTGTGGTCCCCTTGAGGGGACCAACTACGTCATTTTCTATTCCTCGGAGGAGGTGCGGTGCTACCACTGCAAGGAGCTGGGGCACCAGAAAGAGGTGCCCCAAGCTCCAGCAGGCGCAAAGCCACCAGCGCCAGCACCGCCCCTCGAGTCCACCTGCGCCCGGGGCCCTCCAAGAGGCCCGCAGAGGGGCAAAAAGCACCCGCCCCCTCCCAGTAACATCCGGGGAAAGGGAGAAGGCCCCGGCGGCGGACCCTCAGCGCCTCCCAGCGCCGGGGAGAAGGCCGCCCGAGTGGACCGTGGTCGCCCGCCGCAAAAGAAGGCGGCCAGGTCCACGGGGAGGCCGAGCAGAGGCGGCGAAGCCCGCCGCCGCACCATCTGGCGGCGGGTCAGGGGAGTCCCTGAAAAGGGACTCCCTCGGCGGCACCCAGCGAGGCAGGGCGGCAAAGCCGCCCGTAAAACAAACACCTCATCCCCACAGAGGGTGAGGAGAGGCGCTGCGGGCGAGCTCCCGTCGCCGTGACAGGGCAGGGGCAGCCTCCGGCAGCATCAGGGGAAGAGGAAGGCGCAGCGCGCCTTCCCGTGTGCGCAAGTGCACCGTCCCGGCCTCTTGGTGAGGGTCCCGAGGCGAAGGCCCCAAAACCAAAGCGACGCCTCGGCGTCCCCTCTACCGGCAGCGAGGGCTCCGGCCCTCGTAATGCCACAGAGGGAGAAGGATCCATCCCGAGGCGGTCCGGGGCTCCGCAGAAGCGGAGCCCATGGAAGAGCCCCGCCGAGAGGCAAATGGGGAGGGAGGAACCCGAGAGGGCAGAGGAGGAGCCCTTGGGTAGATCCCCTCCCGTCAATAAGAGACCTCGGAAGCCGGCCCGACTCTACCATCGAGGGGCGGCAGCAGGAGGTCGCCGAGGGGCGCAGGAGGGGCCCCGAAGAGCAACTGCCTCGGGCACCGCCTTCCTCCGACAGCGACACGGGTCCTGAAACCTGTGTTGCCGAGGAGGCGGCGGAACCAACTCCGAGGCAGGCATGGGCTCCGCAGATAAGCGGAGCCCATGCAGGCGACCCCGCCGAGGGGCGGAGGGAGGAAGAACCACCCCTCCCAGAAAAGAGCTGCCTCTGGCTCCCGTCTCCGGGGAGGAGGCGGACTCGGCCCGAGGCTGGCGTGGGCTCCGCGGACAGCGGAGCCCATGCAGGCGACCCGGCCGAGGGCGGAGGGAGAAGAGCCCCCACCCAGAAAAGAGCTGCCTCAGGCTTCCCTCTCTTGCGGCGGCGGGGTTCCGGCCCTCGTGCTGCAGCGGAGGGACGAGAAACACCCCTGAGGCAGGCGTGGGCTCTGCGGAGCCAGCGCGACAATGGTCTCCGGGCGCAGAGGGAGGGAAGAACCAGAGAGGGCAGAAGGTGGTGCCCTCGAGGTAGATCCCCTCCCGAAGTGCAGCGGGCCAAGTTCCAGTCACCGAGGGGCTCGGGAGGAGCCCCGGAAGAACAACCGCCTCGGGCTTCCCTTTCGGCGGCGAGGGCTCCGGCCCTTGCGCGGCCGTCGAGAAAGCGTCGCCCGGCGGTCCCGGTGACTGATGCGGAGGAGGGAAGGACCCGAAAGGGTGTATCCCCTTTCTCTAGGGAGGAGGAAGGACCGAGAGGGTGGATCCCCTTCCTTCGAGGAAAGAAGGGCGGGCCTGAGACCGTGCCTCGGACCTCAAAGAGGGACCCAGGCGGGGACCAAGCCATCGGGCTCGGCGGTGTGCGTCGGCGTCCGTCTGCACCCCAAAGTCCAGGGTGCAGGCGGTCCCCTCAGGGTCCCTCCGCCCGATCTCTCCCGCCCGCGTCCCTGGGGGCTGGGAGAAGTCGGTGAAAATCAAAATAAGGCATAGCAGCTCACCCTCGCGTGAGTGCGTTGTGCTTCTCCACCGAGGCGGTGGAGAGCGGAGGAGAGGGAGGAGGACTCGGAGTCCACTTGCAGCGTGGGCTCGGAGAGTCTGTCCGCCCCTTCTCTGGACATCCCTGTGGTGGAGCTCCTGGATTTCTTGGAGGCCACCATCCACCGCAGGGACAAGGTCCATGCTGGCCCTGGACAAATGGAAGGATTTCCAGAGGATCTTAAACTCTGTGAGATCCTTCCTCAGGGCCAGCCACGCCAGTAAAACTTCGGGCTCGAGCGTGCACATTCGGGCCCGCAAGTTACACGACCAGTTGGTGAGCCGGGAGAACTCAGGATCTCCCGTGGCGTCGCCAACAACTCCTGACAGAAGATCATGTATCACATCGGTACTGTGAGCGTCAGCGGGTGTAGGGACCCTTTCCGCGGGGCCCAGGTAATCTCCTACCTGAAAAAGGGGTTACTCTGTGTGCTTCCTGCAGGAAACCCACACGACCCCAGAGGCGGAAGCCAACTGGCTTCTGGAGTGGGGGAGAGTGTCGTTCAGCCATCTCACCGCCACCTCTTGTGGGGTGGCGGCGCTCTTCTCGGGTCCTTTCTTCCCACGGTACTTTCGATGTGGTAGGCGTCGTGCGGGCCGTCTGTTACACCACGGATCGGGGCGGCGACAGTATCGTTCACCTGGTGAGCGATGTGCAGCGCCGTCCGCGGGTCGGCGAGGTCCAGTTCTTTCGCCAGATGTCGACCTATATGAACAACATCAGCGCCCGGCGAGTGCGTGGTCCTCGGGGTGATTTCAACTGCACCCTCGAGGCCGCGGACAGGGTGGGGGCGAGCACTACCCTCTCGTCGGCAGCACTGAGAGAGCTGACCGCTCGGCTCTCTCTGGTCGACATCTGGCGTTGGCATCACCGGACGTCCCGCCTTCACCTTCACCAGGGTGAGGGAGGCGGGTGTCTCAGTCCCGGATCGACAGGCTCTACGTCACCAGGAGCCACGCTCACTGCGTTCGCTCCTCCGACATAAGGCGGCGCCGTTCACGGACCACAACCTGGTGGCGTGGCGGTGGCCCGGTGCCAGTCGGGCGCGCCTCCGCCTACTGGCACTTTAACAACGCCTTGTTGGAGGGCGGCGCTTTGAGCAGTCGTTCGGGACTTTTGGACGGTCTGGCACGGCCGGCGATCTCGCTTCCCCGCGTGGCGTCAGTGGTGGGGCGTGGGGAAAGCGCAGATCAAGATCTTCTGTCAGGAGTACACGAGGCGCGAGCAGGCGGAGGACTCACGGATCGGCGGCTGGAAGGGAGCTGCTCGATCTGGAGAGCCGCCTGGCTCGCGAGGGCCAACTTCGAGCAGAAGCGTGCGAGGAGAAGAAGTGCACCCTGCGGGACCTGCAGCTCCAGCGGTCCGGGGGCCTACGTCTTCGCGGATCCAGTTCGCCGGAGATGGACGCGGCTCACACTTCTTCTGGCGTTGGAGAAAAGAAGGAGACGCAGGAACATCACCTGCCTTCTGGCGGACGGCGGCTCCCTTCTGGCGGATCGAGGCGTGAGCGAGAGGGCCGAGCCTTTTACTCGGACCTCTTCTCTCCGGATCCCGTCGACTCCGGCAGCGTGCAGGGTTCTTTGGGGCGGGCTTCCCACGGTCGGCGAGGCGTCAGGGAAGAGTTCGAGGCCGACTGACCCTGGCGAGCTCTCTGGCGCTCTTAGTCTGATGCCCTACAACAAATCGCCGGGCATCGGCGGGCTGACCGTGGAGTTCTTCAGAAAGTTTTGGGACTTGCTGGGGCCCGCCTTTGCGCGGGTCCTGGCGGAAGCCTCTGAGACGGGGAGATGCCCCTTTCGATGAGGCGGGCGGTGATCACGCTCCTGCCCAGAAAGGGGATCTCCGCTGCCTTAGAACTGGCGCCCGGTCTCGCTGCTGTGCACGGACTACAAAATCGTGGCCAAGGCCGCCTCCCTGAGCTCAAGTCCGTGCTGGCAGGCGTGGTCCACCCGACCAGTCCTACGGTCCCGAACGGACGATCTTCGACAACATCTTCCTGGTTGGGACCTGCTGCACTACTGCAGGAGGACCGGTCGGTCGGTCGCCTTCTTGTCTCGACCAAGAGAAGGCGTTCGACGGGTGGATCACGCAGTATCTCTTTGGAACCCTGCGAGCATTGGATTCGGGCGAAGTTCGTCGGCCTCTTCGAATGCTATGCGCCTCTGCCGAGTGCCTTTTGAAGGTGAACTGGTCCCTGACCGCACCCCTCGCGTTCAGGAGAGAATGCGTCAAGGCTGCCCTCTGTCCGGACAACTGTGCGCGCTGTGCATCGAGCCCTTCCTCTGCCTCCTTCGCAGGAGGCTCACGGGGATGGCGCTCGGCGCCCGGACACGAGGTGGTCCTGTCGACTACGCCCGACGGCGTGCTCCTAGTGGCCTCCGATCCGGTCGATCTGGAGAGGATGCGGAGCTGCCAGGCGTTTACTCTGCGCGTCCTCTGCCAGGATCAACTGGACCAAATGCTCCGGGTTGTTAGTAGGCCCCTGGCGGGTGGACTCCCTCCTGCGCGCTCCAGCAATTCCAGTGGGCGCGGACAGCTTCAAATACCTGGGAGTCCACCTGAGCCCAGCGGAGACCTCGGTCGCAGCCAACTGGAGTGGAGTTGGAGGACAAGGTTGCTGCGAGACTGAGGTCGTGGTCGGGTCTGCTGAAAGTGCTTTCCTTCAGGGGCAGGGCTCTGGTCATCAACCAGCTGGTGGCGTCGATGCTCTGGCATCGACTCACCGTCCTGAGCCCGCCCCTGAGTTTGTGGCCAGGGTCAGAGGAAGCTGGCGGACTTCTTCTGGGCGGAAAGCACTGGGTCTCTGCGGGGTGCTGAGCCTCCCTCTGGCCGAGGGAGGACAAGGGTTGGTGTGCATCAGGACTCAGGTGCACACCTTCCGCCTCCAGACCCTGCAGAGATACCTGTCGCAGACCCGGCCCCGCAGTGGTGCGCTGGCCTCCCTCCTCCTGCGCCAGCTGCACCACTTGGGCTACGACCGGCAGCTGTTCTGGCTCGACCTCCCGGGGATCCGTCTCCCGAGCTGCGGTCTTTACAGGGACCTGCTCAAGACCGGAGCATGTTCGACATCGGCGAGGCAGCGGTTCCGACCGAGGGAGAGATTCCTTCTGGAGCCCCTGCTGCACAACCCCCATCTAGGTGCGCAGGCGTTGGAATCCCCAGCGGTGCGGAGCCTGTTGATCTCGGCCCAGGTGACCAGAGTCTGGGATCTCCTGGATCACCTGCTTCGGCGTGGCTGACTCCCGAGTGGCTGGTCGCCAGAGGCGACTCGGGGACCCTCAGAGCGGCCCGCCCGGCGATCCGGGAGTGCAAAGCAGCTTTGCACCCAGACTCTGTCAGGTACCTCGAGGGGTCCTCAGGACCGGGGAGCCATCGTCCCTCCCTACCCCGGCTCTCGGTCCTGCTGATAAGACCAAGGACAGGGCTCCCCTCAGCCTCCCCTCGAGAATCACCTGAGCAGGATCTCGCAGTTCTCCTCGACCCCCTTCGTTCCGTGTCGAGGAGGACCCTGTCTGTGATGGCGCTCCACACCCTCCACTTCCTCGCCCTCGTCTCCCGCCGAGACACCGCTTGGCGGGAGCCCCTCAACCCGGGCGAGAGTCCCCAGTGGGAGGCTCTGTACTCCCGCTGGTCCCCAGAGGTGCTGGGGACCTGGGATGGAGGGTGCTACGGGCGCTTCAGCGTCAGGAGAGGTCCTGCGTCACTTCACCGACTTCGGACCCGCATGCCCTTTCTGCGGTCAGTCGAGTCGGTGTTCCCATTATTTCCTTTGCGCCAGGCTGCAGCCGTTCTTTTTGTTCTTGAAGAACCTCCTGCTGCAGTTCTGGCTGCATTTTCCCCACCCTTTTTATTTTTGGGCACCCTGTTCGTGGCTCCAGCAAGAAGAGACCTCCTGGTGAATCTGCTCCTGGCTCTTGGCAAACTTACCATCTACAAGACCAGGAAGCGTAAGATCACCGGGGAGGGTCTCTTTGACTCTTGAGGGCCATGTTCAGGAGCCCTCCTCCGTTCGGGTGGCGTTAGAGCACGCCCGGCGGAGTCCACTGGCGACATGGCGGCTTTTGTCGACCAGTGGGCTCTGGGTGGCGTGCTCTGTACCACCCTCTGTTTTGAACATTTAATTTGGAAACCCCC
Organism: Acipenser oxyrinchus oxyrinchus; assembly: GCA_030684275.1. Taxonomy (NCBI): domain Eukaryota; kingdom Metazoa; phylum Chordata; class Actinopteri; order Acipenseriformes; family Acipenseridae; genus Acipenser; species Acipenser oxyrinchus. The sequence goes on from CM060258.1 coordinate 26,218,807, forward strand.
ACCCCACCACCCCACCACTGGGCTAGTTAATGGCCGGTTTTGTTGGCACCCCTTTTGATTAGGGGTGCCAAACTGAATCTTTCACCGGCTGCCTTTGGGCAGCTGGTGCGCCGACTGCCAATAGGCAGCGGCGCAGTTATCACCGGCTTTTAAATAGGCTGCACCCTTGAGCAAGAGCAGGCGTGTGTGAGGAGAGCTCCTGCTCAAAGTTAAAAAACAGTGCTTTAAACTTTTTATTTTCAAATCTTTTTACTTTATTTTATTTCTAAAGCAGCAGGGCACCTTTTTGTTAATTAAACCTTTTATTTAGTGTTTTAAAACACTCTTTTTCTTTGTTTCTCCTACACTTGCATTGTTTGCAAGTGTAGGAGAACAACTCATTTTGGCTTGTTTTTCCTTTGTTTTTCTTTTAATTTTTACTTCATTTAAATTAGTTTCTTTTACTTTGCTTTTTAATTTTTTATTAAAGAGCACTTTCTTTAGTTTATTTTAAAATTATTTTAAATCACTACACTGTTTTAGTTTTTGTTTTAAAAATCCTTTTGTTTTAAAATCCCCTGCTTCTGCCTTGTGCAGAGTGGGGAAGAACGAGCAGGGAGCACAGGCCGTGTGCTCCTTTGTTTCCCTTTGTTTGATTTTTTGATTTTCTTTTTAGTTTAAAACTATTTTTTAGTTTTAAACTTTGATTTATTTTTGAATTTTTCTTTTACCCCTGCACTATTGGAGTGCAGGGGTGTATCAATTGTATTTATTTATTTATTTATAAATAAATAAATACGTTTATTAAAAAAAAAAAGGTACATAATTTTTGTTTGTTTGTTTTTTTTTAATTTGACTACTCCTGCACTATTGGAGTGCAGGGGTGGTTATTTTTATTTTATTTATTAAAAAATAAATAATTTTGTTTTGTTTTGTTTTATTAAAAAAAAAAAAAACCTTTTGTGTTTTGATTGTTTTATTTTTATTTTGTTGTTTTAAAATAAATAAATCATTTTTGTTTGTTTGTTTTATTTTTAATTTTACTACTCCTGCACTTTTGGAGTGCAGGGGTGGTTATTTTCATTTTTATTATTATTAAAAATAAACTAATTTTGTTTTGATTAAAAAAAAAACCCTTTGTGTTCTGTGTGCCCCTGTTTTATTTTGAATTATTGTTTGTTTTTTCAAATAAATAAATAAACAAATAAATAAATAAAATGAGCGGGCAAGCTCCACAGCCCCCCAAAAAGTGGGCACAGGTGGCTGCAGGGGAGGCTGCAGCCCCCTTTAAAAATATGACCAGGAGGCACGGGGTCAGGTGCCTCCTGAAGGACACCCTCTCGATAGAGGCCATGGTGAAAGCCATGGCCAAGGTGGTGGGGCCAACGACCGTCGTGGCGGCCTCAAAGATGTACGGCAAGGCCGTCTTCTTTCTAAAATCTGAGGCCGCCACGCACACCGCTATCGAGAGGGTCTCGCCGTCGGGGAATGTATTTCCCCATAGAACCCTTGGAGGGTTGGGCAGCAGGGTCGTCCATCCCCTTGACGACCGGCCCCTCCGCCACGTGCTGTCCTTCCGCGCCAGGTGACCATCCACCTGGCGGGGAGGGACACCGTGGAGGAGCAGTTTTGTGGTCCCCTTCGAGGGGACCAACTACGTCATTTTTATTCCTCGGAGGAGGTGCGGTGCTACCACTGCAAGGAGCTGGGGCACCAGAAAAGAGGTGCCCCAAGCTCCAGCAGGCGCAAAGCCACCAGCGCCAGCACCGCCCCTCGAGTCCACCTGCGCCCGGGGCCCTCCAAGAGGCCCGCAGAGGGGCAAAAAGCACCGCCCCCTCCCAGTAACATCCGGGGAAAGGGAGAAGGCCCCGAGGCGGCGGACCCTCAGCGCCTCCCAGCGCCGGGGAGAAGGCCGCCCGAGTGGACCGTGGTCGCCCGCCCAAAAAAGCGGCGGCCAGGTCCACGGGGAGGCCGAGCAGAGGCGGCGAAGCCCGCCGCCGCACCATCTGGCGGCGGGTCAGGGGAGCCCTGAAAAGGGACTCCCTCGGCGGCACCCCAGCGAGGCAGGCGGCAAAGCCGCCCGTAAAACAAACACCTCATCCCCACAGAGGGTGAGGAGAGCGCTGCGGGCGAGCTCCCGTCGCCGTGACAGGGCAGGGGCAGCCTCCGGCAGCATCAGGGGAAGAGGAAGGCGCAGCGCCTTCCCGCGTGTGCGCAAGTGCACCGTCCCGGCCTCTTGGTGAGGGTCCCGAGGCGAAGAAGGCCCCAAAACCAAGCGACCGCCTCGGCGTCCCCTCTACCGGCAGCGAGGGCTCCGGCCCTCGTAATGCCACAGAGGGGTGAAGGATCCATCCCGAGGCGGTCCGGGGCTCCGCAGAAGCGGAGCCCATGGAAGAGCCCCGCCGAGAGGCAAATGGGGAGGGAGGAACCCGAGAGGGCAGAGGAGGAGCCCTTCGGGTAGATCCCCTCCCGTCAATAAAGAGACCTCGGAAGCCGGCCCGACTCTACCATCGAGGGGCGGCCGCAGGAGGTCGCCGAGGGCGCAGGAGGGGCCCCGAAGAGCAACTGCCTCGGGCACCGCCTTCCTCCGACAGCGACACGGGTCCTGAAACCTGTGTTGCCGAGGAGGCGGCGGAACCAACTCCCGAGGCAGGCATGGGCTCCGCGGATAAAGCGGAGCCCATGCAGGCGACCCCGCCGAGGGGCGGAGGGAGGAAGAACAGCCCCTCCCAGAAAAGAGCTGCCTCTGGCTCCCGTCTCCGGGGAGGAGGCGGACTCGGCCCCGAGGCTGGCGTGGGCTCCAGCGGACAATGCGGAGCCCATGCAGGCGACCCGGCCGAGGGCGGAGGGAGAAGAGCCCCCACCCAGAAAAGAGCTGCCTCAGGCTTCCCTCTCTTGCGGCGGCGGGGTTCCGGCCCTCGTGCTGCAGCGGAGGGGACGAGAAACACCCCTGAGGCAGGCGTGGGCTCTGCGGAGCCCACGCTACAATGGTCTCCGGGCGCAGAGGGAGGGAAGAACCAGAGAGGGCAGAAGGTGGTGCCCTCGAGGTAGATCCCCTCCCGAAGTGCAGCGGGCCAAGTTCCAGTCACCGAGGGGCTCGGGAGGAGCCCCGGAAGAACAACCGCCTCGGGCTTCCCTTTCGGCGGCGGCGAGGGCTCCGGCCCTTGCGCGGCCGTCGAGAAAGCGTCGCCCGGCGGTCCCGGTGACTGATGCGGAGGAGGGAAGGACCCGAAAGGGTGTATCCCCTTTCTCTAGGGAGGAGGAAGGACCGAGAGGGTGGATCCCCTTCCTTCGAGGAAAGAAGGGCGGGCCTGAGACCGTGCCTCGGACCTCAAGGAGGGACCCAGGCGGGGACCAAACCATCGGGCTCGGCGGTGTCGCCCGGCGCCCGTCTGCGCCCCAAAGTCCAGGGTGCAGGCGGTCCCCGAGGGTCCCTCCGCCCGGTCTCTCCCGCCCGCGTCCCTGGGGTGGGCGCAGGGAGGACGGTGAAGCTCAAAATAAGGCGCAGCAGCTCACCCTGCGTGAGTGCGTTGTGCTTTACCATCGCGAGGCGATGGAGAGCTGAGGAGAGGGAGGAGGATACCGAGTCCACGGGCAGCGTGGGCTCGGAGGTTCCGTCCGTCTCTCTCCCAGACATCCCTGTGGTGGAGCTCCACGAATTCTTGGAGGCCACTGTCCACCGCAGGGACAAGGTAATGCTGGCCCTGGACAAATGGGGGACTTCCAGAGGATCTTACAGTCTGTGAGGTCCTTCCTCAGGGCCAGCCACGCCAGTAAAACTTCGGGCTCGAGCGTGCACATTCGGGCCCGCAAGTTACACGACCAGTTGGTGAGCCGGGAGAACTCAGGATCTCCCGTGGCGTCGCCAACAACTCCTGACAGAGGATCATGTATCACATCGGTACTGTGAGCGTCAGCGGGTGTAGGGACCCTTTCCGCGGGGCCCAGGTAATCTCCTACCTGAAAAAGGGGTTACTCTGTGTGCTTCCTGCAGGAAACCCACACGACCCCAGAGGCGGAAGCCAACTGGCTTCTGGAGTGGGGGAGAGTGTCGTTCAGCCATCTCACCGCCACCTCTTGTGGGGTGGCGGCGCTCTTCTCGGGTCCTTTCTTCCCACGGTACTTTCGATGTGGTAGGCGTCGTGCGGGCCGTCTGTTACACCACGGATCGGGGCGGCGACAGTATCGTTCACCTGGTGAGCGTGTGCAGCGCCGTCCACGGGTCGGCGAGGTCCAGTTCTTTCGCCAGATGTCGACCTATATGACCAACATCAGCGCCCGGCGAGTGCGTGGTCCTCGGGGTGATTTCAACTGCACCCTCGAGGCCGCGGACAGGGTGGGGGCGAGAGCACTACCCTCTCGTCGGCAGCACTGAGAGAGCTGACCGCTCGGCTCTCTCTGGTCGACATCTGGCGTTGGCATCACCGGACGTCCCGCCTTCACCTTCACCAGGGTGAGGGAGGCGGGTGTCTCAGTCCCGGATCGACAGGCTCTACGTCACCAGGAGCCACGCTCACTGCGTTCGCTCCTCCGACATAAGGCGGCGCCGTTCACGGACCACAACCTGGTGGCGTGGCGGTGGCCCGGTGCCAGTCGGGCGCGCCTCCGCCTACTGGCACTTTAACAACGCCTTGTTGGAGGGCGGCGCTTTGAGCAGTCGTTCGGGACTTTTGGACGGTCTGGCACGGCCGGCGATCTCGCTTCCCCGTGGCGTCAGTGGTGGGGCGTGGGGAAAGCGCAGATCAAGATCTTCTGTCAGGAGTACACGAGGCGCGAGCAGGCGGAGGACTCACGGATCGGCGGCTGGAAAGGAGCTGCTCGATCTGGAGAGCCGCCTGGCTCGCGAGGGCCAACTTCGAGCAGAAGCGTGCGAGGAGAAGAAGTGCACCCTGCGGGACCTGCAGCTCCAGCGGTCCGGGGGCCTACGTGCTTCGCGGATCCAGTTCGCCGGAGATGGACGCGGCTCACACTTCTTCTGGCGTTGGAGAAAAGAAGGAGACCGCAGGAACATCACCTGCCTTCTGGCGGACGGCGGCTCCCTTCTGGCGGATCGGAGGCGTGAGCGAGAGGGCCGAGCCTTTTACTCGGACCTCTTCTCTCCGGATCCCGTCGACTCCGGCAGCGTGCAGGGTTCTTTGGGGCGGGCTTCCCACGGTCGGCGAGGCGTCAGGGAAGAGTTCGAGGCCGACTGACCCTGGCGAGCTCTCTGGCGCTCTTAGTCTGATGCCCTACAACAAATCGCCGGGCATCGGCGGGCTGACCGTGGAGTTCTTCAGAAAGTTTTGGGACTTGCTGGGGCCCGCCTTGCGCGGGTCCTGGCGGAAGCCTCTGAGACGGGGAGATGCCCCTTTCGATGAGGCGGCGGTGATCACGCTCCTGCCCAGAAAGGGGATCTCCGCTGCCTTAGAACTGGCGCCGGTCTCGCTGCTGTGCACGGACTACAAAATCGTGGCCAAGGCCGCCTCCCTGAGGCTCAAGTCCGTGCTGGCAGGCGTGGTCCACCCGACCAGTCCTACGGTCCCGAACGGACGATCTTCGACAACATCTTCCTGGTTGGGACCTGCTGCACTACTGCAGGAGGACCGGTCGGTCGGTCGCCTTCTTGTCTCGACCAAGAGAAGGCGTTCGACCGGGTGGATCACGCAGTATCTCTTTGGAACCCTGCGAGCATTGGATTCGGGCGAAGTTCGTCGGCCTCTTCCGAATGCTATGCGCCTCTGCCGAGTGCCTTTTGAAGGTGAACTGGTCCCTGACCGCACCCCTCGCGTTCAGGAGAGAATGCGTCAAGGCTGCCCTCTGTCCGGACAACTGTGCGCGCTGTGCATCGAGCCCTTCCTCTGCCTCCTTCGCAGGAGGCTCACGGGATGGCGCTCGGCGCCCGGACACGAGGTGGTCCTGTCGGCTACGCCCGACGGCGTGCTCCTAGTGGCCTCCGATCCGGTCGATCTGGAGAGGATGCGGAGCTGCCAGAGCGTTTACTCTGCCGCGTCCTCTGCCAGGATCAACTGGACCAAATGCTCCGGGTTGTTAGTAGGCCCCTGGCGGGTGGACTCCCTCCCTGCGCGCTCCAGCAATTCCAGTGGGCGCGGACAGCTTCAAATACCTGGGAGTCCACCTGAGCCCGCGGAGACCTCGGTCGCAGCCAACTGGAGTGGAGTTGGAGGACAAGGTTGCTGCGAGACTGAGGTCGTGGTCGGGTCTGCTGAAAGTGCTTTCCTTCAGGGGCAGGGCTCTGGTCATCAACCAGCTGGTGGCGTCGATGCTCTGGCATCGACTCACCGTCCTGAGCCCGCCCCTGAGTTTGTGGCCAGGGTCCAGAGGAAGCTGGCGGACTTCTTCTGGGCGGAAAGCACTGGGTCTCTGCGGGGTGCTGAGCCTCCCTCTGGCCGAGGGAGGACAAGGGTTGGTGTGCATCAGGACTCAGGTGCACACCTTCCGCCTCCAGACCCTGCAGAGATACCTGTCGCAGACCCGGCCCGCAGTGGTGCGCGCTGGCCTCCCTCCTCCTGCGCCAGCTGCACCGCTGGGGCTACGACCGGCAGCTGTTCTGGCTCGACCTCCCGGGGATCCGTCTCCCGAGCTGCCGGTCTTTACAGGGACCTGCTCAAGACCGGAGCATGTTCGACATCGGCCGAGGCGTGGTTCCGACCGAGGGAGAGATTCCTTCTGGAGCCCCTGCTGCACAACCCCCATCTAGGTGCGCAGGCGTTGGAATCCCCAGCGGTGCGGAGCCTGTTGATCTCGGCCCAGGTGACCAGAGTCTGGGATCTCCTGGATCACCAACGCTTCGGCGTGGCTGACTCCCGAGTCGCTGGTCGCCAGGGCGACTCGGGGACCCTCAGAGCGGCCCGCCCGGCGATCCGGGAGTGCAAAGCAGCTTTGCACCCAGACTCTGTCAGGTATCTCGAGGGGTCCTCAGGACCGGGAGCCATCGTCCCTCCCTACCCCGGCTCTCGGTCCTGCTGATAAGACCAAGGACAGGGCTCCCCTCAGCCTCCCCTCGAGAATCACCTGAGCAGGATCTCGCAGTTCTCCTCGACCCCCTTCGTTCCGTGTCGAGGAGGACCCTGTCTGTGATGGCGCTCCACACCCTCCACTTCCTCGCCCTCGTCTCCCGCCGAGACACCGCTTGGCGGGAGCCCCTCCAACCCGGAGGCGAGAGTCCCCAGTGGGAGGCTTTGTACTCCCGCTGGTCCCCAGAGGTGCTGGGGACCTGGGATGGAGGGTGCTACGGGCGCTTCAGCGTCAGGAGAGGTCCTGCGTCACTTCACCGACTTCGGACCCGCATGCCCTTTCTGCGGTCAGTCCGAGTCGGTGTTCCACATTACATCCTTTGCGCCAGGCTGCAGCCGTTCTTTCTGTTCTTGAAGAACCTCCTGCTGCAGTTCTGGCTGCATTTTCCCCACCCTTTTATTTTTGGGCACCCTGTTCGTGGCTCCAGCAAGAAGAGAGACCTCCTGGTGAATCTGCTCCTGGCTCTTGGCAAACTTACCATCTACAAGACCAGGAAGCGTAAGATCACCGGGAGGGTCTCTTTGACTCTTGAGGCCATGTTCAGGGCCCTCCTCCGTTCCCGGGTGGCGTTAGAGCACACCGACGCGGAGTCCACTGGCGACATGACGGCTTTTGTCGACCAGTGGGCTCTGGGTGGCGTGCTCTGTACCACCCCCCCCTTTGCTTTGAACGTTTAATTTTCTGGAAAATAACTGGGTTAGTTAATGGCCGTTTTTTGTTGGCACCCCCTTTTGATTAGGGGGTGCCAAACTGAATCTTTTCACCGGCTGCCTTTGGGCAGCTGGTGCGCCGGCTGCCAATAGGCAGCCGGCGCAGTTTGTCACCGGCTTTTAAATAGGCTGTACCCTTGAGTAAGGTACTTTACCTAGATTGCTCCAGTAAAAACCCAACTGTATAAGTTGGTAATTGTATGTAAAAAAATATATATAATGTAATTGTATGTAAAAATAATGTGATATCTTGTAACAATTGTAAGTCACCCTGGATAAGGGCGTCTGCTAAGAAATTAATAATAATCTAATCAATTTCAAGAATGTATTTTTTTATGGGGATGTTTTTTATTGGGGGTATGACAGTGCTTTATTTGAGATCTGGGGTATGATTTAATTTTGTACAAGAAATAATGGTACGTGTATAAACACAGAGAATACTTAAGCTATGTGCCCCTAAAATAATGAATAACTCTGCTTTTAATTGACTTTACACACACAAGCTGTTGTCTGTTTTGCATGATCTTTTATGTTCCACGTCGTATGCATTGTTTTTTTCCCCCACAAGTTGTGGCATTGTTTAATAGACCAATTGTTTAATTTTTCTATTTGAGATACATTAAACATCGCTTTACAAAGTTTTTAGAAAGTTTGGGTGTGCATTTTTTAAATTGCAGATTCAATAATATTTTGTGTACACAAGCACCTCTCCATCACAATAAATACATCAAATCCCCAAATAGCACTCAAATAATAAATAGTATGTCTTGCAGATTTGTTGTCTTCTCTGATTGATTCCATCACATTTTATACTATATTGATTCCATTACATTTTATACTATATTGATTGCATCACATTTTATACTATATGCTGTACATAAGCACCACCCCCATCCACAATAATCCCCAAAATCAACAATAACTAGTAAATAATGAATACTAAATAAATGCGTCTTAGAGATTTGCAATCTGGTCTAAATGGTCTCCACTTCGCTCTGTACATTAATCACCATCCCATCACAGACATCCCATATAATTAGATAATAAATACATTATTGTGTAACAACAATTAAAATGACACATTAGGACTTTAAAACGATAAATATTAAGTACACATTAAAACTCTGTATTGTCACTTTCTGGGTGTAAATCAGGGCAAGAGATATATTTTAATGCATGTCCAGTTTTAGCCCCACCCACTTCCGGTGATATCATCCAAGTAATGGGCTCTCTGCACACCCCTAATGGTTTGTATATCATTACATCATATTTATGGCTGATCTTTTTCAGAGAAATGGTACATTACCTAGTAAGTAATGCAAACATATCTCTATAATGTCATGTGCTTTATATGATAAATCCTGGAATAAATCAGGAATAGAATGACCGAATAAAGCAAACAACAAATGTGATACATTTAAAAGATATTTTGGTCAAGTTTATATTAACCTGGCAATGTTGACCAGTGCCAACCTCATCTTGTTCTAGAGTAAACCAATGAGAAAAAAAGAACAAATAGCATTATTTCTCTTTTTTGAGGGTACAATAGCCTCCTAAGAGAACACTTTGCTGAAGAGAACACCCTTGTGGTGAATATGATTTTTCCCATTGTAAACACTCCACCTAAAGGAACAGGAACTTTGTTTAACCACCCAGTTTCTCATTTATTTTGGCAATTTCCATGTCAAAAATTGGCATTTTTGTGTGCAGATTTTTCATTCTTAGCCCTCAAATAAGCAATCTGGACCGTTTTCAAAACAATGATTTTTTAATTGTTATTATTAAAAACAGAAATATATTATTTTAGTCGAACTTAAATAACAAAATAACAACAATGTGTTTACAATGACAATTATATATATATATATTTTTTTACAATGGCAGCATTATAATAACATTATAATACTTGTGCAGGCATATCACTTTTTAGAAATCATTTTTTGTGTGATAGATTTCAAAGCAGACACACTTCAAACCCTCATCAATGCTAACGTCTTTATCTAGCACATATACTGTACATCAGAACACTTGCGTCACAAATTTTCAATCACGTCATATACTGTATCTTCCAGAGTTTCAGGTGCGGGTATGTATCACTGTTATATGCATTATTATCTGTGAAGTGTAGGCACTTCATCAACAGAATAAATCGGTCGGTTTGACTAGTACTTTTCCTGACAATGTTTCCTTACAACCACCTGTAACACCAACAAATAAATAAATACCCTCATCTCTTCTCTGTAGCTAGCTGTGCTATTTATGGATGGGTTGGTCTGTCATTTCTTAGGGACTGCTGCCACCTGCCAGTGAAAAACAAAACTGAAGACTATAGAAGTATGTATTCTACCTATTGATTTTAGTGTAGCATGTCAAAGACATGAGAAACTTTGCAGATGCACAGAGAAACGCCTGCACACTGTTTTAACTCACTTGCGGTCCACATGGAAATCACGGGACAAGCAGCTGGGTGTTTAAAAGAACATCTTTATGGTACCGCTAGCAATTCATTTACAACTGTTTTCGTGGTAGTGTGGACGGGCGTAATCCTGGCACTTATGGCCTTACAGCCGCCCTGAGTTGTACAGAGGGACCTTCTTATACCTGACGCCCTGCTGATTACCTAAACACCTACCTGTTGATTAAGATCCCACAGCTGGCAATCACACACAGTAGGTGTGTAGGCAGGGCAAACCCGGTAGGCAGGGCAAACCCGGAAGCTGTTTAAAACTCTTTTTTTTTACACTTATTTACACTGTAAAAATGTCCTGAGTGACAAAACAATGCAACACACATGCAAACTTCACTTATACTGTGTATAATATGTACTGTGCAAAACTCTACTATAAGTAGGGCTCTTCGTTTTCGGTTTTTATTTTTGATGACGTAATGTCCCTTTAAGTTTGTTTTGAGCCAACATCGTTTCTTAATTAAACTCTTTAGAAGTGCTGATTGTAAAACAAGATCGCTTTTGTTGTGTTTTTTTTTTCTTTCCGTAACGTGAATGACACGCTCTGTTTGATTCACTGATAATCAGAGATTCACAAAACACAATTAAGAGAAAACTTGCATGACAGGTGAAATCATTTTTGCAACGAGCCACTAGGATTTAAAAATGGGGATTAAAGCAATTTAACTTCGCTCACTTTTTGGTTTCAGTTTGATTTAAAAAAGAGCATTGTTAGCAGTGAAACAGAATGAGAGTGTTAGTCAAGTTACAGAGGGGGAAGAAAACAACAAAAGCGATCTTGTTTTACAATCAACACTTCTACAAGAGTTTAATTAAGAAATTAGGTCGGCTCAAAACAAACTTAAAGGGACATTACGTCATCAAAAATAAAAACCGAAAATGAAGAGCCCTAACTATAAGCAATGGAACCACAATAACCACTAACAACAGAGTGTAAGGAAGGAAAGATAATGCAGAAAGGTGATTTTTTTTAATCGTTTGTGCGATTTTAAATTGAATAATGAAAATAGATACACAATATTTTTAAGGCTCGTGGCCTGACAGCAGTTGTCTTTATGTGCGATCATTTCCACAAATGTATTGTTCCCACGTGCAAACCAATATCTCTGCATGCGTGCAAGCAAAATTCACAGTAAATCATATATATATATATATATATATATATATATATATAATATATATATATATATATAATACATATATATATATATATATATATATAATACATATATACTGTATATATACTAAACTGTGCAGTTCTGTACACATTTTACTGCACTTTTCTACAAAGATCTACTAAAAACAATGGAACTATTTATAGTAACCATTAACAACAACAAAGTAAAATGAACGATAATGCAATTTATTTTTGTCAAAAATGATTACAATGCAGAGAAACCAATATCAAACTTCAATGCAGAGAAACCAATATCAAACAAAATATGCAATCAAGACCACTAAAATAACTACAGTATTAGAACATAGTAAGTAATTATTAGTTTATCTTATTGTTTACAATAGTCTTATCTCACAATCAGACAGCAAGTGAAACGTAGCAATCAAAATGTAGCGATCAAAACGATTTAATAAAAAAAAAACTGCAATGAATTTACTGAGGCAAGCGTAGGCAAAGCAGAGAAGCGCTGCCTTTTTTTAATAAATATAAATAATTGTGATTGTGGGGTGGAAAAAACAGTACTGCAAGCTACACTGTGCTAAAGAAATACCACATGGAGTGACTGCAAGCTCTAAACATGGGCAGTCATGGAGCTATTCAGCCATTACTAATATTAAGAAGAAGACCATTATTCGTGCATATCCTAATCCGAATTCATATACGGGAACACCCCATATATATATATATATATATATATATAGATATATATAGATATATATATATATCATAAAAACCTGTGCATAAGTCACACTGGTGTATAAGTCGTCCCCACCCCTTTTGAAACAACAATTTCAGGAAAATTCCTATAGGTAACATCGGAGTAAGTCGCTCCCCCCTTTTTAGTACCCCCTAAAAATACCTAGAAAATAGACTTATACAAAGGTTTTTACAGTATATATATATATATATATATATATATATATATATATATATATATATATATATATATATACCTCTCTAAGCTTTATGATTTTTGAGAGTAAACAATACGTTGATGAATTATGACATTATGGTACCATGTATCACAGCGTAAGTTAGTTAAGATTGAGGTTCCTACAGCTAACCCCCTAGTCCTCCTGAGGATATGTTTTGAGCAGTTAAACAATTACGGGGTCTCAAATGAGGACAACTTGAAATGGGAGGCCCATTGTTTCTCATTGATGAACTTCAAACCAGAACAATGATTTATTTAAGTTTGTTGAAACAATGGTTTTCATCATTCCCAGAAGGAGAATTTGAGTTTGCTAACCACTAGCTATTTTATTTTAAGTTTTCCAGTCAGATTTAACCTTCTGAAAGCTTCTAAGAGACAAACCTGTGAAAACTCTTAAGTCTATGTCTTCAAGATTGCAGACATTCATTTTTGACAGTATTACTCAAATTAAAAATAAGTATTTGGGGTTCATTGTATGTGGTAGTTTTAGTACATAATGTAAATATCAATGGTAATGAAAGCAATGTGTTCAGCAATTATTAGGACTACTTTCATAATTTTACAGTCAAAAAACAGTTACAGTACAACGTCGCATATCTGACCCCCTGTGGACTGGGGTATAGGCGTATATGTGAAAAAGTCGGATTTGCGAACATCTATAGAAAAAGCATTTACACATCCATAAATAGGTTAGTGAACAAAAACAACATGCAAGCTGCTTTAAACTTGGGGACATTTTTTGTTTTAAAAGTAAGCAAACGTAAACAAGATTAATTAGGTTACAATACACAGTGTTGCTATGTGGTTTACTACAAGCCATCTGCATGCAAAGCTTTTTTTAAAAATATATAAAACAAACAGTAAATGGACAGTAACCTGCAACTGATGGTTTCTTTCTTAACTCTAGAAGTCTCTGCCTCCCTGGTTCTGCTTTCTTAATATCTCTGTCATGGTACTTTGTGCTCTTTCTTGATGTTGCCAACAGCCGATAAGCAGCTCGGTTTGAATATTGCTTCGGCTATTTTAAACAAATGGCCGATAAGCGTTGCGTTTATGAAGCTTGCTTTGTTTAATTCAAATGCATTTAAAAGCTACAACGCCACACTGCCAATATCTGCAAGCATGCACTCCATCATATAAACACATTGCAAAAAAAAAAAAGCTTTCTCGACTGGTGTATTGAAATGTCACTGCTACACGCAGCTGACTGACACACGCACACAGCCCGCCTCTCTTAAAGGGGAACGCACCAAAAGGCTGATTGCTATAACACTCTTTCTGTTTCCATTGCTGCATTTGCTGCCAATGCCATTACTCTACTTTAAATATTTATTTATTTATTTACTTAGCAAGGCGGTTAATTGATCAGGACAGTTATGTGACGGTCGGATATGCAACGTTCCACTGTATTATTAATGCCACTAATATATATATATATATATATATATATATATATATATATATATATATATATATATATATATATAGACCTGGAGAAAAACTGTAACGGCTACAGCAATCCCAGATAGCACAATAACATTGGACCAATGTTACAAGTAAGGTTAGGCGAATGTCATAAATAACGTTTTCAGCCAACTATGTATTGACCATGGGCCAACCATGAATTGACCATGGGCCAACATGAATCCCATTATTGTCCACAAACATACAGACGTCCACCCTGTATCCCTGGCACTGGAAAGAAGTGTAAATAGAAATGTTACTGAAGCTAATGAAGTAGCAAAATACATTTTTAAACCAGCCACTATAAAATATATGCATAACATTCAACAGCAGATGATCAAGGGAGCAGTGAAAATGTAATTGAAAATGGATCTTCACTGCATCTCTGCGATTTTCACTGCTACCCTTATCATTGAATGCTACCCTGCCCATTACGTTTCAGTATCTATGCTAAAAGTCTAATTTGAATTTGAGTAATGAGTGGTATGGTGTATCCTGACTGTTGTGACTTCAAGCTTAAACCATAACTATTTTTAATTTAGTTTTTTGTAACGAATGCCTCTTTACATTAAGAACTGAATAACAATATAAGGGCTTTGTAAAGACACAGCACAATACGCCAGTTATTTGAAGGGCACACAGATGTCAACCCACTTGACAATTCCTGATAAAGTGGCTGAGATATAGCTTACCTGCCTTCCTGTTTTTTTACTATAATACATAGAACATCTGTTCTACCAGACTAGTTATTAACAATTTAGCACACCCAAGAAGACTTTTATCCCAAATCAGCGCCCCATTAACCCTAGAGACAGGTGCGAAAGTTAACTTTGCAGCACAAAAATTGAATTTCTAAAATATAGGCATAGTACAAATATTAAAGCTAACAAAAATATACTGCAATTAAAAAAAAAAAAGGTTTCTTTATATATGATGTTAATGGGCCTTAAGCGGAATGCAAAAGCCAGCTTTACAGTTAACATTTATAGTTAACAAAACACTGCAGTTAAAATTAGGCTTTTGACATATATAATATATTTAAGCCACAGCCCGTATAGGCCTGTTCCGCTGACTTGGATGTATTCCAATCTTTTATTGTCTTCCACTTGTATTGGAACTGAGTTAATAACACCTCCTGGTTAATGGATGCGTATTAGCCCTCCAGTGATTAATGGGTGGTATTTCAAGAACTAAATAACGGAAAGGCAATTAACCAAAGCAATGATTTATCGTCTTAGCCGCAAATCAAATAACGCATAGGACAGATCTCTGGTAATTATTTTCTTCAATAAAATAAAACAAATAGTTTCTTTATGAACAAGTTAATTGTAGTGCATCTTGTATAACTGTAACTGCCATTTCAATATATGTCAGCTGGTAACCAGAGGACATGAAATATGGACCTGGGAGAGACTTTCTGTACCAAGCTTAGCAGGCAATCAGATTCCCATTTTCCTGAAACAAATGCTTTAGTAGAACTTATCGAGGTCTGTTGATTGAAACCTGAGAAAATCCCCTTGTTGCGTAGACTTTTTTGGGGTAACTGCTTACAACATTCTGACATTTTATTTTTAGGATTAGTTAAATGATATAAAGCTACTAAGTTAAAATAAACTGAAGCAAAAATACTCATTCGAAGTGTCTATTAAATCTGTATGTAATTAAACATGAGATACTTTTCTTGGAGTTACAAACCTAATTTCATTAGACAGGCTGCCAATTTTATTACATAGCCATCTATTTATTATACTACATGATTACATTTATAATACAAACCTGTTTATGAGTTAACCTTTATTAAATCATTAAACTATTATTATTATTATTTTATTATTATTATTATTTATTTCTTAGCAGGCACCCTTATCCAGGAGACTTACAATTGTTACAAGATATCACATTATTTTTACATACAATTACCCATTTATACAGTTGGGTTTTTACTGGAGCAATCTAGGTAAAGTACCTTGCTCAAGTGTACAGCATCAGTGTCCCCCACCTGGGATTGAACCAACGACCCACCGGTCAAGAGTCCCAGACAAAGAGTCCTGCAATGATGCCATTGCCTGGGTTGTTACAATACAATAAAAAATAGTATCAAATATTTGTTCACTGTTTAATAGACCAGGAAACAACAAAGCAGCATAGCCTTGGTTTCACATTGGTTCCCAAATACTGCTCAATAAGTAAAACATTGAGCAGTATTTGGGAACCAGTCCTTAAGAACACTGCTGACTAATGAATGCAGTTTACAAAGCTAATGCATTGAAACTGTTGGCAAGTTCAATTTGGCTCCCAGATGTTTTTGATAAAATTAGTTTACTCCTCTACTGTTTTTGCCTTCTGTTTCCAATTTGCAAAGCAGTTGGGTTTGATTGCTCTCTCATTATCTGTAAGTATACTTGGGATATCAATCCCTAACAGTCATTAGATAGTTTAAAAGATGCGTCCTTGTAGAGTATTAACTTTGACGGTGGCAGTTGAGACAGAGAAAATAAAATAAAAGTATAACTGCAGCAAATGTAAAAGGTTGAAATTGAACGAAACTCAAATCCTGATCACGCACCTTAATTAGAAATGTCCTCATGATTCTCAGAACAGGCAGGTATCAGATGAGGTTGATTTGCAGGTGATTGTTGTGTGACAACCGAGCATTTAATCAAGAATGAATTGCACAATGTATTAAAAATTATTAGGAGTTTACTGATACTTAGATTTTCCAAGTAATTTGCCAGTAGGTATGAAATTTCACAAGAAGAAAAGCTGTCTTTTGAACCAATCCATAACAATGAACTTCCACAATGCTGAATTAAGGCCATTTTTTTGTCATACGAGGCTGTAAACTGACAATGAAAATATGTCGCGAAGCTAGTGAATGCAACTGATTCATCACATACATGTGCCATTTTCTTAGACCCAAATTAAGAGTTACTGCTGTGTAAACTGGGATATGTACTTCTTCATCAAGTTTAATCAGAGATTACATCTTGCCTTGGACTACAATCCCATAATTCACTCCAGATATCATTTGTAACGAAGTTACACAGGATATTTTAGGATTCTAACAAGTTACAGATTGTAATTGGTAAACAATAATTGTGTAAACAAGGGCAAGTGAGGGAACATTTTGTTTTTGAGTTCACGTTTTATTTTATTTAATCAATACATAACAAAAAGGGAATTATTCTGAAAATACAAGTATCGACACACCCCTTTACCAAAAAATCCTCCCACCAATCTAATGTTATTTTTTCTCATTTCTCATTTATTTGTATCTATTCCTTCCTTCTCTTCTGTCTCTCCACTTTTATTTTTATTCATTTGGAAAATGACCCACACTATTCACCCTTCCCCATCTCTCACACCTTCACCACCCCTCCCCATCTTTCACACCACCTCCACCTCTCCTCTCTACACCTTCTCCACCCCTATCTCTCACATCTCCTCCCCTCATCTCTCACCTCTTCTCTACCCCTCACCATCTCTTACACCTTCTCCATTCCTCCCCACCTCTACACCTTCTCCACCCCTCCCCATCTCCCACACCTCCACCCTCCCCATCTCTAACACCTTCCCCAGCCCTCCCCATCTCTCACACCTTCTCCATCCCTCCCCATCTATCACACCACCTCCACCCCTCCTCTCACAGCTTCTCCACGCCTCCCCATCTATCAAACCTTCTCCACCGCTCCCCATCTATCACACCACATCCACCCCTCCCCATCTCTTAAACCTTCTCCACCCCTCCCCATCTCTCACACCACCTCCACCCCTCCCCATCTCTCAAACCTTCTCCACCCCTCCCCATCTCTCACACCACCTCCACCCTCCCCATCTCTCAAACCTTCTCCACCCCTCCCCATCTCTCACACCACCTCCACCCCTCCCCATCTCTCAAACCTTCTCCACCCCTCCCCATCTCTCACACCACCTCCACCCCTCCCCATCTCTCAAACCTTCTCCACCCCTCCCCATGTCTCACACCACATCCACCCCATCTCTTACACCTTCTCCACCCCTCCCCATCTCTCATACCACCTCCACCCCATCTCTTACACCGTCTCCATCACTCCTCATCTCTCACACCTTCTTCACCCCCCACCTCACACCTTCTCCACCCCTCCCCATCTCTCACACCTTCTTCACCCCTCACCATCTCTCACACTTTCTCTACCCCTCCCCACTTCTCACACCTTCTCCACCCCTCACCATCTCACACCACCTCCACATCTCATCTCTCACACCTTGTCCACCCCTCCCCACCTCTCACACCTTCTCCACCCCTCCCCATCTCTCACACCTTCTCCATCCCTCACCATCTTACACCTTCTCCATCTCATCTCTCACACCTCTACCCCTCATTTCTCACACCTTCTCCACCCCTCCCTATCTCACACCACCTCCACCCCTCCCCACCTCTCACACCTTCTCCACCCCTCCCCATCTCTCACACCTTCTCCATCCCTCACCATCTTACACCTTCTCCATCCCATCTCTCACACCTCTACCCCTCATTTCTCACACCTTCTCCACCCCTCCCTATCTCACACCACCTCCACCCCTCCCCACCTCTCACACCTTCTCCACCCCTCCCCATCTCTCACACCTTCTCCACACCTCAACATCTCTTACACCACCTCCACCCCATCTCTCACACCTCTACCCCTCATTTCTCACTCCTTCTCCACCGCTCCCCATCTCTCACACGTTCTCCACCCTCACCATCTCTTTTACCTTCTCCACCCCTCACCATCTCTTACACCTTCTCCATCTCTCCCCATCCCTCACACCTCTACCCCTCATTTCTTACACCTTCTCCACCCCTCCCCATCTCTCACACCACCTCCACCCTCCCCATCTTTCACATCTTATTCACCCTTACCCGTCTTTCACAAGCTAACTTATGATGTCCCTGATAGCTTAAGAGAGGACTATACAAGCAACTTAATACATTGTATACCCTGGAAACTTCTGTGAATCGTGCCATGTTTGCATTGCATGACCATGCCAAGCTGGTAGAATGTCTGGTAGAATGTCTTCTGGGGACCTATACACCTGTGGTAATTGTTAACATGGTTCTACTCTCCATATTTCACCATATTCCACCCATAAATATTTATATATATCAGCTTGCTCAAGACCCCAGCAATAGATAATACATTATATGGATACTACTGTGTAACAATTAATTTAGTGTTAAAGTTTAACAGAGGGAACTGAACAGTAATTCAGCAATAATTTAGTTACGTTTAAACTTTTATTATAGTTTATTCTAAACTACCAATCAAATCCATGCGATTTTAGTCAATTTTATCATTTACTCTCCAGATAGCATAAACATGTATGAATATTGATTTTAATATGCACTGCAAAGGTGACCTAATTTTTGATAAATCATGTGCCATGTTTGTTTAGTTTATTATCTATGTGTTATAAGAATAATAATAAAAGACAGGATTCCGGTTTTGAAGAAGCCTAACAGATGATGAGTTTGGATTAAAGTCAATATTTATTTACAAGAATCAATGATCATAGACCTTCCAAGATCCCCCTGGGTTTTGCAGTTAAATGATGTCCTTATTTCCAACCATTCTCATTTCTTCCTCAGTCATTTCCCAGTTATTTTTATAACACAACAAATTAAAACTAAACAAATGGTATTTGTGGGCTTTCGCCTGCCTGACCGTTGGTCATGCTGTCACAGTTACTATTAGTCAAGCAGCTAAAAACAAAAGCAATTAATACAGGGACTAATGCCCAAAATGAGTCACATGGAGTGATGAATCACAGCACACTTTTTTTTAAAGAGATGGATGTGACTTGGTCTGGAATCAACCTGGGGATTTCTGTGATTGCAAACAACTCTCTTATAACTGTATCTTCACATTGACTGTAATAATATGGAACTGAAGATGTAATATTATGGTGCACTAAATAAAGTTATCTGTCCTGTTTCTTTATAATATGTTATTCTCAATGCTGTAACATGGGGGGTGTCAAGAAGGAACTCTTCTTTAAGCTACTGTAGATTGTAAATATACCCTCATTTGTAGAAACACATGTACCACAAATACTCTTCCTGGATTGTAAACTGTGTGTTTGAAGGGAGGTAGGAGGAGCAACACATCCTCATTATTATTTGTTTATTTAGCAGATGCCTTTATCCAAGGCGACTTACAGAGACTAGGATGTGTGAACTATACATCAGCTGCAGAGTCACTTACAACTACATCTCACCCGAAAGATGGAGCACAAGGAGGTTAAGTGACTTGCTCAGGGTCACACAATGAGTCGGTGGCTGAGGTGGGATTTGAACCGGGGACCTCCGGGATACAAGCCCATTTCGTTAACCACTGGACCACACAGCCTTCAATCCATAGTCATTATTATTAACAGCAATGCAATTTTTTGTGCTTCTCACATCTCATTTAAACTATTGTACTAAATTACATTATTGTACTAAATTACACTATTATTACTATTGTACTAAAGCAAACATGCCGAAAGAAGAGAAATATGAAAAGAAATACATCAAACATTGGGAAACTGATCCACTTTTAAAAAGTTCAGCTTCATTGGGAAGTTTGCTCTTTCTTTTCTGTTTCTTAATACATTTTCTTTCTTTTTCCACTTTAGAAGATTATGCTGTGATCAGTTTAGTTGTCTGTGTTACTGTATATATTGTGAAACGACTGCACCACTCAAGGTTCTTTTGCCCCTTTAAAACCCCGACCCAGGACACAGAAATGGAGTTTAAAGCGCCGACGCGCTATTTTTAATTCACAAAACGAAACAAAATACAAAATAAACACCTAGCTCTTGTTCGAGCACTAACTGATACAGTGACAGAAACCTAACTAAAACAGGACAGCTAGGCTGTTTCCCTGTCACAAAACAGAACAAAACCAGACAGGTTTACACTGCATACACTTTTTCTCTAGACTGCTCGGAAGCAGAGCACCTCTTCTGCCTCCTTCTACTCAGCAGCCTTGAGCAAACTAACTGCTTCTGTTTTAAACCCTGCACCTGGCTCTAATTTAATAATAATAATCACCAGGTGCAGGGGATAATTAAACAATAAAACAATTAACTAATTAAATTAAACAATAAAGCAAAACTAACACAAATGTGCCTGCGCACATGTCTTACGCAGGGAGGATTTTAACCCCCTCCCTGCTATTTTACAGCAGAATCAGCAAACCAATAAACACATTCACTTGAGCAGATAGATTCATGTGGGTTTGTGGAGTTGAAGAGATTCAATCTGAATTTCTCTTGTTTTCTTATAAATAAGGGATGCTACACACTTGCCAGTAACTCCGACACAGTCTTTTACTCAATAATTTAATCATTTTGACTAGACACCGCAATTCCGGTCTTTAATAACCATGCATTGAATGATCTCATCAAATAAATATGATTTGCAATAATGGCACATCCGGCAAAGCTGTTCCGCACTGAAGAAAAGAAATGGCCTGCTATCAAACTAATCACTTCCCTCTGTTAGCAGGGATGATTTGGCAAATGTTTGCATTGACTTTTTGGTTTGTATTTGGAACCAGGATAAATCATTTGTGTAGTAAAGAGCTGACATGTCCTCTTTATAATCAAGTGTAAAAGAGTGGTAGTGTGGTGCTGTTAGCCTCCGGCGTTTTCTTTCCCTTGGACAGAGTTGGACACGCTCTGTAGTCAGGTGAGTAACTTTATTTACAATATTTATACAGACTTTTGCTTAAATCAAACGTATTGTGCCCTGTACGGGCCACTAACTAACTCACTTCTTCTTCCCTCTCTATACTATCTCTTGAGGACCAAGCTGCCACAGCCTCCGCCTGTAGCACGCCTGGATTTTACACTGCCAGTACGTAGACGAAGGTGTCTTCTCCGGGTGGAGTAGCCAGGATCACAGGTAGGTTGAGTATGGGCTCCCTCTGGTGGAGTGAGCTGAGAACACAGGTAGGTTGAGTATGGGCTCCCTCTGGCGGAGTGAGCTGGGAACACAGGTAGGTTGAATATGGGCTCCCTCTGGTGGAGTGAGCTGGGAACACAGGTAAGTGGAGTATGGCTCCCTCTGTTGGAGTGAGCTGGTAACACAGGTAGGTTGAATATGGGCTCCCTCTGGTAGAGTGATCCAGGAACACAGGTAAGTTGGGTACAGGCTCCCTCTGTTAATCGCCTGGAACACAGACAAACAGACAACAACAACTCTCCTTGTAGGGATAATCCTGGAGCATACACGTTTCGGAACAGGTGAGTATGGTATGGCTGCCACCACTGACGAATCCCAGGATGTCTGCGGAATGCAGCTGGCTTCCTTGTAAGAACAGTGGGGTACTGGCAACCCCACAGTGACGGCTGGATTTAAACAAATCAGTCCCGGACAGTAAATAAACAATTTGTAATTCCACAGTCCTTTGTCTGCGTTTCTTGTTTTCTTAAGCACCTTCACAACAAGTTGCAGTTCGCTGCTCCTGCAGCTAATAAACATAAGAGTATCCTTACACAGTCCTGGGTTTGTTTCTCTTTCGTATACTCTTTACCCTTTGCAGTCCATTTATTAAGTGTGTGTCAGGCGCGTCAGGTCCAATTTATTTTCACATGCGCAGTTAATTTTAGACGCGCTGTTTAAAAGTATTTTTTTTCCACAGTCAAACGGGTTTAAAAGGCACTGCATATCAACAAAGCACTCACTAGGCATCTCCAGCCCCGCCCCACCCTTTCGTTCGCAATCACTTTCACATATGCTAAGAAATAATAATAATAATAATAATAATAATAGTCGTACATACCGATCAATCATCTCCTGATCACTCGTTTTATCACCAAACTCCTCAATAATGCGATCCAAGTCATTATTTTATTACTATAACATCTCAAGAAAGCTCTGCAAAATGTCTGTGATATTCTCTGTGCGCTGATTCAGTAACAGGCAGCTAGTTTCCTTATGGCCGCCCCTATCTGATGCCAGGGGCAAGTATGACTATTCATGAGATACGCCCTTTTTTTTCGGCTTGTCTCGGCTCCTGTCTCTCCCACTTGGCCATTGAATGGTTTTCTCAGCTTTTTCCGGCGAAAAAACGACTAGAAACCTGTTTTTTGCGTTTTTTTGATGATGTCGGACAGGGTCCGACATTGGACCGGATAGGAATAATTGCAATGTCGGACCAGGTCCGACATAGGACCGCAAAGGGTTAAACAGTCGTAACACAAAAACAACACGGATATCAAATAAAAGCGAAACAAACAAAAAGCTGCCTCAACAGGTGGTTACACGCACAAAGCTATACTTTTTAAGACTGACTAAAACTGAGAAGTCACGTATTTACTATTCTCAGGCAAGAAGGTACTGAAAAGCGCATAAACCAAGGGCTTGGAATGGATCGACAATAATACTTCAACCAATCATAGTGTGGCAAATAGTGTGCTATCCTAAGAACATAAGAAAGTTTACAGACGAGAGGAGGCCATTTGGCCCATATTGCTTGTTTGGTTGTTAGTAGCTTATTGATCCTAGAATCTCATCAAGCAGCTTATTGAAGGATCCCAGAGTGTCAGCTTCAACAACATTACTGGGGAGTTGGTTCCAGACCCTCATAATTCTCTGTGTAAGAAACTGCCTCATATTTTCTGTTCTGAATGCCCCTTTATCTGATCTCTATTTGTGACCCCTGGTCCTTGTTTCTTTTTTCAGGTCGAAAAAGTCCCCTGGGTCGACATTGGTGGTATGCAGCACAGGAGAAGCACTGGACAAGGGAAAGAATGTGTCGGATGTCAAAGTGAATATGACAATGGCAGTGAGTGATGAAGCCAATTTGCTTGAAAAAATTCAAAGCAGACCGGACATTTCCATCAATGGATTTAGGAAAACTGGAATTTATGATGCGATCAGAAACTCTGAGGCTGTGTATACTGTGCGTGCTACTGTGTTACCTGTACTGTGTTTTTTTTAGGTTAAACAGTTTAACAGTTGTTTTTTTACAGTGGGGTAATTAACAGCCAAAATTGTTTATGCCAGACTTGTTAGAAAGTATGTAACAAAATGGTGCAAATTTGCTTTGGATTGTTATTGTCGATACTACTATTAAGACAACCACCGTGCAGGTATCGCAAAGTTCCTAAACAATATGTTAAAATAAACTAGTTTGTGCCAGTGCTTGCTAGTTTATTAACTAGTTTTAAATTCAAAGTCTTTTAGTTTTGGCTTTATTGTTAAAGTTTTCCCATGTGCAATAGTGTCCTACACTTACTAAATGATACTGTGATCATTCCACTGTGTTATGTTAGTGAACCATAGCTAAGTTTTAAAACTGAGTTCGCAAATGCCTATTGTTAAAGTGTACTGCAGTTAGTAATCCTTTCCAATTACTGATACCTTAAAACTGAAGGGCCATATGAGAATGATAACTATTGTAACTCATTTTCAGAAGGCCTTTTAAATTAAAAGTAGTAATACAAAACTGTGTGGCATTTTTCTTTGTGAAAGTGATGAATGGCAATTTAAAAACCGTCAAAATCTACTAAGGTAGCAAATCTGCAAATTTAATACCAGCCAAGATTTCCCGTTCTAATACAGTACAGTAATTGCTTAAAGGATTTCCACTATCTTATTAGAAATGTACCGTTTAGTACTGATCTGTACATTCTACTGTGCCCCCAGCATTTAAATAATGCTTTACATTAGAACATAAGAAAGTTTGCAAACGAGAGAAGGCCATTCGGCCCATCTTGCTTGTTTGGTTGTTAGTAGCTTATTGATCCCAGAATCTCATCAAACAGCTTCTCAGGGTGTCAGCTTCAACAACTGTGACGGAGTAAAGCGATCCTGTACTGCAATTCAACCTCCCAGCCATCAGAGGGCTGTGAATCAACCACGAAGTTCCCAACAAGGATCACCTGACGTGGGACTGACGTTGGGGCGGAAGTGCAGTTACAGCAGTCGCCATCTTTGTTGGGGGCAGCAACTCCGGAACATGCTGGAAGCAGATGATTGAGTGCTGTTGATTGGAAGGGGGGTGTTTTCTTGTGTATATAGGGCCCAGATTGTAACAGCTCGAGTTTGGTTGGTGGAAGGGTGCTTGTTAAAAGAGGACACGAACACTCTGTGTGGATTTTGTTTTTATCAAGTAGATAGAGAGAGAGAGAGAGAGACCAGCAGGACGCTGACTCTTCCCACAGAGTGAAGCCCTCCAGGAAGCTTTAAAAACTTTAAAACAGTCTTCTTTTGTTTATTGTAAGTCCTTTGTTAGTGGTTCTCTTACGTTTAAGACTTTTTAAGTTAACCAAACCGAATACTATTGTTGATAGGAGGGGAGGATTTTCTTTAAGTTATTTTATTGATTTATGTAAAGAAAATATGATTTTTAAAGGAACTTTGATTTATCAAAAGTAAGAAGGAATTTTTAAAGAAACGTGTGAACAGAAAGCCTGTGGAATTATGAAGATTTGATTTGTCATTGATGAAAGATAAACAGAAAATAAGAGAACTTTCCAGAAACTCAATACTGCCTCAAGTGTTTTGATTCGGTAGTGCACCCCACACTCCCACTGTCTGTGACAAACATTACAGGGGAGTTGGTTCCAGACCCTCACAATTCTCTGTGTAAAAAAGTGCCTCCTATTTTCTATTCTGAATGCCCCTTTATCTAATCTCCATTTGTGACCCTTGGTCCTTGTTTCTTTTTTCAGGTCTAAAAAGTCCTTTGGGTCAACGTTGTCAATTGCTTTTAGAATTTTGAATGCTTGAATCAGATCGCAGCATAGTCTTCTTTGTTCTTCTTTGGTTAAGCCTGTGCATATGACATATATCCAAGCATCTTGTTGGCCTTTTTTATAGCTTCCCCACATTGTCTAGATCAGTGTTTCCCAAACTTTTTGATTGGCGACCCAAATGAACACAGGATAATGAACCCACGACCCAAAATTATTCACTATTTGGTATTTTATCAGAAATACTTCTTAACTAATCAAAAAGTGACGTTTAATTTATTTGAAACTATACTACACTATATAAGCATTCAGGCTGATAGTTTTACAGCTTGGTAAAATGTTTGCTTTTATCAAATGACTTATTATATAAAAAATAAAAATAAAAAAAGTATTAAACTAACATATTGTAACGACGAGGCAGACGAACCTGGGGTAGGGGGGTGGGGGAGGGTGCCACTTGTAGAAACATTCTCTCACACGACAGCCAGCTCAGGATTTGGAGTTAAGGGTCCCCTTCGCACGGACAACGGGACTGCAGCCGATCGCAAACATGAATTTGCAGGAGAACCCCATGGGGATTAATGGACTATGTGGGTGCATTGAGATAACGGGGTGGTGGGACAGGGATGCGTGCCTGTGATTGGGGGAGCGCGCACGACGGAGCGAAATGGAAGAGCGAGGGGCTGGGTGAAGTGTGAGTTTTGGGGCTGTGGGAGAGAACCTGCTGTTTTTTTTTTAATTACCGAGTCAGACACACAGAGACTGTTAGCTTTGTGTGTGTTTATTAAACCCTTTTATTTATCCTGTGTTCGTTATTGTTTACTGCATTAATCAGAGGCGGCTCGTGACTTTTTTGACAGGTGGGGCACAAATCACAAAATAGTTATTACCACCCCCACTCAATGGCTAACGTACTAAAAGTACATTTACTTTGTTTAGCTGATTGCATACATGCCACCGCTGAGAGCATTTTAATGCTTCAAATAATAGACTGCAGTCGCTATATAAAATATACTCCCATCAATTAAAAACATTAGCACTGTAAACAACACACAATTTACAGAATTGCGGATACATTATTTTATAATCAACTGGCAAATCACAGAACCTTAAAACCATTTAGTATTTAGTTCTACAAGTCATTGTATGACACCAGTGTGGAACATTCGCTATAAAGACACATACAATATCACAAAATCATTAATTCAAAACGAACAAGGCACCTTGTCATGTCGTGGCATGAAATTGACAGTTTTAGTCCATTAAAAGAGATGTAACCTTGTCTTATTTAGTTGAAAGAAGCAAACATGGCCAACAATAGTTTGTTCACAGTGCTGCCTTCCAAATATGGCCTCCTTGCCGCATTCGTTTACCGTCTTGAACGTCTCCCTTCTTGGGATCTTACTGTAAAACCTATTTTTCTCAGGTCTCATATAATATCAGATTCAACTAAAGCCATTATTGAACACACTAAAATCGCACAAATTCGAACTGCTCCAAATGAAATTTATAATTAAAGTTCGGGAGGAGGGGCATGCACCAATCTCCACGTCACTAAATTGAATCATTCAATTTACACGTCAGCAATTAACTCCTGCTAGCATTATAAATACCCTTTCCACTTACCCCTTGTAAGCGTTTTGATTCATTTGTAATCATTCAGTCATGGAAAACATTTTGGATTACTGTGTTTCGTCAGACGACGAATTGTTTGCTCATTCCCCGGAGCAGAAATCCCTTCCTTCAGTTCAACCAGCTCCTCCCGTGTCAGGAGTATCCACTCAAAGGCAACTGCGATCCGCAGTTGTTTCAACACCAGCATTTTCAGCCCAGATGTCCGCTTCCGCATCTCTTTCATCGGATCCTTCACCTGTTCGCCGCCGCAGCGCTAGATCAGCACAACATTCTGGCAATCCCAAAGCTTCAACAGTTTCTCCGCAATAAAAATATTCTTTTCAAATCGACAGCACGTAAGGAACAATTATTTAACTTGTATTTATCTACTCTTCAGGTTTCCCCTCGTCGCAGTCGTTATGACGAAACATCGGATCGTCGCTTTCCAGTTCCCTCCGCCACTCCCTCTGAATCAGCCTCTCAAAGCCCCGCCTCCACTTCCCGAAGACCCAGTGGGCGGAGCTACCGCAGCAGCCGCCCATCAAAGTCTCACACAGCAGCTCCTGGGCAAGTGAGTACTGAGACCTTTTTACAGTCAGAAGCAGCTGCTCCCGCGATCCGTCCCGGGTTTTCAATGTCTGCTGCGGGTGTTCTACAGGCCCCTGCCTCGCCTTCAACTATAACCTCCCAGGTTATTCTCCTCAGTCCAGACGTCCAGCAAGCCCCGACAGTCACTTCCAGGACCAATTCAGATGTCCAGCAGGCCCCCTCAGTGGCCCCTTTTTTGTCTAATTCAGGTGTCCAGCAGGCCCCTGCAGCCACTCTGGCCGCTGTGAGCGTCCAGCAGGCCCTCACAGCGGCCCCTTTCTCGTCTAAGTCAGGTGTCCAGCAGGCCCCTGCAGCCACTTGGGCCACTGTGAGCGTCCAGCAGGCCCCCACAGTGGTTCCTTCTCTGTCCAATGCAGGCGTTCAGCAAGCCCCTGCATACTTGTCTTCTGCCTTTCCAACTTTGGGTGTCCAGCAGGCCCCCACAGCCCCTTCCTTACCTTTTGCGGGCGTCCAGCAGGCCCCCGCCTTTCTGTCCAATCTTTCCTCTATCCCAGCATGCCCTTCCTCCTCCACAGGCTTGCAACAGGCCCCTCCTTTTCTTCTTTCTATGCCCAGTTCCCAGCAAACCCACACAGCAGGCTCCTCACTTCCATCTCAGCTGGGCCCAGCACTTTTTTCCTCTTCTTTCCCCTCAGCTATGGGCATCCAGCAGGCCCCCATAACTGCACCCTCCTCTTTCACTCCCTCAGCAGGTGGAGCTCCCCAGTTTCCCCCAGCTGTCCAGTTTCTTAATAACCACCCTTTACTTCCTCCCTCAGCAAGTTCTGGTTTTTCTTTAAACAATGCCGTTGCGTTGCCTCCGCCTGAAAACTCCCTGATCTTCAACCCCAAGCCAGTCTCGCTTTCCTTGAGCCATCAGATTTTAGCAGGTGCAGATATTAACTTGGTTTCCATCCTTACAAATACCCTAGATTCAGCCAGTACCAGGGTGGTTCAGTGCGCAGATCTTTCAGTTACCCTCAAAACTTCTGACCCCCGCTTATTCAAAACTCTCACCATTTCTGAATTTATCCTAGCTTTCAGTCATTTTAGAGAAATCATCTGTGAATTCTATCCTGACCGGCGCCGTGAGCTGGATGATTACATGTCAATTATTCTAGACCTTTCTGTTAGATTTGGAGGATCACACTTCTTCGAATACCACAAAGGCTTTTCTGCAAAAGCCGCCGCTCGTTTCCAGCAATGGAACCAAAGGATTTACTGGGGAGCCTTGGATCAAGATTTATATTCTCGTTTTTTCACTGGTCTCCGGCTGTTGGCATGCTCCTTATGTAACTCCACTGCTCACCCCACCATTTCCTGCTCCCTTACTGCCCCTCAGCCCCCTTCTGTCCCTGTCTCGCAATCCCTCTTTTCGTTCAATCCTTCCAGGTCTAGGGACGGACGCGGCCGTAGTATTACTTTTTCTGGCGGCCGTCAGATTTGCAATAATTTCAATGAAGAAGCCTGCTCCTTTTCTTCCTGCAACTTCCTCCACATCTGCAGCCACTGTGGGGAAGCACACTCACGATCTGTCTGTCCCCACAAACCCAAATACTTGGCCCCCTCTTTAAAAACCAAACCGTCTGTTGCTAATTTTCCAAAATGACTGCTAAAATTTCTTTCTACACCTGTCAACACTCAAGCCCTGGCCACAGAGTTAATCAAGCACCCTGACCTATCTTTTGTCTCTTATCTTATTAACGGTCTCACTAAAGGGTTTTCCACTGGTCTCTTTTCCTTTCCCACCTATTGCAATAATCTCCAATCTGCCATTTCTGACGCTGACACTGTCGACATTCTACTAAAGAAAGAGTTGGAAAATCAATTCATGATAGGGCCCTTTGAATCTCCTCCTTTTCCCGTATTTCGCATCAACCCCCTTGGCATTGCAATAAGAAAATATTCTGGCAAAAACAGACTGATAATTGACCTTTCTGCTCCTCATAACTCCTCTACTCCAAGCACCAATAGTTTAATTCCCCATGAAGATTTTTCACTACAATATGCAACAATTGACCATGCAATTTCATTAATTAAAGTCGCCGGGAGAAATGCATGGTTGTCCAAGGCCAACATCTCAAATGCATTAAAAATCATGCCCATAGATCCTGCTCTATGGCACCTCTTTGGAGTACAGTGGCGTTCCAATTTCTTTTTTTCGGTTCGTCTGACTTTCGGCTGTAGGAGCAGCCCCAAGATTTTTAACACTCTGTCAGAAGCCCTGTGCTGGATTCTTCTAAACAACTACCACATTCCCTTCCTGCTGCATCTCCTGGACGACTTTCTCCTCATTGATTTTCCTCACGCTCCTCCTGCCCAGAACATCACCATTCTCAGATCTGTGTTTTCTAATCTAGGTGTCCCCTAGCATCAGAAAAACTTGGTCCTCTCACTTCCATCGAGTTTCTAGGCATCACTCTGGATTCGCAATCTTTTTCAGCTTCACTACCTCAGGAAAAAATAGATCGCATCATATCTATCATTTCTACTTTCCGTGTAGGTCCTCCTCCTACCAAACGTGATCTCCTGTCCCTACTAAGCCATCTGAATTATGCCATGCGGATAATTCCTCAAGGAAGAGCTTTCATCTCCTATCTTCTCCAATTAGTCCCATCTGTCGATTCTCTCCATGATGTGATGTTATGTCTAGACTCTTTCTCCGCCTTTGGGAATTCTTGCTGAAAGAATGGAATGGAATTACTTTTTTCTATGATGACTGCCTCCTGCTCCCCGAAGACATTCAACTCTTTACAGATGAAGCTCCTTCCCTTGGCTTTGGAGGATACTACAAGGGGAAATGGTTTTCGGCTACATGGCCCGAAGAATTCAGCATCATTCCCTTGTCTGAACAGTCCTCATTATTGTACGAAATGTATCTGGTGGCCGTAGCCGTATTTCTTTGGGGGTCCACTTGGGCCAAAAAGTCTATCCTCATACACTCAGATAATTTAACTACAGTTCAAATCATAAATAAAGGTCGCTCATCTTCTTCCCCCTTAATGAAAATATTCAGAAGAATTACCTGGTTATCTGTCTGCCACCAGTTCATTCTTAGAGCCCAACACGTTCCGGGCCACCTAAACCTAATTGCTGACTCTCTTTCTCGTTTACAATTTCAGAAATTCAGATCGCTTACTCCAGAAGCCGACCTGCTGTCAACTCCAGTTCCTCCCTATTCAGACCTGATCTTCCCTTGAACCATCCTCTGTATCCTCTGGTTCTTCAAGCTCAAGAGACGGCTCTTCTCAGTATTGCTCCACGCACCCTGCAGACGTACTGGTCAGCTTAGAATTGTTTTAAACATTTCCATTCTGTATTTAATATTCCTTTTCCTTGTTTTTCAATTCAGGTAGTTTCATCCTTCATTATTTCCCTTCAAAGCAGAGCTATAAGAGTATCTTCTATCAAAGTATCAATTGCTGGTATTCAGTTTTTTCACAAACTCATATTTGGTTTCCCTAGTTTGACGCTTGGTAACTCTCAGATTTCATTAATTTTGAAAGGGCTTCAAAGGTCAGAGTCACCTTCCCCCCAAACCCGCCTACCTATCACTTTTGACATACTTTCCCAGTGCATCCGCTTTATTCGTTCCGGTTACTCATCTCAGTTTTAGACAAAACTCTTGAAGCTCTGTTCCTCCTAGCTTTTTTTGGGTTTCTGAGGTGCTCAGAGTTTACAGCAAACTCTTATAAATTTAACCCTCAGATCCACCCGTGCATTTCTGACTTGTCCATACTCTCCTCTGATGCACTTACTTTTTTGCTCAAAAGAAGTAAAACCGATCAGGAAGGAAAGGGATCCCTAATTTATCTGTTTAAATTAAAATCCCATGTAAGCCCCTATGAATCCCTTCTCTCTTTTTTTCAACTCCGCCTTTCTCAGGGTGCCACAGCTTCCGACCCTTTGTTCATTAATGAAAACGGAGCTGTTGTTACTCGGCATTGGTTCATTTTCCACCTTCACCAGATCCTTTCCAGAGCTAGGTCGCTGGTCTTCTGGGGCTTATCAAGGTTACATTAAGACAAACATTGTAGATCTTAAAAATGTTATTCTAAGATATGCTCTTAGTACCGGTAACCCTGTTTTAGGGCTTGTCCTTTAGTGAGCTAATACTCCTTGTGGCATTGAGACCGGCTTGTTCTTTTGGGGTCTCTGCCTCGTCCTCACGGCCAGGCGTGAGTCTTCAAACCAAGTTAGGTTTGATGCCAAATTAATGTTTTCTACGGAAATGTTTTTTTGTTTACAGCTATCGCATACATCACATTTCTTTTAAATAAATAGTTTAAATCAAATAAATTTGTGTGATTGGTGTTTTGTCCCGAACTACTGAAATTAAATTTATAATTAAAGTTTGGGAGGAGGGGCATGCACCAATCTCCACGTCACTAAATTGAATCATTCAATTTACACGTCAGCAATTAACTCCTGCTAGCATTATAAATACCCTTTCCACTTACCCCTTGTAAACGTTTTGATTCATTTGTAACCCACCACCTTCCCCATCTCCACCTCTTAAAATTAGTTTCATTTTCCTATTGTGGGGGTCTCTGCCTCGTCCTCACGGCCAGGCGTGAGTCCTCAAACCAAGTTAGGTTTGATGCCAAATTAATGTTTTCTATGGAAATGTTTTTTGTTTACAGCTATCGCATACATCGCATTTCTTTTAAATAAATAGTTTAAATCAAATAAATTTGTGTGATTGGTGTTTTGTCCCGAACTACTGAAATCCAGTAGGTGCCTCATCAAGCGTATTGTGGTTACCATAGCAACGCCTTGACTCCCCAGCAGTGGTGAGTTGCCATGGTGACAAGCAGCTTTGTGAGGCACTCAATGTTTGTGCGTCACGCGGTAGTACTACATTGTTCCAGCTTTCTGCGTTGTGGTTTCGGTACTGGAGAAAGCGAGTTGAGACTTTTAAATAATGTCACTAGCGCTTCTGTGGACTTAAATATATTTAATATGCTTGCCTCGGCTGACCAGCCGCCACTGTTGCATTTATTTTATAGCTGGTCCTTGTATCGGTCCCCAATACCGAAAAACAAAAAAAATCTATATGCAGCCCAACTACATAAAAAATGCTTGTGGAAACACAATTTTATTTACCAGTATAGTTATGATATAGCTGTATGGGGACAGTGAAAAAAAAACTATAGTCTTCTGCAATCAGAAAATCTGTGGTGAACCCCGCTCTGACTGCATCGTGTGTCCGAATTCCTGGTAAGTGACGCTTTTGTGAACTTCTGGGAATTGTAATTCGGCGCGGTGATGTCGTAGCACTTTTATGTGCAGTCGCTGTAATGGTCGGTGCTGTAATGACTGTCGCGGTGATGTCGTAGCGCTGTTATGGGCAGTCGTTGTAATGGTCGGTGCTGTAATGTCTGTCGCGGTGATGTCGTAGCGCTGTTATGGGCAGTCGTTGTAATGGTCGGTGCTGTAATGTCTGTCGTGGTGATGCCGTAGCGCTGTATGGGCATTCATGGTAAACATTATACGATTATAAAAAAGGTGTAAACAACAGCTCCTCGTTCATGCCACCAGGAGATTCAGTTTGCAAAGTATGTATCCAAGAGGCTTCCCTTTGTAGTAACAGTTTATTACGATCTCTACCTCGACATGGGGTATTAACCACTTCAATCCACATAAATCTGAGAGTACAAACGCTATGTTGTTGTTCATTAAAATGTCTCGCTACAGGTTTGGCATATATTGTCAACCGATCCCAAATTGAGATCTGTTTTACAGTATCCTCCACGTTTTACATTTAAAAGACAAAGAAGTTTGAGAAATTTATTTGTTAAAGCAGACACTTTTATTCCACCGTCTCACTTTTTAACACAGATACCACAAGGTAACTTTAATTGTCACAATTGCGCTTGTTGCAATGCAATGATAAAAAGCGATAGAATTACCCATCCTAAAACTAATAAGCAGTTTAAAGTAAGAGGTAGGATTACCTGTGTTACCAAGTAACAGTAGCCTATTTGTTGAAATGTCCTTGTGGTCTGTGCTATGTGGGTAAGACCATTAGGGAATTGAAAACGCGTATAAGTGAACATAAAAGCGCTATTAGGAATAATGACATACGATCACCTGTAACGAGACATTTTAATAAACAACAACATTGCGTTTGTACTCTCAGATTTATGGGAATTGAAGTGATTAATACCCCACATCGAGGTGGAGATCTTAATAAACTGTTACTACAAAGGGAAGCCTCTTGGACACATATTTTGCAAACTGAATCTCCTGGTGGCATGAACGAGGAGCTGTTGTTTACACCTTTTTTTATAATCTTATCTATTGTTGTTGCATCTAGTGGTCCGTTATGAATTTGTGTGCTAGTTTGTAATTTAAAAAATAGATTATACCTGGATATAGATATTTTTGGAGGGACCCAGACCGGGGATCAAACTATCTGGCTCGATGGTGTACGTCGAGCGTCCGTCTGCTCCCCCGAAGTCCAGGGTGCAGACGGTCCCCGCGAGGGTCCCTCCGCCGGTCTCTCCCGCCAGGTCCCCTGGGGCGCTGGGGGAGTCGGTCAAAATCAAAATCAGACGCAACGCGCTCACCCACCAACGTGAGTGCGTTGTGCTTCTCCACCGCGAGGGGGGCGGTGGAGAACCGGAGGAGAGGGAGGTGGACTCAAAGTCCACATGCAGCGTGGGCTCGGAGAGTCTGTCCGCCCCTTCTCCGGACATCCCTGCGGCGGAGCTCCTGGAGTTCTTGGAGGCCACCATCCACCACAGGGACAAGGTCCAGCTGGCCCTGGACAAATGGGGGGATTTCCAGAGTATCTTAAACTCTGTGAGATCATTCCTCAGGGCCAGCCACGCCAGCAAGACTTCGGAGACGCAGCGTGCACATTTGTGCCCGAAAGCTTCATGACCAGTTGGTGAACTTCGGGAGATCTCAGGATCTCCCGTGAGTGTCGCCAACTACACCTGACAGAGGATCATGTATCGCATCGGGACCGTAAACGTTAACGGGTGTAAGGACCATTTCCGCAGGGCCCAGGTAATCTCCTTCCTGAAAAAAGGGGGTTACTCTGTGTGCTTCCTGCAGGAAACCCACTCCACTCCGCAGGCCGAGGCCAACTGGCTGCTGGAGTTGTGGGGGAGAGTGTCGTTCAGCCACCTCACCGAGTCATCTTGTGGGGTGGCGACGCTCTTCTCCGGGTCCTTCATTCCCACAGTGCTCGATGTGGTCAACGTCGTGCCGGGCCGTCTGTTGCACCACCGGATCCGGGACGGGGACGTTACCGTTCACCTGGTGAACGCATACGCCCCGTCCTCGGGTCCGGCGAGGGTCCAGTTTTTCCGCCGGATGTCGAACCATTTGAACACCATCGGCGCCGACGAGCTCGTGATCCTCGGGGGGGGATTTCAACTGCACCCTCGAGGCCGCGGACCGGGTGGGGCGCGAGCCCTACCCGCTCTCGTCGGCCGCCCTGAGAGAGCTGATCGCTCGGCTCTCTCTGGTCGACATCTGGCGGTGGCAACACCCGGACGCCTCGGCCTTCACCAGGGTGAGGGAGGGGCGGGTGTCTCAGTCCCGGATCGACAGCTTCTACGTGTCGCGGAACCACGCTCACTGCGTTCGCTCCTCTGACATCAGGCCGGCGCCGTTCACGGACCACAACCTGGTGGCCGTGACGGTGGCCGTGGTGCCAGCTAGGCACGCCGCTGCCTAATGGCACTTCAACAACAGCCTGTTGGAGGACGAGCGCTTTGAGCGGTCTTTCCGGGACTTTTGGACGGTCTGGCACGGCAGGCGATCTCGCTTCTCCACTTGGCGTCAGTGGTGGGACGTGGGGAAGGCGCAGATCAAGATCCTCTGTCAGGAGTACACGAGGGGCGCGAGCAGGCGGAGGGACTCGCGGATCAGGCGGCTGGAAAGGGAGTTGCTCAATCTGGAGAGCTGCCTGGCTCGCGGGGACCAACTCGAGCAGAGCGCGTACGAGGAGAAGAAGTGCACCCTGCGGGACCTGCAGCTCCAGCAGTCCCGGGGGACATACGTGCGCTCGCGGGTCCAGTTCCTCCGGGAGAAGGACCACGGCACACACTTCTTCTACGCGTTGGAGAAAAAGAAGGGGGACCGTAAAAACATCACCTGCCTTCTGGCGGATGATGGCTACCTTCTGACGGATCCGGAGCGCGTGAACGAGAGGGCCAGGGTCTTCTACTCTGCCCTCTTCTCTCCGGATCCCGTCGACTCCGACGCGTGCAGGGTTCTCACGGTCGGCGAGGGCGTGCGGGACGAGTTCGAGGGCCAACTGACCCTGGCCAAGCTCTCCGACGCCCTCAGTCAGATGCCTTATAACAAATCGCCGGGCATCAACGGGCTGACCGTGGAGTTCTTCAAAAAGTTTTGGGACTTGCTGGGGCCCGCCTTTGCGCGGGTCCTGGCGGAAGCCTACGAGACCGAGGAGATGCCCCTTTCGATGAGGCGGGCGGTCATCATGCTCCTGCCCAAGAAGGGGGATCTCCGCTGCCTAAAGAACTGGCGCCCGGTCTCGCTGCTGTGCACGGACTATAAAATCGTGGCCAAGGCCGCCTCCCTGAGGCTCAAGTCCGTGCTGGCAGACGTGATCCACCCCAACCAGTCCTACACGGTCCCGAACCGGACGATCTTCGATAATATCTTCCTGGTTCGGGACCTCCTGCACTACTGCAGGAGGACCGGTCGGTCGGTCGCCTTCCTGTCGCTGGATCAGGAGAAGGCGTTCGACCGGGTGGATCACGAATATCTCTTCGGAACCCTGCGAGCATTCGGATTCGGGCCGCGCTTTGTCGGCCTGTTCCGGATGCTGTACGCCTCTGCCGAGTGCCTCGTGAAGGTTAACTGGTCCCTGACCGCGCCCCTCGCGTTCAGGAGAGGAGTACGTCAGGGCTGCCCTCTGTCCGGACAACTGTATGCGCTGTGCATCGAGCCCTTCCTCTGCCTCCTTCGCAGAAGGGTCACGGGGTTGGCGCTCGGCGCGACGGACACGAGGGTGGTCCTGTCGGCATACGCCGACGACGTGCTCCTGGTGGCCTCCGATCCGGTTGACCTGGAGAGGATGCGGAGCTGCCAGAGTGTATACTCTGCCGCTTCCTCTGCCAGGATCAACTGGAACAAGTGCTCTGGGTTACTGGTGGGCCCCTGGCGGGTGGACTCCCTCCCCATCGTGCTCCAGCAGTTCAAGTGGAGCGCGGACAGTTTTAAATATCTGGGAGTCCACCTGAGCCCCGCGGAGACCTCGGTCGCAGCCAACTGGGTGGAGTTGGAGAACAAAGTTGCTGCTAGGCTGAGGTTGTGGTCGGGTCAGCTGAAACTGCTTTCCTTCAGGGGACGGGCTTTAGTGATCAACCAGCTGGTGGCGTCGATGCTCTGGCATCGACTCACCGTCCTAAGCCCGCCCCCTGAGTTTGTGGCCAGGGTCCAGAGGAAGCTGACGGACTGCTTCTGGGCCGGAAAGCACTGGGTCTCTGCGGCGGCTCTGAGCCTCCCTCTGGCCGAGGGAGGGCAAGGGTTGGTGTGCATCAGGAGCCAGGTGCACACCTTCCGCCTCCAGACCCTGCAGAGATACCTGTATGCAGACCCGGCCCCGCAGTGATACACGCTGGCGTCCCTACTTTTACGCCAGCTGCACGTCCTGGGCTACGACCAGCAGCTTTTTTGGATCGACCTCCGGGGAATCCGTCTCCCCGAGCTGCCGGTCTTTTACCAGGACCTGCTCAGGACCCGGAGCATGTTTTCTGTCGGCCGAGACGCCGTTCCGACCGAGGGCGAAGGACTCCTTCTGGAGCCCCTGCTGCACAACCCCCACCTGGGTGCGCAGGCGTTGGAGTTCTCCTCGGTGCGGCGCGCGCTGATCTCGCCCAAGGTGACCAGAGTCTGGGATCTCCTGGATCGCGAGCGGTCGGAGTGGCTGACGCCCGAGTCGCTGGTCGCCAGGGCGGCTCGGGCGACCCTCAGGATGGCCGGCCGCGCGATCCGGGAGTGCAAAGCAGCATTGCACCCAGACTCTGTCAGGTATCTCGAGGGAGTTCTCAGGAGCCATCTTCCATCCCCCTACCCCGGCTCTCGGTCCTGCTGATCGAACCCAAGGCCCGAGCCCCCCCTCGGCCTCCCCTCGAGAACAACCTGAGAAGGATCTCGCAGTTCTCCTCGACCCCTCTCCGATCCGCGTCGAGGAGGACCCTGTACGCGATGACGCTCCACACCCTCCACTTCCCCGCCCTCGTCTCCCGCCGAGACACCGCTTGGCGGGAGACCCTCCGACCACCGGAGGGCGAGAGTCCCCAGTGGGAGGCCCTGTGCTCCCCGCTGGTCTCCAGAGGAGCCGGGGACTTGGGGTGGAGGGTCCTGCATGGAGCGCTCGCGTCAGGAGAGATCCTGCGTCATTTTACCGACTCGGACGCCGCATGCCCTTTCTGCGGTCAGTCCGAGTCGGTAGTTCATATTTATTTTCTTTGCGCCAGGTTGCAGCCGTTCTTTTTGCTGCTTAAGAACCTCCTGCTGCAGTTCTGGCTGCATTTCTCCCCAACCCTCCTCATTTTCGGGCACCCTGTTCGTGGCTCCAGCAAAAAGAGAGACCTCCTCGTGAATCTGCTCATGGCTCTTGCTAAACTGACAATTTACAAGACCAGGAAGCATAAGATGATCGGGGAGGGTCTCTTTGACTGCGGGGCCATGTTCAGGGCCCTTGTCCGATCAAGGGTTCAGTTAGAGCACGCCCACGCGGAGTCCGCTGGCGACATGGCCACTTTTGTCGACCAGTGGGCTCTAGGGGGCGTGCTCTGTACCACCTCCCCTTTCGTTTTACAAATTTAAGTTACAGTCCTTTTTCTACCGGTCTTTCTGTTAATTAGTTAAGGCCTAGTTCTTGTTGGCACCCCTATTTTAGGGGTGCTAAATTGAATTTTTTCCCCGGCCGCCTTTGGGCGTCCGGTGCACCGGCTGCCATTGGGCAGTCGGTGTAGTCCGGCCACTAGGCCCTTAAATAGGACTACAAAGGGAAGCCTCTTGGATACATATTTTGCAAACTGAATCTCCTGGTGGCATGAACGAGGAGCTGTTGTTTACACCTTTTTTTATAATCTTATCTATTGTTGTTGCATCTAGTGGTCCGTTATGAATTTGTGTGCTAGTTTGTAATTTAAAAAATAGATTATACCTGGATATAGATATTTTTGTGTTGGTCTGTATGTTTTAATAATAAAATATTTTTGTTTTGTATTTACATACATTTACACGTATTTCGTTTGAATTGGGCACTATTGAAAGATAATTGAATAATTAATGCTTTAGACATATAAATGTCTCACCTGTATGTGCTTTATTTAAATTATGTTACTGGACTGACGAAGGCCAGTGGCCGCAAATAGTCTGCATGAATTCACTTCATTGTTTTTTCATAATGATGTTATAATAATAAATATATAAGCTTAACAGCAGATACCTGGTGAGTGCATGACTTTTTACGGCATTCCTTATAATAACAACATAAAATACGAACAAAAATACTCTTAAAGCTTTTATGTTAGTGTCCTTGAAAATATTAACTGTTTTTTTTCAGACATTTTGGAGTCCATTGTAATGGAAAATAAGGCTTACATTGTACATTATCACTAATCACCATTAAAAAGGAGAACATTCTTCCAGCTAATTAAACTGGAGGTCTGGTTCTTGTTCACTGCAGCATGGCATTGTGCCGCTTTCTTCAGTGATGAGCATTTGAACACTGGAGTAGTCTTGCATGAAAGAACAATCATTTGTGAATGGCTTTTTCAAGTGTAATGCTTGATAAAGGTTATGCTTCGTAAGATAAAATGATATTATCCTCAGAGATTTGTATTACAAGGATTTATCTTTTTCAGCTCAACAAACCTGCACTGTTAGGTCATGTTAGCATTGAGGTTTAAACTGAGTTGATATTCCAAGGATAGAGGGAGAAAAAAAATTAATAAATTAGCATTGGTGTTTGACACCCATTTCCATATTTTTCATTTCCGTTCACAAGTTAGCACTCAGAGGGTGATATAGTATATAAGCAGACTATATAAATCCATTATGTGTTTTATTACTTACTGTAGTGTACGTTAAATAGGAAATGCAAAGAAAATGCATTTTTCAAGTGCTTGACATGTTTTTTAAACATAAAATACAAAAAATATGAGGTGTTTATAAAAATGAAAGGTATATACCCAGATTTTGTATTTAAGGAAACTTTCATCACCAATGTATAACAGACATGCATTTCAAAATAAAAAAAACAATAATATTCCTCCGCTTCCCATAGCTCTGTTCCAGGCTCCGGTGTGGTAATGGTGCAAGGACGTGTTGTGCTGGTGTGCAGGGGTAAGTGCTCCAGTGTAAATGCTGGCTCCGCGGCTTCAGCTCCTGTCGTATTCCTCTTCTGCAACATAGACCATACAAAACAAAAACAGCAGTACTCCGGCTGAATTAGCATTCAACGTAAGGGGCCATAGTCACGTAGCTGCATCCCCTTTGTACGGTGCCCGCACCACAGCTAATCACAATAGAGTTGTTCCGCAGCCCCACAGCCTTTCCCCAAGATGGCCAACTTCCGGTTCCATCTTACCATCTAGTCGGCCCATCTTTGTGAAGGTGTACCACCAATCTTACCTAGCGCCCTTCCTGGTTGGGAGGTAGATTTGCAGCTTGGATTTCTTCTCTCCTCGTCACACAGCCTTATCTGAATCAAGAAATATATTTACTTTGTCAATGTTTTAAAAACAATGTGAAATTAGAAAATGATCTTCATAGTACCGTGCTAACATCATATAATAAGTTAAATTGGATATATTTTGATATTTGGTTTTATTTATTTGATTAACTTATTCAGTAGTGGAGGCAGACCAGTTATTACATATGTGGGTAACTGGAGAGCCTCCACAATCTCCCTGTCTGTATTTCAATGCTAAGGTAGAACATGCTTCAGTTAAGACTGCTGTAGTGAGGGGCTCCCGAGTGGCGCATCCAGTAAAGGCGCTTTGTGTGTTGCAGGATGCGCCCCATAGTCTGGATGTCACAAGTTCAAGTCCAGGCTATTCCTTTGCCGACCGAGGACGGGAGCTCCCAGGGGGCAGGGCTCAGTGGCGGCCGCCGGAGGGAGGGAGGGCTAGGTCGGCCAGGGTGTCCTCAGGCCGGGCGCCTGTGGGCTTGCCTGTAAGCTGCCCAGGGCTGCGTTGTCCTTCGAAGTTCTGGGTGGCTGCATGGTGAGTCTGCAGTGTGTAAAGAAGTGGTCGGCTGGTGGCACACACTTCGGAGGACAGCGTGTGTTTGTCTTTGTCCCTCCCGAGTCAGCGCAGGGGTGGTGGCGGTGGGCTGAGCCTAAAAATAATTGGACATTACTAAATTGGGGAGAAAACAATAAAAATAATTGGCGCCCACTAAATTAAAAAAAAAAGATTGCTGTAGTGTAAAAATGTAACCTCAATGTCCCTAGTTTTGTAGGTTTGTGTCGCAAGCATAATGTAATGTAATGCATTTCCATTGTTTTTGTAATGGTAATTCGCCCTGTGGGTTGAATCTAACTAACCTTTGTAAAGTTGGCCTTAGGTCCCATAATGAAGACTCTGTTGTGTTTTGTCAGCTTGTGCTGCATATTTTGCTCTGTACTTGTATTAATACTACCTGTTAAGATGCACTTTGTGCTTTACCTTTCACTAGAGTGCACTATCACTGCTTATCTAATTGTGATGAATCTTTGTAAGATCATTCTTTAGCAGATATTCAGAATATGAGGTGCCTGTCTGTCTGTCTGTCTTTATGTGCATATGTATTTGACTCTTACAGTTTTTACTTATATAGGGATGAAATCTAATTATTTTACAAAACTTATACGTCTGGTCCCCAAATTTACAGCAGATGCTTTTAATGCTTATTATTCTGCTTATTATGTGGTCCTGTGGTTAAAGAAAAGGGCTTGTAACCAGGAGGTCCCCGGTTCAAATCCCACCTCAGCCACTGACTCACTGTGTGACCCGGAGCAAGTCACTTAACCTCCTTGTGCTCCGTCTTTCGGGTGAGACGTAATTGTAAGTGACTCTGAGCTGATGCATAGTTCACACACCCTAGTCTCTATAAGTCGCCTTGGATAAAGGCGTCTGCTAAATAAACAAATAATAATAATAATAATATTCTGCAAGTACAGTTGGATTATGTACTAAAAATGTGTTGAGTGGACTATTGACTAAATACAGACCCACCCACCCAAACTGAACACAGGGCAACATTTGCATGTCATGATGTTAATAATAGTAATTACATTGTAATTCATGTTCTTATTGTTGTACCCCTAAAAAATAAGATATTAAATCGCACAGTGCACTGGGCTCTTGCTGTAGTTTATTCTTTTACTAATCTAG
Source organism: Acipenser oxyrinchus oxyrinchus (assembly GCA_030684275.1). Lineage (NCBI taxonomy): Eukaryota > Metazoa > Chordata > Actinopteri > Acipenseriformes > Acipenseridae > Acipenser > Acipenser oxyrinchus. The sequence goes on from CM060258.1 coordinate 26,260,838, forward strand.
TTAAAACATACTGTACATCGGTAAACCTGCCAGTATGTAGTGTAGTCAATATTATTATTATTATTATTTATTTCTTAGCAGACGCCCTTATCCAGGGCGACTTACAATCGTAAGCAAATACATTTCAAGTGTTACAGTACAGGTAACACAATAATATATCTAAACTCACAAGCATCATAAAATACAGCGAAATCAATCAATGGTTTTGTTACCTGTGTTTCATTTCCTATTTACACAGTACAACTATCCTAAAAAAAGAAAAAAAAGAAAAAAAAACAGGCAGAATAACTGAAAGTAATAGGCCACGTACTTATTTTTAATTAATAAATATTAAACTATTACATTCTTAGTCTAAACGATATACACTCAATACTCCTAGAACATATCATTCATATCTAATGGAAACTGTATGAAATATGTATTTAAAAGTCAGAGATTAAACAATTAACAAACTACACATCTCCTCCTGTAGTTTATTAGTTCACAGGTCAGAGCTAGAGCTGCTCTAATCAATATACAGATCCTCTGCTGGCCACTCGACTCAGTTAGCAGAGATCAAACCAGATAGTTGATTATAATGTCATACGATAGTAGTATCTGACACAGACAGGCCAACAGACTTCAGTGCCTTGCATTATCGATGAGTATCCATTAGTGTAACCGTCAGCAACACCAGCTTTCATGATTTTATTATTTTATATAATTAATTTATACTGTATTACATAACATGTACTGCCACAGGCACACCAAAGTTCTGAGACTGATGATTGACAGGGTCCGTTGGGTTTTGGGATTTTCAAGTGTTCTAATTTGGGGGCTGACAATTTGAATGAACTGTGCATGACCAGATTACAATTTTAAAACCTTAATATCTCTTTTAATTGTAATTATTATTATTTTTTTTGTTCGGATTGTCAAAAGGCTTGATTGCTTTTTTAGGTCATGTTTATACACCTCATAGTTTTTGAGGTATGGGTGGCCAAACAAAAATAAAATGTAGGCACCCTCTTTAACTCACTAAACTCTACTGAGAAATGTGTTGAACTCATATGGACTACCGGTATACTGAATCCCCAATAACAACATTCTACTGGTGAGAGCCTTGCACTGTCCCTGTGAAATTGGGATTCAGGTATTTCTTCTTCTTATTATTATTACTGCAATAATATTATGTAGTGGGAAATGTTGGTGAGTAGGGTAGTCTATTGTAGATTTACTTCCAGTATTTTGAAAATCTACTCAACTAAACATTTTGACTGGATACTTTTTATATCATTCACCTAAAGTGATTTTAGCTCTGTTTATAGACTACCATAAGGATCAGAATTGCTGAAGTTACGGTTCTGTAGGAAAACTTTTATGTATTATATATGTAATAGGTTTATAATAAATATATATGCAGTCAAAAAAGTGTTTAGCATATAATACATGGATAGTACACAGCACTGTCTTATGCAATCTTGTTTTTTTGTATTTGTGTAACGCTATGTCTGTATTTTTGTTTTGTTTTGTTTCCCTTTTTTATTATATATATTTTTATATTTATATACAGGGAAGGACAGACCTCCATATCATCCAGAACGGCACCCTCGCTGCTGTTAGGTACAGAGATGATATCCCCTGTCTAATAGTGAGACCTTATGACAGTGCAGTCGGGCCAAACTTTGTGCTGGTTGATGACAGTTCTCAGCCACATCAGGTAAGGATCATCACAGGCTGTCTTGCCTGTCTGTCTCTCCAGACGCTGGTGTTTTAGTAGGGTCTGGACCGCAGTTTCCAACCAGAGCTCCCGCTGTTGTGCTTCCTGAAGGGGCAGACCTGAGGAATAGCAGAGACACGCGTCCCGACCACTCAGAGAGAGAGAGGGAGAGAGAAAGAGAGAAAGCCCTCACCCAACCTCTCCGTGTCACTGCCATGATTGACAGGAGGACCCTTCAGGGCTCCCGAACTCCTCCTGCAGGATCATGCATGCATCAGAGAGCCAACACAGATCTCGCCCTGTTGCACATGCTCATTCATCGACATCAAAAACTTGGGTTCTTACATCAATATTTCATCAGAAGCTAGGAAAGCATTAAAATGTGGTCTGCTCTCATTTAGCATTGCAACGGCCTATATATGTTCTAGGATTAATTCATTTCAGCACCGCACAACCTGGCTTATTTGCAGACACTTAATTTACAGGATTTTGAGATTTCCAGATTTCATTCTGGTTCCTACAGCCCTGACAACTCCAGCAACTATCAGCAGACTACTCTATTCATCACAAGTGTACATGGCTGCAGCAGTAGCTTCTTCTACCAGATCCTCTTACTCCACTGGCTGGACCACATATTGAACTTTCTGCTCCCAAAGCAGGATTAATCCGATCCCATTCAACCAGGACTGGATTATGGCTCTTATAGTGCATGCAAAGGACTCTTTACACCTTACACCAGCTACAATCAAAACCTGTCAGGAATTCAATACCAATTTCGTTTGATGTCTATTACCTCCCCAACTCTGCTAGCAATACCAATTGTCTGTCTTCTCATGCGCGAAATCTCTAAGAGCTCTCCGACCGCTTCTCTTTCTCTTCTGCCTGTCTCTATACATATGCTTAGCAATTTGATTTGATGTCAATCTCCTCTCCAACTCTTATCAATCCCAGCTGTCTGTCTTCTCCTGCGAGGAATTTCTAAGAGCGCTCCGGTCTCCTCTCCTGCTCGCCTGCCTATCTCTATAGACATATCTATCGGCAATTTGATTTCAATTCTCCGTCAAGGCTGCTTCTCTCCATTCGATGATTTAATAATGGAAACCATATGCCTATCTGCATTTTTTGTTTTTTGAGATGCTCCAAATTTCCAGTTTTCCTACTCTGGGTATCCGCGGCAGTGATCTCATGCTCATTCTAGACTTCCTTCGTATTTCAAAAAACGGATCAGCTGCCGCAAGGACAATGTATTCAGCTTTCAAAAATCAACTCTCCGCAAGGCCATTTCATCCTCTGACCCTCTGTTCATCAATTCAAGCTGGTCCATTGTATCAAGGCATTGGTTTTCTTCACATCTCTCCACTTTGGTGTCCAGAGCAGGTCTTCCCTCGCAATTTTGCACTCCTCATTCATTCAGAATAGGGGCAGTCACATCACCAGCAAAAGCAAGTATCAACCAACATCTAATAAAAAATATGGAGAGCTGGACCTCATCAGCAGTAGAAGCTTATATTCATTCTGCACCATCCGAAATATCCTCTGTCCAGCAATCCATTGCTAGTATGTCCGGAGTGGGGATGACCTTTCCACCAAAGGTTTCCTCCTAAAAAGAATGGGGGTTTTTCCTTTCCACTGTGCGGAGGGTCTTCACATAGTCAGTAGGGAACAGCTTACCAACCCCTTTGTCACATTAAATGTTTTCTTTTATTGTGTTAAATGTTTCTCTCCTCCTTTCTTGTTTTCTTATGCATTGGCGATTCTCCTTTGGCTGTACACATCTTTAGCGGGTCCGTTCTTTGGGGGGTTAGTGATTCCACTTTCTTCAACCCTTTGTTAAGCTTCTCTTCATTTAACTCTTAGAGGAGGGTTGTCCATGAGTCGGGTAATTTAACACCCAGGTTTTACCCAGGTTATCAGGTACCCATGCCAACCTCTAATATATATATATATATATATATATATATATATACAGTATATATATATATCCCCAATGTTCCTGTGTTTCTTTAAAACGTGACAGCACTATGTTACCGTACCGTTATTCCAGGCGTCCACAGCGTTCCTGTCTTTCTTTAAAACTGACAGTATTTCATTTAACAAAAAACAAAAAAGATTATGGAGCTTTCTCAGGAGAAAGTTTGAACACCCCGCTGCTGAAAGTGTGTGCGAGAAAATGTTGTTTGTAAATGTTTTATAGCAATTTTTTTTTTTACAATAGACAGGAAATACGCTAATATGCTTTTCTGCAAGTTATCATTTAAAACATTCCAGATTGTATGATCTATTAAAACTTCTTAGTCAGGTAGTATAGAGACAAGCTCCCACTGTTACCCATATTGCTTAATACAACATGTGCTACCCTAATCATGTAGATGTCCTTGCTTATATACTGTATCATATATTTCTATAAGCAAATATTGCATTTGATCTGACAGCTATAGACATAGACAAGACAAGAACATTTCAGCAGTATACATATTTTATATACCAAAGAACATTAAAGGGTTGTTTTTTATATGAGTGGGGATTTACTTTTGAGACAGATTCCACTAAATTACTATTGGAAGGGAAACACAGAGCTTGAGCATGTATACCTGTGCACACATAAAGGTCTCATAAACAGAAGAAATATGGTCTTTGTAAATCTGTCTTTACTTTGATGGGGTTCCAGATTCAGCAGTATTTCATTACAAGCCTATAGCTCTGATAAAGCATGTACAAGGGAGTAGGTCTGTACCTGCACTCATAAAACCTGGCTTCACAAGGCAGGCAGCTGTGTGGGCTTTTCTGATGGGTTTTCCTGTTTACGAGGCTGTTCGTTTTTTGCTCAAGCACTGTCATATTAAAAAGAAACACAGAGTAAAACATGACTTATCATTTTTACCTTGTGCATGTGCTACAAAACAACCATCGCATTTCATTTAGACCATTACAGATTTGAGTTATTTTTCATAGATGTGAACTCCGCACAATTTATTTTGTGCATACAGTTATCTTATACAACACTTGCTTGTGTCTGTCAGACTAGCTTGGTTGCAGTATTCTTCACTCTGGGTTTGGATGAATCGAAACTTGAAATATGCACCAGCTATGTTTGTCCATTGCCTATGGACTGTTGATGTAGTCAACGTCACATTTTTATTTTAAAGGCTTAAAAGGTATAACATGAAAATATTATTAAACATAAATGTTGTAACAATGTAAATGTGCTCTTTTTAAAAACACTCTTCATCTGTGAGATGTCATAACTAAGGCCCTGTGAAAATCGTGGACATCTTCTTTAAAATTCACGGCAGTGTCATGGATAAAGTATCGTATTTTGCGGAATGTGCACGGAACTATTTTATATATAGTGTACAGATTATATTCCGTGTTTAAAAAAATAATAGACATCATCAAAATCAACGTCAAAGTAGCTTGTAAAACGGTATTGTAATAAACATCCTGTAGGTAAAGTGTATCTGCAAGGACAGCTCTCAGTTCTAGTACGTCAGATGCATGTTCACCATTCAGGTCCTGCAAAGCAAATACAATGTGTAACCCATACTGATCTTGGGCATCAGTCAACTCGTCAGTGACCACTGACAAGCAACCAGACTGTTTTACCAATTCCATAATCTCCTGCTTGTGATACTCGGCAACTTTAGGTAAATATTCATGTCTCGGCTGGGCAGATGAAAGAATCACTCCTCCATTTGCTACACTCAGTCTGAAGAATTTATGTAACTCTTGGTTGTCCAGTTTTACAAGAGGGATATTTGCGCAAACAAATGCCTCTGTCAGGTCAAAATTTGATGTGTTGCGTGCTTCACGGTTTTGAGTGGACTTTTGGAACATGGAAGTCACCCTTTTTTTTTTCTTTGCAAGTAAAGCAGTCACAGTACTGCTCTGGATTTCCGCCTTTCTTTTTCTGTGAATATTTGAATCTAAATGCCTGTCAACCACCGATTCTCGGTAGTGATCTACAATAACGTTGCAGGATGTACAGAAGAGCTTACCTCCATCGCTGTGTAAAACTTTTGCTGGATACTGCTTACGTGATCTGCTGCAGACACATTTTTAGCCTTTTTAGAGACATCCAATGTCTTGCTTACAGTGTGTAGTATTTTAAGTTTCCCACCTAGATTGCATATAGTCACATGACAATCACTGTACAGTACGCAGTCATATAGCAGAGCTGTACAGTTGCGTTAATGTGATTTTTTTGTGTGTATGAAATACAAATAATAATTTTGAAATGTATTTTTATTTCTTAAGAATATTGTAAAAATCGTGGTATTGAGCTAATTTCATGATTTCCGAGCAGCCCGTGAAATCGCGATTTACACATGGCCTTGGTCATAACCAACCGGGTTTACTGATAGTTGGGCAGGGTTGCTAAAATGGCTCATCTGAGGATTATTTTACAGCATTTTTTTTTTAGCATATAAAAAACAATAAGTATAAGCTTTACAAATGTATAACAAATCATCTTTCTTAATGTTATACACTTATGTGAGCGAACAGGATTTGACAGTTGTTGCTCAGAAGTGCTCTCTTATTGGTAGAAATTAGCATTTTGATGTCTTGTGTTTGTAAAATGCTTTGACAAATATTATATAGAACAATGTAAAAGTTCTGGAGCTGACCACCATAGCAATTGTGCAAACAACATACATGTAAAGTATATAATGTGCTCCCTAACTTGAACAAGAAATGTATTACAATAAAACAAAGGTTGTAGCTTTGGTTTATGATTTATTTGATATGGCAGAAAATTAAGGACAAGTATTAAGTTATCTGAAATGTAATTATTTGGATTTCTAGTGTCCAAAGAATGAAACTGAATGAGCATAGAACAGCATTCACAATAATTTGGTTCAGAATAAATTCCATTAGATTATTATTGGTTTTTGTATTCTAATATTGATTCTCATTAGCTGCACACATGTTTATTTATTGATGTTTTCTGCAAAATTTGACCTATTTTTAACATATGTTAGATAGTCACCCATGTGGACCTATTTTTCTTTTCATAATTTACGGGGAAGGAAGTACAGCAGGACCGCTATATTATCACACTAAATTACAGAATACACACAATTCCTAAGGAGTAAAAATAAATAAGGTTTACCGTTACTAATACATTTACAGTAAATAATATGTGCATTGGTCTTTATATTTATACAATGTTCGTGAGTATAAATTTTACTAGATATCATTTGTGATTACAACATCAGATATATATGCTCAAAATTAAAGCAGATATTTGAATACAAAAAATTGGGATTTATCTAATTACAAAGCAGTACAGTAGACAAACAAACAAGTACACATTGCATGTGCCCCCCACCCTCCCCTTATAATAACACCCTCATTGTTTTTCTACTTAGTTTTTTCATAGAATTGAGTATTGTGAAGCTATAGATGATTAATCTATGGCACTGCTGAATCCGTTCATCATAAGAAGAGGTTTGTGAGAGATACAGATGTTATCTCTCACATACTGCATTCTTAACAATTTGCTGGGAACACAATGGGCCATGGTGGGCAAATTGCCCTTGTAATACATTTACTATGTATGGGGCAATTTGCAATGTCTTTCCAAAGGGCTTACAAAATAGGAGGAAACCCCCAATTCCTTCTGCAAATGACATTTCTGATTTATTGCAAAAAACAAAAAGTACACTGATAGGTAATATCTTAAACGTTTGTCTGCTTGATTTATAAGTTTTACTTGAGTGTTTTTAAATTAAATTGGAATCTTAGCAACACATTTGGTAACCATAATTACTTTATGTGATAACTGTTCTACAGATTTTAATATTCAGCACAAAATAAAAGGATTTTCAATTAAAGGCTGCTTTTGGATTGAGTCCCCCATTTACATATAATTTGCTTTGGTGCAGTTGAAATTATAAAAAAAATAGCCACCTGATTATAACATAGACTTCATAGTTATACATCTAAATTATAATCATTTGTATCTGACATTAATATCACATCTTATCTATGTCTAGCAAAAAAGTACAGGTTAATTTACTGTGCTTTAGTTAAGCTACTTCAGGAAAAAGTAGGGAAAGTCATTTCAACACTGTAGGGAAAGTCATTTCAAAATCAAGGGAAGTAATGTTAAAACTTTACAATGCATTAGTAAGACCTCACCTAGAATATTGTGTTCATTTCTGGTCACCTCGTTACAAAAAGGATATTGCTGCTCTAGAAAGAGTGCAAAGAAGAACGACCAGAATTATCCCGGGTTTAAAAGGCATGTCGTATGCAGACAGGCTAAAAGAATTGAATCTATTCATTCTTGAACAAAGAAGACTACGCGGTGATCTGATTCAAACATTCAAAATCCTAAAAGGTATAGACAATGTCGACCCAGGGGACTTTTTTGACCTGAAAAAAAGAAACACGGACCAGGGGTCACAAATGGAAATTAGATAAAGGGGCATTCAGAACAGAAAATAGGAGGCACTTTTTTACATAGAGAATTGTGAGGGTCTGGAACCAACTCCCCAGTAATGTTGTTGAAGCTGACACCCTGGGATCCTTCAAGAAGCTGCTTGATGAGATTCTGGGATAAATAAGCTACTAACAACCAAATGAGCAAGACGGGCTGAATGGCCTCCTCTTGTTTGTAAACTTTCTTATGTTCTTATGTTCGTATGAACCTGCAAGTAATTGAATACAAGCCTCCAAGGTTAAAAAAGATAAATATATTTTTTTGGGGATCTCAATAAAAAAAGAAGAAAAAAAGTAAATATATTTTATGGCTACTCACCACATCACTATTTACCAGTGTTAACATTAATGCAATAACATTTTCACAAAAACAATCTGAAACATGGTAGAAAAAGAACCTTACTGAAATTGGATCAGTTTATAAGTGATTCAAAATTAGTCAAAATACAATATCCTGGATGTTGCCCCTTTCAAGGCAGTGTACTCTTAATATACTGTATACAGAACTAGACATGTATTTTTGGGGGGATTTGATGAGCATAAGCAATAGAGCCATATTCAAACTGCTACCTACAGGGGGAACCTTCTTTCTCTTTCGTGGTTGTTCAAGTAAAAACTGAGTCGTCTCAACTCCTGCAGCTATTTGTGCTCAGACAGTTCACTGGAGTAAACTCTACCCTTGAAATCTCATTCTAGGTCAGACAGAGCATGAAGGAACGGGATTGATTTCTCAGATCATCAGTTACAACACAAGGAATCCGCCAGGCCTCAGGCAAGGAGAAATGAAACAATAAGGGAAGGAGGCTAGAAAGGACACTTTTGATTGCTTCACAAGGAAGCCACACTTCACACATTGGAGTCTGAGCAGCAGACGGGGCTGTTCCTGCTTTACTGTCATTAAATTAACTGAACAGATCTAATAACTATGCAGGAAATGTCAGAACAGGTTAATCCTTGATCATTTCTTGTCATTGAACAAAACAGACACGTTCCTACTACTTCCTGCATGTTGCAAGATCTCACCAGTCCTAAATATTTCAATATTTCAATATTTTGAAAACTGCCAGGAGCCATACTTCTTCAATTTTCTTCTTCCATGCTTGTAATCTGCCCAAATCCCCCAAATCTGTATTTCTTTCCTTCTAAGACAGTGTTTATATTATTCCTCCTGCTTCCTTCTATACAATGAAACAGTAAAAGAGGATATGCTTCAAGGAAAACACATTTTCATTCTAGTTTACTATCTTCTACTAAATATGGCGGCGTTTTTATTTATCCTTATTACCAGTACACACTTCCAGATTTAGCCTCACCCACTTCAGGCCTCTTTCTGAGCTAGATTGGAATTGCTACATGACACGCAATTGGATACAAATGTCACCTGACCCTCCCCCGACTTTCATTGCACATTCCACAGTACTAGCACTGCCTTAAGGAATGAAACCTGAAACGCTAGACTGAGAAACCGCTCATAGAATTGAATGGGAAAATTGACGTACGCATGTACGGCATGGTACTGTAAGTGGGTTTTCATTTGACGTACGTGTGTATGTCATGGTGTTGAAGTGGTTAATTGAACTATTCATTCACTTAATTAGACCTTTTTAGTTGTTTTCAGCTTTTAAACATTTTTTTTTACTACAGGAACTTTTTAGGAGCTGAGTACAATTAAATAGGTCTTAATTAAGCACAATATTAGTTCAATTAAAGGTTTAATTAAATAATTGAGACCGCAGTTGGAAAGAAAACCAGAAGACACAGTTGGTCTCCAGGACCAGGAATGGGAAACCCTGCTTTAATGTGCCATTATTCGTTTTTAAAAAATAAATAAATAAATAAATAACTCAAGAAATACATAGAAATGACAATAAAGGCGATTATGAAAAATGGGGCTGATTATTTAAAAATACATTTTCATTTTTACCCAATAAATGACAGTAAAGTGATTAAAGTTCCTTCCATTTGTCATATCCTGATAGATAGTAATTCATTTGAATTTACCAATCTTGAACTTGCACACTGTCAAATATTGTTGTGTAAATGTCCTCCTTGTCCCTAACACCATTTATGTTTAGGAAATTAAAATGATCTAACACCCCTAATTGAGAGAGAGCAAGGAACCCTTGACTGTTACCTACATACAGCACAACATTGCAGTATGCTGGTGGTGCTTTCTGGGAAAGTACTGTATAGTACTGCATAGTCTTATCTGTAAGGATATCAACCATCTCCAGGGAATACGTCTGTTACGTAATCCATGTTACAGGCAAGGCACCACCACAGGTATCTATTAAACAAGCAGTTTTTTTGTGCCCCTGGGGATTACAATGGCATTTGCCTTAAATCTTGAAAACTCAGGTGCTGGCCATTATCAGTACTGTTTTGAACAGAGCAGCAGAAAATCTGCTTGTGATATAAAATCAACTGTGCACAAAGGCAGACACTCATAATGAAGGTAAGAGCTAAGGTGCCACCAGCCACTGCCTGTTAGGTATCTTTACATAGTTCAGTATTAAAGGGCTCCTTCCTCGGACTAACTGTAGATTGAGAATCCATGTTTCCTTAATGGGAAAGGGCAACACATGTTGTTGTATATTCTTTGTATTTTTTGCTTTGCAAGGTCGGTTATGGAGGAATTCATTTTTGTTTGTCTGGTGGTGATTTAGTGATTTTATTTTTGTATTATATTTAAAAAACCATTCAATGTTTCCTGAACAAGCTTCAGGGAAGACACAGCAGCCTGGCTGTTGGTGGCATTGCTGCAAGCTAGATTTGTTAACTCGCTAGACTAAAGAACAACAACGTCATTGAGAATCGGATTATTATATTACATGAAAAATATATGGAAAAAAGAAAACTATTGGTCTGTGAAAAGACAAAGCCTTAGTACTTTGTACCTGTTGCAGCTGTGACTTGCAAACACCACCAGCTGCTTTTTAAGAATTTAATGAATTTATCAATAAAAAATAATGCTGAAGCACCTACGCTCTTCTTAATACAGGGCTTCCTATAGAATGCAGAAGCAATGAATAAAGTTTTTTTTTCTCTTATTTGAAAAATGCCGGTATTTTCTCCTCAATATTTGGATGGATACTCCAATTCATGAAATGGTTGTCAATAGCTGTCAACACCTTAAAGTCGCGCTGCCAAAAGGACGTCCTTTTGATGTATTCGCGTGACAACGTCACACAGTCATGACTGTAGAGTCGATTTTCAAGTGCATATAAACCAAGCCAATGACTAATGACTTTCATCTCAATCCTTTACTGGCAGTTAATGTTAATGTTAATGTTAATGTTAATGTTAATGTAATTCCATAAACTTACCTATTTTGCACTTCCATGGGTTATATGGGTCTGAAATTTTCTGTTTGGAAAGAAATACATGTTATTGTAAACAGATTAAAGAAACCTCTATCAGTCTTTTCAGACTGATAGAGGTTGGTCACCTGGAGGGTGAAATTGTCTCCTCTCCTTCAATTAAGTCCTTTCTGTCAATTACCAATCAGTTACTTTCCTTTCTGACTGGCATGCTTTCAGCCAGAAACATGCTATGATCCAAATGACACTGAGAAGGGTAAATGCAGAAAGTTAAAGTATACCATATTTCCTATAGAAAATTGAACCTTCCTTTTAACTTAAAGTAGTAACAGATATCATATACATGTTTGCTATAACATGTGACTTTCTGCACATTTGAAAGCTATGTAGCTAATGGAAGTGCAAAATGGGTGAGATTTTTGGAATTATTATTAATGATGGCTTTGTGGCTTTAATGACCTGCTGGAGAGTTCAGGCCTAAGGACTCTTATAGATCATTAAAGGTCCAACACAACAGTCAATAATACTTAAATAAGATCCAGAATCCTAGTTTCTGGTCTCTGCTGGTTTATGTTCTGTGCATGTTACACTACAGTGATGTCATCAGCTTTGGATAGTGGAGATATTATTTTATTTCACTTCAATGAATTCAGTAGGCTGTCTTCACACAAGGATGCTCACAGTCTTATTCAATCATTCAAATAAATTAAGCTAAAGACATATGCTATTTGTATCCCTTTGTAAATGATTGTCATGACAATGGTGATCATTATGTGTCTCCATTTTATATCTAATCACTCTTTAGAGAGTGGTCATTAGCATGTGTTTGAACAACTCCCAGAAGTCAAAGAAAATCACACACAAAATAAAGAACATCATCACAAGCACTAAACCTGAATTCATAATATCAGTACTCCTCAATAGTTAAACACTAGAACCGCCATGGTTATACCTCATACCTAAAACCACCGCCGACAGTCAGTATTCCTCAATAGTTTAAAGCCTGAACATAAAAATACATATTTTTTAGAATTTCCAGTTTAATTGAAAAGGACAAATTTAATTCTCAAAAAGCCAACAGAGAATGCAATTATTGTTATTTATTTTGCTTTTTATAACTGTGATCCCTTTGATATTGTATCAAAGTGATTTAGTTTGTGATTAAAGCACATTTTGAAATCGGGGACAAAGCAAAGCAGACAGCATGGCCCAAATGACACAAAATATAAATTGCTTGCATGAAACCTCATTACCTGAAGCTGGAAGCAAAACCCATGGACTTTTTATCATGGGCTGTGAGACAGAATAGGATTGTCTCTTTCGTTGCTTAACACTCTGTAGTACTAAAGTTAGTATTTAGGATTTTCCAAAATGCAGTGGTTCCTATTTTTATCTTGCTGTCTGATTTACAGTATATATACAAAATTGATATTTTTCATTGATTATTGTCATTAATAGCTTACGTATAGTGAGTCATCAAAGCCCAGTCTTCATATTCTGCCTTGCATACAGTGAAGCCTGAATGCACTTTTGGGAGTTAGCCTTGTAATTTGTGCTGAATCAAAAATTATATTTATATTTTAAATCTGACTATAATAAAATCCCATAATTGCCTCACTTCTTAGAAGAAGACACCTTTACATAAGTTGATATTCATTGACAAAAAAACTTCGGAATGTGCCAGGCTGTTTCACAGTCAGAATATGAAGGCAGAAAATATACTTTTTTAGAAATCCTTTTCAATGTCTGCATGCTTTGTGTACAGTGGAGATTTGGTGCATGCTTTGGGCACGGGTGCACTTACAGAAGGTGATTAGAGGTGTGGGGAACAGTTAAGTTTGCAAAGATAAACATGTTTTTTGCCAAAAAAGTTAATTCTTGCTCATCTATTTCAGTTACATTTCAGTCAGAGCAGCAAAGATCAATTGACTATCTGTACATTTTGGAAATAATTTAAGAAAATGTTGGTTAACACACAAGTTACACATGTATTCAGGGACTAGCGTAATCCATTTAACCCATAAGAACTATCCATGGGTCCTGTGAACCCAGAGCACTTTTAACCACTTCACTTCAAATGAAGCCCCTTCTCAGGTACCAGATTTTGAAAATAATAATAATAATGTTTTCAAACCTGTAATTGCTATAAAATGTTAACATATGATGAATAAAACACAAATAAATTACCTAAACTGTGTTTTTCATTTACCCTTTAAGCTGCTGTGTACTACATAATCATATTCAATATAGAGATAAAAACACGTTTTTTTATTTTATTTTTTATTTTTTTGTTTGAACAATGAAAACAAAAACACTGCTAATAACGCTAATAACAATAATAATCAGTAAACAGTAATTATCAAATAAAAATCAAACATCAAAACGTGTGCCAGTATCGACTTGCTCTGTGCCATTTATTGAAATGTTCAATACAACAGAACCCGAGGTTGCCTTCACAACGACTGCACATTTTTCTTGTGTCCTTTCTTTTGTTTTCATTTTTGTAGCAGACCCTGCACCTTTTTTGCGGTCCCTGCTTCCCTTGTGTTTGTGGGATAGTCACAAATGCGTGTACAGGGCTACTTTGCGCAGGCATTGTGATGGATCTGGCTGCCGCAGACGTCTGCTTTATTGACTTGTACCCAGTACTGTGTTTTGATAGTATTTCGTCACAGCACTGCCATTTCAAACCAAACAGCTTCCCGTTTGCAGCTGGCTTCCCTGTAAAGTAGCTGCATGCTCTTTTGTTTGTACACTCACAAAGGTAAGTGATTAGCTTTTCGAGAACAAAAGCCAAAAAGCACTCCAATGGAGAACGCAAACTCTCAAGTTCTACGGCGGGGTGCACATCTGTGTAAACGGGTGCAAAATCAAATGATGGAGTACTGGCATCATCGTAGGGATCAGTAATAAACACCCAGTCCCCTGCTGTTCTTGGCTCCACATCCTCTTCATCATCATCACTGAATGATATGTCAGCATCACTGTCACTGGCATTGAAATCCTCTGAACCAACTTCGAAATCTTCATCACTCCCGTTGTCGCTCTCCACGTACTTTGCCATGTTTAGCTTTCGTTAAAAACTATATAAACTACAACTAATAAACTAATAATAAAGCCAAAAATAATAATTTAAAACACTATAGATATACTTGTAAAAGTTGAATGGCTTCCCACAATATATCTCAGTCTTCTAAACGCCCACAGCTAGATTGGAAACGCTACATGACACGCAATTGGACACAAATGTCACCTGACCCTCCCCCGACTTTCATTACACATTCCACAGTACTAGCACTGCCTTAGAGAATGAAACCTGAAATGCTAGACTGAGAAACCGCTCATAGAATAAAATGGGAAACTTGACGTACAGCATGGTACTGTAAGTGGGCTTTCATTTGACGTACATGCGTACGTCATGGTGTTGAAGTGGTTAAAATGCCCACTGCTCTTCTGCAGTGTGCAACTGCTCACTATGCCCTCTAGTGATGTCATGGCACCAGTTGTATGGTGGCATTCTTGCTGGGCTGGCTACTCTGAATTTCTGCACAGGTGAGTATTTGGGTCCAGGGGACTATTTCATACCTTTCTAAACATTGCCTGGATAAACAGTCACATTTTCTACATGTCTGCAGCCCCAAATGAGAGTCTAACACGCTCTGAATTCCTCAAGGAGCTTGGGAAAGCCAGAGCTCATCCCTTTATGGAGCGCAGAATGACCAATATCAAAGTAACTCGCAAACCTGCTCCCTTACAGTGGATATTCACTGCCTGCTGACCCAATCCCTGCAGATAATATTCCCAAAATCCAAACGGAAAAGGTGTTCCATTTGTCCGTCGAAGGACAGAAAGACAATCTCCTGCGTCTTGTGCAAAAATACCGACTGTCTTCAATATGCCTGCCACATGTTCAAATTGCATCCGAGCAATGAAACTGCTCTGAAATATTTCAATAGTGTTGCTTTCTTTTGCTAAAGTGCTATGGATTTCAATTGCCTGTTTCTTAGACCAAATAAATTATGGGTCCATTGGATCCATGTATAGTACTTAATTAACTTTTTTGTGTATAGTAGTTATGGGTTAAGTTTGATAGTGCTGCGTTTCAAAAAAGATTTTGCTAGCAATCTACCGGCTTCACTGCAGTTTTATATTAAGCACCTTACAGGAAGAATCATTCAGCTTCCTTGATAACTTTGATGTTTCTTGGTGAGTTTTCCATCTAGTAACCCAATGTATGAACTACACATTTGTATTTTTGTAAATAGAACAGATTATCTCATGTAAAAAAAAAGTTGTTATCAATTACTTACAAATGTAACTATCTTTTTTTTAATGTCTATCCATGTGTACAGTGGTGTAGCCTGGGGAGTGGTTTCAGGGGTTTTAACCACTTCTGAAAACTATTCATTTTGTCGTGTATCTGTGTGTATAAAGTTTACAGTCACCTCTGTGCACTCAAACTGATGCAGCCTCCAGCCAGTGCTCTTTTTCACGGTCAACTAAAAGCGTACTTTTTGCATGTCACCAGTCTAAAGGCTGATTGAACATCCTACATCAACTGCAAGACCATCATTTTTAATTTACATCTGAACTTTGTACAGTTTTGTCCTACTTCTGAAACATGCAGCTTGATGCTCTTCACTGAAAAATGTCCACACAAGAAGGGGGAGGGGGGTTGTTCTAAATTATAATTGCCTTATTTTGTTGTTGTGAGGTCCTGAAACAACAATGGGCCTGCTTTTCAAGAAATGTGGTAGAACGCAAACATAAAGCAAAGTGCTGTGCATTTGAGCTGGATTGTGCCACCCCTTCATTATGTAATTATGAAAGGAGTTCGAGCTGTGTGCTGATGGAATTCTGTTAGCATGACCAATGAAAAAAAAGTGGGTCAGAAGCTGCTAGCAAATCAGGAGCAACTGACAGTCCCTTTAGGAAAATAATAGCCTTTGCTGTGATTTTGATTAAAAAAAGCTTTGTTGATGCAGTATTTAGAAATATTTCCATTCATTGAATAATTTTGGCATATATGACTGTAGGGTTTAGTCATATTCATAAGCATTCATTATTTTTATACTTCCAGCCTGCAGTATAGAGCTTATTTCAGATTTAACCCTTTGCGGTCCATTTATTAATTCTGCGTCAGGCTCGCCAGGTCTAATTTATTTTCACCGCAGCGCAGTTAATTTTAGGCAGCTGTTTAAAAGTATTTTTCCACAGTCAAACGGGTTTAAATGGCCCTGCATATCAACAAAGCACTCACTAGGGATCTCCAGCCCCCCACCCTTTAGTTTGCTATCGCTTTCACATATGCTACCAAATAAATAATAATAATAATAATAGTCGTACATACCGATCAATCATCTCCTGATGACTCGTTTTATCACCAAACTCCTCAATAATGCAATCCAAGTCATTATTTTATTGCTATAACATCTCAAAAAGCTCTGCAAATGTCCGTGATAGTCTCTGTGCGCTGATACTGTAACACCCAGCTTGTTTCCATATGACCGCCCCATCTGATGCCAGGGGCTAGTATGACTATTCATGAGCTCGCCTTTTTTTTTTTTTTTTTCGGCTTGTCTCGGCTCCTTTCGTTCCCCACTCGGCCACTGAATGGTTTTCGGCTTTTCCGTTGAAAAACCGACTTTTTTGCGCTTTTTGCGTTTTTTGGATGATGTCGGACAGGGTCCGACAAAGGACCTGATGGGAATAATTGCAATGTTGGACCCAGTCCGACAATGGACCGCAAAGGGTTAAAGTATATGGGAACTGTGGTTTGGAACGTGGATTTGGAGGTGCTTGTGTACAAAAAAAATATGTGTGTGTGGCCCAAAACAATGCACATAACTTGTGGAACATATATTTGCGATAACAAAATCTTAAAAGTTAATGCTTTTCAACAAAACAGACAATAGCTTTTGTGTGTAAAGTACAGTAATCTGTCATGTATCCGCTCGTCACATATCTGCCCTACCTGTTTATCCGCCATGATCAAGCTCTTCAGCAATGTTGATGTTTTTTTTTTCCATAAATCTATGCATTTTGCTGCAGTGTAAATTACCCGACACTAATGTAAGTGTATGCAGCACTGTGGCACAGCAGGAGCCCTGCGCATGAAGAGGGTTTTTGTGTAAATGTATATTGTAAATAGTGTGTATTTATTGTAATTAATTAATGATGTACCTGACGCATCTGGAAGAGCCTGCCTGCTGTGTGTGATTACCAGGTGTGGTAGCGAAGAGTGAGTAAGCAAGTCAAAACCACCGGTAGCTGGAGTTTGTTTACTGTTGTAGAGATGATTAGTTCAGAGATTGTAGATCCCACCAAAGTTTCCGTACACTCTGTTGTATGTACTCTATGTATATAGATATATATATATATATATATATATATATATATATATATATATATATATAAGTGTTTGGAAAGAGTGTGCTTTCTCTGTCACTCGCTCCCTCGCTCCTTTACCACGTACTGTTCCCTTTTCGTAATGGGATCAAAAGCACCTGTGTTTCAAATAAACCTCCCCTTGCCTGGTTAGTCTGAGACGCAGTCAACCCCGTCTCTGCTGTCATTGAAATCGATCAAAGCTAACATGCAAATTAAAAACCCCAAAAGTTATGCTGACCACTGGCACTAACACAGACAGAAAAGGACAGGGTAAAACATGTCGCCAAAATCGCATTAAAGGGCAAAAGCTGTTTTATCCCATTTGCGTTGTTATTCAAAATAAGGGGACACTGCATTACAAGTTTGCTCCATCAACAAAATCTGGCCCAATGATTAATGACCATGATTAAAGGTAGCCACAGAACACTTTAAAATGTGAAGGTGACTCGGAGGCTACAGGTAAACAGCAGCTCCTCTCCAGTTAACGGCAGGGTGCCATTCCTCTGCTTTCTCTCCATCCAGAGATACTATTATCCTTTCTAGCCCAGAGACGCTTTGCATGTTCCAAAGTTCCACTTCTCTGCTTTAATATCAATGCTGTGAATCCAAGCCCATCATTTTCTTCCTCGAGCTCAAGAGATCAATATCTGCTGTGTACCAAGAGCTTCTAGATTAGCAGTTATACACACAGACGTAATAGCTTCTGAACCATGACACAGCCTTTAAACTTACAAATGCACTCATTTAAATTATTTCCACTTATATAGGTCACTCTCACTTTCCAGTCCAAGAAACTTTAAACATTTATTCTTAAAATTGCCATTGTTTCTTTTATGCAGTGTGGTTAAAAAGCCATAGAGCACTGGCATTTGGTAAATGACTGCCTCAACTTTCACTGTGGCCCATTAGATTGTGAAACCCAATTTGATAATACCAGTGAAAAAGGAAATTCCAAGACAAAGTGACATAAAGAAAACAGACATTATTCCAATACCATTAGCACTGCACGCCACTGGGAAAAATACAGAACCATAGCAATATATATATATATATATATATATATATATATATATATATATATATATATATATATATATATATATACATATTATTACAAAGCCAAATGATCTTCATTTTTTATTTCCCATCTCATTTATTACCAATGATGTGTGAATAAAAAAAGAAAAACAATCAGGATTACAATGACTTTCATTATAATGAGTACATAAGGGATGCCAAATGACAAGTCAATATTCCATTTTCTCCAAAGCGTTTTTGTCGTAGAT
Organism: Acipenser oxyrinchus oxyrinchus; assembly: GCA_030684275.1. Classification (NCBI taxonomy): domain Eukaryota; kingdom Metazoa; phylum Chordata; class Actinopteri; order Acipenseriformes; family Acipenseridae; genus Acipenser; species Acipenser oxyrinchus. The sequence goes on from CM060258.1 coordinate 26,279,977, forward strand.
GTCACCACAGAGCCAAGCATTTTATGATATTAACACTGTATGGTCACTTTCTTAGTGAAAATCAGGGCCAGAGATGCATTTTTATGGCACTTCTGATTTTAGCTCCACCTGCTTCCAGTGACGTCATTCCAGCCTTTGCAATATAGAGCTTATTTCAGATTTACAGTATATGTGAACTGTGATTTTGAACGTCAGCACACCCCTATGTATGACTGTACAACATTAAATATTAGGAAATGATTCAGTACCATCAGCCAATCAGCTTCCAGTTCTATGAAGCTTCTATCAGACGGTAGATGCCCACTGGAACCTCACAGCATCAAAATTCTAATGTGATCAAAAAAACATTACTTCTTATAGGTATTTTTCTCTAATTATGTGTGTGATCCTTTATGAACATTTTCGGGACTAATTTTTCACAGGATGTAAGGATGGTTTAGCGTCATGACCAGGTGCTGCGATGTTTGGCGTTAGCATTGGAAGACAAGCACAGCATGACCAACAGGTTGCCTCCAATTCTAGCAATATATGACACACCAAGAACAAGATTCCTCCGGCCAGGGGAGCAACCACCAAGAAAAGGTTTTAAAACCAAAACTCATTTAGGACAACTGGAAGCTGATAGAGACTGGAAAATGTTGGAAGATGTTGGACAACAGCGTATTTTCCCACGTGAGATTGCCACCACTAACCTTGAACCTGATATTGTCTTGTGGTCTGGATCAGCACACCTTGTTCACCTGGTGCAGTTAACAGGGCCATGGGAGGATGCTGTGGAGGAGGCGTATGAAAGGAAGAAACTTCGGTATGCTCAACTACCTGCTGCACGGAACAGCGAGGATGGAGAGTCCAGGTTTACCCAGTAGAGGTGGGTTGTCAAGGATTTGTGGCACACTCCACAACCCGGTTTCTCAGAGACATCGGATTCAGTGGTCAAGAGTTGCAACTGCCTCTAGTTGAGACAAAAATATTCTGGTTGGGGACCTCATCAAAGCAACGTTGATGTAAAGGAAGATAAGTACGCTGGGCTTCAGAAAGGGGTGATGCTGGGACCCCAGAATTACTGTCGAGCCCTCTTAAGGTGTCGTGGGCTAGTCGACGAAACTCCAAGGATGGAAGGTGCCCACTTGAAGACCCCAGAGAAGTACCCTACTCAGCTCAGTCCAGACGGTTGTCATGCTGATGCCCTAGGGAGGCCTCACTGTGGTTGATCCCTGGAGCCAGCATTGCAGCCATTGTGTATGCTGATGTGCCAGGGAGGCAAAATAGGCTGATCCGTGGAGCCAGCAATACACTTCAGCCATCAACAACAGGCAGAAGGATATCTACATGGTTACCGTAAATGAAGCTATGTCTTAGTTGGTGCTTATCTTGGCTAGAGCTGAGTCCAATATCAGCATGAGGTTTTAACACCTACTCTCATGTAATGGAAATCTAAAACCTTTTCTCAGTGGAAGGGTACCCAACGAATCAATACAAGTTCAAGGTAATGTGTGTTTTAAAGTGTATAAAATAGTGAGAAATTGTTTTCTAATAGCAATAGTGTCCTCTATATGAACACTCTACCGTGTGGTTGTTAACTCCAGTCGTGGTCATTAAGATGGGGAAACTGGGGCCTTGATTGGCTGACCAACCAACTTATCAATTGTTCAATTCTGAAATAAATGCAAGTGTATATAAATGGTTGCATAATTGCTCGTTAAGTGTGGTGGGCTGTAGAAACAATCTGTGGGAATGGTAGTGCCAGAACTGGAAGTGCTTTGGGTTTTGTATTTGTACCAGGGAGATAATTTCCCATTTAAAGGTGCCTGAGCATAGCTTATGTTTTTGTTTATTTTGTATTTAGCAACAATAAAAGTGTGCAAAAGCACTGAAATTTAGGATTATTTACACTCCTGATTTTACTGACCTGACCATTGTCCATCCTGTCACAATTGTTAATAATGAAGTATTGATCACAGATGATGAGTAAGTAATGTTATTATTATTATTATTTATTTCTTAGCAGACGCCCTTATCCAGGGTGACTTACAATCGTAAGCAAATACATTTCAAGTGTTACAGTACAAGTAATAATACAATAAGAGCAAGGTAAATACAATGACTAGTTCAAGCAAGTACAAGTGTGACAAAATACAATTCAATAATACAGCAGATAAAAGTGACCGTGATAGTTACATCAAGATATGATTAAATACCAAATACTACAGATTAAACACTTGGCAGATTATAGTACTCTGAAGTACAGGATTAAATGCAGTAAAATAGGGGACAGATAAGAGTAAGTAAAGCACATTTAAGGAAGGGTGAAAGTGTCCCAGGGGAGAAACAGAGGAGTTGTACAGGTGCTGTCTGAAGAGGTGAGTCTTAAGGAGGCACCGGAATGTGGTCAGGGACTGGGCGGTCCTGACATCTGTAGGTAGGTCATTCCACCACTGCGGAGCGAGGGTGGAGAAGGAGCGGGCTCTGGAGGCAGGGGAGCGTAGAGGAGGTAGAGCCAGTCTTCTAGTGCAGGAGGAGCGGAGAGGTCGAGTGGGGGTGTAGGGAGAGATGAGGGTCTGGAGGTAGCTGGGTGCAGTCTGGTCAAGGCATCTGTAGGCTAGTACAAGAGTCTTCAACTGGATGCGAGCGGTGATCGGTAGCCAGTGGAGTGAGCGGAGTAGTGGAGTTGCGTGGGAGAAGCGAGGCAGAGAGAGCACCAGGCGGGCAGCGGAGTTCTTTGCACTCTTTCTAGAGCAGCAATATCCTTTTTGTAACAAGGTGACCAGAACTTACTAATGCATTGTAAAGTTTTAACATTACTTCCCTGGTCGCTCTTCTTTGCACTCTTTCTAGAGCAGCAATATCCTTTTTGTAACAAGGTGACCAGAACTTACTAATGCATTGTAAAGTTTTAACATTACTTCCCTTGATTTAAATTCAACACTTTTCACAATATATCCGAGCATCTTTTTGGCCTTTTTTATAGCTTCCCCACATTGTCTAGATGAAGACATTTCTGAGTCAACATAAACTCCTATGTCTTTTTCATAGATTCCTTCTTCAATTTCAGTATCTCCCATATGATATTTATAATGCACATTTTTATTGCCTGCGTGCAGTACCTCACACTTTTCTGTAGTACACCTGCAGGTTAATGAAATAACATTGCTTCTTAGATTTGAAACCACTCCATAATCCCAAGGTGGAACAAAAGCAATGTGAGTGCAATCAATGGCTTCAATGACATCTTTCATTCCAGCTGTGTCACAAAACACCCTTTTTACAGCTGTCCTTTTAACGGCATGTGACAGAGATCGAATGGTGCTTGGTGTTAGATCTCCCTCGCGATCTGTGAGGGCACTGTGTAACGGGAACAGAGTACCCTTAACTAAATGGCACGACAATTTATTCCATAGGCTAGGTGGATGTTGGTCAATGACCCAGACGGTAAACGGTGTGGCATTGAGGATTGGAGGAGCAGATGCGCTCGTTAACCTAGGGGTCATGAATGAGGATATAAATAGAGGTCATAGCTGACGTGATCTGTTCCTTGGTAAATGGTTAGTGTTGAAAACCTACAAGGAGTCTGTGTGCTGTTTCGTGAACCGTGAGTTTTGTCTTGTGTTTGTTAGTGTTTTGTTAACTGTCGTCTGTTTTTTAATAGACTACCAGTTGCACAATCCGGAGCTGTAGCGAAAGCCAGCATAAACCCGGACATCACTTTCACCCCTGCATTTCATGGAGAACTGTATTACACCACTTGCACGTATTCACTATCACTAAGAACTATGTTTGTGTTTTGTGTTTAGTGTTGGTGTGTAAAACTGGACTTTTGGTCTATACTTTGCTTTCTCAGTGTCTCTAATTACTCCCGTATCTGGCTATGGTCCTTTAGATAAAATATAAAATATAAAAACTGATTGAAAAGCAATCACCCAAGCATCCTCATTTACAATGAAGTAAAGACAATTAATACTGTAAAGGCCACCAATCTCCTCCCACTTATAAAGTAACCCGCCCAAGCTTAAACAGCTAAATAGCAATAATAGGAGAGTACAACTTAACTTTAGAAAAGCGAAAGAGGACATTGGCAGCGGCAAGGCAGCGTCCTGTTCCACGACTTCCAACCTCTCTCTGTCTTGTATTCATCTCCAGGTAGCAAAGTGCTGTGCACCTTCCAAGTCAAATCAGGGATGTTCCACGCCGATTTACAAATGTACTGAATGTAAAATTACTGTATTTTTTATTATTTGTAAGGTGTTTTTATTTTTAATTCACCTGAAAGAGAAAGCACAGTGATTTTGCAGTTCAGTTTTTTGCTTCTTGTGCTTCAGTTTTGTTTGCTACAGTTTGCTTTGATTTTGAAATGGTGAAACACAATGTTTGGCTCTGCTAACACAGACACTTAAGAATACAATAGTTATACAATTCTATGGTTACGGCAGGGAAAGAACTCCTGCAGTAACAAATCAGTAAAGAAGGCAGACTAGTAAAAATGAGACAGAGTTTTGATTCCCCCAAAACCTCCTTTAAACCTAGTGGAGAACTCTCAAACCAAAAACACGTGTAAAACTATATTTATGTAACTCTGTGTTTGTTTGTCGGTATGGGGATAGAAGTGAAAATGTGCTCCGGACCTTGACCTTGCTGTAACCAAGAATTGTGGACCTTCACTAAAATAACTGAGTACTCCTGTACTAGGGGTCAATAACTGTAGTGACATACAGTAACTGGACAATCTAAACTGGGGTGAAAAACAGGAGGAAACATAATTGGGCAATTTTTTAAAATAGAATAAAATAAATAAGTTTTATGTGCGCATGGTTTCACAGACTACAAGTAAGCTTTACATAACCTTTCAAGACACATTTTGGACTATTGAACAGGGGACTATGAAACCAGCTGTCAGTATTTAAACTTATGGATTACAGTTCGAATGCAGAGTTTTGCTGAGCATTAGCTGCATTTAGTCACATGACATTTGCATTTAGTCAACATTTTTTACGTCAGGTCTGTTCTAGCCCTATTCTGCACAAGCTCTTTTTTTAGAATAAGTGTATTATGACAAAGTAAACTTTGTTTTATTACCAAATATTATAATCTGTTGAAGCTCAATTAAATAAAGTAAAAAAAATACCTCTAAATATCAAACTATGAGTCGATATTTCATGAAAACATAATAATTTCAGGTCTTCAGAATATTAGTTTTTTCCTGTTTTGACTTGGATGTAGTTTTTTTTATCATGACTTATCCAATAGATCTTGGCATTTATGATATTTGAGAATTTACTGGAGCTATATAAACTATAAATCATGGTCTTTGTTTTGCAATGTCTTGAAGCAATATAGGAGCAGTGCATAACTTCAGTGTCTACAGTGTCACATAATCTTGCTCTGTTCACACAAGGTTACCTCTGTTCTTCTGCTCATATGTTCCTAGACTGCACTGTAACAGACTTTGAAAAAAGAACAAATCTACTGCTGACTGTTGTAGGGGCGCATTCTGTCAAAAACCGGAGCCAACAGCCAACAGTGGGTCAGCAGGGTGTCAATAAAAATCTGTGAGCTCACAAAGCAAGAATGAATTTCCACAGGAAGTGATGCTTGCCTTTGGGTCTGATGCAGGTGGTTCCTACTCCTGACTGTCCCCAGTGCCAGGTGTAGGACACACCCCACTACCAGGATATATGCGCCACCAATAACAGTATCTGAAGCCCATGATCTCCTGTCGATGCAGATAAATGTAGTGTCAGGTGTTTTCTCCAAACATGGACACCTCATCTATGAAGTTGTGTCTCCTGCCCTGGGATAATGTAATTTACTTTATTTTCTGTATTTTAGTCTGTTTCTAACCTTCCCTGTTTCTGTTATGTCAATAGTGAAAAGAGCTTAATCAGCTGGAGCTGTCATGGATGTGACTATTTCACTCCTGACCTGGTGATGTAACTGACTGGTTGACAAGATGATCCTGCCGTATCACACCCTCTCTCTAAAGTATCCTTTAACTTTCATCATGCTTTGGTCCCATATCACTGTCCTGCAGCAATGTTTCCCCCAGATAACTGCTTTGCACCTTTCTGAAGACAACATAAATGTATTTTCTGATTTGATTTGCCTGATTTTGTCACTGTGCAAAGAAAATGTGGTCTGTGGAGTTAGCAAATCGGTTGTCAGCAGAATGAGAATGAGCTGGTCTGTCGTCAATGTGTTACCATAGCTGTCTTTTGGAAATATTAGCATCTCAATGCCGTCTGAGCAATGCTGATAATCTCACTTTCATCAGTGACGAGAGCTCCTGCAGGCTATAGACAGGTGTCCATCTCAAGGGATTCAGTCTTCTTACTCAGTGTATATAAATGAACAAAGCTTATTACTCAGTATTACTATTTATTTTGCCAGTAACCATATTTGAGATTTCAGCATCCTGGATTTTCTAAAGCTCATCTGAGTCCTGATGTTGCATTCCATTCCATTCCATGGTTATTACACTTATAAGGCACCGGGCACAGACAGAGTGAGTTTCAACTTAGAACTTTAAATAAATCAGCGTCAGAAAAAGAAGGAACTCAATCATATGTTCACTCTCACTGGTGCAAGACAAATTCATTCATAGAAGCGCATTAGGATTGGAATAGTTTATTGGAAGTGCAATCTTTTTAAAATAAGTAATGCTTACTTAATAGTGTTTATTGGAGCTACCTTTCATGTTTGGTTTGGTTTGGTTGCGTTTATGTACAGTAATGAAAAAACTTTATTTTGATAACCTTAAGTTAAACAAATAAAAGTAATCATGAATGACACACAAGCTAGTCTACTTTTTGCAGATACCTATTACTTGTGTGGGTCTATGTTTTAACATGGTTATCTCTTTGTTATTATATTGATTTCCAAAATAATTCTGACGGCTGCATATGGAACCTGCCCAATTATTTTTATCTGAACCCCTGATAGTTGGATAACTATCACAGTTTGGACACTGGTTGTAAAGATGCTTTCAACAACACACATGCTTATAGTTACCATGTTATGACATGGTTAACTAACATGGTCAATGTTTTTCTTTGAAGTTTTGGATCAGTTTAGCACTGATCCAAAAATTAACATTTGTATTCAATATTTATAATGATTAAACCATACTTCAGGCCACATGACACATTCTATGCATAATTCAATATGTATTTTCATTCAAATCTTAACCAAAAATACATATTCACTGGCCTCGGTAGAACACAGTCTTTACAAATTACAAACACCAACACCAAACCAAAAAAAACAAACACTTACGCCATTTCACAAAAAAGTTATTTTACATTCCAAATGCATTCTTAAAAAATAAAAAGCTGCCAAAATATTCTTCACACTATCCATTGTCTCTTCAGCATTCATCTCACCTTCGACAAGGCTGTCTTTAGCATGCATCTCACTATCAGTTTCCTTCTCTTCAGCTTGTGTTTCACCAACACCTGTTCTCTCTTCACCAGGTTAACCCGCGTCCCAGCGACCCACCTCAGGATGTGGGCTGACACGCTTTGACCCAAGTTGAGCGAGACAAAATGCTTGATGGCCATTCAGCAGCTGATGCAATAACAAACAGCCACGTGAAGGTTTCACTTCCACAAGGAACATTTCTGTTTATTCTGTTTAGCCATATTTTTGTTGATTGAGACACAGCATGAGCCAGATTGCAGAAGGGATCAAGAAACATTTGCTCTAATCAAAATTTGGGCCAACGGTTCAATCCAGAGAAGTGTAGATGGAAGCGTCAGTAACAAGCTGCTTCCGGGGCATTGATACCTGTATTGTTTACTTGTGTCTGTCACCCAGGTCAACCCTACTTTATCAAAAGCAGTGTGAAATCCGTACCTTACCTGCATGACGCCGATTCCTGCCCGGGTAGGTTCTCACTCGGGTAGATCATGCCGGTGTGAAAGGGGTTTTAGATGTCTCATCAAAGTCTCAACCCATCAGTGCAAACCAGACCAATTCTTATGCTTTAATAATAAAACAAGAGAAACCGTGTCAATGCTGCGTTCACTCTGGTGCTTACTTCAGTTCTCAATCGTTTTCTTTACATTTCATTATATTCAAGTGATTACAGAAAAGAACATCCACTCTTATTAAAATACATCAATCTAGTCACAAAGTAACTTATTTCCTATCAATTTGAAATAAGCATTAATGTACATCTAACATGTAAACTGTGTGCTTCTTCATATTAATTAATGTTTGGGTAAGGGGTAAGACTTATTGTTTACTTGATTTTAATTTAATAGCAAATCATATGCTTGTTCATATGTAACTAGATTTAATATACAGACACATTAGGAAGTGATACTGTAACTTGTAATTCCTGAAATTAAACACAAAAATAAAATGTAAACAAAACATGTGGTCCTGCAACTTCCAAACCAACTAATAACTATGTGGAGGGAGTTTGTAATATTCCTTTTATCAGTATGTATTTGCGTTGCAGCTGTACATTACTTGCATTATATTCCCCATATAGGGGGATCAAATAATAATAATTGAGCAGTTCTCATATAAGGACCTTCAGACAAGTTTTGGTACACATTGAGATCAATATAATAATGAGACAGAGCTTTGAAAGTAGCACTAAAGTAATGTTTGGCAAACATTAAACTAGCTCTTGCGTCACCCCTGATTTGCTAACGAGTTAATAAAAAATAAAAATCGATTTACTGAAATAAAAACTCATTGTTTGTCATCCTTGTTTTTTATTTAAACAAAATGTTCAGGACTATTTTCTTAGAACGTCTTTATTCAGCGGAAAGGTACCCGATGAATCAGTGCAAGTTCAAGGTAAATCTAAGTTTTAAGGTTTTTTTTTTTTAAAGAAAACAATGGTAAAAATAATTTTCTAATAGTGATAGAGCCCTCTCGATGATGGCTCGAGATGCATAACTCCCGTCGTGTTCAACAATCACACGGGACAGCCATCATTGATGGGCACTTTCGCTTAATTGCATAATTAACATGCTTCATGATGTTTAAATGAGAAACCCAATCTGGCACAAAAGAAATATGTTCCCGTACCAGGTATTGCAAAGCAGTGTCCGCCCTAATTATTACTTGTGCATACAATGAATGCTGGAAATGCTTTACTTTTTCACTGTACTAATGGCTGTAACTTTTTGTATTGTATTTCAGTGTCATTAACTTGCTTGTTTTTTTTTATATCTTGAAAAAGGGGCATAAAGGCTTTACATACCCACTACCATGATGATGTGTCAATCCAACTTCTTTTCCGGAGTAACATTCAATACGTTTTCTTGATATGGCTGCTGTTTATGCAAGCCCCTGGCACAGTATAAGGGTCAATGCCATTTATAATGACAATCATTCATGGAGACAGCCCTTTCTGGTTAGAAGGCATATGTTAAACCAGACTCTGCAAGGACCTACTCAGATATTCCTGCACTGTGCTTCAAACTAAAAGGAATGCTATCATCCTTAAACAGTGTGGCACAGAACAGCCATTTCAAAGGATGTTATGATGTTGACAACAAGTTACATTTAAAATGATTATAGCTACTCTGTTATGCACTTCCATTCGTTCTATAGCTCTCAAGTGTGCAGTTTGTAAAGTAGCACTAACAGTAGGTTAAATACATCTATGTTTGCAAACCAAGCTTATCAACTGCTTCTTTCATGTCCTTAACCAACCCACCCATACATTTTATTGGTATACACACAGAACAAACCAGACTATTGGTTTGAGTTCACTTACCCCTTTTATGGTGCAGTCAACTGTATTTTGTTGTAATAGAGGAGTAGAAGCCATACTCATATACAGGTATGAAAGAATGTAATACTTACTCCAACACTGATATTTAGTTTATTTACTTTGTTGAGAGGACCATTAATAATTGGAATATATTTTTTGGCATTTATTGACACCTGGTATTATGCTCAATGTGTGCCATTTGTGTGTAAGTAATGCAGTTTCATCTAAGTTGTCTAATGAGCAATTAGAATTAGGCAAAGGCTTAAATGTCAAAAGCACTAGCAAAATTTGCTTGCAACACTCAATAACAAATCTTTTTCACAACAGACAGACACAACTATATTAGATCATGAGATAGGTGATCACAATGTCACAAGCAGCCCTACAGATATTCCAGCAGGAGTGACTTTATACAACCGCTACACTGAAGACAGTGAACCACCTTCTTCATAATACTAAATGCAGTTTTAGTCAACCATGATTGGAGATAATACTCCTGACAACCCAAACCAAAGACAGCTGTGCTCATCACTACACCACTAGTCTCCTGATAATGGTCATTCTCTCTTGATACATTTTGGCGAGACTTTCATATAACACAGGCTTATTAATAAGTCATTGTGGTGCCATGTGTAAGCGTCTAAATTCTACTTATACAGCATCTGTTGATTCTGGAGCTGTAAAGTAAAAACAGCAAAAAAATGCTAATGCCCATGTATTTCTGATAGCTTTTCTATGCAACATTATGCTTTTATCATGAATATTGAATACCTCTTAATTTTAAAGGTTCATTCATGCGTAGGCCCTTGAGGGATCTTGCTGAAAAGACACGACAGGAGCCAGCAAGCTAGGGGTAAAGGCTTAACCCAGCAAATGTATTGTTTCCAATGTTCATATTTAATATTCCACATTATTCATTCATACTGCCTGTCTTAGGACCTTCCTGGAAATGAGAAGGGTGTTTCAGTGGAGGGATTGTTGTATTGTTTTTTCTGACTAGCATTGAATCAGCTGCACTTCATTAGTTTTGCCACCAGGTTGCAAAGGAGAGTTGAAAATGCATTAAATAAAACAACTGGGAGTGTTGTGGACTTAAACACTAAGCTTTAACGCCAATCGTGCATTGTGTCAATTGGTTCTTCACGCTCATTCAAACGGGAGGAGTTATAGTTATTGCGCTAAAATCAATATAGCAGGCTGTGTGGAAAGTGCTGGCAAGTATAAACACCCCACAAAACACTCAACCTTTTTTAAGTGTACAGGAGAATCTGATATCATCTGCAGCGTTCCTTATCCACTCTTTTAAATATTCATGTCAAGATGTATTTATACTGTCGGTACAGTACTTGTACACTTCCAACTACAATGATTCACTGCTCTGTATGAAACTATTATACAGTCTTGTTCATTCTGTATTTGTTACATCTGCATGAAAGCTGGAAAAATGTAAACTCAGAGCGTTGAACTTAATAATGCACTGAAGTCAACCGATAATCCAAAGCACAACATATAGTCTTTAGATGGCAGTGGCACAGATCTATGTAATTGAGGTGTGGAAAATCAGTCATACTGTATAAAAAAGTAATTAGGCATTCTAAATTGGGTGAAAATCAGGGGAAATAATAATTGGACACACTAAATAAATAACTAAATAAATCAGGCTGGACTAAATTACTTCCAGAAAGTATGAAGTATACTTTTTGGATTTTGTTTCATACATATCTTTATTTTTCACAGCAGCCTTAAAGCAGCGTTCCAAATCACATATCCCATATATATATCTTAAATAATCTCTTCATTATAAAGGCTGGAAGTATAAAAATAATTAATGTTTATGAATATAACAAAGCACTGCAGGCACATATGCCAGACTTATTCAATGAATTTAAATATTTCTAAATACATTAACTTTATAGGGTCCGCCTAATGTTAAAAAACCTGCCTGCGACCTGGCCTTCTTTTAAGTCTTTGTACTCGGGCACTGTGAGAGACACCATTGGAAAGAGGAGAATCAGAGCTTTAAAACAAAGTCATATTCGTGTATTTCCGGTATTGGACCATGTCAGTAGACAGCTGTGAATGTGAGTGTTTTGCAATGTTGCTCTGTAAGACAGGCATATATATATATATATATATATATATATATATACAGTACTGTGCAAAAGTTTTAGGCAGGTGTGAAAAAATGCTGTAAAGTAAGAATGCTTTCAAAAATAGACATGTTAATAGATTATATTTATCAATTAACTAAATGCAAAGTGAGTGAACAGAAGAAAAATCTAAATCAAATCCATATTTGGTGTGACCACCCTTTGCCTTCAAAACAGCATCAAGCATCAATTCTTCTAGGTACACTTGCACACAGTTTTTGAAGGAACTCAGCAGGTAGGTTGGCCCAAACATCTTGGAGAACTAACCACAGTTCTTCTGTGGATTTAGGCAGCCTCAGTTGCTTCTCTCTCTTCATGTAATCCCAGACAGACTCGATGATGTTGAGATCAGGGCTCTGTGGGGCCATACCATCACTTCCAGGACTCCTTGTTCTTCTTTACGCTGAAGATAGTTCTTAATGACTTTCGCTGTATGTTTGGGGTCGTTGTCATGCTGCAGAATAAATTTGGGGCCAATCAGATGCCTCCCTGATGGTATTGCATGATGGATAAGTATCTGCCTGTACTTCTCAGCATTGAGGGAGACCATTAATTCTGACCAAATCCCCAACTCCATTTGCAGAAATGCAGCCTCAAACTTGCAAGGAACCTCCACCATGCTTCACTGTTGCCTGCAGACACTCATTCGTGTACCGCTGTCCAGCCCTTCGGCGAACAAACTGCCTTCTGCTACAGCCAAATATTTCAAATTTTGACTCATCAGTCCAGAGCACCTGCTGCCATTTTTCTGCACCCCAGTTCCTGTGTTTTCGTGCATAGTTGAGTCGCTTGGCCTTGTTTCCACGTCGGAGGTATGGCTTTTTGGCCGCAAGTCTTCCATGAAGGCCACTTCTGACCAGACTTCTCCGGACAGTAGATGGGTGTACCAGGGTCCCACTGTTTTCTGCCAGTTCTGAGCTGATGGCACTGCTGGACATCTTCCGATTGTGAAGGGAAGTAAGCATGATGTGTCTTTCATCTGCTGCAGTAAGTTTCCTTGGCCGACCACTGCGTCTACGGTCCTCAACATTACCCGTTTCTTTGTGCTTCTTCAAAAGAGCTTGGACAGCACATCTGGAAACCCCTGTCTGCCTTGAAATTTCTGCCTGGGAGAGACCTTGCTGATGCAGTATAACTACCTTGTGTCTTGTTGCTGTGCTCAGTCTTGCCATGGTGTATGACTTTTGACAGTAAACTGTCTTCAGCAACCTCACCTTGTTAGCTGAGTTTGGCTGTTCCTCACCCAGTTATATTCCTCCTACACAGCTGTTTCTGTTTCAGTTGATGATTGTGTTTCAACCTACATATTGAATTGATGATCATTAGCACCTGTTTGGTATAATTGTTTAATCATACACCTGACTATATGCCTACAAAATCCCCTGACTTTGTGCAAGTGTACCTAGAAGAATTGATGCTGTTTTGAAGGCAAAGGGTTGTCACACCAAGTATGGATTTGATTTAGATTTTTCTTCTGTTCACTCACTTTGCATTTAGTTAATTGATAAATATAATCTATTAACATGTCTATTTTGAAAGCATTCTTACTTTGCAGCATTTTTTCACATCTGCCTAAAACTTTTGCACAGTACTGTATATATATATATATATATATATATATATATATATATATATATATATATATATATATATATATTTAATTTGCACATTTTTCAGTTGTTCAGTTTTTTTTGGTTTCTTCAATTTGAAACCCAACATTCCTCCATCGTATAGTTAGGCACCTGTCTGTACTAACATAAACCAACTTGGGCCAGATGCACTGTAGATGGTTTCCGAATGATTTGGATATCATACCCAAACTGCCAGTTCTGTCCACACTTACGTCAAGCTGCAAACTGAAACCCCTTGCTCTCATCAAATCTGTCTTTAACGTCTGAAAACAGTCATGCTCCAACATCTCTACATGGTAATCAACCATATCATCTGAGAGTTATCTCAATCTTGTCTTTGAACCCCTCATACATATAATCTCTGCTGACTGTAAAAAATGTCACTGTCTGTAAACAGCTTCTTTCGTTTGGCTAGCAGTCATGCAATTCGAAATGATGTCTCTGTTACTACTTCTGCTTGGCTTCCAGTTCTGCGCAGCATATTTTGTTGAGAACACAAGCTGGCCTTTAGATCTGCTATTTTTGTTCTTTCTTGCAATGCTTTCTAACAGGTACTCTGGATGGTTTGTATTGATGCCTATTTAAGTTGTAGCGTTTATTAGGGAGGTTTTTTCAGACAAATAACACACAGTGAAGCATCTATGCTTTCACTTGTAAAATATTCATAAACCAGTAACATTTTTTGTGTGTCCACTTTCCATTGGTCCTTGCGTTTTTGTTCTGAAGTTGTGTGCTAAGCATTTATTAACACAAGATTTGTAATGGGATTATTCGAGTTAATGAAGTGTATTACAATTTCTTCAATTGCTGTGTTGAATGTGACGCATTTTTGGCATGATGTTAATCATACCAAATTGGCACTGGCAATCCAGAGAAGTACAGTATGAAAACGGTGTGATGACTTTAAAATTCTAGAAAACAAACATTCCATTCTGGGTGACAAAAGTTGCTGTAAACATAGCTAATGCTGCTACTCATTTTCACCTGTTTATCTCCCAATTTGTGACCTGTGGTATTGCTTAGCATGTCGAAAAATATGGGGGTCTGATCAGCATTTCCGATCTGTCCAAGCTGATACTGTTTGTTAGAAATGCTGAAATTGTAAAAGCTTATCTTTGAATTTCTCAGGAAGCTAATGACGCTTGTTTGAAAATGGCTGCCTGTATGTCATGGATAATTCGAGATCGGGCAGTAATGTTTTGGTTCATCTTTTCTCAGCAGTAAGTCACGTTGCTGGTTATGTATTCGGGCAGTGATGTCATTATTCGTCTTTTCTTAGTAGTCAGTCAAGTTGCTGTTTGTGTACTCGGGTAGTCACGTCGTTTGTTGGCGATTTGAATACACACATCACTACCGTACTCGATTTTAAGACGCAGGCTATTTTTGAGAAGCAAAAAATTGTTTAAAAAGTGTGTCTTATATTCGAAGGAATACAGTATTTTAAAATATGGAACAACTTTACCATTGTTACTGGTGATATCAGTGTTCCTTTTCTCATTAGTATTGTAATATTCCCCGAAGGCTCTATCATGATATGACATTTTTTACTTTAAATCAAGTTTGTAACTAGAAAAACATTGAGTTCCAGACAGACATGGCTTTGAGTTGAGTGAGTAACTCCTGGCATTCAGCCTTTAGAAATTAATTTGAGGATGAAGCAAACAATATCATACAAATAATAACATGAAATTTTACCAAAAAAAACATTAGAACTTAACAATATATTAAAACAAATAATTTTCAAAAAGAAATCCAGCATTCTAACAATTGTATTTTTAATTTCCAAGATACGACAGTATTCTTCCCACTGACTTTAATGATATTAAATAAAAAATACAAGTAATAAAATAAACAACAACACTACAATTCTATTTTGTGTATGTCTTTTTTAATTATATATTTTATATACAGCATTATACTTGACTGAGTTTAATTAGTATAAGCCACATATTCAGTTATTTTCTCTTCAGTATTTCTGGTCTCTCAGGCCACATTTGGAGGTAGGGCTAAAATCAAGTTTCTCATACTCTCAAGCTTTGATGATGTTGTGATGATGTGATGAACATTCCTCAAGACTAGAAATTTGCATAATAATAATAATAATAATAATATAGCATTTCAATGCTAGAAACTGTTTCTGGCTGATGTTCACTTCTTGTCTACCAATCATGCTTATCCACAAATTGCTAAATGGGTATTAAGCGCTTTAAGACCTGAAATCTGAATATATATACTGTATATATATCAGAACTGCTCGCAGAGCCTCTGTGACGCAGTCATGCCCGCCCCCAAGGGCATAAAAGGACTAGTACGCACAGAACTCAAGAACTGACCTGACAGGAGGATGTCAAATCCATGTTACCCGTGAAACTGACGGTTTTTCACCATTTTGAGAGTCTCACGGCCATGCAATGGGTTCTGATGTTTGTGCATAAGTTTATTATTGTTTGTGAAACCCTTTATACATGATACAGTGGTAAATCCAATACACCTGTCCAAGCGTATTATTTCATTTTGGGGAGTCACCATGAATAGGTTTACATTTCCATTCTATATAACTGTACGCACACTCCTCCCTTACTCCAAAGATAGAATTGCCTTTTTGTCTCAAACTGACGGTTTATCTGCGCGGGCCTTCTATGTTTCTGTACACACACGCCATTACTCAGACAGAGTTGAAGGAGAGGCTGTCAGATTGTATTTCTGTAACTAACTGAAGATTTTTTTAAAACTGAAAATCAGTAAAAAAAAAAAAATTAAAAAAAAGTAGATTAAACTAATTCTCAGTATTTACAAAGAAATATGTGTATATGTATTGTTTTTTTTTAGTAATTTACATGTTAAACCAGATCACATATAAACATTCACTGTTAAATGTCATTTTTGAAGCATGTGGTGTACCCAGACTATTTCTTTGTTTTATTTATTTTATTTTGTCTCCACAAAAGGAGCAAAAGCAGACACTATTTTCTTTTCATAACTAGCTACAGTTGTGTTTTTTTTTTATATGCGCTGGTGCTGTATTTGTGTTGTTTGCTTCGCTCCCGGTGTGCATAGCCCTTAAGTCTAGGTCAGAGGCATAGCTGTCAGCTATGTGCAAAAACCTGGATCCGTCACCAGCAATTGTTTTGCTATATTATTGTATGAGAGAAATATTTTCTTTTCTCATTATATTTTTCTGTTTTCACAGAGACTACGCGCAGGCCTGTCTGCATTGCGTGCTGTGGCACATGTGTAGTGAGAGCAGCTGCTGGGCTCAGCAGCGCCGTGCAGGACCAACAGGCTGTTTCGGGAAGGTCAGAGAGCACCGCCCCCTTTCCCACAGAGGAAGTATGTGGTAGACTCACTGTGTGTAGTAAGAGAACGACTACCTTGATTACTGGACAGAAATGATCTGTCGGGTTGAAGGGAAGTCAACAATTGCTTACAAAGGTATAAATATAAAACATTGTGAAGTTTTGTCAGTCTTTTCATCTCTTTCGAATTGACTCCATGGATATCCGTGCTTTCTGATACAAATATATCATGCACTGAGCTGTACTGAGGCCTTGTCCAAAGTCATTTTAAATCTCGTGCTTATATGATTGTATTGGAGGTATGCCTTTCTTGTATATAAAGTGTTTTTGAATCAAAAACCATTTGTCAGCTTAATTTTTTCGCTACAAGGACGTGACTCCAACATCAGTCACGGACCATCAAGACGCCGCAGCGGTGTCTCAGGAGGTACTACTTCTATAGTACTCCCCCTCCAGTTGGAGGAAAGGTTCTACTCCAGGTACTTCCTGGTGCCCAAGAGGGATGGTGACCAATCCTCGACTGAAGGAGGTTAAAAATGTTGACAATGCAACGGCTGTTGCATTCCATCAGGCCAGGTGACCGGTTCACCACAGTGTACCTCAAAGACGCCTGTTTCCACATCCCCATAAAACCGGCACATAGGAAATACCTGCGGTTCACCTTTCAGTGTCATTGGTCTTTCAGTGGATAACCCACACCCCCTTCTACAGCCACCCACACAGAATTCTTTATACTGCTGTTGTCTTCATCTAGAAATTCCTGAACTACCAGGTTAATGCAGTGTGCAAACCACTGGGATGTTATGTACTATTTAACACTATAAAACTTGGTAACAGTGAATGTTGTTAGACACTCATCAAACTTCTGTTTAAGGAACTGTAGCAGATTTCCTGCATGGTGGTCTCTTTCAGACTCACAGATGGAATTTCCCAGTGACTTTCTTCTGCTGGGAGGAATTTGATTCCATGGGTATTCACGGTTATGCAGTCAGTGGTCTCTCCATCATTCCACATATCCATAGTGATGTAAACTGCCTGCCTCAAGACTTAAGGGCACCTGACACTATCATATAGACATTTCTGTGTCATTTCAAGAGATACAACCAGAGACCTGATTGATGTATCACTCTCAATTTGTACTCACAAAGACCTTTAGAAAAGTGGTGTTGTATTAGAAATGAGAAAATTTTACTGATAATAAAACCTATGTGGGTTTTTTCTGTGAGATAGCAGTGCAAAGCACAACAAAATAGAACAAGTGAGAGTCATTACACGTTAACCCCAGCTGTTATTCTGCTAGTACAACTTTAACAGTCTCCTTATTAAAAAGTTAAACTGATTATAGATCAATGACATTCCAAGAGTCCAATCACTTTGAACTTTTGTTAAAAGCCTAAATGTCACCAATTGTGTTTCTGTATCTTGGTATCATTTTGCTGAAACAAGAAGACACTTTCCCAAGCTGCTTTAATGAAAGAGAAAGGCAAGTTTGCTTGTTTCTTAGTTGCTGTGGCTGATGTCTGAAGGATTCTGAGCAGGGAGTAAGCTTACCGGAATGGGGATTTCAAACTTCACATTCTTTGCTTTTTGTTATTGTGGCATTTATGAACAAATCTGCTAATGAGACAGAGAAGATAGTCTGTGTCTTTGGACAGCCTTCTTGATGTGTTATGGCTCTGAGCTAAATTCTCTGGGCTTATTTGGCACAAAGACAATGCTCTGTCTGCCACAACTTTATCTTTACAGTCACTCTGACTGGGAGATTGAAATAAAGGTTAAATAACAACTGCCAACCTGTTTGCTTTTCAGCATGTCACCTTTAAGAAAGCTATTCTGTCCCTTGCTTTGTAATACAGACAACAGAGTCTTTTTCATGCTGACCATCAATGGATCATTACTCAATTATTTAAAGAATACATTTGATATTTATTTTATTTGTAATTTGTGTACAGGAAACAAAACCTTAAAATATAGGTAATTATGCTTGGACAGGAGCTAATGTATTTTTTCTTGGTATAAGCAATTGCAGTTTTTTTTTCATACAGGCCTCAATTGTTTTCATTATATTGAATATCTCTATAAATATTAAAAACATGTAGCCAATGGAATCATAGAGAACAGAACATTTATACAAGGGAGAACATCCTCTTTATGGCCGATATTCTACACTGCAAAATTTTGACACCCAAATAAGTGAAACCTGAAGTCTGAAACTGTAGGGGCAGCATGGGTGATCGAATTTGATAGATCAGACAGAAATAGCAATATGTCATCAGTATATAAAGAGATGTGATGTTTGGAGATTTGTACCTCTATGGGGGTAATTGCTCTGTCTAACTGTCTGTGCAAGAGGTTC
Source organism: Acipenser oxyrinchus oxyrinchus (assembly GCA_030684275.1). Taxonomy (NCBI): domain Eukaryota; kingdom Metazoa; phylum Chordata; class Actinopteri; order Acipenseriformes; family Acipenseridae; genus Acipenser; species Acipenser oxyrinchus. The sequence goes on from CM060258.1 coordinate 26,299,137, forward strand.
CAAAGTAAGGGCAAATAGCAGCGGAGAGAGAGGGCATCCCTGCCTCGTACCCCTGCCCAGGGAGAACTGAGAAGACATAATCAAGCCAGTTTGAACACAAGCAGTAGGGCTGCTGTACAGTATGCGGATCATATCGGTAAATGGCTGACCAAATCCAAAGCTCTCAAGAACAGCCCATAGATAATTACACATAACTCGATCGAAGGCTTTCTCTGCATCCAGGGAGAAAACCACACACGACACAGGCTGATGAGAGGCCGAGTCAATAATATGCAGGAGATGACGCAGGTTATCAGAAGCCAGTCAGCCCCTCATAAAGCCTGTTTGGTTATGGTGTATCATCCCTGATACAAGTGTCTAAGCATTTAGATAACACTTTAGCATATAATTTTATGTCAGAATTCAGAAGTTATAGAGGTCTATAACTGGCACATTCCAGAGTGTCTTTCCCTTTTTTGAGGAGAAATGAAATAAGATCGGATATCAGATCTCTATGAAATGTTCCAATCTTTAGCAATAGTTCACTGAATTCAGAAGTAGAGGGCCAACCACATCCCAGACAGCTAGTAACAATTCAGGGGGGGTGCCATCTAGACTGGGGAATTTGTGGTTCTGCATGGAGAAAGCATCCGTTTGCAGCTCCTCTAGTGAAATAGGGGCGTTCAAAAGTTCAACCTGCTCCACAGAGATCCGAGGCAGCTGTAATTTATGTAAGAATTCTGAAATATTATTTGCACTGCCAGTAACCTCCGATTTATACAGACTAGAATAGAATGTTTTCAGGACTTCATTAACCTGCTTTGGCTGTGAAATAATAGTACCATTAGAATCTTTAATCATATCAATGGAGGCAAGATGTTCACGATTGTTTTAATCTCAACGCCAGCAATCTACCAGGCCTTTCTGCATGCTCATAATATAACTGTCTGGACTTCTTGTCAAGGTTTTAAATTCCGCCCTTAATGCAGCAAGGTTTTTAGCTTTGTTTTCAGAAAAAACATATTTTTAGTTCTGTTTCTAATTTCAGTACTTCCGTCTCTAATTGATCTACTAAGATTGGACGCTTCTAATAAAACACTTAGTTACCTCCCACATTGAATGAGGGTTAATATCAGGGTTAGAGTTTATTTCCAAAAAATCTTTTAGGCCATCTGACCAATGTTTAACAACATTTTCATTTTGTAGAAGGAAGGAGTTAAATCTCCATCTCTTGGCACGGGGTAAAATGGGACAATATTCCATTGACTATAAAACCGGGGTGTGATCTTTTAATAGAATTGGGAGAATACCACTGGAGACAATATATTGCGAAATAACACGAGAAATAAATATGTAATTCATCCTAGAGAATGTTTTGTGTCTGTGAGAAAAAAATGTGAAGTCTTTAACATTTGAATTATTCAAGCACCAAACATCTATTGTATTTATGTATCATGTGCGAATGTCTGAAAGGCTTTAGAGGCCTGAGGTAAAATATTAGCAGTGTTGTGAGACAAGTCTATCTCAGGGTCAATAAGCATATTAAAATCCCCAGCCATGGTAACTGGTGTAATGATATTTTGGGAGCTTTATATTTAATTGGGAATTGAGCTTAATGAAACATAATACTGGAAAGCCATTCTGTGTTTCATAGTATAAAATATTCCCTTCCCCTTAAAACACTTAACTTGCATTTGTTTATGTAAAGAAAGAAACAGATCTAACCTCTTACCTGCCAGACCACAAGGAAATGTCACACTCTGCAAGTTTCAAAGGGACTTAATTAATTTATTATACTGGAAAGAGACTTCCTGGAACCAGGAATTTGAAAAGACTGGCATTTTAAGGGTTAATGGACAACAGCGACATCTAGTGAATAAAACAGACAATATACTTTGGTAATAGTCAATGGACACAGGTATGAGAAACTTGATATGTACATAAATGTACATAGGCGTGAAATGTTCTTGTATGTAAAACCATAACACTGGGTGCATTAGATATTGGACAACAGTTTTTTTTTATAAGTTTTTTTATACAGTTATTTTACTACAAACACTCAAATGTTTAGTATGTACCAAACGCGTATTTCATGGTGAAAATAAAACTAAAACCTGTAGTTATTCCATGATACTCGGAAAGAGTTATCTTACTATGAGAGTTTGGGTTTTTAACCATGCTTTTCTCAATATCTCAAAGAATGCTAATTGAGGTGTGGTTTTATGGTATGTCATAAATACCATCTTATTTGAAATCCGCCAAACATAGTCCGATGGAGGTACGTTCGTCCTCTTTATCGAATTAACCAATCCCAAAAGGTTGCCAAGAGCTTCTCTAATTGGTTATCCTAAATGCATTTAAGCTTGTGTTTGTCCTATTTTCTACATTCTCTCTTCCATCTACATGCTGTCTTCCACTTGGTGCTGCTACTGGCTTCCATCCAAGATGTGATCACATCAAGGAACGTGTTCTCCCTTCATCAAAGGTACTCACTGCCAAACATTCTACGAAGGCGAAAAATACATCTCAGCATGAGTGAAGCACCTGTTGTTATGGAAACCATCTGATACGATCTACTAAGCAACGTGCCTGCCTGCCGATCTAAAAGACTGCCTGCCTGCTGGTGACACCATTAAAGCTGTGCCTCTCCAAAGGAAATGTGAGCGAGATCAAGTACTTTGTTCTAGAAATTGCCGTTTCTCCACTCAAGTAATTGAGTGCACCTTCTGAGATCCATAAGAATTGGGTACTCATGGTCTCATGGTTGATGCACAGTCTCCAAATGACTGTGCATCAACTAAAGTCTCCTGTTCCTGCTTGCAAGATTGCGGTTCTGTTTGAACTTCCTGTTGCTGATGTCACTACAAGACATCAAGCTGCAACCAATTACTGAGACCTGATCCCGGCTAGATTGCAACACTGGAACCTTGTCACTCAACTATCAAATATAAACTCTACTTTTCATACTACTTCAACTAGTGCATAGATTAAGCATATGGTTCCTTATCTAAATAAATAATGTATATTAATACAAGTCATTAGATATTCTGAATTCAAAGTTTATATGAAAGCATTTCTGACGTATGTAAACATATGGTACGCATTCAGGTGTGATATACAATACTGACTGTTAAATATCCTTTCTTCTCACATTAAGCTCGTTTGACCAATAGTATTTAGGGATTCTCTATTTTGTGTTGTTTGTTAGTCTGTGTTATAAATAAATTGATGTAGTTATACTTTTAAACCAATGTCTGCATTTGTTTTTGATCTGTTACTACGCACTGTACTAATTAATAATCCATTCTAATATTGTATCGATGTTAAATTGATGGATCTGAACTCAATGGATATAACTCTATAGAGTCCATTGTGCGTATTCCTATTGCAATTATTTACATTTGGCAGCAATAATTGGAATACAAGTTCAAACAAAATTAGTAGTTGGGATTAATACCGTAGATAACTAAATTAAGTAAATATCCGCTACACTGGGATGTTTCAATAAAGTGCTAAGAGTAAATATAACTTTATCGAAAAAACTGAGGTCAAAAACATTAGGTGCATAGATATTTGCTTGACACAATCTATAGCCATTTAAAGATATTACAACATAGCAAAACTGCCCTTCCTTGTCATTGCCTTTAGAATGTACAGTTATAGGGGTACTCCCGAGTGGCGCATCCAGTAAAGGCGCTCCACGTGGAGTGCAGGATGCGTTCTATAGTCTGGACGTCGCGAGTTCGAGTCCAGGCTATTCCTTTGCCGACCGAGGACGGGAGCTTCCAGGGGGTGGCGCTCAATTGGCCGAGCACCGCCCGGGGGGAGGTAGGGCTAGGTCGGCCAGGGTGTCCTCGGCTCACCACGCACCAGCGACCCCTGTAGTCTGGCCGGGTGCCTGCGGGCTTGCCTGTAAGCTGCCCGACAGCTGCGTTGTCCACCAACGCTGTAGCACTTGGGTGGCTGCATAGTGAGTCCGCAGTGTGAAAAAAAGCAGTCAGCTGACGGCACACGCTTCGGAGGACAGCTTGTGTTCATCTTCGCCCTCCCGAGTCAGCGCAGTGGTAGTAGTGGTGAGCTGAGCCTAAAAGTAATTGGCCATTTCCAAATTGGGGAGAAAATAATAAAAAATAATTGGCAACGACTAAATTTAAAGAAAAAAAAAGAAAAAAAGAATGTACAGTTATATTTGTCTTTCTTTTTGCTATAATTATAACCCCTTTTGATTTAGTTATGAAACAGTAATGCCCAATAGCAGTATAATGCTTATCTTGAAACCTATTTACATCACACAATTTTAGATGTGGCTCTTGCAATAGCGAAATATCCACCTAACTGCACTTAATTGTGCAGTTCAGTCCACGGACATTCCAAGACATAATATTACAATTATTCATAATAAGGTAAGTGATATAGATACTGCAGTGAATTCAGTAAAGTACTAACTCCCTCTCCCCTCCCCACCACCAGCAGCAACAGCAAATATAAATGTTATAGATATGTCAGCATGTCCAACAAATCCACCACACATATTACCTTTTCAGGATGCATCACCATCATACAGAAAACACCACCAAGCAATAGCAGAAAAGAATCAAAATCAAATCAGAAACAATGAGGAAAAAAACAAATAACACTGGAGGCATACTGATCAGCCAAGATTGAGACAAAACAACACTACAATCCCGTTAGGACCAGAGAATAAAGGAAAACAATGTGCTTCGGTTGTGTTGAGAACCAAGATGTAGGCAAGCGGGCACCCACCCATGCAAAGGACAAAGTGCACAATACTTATATAAAGGATAGAGCATGCGAGTCGCAGACACCCAACTGAGAAATGCAACATTGTTATCAAATCTCCATTGATTGAGCCCAGTGTCTGCAAATCACAAGCCCTTATCCACCCCCACCCCACCCCCACTGGAACCTTATGATATTTGCATAGAAGTGTCCGGAGTCTTCAACTTGTATATGAACAGCTGGGCCATCTGAGTGCAGTATCTTCAGCCGGGCAGGATAAAGCAGGAAACAAGGTTTCCCAAGCTGTCTGCAAGCTTGGATAACCAATGAAAATGCCTTCTGAGCAGCTGTATCACTACTAAAACCTGGAAAGAAGCACAATGTACAGCCACCGATCGAAAGCTTGTCTTTATTTTGCCTGGCCGCTTTCAGAATGTCCTGTCGATCATTGTATCGCAGAAGTTTAAAGATGACAGTGCAAGGTTTGTGAGAGCGGGGGCATGTGTTGTATACCCTATGGCCGCATTCGATCTTTAAAATTTTAGATGTAGAAAAACCAAGAGATGGAAGCCATTTGGGGATGCTAGCTTGAAGAAAAGACAGCAGGTTGTCCCCCCTCGATCGATTCTGGAAGTTCCACCAGCCTCAGATTGTTTCTCTGATTCCTGTCCTGTAGATCCTGAAGATGAGAAAAAAGCGACTTTATATCTGTAGAGTTGTCTCGTATAGAGTCGCGATTTTATCGATTTTAGGCTGCCTGGATAATATCAACATGTTTAACTAGCTTAGGGATCTCTGCCGATATAGCTGCCATTTTGGTGTCAATCTCTGCCCAATGCAGCTTCGTTTGGGCTAGTTCGTGCCGCAAAACTTTAATATTAGTGGAGACTGCTGCCAGCGCATTCTTCATTTCAGCCACCGCTCTGGCAAGGAAGGCTTTCAGCTCCTGACGCTGGACATCAAAAAATGTTTTTTTCAACCCCCTGTTTTTAAAGGATGGGGAGGGAGTGTCTGTTTCCATGTTCGACAGAGGCCATTTTTTAAATAAGTCAAAATAATCGGGCAACTCTAAAAAGATATAAGGTATTTTTATAAAAATAGTGAGGCTAGGTGTCCTGGAAAAAAATCTAAGCCGCCATCTTAGCCAGAAGCAACCGGAAGTCTCAAATGCGCATATTTATTACACAACAATGAACCCAAAATGGCAACAGAAATAAACAGGTTAAACAAAACAATTCTCAGACACTTACTTTACAAAACAAAAAGGAAAGGAAAGCACCACACATGAATACCTGGAGACAAACACGCTCCAGGGCTGCTGCCCCGAATGGAACCTTTTATACACCTGTGTGAACATCTATTTATAATTATCCCACCAGCACATTCTCACATGTTTTTTCATATATCGCTATCCTAATTTCAAAATATGCAGGGTAAAACTAGCAACACGTATGGTTAAACTTGGCCACGAATTGAAAAGGGAAGGTGCAGCCCGAGGCTGTTATTTTTTTGAATAACAAGCATTCTTAAAAATATATATATGTATATATATATATATATATATATATATATATATATATATATATATATATATATATATACACTACCGATCAAAAGTTTTAGAACACCCCCATTTTTCCAGTTTTTATTGAAATTTACACAGTTTAATGTCTCAATGTACTCTGAAATTAAAGCATAGAACAAAATAACAATTGGAGATAAAAAGAAATCATGGAATCGTTTTGTTTAACAAAATTTAATCTAAATTTTGACTCATCAAAGTAGCCACCTTTTGCAGATATAACAGCCGAACACACTCGTGGCATTCTTTCTACAATGGAAATCAAATATTGTTCGGAAAGTTCTTCCCAACACTGTTGCAGAAGTTCCCACAAATGTGTTGCACTTGTAGGTTGCTTTACTTTCACCCTTCTGTCCAGTTCATCCCAAACCAGCTCGATGGGGTTTAAGTCTGGAGACTGTGCTGGCCATTCCATGATTTGAAGCCTACCGTCTTGTTCTTTTCTTCTAAGGTAGTTCTGACATAGCCTGGAGGTATGTTTTGGGTCATTATCTTGCTGTAGGATGAACCCCTGACCAACTAGGCGTATACCAGAGGGTATTGCATGGCGCTGCAAAATGCTGTGGTAGCCGTTTTGGTTCAGGGTGCCACTCACTCTGTGCAAGTCGCCGACTCTGGATCCAGCAAAGAGCCCCCAGACCATCACGCTTCCTCCTCCATGTTTGACAGTTGGTGTCACACACCGAGGAACCATCCTTTAAGCCTACTCGACGGCGTACAAAACCCTCGTGATGAACCGAAGATTTCAAATTTTGATTCATCGGTCCATAAGACCTTCTTCCAGTCTTCAGTAGTCCACTGGCGGTGCTTCATGGCCCAGGCAAGCCTCTTTTTCTTATTTTGCCATCTTAGCAATGGCTTTCTTACTCGACCTGTCAAACCTGCAGCTCGAAGTCTTCTCTTCACAGTTGAAACTGAGACTTGCTTACTTCGACCAGTGTTAAGCTGTTGTCCTGTGAGCCGCCTATCACGCAAGCTGTTGACTCTCAGAAACTTGTCTTCTGATTCTGTTGTGGCTTTGGGTCTGTCAGACCTCTTCCTGTCAGAGTTTCCTCCAGTTTCCAAGTGCCTTTTGATGTGTAGGAAACTGTACTCACTGACACCTTGGCTTTCTTTGCAATTTCTCTAAAGGAAAGACCTACACTTTTAAGGGTTATAATGGTCTGTCTGTCTTCCTTTGTTAATTGCCTTTTTCTCGCCATTATGATAGCAATATACTACTTCCTGCAGTACAATACTGTCCAAATAATGCTTAAGAGGGTGTAGTAACACAGTCTGTTCCAACACTGCTTTTATACAGACAGAGGTTTTGTAAGTAATCAACAAAAGTTGGGACACCTGTAGGAATTGTTAGCATCAACTTTCAAGGCTTAATTTACTTCCATTGCTGTAGAACAGCTGGAAGTTGTTAACCCATTACTTGTTCCCTGAAAAGGCCTTTTTGTATAACTCTGAAATGTACATTATTTTTCAGTTTTGGTAACCTAAACTTTTTTTTTAACCTCTGGCAGTTTACCGCTTACCTTTGTATCATTTCAGGTTATTCACTGGACTTGAACTGCTTAAATTTCAATAAAAACTGGAAAAATGGGGGTGTTCTAAAACTTTTGATCGGTAGTGTATATATATATATATATATATATATAATCTATGTGCCCCGGTTATGAGTTTTGGAAACCTGGTCACCCTACTTTTACCTGACCAAACTGGCTTTAGTAAAGAAAAATATGCCATTATATGGGACTTATTAAACATTATAGATTATACTATAATGCTTTTTATTCATGCCGCACTCACTTGATGTATGTGAGATGCGTGTTGCTTTTCACTGTCCTGTTAAATATCTTCTTGTTCTAATGTTATGAGTGTGTTCAAAATGATGTACTCCTATGCTTTTAAAACTCTTTCTTACATTCTCATAAGAAAGTTTACAAACGAGAGGAGGCCATTCAGCCCATCTTGCTCGTTTGGTTGTTAGTAGCTTATTGATCCCAGAATCTCATCAAGCAGCTTCTTGATGGATCCCAGAGTGTCAGCTTCAACAACATTACTGGGGAGTTGGTTCCAGACCCTCACAATTTTCTGTGTAAAAAAGTGCCTCCTATTTTCTGTTCTGAATGCCCTTTTATCTAATCTCCATTTGTGACCCCTGGTCCTTGTTTCTTTTTTCAGGTCAAAAACGTCCCCTGGGTCGACATTGTCAATACCTTTTAGGATGCTGAATGTTTGAATCAGATCTTCTTTGTTCAAGACTGAATAGATTCAATTATTTTAGCCTGTCTGCATACGACATGCCTTTTAAACCCGGGATAATTCTGGTTGCTCTTCTTTGCACTCTTTCTAGAGCAGCAATATCCTTTTTGTAATGAGGTGACCAGAACTGAATACAATATTCTAGGTGAGGTCTTACTAATGCATTGTAAAGTTTTAACATTACTTCCCTTGATTTAAACTCAACACTTCTCAAGTGATGTATCCAGCCTTGACAGGCTTCTGCCCCAATGTCATCCCAGGTACCCTCCTTGACCTGGAGAAGTGTAACCCTGTCATAGGTGTGGTGATCATATACGTCCCATCTCCAACAGGAGAAAAAATCCTCAACTGGGTTGAGGAAGGGGGAGTAGGGTGGAAGAAAATGTAAGGAGAAATCATCATTCGCAAACCACTGCTGCACCTGCAGTCCACGGTGAAAGCTGACATTGTCCCATACAATGGAAAAATTTGTGGGCTGTCCTCCTTCATTGTTTCTCTGGTTATCCACACGGGGTTGAACAAGCTGAGCGCAAAGCAGGTCAAGAAATATAAGGAGTTGTTCAGTATTATATGGACCAATCACTGGATGGCGAGCAAGAACCCCACCTTAGTCTACAGCAGCACACATGGTGAGGTTTCATGGTTTCCACGGTGGTACGCTGTCCAATGATGTTCCTGCCACGCCGACACCCTTTGCTCAAGTTGAAACTTGCCTGTGGCAAAGTGACTTGCAGTGATCAAACAAAAACAAACAACAGAGTTTACAGTCCAAACAGTTCTTTATTTTGTTGCACAGTTTGGCACCATTAAATAATAACGCTGGCAACTACACAGCAATGTCTAATTGCACAGCTAAACAATACAGGGTTTCAGTCCCAAAATAATAATAATTCAGGTATGGCTCCTGCACTGGTGGTGAATACAGTGATTGTGTGCAGTATTTATAATCTGGGTTGGATGCTGGCTTGACAGGTACAGCTCCCAGTTGTTAGCCATCTACTAATTACAAAGCAAACACTATTAATACAAAACAAAACACTCACTGTTAGTTTAGTTTTTGGAATCCATCCGTAACCATAAGCAAGGAACAGATTGCTTGGCCTGATATACCCTCAGTCACGCCCCCTTCGGTAGCGAGTGCAATCACGTCTCCTCCAATCCATGACTGACACATCGCCTACAGCATTAAGGCAATGACTTCTGGTATTGTGGCTCCGCCCCCTTCCTGGATGGCCGACGTACAACTAACCCTGGAATTAACTGTCAAACCATCCAGTGCGGGGCACACTGTTCCGGTTATACAGAGCCCTCACAGGTCGGGAGGGAGATTGTTGACTCGGATTCATTCGCTCTCTGTCACACTGCTTCATCAATGAAGATGTATTTTACAGGTCGAATGCTGGCATCCAGCTCCATAATTGTCTGTGTACAAAAAAATAGCAAAAATTAGCTGTGCATTCAAATTGTACTGTCCCCAATAGCCCACACACAGTAAAACCTCAACCCCAGTGCCCACCCCCACCATCCATCCAGACACATTTGTTATCAATACTGTCATCTTTACTATCAGGCAGTATAAGAGTACCACGTAAGTGTGAACAATGTTTGAGTGCCAAACAGTATTACTTTGAAATGATGATTCATATTCCATGCAATATGATACTGTATACAATAAGACTGTCAGATTATTGCTTTGAAATGGCATGCACTCTTCTTGTCAAATGTTTCAACTTACTTAAACATACTAGTGACACAATTCCTTTACTCTTTCACTGTTTCTCTCAAAGGGCACTCTGTAAATTAGTTTCATACTGAAGCCATGCTTTTTGACTGTCACATCACCTACCACATTAAGGCGCTGACTTCTGGTATCGTGCCCCCCCCCCCTTCCTGGATGGCTGGCTTCCGACTGACCCTGGAATGAACTGCCAAACCATCCATTACGGGGCACTCTGCTCCGGTTATACAATGCCCTCACAGGTCAGGAGGGAAATTGTTGATTAGGATTCATTAGCTGCTGTCACAAGCCCCAACTTGGAGCTTTTCTTTCTATTCTAAACATTTGAGACAAAATACAATACACAGGTATATCACAGTAATGCAGTACCTTTGTACAAGTAGCATTAGTTTTACTTACCTATTTTCAGTGTGATATGTATATATAATCAATGCAACAGTTGAGGACCATTGCCCCAGCTTCCATCATTGTCACACCCCGGTAGATGACATGATCAATAATTGTTGCACGCATTTCATTTTAAACAATTGTACGCTGAGGTCTCACTTGCCGTGGCTCTCTCCTTTGATGACACTGATGTGCAGCTATCATTTCAATTCCACAATGTCTGCAACTTGTGGCTGATTGAGATTACAGTGTGGATTATTTGTTTACATAAATGAGTGTTGATTGTTGACAACTGCAGAGAATACCTTAATTTTGGGGATGAATCACTCAAATGTGTGTGTTAGTAATACAATTGTATTAACAGTTTGTTTAGGATTTTGCATTGTGTGTGTTAATGAGTAAAAGGTGCAGATAGTTTTGCAAATTAGTAAACTGTTTTGGCATTTGTGTTTGTTGTTTTGATGATTGTGATAATAGTACCGGTAAATTTATGATAGCAATTGAGAAAAACTGTAATTCAACTTTGTTCTTCCAGTCCAGTAGACAATTAAGCATTTTAGTGGGCTAACCATATTAGTGGTTCAAGTAGGTCTCAGTTTAATTGTTTTGGTGCAAATTCTGATGAGGATCAGGTGGATGTTTTAAATATGTCTGTGTGACAGAGAGCGAATGAATCCGAGTCAACAATCTCTCTCCTTATCTGTGAGGGGCGCTGTGTAACAGGAGCAGTGTGCCCCGGACTGGATGGTTTGACAGTTCATTCCAGGTTCAGTTGGAAGTCGGCTATCCAGGAAGGGGGCAGAGCCACAATACCAGAAGTCATTGCCCTAATACGGTAGGCGATGTGTCAGTCATGGATTGGAGGAGACGTGACTGCACTCGCTACCGAAGGGGGCGGGACTGAAGGTATATCAGGGGATGTGGCCAAGCAATCTGTTCCTCTGTTATGGTTACAGACTGACCGTGAGTAGTAAAAGAAACCATGAGTGTTTAGTGTTGTACTGTCTGTCTTTTAACTGTTCTTGTGTATCATTGATCCAGGAACTCTCGCTGTTAAGCCAGCTGTAACAGGGGGTCTTAGTACCTGCTACTTTAGTTGTGGGTGTCCGCTGGATGAGAGAGAGACAGAAGGATGCAGTTGACAACGCCACTCAGGCATCCAGGTTTTATTCAAATAAACAAAGTATTGTGACAGGTGGCCACCACTAGGGTACCAGCAATGATAGCCCTAGTGCACAAGGACATACACAGACAGAGTGTAATCAAAATAAGAGCTCCAAAAATGCAAAACAAAATACAGTGAGAAAACAGCTAAAAACAAAAGTTTTCCAAACACTGGCTTAGCGCTGCTCCCACTATAAGGGAGGTCCCGCTCCGGGACCTGCTCTGTGACACACTAAAATAAACTGCTGTGGGATCAAAATCCCCTAAATTAATCCCTACACAATCCACTCACCCTGACTCAAGACACAGAAGTGAGGCTGCATGCTTGCTGGAACTAGAACCAAAAAACTGGCTTTCCAGCTCCTTTTTTATACCATGTGGCTGGGCTTAATTGATCATCAATTAGTCAATTAAGCCAAAGCCACATTCTGCACATGGATTTGGCAGAGTTGGATTTAACCCCATCCCTGCCAAACTTAAATTCAAAACTTTACAACTTTATGTATAACTGCAAAAACCTGCCATATCTAGTACACACTTAAATTATATATATTTTTTAAACTATACATATACACAATACATTATTTACACGTGCAGGGCTTTTGCCCTGCCACACCAGCATTAAACCTGGACTGCACTTTACCACTGTTAAGCACCTGTTTCACATTCACAACACCATTTGCACCCGGAGCACTCATTGTTGGACTGGTAACCATGTAGGTGTTTTAAAATTATTATCATTTTGGGACTGAATCCTGTGGCTTACTGACTTTACACATCGTTGTGTATAGTCAGTGTTATTATTTAAATACCATTAATAAAGCTTTGTTATTTGGCATTGAACTGATGTTGAACTGTTGTATCTAAGAACGGCATCACCTCTACACCTGTGCACTACAAACCACTTTGCCACAGTCTGCTAACAAATTGAACTATATTTCAGTTCGGACCAAATGTGGAGACAAACTTTATGTGAAAGGGCCGTAAGAAAGAATGCAGGTTAAAGGATTTGTAATACAATACAGAGAGATGTGAAAGGGCCGTAAGAAAGAATGCAGGTTAAAGGATTTGTAATACAATACAGAGAGAAGAGATACCCAGTATGAAGTAGTGACTATTGCTTTCATGCTATACGCGTTCAATGGAGAACACTACATGTGGTAACAGACACAATTGAAGAGAAACTGGAAAGTGAGAATGGTAATGGATATCAATGGCAGATTAATCCTCCAATAAGTAAGTAAATTCTTCAAAAACTAAAAGAGCGAGCAATGATAATAGCTCGTTCACTGACGAAGAGATAAATGCTGTTTGATTTTGCAGTTTCCTGTTTTTGGAATATCTAACTCTTGCTTAACTTGCAAAAAATCTACCTTTGTGTAACTGCATCAAGTACTCTTAGTCTGCCTGTGGAAAGCATCGTCTCTGGAACTGTATTTATGTTAAATTGCAGATGATATATCATTTCACCTTACTGTCTAATGACATGTCTTTTGCTCACCATAATTATCCACATTTTCTCTTTCTGCCTAAGTAAGTAAGCTGCCTCAGGAGAATTTTTGGCTTATAAGCAAGGAAACTATAATAGATTAGCAGGTGTTTGTTTTGATTATTTGATAACAATTTCCATTGTATATTACATAACAATATATGCGTTGTTATGAAACTAAGTAAGAAAAAAAAACATTGATTTTCATGACACAATATGAAGAAAAAATGCATTTATTCTTATAATTTAAATTTTTAAGTTAAAAAAATATGATTTTGCCCAATTAAAGTCATAATTATCCAAAAAGTAAGTTTAGTTAAAGTCAAACACAATTTCATATTCAACTGGCTTGAGGGCTTGGGTGAAATTCTGGGTGAAGTCGCCAGTTTTCTGTACTGCTTGTGTAAGAACATAAGAACATAAGAAAGTTTACAAGCGAGAGGAGGCCATTCGGCCCATCTTACTCATTTGGTTGTTCGGAGCTTATTGATCCCAGAATCTCATCAAGCAGCTTCTTGAAGGATCCCAGGGTGTCAGCTTCAACAACATTACTGGGGAGTTGGTTCCAGACCCTCACAATTCTCTGTGTAAAAAAGTGCCTCCTATTTTCTGTTCTGAATGCCCCTTTATCTAATCTCGACATTGTCAATACCTTTTAGAATTCTGAATGCTTGAATCAGGTCACCACGTAGTCTTTTTTGTTCAAGACTGAATAGATTTAATTATTTTAGCCTGTCTGCATACGACATGCCTTTTAAATCCAGGATAATTCTGGTTGCTCTTCTTTTTGCACTCTTTCTAGAGCAGCAATATCCTTTTTGTAACGAGGTGACCAGAACTGAACACAATATTCTAGATGAGGTCTTACTAATGCATTGTAAAGTTTTAACATTACTTCCCTTGATTTAATTCAACACTTTTCACAATATATCCAAGCATCTTGTTGGCCTTTTTTATAGCTTCCCCAAATTGTCTAGATGAAGACATTTTTGAGTCAACATAAACTCCTAGGTCTTTTTCATAGATTCCTTCTTCAATTTCAGTATCTCCCATATGATATTTATAATGCACATTTTTATTGCCTGCGTGCAGTACCTTACACTTTTCTTTATTAAATGTCATTTGCCATGTGTCTGCCCAGTTCCGAATGCTGTCTAGATCATTTTGAATGACCTTTGCTGCTACAACAGTGTTTGCAACTCCTCCTATTTTTGTGTCATCTGCAAATTTAACAAGTTTGCTTACTATACCAGAATCTAAATCATTAATGTAGATTAGGAATAGCAGAGGACCTAATACTGATCCCTGTGGTACGCCACTGGTTAACTCGCTCCATTTTGAGGTTTCTCCTCTAATCAGTACTTTCTGTTTTCTACATGTTAACCACTCCCTAATCCATGTGCATGCATTTCCTTGAATTTCCCTGCTGAATCCCTAAATCAAGCAGGTTAGTTAGACACGATCTCCCTTTCCTAAAACCATGCTGACTGTCTCCCAGGATACTGTTACCATATAGGTAATTTTCCATTTTGGATCTTATTATAGTTTCCATAAGTTTACGTATAATAGAAGTCAGGCTTATTGGTCTGTAGTTACCTGGTTCGGTTTTGTCTCCCTTTTTGTGGATCGGTATTACGTTTGCAATTCTCCAGTCTGTTGGTACAACCCCTGTGTCAAGAGACTGTTGTCTGATCTTGATTAGCGGTTTGTAAATAGCTTCTTTAATTTCTTTGAGTACTATGGGGAGGATCTCATCCGGCCCAGGGGATTTGTTTATTTTAAGAGCTCCTAGTCCCTTTAACACTTCTGCATCTGTTATGCTAAAGTTATTTAAAACTGGATAGGAACAGGTGGACATGTGGGGCATGTTGTCCGTATCCTCCTTACATAAACTTACATATGTAAGGATATAATCTTAGTGGTGGGGGAGGCATACTGTTACACATCTATTAAATATGTATGTCTTGGATTCTATGCAGTCATTTACACAATTTACATATACTTTGGGGGTCATGTGCTTGAAGCATTTTGTGCAAAGTGTACACATCAATAATAATGAGAGTCCGACAAGGTGTTTAAATTGTTCTAGAGCTGTATGTAACCTTTTCAGCCTCAATAATTCACTCAGGGAAGCTGGAGTACAAATGTATAAAAAAGACTATTGAGACTATTGTTTTTGTATAACATTAGTCATTCGTGAAGTTTCGTTATGGAAACACTGTATAATTCAGCACCTACATTTATCTCTTTCCAGCTTTTATAAATGACTAAATATAATACTTATGTCACTTAACAAGTATATCATTTATGTGAGGGACAGTTCATTCATGCAACAGTTGCAGATCACAGGTGGTATGTATATTTATTCATACCAGCTGAGGTTTGTGAAGAAGGAGCTGTAGCTAAGGGTTGGTTGGCTTATGGTTCCTTGAACAGCTGGCTATAAAATAGGTCTACTGACATGCAACAGAGCCACGGACAACAGAGCTACAGAGAGCACCCATAGTTGTTGTTGACAAGGTGAAACGTGAGTCGAATTAAAAAAAGAAAAACATTCATTTGACCACTTAGTGTGGAACTGGGGTCAAGGTGCATTCATTTCCTGCAAGAGGATAGGGTCTAGTTTCGGGATTTTAAAATGCCGATAAGTAAAGGAGTGTATTGGCAGAACCTCTCATTACAGTGAGAGCAGCACAGGGCGTATTAACGACACCTTTTATTTTTAGTTGAGTCCTTCACTGTGTTTTATTTAGCCTTTTCTGTGTCTCTGCATTCTGTTAGCGGATAACCCACACCCCCTATCGTAGTGCCCAATTATTTTACATGCATTTTTTCCCCCCAATTTTACAGTGGCTCTCAAAAGTATTCACCCCCCCTTGGACTTTTCCACATTTTATTGAGTTACAACATGGAATCAAAATGAATTTAATTAGGAGTTTTTGCCACTGATCAACACAAAAAAAGTCCATAATGTCAAAGTGAAAAATAAAATCTACAAATTGTTCTAAATTAATTACAAATACAAAACAGAAAATAATTGATTGCATAAGTATTCACCCCCTTGAGTCAATATTTGGTAGAGGCACCTTTGGCAGCAATTACAGCCATGAGTCTATTTGGATAAGTCTCTACCAGCTTTGCACTTCTGGACACTGCAATTTTTGCCCATTCTTCTTTGCAAAATTGCTCAAGCTCCGTCAAGTTGGATGGGGACCTTTGGTGAAGAGCAATTTTCAACTCTTTCCACATATTCTCAATTGGATTGAGGTCCAGGCTTTGACTGGGCCACTCCAGGACATTGACCTTTTTGTTTTTAAGCCACTCCAGTGTGGCTTTGGCTGTATGTTTGGGGTCATTGTCCTGCTAGAAGATGAATCTTCTCCCAAGTCCCGGGTCTCTTGCAGACTTCAGCAGGTTTTCCTCCAGGATTTCTCTGTACTTTGCTGCATCCATTTTGCCCTCTATCTTCACAAGCTTTCCAGGTCCTAACGCAAAGAAGCATCCCCATAGCATGATGCTGCCACCACCATGCTTAGCGTTAAGGCCAAAAAGCTCTATTTTCTTCTTCCACTTGGTCTCAGAGTCTCTAGCCGAGATTTGATATGAGTTTTTTTCAACAATGGCTTTCTTTTGCCACTCTCCCATAAGGCCAGTTTGTGAAGCACCGGGCTATTGTTGCCGTATGCACAGTGTCTCCCAGCTCAGCCGTGGAAGACTGTAACTCCTTTAGAGTTGCCATATGCCTCTTGGTGGCCTCCCTGACTAGTGCCCTTCTCGCCCGGATACTCAGTTTTTGAGGATGGCCTGTTCTAGACAGATTCACAGTTGTGCCATATTCTCTCCATTTCTTAATAATGGACTTTACTGTGCTCCGGGGGATATTCGATGCCTTGGAAATGTTCTTATATCCTACCCCTGATTGGTGCCTTTGAAGTACCTTATTCCGGATTTGCTTTGAATGTTCCTTCGTCTTCATGATGTAGTTTTTGTTAGGAAATGTACTAACCAATTGTGGAACTTCCCAGAGACAGATGAATTTAACCTGAAATCATGTGAAACACCTTAATTGCACACAGGTGGACTCCATTCAACTAATTATGTGACTTCTAAAGACAATTGGTTGCACCAGAGCTTATTTAGGTGTGTCATAGCAAAGGGGGTGAATACTTATGCAATCAATTACTTTCTGTTTTATATCTGTAATTAATTTAGAACAATTTGCAAAGAAGAATGGGCAAAAATTGCAGTGTCCAGAAGAGCAAAGCTGGTAGAGACTTATCCAAATAGACTCATGGCTGTAATTGCTGCCAAAGGTGCCTCTACCAAATATTGACTCAAGGGGGTGAATACTTATGCAATCAATTATTTTCTGTTTTGTATTTGTAATTAATTTAGAACAATTTGTAGATTTTATTTTTCACTTTGACATAATGGACTTTTTTGTGTTGATCAGTGGCAAAAACTCCTAATTAAATCCATTTTGATTCCATGTTGTAACACAATAAAATGTGGAAAAGTCCAAGGGGGGTGAATACTTTTGAGAGCCACTGTAAATTGTTGTTCTCACTGCAGCAACTCTCCTAAACAGCTCAGGAAAACTGAAGGTCAGCCAATCGCCTCTCTACACCTATCTGCAACCTACAGACCCTTGGAGGATAAAGGCCAGTGGGGGCCACTGTAGTGCAGCGAGGTGACTCACTTTTGCCTAACCCACAGGAGCGCCAGGCACAAGATGATGTGAACCTGTGTCTCTCCGAATGTATACCAGGTGAACCACTTGGGGACCAAAAAGATTTATTTAAATATATTCCTGTGATAGACACCGCATTGCTTAGAGTGGTGAAGCCAACATTGATCAAGCAAAGTGAATGTTATCCTTCCCAAAGCAGTAGTGCCCTAATTTAAAGTGTAATCTCAGCCACGGTCAATATAAATGGGCAGGCTATGTTAGACAAGGGACTTTAGTAGCAGTATATGGATGATTAAATGCACTGCAAAATCCACAGCTTACTGAAAATACATTTCATTGGAGATTTGAGATGTTAAACAGCTCTGTATCTATCATAGTCTGAGCACTTGTTCCTTATTTTATAAGTCATGCTTAAGGGGGGAATATAAAACAGAGTCTCATGAGCCGCTTAGCTAGACAAAAAACCTTGTCAGTCAATTCTGTTTGCAAAGCAGCTGTTCTTGTGGAGATACTGAGTCCCTCTGTTGCAAAGTTTCCTGCTTTCAGCTGAGCCACAGGCCACATCTTTTACTAGAAAGGTCAAGCAGGCCTGAGTGACAGCTGGCTTCCTCTCTGAAGTAATGCTATTGACAATGCACCTGCATCCCGCCACAGAGTGGGTTGTGTTTTGTGTTCTGGGTTTTGTAAATTATTTTAGTTCAAATAAAAAGTTTTTGTTAAAAGAACTTTTACTTGAAGAAAACTTGTGCGGAATGTGGGCAAGCTCATATTGGATAATTGACAGAGTCTGGCCACATGTATAAAAGAGATGACAGCCAGCTCCTTTCTTCCAAACCAGGTTAAGTAGGCTTTGGACAACCGCAAGGATCAGAATCCTTTTGGTTTAGAAGGAGCAAAGGTAAACTAAGAAATGTAGTTTAGCAAGACCAAATCTTACCCCAAAGTAAAGTTTAAAGTGGCAGGTTTTAGAGTTTACCTTTTATTTGGTATTGAAAGTAGTCCACCCGTACAAAAAAGGCCATCTTTTGTATTCGAGTTTGTTTTCAACAGTTTTATTTTTTCTTCTTGACCATGCCCTAACACTATTGATAGCTCAGTGGTGGTGCACTGTACTGCACCTACATATTTCTGTTTCTTAATAATAAACCGCACCCAAACCGACATCTGACGCATCGGTGTGGAGGATGAATCTCTTAGTGAAGTCTGGAGTGATGAGAGTTGGGGCCTGGCAGTGTCTCTGCTTGATAATATCAAACACCCCCTGACATTCTACTGACCACTTAATTGAATTTGGCACGCTCTTTTTGGTGAGGTCAACTAAGGGATTAACCAGTGTGGCCTACTCAGGGATTATCTTCGGTAATAACCGGCTAAACCCAGTAGAGACCTTACCTGAGCCTTGGTTTTGGGGATTGCCGCATTCACCAAAGCCTGGACCTTGGTGACAACGGGTTTCACCCTTCCATTCCCCATTACAAATCCCAAATATTCTGCCTCTGTTTTGGCAAACACACATTTTCTTAAATTAGCTGTCAGCCGGGCTACCCTTAGACTGAAGGACGACTGTGATCCTAGCCAAATGCTTTCACCAGGTGGAGCTGTAAATAAGAACATAAGAACATAAGAACGTTTACAAACGATAGGAGACCATTCAGCCCATCTTGCTCGTTTGGTTGTTAGTAGCTTATTGATCCCAGAATCTCATCAAGCAGCTTCTTGAAGGATCCCAGGGTGTCAGCTTCAACAATGTTACTGGGGAGTTGGTTCCAGACCCTCACAATTCTCTGTGTAAAAAAGTGCCTCCTATTTTCTGTTCTGAATGCCCCTTTATCTAATCTCCATTTGTGACCCCTGGTCCTTGTTTCTTTTTTCAGGTCAAAGAAGTCCCCTGGGTCGACATACCTTTTAGGATTTTGAATGTTTGAATCAGATCGCCGCGTAGTCTTCTTTGTTCAAGACTGAATAGATTCAATTCTTTTAGCTTGTCTGCATACGACATGCCTTTTAATCCTGGGATAATTCTGGTTGCTCTTCTTTGCACTCTTTCTAGAGCAGCAATATCCTTTTTGTAACGAGGTGACCAGAACTGAATACAATATTCTAGGTGAGGTCTTACTAATGCATTGTAAAGTTTTAACATTACTTCCCTTGATTTAAATTCAACACTTCTCACAATATATCCGAGCATCTTGTTGGCCTTTTTTATAACTTCCCCACATTGTCTAGATGGACATTTCTGAGTGAACATAAACTTCTAGGTCTTTTTCATAGTTCCCGTCTTCAATTTCAGTATATCCCATATGATATTTATAACGCACATTTTTATTGCCTGCATGCAATACTTTACACTTTTCTCTATTACCACATCGTCAATATACACTGCTGCATATTCACAATGTGGGTGTAAAACCTGGTCCATCAGTCTCTGAAACGCAGCGGGTGCACCATGAAGCCCATACGACATGGTTCTGAAATGGAACAACCCTTCTGGTGTTGAAAATGCGGTTTTCTCTCTAGAACTGCAGGTTAATGGAATCTGCCAGTATCCCTTCGTCAGGTCCAGAGTGGAGATGAAGGGGCATTGGGTATGCATCGAACTTGGCAATAGCGTTTACCTTACGAAAATCTATGCAGAAGCGGTTGGTGTCGTCCTTTTTGGCCACTATCACAATTGGACTGCATCACTCGCTCCTGGAAGGCTCAATCACCCCAAATTCAAGCATCACCCATACCTCTTTGCTAACGCCACTTCGTCGACTTTCTGGGATCTAAGGTCTCTCTCGAACCGTGGTATCTGGGGGAGTGATAATGTCATATTCAACAAGATTAGTTATTATTATTATTTATTTCTTAGCAGACGCCCTTATCCAGGGCGACTTAGTCGTAAACAAAAAATACATTTCAAGAATCACAGTACAAGTAATAATACAATTAAGAGCAAGATAAAACTTGGTTCTAGCAAGTAAAAGTATATGACAAAATACAATTCAATAACGGAGCAGATAACAGTGTCAGTGATAATTACATCAGGATATAATTAAATACAAAATACTACAGATTAAATGACACTTGACAGATTACAGTACTCTAAAGTACAGGCATAAATGCAGTAAAATAGGGGGCAGATAAGAGCAAGTAAAGCGCATTTAAGTTAAAGTGATAAGTGTCCAGAGGGAAAAGAGGAGTTCTACAGGTGCTGTCTGAAGAGGTGAGTCTTGTGGAGGCGCCGGAAGGTGGTCAGGGACTGGGCAGTCCTGACATCTGTAGGAAGGTAATTCCACCACTGCGGGGCGAGGGTGGAGAAGGAGCGGGCTCTGGAGGCAGGGGCGCGTAGAGGAGGTAGAGCCAGTCTTCTAGTGCAGGAGGAGCGGAGAGGTCGAGTGGGGGTGTAGGGAAAGATGAGGGTCTGGAGGTAGCTGGGTGCAGTCTGGTCAAGGCATCTGTAGGCTAGTACAAGAGTCTTGAACTGGATGCGAGCGGTGATAGGGAGCCAGTGGAGTGAGCGGAGCAGTGGACTTGCGTGGGAGAAGCGAGGCAGAGAGAACACCACGCGAGCAGTGGAGTTCTGGATGAGCTGGAACGGATGGGTGGTGGATGCAGGGGGCCAGCCAGGAGGGAGTTGCAGTAGTCTAGGTGGGAGTGTACCAGGGCCTGGACCAGGAGCTGGATGGTGTAGTTGCTGAGGAAGGGTTCTGCCTGGCATGTCAGAAAAATATCACTGAACTCCTCAATTAAATTACGCAGATCTCTCTGCTGATCTGGAAGTAATTGTTCCCCCATCTGAATGCTCTGTTTGCTAGGGACCTCTATACAGGGTCCAAAATCATCCTCTACTTCTCATGGGGCTATAAATAAGGCCTCCCTTGCCTGCCAGGGCTTCAATAAATTGACATGGTAAATTTACTTTTCATTGCGGCGATCGGGCTGCCGAATTTCATAATTTACCTTCCCTATAGCCTGAATCACATCATATGGCCCCTGCCATTTAGCACATAGTTTTGATTCTGAGGAGGGAAGCAGCAGCATTACTTTGTCTCCTGGTCGAAAGGTTCAAATTCTTGCATTTTGGTTGTAATGCTGCTGTTGCTGATGCTGAGCCGATTTGAGGTTGTTCTGGGCCAAACGACCGAACAAATCTAGGTGATCTCTTAGTAGGAGCACATGCTGCACTACATTTCTGGACGAGCCTTTGTGCTCCTCCACCGCTCTCTCAACAGATCGAGAATGCCGCGATGCTGTCGGCTGTACAAGAGCTCGAAGGGGAGAACCCTTTCGAACTCTGCGGCACCTCTCTCACTGCAAAAAGGAGGTAGGGAAGAAGCGTTGCGCAACGCTTAGCAGTCGCGGTGCTTGGTATGCCCTGTACATATAGTACCGGTGCACTCAGTGCATGTGATACTTGGTGCAATAATGACAAGCAGGTCTGGGTACCATGCTTGCACGTCCTGCAGGGCTAACATACCCCAGGAGGACAAGCATACCCTGTGTGCATGATGGTTGTGCATCCAGCACACCACCTTGGCCCTTGGGGATGAGGTGGCTTGCGACATCTGCGTGGCTTTTTAGGTCTAGGGAGATGGTTTCTGCGTCCTCAGCGGCCCTTGGAGCCCCAGAGCCCCCGTTCCTCCGGCTGTCCCAGAGCGCCTCACAGGGCATACCCATGCACTCAGGGTGTTGACCCCTCGTAGCCACTCCTCATCTCCGAAAGCGAGACTGGTTAAGCGCTCAAAACAGGAGAGGGACATAATGGACCTCAAGGCGCAGATGGCCCCTTTCACGTTCCCATTCGTCCAGAGCACAGGAAGTACCTCCGCTTCGCCTTTGTGCATGGACGCTATCCTGGCCCCTTTGCGGTTGCAGGGGATCAGAGTAATTAACCATCTCAAAGTTAATTTGTTCCCAGTCGTGAGAGGAAGCTGTGGCCCACACCGGCGCAAGTGCATGACGTATTTGGGGTTCCGGCTGGACTCCAGTGCGATGCGTGCATACCTGTCGGGTATTGGAGTACAGGGATTGTTAGAGGTCGGCATTGGGTATCCACTGGGTCTCTTTTTACTACCTGGGTATCGATTATAAATTTGAGAATTTAAAGAAAATGTAGAAAATATGACATTGCAATTGTAAGTGTGGGTCTCTGGCTGGCGTAATAAAGACAATGTTAAAACAAGCTTTTGCATTGAGCCTTTTCTTAACTGACAGGATATCAATGTTTTACAGAAAAAAAATAACACGGAGCGGCAAGCATACCTCAATAATAATAACTGCGACAACTATTCTTCTCAGGAACTAAACCGGAAAGAAAAAAACATCTTGTTGGATTTATGTAAGTGATAACTCTGTTATCCATTAATAGTAATAACCGCAATGCTTTATCTACAGTTATTGCACAGATATAGTTTCTTACCAAAAAGATCAAATAAGTAGCCTTTATTTAAAAATAAATGAATACATAAATAAAGTATTGTGAGCGGTGTACCCCAGAAACTTGGGGTGCTTCCTCCTTTGAATGAAATATTGCTTTGGCAGAGTTTGCAAATTCCATTTTCTCCTGCTTTGGTAAAGAAATTCCACCCAATGCTTTGCATGGATGCCATGTTAACAACAACAACAACAACAACAACAACAACAACAACAGCAGAATATGACTAATAGATGTCGCAAAGAATCCCGCAGCATGAAGCGCATTTAACATTAATAACTGCATTCAAACTGAGATGTATTATTATTATTATTATTATTATTATTATTATTATTATTATTATTATTATTACGATGTTTCCAGTACTGGAAAAGGTTACAGATCTGTAGGGACTAAATGTATGTGTACTATATAGTACTATATTATATGACATTAATATATGTGATTTTTTTTTTTTCATCATTACACGAGGGGTACAGGGTTCCAGATTTTCTACCCGTGCTGACCGCTAATGTATAGATTGCAGTTACCGTGCTTTGGCTTTTAAAACGCTGTGAATGTAGAAGCCTTTTGGCAATTTTCCCAACATTTCGGTATGTTTAACATACTTTTGTTAAGCGGAAAGTGTGTTTGAAAACAAATATTGGAGGTATTTATAGGCTTTTTCTCTTTAAATCTAATGTCTCTGTGATGTCATTCACAATGTAGCTAATGATGTAACGATCGACTGTTCTTTTCTATTTAAACCTTCATCCATTTATTAGTGGGGCTTGCGAAACAAGAGTCCCCACTTTATATCTTCGACATACTTCTTCTTCTTCTTCTTATTCTTTGGCACGCCACTCCTCTTACACCGTTTAAGCTACAAACGCCGTTCAAACTTTAAAACGTGTAGACCGGTCTGGAATGTGCTTGTATACAACTTTTGATATCTTTTATACTTTTTAAACTATTAAGCTTTTTGTCCTTTTTTGTCCATCTTCATTCACTTTAATGGGACTTTTTTCAACATTCTAAAGCTCCCCATTGTTTAAAAACTCCCAGACTTCCAACATTCTATTTACTGTAAACAATGTAACTTTTGACACAAATCAGCTACTTTGACCACTTTCCCAACAAGTAAGACAAAAAGTTAGAGCATATGTAATCTTCCTCTACTTCTCTGCTATTCAAATCTGAAATCAAAACAGAAATAACTTTTACCAATCAAGAGGTACAGCTGTTTTTGTAACCGCATCAACTACATTTTCTCTAACTTTTTATAAACAACTGAAATTTTGACCACTTTCCTAACAAGCTTAGACAAAAAAGCTAGAGGGTATGACATCTTCCTCTACTTCTCTGCTTTTGAAATATGAAATCAAAACAGGAATGACTTTTACCAATCAAGAGTTACACCTGTTTTAGTAACCACACCAACTCAATTTTCTCTAACTTTTTATAAACAACTGCCATTTTGACCACTTTCCCAACAAGTTAGACAAAAAAGCTAGTTCTACTTCTCTGCTATTCAAATATGAAATCAAAACAGAAATAACTTTTACCAATCAAGAGGTACACCTGTTTTAGTAACCGCATCAACTATGTTTTCTGTGAACTTTTAGAAATAACTGCCGTTTTGACCACTTTCCCAACAAGTTAGACAAATACTTAGAGTATGAAATCTTCCTCTACTTTTCAGCTATTCAAATATGAAATCAAAACAAGAATGGCGTCTACCAATCAAGAGGTACAGCTGTTTTAGTAACCGCATCAACTTCTTTCAGTGGGCTACTTCCCACTGTTGAATTAACTGTCATAGAACTTTGAGAAATGTCAAACTCTAGCACATTCTAAGCATGAGACAATTAGTAAACAATGTGACTTTTGACACAAATCAGCTCCTTTGACCACTTTCCCAATAAAGCAAGCCCCACAACTTTACTTGTAAAGTTACCATCTAGTTTTCTTTTATTCTTCTATCTTGTACATTATCTAATTACATTTTTTCTAAAACCACAAACTTTAGGTCATCCATGTCTCCATGATGAGGAAAAAAAAAAAAGCTTGTGCTGAAACACAGCTTTTTATAAGAAGGATCTGAGCTCCTAACTTCTGCATGCAATTTAAGTTGCATCTTATGGTTAACATGGTTTTGTAAATACCATGTGCATATGTGACAGAGAGCGAATGAATCCGAGTCAACAATCTCCCTCCTCACCTGTGAGGGCATGGTGTAACAGGAACAGTGTGCCCTAGACTGGACGGTTTGACAGTTCATTCCAGGGTCAGTCGGAAGTTGGCCATCCAAAAAAGGGGGCGAAGCCACAATACTAGAAGTCAGCTCCTTACTGTGGTAGCCGATGTATCAGTCATGGATTGGAAAAGACATGATCGCACTCGCTACCAAAGGGGGCGGGACTGAAGGTTCAGGGGCCAGTTGCACAAAAAAGTCTTAACTTAAGTCTAAGACTTAGTTCAAGTCCAGCGAAATTGGTCTAACGTAAGACCTTGAGATAAGTCTGTTGCACAAAGCAAAACTTAGCAGGTCTTACATAAGACTGGGCTTCAGCTACTGTTGCTAAGCAACGAAGACCGGTTATTTTTTCGAGTCTGTTTAAAAAAAAATGTCTGGCTTAGCGGCAAAGTGAAGAAAATTAATTTTAGCGAAGAAGAAAAATTGGCAATTGTAGAAGATGTAATTATTAAAAAGAAATATAATAATAATTAAAAATAATAATAATACTGCGCGACAATGTTGCTAATAAGGAGGTTAGGATCCGAAATTATTTGTGCGTTAATTGAATGATAACCCTTTCTGTTGACATATATATTCTCATTCTGATATGGAGCCTGAATTTTAATATGTGTGCCATCAACCGCACCCACAACATTTGGAAACCCAGCGATCTCATAAAACCTTCCTTTTGTTTCCGCAGTTTGGACGGGTCTGTTGAAAGCGTAATGAAGTGGTTCAGTTTTCTTTTCAGCGAGTGAGATACGCGGTGGACAATCCTGCTGGCTGACGATTTGTGAATCCCGTGAAGTCTCCAACAACATTTAAAAACTTCCAGTGGCATAGAAACGAATTGCCACACAAACTTGAATGACTGCGGGGATGCTGTGGCTTCTGTTAGTTGCAGGCTCCAAGTCATCTTTTAACATTTCCACTAAAGTTAATACGTCCTCATTGTGGAAACGCATGTCGTTCAAACACAGCAATGTTATTTAAATTCTCTAAGGGATTGTGTCTGTCCTTAAATACTCTTTCCCTACGAAATGCACTTTCATTTAAAAATTCAGCAAAAGCTATTAGTGCTGCTGCCATGTTGGCTTCTATAGCAACAGATACTTTTTTTCCATTTAAGCCTGGTGAGAGGGAGGCTTAAAAAAGGACTTAAATTTAAGACCAGGCTCAAATTAAGACTTTTTGTGCAACAGGTCTTATTTATTTTGGGCTTAAATTTTAAGTCTAAGTCCAAGAAGTGGTCTTAAATGCATTTAAGACCTTTTGTGCAACCGGCTCCAGATCTTGTGGCTCGTATTTCTCCACAGCTTCTAAGTTTGTAGAGTGGAGATAATACTGAAAGATGGTGGAAATTTTGTGTTTCAAGAACAATCAATGCAAAAAACAATCAATGCAAAATGTCCTGTTAAACTGTCAGTAAAATACTATACCACTAATACTATGTCATTTGAAACTTTTACTAGCCTTTTACTACTTTTTTAATACTTTGTTTTGTATTTCTAATAATAATAGTCAGAGATGGATATGGTAAAATGCTAATTGAGACAGATCAGTCTAAGGCATGCAGTGCTATTTCATTTTTTAATGTTAGAAATAATTTTCCTGCTCCAGTGGCCCAATAAATTCTGGCATATAACTTCACTCTTCTGCATCTGTGAGTGATCTCATTTCAGTCTTAGAAGCCCTATGCAGTTTAACAATGGTTTAATAAGCAATTACATGCCAAAATAACATAGATGTCTGTGGAGCCCAGATCAATATCAACATTTGATAACAATGCCTGGTATTTGAGGATTAGATGAAGTTGCAATAAGCTTCATAATCGCCCCTGGGCCAGGCAGTAACACATTTGAAATTGCCTTAGGATAACATTTCTATCAGTTGTAATGGCTTATTTGTCAATGCACACAAACAAGATTCTTCACGTTTACTCAATTACCAGTTAAGATATATACATGGTATGCTCTTTTTGGTATACAATCACGTTTCCAAAATATGTTCCTTGCCACTGAAGTTATTATACTTACTGTCACAAAGACAAATCGTTTAACTCTTAATCACACCTATTATTCTAAAAAATAAGACTGATGCCACATAAGTTATGCTATCTGAATACGTAGCATTTATTGCTATCATGCATTATACTGAATATGTTTAAAATACTGTGAACAACTTATTTCTAATGTTAAGCCCTTACCTTCAACAGTGCTTAAAACAAAATACACAAGGGCTGAAGGTGTGCAGATGTTCCACCTAATTAGTGCTGATTGATTGATTGACAGAGACTATAAAGGGGGGTTAGGGGTGTTAAAGACAGAGGGGTGTGTTGCTGCATGCTGTGTGACAAGATTGCAACTAAAGCTGTGGACCTGGACATGAGCAGTGAGATCTATACCCCTTCCCTTATACCTCTCTCCCTCTCTTTCACTCAAGTACTTAGCCTGGGTAGACTGGCTGCATGGGGCATTATTAATGTGTTTTAAACTATGTGTTATTTTAAAGTGTCTTTTAAGGGCTGCCTATTTAAGTATTCAATGTGATTCTTGAACAAGTGTATTTTTAGACCTTGGTTAATTAGACATTCATACTAAACAATGCCTCCAGGAACCGGACCAGGAACAGCAAAAGGAGTTTTTTTTGTTTGTTTTATTCAAAAGTGTTTTTGTTTTTTGTGGGAAGGGGAAAAAAATGGGAAGAAGCGGCAGGAGAAAGCAGCAACAGCAGCAGGAGGCGCATCAACAGCAGCGCGGGGCCGGTCGCAGGTCCTGTCGCTTTTCTACCACACCGGATGTTTGTCTGGCCTGTCTGGATGAGGAAGGGTGGTGTTTCCTGTGTGGCGAGGTCAGGTATCATCCACTCAGCCAGAGCCACGCATGGCAGGAGATGGAGGAGCCTGAGCGTCCGGCGTCAGGAGGAGAGGTCCCGATGGCTCAGATGCCGACAAAAGCACTCTCCTCTGAGGGAATCTGGGGCTGGCTGGTGGAGCCTGGGAGGAATACCGAAGAGGCCCTCCCCGATGTGATCAACCTCCTGTGGGCCAGAGATGGAGAGCGATGGGAAGCCTGGGAAAAGCAACACTGCCCATTGTCCCTCCTGGAGGTTGCAGACATGGTAATCCGCTACCTGGCTGCAGATATGGCAGGGCTCCCGTTATCTCCAGCTCCATTGGGAAAAGCCCCGCCACTGCCATCTCCAGCGCCAGAGGGAGAGGAGCCATCGCTGCCTTCTCCAGCGCCAGAGGGAGAGGAGCCATCGCTGCCTTCTCCAGCGCCGGAGGGAGAGGAGCCATCGCTGCCTTCTCCAGCGCCGGAGGGAGAGAAGCCATCGCTGCCTTCTCCAGCGCCGGAGGGAGAAGAGCCATCGTTGCCTTCTCCAGCACCGGAGGGAGAGGAGCCATTGCTGCCTTCTCCAGCGCTGGAGGAAGAGGAGCCATCTCCAACACCAGAGGGTGAGGAGCCCTCGCCACTGTCTCCAGCACCAGGAGCAGAGCAGCAGGAGCTGCCTCCGTCTCCGCCACCACCTGGAGCAGAGCAGCAGGAACTGCCTCTGCCTCCGCCACCACCAGGAGCAGAGGGTGAATGCCTGCTGGTTCCGCTTTAGCCGCCGTGGGAGGATTGCTTGCCCCTCCTACCTCCACCAGCAGAGGGTGAATACCTGCTGGTTCCGCCTCAACCACCGTGGGAGGACTGCTTGCCCCTCCCACCTCCACCAGCAGAGGGTGATTGCCTGCTGGTTCCATCTCCACCTCCACCAGCAGAGGGTGAATACCTGCTGGTTCCACCTCCACCGTCATGGGAAGGACTGCTCCTGCCCTGCCTCGCACCGCCCAAGGATGCCTGCCTCGCACCGCCCAAGGATTCCTGCCTCGCACCACCCAAGGATGCCTGCCTTGCATCGCCTGGGGCTGCCTGTTGCTCCGCATCGCCTGGGGCTGCCTGTTACTCTGCATCGCCTGGGGCTGCCTGTTGCTCCGCATCGCCTGGAGAGCCACCAGTTACAGGGTACGAGGGAGAAGTGGAGCTCCCGCTGCCGCCTCCATGGCCAGGGGCTCCCCTCCCGAGTTCGCCTCCCAAGGGTCCGCTGCTGCTGCCGTCACCTCCCGAGGGTCCGCTGCTGCTGTCGTCGCCTCCCGAGGGTCCTGTTTTGCCTGGGGTCGCTACCAGTCCTGCCATGCGGCAGGAAATACCGTGGCTGGAACCCCATGAAGGGGAGCTGCTGGCCACGAAGAAGGGGGGGGGGGGGGAGTCAGGAGACCAGCTCCCCCAGCCACACTTTCGCGGCAGGAAATACTGTGGCTGGAGCCCCATGAAGGGCAGCTGCCAGCCATGAAGAAGGGGGGGAGGTCAGGAGACCAGTTCCCCCCGCAGCAATTTTGCTTCAGGAGAAAGGGTGGCCAGAGCCCCATGGAGGGGAGCTGCCAGCCATGAAGAAGGGGGGGGGGGAGGTCAGGAGACCAGCTCCCCTGCAGCAATTTCGCTGCAGGAGAAAGGGTGGCCAGAGCCCCATGGAGGGAGCTGCCAGCCATGAAGAAGGGGGAGGTCAGGAGACCAGCTCCCCGCAGCAATTTCGCTTCAGGAGAAAGGGTGGCCAGAGCCCCACGGAGGGAGCTGCCAGCCATGAAGAAGGGGGAGGTCAGGAGACCAGCTCCCCGCAGCAATTCTCGCTGCAGGAGAAAGGGTGGCCAGAGCCCCACGGAGGGGAGCTGCCAGCCATGAAGAAGGGGAGGTCAGGAGACCAGCTCCCCCGCAGCAATTTCGCTGCAGGAGAAAGTGGCCGGAGCCCCACGGAGGGGAGCTGCCGACCATGAAGAAGGGGGCAGGTCTGGAGACCACCCCCAAAATTATTTTGGCCAAAGGAGCCGGCCTGTGTGCGGGCCATCGGAACGCTACGGCTGTTTGGGTGGGAGGAGGACATCCCACCGTGCCGCCACCTTTGGCCCGTTGCTGCCCCTGTTCCTGGGCCAGGACTGCTAGCCGGGACTTTGGGGACTAAGGGGGGAGGTGGCCGAAGGCCATGTGTGCTGCACAAGGGGGCATGTGTGGTGGAGTGTCCCGCCCCTATGTATTTATTTACTGTTATTTGTATTATTGTTTGCGGCACGGATAAAAGAGCTGCGTCTTTTGTTATTATTTTTGTATTTATAAAAACTTTGTGAGGATGCGTGGCTGATCAGCTACTGATTATTTAACTAGCTGACAGTCATGCATCCTTACTAAACTCATGCAGACTGTGGCCGAGGGATAATAAGATAATTAACAGCTAGTTAACCGCTCGGCCAGAGTATAAGAACCTGCAGCTGTCCGTGCTGCGAGGTTGGGTGTACAGAGGAGAGTACAGGGAGCAGAGAGAGTGTACAGAGGAGAGTACGGGAAAACACGGGAGAGTGAGCGAAAGCAAAAGAAAGTAAAGCAATTGCTATATTTAAAATATACTTGTTTCTGTTTATTTGTTTGGCCATCGCGCCTTTTTGTTTTGTGTTTTGTTATTTATTTAAATCTTTTGTTTTGTATTATTATTTATTAAATACGCTGCCCGCAGTTCAGCTTCACCTGTCCATTCATTGTTTTGGTTCAGTTACTTCCTGGTCCGTGACGTCACCACACCTCACCACTGCAAGCCATCCTGCCACAATCCATGATCACTGTCTGGCGGCAACAATACACAATTAAAAATAATGTTTTGCAGGCAAAATGACGTATACTGTATGATTCTCGTGAATTTCAAAACATGCGTGCACTTATGCTTTTTTTAAAATTAATTCTATTTAATAATACTAAATCACACTTAGTAGAGGCATGAGTTTTGCTGAAGAGATGTAATTATTACCATGCCTAATGTTTAATGTAAATTTTGATTTACCATTCGGCCTATCTTGTTCATTTGGTTGTAGTAGCTTATTGTTCCCAGAATCTCATCAAACAGCTTCTTGAAGGATCCCAGGGTGTCTGCTTCAACAACATTACTAGGGAGTTGGTTCCAGACTCCCACAATTCTATGTGTAAAAAAGTGCCTCCTGTTTTCTGTTCTGAATGCCCCTTTATCTATCTCCATTTGTGATCGATGGTCCTTGTCCCCTGGGTTGACATTGTCAATACCTTAGAATTTTGAATGATCGAATTTCACTTCCTGATATATATATATATATATATATATATATATATATATATATATATATATATATATATATATATTTCATTTTTCACAGAGACGGGAATTTCATTTTTAAAGGACGGAGACAGTTTACAGCAGCACTTAGAAAAAAAAAAAACATCCCAGGAACTTGATTAGAATTAGATAAGAAATAAATGGATTTACAGAAAACACTATAATCTGATCTGATTTGACTTTGAACATTTATTCTGTCTCTTGTGTTTTATGTTTTTACAACATTTATACATATCAAGAAAAGCGTGGACATACGCAGATAATGTACCAGGAATAAAATATATATTTTTCCGTTATTACTGATAATAATGGAATGGAGAACTATTATTTTGTTTATAAATATTTATTTTGAGAAAATAACTGAACATAAGGCTGGGGAGGGTGTTTACTGTGTTTACTTATAGTTAGCGTTTTGTGGCACTACTTATTCTGTTGTTATTGCTGTTTATAAAATACTGCTTTGATAATAGAACAGTCTGTGTATATGTTTACTATTTATGTACAGAAATTGATTTACACACAATATAAATGTTTCCACTCTACAGAATTTAATTTCAAGATGGCAAGACAATTAGATAATTGTTGGCAGACCTACTGTCGTCTAATTCTGGTGAATCTGAATTTCTTGGCAGTGATTCAGTTTATATAATATGGGTGTTCTCAGTATTTATTTTTTAAAATTAATGTTCAGTTGTAAACCATGTGTTGTGTTTGTTTTTTAACACCAAATTCATACACTAACTCAAGTGAAAGAATGTCTTGTGTTTTGAGTATTGTAGGGTCCTTCAGGTAACAGAATACAGTGTTTTTGTACCTTTATCTCTTTGAAACCCCCAAATCTACTGAATAATATTTTCTGTTTATTGGAGTAGAACATCTGTACAAGTATTTTTTTATAGTTCCTTAAATATTGTATAACATTATGTCCGGAACCAAAAAAATAAAATTGCAGTCTTTACTACTAAAAATAGATTTTTTTAAAAATTAATTTCAGATAGAAAGGCAGTCAGCTAAAAATGTGTAAAAATCACTCCGGCGAAACAATGTCTTGTAATTTGCCCAAACTAAACTTTCTGGAAGTATTATAAGGTCCCTCGGGTAACAGAATAACACATTTATATACATGCATCTCTTTGAAAACAGGAATACATAACACATTAAAAACATTCTAAATATAGTGTTTTTAAAAATAGAGGTTTTATAGTTCCTGAAGTCCTTTCATAATATCCCCCATAGTGTTCTGCTAAAAAAGGACACCAAATTCAAGATGCTACTGTAAATAATCAATTTGTTATGAATTTTTATAGGCAGAGAGTCAAATACAGCCAAAAACCCCTGGTCCTGGGGGAGCGTCCCACTGAAAAACGCCTGGTCCTGGGGAGCGTCCCACTGAAAAACGCCTGGTCCTGGGGAGCGTCCCACTGAAAAACGCCTGGTCCTGGGGAGCGTCCCACTGAAAAACGCCTGGTCCTGGGGAGCGTCCCACTGAAAACGCCTGGTCCTGGGGAGCGTCCCACTGAAAAACGCCTGGTCCTGGGGGAGCGTCCCACTGAAAAACGCCTGGTCCTGGGGGAGCGTCCCACTGAAAAACACCTGGTCCTGTGGGAGCATCCCATTGAAACATGTCCCTCTTTCAGTTTCGTCTACTATGATTAAATATTTAAATTAAAATCAGATATCAGCCACTAAATTCATTCATTATTAATTTAAGAGAGTTGGCCCCTATGTCCCTTGTTCCCTAAATCAACATGTATTGAGAGGAACGGTAGTTCCTTGCACCAAGTTATCAGCGAAGTGCAAAAACTGCCAGACTCTCTATACAGCAAGGATAGTTTACGTGTTTTCAGGGTATTGGTGCATCAAAAGTAAATCAGCCAAAAGCACCATTTCACTTTTAACTTGTAGTTCCCAATACTCTTAGGTAAAATATAGAAACAAAAGTAAATACCTTTCATACAGTAAGAAAAATAAGTCACCAAAGGTAAACATGTCCTTCTTCTTCTCTCTCTCCCCCGCCCCCGCCCCCAAACAACGTATTTTTTTGCAGACCCCAGGCACTTTTATCACTTTTATCATTTACATTAAACGATTTATTGATATTTTAAAATGGACTAGTCGCACGCATCGCAGGCAAAATAAATAAATAAATAAAACCCCAGGGAGTTTTAATCCACACATATGTATATTACAGGACATCCGATTTTAATTACAATTAAGTTGATGGAAATATACTAGGGAACACACTTATTGTGATGTCTATATCATTTATATTAAATGATTTATTTCTGTTTTAAAATGGAACATTTGCATGCAAAAAATCTTTCTTATATAAATATAATATAAAGAAATGGTCTGGTATACATGGGATTTGAACTTATAACTAGGCTTGCTACTATTCGATTTTTATTTTTTTGCCAAATCGACGATTAATATCGATGTTAATTTTTGAAAGAATTTACCGTTTTTTTCTATCTTTATTTTTCCATTCAAGCAGAGAATGGGTGAAATCAACCTTTATGCTTTAAAAAAAACACAGCCTTTTTATGCCATGAGAAACTTCTTATTTAGCGAAACCCCTTTATCATGTTCAACATGCAACAAAACCATGGTCACCAACATTCTAATTGAAATAACGTTTGGTCACAGCGGAGCTATACCTTGTATAGATATAGATCCTACACAAATTTAAAAAATCTGTAGCATAAATTTACGAGTAAAAATAATATGCACTGAACAAAACATTAGATAGTTGAACAGAACTAAACTTGCACTTATTATTCGGTATCTGAGCTCCCCCTCTTCTGCTTCAGGCTTAGCACAGCCGGACTCAGAGTCACTGGAAGGTAAGGCAGACGGGCCTGCTTTGTCCTGCCATGGAGACTTCAGACATCAGTCAGGGTACTGTGCACAATATTCATTAAGTGTTTTCCTCTTGCACCCCATTTTCAAATCAAACTAGTAACTGTCACCACATACCTATAGCAAAAGCCTACCTACATCTCAACCAGCTAATTTCAAAATAGGCGCTTTGAATGACAGGCGCTGTAGCTGGCAAATGAAAGCGCACAGTTGGTGCAGGTCATGATGATTAACAGTCATTTAAGCGAATGAGAGCATTGTAGCGCTGCTTCAGTCAACGAGATCTGTCAGAACAGGGTGAAATGACAGTGAAAGTGAAACTACAGTACTAATGGACCACTGAGATGATTGACAGCGACCCCTAGCCATTCAGAGCGGAACGGAGACAGGACAGACAGCAAGTATAAAAATTACACAAACTAGAGGTGATTTCTAAATTATTATTTTTGGTAAGTAAATAAAAAATAGCGAGTGGTTTTACCGAAGTTTATCCTATATAAATTTATTTCAGTCGAACTCATATTTTTGGAGAATTCGACGTTTAACGAGCTTTACTGATAAATATCGAAAAGTAGCAAGCCAACCTATAACCTTCAGTTTGCAAGTGTGTTGAGTTAACTGTCAGTGCTACACGATTGGTTGAGACAAGCAGTATTTTGAAAGATGAAGTCAGCCAGCTGAGAATTCTCATGACTTAGTTATATTTTTGAGATTTTTCAAGTCATCATTCAGCTTCATCATCATCATTCTCATTCTGATATTCTGATCTTGAGCTCTGAAAACGTTTGGTTTCCTGTCAGTGTAACGCTCATTGTGGTCCCTATTAGCTCCAGAAAGTACGGTTTCCTCTCTCGATACTGGTTGATGAGAGTAACGCTATTTGTGGTCCCTACTGGACAAAAAGGAACATTAATTTCTGAGGATTAGCTATGCTGAAGGATAGCGTATATATTTGGTAAAAGTAAAACATAAATAAATAAATTAATATAAATATTGAAATAAATGAATACATAGACATTTATTTCTTTGTTTATTTATCTTGATATTTATGTATGTATTTTTCACTATAATGTAAACTCTGATGAAGACAACACGTAGGCGTACCTGTTTTAGAAAGTATGAATAATTGAGACACACTTTGGGATAGAGACTTTTATTTAGTGGGAGATGCCATATTTTCTCTTCGGCGGTGGCAACATGGGTTAAAAGCCTCCCTGCCAGCCTAAAGTGTTTAATGTGTGTTAATTGTTTAATTAGTAATTGTTTTATTGTTTTGGCAGTTGGCCTTATTATTATTAAATTAGAGCCAGCTGCCTATACCCCAGAGTTAGTTCATTCTGGGCTGCTGCTGAATACAGGCTAACGGAGGCTATCCTGCGTAGCCCAGTTGAATGAGAAACAGCTGAATAAAGAAAAAGAAGTACTGTGTGTTTTTGTATTTTATACTGGGTTAACAGCTTAGCTGTCCTGCACATTAGTCAGGGAACCTGCATAAATATATAGAAAGTGCTCGAAGAGCTAAATGTTTATTTTGTTTTGTTTGTTTTTTTATTATTTTGCTGTTTAAAATAAAAGTGAGCAAATAAAGTGTTGAAAAATCAAATTTCAGTTTCTGGGTCACGTTTTTATAGGGGTACGAACCCGAAATAAGGCCATCTTGGTCACTAATATATATATATATATATATATATATATATATATATACACACACACACACACACACACACACACACACACACACACACACACACTGATGCACAAACGAAACACAACACTCAGGTCTAATGGATTTAATCAAATATTTTAAACATAGATATCAAACAAAATCACAGAAAATGTGAACAAAAATACAGATCAAAGAATCATGGTAAGTTTTCAGTATAAAACGTGACACACTATCAAAATGAAAACATTACAATGCTAGAATCGGGTATGACCTCCCTGAGCATTAACACAATCCTGGCAGTGTTGGCGCATAGACCTGATCAGCCTCTGGATAGACTGCTGTGAGATGTACCGCCACTCTTCCTGTACAGCTGCAGCCAGCTGGCGAAGGTTGGTCGCAGTTGTCTTTACATGATTGTGCAGATGGATCAGTCGGATGTGACGGTCCTGGGCTGGTGTGGTGACCCTCTGCCTTCCAGGACGTGGCCTGTCCCTCACAGAGCCGGTTTCCTGGTTTCTCTGGACTAGTCTGCTGATTGTTGAAGCAGAACATCTCATTCTCCAGGCAACTTTTCTCACAGACAGGCCACCTTCAATCATGCCGATACCAACCAGGCGATCTTCATTACTCAAGCGGGGCATGGTTGTATCTTTCGCTGTACTTGTGTTAATTAAAATCATGTCTCTTCAAATGGCTATTTATACAGATTCTTAATCAACTCATTTGGGCAATTTTAACTCAACTCAAATAACAAACACTGAGCACCTGGCATTTTTATGAAATCACACTTGAGCTCAGTATTTTGTTATCCCAAGGAACAATATTACTCAAACAATCAACAAACCTATCTGCTCATTATTTAAAATGTAAATAACATTATGTATGTGCCCAATGAGCTAATGATGTAAAACTTAGACTGTTGTGTTTTCATTGTCCATCTATATATATATATATATATATATATATAATGGCAGGATTTTAACCCTAACTAGTCATATACTTTCACTTCAACTACATAACCACTATGCTACACAGATTCACATCTTAACCCTTTCAAGAGACTAGGCTACTATTTACATTTACCCTATCCAAACGGCAATACATTGCCTCAATATAAGTTGAACAATTTTGCTATTCCTGTAATGTGTGTGTGTGTGTGTGTTATAAGTGAAAAAAAGAAGTGATATCTGAAACAAAACTCATTGGAAATGTGAAAAAACGCCAATTTATCAAAACTGCCCAGGCATTTAAAGTGGAGATATCAAAAACACAAGCCAAGTTTCAAGAAACCATTGGGGCAACCTTGTCCAGCACAAAGCAAATAGGCACAAGGTTTTTTTGGTGCTGGCCAAGGTTGCACACTGTGGCGACTGCGGCCACCAGCAAGATTTTGTGCAACCAAAGCAGTCCACCAGTAGCCCCCCTACAACTCCTCTCAGAATCAACCTTTACCTTAATCAGTACCGATATACAACTTTAGTTTAGGGCAGTTCATTGCTGTTATTGTTTTGGCTCATATTCTGATTCCTCATACAGCTTCTGTTTCTGTTAGCTGTGTTAGAA
Source organism: Acipenser oxyrinchus oxyrinchus (assembly GCA_030684275.1). NCBI lineage: Eukaryota > Metazoa > Chordata > Actinopteri > Acipenseriformes > Acipenseridae > Acipenser > Acipenser oxyrinchus. The sequence continues at coordinate 26,337,058 of CM060258.1, forward strand.
CTGAAATATTATTTGTCACTGTATTTTCTTTTACTTAAGGAGGTTAAAGGGTAGGATAGGGTTAAAGGCAAGTCTGTGAAACATTACTGTGAGGGAGCTATGCTATGGTACGTGAAGGCTGTCTCGACTTTGTATTGAAGTGTTTGTAAGCAGTGTAGCTAGTAGCTGCAGAAACAGAACTATGTAAGCATTTATAAATGTCTGTACTGAGTTGTGCAAGGCAACATGCTGTGTGTGAAACCAGGATTGTTTTGCTAGCTGAAGTGATAAAGATTTGAAGCAAATGGAAAGATGTAAGCAGAACATTGTTGACTATTAGGTGAAACAAAGAAGCGGTTATGAAAGATGTAAACATCAAGTGCTGTGGGGTTCCACCGAACCATATTGTCCAAATGGAGAAAGTTTGGAACAGTAGTGAATTTTCCCAGGACTGGCCGTAATGTTGTTGAAGCTGACACCCTGGGATCCTTCAAGAAGCTGCTTAATGAGATTCTGGGATTAATAAGCTACTAACACCCAAACGAGCAAGATGGGCTGAATGGCCTCCTCTTGTTTGTAAACTTTCTTATGTTCTTATGTTCGTATGTCCTGCCGAAATCTCTCCAAGAACAAGGCGTAAAATCATCCAGGAAGTCACAAAGAACCCTAGAACAACATCCAGGGATCTGCAGGCCTCTCTCACCTCGGCTAAGGTCAGTGTTCATGACTCTACCATCAGATAGACACTGGACAAAAATGGGATTCATGGCAGAGTAGCAAGGCAGAAACCATTGCTCACTAAGAAGAGCATGAATGCTCATCTCAAGTTTGCCAAAAAGCACCTGGAGGCTGTCTTGACTTTGTATTGAAGTGTTTGTAAGCAGTGTAGCTAGTAGCTGCAGAAACAGAACTATGTAAGCATTTATAAATGTCTGTACTGAGTTGTGCAAGGCAACATGCTGTGTGTGAAACCAGGATTGTTTTGCTAGCTGAAGTGATAAAGATTTGAAGCAAATGGAAAGATGTAAGCAGAACATTGTTGACTATTAGGTGAAACAAAGAAGCGGTTATGAAAGATGTAAACATCAAGTGCTGTGGGGTTCCACCGAACCATATTGTCCAAATGGAGAAAGTTTGGAACAGTAGTGAATTTTCCCAGGACTGGCCGTAATGTTGTTGAAGCTGACACCCTGGGATCCTTCAAGAAGCTGCTTGATGAGATTCTGGGATCAATAAGCTACTAACACCCAAACGAGCAAGATGGGCTGAATGGCCTCCTCTTGTTTGTAAACTTTCTTATGTTCGTATGTCCTGCCAAAATCTCTCCAAGAGCAAGGCGTAAAATCATCCAGGAAGTCACAAAGAACCCTAGAACAACATCCAGGGATCTGCAGGCCTCTCTCACCTCGGCTAAGGTCAGTGTTCATGACTCTACCATCAGATAGACACTGGACAAAAATGGGATTCATGGCAGAGTAGCAAGGCAGAAACCATTGCTCACTAAGAAGAACATGAATGCTCGTCTCAAGTTTGCCAAAAAGCACCTGGATGATCCTCAAGAGTTCTGGAACAATGTTCTATGGACAGATGAGTCAAAAGTGGAACTTTTTGGCCAACATGGGCCCTGTTATGTCTGGCGAAAACCAAACACTGCATTCCACAGTAAGAACCTCATACCAACGGTCAAGCATGATGGTGGTAGTGTCATGGTTTGGGGATACTTTGCTGCATCAGGACCTGGACGCCTTGCCATCATTGAAGGCACCATGAATTCTTTTGGAATGGCCTAGTCAAAGTCCAGACCTAAACCCCATTGAGATGTTGTGGCAGGACCTGAAACGAGCAGTTCATGCTCGAAAACCCACAAATGTCACTGAGTTGAAGCAGTTCTGCATGGAGGAGTGGGCCAAACTTCCTCGACTAATCAATAACTACAGGAAGCGTTTGGTTGCAGTTATTGCTGCTAAAGGTGGCGTAACCAGTTATTGAGTCTAAGGGGGCGATTATTTTTTTCACACGGGGGCATTGGGTGTTGCATAACTTTCTTTAATAAATAAATTAAATATGTATCAAATTTTTGTGTTATTTGTTCACTCAGGGTCCCTTTTATCTAATGTTAAGTTTTGGTTGAAGATCTGATAACATTCAGTGTCAAAAATATGCAAAAATGCAGAAAATCAGACAGGGGGCAAATACTTTTTCACGGCACTGTATCCTAGAAACACACATCTCAGAAAGTGGCACTAACTTGGCACACAGTTCAGAGTCCCTGGGTACCTGGTAAAACCTTTGAGCCACCAGTGAGGCTACATAACCAACAACGCAATTAAAATATGTTTCTGTAAAGTATACGTTCAGGCTTTTTTAAAGATTATATCTAATAATTAATTCCATAAATCTTACCTCTTGTGCACTTTTATTCACCACTGAGGTGTCCCAGTTTTGAAAGACGCACTTTTTGCAAAAATGTATTTTGGAATCTGGTACCAGACTAAGGGCCGGACCAAATCAAAGTTAGGACTTAGCGACTGAGGACCCGAAAGCATTTGCAGTAAATAAAACACAAGAAAAATTCCAAGCGAAATCTTGCTGAACCAAAACAAGCCCTTTTCGCCCTTCAAAAAGCAGCTATGGGACTCCCAAGTGGCGCATCCAGTAAAGGCGCTCCATGTGGAGTGTAGGATGCGCCCTATAGTCTGGACGTTGCCGGTTCGAGTCCAGGCTATTCCTTTGCCGACCAAGGACGGGAGCTCCCAGAGGGCAGCGATCAATTGACTGAGCGCCACCCGGGAGGAGGGAGGTCTAGGTCGGCCAGGGTGTCCTCGGATCACCGTGCGCCAGCAACCCCTGTGGTCTGGCCAGGTGCCTGCGGGCTTGCCAGTAAGCTGCCCAGAGCTGCGTTGTCCTCCGACGCTGTAGCTCTGGGTGGCTGTATGGTGAGTCTGCAGTGTGTAAAGAAGTGGGCAGCTGACGCCACACGCTTTGGAGGACAGCATGTGTTCGTCTTCACCCCTCCCAAGTCAGCGCAGGGGTAGTAGCAGTGGGCTGAGCCGAAAAAAAATAAATAATTGGACATTACTAAATTGGGGAGAAAACAATAAAAATAATTGATGACCACTAAATAATAATAAAAAAAGCAACTATCGCTTGTTCACTACAAGTGGGTTGAGAATGGGGAGTAGTTTGCTATCAACATGAAATGTGCATGCATTCCGTACACATCAAAGCTGTGAATTACAACATTATTAAATTCTAGCCTGCCCTTTTACCTGTCTTTTAAAGGAGAAATGAAACTAACATGTTTGAAAAAATATATGTATTTTCAACATAAATGTAGTTGCACTCACATAACATTAAACTGTCTGGTCTGTCACACAGGGCCAGAGTCACCTCTGGAGGAAAGTTCCGGCACCCTGCCACAGACCGAGGAGCCATGAACACCAACAAGAGCCCACAGTGACGCCCACGGCCGACTCCACTTCCAGATGCAGGGGTTCGTCTCCAGAAGACGACCTGGCCCCCATCCTGGACAGACAGGAACATCCCTCCAAATAAAAAAAAAACTTTTTTTATAGAAGAAAATAATATTGCGTTCAATAAACATTCTTTTGGTTTACATTTGTAGTGTTTTTTTTTTTTTTTTTTTTTTTAATGCATTATCATATTTAAACACACCAATTTTTTTTTTGATAGCCTATTTCAAAGTGCAATGTAAGGCTTAGGACATGTTGGAATGTGGGAATATACAGTATCATGTAATAATTATTCTGGCACAGTTTGTGCATAACATATATTTGTATACATAAAATGTTGCTGGATGATTTGCTGCCATTTTCTTTGGCCCTGGGAATAGGCTCCCACATCCTCCTCACCCTCAGAACCATCACCTCCTGCTCCCTCATCACCGGGATTATGCCGTTCCCCAGCAACTGGCTCTTCTGGTTGCTGGGGAATGTTGGCCTCTTGTGGCAGCATTACATCACGGCATAATGCAATGTTGTGAATTGTACAACATGCAATGATGATGCGAGCACACTGAGGGCTTGTACTGTAGGGCTCCACCTGATCTATCCAGGCAATGGAAACTCATTTTAAGGAGCCCGAATGTCCTCTCTACAACACTGCGGCTTCGGCACAGGGCCTCATTGTAGCGCCCCTCCGCTGTGTCTGGATTTTTCACAGGTGTTAAAAGCCAGGGGTGGAGAGGTTAGCCACTGTCACCTGAAGGGGGAAAGGAGAAAATATAAATAATCAGCTTAACGCAGTTACCGCACGTATTACATAACAATACAGTACTGATATAACATGATGTATAAAGTATTAAACACACATGCACTTCCCAATGAGGTGACGGGTGCCGAGGCGTCCCTGTCTGCCAAATGTTTTGAGAGGGCTTTGCTGCAGAATGTTGGAGCCATGGCTTGTTTTTTTTGTGCAAATATCAGGATGTTAAGTGTTATTTTTTTTTACTATTTGCTTAATACGTGATAGCTTTCGACAAGTTCGAAGTTGACTATAAAATCCAGTCCTGCGAAAGTCTTGCGATGCGATTTATAGCTGGAATTGAGTAGATTTGGTCGGGTGATAGCAATTGCTCAAAACATAAATAATCTTGTAAACAACTTTCGAATACAAACTAATTAACAAACAAAACTCCAGAAAACAACTGCATAGGAAAAACAAACAACTAAAACACACATCAGAAAACAACTGCATAGGAAATACACACAAACAAAACACACAGTGAAAACAACTGTGTAGAAAAACACACACAAATAAAACACACACAACGTTAAAATACCTGTAAGAAAAATACTACTACTGAAATAATAATTATATACAGTATATTTGCGCGCCAGGGTTTTACACGTGTGTTAATTATTTCACAATCGGACTCTTACCTTCGTTTGTTTTCGGTAGCGTTCTTCCTGTTTCCCCCTCTTTTGGAAGGTCTGGAACGTAAGCTGTGGTTGGTCGACAGCTGCTGTTTTGTGCCTTCCTACTTTTGCTTCCCAAACAAGTAATATCCGTCTCTGCCCCTTTCGTGGATTGGAAATGGCTAGTTTTGGTTTCGGATAAAGAAAATCGATATGGAAACTAGCGATATGCAAGAGCAATCAGGGTTTGATTTGGTTCGGCCCTAAGTTAAGTAAAACTGTTTGCATGTTACTGTTTATTTTCAGTGTCTTCTGGGTCAAAAGGCAAGTCTTTGCCTGAAGGACTAGATGCTCACCTACTCACCAGTACTTACGTATATTTTGCAAAAATCCAGGAAAAAGAAACCAAATGTTCTGAAACACTCAAAAAGCTCTGCAAAGTTGCTTTAATAAAACAAAATGTACTATTAATAGTGAATACTAAATATAAGAACAAATACAAAAAGTCTACCAAGCACCTTGCTGCACGAACAAGAAGAAAGATCAAGTTTTTTACGCCTTTTATTTATGTGTTTGCCTAACTAATCATATATTTTTTTTCTTTTTAACATCTAATTATAAAATAATCAAGCAGCTTTACACAGGTTTACAGAATATTTTTTTTACTTCTATAAACCTTGAAACATCTGCTTCCAATTTGTTAATTCATGCTTTATTAATTGAGAGCTAAACAGAGACACGGCAGCTGACAGACACATACTAAAGCATAGACATTAAATTACAAATATAACACAAGAGCAGGGCAACAATCCTCTGGTCTACATGTCTGAGTAGATGAGCGTTATCTAAGACTAACATTTAGAACATTCATTCCAAAGAGACAGGGGTGTAAAATTTCTTATCAAGGAAACGCTGAGGGTTTTACAGCTTTTTACAGACTTGCATTAGAAAGGGTAATTGCCTCATTCGTGTGACTTGTGATCCTAAGACAAACACATGTCTCTCTATCCTTTATGCATTAACTGTCTGATTTCCGTATGATAATTCATTCTGCAAGTAGAATCCACCCACTAATCATATAAGTAATCACCCACTAATCATATAAGTAAGTCTCCAATCCCAGCTACACCTCTGCCCCATCCTACCCTCGTTTCCAGCACACTTCATGGTCAAATTCAGGAAGGTAAGGACGTAAATCTAGTCCTTTCTTCCCTTGAAGTGTATGATAATCGAGTTCTGGACTGTGGCGATGTTTCTATGTTCTTGAAATCTAAAGACACCCATCTGCTAAAAAAAATAACTTTCCCAGAGTTTGTTTCAGCATTCGGTATCTTCAGAGACATTCTTTGTGACGCATATCTTATGCGCTGCCCAGAACTAAACGCCTACCTTAGTCTCGTGACTGATCTGTTCATGAGATATGAAGGCCTGGCTTTTTATGAGTATCACAAGTCTTTCTCTGCTAAAGCCGCTTCGCTGGTCTAAGGATATTCTTCTGTCAGATTTGTGGCTCTGTGAACCATACAGCTCCCTTGTGTCCTCAATCAGCTCAATCCTCCCAAACCCACAACATGTCCCCTCTCACTTCGTCATCTGCCCTTAATAGTATTCCTTCCCAAACTCAGTCTGCATTCATGCCATCATGCCCTTCTCAATTTCCTTCGCTCCTGATTTGCCCTCCAGTCTAACAACAAACAGGGAAGACAGGTCATTTTCGCTGGCAGAAAACTAATATGCAACAATTTTAATGAAAATGTCTGCACTTTTCCCTCCTGTGGGTTCTTCCACATCTGCAGTTTTTGTGGAGTAGGACACAGCAAAAGTGTTTGCCTCGACGCTCTCATGCTGGCTCAGTCCAGAAATGACTAAGCTCAGTACCGTCTACTCCCATCAATCCTGTCGCTGCTGCTTCACTATTTCATCACCCTGACATTTCGAGTATTTGTAGGCTATCTCATCGCAGGTCTTAACGAAGGATTTCCCACAGGCATTGCAAATTCCCCCTCTGTGTCTTAAATTTCCCGTAATCTAAAATGCGCTTTAAATTATCCTGAAGCAGTCGATTTACTACTCCACAAAGAAAAAGCTAAAGGTTTCATGATCGGCATTAGTCCAATAGGGGTCTAAGGCTCAATATTGATTTATCCTCTCCGCATTCCAGTTCCATCCCCAGTATCAACGATTTAATTCCACCTGATCAATTGTCTTTACACTATGCTAGAATTGACAATGCTATTTGTTTAATAAAAATAGTAGGTCAAATTGCTTGTCCTACCGCTGGCAAGATATATTTCATTTATTTTATTAGGTAATTCCATCAGCATAAGGGGCGGCTATCGAGCTCCAGTGGACAAGGCCATGGGCCAAAATATATTTAGTTTCATTATGGGCATGCTCATTTGTCAAATACAATAAATAATTGTTCATGTTAGGTCCTTTGTGGATGTCTCCTTTCTGAATAGTGGATTTATTAAAAAGGGAAGAGAGGAGTATTTCCTCTGAAGAATCTGGGCAGTGTGACAGAGGGGTTTGGGGAACGTATGGTAAAGTATGTAACAATGCATACATAAGCAACAGAATGAAAACAATCCTGTTTCCACAATAAATCGCTGTATGTATACTGGGTACTGTGTGTAGTAGGGTAAAATGGCTGCCGACTAAAAGACTACGTTTCCCAGAAGACCATAGTCAAATTGGGCTGAGGTAATTGTGTAACAGGATGCAGCTGTATCTTGTTAGGGTGGGGTCCTGGCTGTATAAAGCCAGCCTCAAATCCAGTGAGAGGGAGAGACGACCAGGGAGGAGGTTGTAGTGTGTGATACAATGTTTCTGTGGAGGTTTATGTAAGTACGTAAGAACAACTGTTACTGGGTGGAACAGTTGTGCTGTTGGTAATATTTACCAAGTGTTTTTGTACAGGGAAACAGCCTAGCTGTCCTGTCCTAGATAGGGACTGTTTGTTAGTTAACACTCCTTGTTGGAGTAGGTTTTTGTTTGTTTATTTTTATTTTGGCACTGTACATAATAAACATACGCTACGGCGTTTCACTGCATCTCCTGTGTTTTGCGTATTTCCTACTGGGGGCTGCCTTGGCCATCGGTCACTCTACCACAGCAGGTAGACACGATAGTTGAGTAACACCCCTGGAAGGGGGTTGAGAATCTCTGGAGCTGATGTTGCAGACTAACTACGGGCACAGTACTTAACTGGACTGAAGTCTGTAAAAGGGTGGAGGTATCTGTTTTGGTTTTTATAGGACTTCTGTACCGGGAGAATCTACCAGGATGTGCCAAGATTGTGACGTGTCATTGGATGTTTTAAAGAATACCATGTGTTGCCACACTAGTCTGCATTTCAGATGGGAGGATGTCTTATGTGTATCTATTTGTATCACATTAATTTAGCTTATGAATTATCCCCCCCAAAAAATCCCAATTTAAATGCTGGGTTCTATTTTCATTTATCATGTATTTTCTAAATTAATTTACTATTGTGGGGGGTAGTGTATATGAATTTGTATCATGAATTATTTACATACTACATTCAAGCTTTGTTGCTGTAGTCCCCGGTTTCATTGATCATGTTATAATCTGCATCCATCTATTTATTTATTTATTTTAAGGGGATGGGGGTCCATAAATTGTCTCATGAATAAAATAAAATTGTTGCTGCCCATTTACAGGTTTAGCAGACCATTTCCTTAATTATTTAAAACTGAAATTAATTTATTTATGGTGGACTTAGTACATTTAAAATTCAATATTTATGCTTTACCAGTTGTAATACATTATTTACCCCATACAGCATGTTTTTACTATTCACCACCTTATAAACTCCCTGCACATAAACCATTACAGTATTAGTGTCTGGTGATGGCCCTAAGTGAGGATTTCTCTATCATCTAGTGCAGTGGTTCCCAACCCTGGTCCTGCTGACTCCCTGTGTCTGCTGGTTTTAATTCCAATTGAGCTAGACTTAACTAGACCCTTAATTGAACTGATAATTTGCTTAATTAGACCCTAATTGTTTTCAGCTCTTAAACAGTTGCAGAGTTCAAGTTACTTTTACAATGTTATAGCTAACTTGAAAATCTGCAGCTGATTAAGAGCTGAAAACAAGTAAAAGGGTCTGCGACAGAGATCGAATGATTCTTTGTGTTAGATTTCCCTCCTGACCTGCGAGGGCGGAGTGTAAAGGGAACAGAGTACCCTGAACTAAATGGCGTGACAGTTTATTCCCAGGGTTAGGTGGAAGTCGGCCATCTAGAAAAAGGACTAAGCTATGGTACCCGAACTCAATGACCTGGACAGGAGCTGTCCCATCTCCACCAGCAGTGGGAAAATGCCTGCTGTCCCCATCTCCACCAGCAGCGGGAAAATTCCTGCTGTCCCCATCTCCACCAGCAGAGGGAAAATGCCTGCTGTCCCCATCTCCACCAGCAAAGGAAAAATGCCTGCTGTCCCCATCTCCACCAGCAGAGGGAAAATGCCTGCTGTCTCCACTTCCACCAGCAGAGGGTGAATGCCTGCTGTCTCCACTTCCACCAGCAGAGGGTGAATGCCTGCTGGTATCACTTCCCCCACCGTCACCATCATGAGGAGAGGAGCCGGAGCTGCCTCTGCCTCCACCATCACCACCAGCAGAGGGAGCATGCCTGCTGTCCCCATCACAACCAGCAGAGGAAGAATGCCTGCTGGTTTCCCCATCACAACCAGCAGAGGAAGAATGCCTGCTGGTTTCCCCATCACAACCAGCAGAGGAAGAATGCCTGCTGGTTTCCACTTCCGAGACAGATGGAGAACTGCACCCATCCCCTGCAAGTGAGTTAGAGCTGCACCAGTTCCCTGCAAGTGATGTAGAGCCGCACCAGTCCCCTGCAAGTGATGTAGAGCCGCACCAGTCCCCTGCAAGTGAGGTAGAGCCGCACCAGTCCCCTGCAAGAGAGAGAGAGTCGCACCTGTCCCTTGCAAGAGCAGGAGACTACACGCTGCTCCCACCTCCGTCGCCGGGAGACTACACGCTGCTCCCACCTCCGTTGCCAGGAGACTACACGCTGCTCCCACCTCCGTCGCCAGGAGACTACACGCTGCTCCCACCTCCGTCACCAGGAGACTACACGCTGCTCCCACCTCCACCACAAGGAGTGGAGCAGCAGGAGCTGCCTCTGCCTCCGCCACCTCCACCGGCAGGAGCAGAGCAGCAGGAGCTGCCTCTGCTTCCACCATCTTCATCGGCAGGAGCAGAGCAGCAGGAACTGCCTCTGCCTCCTCCACCAGCAGAGGGTGAATACCTGCTGGTTCCGCCTTCACTGTCATGGGAGGACTGCTTGCCCCTCCCACCTCCACCAGCAGAGGGTGAATACCTGCTGGTTCCACCTTCACAGCTGTGGGAAGATTGCTTGCTGCTCCCACTTCCACCACCAGAGGAGCTGCAGCTGAGTTTCGCACCGCCCAAGGATGCCTGCCTCGCACCGCCCAAGGATGCCTGCCTCGCACCGCCCAAGGATGCCTGCCTCACACCACCTAGGGATGCCTGCCTCGCACCGCCCAAGGATGTCTGCCTCGCACCGCCCAAGGATGCCTGCCTCGCACCGCCCAAGGATGCCAGCCTCGCATCGCCTAGGGCTGCCTGTTGCTCCGCATTGCCTGGGACTGCCTGTTGCTCCGCATCGCCTGGGGCTGCCTGTTGTTCTGCATCGCAGCAGGAAGTACTGTGGCTGGAACCCCACCAAGGGGAGCTGCCGGCCACGAAGAAGGGGGAGGAGGTCTGGAGACCACCAACACCAGCAGCAGTTTCGCTGCCGGAGATCGTGGGGGAGGTCAGGAGACCTGCTCCCACTGCAGCACTTTCGCTGCCGGAAGTACTGTGGCCGGATCCCCACCAAGGGGAGCTGCCGGCTTTGAAGAAGGGGGAGGAGGTCCGGAGACCACCAACCCCAGCAGCAGTTTCGCTGCCGGAGATCGTGGGGGAGGTCAAGAGACCTACTCCCACTGCAGCCTTTCCGCTGCCAGGACTGCCCCGGCTGAAGGAGTCAGTCTGGGAGCTGTCAGCACGTCTGCTGACAGCATGGCCAGTAGCAGCCTGGCTACTGGAAACATTGCCGCCCATGAACCCCTTGAAGTCCCTGTTCTTGGCCCAGGACTTTGAGCGAGACTTGGGATTTTAAGGGGGGAGTTGGCCGTAGAGGCCATGTGTGCTGCGCACAAGGGGGGGTATATGTGGCAATGTGCCTCGCCCCTGTGTGCATTTGTGTGTTATATGTTGCGTGTGGTGTGTTAATGTGGGTTATAGAGATGGCTGCACAGGATATAAATGGGTGTGTGCAGCACAAGTTATTTAAAATGTATAATTGTATTTAGGCACGAGGATTGCACATCACTTCACGTGCATTTAAAGTAATTAATATGCGAGCACGAGGTTGCACATAATTAAGTCACGTGCTGGGATTCAAGTGAATAATTAATTAGTAATTGAATCCCGGCACAACAGTATATATAGATGCACATTTCATTCACTCGGGTTTTGGGTGTTCGATGAGTGGAGAACGGGTGTGGAGAAGGAGTAACTAAAAGTGAAAGAAAGTAAATTGAGTTATCAGTATGTTTTGTATAGCAGGACAGCCTATAGTATTATTATTTATTTGTTAGCAGACACCCTTATTCAGGGCAACTTACACTTTAAATATCACAGTACAAAGTATCACATTACGAAATATCACATTGTAGTATCACATTTCAGAGGAAGAAGTGACAGGAGCTTGTCAGAGTAGTGCTGAGAGTAGGAGAGGGAGGGGTTAAGGGTGACACCGAGGTTCTTGGTGGATGAGGAGGGAGAGAGGGTTGTGGATTCAAGAGGGATAGAGATAGAGAGATCAGCGGTGGGGAAGGAAGATTATAGTAAAAAGGAAAAAAGTGGATAAAATGATAAGCCCTCAGAAGAAGTGTAATCTTTTTGAAGTGGTGGTTTTGTTTTTGAAGAATGACAGACTGGGACACTTGGGTAGAGGATAAGAACTAGAAAGACTTGATCTGGTTCTCGTTTTGACAGGTAATTTCTTCTTATATCGATGTAATAAGACAGCATTTTCGACTTTGTGTAGGCAATACTACAATGAGATATATACTGTATAGGCTTGCTACTATTTGATTTTTTTTGCGAAATCGACGATTAGCGGAGATATACCGTGTAAATATAAAGATCCTACACCAAAAATTTGCTCAAATAAACCGTAGAAAGCACAGCATATAAAAGTGTATTACATAAATGTATAGCATAAATTTACGAGAACAAAACATTAGATAGTTGAACAGAACTAACTTGCACTTATTATTCAGAGTCTGAGCTCCGCCCCTCTCCTGCTTCAGCACAGCTGGGCTCACTGGAACCCAAGGCAGATGGGCCCACTTCGTCCTGCCACAGAGACTTCAGCCATCGGTCAGGGTATTGTGTGGATTACTCATTAAGTGTTTTCCTCTTGCACCCCATTTTCAAATCAAACTAGTAACTGTCACCACATACCTATAGCAAAAGCCTACCTACATCTTAACCAGCTAATTTCAAAGTAGGCGCTTTGAATGACAGGCGCTGTAGCTGGCAAATGAAAGTGCACAGTCAGTGCAGGTCATGAGGATTGACAGTCATTTAAGTGAATGAGAGCATTGTAGTGCTGCTTCAGTCAACGAGATCTGTCAGAACAGGGTGAAATGACAGTGAAAGTGAAACTACAGTACTAATGGACCACTGAGATGATTGACAGCGACCCCTAGCCATTCAGAGCGGAAAGGAGACGGGACAGACAGTAAATATAAAAACTACACAAACTAGAGATTATTTCTAAATTATTATTTTTGGTAAGAAAATAAAAAAAAATAGCGAGTGGTTTTACTGGGGTTTATCCTATGTAAATTTATTTCAGTCAAACTCTATTTTTTGGGAATTCGACATTTAACAAGCTTTACCAATTAAAATAAAAAAGTAGCAAGCCTAGATATATAGTGTTAGGTTTCTTATATGTGGCCAGAATACATTGTATGTACCCCAGCCCCTTGTAAGAACATAAGAACATAAGAAAGTTTACAAACGAGAGGAGGCCATTCAGCCCATCTTGCTTGTTTGGTTGTTCGTAGCTTATTGATCCCAGAATCTCATCAAGCAGCTTCTTGAAGGATCCCAGGGTGTCAGCTTCAACAACATTATTGGGGAGTTGGTTCCAGACCCTCACAATTCTCTGTGTAAAAATGTGCCTCCTATTTTCTGTTCTGAATGCCCCTTTATCTAATCTCCATTTGTGACCCCTGGTCCGTGTTTCTTTTTTTCAGGTCAAAGAAGTCCCCTGGGTCGACATTGTCTATACCTTTTAGGATTTTGAATGCTTGAATCAGATCGCCGTGTAGTCTTCTTTGTTCAAGACTGAATAATTCTGGTTGCTCTTCTTTGCACTCTTTCTAGAGCAGCAATATCCTTTTGTAATGTGATCAACAAGTTAAGGTTGATCACATTACAAGTTAAGGTTACAAGTTATAAGTTAAGGTTCTGTACTACTCCATAAAACAAACTCTTGTGGAAAACTGTGTTCAAAGAATCATGTTGAATAGTTTGTGTGTATGTATTTTATGATCTGAACTACACAAGTGTTCCCGGTGTTATACCAAATAGTGTCTTTGGAAGAAAGGTGTCAGTGCGCATGCAAATTCATTTAAGCATCCCTAGTTTATTTTTTTTTCATTTCAATGATTTTGCTCTGAACAGATTCAGTACATCATTATTTCTTGTATATGAACCTGCTTCTGAGTATCTCAACTGCTACAGAGGTAAATGCACTAATTAGCAGTACAATGTTCTCTGATCTTCAAAAACAAAATGTAAAACAATTAAAAATCAAATCAATAGGGTTATACAATAATTTGTACATTATTACAATTGTGCTGGAGACACTATTGGTACAACACCGGTAGTCCATGGTGCCACTTTTTCCATCGCTCCCATTGGTTTCACTTGAAAGAAAAAGACACAGTTGTTTTAAAAACTATGGGTATCTTTTAAAACCTGTGCCAAATAACTTCCTCACTGGTGTTTTTTGTATTTCTAAAGGTTTCAGAGATAACGTAAGAGGACCGTGTGTGTGCAGTCCTTTTTATTATTGTTTTTCACATTTGGCACTTAAAAAGTTAATTGTGAATATATCCACTTTAAGCACCAATGAAAAGCTCTATCTACCACCAAGCTCTGTAGTACCACAATTCCAGTTCTAACCTTCATTAGAAGAAATTACTATATGGAACATCACAGTTCTCTACTCACAGGACTGGCATAAAGTTACCTAAATTATATCCACACATACAGTACACCCTCGCTATAATGCCCTTCATTATAACAAACCTACGGCTATAATGAACCTGGCCACTGGCCCCCAAATTAATATAAACAAACACTGTCAACATCCCACTCTGTACGCACAGGATGCTACCTCCGCAGTGAAGTCTACTCTTTTGTCTTAATAAGAAGCACGTACTGTGTAACTGCCTCCAAAATAAAAATCATTTTATGTTGCAACAAAGCTGGAAACTATCGTTTTGAAAAAAAGGAGTAACGCAGGCATATCTCTGTAGTGAATATAGATTATCAAAAAGCACTCTGTTTTTTGGCTTGTTCAGCAACCATGCGACAAAGCAAAACTGATTAAAGAAAAATAAAAAAATAAAATCAGATTGATTTTGAATAAAAGTTTAGCTTCAATTCGGAACTTTTTGTACTGCATTTTAATTCTTTAACAAATTGGATAAAGCAAAGGCAGAATACTGCATACATGAAATGAACAGGTACATGTAATTCTACTTTTATTCACAATATCATCTCATTAACTTCAACAGTTTGTTGTTCATTTTGATTGTTCTTTCGCTGTAACGAACCCCTCGATATAACGAACAAAAGGCTTGGACCCCAACAGGTTCGTTATAGCGAGGGTGTAGTGTACTGTGGCTTATCTATTCGACATAGAGTGCTGAATTCTGGTATTTGCACAAAATAAGTCAGCCCATATCATATGCTTGATACAATGCTGGAATAAATAGGGTAAAACCTCAAACACAAAGCTGTATAGCTGCTTATGGTTAATTTACCATGTGATATGTACATAAGGGCATATATTGCATCATTGTGTTCCCCTTCCCCTAGTTTTGTGCCAGTAAGGACATTCTGCAATCTGCTTCAGCTAGATAAGCTGAAGAGTGTGTGGATGTTCTCTAAGCCAAGAGAGACTTTTTGCCAGCCTTTGTCAGGATATGTAAATAATTAAATAAAAAGTGACATACTTACTGTATGTACAGGCATCTTCATATATTCCCAATACTGTGTGTGAAGAGTATTGTTATATTATCTTGTTACATATAACAAAAATAGTTTGCATCCCTCACAAGAATAATAAGATATAGAAAAAAGTGTATTGGTCTTCAGATACTTAATGGAGAAATAGTGCAATACATCTAAGCTACTGGTTCTCAAAGCTGTGCTCATAGACAACTGCCATGGTGTTGTGCCCTTGATGACATTAAACATAATCTGGGATACTGCAATACTGATGTGTTTGTGGGGGAATCTCTGCTTTTGCCCATTTGTTAAATATGTGATTTTATTTTTACATTTTGAAATAAGAACTTAGTTAAATGTTAAGAGAAACTAATCATCATGCCTGTGTCTATAGAATGAATACACAAATGTGCCCTTGGCCAAAAAACAATGAATATAATCGAAAGGGATAATGTAATTCCAAGTAAAGCCTCAAACAAGTTGTACTCAGCTGCAATACAAATCATTTCCTCTTGTGGGCATTCAAGGCTACACAGTTGAAGTAACAACCTGTCTGGCTGAATTACATCAAGGATGAATACAAATGCACAAGGCTTACATGTTTTTATTATTCATATCCAGCATGTCTTAGAAAGGAGTCTGAAAAACTCAGTTAGCAAATCTGTCATGAAATAAATACTGTAAAACATTTCCAACAAAAATGCAATGGTCTATCTGTCTGCTTAATGATTTTCCAGCAAGCCTTCAGTTTATCTACTGAGTAATGAATGGTTAAACAATCCTTTACCAGGGGAACTATAAAACAGAATACATGTTATTGATTGTCAGTGGGTTTAAAATCTATTTTCTTACCTCTTATTAGCACTGGAAATGTTATCAGTTGGTCCACCTCTACTTGAACTGCATATAAAATCAAGCATTCATTTCAACAGCACTACAGACACCATTTTAGATTAGAGCTGCTGCTTCTTCCAGGTACCTTGTTTCTTCTTGTGCTCTTGTGGAGTCTCTCTCCAGCAGATAAAGTGCAATCAGACCGTGTAATGTACAGTAAAGGAAGTGATTTAGGGTCCACCCAGATTTTTGTCATTGTTTAACCATTTGGGCCTCATTTACCATGATTAATCACTGCCAGACCATGCTTGCTATATAGCACCACATCCAAACCAAGTTCAACTCATACAAATCTTGAATGTCAGTTTAAGAACATGGTCATACATCATAACAGTAATATCATGAGTGACCAGGAAACAATCGTGTGCCACCCATCATTTCAAAAAGCTAGCCAACACTTATGTCTGCTAAACAATCAACAATTGTCCCATAGTATTTAAGAAAATAGGAATATCTCAAATTAAAAACAAAAAAACAAGCAAAGACAATAAGAATATCCAGCCTAAAAAAGGGATGCCAAATATAAGAAGCATAGAGACAAGATTTTTACTTTCACATTGTACTGTAATGTGCCTAAAAACACAACTAAATGGGCTCACTTATTTCACTCAATTTAATTCCTCTATGGAAAAAGATAAACTACAACCAACCGGCTCACAGTGAAAACTTCTTCTGAAGCCTGCTCAGTCAGTTCTTTGCTGTCAGGCAATTGTTCTCCTCTTTCTAAACGAGACTGCGAGCTGTGCTGTGCCACTTGCTCCAGCTGTTTCCAATAATGTGAAGGACAATTTATCCAGAAAGTGATGTTCTTTAAGCAATATGATTTGACAGTATAAGGTGCAATGCAATTTGTTCTTCTCACAGTCCGTGCATGAAGTTTACACACTGCACTGCCCGGTCGTTTTCTGAGTAAATAACTCTCAAGATTTGTCTTGTACCTGCTTAGTCTGGAGTTCGTGGTTGTTTTACAGTACCTGTACAATATTTTTAATATCTGCTGCACATGTAAATTACAGACTGCTACAAACAGTCCAGCTTTCTTCACAGGGAGCCATTCTTGCAAAAATATTTTTCTTGTGTTTATTGTTTATTGCCAGACCACAGGAGGCTGTGTGGTCCAGTGGTTAAAGAAAAGGGCTTGTAACCAGGAGGTCCCCGGTTCAAAGCCCACATCAGCCACTGACTCATTGTGTGACCCTGAGCAAGTCACTCAACCTCCTTGTACTCCGTCTCTCGGGTGAGATGTAATTGTAAGTGACTCTGCAGCTGATGCATAGTTCACACACCCTAGTCTCTGTAAGTTGCCTTGGATAAAGGTGTCTGCTAAATAAACAAATAATAATAATAATAATAATTTATTAGTGATGTGGGGATCACCGAAACACAGGATTGTGAGCTAAACATGCAAGTGATAGCTACAAGAATAAGGACATGCTGAGAAAAGACAAAGGAGAATATTGTGGCCTGCAGTTTTAAAGTGAAAATGGATCTGAATAAAAAGATATGTTTTGGAAAATGTTTGTTGGTATTTAATATCAATGGCAGCGACATTTCATAGTATAAGAATACTACTTTACTGTTATCAAATACAGTTATATTACCATTTATGTTACAAAGGTAAGCATGTGTGGCAATGTGTAACACCAATTAAGCTATCTAAATGATATATGTCACAATAATGTTTAGTTTAATCCATGTATCATATATGACATTATTTACCTGCTACGCCAGCATAGTGAACTGTATAACAAGTTTTGATGTGCCATGTTCTATTGCTGTTTGCTGTGCATGGCAGATAAATAGGTCACTTCCTGCATTCTCTTGCACGAAACGCCAGACACAAACAATTTCCAACCTCCCAAAAAAAAGACCCCCTGCTACATTTTCCTTTGCCCTAATCTTAGAGCCAGTAATGGTTGTGTGATTTCTATAGGTAAGTGGCCACATATCACTCATGTCAACGAGCATTCTCTCTCCCACTCAGGGTCTGCTGGAAGTTTCTGCCTGTCCATTCCCTTCCTATTAGAGTATGGCGCAGAGTATTCTGTCTGCCAATCAGTCTTTATGAGATTCTCCATTAGCTGAGGCTCCCTGCACTCACAGCTGAAGCAAACAGACTGCTTTTTGAACAGCAGCAGAGTTACAAGGCAGTCCAGACTGAGTTCTGAAACAAGGCTTCAGAGGAATACAAAAGCTTGTTTTTAATGTCAGTCGTGACTCAAAGTGTTTGACTGCTTACTGTACTCATTTAGTTCTAGAACTGTTCATATGCATTTCTATTGTTTAAGAATGGCAAACCTGGATTTAGCAGAGTTTCTTATTTTTATATTTTTAGAAATGAACGTCTATTTAAAACAAAAATTGCCTCACATTCAAAAGTCATGATGATTCCTTACCTTACCTGGTGCAATCGGCAAACATGAGCTAAACACCTAGATTATTAATATGTACATATATTATTAGTATTACATCCAATTTCTGACACCCACCTCAAGGTTGCTAGATGCAGATATGCTGTAGGGTGAGTGTTTATGTGTGCAAATATAAATACAAGACAAGCAGATTATTATGTACTGCATTATGTACTGCATAAGCACCCTTTTGATGTCACTCTCTAATACTGGCCTCATTGATAATGCTCACAGTGTTTTTCAGTAAATAAGGATGGTCCCAAATTGAGATTCAAGGTTGCAAATTCTGTTAATTGATCAGAAGTAAAGCACTAACACACTCATGTTATAGAGTAAAAATAACTATTCAAACATATACGATGGGATTTTACTTGTGTACGACATGTTTAAAAAATAATTTAGACTGGATTATATGAGTGTGCTATCTGTTTCATGTAGGTCATATTTACTTTACCAGGTTTGCTGCCCTTAACAAGAGCTGTTTGCCTCTTTTTCTCAGAACCCTATTCAGATTATGTTGAGTGGTCAGACCGCTTCATAGATGCATAATATATCAACCCCTTACCTTATTCAAAAGAAGGGTTTTAAAAGTCAGATTGAATTCTGTTTCTCCACACCTTGGGGCTGTGTGTTGTGAAAATGCAATTGACACACAGCATTTACATATAATGGAAGATAAATAAAGTATTGGACCCAGTGTGTAATGGTCTTCATCCACTTGCAGGCTCTCTGCAAAACAGATATATAGCCAACATTGTAAATCAAATTGTTTTAAAAACAAATGTAAAACAGTTAATATAGCCCATTCTGCAAACTGATATTGTTACAACTATAACTGGACGCACACTATAATAATCCTGGCACTGTGCTGGCACATGAGCTTCATTTTGATTTGTTCAGTATATCGTTTTCATTTAAAGGAATACCTCCATGAGCAGCCCAGATTACATTTTTTTTATTATGTATTTGATCAATTATCACCTCACCATTGCCACCCACTTTTTGATCAGGGTGATTGAAGATCAACAAAAGTCTGTTCTCACTCAAGCCAATAGCCTCTTTTCACTCACCAAACCTAAGCAATGGATGATAGAACTCTGGTTGTAAGGGCCCAGTCTAGGAAATGCTCTCTTTGAGTTCCCAGCCAAGATTGTTTTAAATTGTAGTGACAGATTAAATGGGTACTTTGTTTGAAATGCAAATTATGTTGTTATAATTATAAAATGGAAACCTCAATCTGGTAGACCCTGAAGATGAAACACTTTCTTTTTGAAGGGACATATTCTACAGAAATAGATCATAAGTCAGCAGGCGATAGTTTCCGATAAACCAGTCAGACGCATTCTAATATCCATTAAATTGCATTCAATGTTGTCTCCAAATTGAGTAGGCTGGCATAAGCTTTGATAACAGTAGGAAGAAAATAAAGTGTGATACCCTCTATTTAGTTAAATCTAATGATCTTTTATATATTTATTCAGAAGGAATATGTTATTAATGCTTTTAATGATGTCACACAAATTGAATGACTAATGTGGTGGTCATTAAGAGAAGGTCAGCAGTCTACAAGGAATACCCACTGCAGAGGATATACATGCTGTAATAAACTGGAAAATGTTTTTGTCTATGACAACATTTTAAAAACGAGATTGCTTAAGCTGCTTGAAATGTATGTTGCAGTTTAAAGCAAGTTGTAGGATGCCCTGTTAGCTTTAGAAGGCAGCCACCATAAGATTATGACTGCTCTACTCTGAACCTGATGGGCTGGGATGATCTCTGAGGTTCTAGGAGGTTTATATTTCTTAGAGCAACTTATTATGGGAGTTATCTTCGCGTGTTGTTCTTTTAAAACTCGGAGGTTTAAAGCACCCCTGTGGCCTCAGTGTAGCTCTTAGAATAATGCATACCCTACAAGTACATCTGGAACACCAGAGTGTTACTAATAACCTGTTCCCCAGCAACACTCTGCTCTTAGTGGATATAAGAAACACCAAATGCTGTATAAATACTGTATGTGCTAGCCTGCTTTCCATACTCTGCTACTGCAGGAATTTTTTACTATCCAGAAGGCTCGGCTCAAGACTGGGTGAGGGCAGGCATGCTCACTATTTATGATATAAGGGACTCAACATCTGTGCCAATATTTAAATGTAGATTAAAGACCTATTTGTTTGCACACGACATTTTAGGTGTTTTATTAAAATGATGTACAGCACTATGGGGGTGTTTCACGGTAGGCACTTCATAAAGCTCTATTGTATTGTATAGGATTTTTTTTTTGCTGTTGTCCATATAATGTGAATTTATTGTAGTACAGAGGGGTAATCTTGCTTTGGAGGTGCCGATCTGACACTTATGCCCCTTTCACACTGGCGCTTAATCCTACACAGTGAGAAACCACATACCCGGGTCGTACCTGAGGATGTGGGTCGACACGCTTTGACCCGGGTCGAGCGAGACAAAATGCATGATTGCCATTCGTGAGCAGATGCAATAACAAACAGCCACGCCTGCGTGAAGGTTTCACTTCGTCAAGGAATATTTCTGTTTATTCTGTTTAGCCATATTTGTGTTGATTGAATCACAGCATGAGCCAGATTGCAGCAGGGATGAAGAAACATTTGCTCTAATCATTTGGGCCGATGATTCAATCCAGAGAAAATGAACAGATGAAAGGTTGGTGATGTGAACGTTGCTGCTTCCGGGGCATTGCATACATGCATTTGTGTACTTGCTTCTGTCACCAAGGTCGACTTTGCTTATTCAAAAAGCAGTGTGAAATCACATAGCCGGGTAGAGCATGCCAGTGTGAAAGGGTCTTTAAAGAGACATTTCTACACACATTCATATGTTTAACATTTCCTTATATCTTAGATACAGTGAACAGAGCATTTTATGGATAACGGATGTTTGAAACTTAATTCAAAT
Organism: Acipenser oxyrinchus oxyrinchus; assembly: GCA_030684275.1. Lineage (NCBI taxonomy): Eukaryota > Metazoa > Chordata > Actinopteri > Acipenseriformes > Acipenseridae > Acipenser > Acipenser oxyrinchus. The sequence continues at coordinate 26,358,453 of CM060258.1, forward strand.
AATTTATTAAATAACTTTAGGATCCTATTTTTTCACAAGTGGCCAATGTTTTTCTGATGCATCATTCAGATTTTTCTTTGTTTCCAATTCCTAAAGTTTCAACTGTAGGCACACATGTTTCATCCCTCCCTTGTAGACTATTTACTGAGATGCTGTCAGTCACTCTATGAACTTATCAAATGTGCAGTGCAAGCACTGTATAATATCCTGTTTTTGGCCAACAGATACACCTTCTGATATTTTCAGCTTGACTTTATCCTTTAATATGTTAAAACTCTTTTCAAAAAACATATGGGGCAATGATTATGCCTAATATCACTGAGCTCTTTGAAAATCAAACCTGTTGCTGGATTACACCAACAATCCCAGAACAGTTGTCTTCTAACTGTTTAACTCATTTGCTTTCTCTTTCTGTGCCAGCCAGTGTGTTTGTTTAGAGTTAAGCAGTTTAGAAAATCACTGGAAGACATGCTGAGCTTTATTGAATTGAGGTTAGCACAGGTAGTAGGCAGTGTAGCTGATGACAGAGGAATTTAAGGCAGTGAGGCACAGTGGTTACAGCTGAGGTCTTAGTGTAAAATAGTGATTAGATGGGATATAATGGTGAAATAAAAGAGGTCTACCTGAGTTTATCCTGTAAACAAATCACCTTGGTACAGATAAAGAAAAAAAAAGAATGTCACAGGTTGACTAGCCTACACAGTGTAGTTATGTTCCTGCTATCCTTCTAGCAGATTTTAAAAGGTTCCTGGTAAAACAAACAAAAACTGTGATGCAAATAACTGATGTTTAACATATAATCATATGACAGGTTTCACAGACCTAGATTAGCACTTGGGTTACCTAATGTTATTTTCGGTAAAGTAATCTAAAATTAATATGAAAACATGAACATGTAGAAACAAAGGCAACCGAGTGAATGCTTTGTTTCGTGTTGAGCATGTTTTATTCAATTTAATTCATACCTAACAACTTAAACTTTATTAAAAGAAATGACTTGGAAACAAGTATCGACACACTCGTAGTAAAACGCACCCAATAAAGTTTCCAGGCTGAAATAAACAACCAGATATTTAATTTAGGGGCATGTGGGTCTAATTTGCTTTAGAATTGTGAATGTTGTTTTTTTCATTTCAGACAAAAATAATAATTTGGAGTTAATAGCTTTGAAAATCTATCCCTCGGTAATAGAATGAGTAGAGTCTCAATATCTGTTCCTTGAACTCATTGTTCAATTGTATTATTGATTTACTGATAACCAATGCATTGCCCTCATGGAGCCTCTTGTTGGTTAAAAGCAGAGGGATCGGTGCACTTAATCGGATTGTAATTAATCAAGAGCAAAAGCAGCTGTAGTGGAACAAAAGTGTGAATATTGGTGGAAACCGAATGCCATCTGAAGTGTGTTTCTGTCCCTCGAGGGCTAGCTTCAGGCATTAGAAAAAGGCAGCTGTGGCAGGACGAGAGCTATGCCTGTAAATAATTGGTGTTTTTTTGTTTGTGTTTTGGTGGTGGTTGGCAGGGATGGAGTTAATTCCTGTCCCTGCCAAAAACATGTGGCCACATTCTATAAAAGGAGAGCCCAGGGCTCCATTAAGGAGGAAGTAGCTTGGTGAGTTTTTGTTCTGTGTGTTGCTCTTTGTTTAAAGATCTGTTCAGTGAAGGCGAATGCCCAGCCTGACAGCAGTTTTTTTGTGCTTTGTTAAACCTTTTGTTTTGGGTCTTGTTTTGTTAATTAAAAATATGCATCAGCGCTTAAATCTAGTTTTCCCTGTCTCCTTCCCTGCCGGTAACACCTGGGCCCACAGCGCTATCCTGTCACAGCAGCTTTTTGTTTTTCAAGTGGAACTGGCCCCTCATCATTTTATAATTAATCCATTTTGTGAAGACATTTATGAAATTACTGTTAAAATATAAATATGTTGTGCTGTTGTTTTTGGCAGAATTCCAGTTGCAGGTGTTTTTCGAACAATAATGTGTGTTTAGTATTCAGTTATGCATTGGCAGCTGGCCCCTAAATCTTATTTCCCATTACAAACTCTGTGAATAATCAACAGTTCAGCTTGACCTTATTTAAAAGTTAATGCATCTTTAGATTTTTGATTTAAATGGAGTGATTTGCAAATAACATAAACTGCTGTAAGGCATTTACACAGTGCTAGTCCTGTTCCAATCGGGGTAATTTTGGCTATAATGTATTTTTACTTAATATTAATATTACTGAGTGTTAGATCAGTAAGAAGCCTCCAGCCAATCACTTCTAGGCTGCTAGTCTGTTGAGCCACTGAACCACCTATTTCCCACTCGTAGCAGACAATTCATAATTTCTTATTTGTATTTGTATATCAGGGCCCTGCAAAACCCAATTTGCTATAATGAGATAAACTGGTTTGTTGCTCATTGATAATTTCCGCTTACTTCAGCAATACTTGTAAGGACCTTGTAAGGCAAAAACTATTTTTCTCAGGAAAGAAGTCTGCCTGGCTTGAATACTTTTATTTCAAATGAATCACTAAAGCTACTCCTGTGAGAGATTGGTTTCATAATAAGAAGAATAAACCCAATTTAGCTATTTATATTTTCAAATAAATAATGTGCTCTACAATTGCTTACTAAATAAAAAGAAAGAATAAATAAATCCCTTTGAACTTACTACCAGCCCTTTTTACCATGCTGACTGTCCTACTCCGTTGTTTAAATAAACCCACGTCCCTGAGAGCCTTGTTTACTCCAGTGTTACTATAAAATAACTCACTAGTTTTTGCATACTTTTTCTCATAACAATATATTGATTATATTCTTTCATGTGGCAAAACAGATAATACAAACACAGGTAAAGGAGATTAATGCAGCTTCATTGATGCTATTGTTGACTTCAGTCTAAAATAATTGTGGGCATCAACAGGATTCACAATGTTAAGATTAGTGTTAACTGGGGTGTGTTTTTTTTTTTTTTTGCAAATTCATGGCCGGAAACTGCTTTTCTAAAAAAAACTTTTGAGTTGCATCATATTTTCAGTGATATGGACGATGGAAATTATGGCTGCCATATTGAGATCTTATGCCCGTTGAGTTTTCTGCATGATAGAGACAGCACGCTTTGTGATATTGTCTCCACATTTAGTGCTCAGCTGTATACTAAAATTGTATCAGTCAAGTTCCATTACAAGTGTTGTTGAGGTGTTTTAAATGAGCTGTTTCACTACTGAGCATGTCAATGATACAGATCAAACCTTTTTTTCACATATACAGTACATTTTGTTTACAATGTTTACAAACCATTCGATCAGACCTACCTTACATTATGAACCTTTTTTGTTATTTATTTAAAAACAACAACAACAAATTGTTCACCTTGTTGTAGAAGGAAAAAATCATATTCAAACATTTAAAAAAATTCTATAAGCAAAACATACAAAATAATTGGGGGTTTGAAAATTGTATATCGAAATCGTGCATGTATTTCGATATCGATATCAATAATATAACAAGTCTTCCAAAATACAGAAAAATATAATAACACAATTGCAATATGAAACATTTATACGTATATAGACGTTAACAGATATTTACATATGAAAAGCAATAACTTACATTAACTTAGTGGTGCTTTGCTTCACAATATCCATGGAGAAAAACAAGGTTGTGTTATATTGTTTTACTATTCCATCATCAGCCACCTCAATCTTGAGTTTTAATATAATAGAGCTATTTATATCTTTATAGAACATCTTAATTATATTAATACATTTTTGACCAAAACCAAATAAATTCACTGCATTAAATCAAATAAAAAAACAATGCTCAATTGTATCAAATGCTTTATAAAAGTCCAAAAAAAGAATAAGAGCATCAGGTTCCAAAAGATCTGATTAGTCCAGAATATCTAAAACTAGTCTAATATTATTGCTGATGTGTCTATTTTTCAAGAATCCCGTTTGAGTTTCATTTATTATTTGGTCTAAACCTTTCTTTAACCGATTTGCATATGTAAGAGCAAATAATTTATAATACACGTTTAATAATGTGATAGGCCTCCAGTTTTCAATCAAAAGTATGTCTGTGTTTGGTTTTGGAACGAGAGTGATAAGGCCTTGTTTCATTGTGGTTCCCATCTCTCCCTTTCTAGAACATTCTATAAACATTTCAAACAATAGAGTCTCAATGTCTTCCCAAAATTTTAAATAAAATTCTACAGGTAAGCCATCTGGGCCTGGGGATTTACCTTTTTTCATTTTGTGTAAAGATTCTGTAATCTCTTTTTTTGAGAGCTCTGCTTCAGAGGTTCATTTAAAACTGTTAGTAATCGATGGTGTAAATTCCTTCACATATTGTACAAAAAGAATGGATTCTGATTCATCATACTTAGATTTATATAGGTTTTCATAAAAAGAGCTAACATACTTGGAGATTTCCTCTGGTTTCTTACAGGTTACATTATTAATGCTGAGAGAAGACATTGTATTTATTTTACTATTTCTTTTTTCTAAAGCAAAGAAATAGCTAGTGTTTTTTTTCCCCCATCCTCTAACCATTTGGCTTTAGAACTTACAAATGCACCCTTAGCTAAATCAAAATATAACTGATCAATTTCTAGTTAATCTTCTTTGACGGTTAGCGACTCTTTCTTAAGTAAGGTGTTTAAACTATCCATTAGCATAATTTCTTTCTTTTTTTATTGTTTTAATTCTTTACTGCGCTGAATAGCTACATTCCTAGCTTGGAATTTAAAATATTCCAGTCTTTCAGTATTGCCCAAGTTGTTATCGTTACAAAGTTAAATTACTAATTATTTTATATTGCTATTACATTTTGAATAATTTAATATCAAGTTATTAAATTTCCAATTCCCATGAAGACCATTTGTTACTATATTTGAGCCTATTAAACATAAAGTAATTAACTTATGATTAGATAAAGGTGTATGTGTATGTGACACCTCATACATACTGTATATTGCAAAATAGCAGGAGAAACCAACCATAAATCAATTCTGGATTTCAACGTTCGGTTTTTGTTACTCCATGTATAATCTTTCAAATTTGAATTTAAGAAATGCCAAGCATCCACAATCGAGAGTTTATTACATAATATAGTTATAGCATTTGAACCCGAAGAGGTGGGTTTGTTTTTAGGTGGAAATCTGTCTACTTCTTACATCCTCATTGTCTGCTTTCTTCATCCCATGCAGTCTCAGTCCCCATCTTCTTTTGTAGTGGTTTGCTTCTGCAATTGCCTGCTTTAAGTGTGTATTTTCTTGTGTGAGGGCCTGAACTTTTTGTTCCACTGTGATCATTTCTTTATGAAGTTTACCTTTGTTAACGAGATGCTGGACACAACGTGAAAGGCTACCAATAGCGGCTGATGTGCTGTTTCGATGATAGAGACTTTTTGAAAAGTAGCTTCGCATTTAGTGTTCAGAGATTGAATAGCAGCTAAAATATCAGCAGGTGAGACTTTGTTTTGAGATTCTTCTTTGCTTTTTTTGCAGGTAAATTGAAGCAGAGTCAGTTCCTCTTCATTTATGGAGTTTGAGACAATATGTAAGTTCAATGTCTCTCATTCACTGGATGCAAGGGAAACATTGTCAGCAGTTGTGTTTGAAATCTCGGTTGCGTCCATCTTCTGTGTCGGTGTGCTGTACATAACTGCCTGAGCCACCAAGAGTTTTTTCAACACTTTGTTTTTTTCCCACCTGTAGCTGCTTTATCCGGTACTTACATTATATTTTACCAAATAAATAAGATTACGTGTATTATCAAACACTCATTATACTTTCTCTTATTTATATTTAGCTGAAAAAACAAAAAAAACTCAGATTTGCCTGAGCACGATCATGGAAGCTTGATTATCTAGAACAGCGCCATCTTGGCCTCTGTTGAAAAAGTTTTGTGTTGTTAAATTCACCACTGCAAATTTTACAGTGAGCCGGAAGTACATCCACTGGATTAAAACAACAGTTCGGTGAGCAAATATGGCGACAAGGATCAATCAATCTTTATTTTATATGACGCCTTTCATAGTGGACCACTATCACAAAGCACTTTACAAGATGCAGTAACAAGAAAATCCATAAAACTTTAAATACAGAGAAATGCATAATACATGATAGTTTTAAAAACAACTAAAGAAAACAATGCATAATACATTAAATGCAGCAAAAAAGCATAATACATGATAGTATCATAATACATGAAACAGAAGAAACAACACAGCAGCTAATAGCAGATATCAGGCTTAAAGAGCATAGAAAGCAAGAGAGAACAGGTGGGTCTTGAGAGTTGATTTAAAATGAGCGACGGTGGGAGCATCACGCACCAAAGCTGGGAGAGATTTTCAGAGTCGGAGCCATGAAGTTGAACGAGCGTTCTCCAAGTGTGGTGCACTTTTGCTTGGGGATAGCAAGCAGGCCAGAGTCGGAGGACCTCAGCCTGTGGGCAGGGACACCGTGGGTCAGCTAGTTGAGGGGGTACTCAGGACCTGTATGATGAAGGGCATTGTAAGTGAGCAGGAGAGTTTTGAAAGTAATCCTTTACAGGTAGCCAGTGCAGCTGGGCAAGACGGGGGGGGGGGGGTGGGGGGGTAATGTGATCACGTTTTTTACATCTGGTAAGGATCCTGGCAGCAGTATTCTGAACTAGCTGCAGTTGATTTATGGTGTGTGAGGGAAAGGTAGGGACAGACTTTGGAGATGTTTCAAAGGTGGTAGAATGAAGATTTGACCACGGAGGAGATGTGGGCATCAAAGGATATATGTTTGTGTTGCGGTGGCAGGCAAGGCTGTAATAGGCTTGCTTGTAGAAACTCCAAATTGGATTCCGATTTTGAAATGGAGCAACACATAGCGGAGTGTGTTGTGGCAAAATAAAAAAAATAGGGAAAAAATTCAAGGTTACATGCAGGATATGATTTCAAAAGCCATTTCAGACTGAGTAGGACTTTAGTTCAGGTGACACTGTGTTTTAATTATATCATGTTTAAGCTGTGGCTTAATACTGCTAACACTGATGTATTTTCAGATAAGTTAATTGTGTATTTGTAGTTTACATATACATGTGTTTTAAAGTAATGTATTTAAAGCATTAATGTGTGCATTTATTGAACATTCTTGTTTTTTTTTTTTTAATGAACTTATTTTAGGGACATAACACCAAGGTGAATACACTTTTTTTCATTTAACTTGCAAATAAACACATGCTAGTAATTTGATACTGGGTTACTATATTTGTTTTAATTAGTTAATAGTTTACAGTAATATCTTACAAGCTCTCAAAATTCCAAGGCATCGACCTAGATATTGCTCAAAGAGGACGACCAGCTGTTTCCCAGGAAACTGTGATTTTAATGTTAATTTGGGTTCTTGAAAACCAAGAAAGTTCGAGGAGTTGCAGACCGATTTGGGCTGGACAGGGGTCACGCACACTGCCTTTTCATCACCTTTTTTAAAATGATGAAAGGTTTTGCAAAAGAACACATCAAGTGGCCTACAGGTAAGTAGCATGACTATGTAAAATATTATTATTGTAGATTTTTAGCAAACACTTTTACCCAAGGCCACTTGCAGAGTTTATCAAACAATACAATAAAATGTACTATACAAACAGTACATTTAACATTATTATTATTATTAATTTCTTACCAGACGCCCTTATCCAGGGCAACTTACAGTCGTAAACAAAAATACACAGGATCACAGTACAAGTAATAATACAATTAAGAGCAAGATAAATACAATGACTTTGGTTCTACCAAGTACAAGTATGACAAAATACGTTCAATAACGGGAGCAGATAAGTGTCAGTGATAGTTACATAAGGATATAATTAAATACAAAATAATACAGATTAAATAACACTTGACAGGAGTAAATGCAGTAAAATAGGGGGCAGATAAGAGCAAGTAAAGTGCATTTAAGGAAGAGTGATAAGTGTCCAGGGGGAAAAAAAGGAGGAGTTCTACAGGTGCTGTCTGAAGAGGTGAGTCTTGAGGAGGCGCCGGAAGGTGGTCAGGGACAGGGCAGTCCTGACATCTGTAGGAAGGTCATTCCACCACTGCGGGGCGAGGGTGGAGAAGGAGCGGGCTCTGGAGGCAGGGGAGCATAAAGGAGGTAGAGCCAGTCTTCTAGTACAGGAGGAGCGGAGAGGTCGAGTGGGGCTGTAGGGAAAGATGAGGGTCTGGAGGTAGCTGGATGCAGTCTGGTCAAGGCATCTGTAGGCGAGTACAAGAGTCTTGAACTGGATGTGAGCGGTGATCGGGAACCAGTGGAGTGAGCGGAGCAGTGGAGTTGCATGGGAAAAGTGAGGCAGAGAGAACACCAGGCGAGCAGCGGAGTTCTGGATGAGCTGTAGCGGACGGGTGGCGGATGCAGGGAGGCCAGCCAGGAGGGAGTTGCAGTAGTCTAGTACCTGAGTACCTGGGCCTGGACCAGGAGCTGGGTGGCGTAGTTGGTGAGGAAGGGTCAGATTCTTCGTATGTTGCTCAGGAAGAAATCGGCAAGTGTGTGCCAGAGTGGAGATGTGCTGGAAATAAGAGAGGCAGGGCTCCAAGGTGACTCTGAGGTTCTTAGCTGAGAAGGAGGGAGAGAGTGTGGTAGATTCCAGAGGAACAGAGATAGAGAGATCAGAGGAGGGGGGAAAGAAAAGGAGGTCAGATTTAGAGAGGTTGAGTTTGAGGTGATGCGAGTGCATCCAGGAGGAGATAGCAGACAGACAGGTAGAGATACGGGAGGGGATGGTGGAGTCAGAGGTGGGGAAGGAGAGGAAAATCTGAGCATCATCAGCATAGAAATGGTATGAGAAACCATAGGATGCGATGAGGGGGCCCAGGAAGTAGGCGTAGAGAGAGAACAGGAGAGAACCCAAGACTGACCCTTGGGGGACTCCTGTTGAGAGAGGGCGAGGTGTAGAGGATAGTAGAATAGAGTGATCAACAGTGTCAAAGGCAGCAGAGAGGTCGAGGAGAATTTGGACAGAGGAGAAAGAGGCAGCTGGGCAGAGTTTAGTGAGTTGGTGACAGACAGGAGGGCGGTTTCAGTGCAGTGAGCAGAGCGGAAGCCAGATTGGAGAGGGTCGAGCAGAGAGTGGTTGGACAGGAAAGCAGAGAGCTGGCGGTGTACAACCCGCTCGAAGGTTTTGGAGAGGAAGGGTAGGATGGAGACAGGATGGTAGCTCTGGAGAGAGGTGGGGTCGAGGGTAGGTTTTTTGAGGAGGGAAGTGATAGAGGCTTGTTTGAAGGCAGAGTGAAAGAGACCAGAAAGGAGAGAGATGTTGAGAAGGGAGGAGATGAAGGGTAGTAGAGCAGGAGCTTGTAAGAGGTGAGTGGGGAGGGGGTCCAGGACACACGTGGTGGGTTTGTGACCCTGGAGTAGGGAGGTGAGGTCAGAGTCTGAGAGGGGAGAGAAGGTGGAGAAGGAGGGTGAGTTAGTAGGGGATGCAGTGGGTGTAGGGGTTGGAGCAGGAGGAGGTGCGGGGGAGGGATAGGTGTTAACGAGTTTGCGGATATCGGGGATTTTAGGAGAGAAGAAAGAGGCAAAGTCATCAGAGGAGATAGAGGAGGGGGGAGGGTTTAGGAGGGAGGAGAAGGTAGAGAATAGTGTACGTGGGTTGTTAGTGGAGGCTTGGATTACAGATTGGAAATAAGTACATTTAGCAGAGGAGAGAGTAGAGGAGAAGGAGAAGAGGAGAGTGCGGTAGAGGTCTAGGGCAGCAGGGAGTTTGGTTCTCTTCCATTTCTTTTCAGCAGATCGCAGTGTGATTCTTGCTGAGCGCAGAGGAGAGCCAGGGTTGGGGAGGGGAGGGGCGAGCAGGTCGGGAAGTGAGGGGACAGAGGGAGTCGAAGGAGGAGGTGAGGGAGGAGAAGAGGGTGGAGGTAGCAGAGTTTACAGAGAGTTGTGAGAAGGAGTCGATAGGAGGGAGGTGAGAGAGCAGTGGAGGCAAGGACAGAGGGGGAGAGAGAGCGGAGGTTACGGCGAGAGGTGACAGTGGGGGTAGGAGGAGCAGGGAGAGGGAGAGACAGAGAAAAGAGATGAAGTAGTGATCAGAGAGGTCCAGGGGTGACAGAGAGGTAGAGGGGCAGGAGCAGGGAGAGGGAGAGACAGAGAAAAGAGATGAAATAGTGATCAGAGAGGTCCAGGGGGTGACAGAGAGGGTGGAGGGGCAGCAGGCCCTGGAGAAGGCGAGGTCCAGTTGACGGCCAGCTTTGTGGGTAGGGGGGGGATGGAGAGAGGCAGAAGTCAAAGGAGTGAAGGAGAGGGAGGAATCCGGCAGAGTGGCTGGGGTTGGAGAGATGGATATTGAAGTCACCTAACAGGACAGCTGGGGTAGACAGAGAGGGGAGGGAGGAGAGTAGATAGTCGAGTTCATCGAGAAAGTGAGCGAGAGGTCCAGGGGGACGGTACAGTACAATTAGCAGGAGTTGACAGGGAGAGGTTAGTTGGATGGCATGAAATTCAAAGGTATTAACAGAGAGTGAGGAGAGGTCGGAGGGGACAGAAAAGAGTAAGAAGGGAAAGAGGAGAAGACCAGTCGCACCTCCCTGTCCATTGAGACGCGGGGTATGGGACAGGACGTAGAGAGAGGACAGGGTGGCAGGAGTTAGTGTTATCGGGACAGCCAGGTTTCAGTGAGAGCAAAGAAATTGAGAGAGAGGTGGGAGGCAAAGGCAGAGATGAAATGAGCTTTGTTAGCAGAAGAGTGACAGTTCCAGAATGCACCAAAGAGTGCGTGGGAGGGGGGTGGGAGAGGCAGAGGGATGAGGTTAGAGGGGTTGGAGGAGCAGCGGCGGAGAGAGGGCAGAGGACGAGGGCGAGAGGACAGAACAGGGATGTGAGAGACAGTCATAGCAGGACAGGCGAGACAAATAGGTACAGTGGGAGCGGTGGGGTGGAGGGTACAGATGGCATCTTCCAGAGCGCTGTTAGGTTCGGATCTATTCGAACAGCGTCTCGGCGCAGGCCTCCCCTCGCTGGACTCCCACAGCTAGATTGTTGAGGCTCTTCTGTTTGCTGGCGCTTCGTACTGGCGCGGAAATAGCCCGCCTGATTAATATAACAACTGGGTGGGAAAAGAAACTAAACAGTGTGCAATCAAATAGCAAATCAACTTCCATTCAATTTAATCACACACTACCTCACCTAATTCAAACACCACATCACAATGTTACTGAATGTAGTTAACTTAAAAATTACTTGAAGCAGAAACTTACCTAATCTGCCTTAGACCCCGGTTACCTGTAAACTGACCACTAGTAGATTCACTCGGCTTAAATAGGTTCCAACCTCACTTTGCAAGGGAACTGGCACAGCTGCTAACTGCTCTAGAGACAATACTTTCACACACTTCAATGGGATCACACCACTACAGGAGGCTGTGTGGAGACCAATCCAAATGCAAAACAACCTCTATTCAAGTTAAAATTAACCACACTCCCTGGTACTAAGCACAAATTGCAAATCAACCTCTATTCAAATAACCACACTACCTGGTACTAATCACACACACACACCTCACTAAATTGAAACTTAACCAACTTAATAATGTTACTTAAATAGTTAATTAAAAATTACTAGGAGCAGGATCAATTACCTATCTTGCCTCAGACGCTGGTTACCTGTAGACTCCCACAGCTAGACTCCCGGCTCTTTTATTGAGGCGCTTCTGTTTGCTGCCGCTTCGTGCTGGCGTGGAAATAGCCTGCCTGATTAATATAACAACTGGGTGGGAAAAGAAACTAAACTGTGTGGAAACCAATCAAATAGCAAATCAACTTCTATTCAATTTAAACACACTCGCCTGGTACTAATCACACACTACCTCACCAAATTCAAACACCACCTTACAAGGTTACTGAATGTAGTTAATTTAAAATTACTTGAAGCAGGAATTTATCTATCTGCCTCAGACCCCGGTTACTTGTAACAAATTCAACCACACACAACTATGAACATTATACAGAATAAACATAATAGAAAATGGAGAATTATGCCAGCAGCCTAAATAGAAAAGAAATAAAGAAAAAACTGATGAGTGCAATATTAAAGTTACTTATGCTTATAATTAATTTATATTGTGATATTGTGCAGGGTTGGGGTAATTATAGATTGTGATAGACAGGTGGTAAGATGCCAAACACCAGACACAGAGATTGTAATACATTTTCAACAGCACGGTGTCTGTAATTTTAATTATTTTCCACAGTTTATAGCCTTCCATTAAGGCAGCAGATTATATTTCTTTTTAAATGAAAAGAAAATAAAACAAAAAGAAAACAATCTTTAACTTGTATAAGTAACAAAAAACAAACAATCATTGGCAGTCTCGTGGTGCAGGTTCAGAAAAGGGTCGTTTTCCCGGGTTCGGGTACTCATTCAGTCCAATAGTCCAATCCACTAGTCGAGGTCCAATTCCGTTCCAAAGTTGTAGCCAAGAAATCCTTTGTTTTGTTTGTTGGTTTCTTTGTCCTTCTTTCTCTTGCTCACTCGTGGTACGACTGCCATACTCCAAGTCCTTTTCTCCACCACTACACTCAGACACAGTTTGCTGGTCAGAGCGTATTTTATACAGGTGTGTTGATCCGTGGCACCTGTCTCTTGTTGAGCTTGTTAGAGCTGAATAGCAAATGACAGGAAAGGTGAAGAAACATAGCGACCATCAATTATCCTACCCCGTGCCATATTACAATATCTTATTTCTTTTTATCTATTTAGTCACGGACGCAGCCAGGGTGAAAGTGGGTTTCGAAAATCTACAAGACCAAAACGGCTTTCCAGTGTTGGTTGTGTTGATGGAACATACACTCCTATTTGAGGACCTGTTGAAGACAGCACCAGCTACTACAACCGGAAAGGGTTTCATTCCGTTACTTTACAGGTGGTGTCCAACTCTTGCTGTGCTTTCATGGATTGTTTTGCAGGCTGGCCAGGTTGCCAATGTTTGGCGAAGCAGTCCCCATGATTAGAGATTTCAGCTTGACCCAGACATGGTGCCTGTCCACTGCCATTTACTTGGTGACAGTGCCTATGCTTTGGAGACATATTTGATGAATCCCTACAAGGACAATGGCCATTTAATTCCAAGACAAAAAAAGTTCAATCAGAAACGTTCAAAACATTTTGTGGTTGAGCAAGCTTCAGGGTTATTAAAAGGATGCTTTAGGCAGCTTAAATACCTAGATATGACACGTCTGGACTTAACAGCCACAGTGGTCATGGCAGCACGCATATTACATAACATCTGCATCAAACAAAATGATGAACCTGTAACAGATGTTGAATTGAAGAAGATGACGGTGATGGGTGGGATGATTTTGAAAACCTAAACTATGGTGCAGCTACACAAAAAAGGGATGCAGTCGCAGATGAGCTGTAAAATGAAACTGAACAAATTAAAAAAAAAACATGACAGTAAAACATATGCTGAAATCTTGTAAATATTAATCAGGTTGAAATGTTGAAGGAAATGAAATGAAAAGAAGAATAAAGTGATGCAATTGCAGATGAGATTGTGACGACTGTCACACAATGTGTTGTAATAAGCACAACATCTGCTTAATTCGTACCTGAATTGCAGATGGCCTGGCCGGGTTACTTCTTTACTTCCTATGTTCTATATTCTATGATTCTAACAAATTAAATATATTTTTGAATACCATCCATTGCTAAAAATATATATATATCTGTAAAGTATTTTATTTGATCAGATATTTTAGTATATATTGTGGTTTGCAGTAGCAATTTGACTAAGATTGCCTTGCTTAATTTTTGCAATTGGAATTACTGCTACGCTTTTTTAAATTCTGTCCCTTTCGGCTTGCCATAGTTTGTTTTGCACAGGTCTCGTTTCCCTGACTGGTAGCCGGGTAATTTAAATGATGGTAAAAAAGTATTTTCAGGAGAGTTCTTCTCAGCTGGTGTTCTCAGGACTTGCCGTTCTTTTGGAACCTTTGGCTAAGTTTATTTTTTTTTTATCTATTTCGTTAGTCTGGGTTTCAAGATGTAGTTTCCTTTGTTTATGATTAGATATTCAGTTTTTTCATGGACATATCTTTTACTCAGCTTTACTAACGTTCGTTTTGTCTTTAATAGTAAGTTTAATATTAAGTTTTTTCTTTGATACTTTCGTTTTTGCTAGTCGTGTTCTTTTTTATATTTGTATTGGTTTTGGTTTGAACGACCTATTGTCAATCGCTGGTGCGAGGTTTTTTTTTTTCAAGCATGGATTAAAAGGAACATTGCAGCTCTATTAAGAGAAGTTTCATCACCGTGGACCTGAACAGTAGAATTTTTGTTTTTTTTTCTTCTTTCTGCTGCTATTGGATTACAGTTTTGAATGGCCATTTTTTTGTTTTGTTTTTTTGCACATTGTTTTTTTTTTCTTGTTTGAGTTCTTTTGATCTCTGGATTAAGTTTTTTTTGTGAACGTTATTTTTTTTTCTGTGCTATCCCTTGAGTGGATTGATTATATTATTAGGTCTCTAACCTGTAATTGTTAGTTACGCTTATTGCTCGGTGAAGGGATATAAATCTCTAAAATCTGTATGAGTGATTGTTATACATGTTATTATACTTACCTTTCTGTTGTATTTGTCTCCCCCTGCTGACCATTGTAAATATGCTATCTAGTCATATCATGTGATCTTAGTTGTCACGTGACAAATCTGGAAGTTCATTGAAGGTTACACACGTTTTTCATTGTCTGGACCGTTCGGTACTTCTACCTTCTCAATTCTTTAAACATTTTTGCCTTTGGTAGCATCCTCAGTATGTATTCCTTAAGTATTTAACTTGCAGTATCAATGATTATTTTCTAAAAGTATGACTTAGATTGATAAGTATTACAGTGTTAATATTTTAGTATTGCTGTAGATACAGTTAAACAATACATGCTAGTATGCTTACTTTGTTATATTTCTAATTTGTCAGTGCTAGTTTTGGTGAACATATAGTTGCTCATGGTTGCATTATAGAGCAATTAACTTTGTCATTTACATTGATATTACTACATGCAGTTTTCCTTTATGCATATTGCTGTTACTATGCAATACTGTACTATTTATATTCTAGTTACAATGTGCTGTAGTTATATCAAGGCTATATTTCTTTGTGTAATTAACATAAGCAAGCTAATGTTACATTAAGACAATCTTAGTGATTATTGTCTTATTTCTCAGTTTCACCCTTTCTCTGTCAATAAATTGGAGTCAAAACTGGCATCAGTCTCCAGCGCGTTGATGTGGGAAGGCGTTTAGCTGCCTGTTAAATTGTACACAGACACGTATAAGGAGGGCAGGACAGTGAAACGACGGCTTTCTAGCAGGCAAGACAAAGAGGTTGAGCTGAAGTGACTGCTACTACGTCTCGGCACAGAGACGCCAACGACAGGTTATGCGGTGTGCATGTGCAGGTAATCTGTATCACAACACAATGGCAGAAAAACAGCTACCCACAATTGAAGAGCAACAAACTCCCACTTATGTGACCAGATCTTATGCTAGATACTCAAACAGCTCATCTACTAGTTCAGCAGTGGCTATTGCCCGCGCTAAAGCGGACGCAGCCAAAGCACGAGTCTACTTTGCTGAAAAAGAATTGCAAATGAAATTAGAGAAAGCTAGAATAGAAGCTACACTAGAAAAGCTGAACGTAGAAAAGGAAGAAGCAGCAGCTATAGCTGAAGCAGAGGCTCTTGAGGCAGCAGTAGACTTCAACAGTGAAAAACACAGTGGCAAACTTGATCTTGAATTTAAGCTTCAACATACTACACAGCGTACCAGCCTATATATACTAGAACATGCTGAGTCACTCAATTGCAACCAGTCAAAGTCAGCTATGGATCACATCCCTGACGATGAGTTAAGGCAGCCATCCTCCATGCTGCAGCCAGCAAGCGATGTTCCACCCCTAGCTCAGAGACAAGGGAACAGCACCCAGAGTAGCCCTCGTCGTGATGCTGTCCACACAAGCTATAGCGCAAAGCTGCCAAACTGCGCCATAGAGGTGTCCCCGCTCACAGAAGAGAGGGGGGATGGTGACTGGACTAGGAGAGCAGTGTTCAATGACCGCAGTCATCCACCAGCACCTCAGCACAACAGTTCACGGTCATTTCATTCGTGTGAGAACCAAGGAATGACAGATTTCGTTAGGTTCTTTGCACGCCGTGAGCTTGTCGCTAAGGGACTTCTACAATTCAATGATCATCCCGAGAGCTACGGGGCTTGGCGTTCTTCATTCTAAAATGCAGTTAGGGGCTTAGACATCAGCCAGTGAGGAAATTGACGACTTGGTGAAATGGCTGGGCAATGAGTCCGCTGACCATGTCAGACGTATCAGAGCTGTTAATATAAATATCATGTGATCTTAGTTGTCACGTGACAAATCTGGAAGTTCATTGAAGGTTACACACGTTTTTCATTGTCTGGACCGTTCAGTACTTCTACCTTGTTATATTTCTAATTTGTCAGTGCTAGTTTTGGTGAACATATAGTTGCTCATGGTTGCATTATAGAGCAATTAACTTTGTCATTTACATTGATATTACTACATGCAGTTTTCCTTTATGCATATTGCTGTTACTATGCAATACTGTACTATTTACATTCTAGTTACAATGTGCTGTAGTTATATCAAGGCTATATTTCTTTGTGTAATTAACATAAGCAAGCTAATGTTACATTAAGACAATCTTAGTGATTATTGTCTTATTTCTCAGTTTCACCCTTTCTCTGTCAATAAATTGGAGTCAAAACTGGCATCAGTCTCCAGCGCGTTGATGTGGGAAGGCGTTTAGCTGCCTGTCAAATTGTACACAGATACATATAAGGAGGGCAGGATAGTGATTGTTTTTCTCTCGGTGGTGTTAATATCTAAAGGGTGCATATAATTGTTAAACTCTGCCAATTTAGTCAGTATACTCCTGGGTTGTGATATTTTTGTCTTCATTTTTATTATATCATTAAACAATAGAATTTTCTGAGTTACTTATATTTATATAGCTAACTCAGAAAGATGTAAGATTTACCTTTTATTGTAGTGGATTTTGATTATCTTTTATCAGGGGTTGCCAGACTTATTAATTACTATTTACATAAGACCTGAGGGTTAATTGTATATTGTTTTGCTATTGGCTGGATAAGTAATAAATCTTATATTTTGCTTATATCTGCTACTTGACCTGGATTCCCTTTTTTTTGTGCTGTGGCTGATTTCTGAGTTTTCATCTTTTTTGTAAAGAGATATTTTTAACTTCCGTTAATACTTTAGAACAAAGTGTTTTAGCAATTCAGCTTAAGAAATCTGTTACAAGATGTTACCGGTAAATAAAAACAGATAGTAAAACATATGCAGAAATCTTGTAAATATTGATCAGATTGAAAAGTTGAATGAAATAAAAAGAAACAAAAAAGCGATGCAATTGCAGATGATGTGAAATAAAATAGTTATTAAGATATTCTAGCGAAAGACATGAATGTAAACTATAAAAATACATAAGTCTTGTAAATAATATTGGTGAAATTAAACAAAATTAAAAACAATATGGTTTTGAAATAAACTTCTTTGACAACTGATTCATTTTCATTTCATTTTGCATTTTGGCCGTTGAAATGCACCATCACTGTCTAGCCGAGTACGAATCAACAGATGAGTTGCTTGTGGGGTCCATGTAAAACCTGAAAAATACAGTTTTTGCATACATGTTAATGTATCAGTGATATGTACATTATTGATAGTAGCAATTAGAAAATAAATAAGACCAGCAAATGATTCAACTTCGGTTTAGGATTTGTCTCAAGAGGATTTTTAGCACTCTCTTCAAAATTAATATTAGGTAGTCAGAAGATTAGTGTTATTCAGGGTATTTTGAAACCATAAGTAAGTGTTTATTTGTTCTGTATAAAGATTTACATCTTAAACTACAATCTTAAACTACAGAATTAAGAAAGGACATTAAAAAAATGCTGACATAATCCTCAACAGTTCTTTTAATTACCCCCCCCCCCCAAAAAAAGTCACAACTTAAACTTCTACACTGCTGTAAAGATAGACTAATACAGTTCTTAAACTTATGCAGCACTTATCTATGAAACCTACCACTGGGCTGTCTAAATCCTCCTGGCTCATTAACTGAAGGTAATTCTGCTCCTGCAGTAATTGAAGGCACATTGAAGGAAGCAAGCACAGCATCTACATATTCTTTAGCAAAAGAAGCATCTAAAAGCAGTTAAAATATAAAGTTAGTAATACTGTGCATAGTATTAAACATTGTTTGACTACATGAGTTATTTAAATTCTCATTCAAAACTATTTTCTCTTTAGAAACTATGATTTTAAATATGTATTAACTGTTAAATTTGATAACATAATGAACGTTTTCTAAATATCTGCTTTGTACTGAGATTTTTTAAATCTCTTAATACATAGCTGCATGCATATTTGACATTTTATTTACTGTATTTATTTGTGTAAAGAATTTATGAGGTTTTTACATGAAAAGCGCTAATAGTTTTATAATGACTTTCTAATAAAATATAAACTTAACCGCCTTGACAGAAAGTGTTTGATATGAAGATGTATGTATTAATACTTAATGATATACTTTATAATAATATACTTGCCATTTCTCAAACGATTTGCCGTCTCCGAGTCCACCACAATGTTTAATTGAGTCTCACCACAGTCCATGTTTATCGACTCCATGGGGGTGGCCATGTTATCCATTGTTTATGGCGAGTCTCTCACCGGCTTTTTTTCACAGTGAGTCTGGTGACTCATCGTTGAGTTTAACAACAGTTTGTTGAGCACCACCTGTTGACTTTAACAACAGTTCAGTGATCACAGAGGCTCACCTGTGGAGCAACGGGTCAATTTAACAACGCGCCCAAACTCTAAACTCATCCCAGTCCTGATATGCAGACGCCTGGTAAGGTTCACGCTATTTTTTTTTTTTTTTTTTTGATATTATTAAAAATCATGTGAATGTTGATGAAAATATAATTTGAGAGATATTCTGAGTATATAAATGTTTTGTTTTAAGGATATTTTTTTGTTTTTACTAAATGCTGTACACTATTACTGACCTTGTGGTTTCAGTTTGTAGTAATGAAGATAAAGAAATGCCTTTTTGTGTAAGAATATCTGTTTTAGAGATTTGTTTTTTTTTATCGGATAACACTGTAATTGAACCTGTAATTGAACTGTAATTGAACCTGTCGAAGAATATATATATATATATATATATATATATATATATATATATATATATATATATATATATATATATATATATATATAATTATACAGTACTGTGCAAAAGTTTTAGGCAGGTGTGAAAAAATGCTGTAAAGTAAGAATGCTTTCAAAAATATACATGTTAATAGTTTATATTTATCAATTAACAAAATGCAAAGTGAGTGAACAGAAGAAAAATCTACATCAAATCAATATTTGGTGTGACCACCCTTTGCCTTCAAAACAGCATCAATTCTTCTAGGTACACATGCACACAGTTTTTGAAGGAACTCGGCAGGTAGGTTGGCCCAAACATCTTGGAGAACTAACCACAGTTCTTCTGTGGATTTAGGCAGCCTCAGTTGCTTCTCTCTCTTCATGTAATCCCAGACAGACTCGATGATGTTGAGATCAGGGGCTCTGTGGGGGCCATACCATCACTTCCAGGACTCCTTGTTCTTCTTACGCTGAAGATAGTTCTTAATGACTTTCGCTGTATGTTTGGGGTCGTTGTCATGCTGCAGAATAAATTTGGGGCCAATCGGATGCCTCCCTGATGGTATTGCATGATGGATAAGTATCTGCCTGTACTTCTCAGCATTGAGGAGACCATTAATTCTGACCAAATCCCCAACTCCATTTGCAGAAATGCAGCCCCAAACTTGCAAGGAACCTCCACCATGCTTCACTGTTGCCTGCAGACACTCATTCGTGTACGCTCTCCAGCCCTTTGGCGAACAAACTGCCTTCTGCTACAGCCAAATATTTCAAATTTTGACTCATCAGTCCAGAGCACCTGCTGCCATTTTTCTGCACCCCAGTTCCTGTGTTTCCTAGATTTTTCTTCTGTTCACTCACTTTGCATTTAGTTAATTGAGAAATATAATCTATTAACATGTCTATTTTTGAAAGCATTCTTACTTTACAGCATTTTTTCACACCTGCCTAAAACTTTTGCACAGTACTGTATTTTTTTTTTTTAAACCAGACTTTTGTTAATTTGATCTTTCTAATGTCCAAGGTAATCTGATGTGGTTTTGTATGTCTCTTGTGAAAAAAACAACAACTGTAAATTCCTTGAAATGATGAAACTTGCTAAGGACATTCTTTAGCACAGATATTGAGTGTATCAGAATCAGAGGGTGTCAGATATTGAGTGAATCAGAGGGCATCAGATATTGAGTGTATCAGAATCAGAGGGTATCAGATATTGAGTGTATCAGAATCAGAGGCTATATGACGGCTGTCTGTCTGTTGCCAGCTCCACTTCCGAAGAATTCTCTTCTGAGAACTTAGTGTGTATACAGGTATAAGTAACATACAGACTGACAAACACCGGTGAAGGTTTCAACAGGCTTAACAAAACTGTCTTTAAAATAAGGAGAGCACAAGTACTCTGCAACTGGTTCCTCTCGTCTTCTCTTGTGCTACCCTGGTTACCGAGCCTAGAGATAAGCGGCGTTGCTCCCTAAGGGTGTGGTTGAGTTTAATGCAATGCCTGTTAATAAGAATAGTTCTTTACACTGTCCAACTGTCTGTATGTCACATATATAAAAATAACCCTTTATCTAATTATGATCAACATTATTTAGTACTTATTAAGTTATTAAGTGTATCAGAATCTTGGAGTACATGGTGGCATCCTGTTTGTCCGTCTGTCTGTGTGTCACATTTATGTTTTTAGATACATCCAGAAACTTGGTCTGAACATACTTTTGCATACGTTATAGAATACATCTGTAGTTATATTAAGGCATTTGTCAATCTGTATGTCAAACATACTTTTCGATATGACCATACAGTGGATATATACGTCATGGTTATCTATCATGGTACAGATGACTCTAATTTTGAATTTACAGCTATTCTGGGAGGTGAATGCCACTGACATGCTTGTTTTGTCTGGTTCAGTAAGGAACGGCAGCAATTTTCCACATATTTAATAAGCTCCCAGAGGGTTTGTGAATGCTGGCTGGGAATAGAATAATACATTCTTTAATATACTTTGGGAGTTTCATTGTTTCAGGGGTCTTGTCTCCTCTTTTACCCAGTGCCAATGACAAATCACCTGTCTTTTCACAGACACTTTTACATTTCAAAGCAGACAGCGCACTGCCTTGCAAATAATGGAAACTGATCTAGATTAGTCTGTGAACAGGCAGGATTTCAAGCACAGCCTTCTCATTGCTCTGGTGCTAACTGAAAAAAGGACTGCTGTGCAAATTCAACACTGAATGTAAAATTATTATTTTTTTTATTTTTTTTTTTTTTTATGTACTGTTCGCATATCTGTCTTCCATTGTCCCAAATGTCAGCCGTAGCCTTCAGATTTGAAGGGGAGATAACAGAGAAACCAATTTATCACGCCAGCAGTCCCATAGTTTTATGCAAGTCTACATTTTCAGTGATAGAGTAGGCTTATTGTTGATCATAGCCCTCATCATTCAAATCTACAGGGCAGTAAAGACACTGTTTTATAGTCATAAAAGCATTGCCAGGTTTAGTATTCTTGTGGAACTCAGGGCAGAGATATATGTCGGCCACATTATCTTTCTCACATGATTTTCAGGAGCTTAACGTTGCATGTAATGTTTCTACAATGGTGGTCATTTGTTATCAGAGGGTCCTCAGTAGAAATGGCTTGGAGAAATTGATGATAAGGGCAGGATGTATTAAATAAATACATATTTCTCTTGCACTTTTTGAATTGTGTCTGTGATAGTTCTTCCCTTTTCCTGAGGTGAAATATCTGCACCAGTTAGCCAATAGTCCCCTTACTGGCTTACACCGAAACCTGTTTTCTCCAAATGAAATGACTTTGAAAGGTGTTAACCAAGATTTTTTAACTGTAATACCTCACATTAGCACCAACAGCATTATCACTTTTCTGTGTTATGTACTATAATTAGGGATAGAAACAAGTGCCAATAAAATGCTGTAGATAAAAAATAAAATCATTTCCTTGTTTTTAATATATCTGCATATTCCAAATTGAAGTTAAGAACACAAGCAAAGAAACAAGAGCTCTTCAAAATAGGGAACGTGATGACATTGCTAGTGCGAATAAGAGTTAAGAAAATGGAAACAATAGTATCTAGCTTGGTACTGTGTTTCCGGATGAGAGAGGCACAGAGGGTCAGGTTTTCTGGGGGTTGCTGTAAGTATAAGTAATTTATGTTTTAGATAGTAAACAGAGCTCCCTTGCTATTTTGATTTCTGACTAAATTGTGAAATGTTGAGAGAATTTGTTAAAGGCTTAGACTGTAAAGTATTAGGAGGGAGTGGTTGCAATATACCAAGTTTTCAGAAAATTGGTGGTCTTTTTAGAAAACTCCCTATGGGAATATAATAGTAGAACTGTATCCAAACTGATGACATTCCCCCAGTATTTGAGCATCAACTCCTCTTTATCCAAATGCCTGTTTATATGAACTTGTCCCCAAAGCAGTTTGAATATTATGTCTTCTGAAATATCTGGTTACATAACCATTAAAATCAGAATACGTTTTAGAATACAGAATTGTTGCATGCAAGTCCACTGAAATGAGGTCTTATCTATTCACAGTATCCAGGTTTACTAACCTACCCTGTCAATTGATATTTTGAAAAATATGCACTTTGATCAGAAGATGTAAGCCCTGTTTAACTATATAATTAATGTGCAGCTAAAGGCTATAAAATGAAGTATTTAATTTAGGAGTTGTTGAGAGCACTTAATGTTTGAAAAATAAAAAATTCTCCAACCTACATGTCTCAACTCTGAAAGTACTTCCCATTCATGTTGTCCTTACATGTCAGGCAATGTTTTTAATTTTAAAATCTATTTCTGTATTGACATGTACCGGTCAGCCTGACCAATTAAACAAGAATAGAGTGTAAATGTGTAACAATAATGAGATAGGGACTCATCATAAGTTAATGTGAACACTAATGGAAGTTATTGTACAACAGAAACCTTTGAAAGACATTTTTGTGCTTGTAAATATTTAATTAGTACATTCTTCAGGGAAGGGGCAAGTACGATGCAGGCAACAAGGATGACTTTTGAGGTCAAGTTTTATTCTCGCTATGCATATACGGTAAACCACAAGATACCTTTGTTCATTCTCTTTTTATAGCATTTTAAATTGTCTTGGGGGCAGGGGTGGCATGCAGGATAATTGCAATTATTGTTTTAAGACTTGCAGGCAATTTTCATGGCCAATTATGAAGTGCAACATTTTTGTGCCTGGCTAGATGATAATAACTTTCTGCAGGGTGCACTTTTATTAAAGAAATACAGAACATTCTACTCAGCACAACCGTCTTCCACAGTGCACATTATCTCTAACGCCAGCTGATGAAGCTGATGGGCCCTCAGACTTTGCTGTGCCAACTGTTCTGGTGGGGGAGTAAACCACACAAAAACTCTTATCATGTAATAACTGAACAGTAAACAGTGGTCAGGTACAACAAAAAATATTTCTTATGGAATGTTCATAAGAAATCATTTTTGCTTATTTGAAGTTGTTTTTAAAATGTAATCAAGATATCTAAAGCTATTTACTCAAAATAGTAGACATTTGAAATGAACTACCTACACTGACATGTTGTTTTAGCTAATATGTAAAATTTGTATTTTAATAGAAGTAATTCAAGCAGGAATGATTAAATATTTTTGGATATCTATTTCATGAGCTATTGTATTTGTAGTATATAGTGGTAAAAAAAGACTAAATAATTTCAGAATTTTTCACAAACTATGGATCACTCCATTTGAATGTCCTTGTTCAGATATGATCCTTGTACGATTATTGTAATTTGTGAAATGAACTTCAATTCAATTAGGAAACGTGTGATAGATTATCTATTAAAACATAGACTAGACAACACAACTACATTATACATATTTAACACTACATTCTTGTGCCTTTGGCCTTGCCTTTCCAGGTACCCCTGCCCATAAATTACCTCGCAGATAAATGGAGACGCTGACCGTAGGGAAGCTATGGGCAGGGGGGCAGGATAGCTGCCCTCCCCCATTAGACAAAGCCAAAAAGCAGGTGAAGGCTGGGGAGGAGGTGAACTGGTAAAATATAAATCCTTTCCTTCCCGATCATTGGACGATTTGATATTGTATTGAAAGCACCTAAACTATGCTTGATGTTTATGTGATTTTAAAGCGAGTTAAAAGTGAGTCCCCTGCCAGAACCAGCATTTTACTTAATTTCAGCCATGCAATCTGCAATGTAAAAACAATGGAAATGCATTTGCATTAATTGGTAAATTGTTTAACTGCATTCGCTAGACAGCTGTAAATTACAAAGCTCAGACCCATAAAGCATACACATATTGTAAGAGCAACACCCACTAGAGCTATCCAGAATTTATGCTATGAGAGAAATGTCAGCTATGAGAAAAAATGTCACGTTTAACAACAATGTTTGTTCATAGTAAAAGTGTCTCGGTTTTATTATTATTATTATTGCACACATTTAGCAGATGCCTTTATCCAAGGTGATTTACAAGGTTTATCAAGCAATAAAATGTAATCTACTATATAAAAAAAAAACAGCATTACAATGTAACTGAGGGATTTGTTGAACTCGTATGGTATATTGGATCCCCAATAACAAATGTATAACAACATTCTACTGGCAAGAGCCTTGCACTGTCCTAGTGGAGCAGGTATGAATTATAATCAGTAGTAGCCATTTACAGCCCTATTATTTGCAGCTGAAGATTATAAGGTTTATTATGTACAGGTCACGTGGGCATCATAACTGACTTCACCACAGCACACAAACTGGCAGTTTAATATTTCAAAATATTACTGATGAAGACGTTCGTTGAAAATCATGAACATTCTGCCACAAGAAAAAAGATGTTGAGTGATATAAATTTACTATGAGCATACCTAAAAGAAAATGGTTTAAACAGGAAAATTAATCAAATACCAGTACAACACCTTGACAACATACTGGCAAAATGTATCCTGTCAGTGAGGCGTCAATAAAGAGAAGAATTCGAGACACCCTACGGGGTGTACACCAAAAGTGTGCAATAAAAAGCCTGTAATCTCTGGTTTCTGGTGACATGGATACTCGACCTTCAGTCTCGTCATTTATCTTGCCACCAGAAGCCCTCGATACGATACAGGCTTATTATTCACACTTTGTATAGTTTATTCATTTTATTATTATTATTATTATTATTATTATTATTATTATTATTGCTACGTATCACACAAGGAAGCACAGACAGGTTTTCATTTGGGTATTTCCTTTTCAGGGTAATATTAAAACACACAGGCCCAAATTTATAATGGGGAAAAACCGACTGCAAAAAGCCACGTGATGTGGGTGTTCAGTACGGTCGCACTCAGCGTCAAAATAACAACCTATTTTATTAGACTAATTAGGTGAAGCAGGCGATTCCGCAATCAACCAATTTAAATACTCCTCACCGCAATTAGCGGTGGAGAATTACACACCTCTCACAATAAATAGCGGGTTTGGGTCAACCCTGCGTGTGTAGGCAACACATTCCAAAAGAAAATGAATGGCACACAAAGACCTCAGCCTGGTACTAGCCATGGTGATGAGGATGCTCGGAAGCAAAAACTGAAATTTACCAATATGGAAGTGGAGATTTTGATACAAGCAGTACTTGTAACACATGAAGATGTGTTACAAGCTTGAAATACATCACCAGGACTAATGAATAAAATACGGAATGTGTGGTGGCTTCTCAATAAATACATTACGCATTACGACGCATCATCCAGTTACTGTGGGTGCGTTAAGTAAGTGAGTGGCCCAGAGCGGCTCAGTAAAAGAATCAACTTAACGGCTTGCTCAGTTCCGCTCCCGCTGAGCCACTCAGAGGGCTCCTGAGCATTTTTCATCAGTGATCAGAGGGAGTGGACGCAATAGCCACCTGCAGGAAACAAGTGAGATGACAGGCAGGATTGACAAATACGTTTGTCAAGAACGATGAACTGGTTCCGACTTATGAAGTTATGTATTAATTGGCTAAATAAGATGGTAAAAATTGTTGTTTTCGAATTTGTATCATTTCATTTCATTTTTTTTAAATGTAGAGTTTTATAGTTATTAATGTATTATTATTAGGCTTGTGGTATTAATATTATTCATAATTCTCATTATTACGTCGGTATTGCCGGTATTAAACACAGCCAGATATGAGGTTCAGTCCAAACAGAGCGCCTGAACTCAGCGAGGTACAGCAGGGGATAGTAACTTCACACGGGGTCATTTTATCTACCATCACCTCAGAAACACAAACAAGCAAATAATTATTATTGGCCATTTTTAAAAGGCTCAGCGCTCTCGTGGAGCAGAGCGTTAAGTCATTTAAATCCGCTCAGTGTGTATTTTGTATAGAATAATTCAAGGTGTATAGACTTCTCAAACAATAAGAAAAGATAAGATTGCAATAAGAGCCACTCAGAACAATTGCAAAAATCATAAAAGGTAAGAGGACAGTTAAAAAGATAATGTATTCCAAGCTACATTGAATTTATAGGCAGCAATGGAAATACCTCAATGAATTTTTCCTGTTTTTTTAATATTAAAAAACAACATGTCAACCACATTTTCTACTGTAACTACTTGTACAGGACCAAATTTAACAAACCTGGAGTATTGTCATAGCTATCCCAGTTGTTTCAACACAGTTCAGATTATTTTTCTGGACAGCTCTAAACCGTTTACTGAACTAGGGAATGTGATTTGTTTGAACTCTGTAGCACTTGAATTAATTTATTTCAATGTTGTTTTTTCTATTCAATTGACATATCTACTACTATCATATGGCCACTAGGGGAAGAATGAGAGCATCCAAATTCATGTCTCAGTAGAAAAAAAGTTTTGGAAGACAGCATGGCCTAGTGATCTGAAGCACTGTGGTCAAGTCTCTGAACACATCTAGATTCATGGGGTTGAATCCCAGTGAATTCAAAAACATTTAACATTAGGTTAACATTAAGTTAATCAAGAAACAATCTAAGCAAACCTACCCCCACCCCCAGTTCTGTTCATGTTGCTACAAGATCCTACTGCTAAACAATTGGGGGGTAAAGTTAGCCCCAGTACTGCCTTGTCTAACGGTTACATTAGATCTTTCATGGGCAAGGTACTTTACCTAGATTGCTCCAGTAAAAACCCAACTGTATAAATGGGTAATTGTATGTAAAAATAATGTGATATCTTGTAACAATTGTAAATCACCCTGGCGTGTGCTAAGAAATAAATAATAAAAAAAATGATTTCCATTACACAAGAGTAGATGTTAAAACTTCATGGTGATTTGAACTCGGCTCTCGTCAAGATAAGCACCAACTAAGACGTAGCTTTACAGTAAACTAATGTGATCCATCTGTGTCTCCATCCATTTGCGCTTCCTTCCATATGATGAATTTATCCAGCTTCTTTTCAACTGATCCACTTAACCTTTCCAACGCAAAGCAGAGATCTGTGTTTACTGTGTCCCATGCAGTTTTCTCACACGCTCTTGGCCATTTAACTCCAGGCTTGTGCCCGTTGAGGTTCTTTCCTCTCTTATGCTGGTTTGTCTGACCGGGTTCACAAGGATCATTAGGTTCATCACTAACTGTGTCCATGCAAGTCCTCCCCATGTCTATGACAGGGGTGCTGATATCCTGCGAACTGTGGTTTGCTTCCTGTCGCTGGATTTCATTATTATTATTATTATTATTATTATTATTATTATTATTATTATTATTATTAACATCTTTATATGCCTTTTAAATGGCCATTTTTGGAAATGTTTTTGGACATATAAAGATGACTTGAACCCAAGCCAAATCCTACACATTTAAACATCCCTGACTGGAGCAAAAAAAGGATTCTGATTGTCCTTAAACTTGTTGGCACTCAGGCTTTATTTAGAGTCATCATTGAATTCCAAGTGCTATGATTGAGTGCAAGTCCCTTCTGTGTAATTAGTGATACCTGTGTGTATAGTAATGTTACTCAGTGCTATAATTGCCATTCGGTGTGACTGACAGCAGTTTTAGGATTGTATACCTGTAATTTGATGCTGGAGTGCACACTGATATGATTAAGGGTACTGTGATGAGTCAAAGGGGTTTCGGTCTGTAATTCAGCCTCCCGACAGTAGAAGGCACCAAGCTAACTCGGGACTTCCGTTACCAAGATCGCATGACCATGACAGAAGTCACCTTTAGAGGGGCGTCACCTTGGTGAGGGGCAGAAATGCGAGCTTGGAGATCCCGGTCACTCAAGTTAAGTGAACTGTAGCAACACTTGTCAGTTTTGGATTGGTGTTCCACTGACTACAGGGGCGGGGCTTTGCAAATTAAACGGTACATGCTACTGTGTTCCAGATTGGTCTTTGAAATACAGGCGGGGTTACTAGGGTAGAGGGAGAAAGCAAAGCATGCTTGTGCCACAGCGGCATGGATGTCAAGTCTCAAGGTTTACCTGTGAAACTCATGGTTTTTCACAATTTTGAGAGTCTCACGGCCGTGCAATGGAGTCTCACGTTTTTTCATATGCTTGTTCTTGTTTGCGAGGCTGCGAAACCCTTTATACATGATACAGCGGTAAATCCAATACAACTGTCCCAGCGTATTATTTCATTTGGGGGGGGGCACCATCAAGAGGTGTACATTACCATTCTATATTCCTGTAGCTGCTACGCAAACTCCCCCCTTACTCCAAAGATAGAATTGCCTTGTCTCAAACTGACGGTTTGTCTGCGCGAGCCTTCTATGTTTCTGTACACAACACGTCATTACTCGGACAGTCGAAGGAGAGGCTGTCAGACTGTTACTGTCTCGTTCACGCAGAAATTAACACAGAAATAAAAGAGAAATGGACATCAATGAGAATTTAGTTATTAAAGTCGAAAAATATAATGTTCTTTATGATGCCAGTGTCAGTGGTTATAAAGACAATACAAAGAAAGGTGTCATATGGTAAGAAATATTAGAACAATTGGAAATTGATGGTATGTCTATCTCTCCTTATTTCACCTTAATTTTAGTGACGGGGTGCGCCACACACTGGTTTCGTATTTCTGTAAAATGACGCTTCTTTGTTTTAATAATGTTGACCAATAATAATAATAATAATAATCACACACTAACTGACTATTTTATTAAAACTGAAAATCAATAAAAAAATGTATATTAAACTAATTCTCAGTGTTTACAAAGAAATGTATTCTTTTTGAACGATTTACATGTTAAACCAGATCACATATAAACATGCACAGTTAAATGTCATTTTTGGTAGTGTGTGGTGTACCCAGACTATTTCTTTGTTTTATTTATTTTATTTCGTCTCCACAAAAGGAGCAAAAGCAGACAGTATTTTCTTTTCATGATAAGCTACCTTTATTTTTGTTTATTTTTATGTAGTCGTGCTGTATTCATGTCTTGTGCTTAGCTCCCGGTGTGCATAGCCCTTAAGTCTAGGTGAGTGGCATAGCTGTTAGCCATGTGTGAAAATCTTGATCCGTCACTAGCACCACCACTTCCCCCCCCAAAAAAATCTAGTGGTCTAGATTAAGGTTTTTCATAAATCTCAAGGTTTTTCAGCAGGGGTCTCACTGGTATAAACACTTTGATGGGTATGCAGCGGGGAGGTGTGGTATTGTTTTGTGTTTTTGTTAAACTTTTGGTTTTATTTATGCACAATGGCCAATCCACAGAGGACTGAGAAGGCACACGGAACAATATTATTTTTGTTTGATCCAGCACTCCCTCCCTCACGCCAGTTATTTTTTATTAACATATTTTTTTGTTTCACTTATTTTTGTCTGGAAAATCCATTATTTCTCACAAGTCTCACAGGTATCTTCAGCTATCTGCTGACATACTGCTTTGAAAAGTGCTAGAAGTAAACTGTTTGGAGTTTAATGCTGGATCAACACATATTTTTTACACCACATCCATCATTTTATTAATAATGGAATTGTTTTCTCTCATTCTGGAAGACAATTGAAAGACGACACCTTAAAAGGAGGATTCTGTCTTCAAGCTGCTGTGCTGTATTCATTTCCATGAAATCCAGTATTGCTGCACAATTATTGCATGACTGGATGACATTAAGCTGTTGTAATACAATATAAAATCAAAACTAAAACCTTTAAAGGCTTATTGACTGTTTCAGCTAATGTCTCCATCAGTTTTACATTGGTTTAATTTTTTATTTATTTCAGTATTTCTGAGTGAATGTTTGAAGGTATGGATGATAATGGATCTTTTCTGTCATACTTTCTGTAATAAAAATTATCTTCTGACATGGACGTGTATTTAAACTCAGTTTAACAGCTTTTACTAGCAATGCCATTCCTATCGACCTCTGCGGTCCCTTTTCATCAGTGTTTTAAAGCACCTAGTAAAAAAAGTGTCTGACATTTTTGAAATTCTGAAGGTGGCAGTCCCAGAATGAAAGTAAAACAAATGGAAGTAAAACAATTGTTAGACAGCCCTAACAAAATTGCTGATGTTTTTATATTTTTTCTGAAACAATGATTTAACCCTCTTGTGGTCTGTTTGCTTTGCACATCTTGTTTATCCTTTCTTTTTGATTGTAACATGGTTAGACAAATATTTATAAAATGTTACCTGCAATTTTTACTGCTAAAGTTTCAATTTTTACCATTTAAAAGTTTCTTTAACAACATGTAGGCGCTTTTCCAAATAATACATCTAACTATAATAAGAACATAAGAAAGTTTTCAAACGAGAGAAGGCCATTCAGCCCATCTTGCTCGTTTGGTTGTTAGTAGCTTATTGATCCCAGAATCTCATCAAGCAGCTTCTTGAAGGATCCCAGGGTGTCAGCTTCAACAACATTACTGGGAAGTTGGTTCCAGACCCTCACAATTCTCTGTGTAAAAAAAGTGCCTCTGTTCTGTTCTGAATGCCCCTTTATCTAATCTCCATTTGTGACCCCTGGTCCTTGTTTCTCTTTTCAGGTCAAAAAAGTCCCCTGGGTCGACATTGTCTATACCTTTTAGGATTTTGAATGTTTGATTCAGATCACCGCGTAGTCTTCTTTGTTCAAGACTGAATAGATTCAATTCTTTTAGCCTGTCTGCATACGACATGCCTTTTAAACCCAGGATAATTCTGGTTGCTCTTCTTTGCACTCTTTCTAGAGCAGCAATATCCTTTTTGTAACGAGGTGACCAGAACTGAACACAATATTCTAGGTGAGGTCTTACTAATGCATTGTAAAGTTTCAACATTACTTCCCATGATTTAAATTCAACACTCTTCACAATATAGCCGAGCATCTTGTTGGCCTTTTTTTATAGCTTCCCCACATTGTCTAGATGAAGACATTTCTGAGTCAACATAAACTCCTAGGTCTTTTTCATAGTTCCCTTCTTCAATTTCAGTATCTCCCATATGATATTTATAATGCACATTTTTAATGCTTGCATTCAATACTTTACACTTTTCTCTATTAAACGTCGTTTGCCATGTGTCTGCCCAGTTCTGAATGCTGTCTAGATCATTTTGAATGACCTTTGCTGCTGCAACAGTGTTTGCCACTCCTCCTATTTTTGTGTCGTCTGCAAATTTAACAAGTTTGCTTACTATACCAGAATCTAAATCATTAATGTAGATTAGGAATAGCAGAGGACCTAATACTGATCCCTGTGGTACACCACTGGTTACCTTGCTCCATTTTGAGGTTTCTCCTCTAATCAGTACTTTCTGTATTCTACATGTTAACCACTCCCTAATCCATGTGCATGCATTTCCTTGAATCCCTGCTGCATTCACATTTGAGAATTAATCTTTTATGCGGGACTTTGTCAAAAGCTTTCTGGAAATCTAAATAAGCCATGTTGTATGCTTTGTAATTATCCATTGTCAATTTTGCATTCTCAAAGTCAAGCAGGTTAGTTAGACACAATCTCCCTTTCCTAAAACCATGCTGACTGTCTCCCAGGATATTGTTACCGTATAGGTAATTTTCCATTTTTAGATCTTATTATAGTTTCCACTACGAAGAAAGTTGCACATTACATTTTTCACAACTCAAAATATCTGAGTAAACAGAGAGGTTGGCAAAATAATGGTTGTCACTATTATGGACGCTACATTTTCTGAAGTGTATGCATCCAGTAGATTTGACTAATTATTCCAGTTCAAGTGTACTTGGTCAGGTGTGGCTTACTGATTTAGTTAATAAACTGAAATATTAGACCTTGTCTACAATGGGTTTGCTAGCCCAAAGTATTGCTGGTTGTTTTCTAGGTTATGTTTTACAGGACACAATTACAATTGGTTTTCGGTAAATAGGAACTAATTCATGCGGTAGGCTATCTTTATAATCAAGCAGTTTTGTACAGCAAAAAGCTCCTGGCAAGTCAAAGTATCATAAATCACAACACTGCAATGACTAAACTTTAAAGATTCATTTGAATTTGAAACTATCCTAGACATGGACATTTAAATGTTCAAACACACAATTTTGTAGAAGCAGACATTGACATGATTGTAATTGTGACCAGTAAAGCTAAAACAGCGGCTTATAAAAACTATTCTCAAATGTAAAGCAAGCCTACTGCTTTGATGAATGTGCCTCAAAGAAAACAAAACTGTACTTTTTATAATTATTTACTTAAGCTAATGTGTATTAAGTTAGTCTTCTGTAATGGGATGAGGCAAGTTTCATCAATTTGCTATGGAATGGCTTAACAAGAGAGAAGGGTTTATGCAAATATTCCATTACTCGCTTTACAGTCTTTTGTGCACTTGAAATGGAGTGATACGACTCATCAGTGTAGTTGAGACTTGTGTATAATTGTATGACACTGTGACCTACTGCATTGCTTTTAGGAGTTGTCTTACTAAAAATGCAAAATTCGTGTCAGTTGTGTATTTCTGTCTGTAAAAATGTGTAAAAATGCCAGGAAGAGTTATTTTTAAATGACACACATTTTAAATGATGGTAGAATTTCGATCCACCACCTTGAAGATTAATTAAATAGACCCCAGATTGAAATGCATATAATACCTGACACAATACCATAAAATTATGGTAAAATTATGGTAAAATTATACATTATCATGCAAGTCTCCAGAATCAAAGGCCGAGCCATTTTAAATCCAAAAACTTCCACTGGTCTCAATAGCCTTTTCACACTTGCACACCCGAACCGAGCCGAGCCAAGCCGGAACCAAGCCGAGCCCACACAGCGCTGCTCAGGTGTGTTCGCACTGCTGTTCAAAGTAGAAGCTGCACTGTGGAACGTGACGTCAAATTCAGTGGACACAGGTGCATAGAGGAGTGGTATGGATTTGTTTTGAGAATGGATCACGAGGTTGTACTGTCTGAAACGATAAAGTCTACCAAAAGATTTCACAGGAATTGAGAAATATGGGACTAAACCGCAGCACCAGTGCTTAATTTGTAAAGAAAGTGGTGCCGGGGTGCAAGCAATGACAATAATACTGCCCTAAGTATTGTACGTACTAGTGTTAGATGTTTACATTCACGTATCATATACAAAGTAGTAGTATGTGCAGACAAATTACTTAAAGGCAACTGCAGGACAAATAATAAATAAATAAAAAAGCCTTTATACATGTTTTGTTATGGTTTTGCATGTAAATGGTTTTAAAAAAAACAAACAAATTAAAAGGCATTCAGAGGACGTCCAGAAGGACAAAACTGATTAAAAAAAAAATACGCACCCCAACACGAACATTGGTTTCCACAGTCTGCACTATTATCAGCGATGTGTATGCAACAGAAACCGCTGGTAGATTACAAAAACAATTAGTTAATCCCTTTCATTTCCCTTCACCCTAACCTTAAAATCACCTTCCTATTCCCTCCTCCTTTCCTTCACCCTAACCTTAAAATCACCTTCCCAACACCTTTCATTTCCCTTCACCCTAACCTTAAAATCACCTTCCCAACCCCTTAAATTTCCCCATCACCCTAACCTTAAAATCTACGTTGGCCCAGAGGTGCAAAACACAATTAAAATATTTTGACAACACAAAAAATACTCTGACAATACAAAAATATGTTGAAAACACAAACAATATTTTGACAACACAAAAAATATTTTGACAA
Source organism: Acipenser oxyrinchus oxyrinchus (assembly GCA_030684275.1). Taxonomy (NCBI): domain Eukaryota; kingdom Metazoa; phylum Chordata; class Actinopteri; order Acipenseriformes; family Acipenseridae; genus Acipenser; species Acipenser oxyrinchus. The sequence continues at coordinate 26,392,770 of CM060258.1, forward strand.
CACAAAAAATACTTTGACAACACAACAGAAATAGCTTCGCAGAACGGAAATGAGGTAACTAACAAGGCAACAGCAGGAGAAGGAAGAAAAAGAAGGACTTGTGAATTCAGTAAGTAATATTTATTTTAATGACAACTTCATCTTCGTAAACAGACGCTTCCTTATGTTAGTAAGGTGAATATTAGGGCTCTAGCTAGTGTATTAAGTATTTATTTTCATAAGGAAGGAATTGTGAATTCAGTAAGTAATATTTATTTTAATGACAACTTCATCTTCGTCGCGTCGTTATGTTAGTAAGGTGAATATTTATTAGGGCTCTAGCTAGTGTATTAAGGATTTGTTTTCATACAGCAGTGGAAGGCTGCTTGAGATGTAGCGCACTTGTATTTATTTATGGAGTTGTTTAATTATATGCATAGCTTAACGTGTTTAGTTATTGTGCAACCATCCTTATATTTTGCAACAAGAACATCATGTAATTTATTTTGTCACATTTCTCCACGCAGGTGATGTTTTGCCACATTTGTGGCGTTGGGCTTGGTGTAAGAAGGCCATCTTTTTGTCACAGCTGTGGCAAATGCCTTGATTTTTTGCCCAGCAGTGCCTCAGATAGAGCGAAGGGGCAACTGCAGGTAAGGCAATTAGTTCGACATCAGTTGTCTGTCTAGCTAGGCCATGATCTCAAGCCACTTATCGTTCAGTCCTGTTGCTAAGCCCAAGGGTCTAAAAAATAACGATGGGAATCTATTGATAGACAGCTTTTAAAAGCTGAATTCTTAAAAACAATGAAAGGTAACGCTATAGTGGATAGCACAACATTGGGTAACAACAACACTATAGTGTGTCCACGGCAGCTAAACGGGATGACCACTTTAGCGAGACACTTTAATGTGAACTCGATTAAAAATGTGCAAGTCAACTTCGGTTTGTAGGCACGATAAAAAAACAAAATTTTGCTTTAGTGGGACGATTGGCGGGCTTCTCACCAGTGTTGCACTTGGTCTGTACACTGAAAGCTGAACACCAGTTTCAGCAAAAGTTGTACCAGTTTCAGTACAAAAATGTCTCAGCGGAGAAACAAACTGTCACTTGCTGACAGGGTAAAGGTTCTGGAAGCTCTGCAGAACCCCACACCGTCTGTCCTCCATTGCTGCTCAATTTCACATCTCCTAAAGCTTAGAAAACAGTAGGCATTGTTTTCTTACAAATTGGCGACCACAAAGGGACCTGTGATGCAGGGGCGTAGCTAGGAATGGAAATTTGGGTGGGCCCCAACTTCGGGTGGACGGGCAAGAACCAAAGGTCTGACGTCACAGGAAATAGTTTATATTACAAACATGATTTAAATCAATTAAAACTCTGAATACATGAAATATCTCCGCGGGGTTTGAGCAGCGCAATGTAACCAAGACTGAAAATGCATGGTGCAGAGTGAAGCAAGGCGAACATGTTTTGCAGTTTATATATTTGTAGTATATTTGTATATAATACAAATACAAAACACATAAGCATACATTCAACCTACAGAAACAAACACACTGTGCACAATAACTGCAAAAACCGTTTCATTTGACAAAGTGCAAACAGAAACAAAAAAAATCCCCAAACAAAAAAAGCTGTATTGCTTTTTTTCTTAGCTGTATTGTAATCTTTTATCTATATTGTAATAACTTGTTACCTCTGTAAGTCACCCTGCAAAAGGGCGTCTGTCAAGCAAAAATTAAAAATCAGGCTAAGCTCCTGCTGCCTTCAAACCAAAACTAAAATCTTAGCTGTGCTGAGAATACCTCGTTTCCAGCTAAATATGGCTGCTTTTGTTTTCACTGCATTTTCTCAGGTACAGCTAAAGAAAGAAAGAGCTTTGGCTGAAAAAACGTAACAAGCAGACAAAAAAAAGATTTTTTTTAAAACAACCTTGAGTGACACATTGAGCAACATGTTCAAGTTCTGTAAACCTTTTAAAATTATGTTGACACGCTAATGAAAAGGAACGTGCAATTTCCATATTTTGCTGCCTTTAAAATAAATCTTCTCCACGGGAGAAAAGTTAACCACAAACCTTAAATTACAAAACCCAAGTTTTTGTATTTCTTTACATTTCTAATACTACGTAGAAATAATTCTGAAGTTTTAAAATCACAGATACCTTCAAATTATTAATAAATTGTGTGTTTTTTTATTATTCAAGAAAACATAATATATATATATATATATATATATATATATATATACAGGCAGATGGAGATAAAGTTACAAAGTTACAAGCTAAATTATAACAAAATTATATATACAGTGCCTTGCAAAAGTATTCAGACCCCTGAACAATTCTCTCAAATTACTGAATTACAAATGGTACATTGAAATTTCGTTCTGTTTGATATTTTATTTTAAAACACTGAAACTCAAAATCAATTATTGTAAGGTGACATTGGTTTTATGTTGGGAAATATTTTTAAGAAAAATAAAAAAACTGAAATATCTTGCTTGCATAAGTATTCAACCCCTGTGCTGTGGAAGCTCCCAGTTTACACCGATGAAAGAAATTGCCCTAACGAGGACACAATTACCTTACCATTGGCCTCCACCTGTGAACCATTAAAGTTGCTGTCACATTTTCTGGATAAAAACCCTACTGTTGAAGGATCATTGGTCAGTCTGTGAATCTGAAGGAAAATGAAGACCAAAGAGCATTCTACAGAAGTTAGAGATAAAGTAATACAAATGCATAGATTAGGGAAAGGGTACAAAATAATATCCAAGTGTTTGGATATCCCAGTGAGCACAGTTGGATCAATAATCAGGAAGTGGAAGCTGCATCACACCACCCAGGCACTGCCAAGAAAAGGCCGACCCTCAAAACTCAGTGCTCAAACAAGAAGGAGACTTGTGAGAAGCCACAGAGAGGCCAACAATCACTTTGAAGGAGCTACAGAGTTCAGTGGCTGGGAGTGGAGTAATGGTGCACCAGTCAACCATATCAAGAGCTCTGCATAACCCTGGTCTGTATGGGAGGGTGGCAAGAAAGAAGCGGTTACTCAAAAAGTACCATCTGAAAGCACGTCTGGAGTTTGCCAGAAAGCATGAGAGTGACCCAGCTGCGATGTGGGAAAAGGTTTTGTGGTCAGATGAGACCAAGATAGAGCTTTTTGGCCAAAACTCAAAGTGCTATGTGTGGCGCAAACCTAACACTGCCCATGCCTCAAGACACACCAGCCCTACAGTGAAGTATGGTGGTGGCAGCATCATGCTGTAGGGATGCTTCTCATCAGCAGGGACTGGGCATCTTGTTAAAATTGAAGGAAGAATGGATGGAGCAAAATACAGGGAAATACTGCAAGAGAACCTGCTTCAGTCCGCTAAAAAACTGAAGCTTGGGAGGAAATTCACCTTTCACCAGGACAATGATCCCAAGCACAAGGCCAAAGCAACATTGGAGTGGCTCAAGAACAAAAAGGTGAATGTCCTACAGTGGCCCAGTCAAAGTCCTGATCTCAATCCCATTGAGAATCTGTGGCACTATTTGAAAATTGCGGTCCACAAGCGTCGTCCAACCAACCTGAACAACCTGGAGCAAATCTGCCAAGAAGAATGGGCCAAAATCACTCCGACACTGTGTGCAAAGCTGGTACATACTTACCCCAAAATACTTAAAGCTGTTATTGCAGCGAAAGATGACTCTACCAAATATTAAATGTGTGGGGGTTGAATACTTGTGCAAGCAAGATATTTCAGTTTTTTATTTTTCTTAAAAATATTTCCCAACATAAAACCAATGTCACCTTACAATAATTGATTTTGAGTTTCAGTGTTTTAAAATAAAATATCAAACAGAACGAAATTTCAATGTACCATTTGTAATTCAGTAATATGAGAGAATAGGTCAGGGGTATGAATACTTTTGCAAGGCACTGTATGTATAATATATATATATATATATATATATATATATATATATATATATATATATATATATATATATATACACAGTGTATATATATACACACAGTACTGTGCAAAAGTTTTAGGCAGGTGTGAAAAAATGCTGTAAAGTAAGAATGCTTTCAAAAATAGACATGTTAATAGATTATATTTATCAATTAACTAAATGCAAAGTGAGTGAACAGAAGAAAAATCTAAATCAAATCCATATTTGGTGTGACCACCCTTTGCCTTCAAAACAGCATCAAGCATCAATTCTTCTAGGTACACTTGCACACAGTTTTTGAAGGAACTAGGCAGGTAGGTTGGCCCAAACATCTTGGAGAACTAACCACAGTTCTTCTGTGGATTTAGGCAGCCTCAGTTGTTTCTCTCTCTTCATGTAATCCCAGACAGACTCGATGATGTTGAGATCAGGGCTCTGTGGGGGCCATACCATCACTTCCAGGACTCCTTGTTCTTCTTTACGCTGAAGATAGTTCTTAATGACTTTCGCTGTATGTTTGGGGTCGTTGCCATGCTGCAGAATAAATTTGGGGCCAATCAGATGCCTCCCTGATGGTATTGCATGATGGATAAGTATCTGCCTGTACTTCTCAGCATTGAGGAGATCATTAATTCTGACCAAATCCCCAACTCCATTTGCAAAAATGCAGCCCCAAACTTGCAAGGTACCTCCACCATGCTTCACTGTTGCCTGCAGACACCCATTCGTGTATGCTCTCCAGCCCTTCGGCAAACAAACTGCCTTCTGCTACAGCCAAATATTTCAAATTTTGACTCATCAGTCCAGAGCACCTGCTGCCATTTTTCTGCACCCCAGTTCCTGTGTTTTTGTGCATAGTTGAGTCGCTTGGCCTTGTTTCCACGTCGGAGGTATGGCTTTTTGGCCGCAAGTCTTCCATGAAGGCCACTTCTGACCAGACTTCTCCGGCCAGTAGATGGGTGTACCAGGGTCCCACTGTTTTCTGCCAGTTCTGAGCTGATGGCACTGTTGGACATCTTCCGATTGCGAAGGGAAGTAAGCATGATGTGTCTTTCATCTGCTGCAGTAAGTTTCCTTGGCCGAGCACTGCGTCTACGGTCCTCAACGTTGCCCGTTTCTTTGTGCTTCTTCAAAAGAGCTTGGACAGCACATCTGGAAACCCCTGTCTGCCTTGAAATTTCTGCCTGGGAGAGACCTTGCTGATGCAGTATAACTACCTTGTGCCTTGTTGCTGTGCTCAGTCTTGCCATGGTGCATGACTTTTGACAGTAAAATGTCTTCAGCAACCTCACCATGTTAGCTGAGTTTGGCTGTTCCTCACCCAGTTTTATTCCTCCTACACAGCTGTTTCTGTTTCAGTTAATGATTGTGTTTCAGCCTACATATTGAATTGATGATCATTAGCACCTGTTTGGTATAATTGTTTAATCATACACCTGACTATATGCCTACAAAATCCCTGACTTTGTGCAAGTGTACCTAGAAGAATTGATGCTGTTTTGAAGGCAAAGGGTGGTCACACCAAATATGGATTTGATTTAGATTTTTCTTCTGTTCACTCACTTTGCATTTAGTTAATTGATAAATCTAATCTAATCTAATCTAATATAGTCTATTTTTGAAAGCATTCTTACTTTACAGCATTTTTTCACAGCTGCCTAAAACTTTTGCACAGTACTGTGTGTATATATATATATATAATATATATATATATATATATACACACACATACATACAAAATTGTGAAAACGAAGTCATTATTTACAAAAATAACATTAAAGGCTTTTTTCACATTAACCTACTGCATAGCACGACTTCAAAAAATGAAAAACTATAATAAAATAAGCATTTCAAAACAAAATATTGTGTAACCAGCTGTAAACTGGTTATAAGTAGCCCTACATACACAATTGTAAAATCGAAATAAAGTGAAATGTAGGTACTTACATTACTGGCTCATTTGTTGATTCGTCGGTTCGTTTTCTTTTTACGCATTGCTTATGCGTAAGACACAAATATAGCTATGGTTTAATGCAAAGTTGGCTAAACATTCTGTATTATATTTCTTAGCATACGCCCTTATCCAGGGTAACTTACAATTGTTACAAGGTATTACATTTTTTACATACAATTACCGATTTATACAGTTGGGTTTTTACTTGCTCAAGTGTACAACAGCAATGCCCCCCACCTGGGATTGAACCCACGACCTTCCAGTCAGGAGTCCAGACCCCTAACCACTACTCCACACTGTTACCCTGTGTAGGTACTTAGATAGCTAATTGCAAATGTAAAAAATAACTAAACGGCAGCTGCACAAGCTGGTTGCTTGCATGCCTTGCAATGAAAGAAAAGTTCCTGTATGTATGCTGCCGACGCGCTGTAATTTCGATACTATAGTATCGAAGACGTAAGATCTCATATCAAAGCCATCCAATCACCAATCTTTTTTTTTTTAACCATGACAACGGTGCTGAGGTGGGTGGGACGGATACATTTTTTGAACCACAAGGATGAGCTAAACTCGCCGCAGCGGATTACAGTCTGTTACTGTTTGGCATGAAATGTTTTTAATTATTAATCGCTCCATAACTGGGTGGGCCCATGAGCAAAATGGGTGGCACAGCCCCTGCTGAGATGTGGAAAGTCTCGACTCATAGCTATTCATTTTCAATAAGAAGGTAGGAATACCCGCATTAAGACACATCAGTCATTTTTCACACCCAGCATAGGTATTAAACAGGGAACAGTTTTTTAGAACTGACTCGCAGTGAATTGCATAGATAACCTATTGGTAATAAGGATTATAACCTAATTACTTGTAGGTAGGGAAATAGTGTTGGTTTTACCAACCCAAGATTAGATTAAAGGGTGTAGCGGGGGAACAAACGAGTAGTGCCAAGAGTGGCTAAATAGAGCTGTGAGGGGTATAGTGTCATAGTTTTCCCAGAGTAGTACACTACCATAAGAGTAGAAAAGTTAGGAGTTGTTATTGCCGCGAGTGCCAGAGAGACGGATAGCGTTTGGACATAGTCAATAGCACACAACTTAATCTGAAAGTACTGGGGGCCAGAGCATATATTTTGCCGTAGTTGTTCTTTGCCATTAAGGAAAATGGGAGAAAGTATAGCAAAATATATTGAGAGACATGGAAAAAAAGATGTTCTTTTGGACGTGGAGCATCGAAATAATCTGAGTGTCGATTGTCAGTGCTTCCAAAGGAGGCCTGCAGCACAGAAGTTTGATTGACATTAGTGCTTCTGTCTCTATCCTATACACACTACAACCTTGCAGCTCCTTTGTCAACTGGTACAGCTGCAATGCTTTCTGCTTTCTTGTTTTTCTAATGCTGATGCTTTTATTTCTAAACCTGTTTCTCTCAGTCTTAGTACACACACACTTTATTAACCTCCCATGCTCATACCTGACTTTATTTATATAATAGGTTGTGACTTCTTGAGCATTATGGTATTATTTATTTCTTAGCAGACCCCCTTATCCAGTGCAGACACCCTTATTACAATACAAGATATCACATTTTTTACATACAATTACATTATTCTTTACACATTATTTTACATACTATTACCCATTTATACAGTTGGGTTTTTACTGGAGGAATCTAGGTAAAGTACCTTGCTCAAGGGTACAGCAGCAGTGTCCCCCACCTGGGATTGAACCCACGACCCTCCGGTCAATCTGTTAAATGACATGCTGTGAATAACTGCAAGCTAGGGTAGTACTTTTATTTCTGTGTGTGCGCTATTGAGAAACCTGAACTTTTCTTTCTTTTTCTCCATGCCTAATGTATCTCACTCAGACCATGCGACAACATGGGCTGACATTTTGTATCTGGGTTTAATGGCTATTAGAGCAAGACTACATTCAACACTACATTTATGTGCTTTGGATGTCTTGCCACAAGACAGATAAGGAGTCAGAATGAGACTGGCTCAGTAACTATGGCTACACTTAGCTTAGTGTGGTTATTGTTTTGCCAACAGAGAAACAAAGGGAAGCAGCAGTAACTGTTTTGCGAATCGCCAACTGTCCAGATTCCAGCAGGTAAGTAACATTACCTGTTAAACTGTATTAGGGCTAGTTCATAGACTCTAGTAGTAGTGCATTTATCTGTATAATTTTACCTGTATGTTAATAATAATACCTGGTTACTGAAATTTGAAATTGTTTCCAGAACTGAATCATTACCCGAAAAAGATCCGGGTACAGGTATATATATATATATATATATATATATATATATATATATATATATATATATATATATATATATATATATATATAAATGAATGAATAACTCCCATGTATATAATGAAGACATTATTAAACTACAGTCCATTGTGCCACATCCCTGATTCAGAGCATCTATATGTAGTTTTATTTGTACATTTAAACAGCTGTTGCAGAAGTCTTATATGTCCACACTTTCTTTTTAACTCCACTGCCTATATAGAGACCTTCATACTATAATTGTGACACTCAGTTATTTGTATTACTTTAAATTGTACATACTGTTTATAATAATGTCGTCTTGGTTTATGAAGTAACTTACTAACGCTAGTTCTCCACATAAGATTTTATAGTTGGTCACCCATATTGTTTTCACTCCAGTCATGCAACAATTCCTAAAAACATGTTTAACTGTTTTCAGAAAGCACTACAAAAGCTGTTCTGTGTGTTTTCTACCAAAGGAATACATATAGTATAGTAGACAACTACTTATGCTACAAAAAGGTGAAATTGTCCACATAGTATATTTTCCCAGCCTTTGAAGTGGGGTTGTTCTGACTAACCAGACCATTTAATTAATTGAAGGGTTTCTTGCAGATCTCTTTATTTAGTCATCCACGAGAAAAGTCTGCAATTTTAGTTTTGTTTTAGAAGTTATTGTTGTGACCTTGAACCATTGAAGAATTGTATGCATTAATTGCAAAATACCTTCCCACAGCAAACCAAGTCTGTGTTTCACCAACCAAAGTCCCATGTGACAGTATTGCACTAAAACAAATCATTCAATTTAAATTCAGAGTGCTTAAATATCTGGTTAGTGGACAGCCCCAGAAGTGCTATAACTGAACCATCATGTTATGATCTTTACATTTGTTAATCCTGCTGTAGTATTTGAGATGTCGTTAAAAAATGTAATAGCTTCTTTAAAAAAATCTACTATTTTATTTATGTCTAACATGCAATAAAAATCAAAAAGGTTACAAACGTTTCAGCTTTTAAACTGTTTTTTTTCTTTTTCTTAGCCTCTCAGCTACAGTTTATTTTATTATAGTTTATTTTATGCCTCAACACACGACTGTCGTGCCATGTCAGACTCTTGTGCCATTCTGTATTATTTATTTCTTAGCAGACGCCCTTATCCAGGGCGACCTACAATTGTTACAAGACATCACATTATACATTATTTCACATTATACAGATTATACATTATTACCCATTTATACAGTTTTTTTGTTTTTGTTTGTTTTTTACTGGAGCAATCTTGGTAAAGTACTTTGCTCAAGGGTACAGCAGCAGTGTCCCCCACCTGGGATTGAACCCACGACCCTCCGGTCAAGAGTCCAGAGCCCTAACCACTACTCCACACTGCTACCCCTTTACAGAGTACAGTAGTCCAAAAAAATTATTCATCAGCTGAAAATGTAGAGTATGGGAGGGTTTGTAATCATGCACAAAGTACTTGTCAAGTGCTTATCCATTTTTGCAACCCGATTGCAAGTAATGCAAAACTGGTTTCTTAAGTATATACAAACTTAACATTATGGATTTATTGACTCTTGCCCAGAAAATCCAAAGAGGAAAAGACTATAGGTCAGACAGACTATCCTTAAAACAACATCAAACATTTATTTTAAGTAATATTACCATGTTTGTATGCAAATGCACACATCTAAACAAAGAACTTCATTATTCATCCCATTTTATTCTTCCCATTTTCTGTATGGACAAGAGTTCAGATTTTTTATATACACAGCATCTTTAATTATAGGAGGCTGTGTGGTCCAGTGGTTAAAGAAACAGGCTTCTAACCAGCAGGTCCCTGGTTCAAATCCCACCTCAGCCACTGACTCATTGTGTGACCCTGAGCAAGTCACTTAACCTCCTTGTGCTCCGTCTTTCAGGTGAGACGTAGTTGTAAGTGACTCTGCAGCTGATGCATCGTTCACACACCCTAGTCTCTGTAAGTCGCCTTGGATAAAGGCGTCTGCTAAATAAACTAATAATAATTACATTTAGAACTTTCATTGTGACCAATCTTTATAAAACTTGTCAATATCTAAATTTAACATTTTCTAACACCTAAACGTACGAAGAAAAGGAACACTAATTCCATTAAGATGAAATACATTCATTGAACACTTAATGAAATTTCTTTGAGTACTATTCTTAATTATAATGCTATATGAAGTAATCAGCAAAAGGGCAATATATGGCATTCAGCAGCGAGCATTCATGATTTAGCATTAAAATAATTGTATTCTAAACTATGCCTAATACTCAGGTCAGTGACAGTAAACAAACACAATTAGTATTACATAAAATCTATCTAACTAGTAAAAGGATGACTATATGCCTAGTGAAACGAATTACTGTGGTCTGGTGTATCAAAAAAATAATATATCATAACAATTGTCTTCAGGCAACCAGGGACCGAGGCAGATAGGTAAGTTCCTGCTTCAAGTAATTTTAAACTAACTACATTTGGTGACATTGTAAGGTGGTGTTTGAATTAGCTGAGTTAGTGTGTGATTAGTACCAGGTGAGTGGTTAAACTGATTAGAAGTTGATTTGCTATTTGATTGGTTTCCACACAGTTTAGTTGGTTCTTTTGCCACGCAGTCGTAACATTTAATCAAGCAGCCTATTTCAGCGCCAGCAAACAGAAGAGCCTCAACAAAGAGCGGAGTCTAGCTGTGGGAGTCTAGCGAGGGAGGCCTGCGCCGAGCGCTGTTGGAATAGATCCGAACCTAACAGCGCTCTGGAAGAAGCCATCTACTAGTCAGGTCTGTACCCTCCACCCCACTGCTTCTACTGTGCCTTTTGTCTTGCCTGTCCTGCTATGACTGTCTCTCACATCCCTGTTCTGTCCTCTCGTCCCCGTCCTCTGCCCTCTCTCCACTGCTGCTCCTCCAACCCCTCTAACCTCATCCCTCTGCCTCCCCCCCCCCCTCCTGCACACTCTCTGGTGCACTCTGGAACTGTCACTCTTCTGCTAACAAAGCTGATTTCATCTCTGCCTTTGCCTCCCACCTCTCTCTCGATTTCCTTGCTCTCACTGAAACCTGGCTGTCCCCTGATAACACTGTAACTCCTGCTGCCCTGTCTCTCTATGTCCTGTCCCATACCCCGCGTCTCACTGGACGGGGAGGTGGGACTGGTCTTCTCCTCTCTCCCTCCTTACTCTTTTCTGTCCCCTCCGATCTCTCCTCACTCTCTGTCAATACCTTTGAATTTCATGCAGTCCAGCTAACCTCTCCCTGTCAACTCCTGCTCATTGTACTGTACCGCCCCCCTGGGCCTCTCGCTCACTTTCTGGATGAACTCGACTATCTACTCTCCTCCCTCCCCTCTCTGTCTACCCCAACTGTCCTGTTAGGTGACTTCAACATCCATCTCTCCAACCCCAGCCACTCTGCTGGATTCCTCCCTCTCCTTCACTCCTTCGACTTCTGTCTCTCTCCATTCCCTCCTACCCACAAAGCTGGCCGTCAACTGGACCTCATCTTCTCCAGGGCCTGCTGCCCCTCCACCCTCTCTGTCACCCCCCTGGACCTCTCTGATCACTATTTCATCTCTTTTACTCTGTCTCTCCCCCCTCTCCCTGCTCCTCCTACCCCCACTGTCACCTCTCGCCGTAACCTCCGCTCTCTCCCCCTCTGTCCTTGCCTCCACTGCTCTCTCTCACCTCCCTCCTATCGACTCCTTTTCACAACTCTCCGTAGACTCTGCTACCTCCATCCTCTTCTCCTCCCTCACCTCCTCTCTCGACTCCCTCTGTCCCCTCACCTCCCGACCTGCTCGCCCCTCCCCTCCCCATCCCTGGCTCTCTTCTGCGCTCCGCTCGGCAAGAATCACACTGCGATCTGCTGAAAAGAAATGGAAGAGAACCAAACTCCTGCTGCCCTAGACCTTTACCGCACTCTCCTCTCCTCCTTCTCCTCTACTCTCTCCTCTGCTAAATGTACTTATTTCCAATCTGTAATCCAAGCCTCCACTAACAACCCACGTAAACTATTCTCTACCTTCTCCTCCCTCCTAAACCCTCCCCCCTCCTCCTCCCTCCTCTATCTCCCCTGATGACTTTGTCTCCTTCTCTTCTAAAATCTCAGATATCCGCAAACTCGTTAACACCTCTCCCTCCCCCCGCACCTCCTCCTGCTCTAACCCCTACACCCACTGCATCCCCTACTAACTCACCCTCCTTCTCCACCTTCTTGCCCCTCTCAGACTCTGAACTCTCCTCCCTGCTCCAGGGTCACAAACCCACCACGTGTGCCCTGGACCCCCTCCCCACTCACCTCTTTCAAGCTGCTGCTCCTGCTCTACTTCCCTTCATCTCCTCCCTTCTCAACACCTCTCTACTTTCTGGTCACTTTCCCTCTGCCTTCAAAAAGCCTCAATCACTCCCATCCTCAAAAACCTACCCTCGACCCCACCTCCCTCCAGAGCTACCGTCCTGTCTCCCTCCTACCCTTCCTCTCCAAAACCCTCGGCCGGACTGTACACCGCCAGCTCTCTGCTTTCCTGTCCAACCACTCTCTGCTCGACCCTCTCCAATCTGGCTTCCGCTCTGCTCACTCCACTGAAACCGCCCTCCTGTCTGTCACCAACTCACTTAAGTCTGCCCGAGCTGCCTCTCTCTCCTTTGTCCTAATTCTCCTCGACCTCTCTGCTGCCTTTGACACTGTTGATCACTCTATTCTACTATCATCTCTTGCTGACCTGGTGATCTCTGGCACTGCTCTAGCCTGGTTCTCCTCCTACCTCTCCAACCGCACTTACCAGGTAACCTGGTGTGGAGCAACCTCCACACCTCACCCTCTCTTAACAGGAGTCCCCCAAGGGTCAGTCTTGGGTCCTCTCCTGTTCTCTCTCTACACCCGCTCCCTGGGCCCCCTCATCGCATCCTATGGTTTCTCATACCATTTCTATGCTGATGATGCTCAGATTTTCCTCTCCTTCCCCACCTCTGACTCCACCATCTCCTCCCGTATCTCTACCTGTCTGTCTGCTATTTCCTCCTGGATGCACTCGCATCACCTCAAACTCAACCTCTCTAAATCTGACCTCCTTTTCTTTCCCTCCTCCTCCTTCCCCTCCTCTGATCTCTCTATCTCTGTTCCTCTGGAATCTACCACACTCTCTCCCTCTTCCTCCGCTAAGAACCTCGGAGTCACCCTGGACCCCTGCCTCTCTTATTCCCAGCACATCTCCACTCTGGCACGCACTTGCCGATTCTTCCTGAGCAACATCCGAAGAATCCGACCCTTCCTCACCAACTATGCCACCCAGCTCCTGGTCCAGGCCCAGGTACTCAGGTACTAGACTACTGCAACTCCCTCCTGGCTGGTCTCCCTGCATCCGCCACCCGTCCGCTCCAGCTCATCCAGAACTCCGCTGCCCGCCTGGTGTTCTCTCTGCCTCGCTTCTCCCACGCAACTCCACTCTTCCGCTCACTCCACTGGCTACCGATCACCAATCGCATCCAGTTCAAGACTCTTGTACTAGCCTACAGATGCCTTGACCAGACTGCACCCAGCTACCTCCAGACCCTCATCTCTCCCTACACCACCACTCGACCTCTCCGCTCCGCCTGCACTAGAAGACTGGCTCTACCTCCTCTACGCTCCCCTGCCTCCAGAGCCCGCTCCTTCTCCACCCTCGCTCCGCAGTGGTGGAATGACCTACCTACAGATGCCAGTCCCTGACCACATTCCGGCGCCTCCTTAAGACTTACCTCTTCAGACAGCACCTGTACAACTCCTCTGTTTCTCCCCTGGGACACTTTCACCCTTCCTTAAATATGCTTTACTTACTCTTATCTGCCCCCTATTTTACTGCATTTAATCCTGTACTTCAGAGTACTGTAATCTGCCAAGTGTTTAAACTGTAGTATTTGGTATTTAATCATATCTTGATGTAACTATCACTGTCACTTTTATCTGCTGTATTATTGAATTGTATTTTGTCACACTTGTACTTGCTTGAACTAGTCATTGTATTTATCTTGCTCTTATTGTATTATTACCTGTACTGTAACACTTGAAATGTATTTGCTTACGATTGTAAGTTAAGCCCTGGATAAGGCGTCTGCTAGAAATAAATAATAATAATAATAATAATAATAATAATTGTACAAAGGATTTAGAGCAATAAAATAGTTATAGCATGCTTGACACCATCATATGCCTCTTAATGCAAAAAACAATACAAATAAATAATGCCCGTAACAAGTCTGATGTCGCCAATGCATTTTTTTTAAAGGAAAGTAAATGGCAAATAAAGGATACTTTCATATTGCCTTGATCAGCTATTACATGCCCCTAACTGAACCTAATTACATTTACAGTATGTATTGGATTATTTAATTAGCATCCCTGTTACAAGTAAGAAAAAATGTAAGCTACTAACTACAAAACTGTGTGCTATATTGCCTCAACAAAAAAATATGAAAGTGGAAATAAACTAAATTGAAACTTTTTGAAAATCAGTCAAACTATTAATCTTAAATTGTCATTTTATATTATAGAAAATTCAAAACGTAACAGAGAACAGGAATACTTCAAGCCATATTAAACCCTGGTGAATTTCTTATTGCAAAGTCCATGTCAGTTTTGATTTGAATGTAGGTGTTTCTTCAGTGGAATCCGGATTATATTGTCACATGTATTTGTCACTGGGAATCTGGATTTACAATGCAGGAATTCCAAAGATGGCTCTGGTGAAAAGCCAAGGGGAGGAACTGAATCACTTCCTTTAGTGAAAATTTCCTGCAATGTAACTGCATCAGGATCAACTGAAAGGAATAGAAGTAAAAAAATAAATGACTATGTGTGACAGGATGCCCGCCCCTTATTAATTTATATTTTTGTACTGTTATGATGTATTACTGTTTTTATGTACACTACCGTTCAAAAGTTTGGGGTCACTTAGAAATTTCCTTGTTTTCGAAAGAAAAGCAAATTTTTTGTCCATTAAAATAACATCAAATTGATCAGAAATACAGTGTAGACATTGTTAATGTTGTAAATGACTATTGTAGCTAGAAACGGCTGATTTGTAATGGAATATCTACATAGGCGTCCAGAGGCCCATTATCAGCAACCATCAGTCCTGTGTTCCAATGGCACGTTGTGTTTGCTAATCCAAGTTTATCATTTTAAAAGGCTAATTGATCATTAGAAAACCCTTTTGCAATTATGTTAGCACAGCTGAAAACTGTTGTGCTGATTAAAGAAGCAATAAAACTGGCCTTCTTTAGACTAGTTGAGTATCTGGAGCATCAGCAATTGTGGGTTCGATTACATGCTCAAAATGGCCAGAAACAAAGAACTTTCTTCTGAAACTCGTCAGTCTATTCTTGTTCTGAGAAATGAAGGCTATTCCATGCAGAAATTGCCAAGAAACTGAAGATCTCGTACAACGCTGTGTACTACTCCCTTCACAGAACAGCGCAAAGTGGCTCTAACCAGAATAGAAAGAGGAGTGGGAGGCCCGGTGCACAACTGAGCAAGAGGACAAATACATTAGAGTGTCTAGTTTGAGAAACAGGCGTCACAGGTCCTCAACTGGCAGCTTCATTAAATAGTACCCGCAAAACACCAGTCTCAACGTCAACAGTGAAGAGGCGACTCCGGGATGCTGGCCTTCTAGGCAGAGTTGCAAAGAAAAAGCCATATCTCAGACTGGCCAATAAAAAGAAAAGATTAAGATGGGCAAAAGAACACTGACACTGGACAGAGGAAGATTGGAAAAAAGTGTTATGGACAGACGAATCTAAGTTTGAGGTGTTCGGATCACAAAGAAGAACATTCATGAGACGCAGACCAAATGAAAAGATGCGGGAGGAGTGCTTGACACCATCTGTCAAGCATGGTGGAGGCAATGTGATGGTCTGGGGGTGCTTTGGTGGTGGTAAAGTGGGAGATTTGTACAGGGTAAAAGGGATCTTGAAGAAGGAAGGCTATCACTCCATTTTGCAACGCCATGCCATACCCTGTGTACGGCGCTTGATTGGAGCCAATTTCCTCCTACAACAGGACAATGACCCAAAGCACAGCTCCAAACTATGCAAGAACTATTTAGGGAAGAAGCAGTCAGCTGGTATTCTGTCTATAATGGAGTGGCCAGCACAGTCACGGATCTCAACCCTATTGAGCTGTTGTGGGAGCAGCTTGACCGTATGGTGCGTAAGAAGTGCCCATCAAGCCAATCCAACTTGTGGGAGGTGCTTCAGGAAGCATGGGGTGAAATCTTTTCAGATTACCTCAACAAATTGACAACTAGAATGCCAAAGGTCTGCAAGGCTGTAATTGCTGCAAATGGAGGATTCTTTGACGAAAGCAAAAGTTTGAAGGACACAATTATTATTTCAATTAAAAATCATTATTTCTAACCTTGTCAATGACTATATTTCCTATTCATTTTGCTATATTTCCTATTCAAACTCATTTCATGTATGTTTTCATGGAAAACAAGGAAATTTCTAAGTGACCCCAAACTTTTGAACGGTAGTGTATATCTGTATTTGTTCCTTTTATCATTATGACTTTTTGTTTGTGTGTTTTGGATCGGCAGGGAGGGGGTTAAATTCCTCCCTGCCATAATACATGTGAGAATGTGGCTGGAGTCTTAATTGAGTAATTGTTAATTATTGATTAATTGGGCTCCAGCCACAAACTATAAAAGCCAGGAGAGAGGCTTTGTCAGGGGAAAGAGCTAAGAGGAGGAAGGGGAAACAATGTGAGTACAAGAAAGATGATTGCTACCAACTGTGGTACCTTATAGGTACTTGTTCTAGAAGATTACTTGTATTTTGTTCTGTTTTACTTTGGCCCCCGTGCCATTTGTTTTCTGAGTGTTTTGTTTTGTTTTGTTTTGTTTAAACTGTTTGTTTTGTTTAATAAAATAACTAAACGCCGTAGCGTTTCAGTTTGCCCCAGTTTGACTTGTTTTGAGTCTGCGTTTCTGGTCTGATGTCACCCTCTGCAAAGCCATCTGTTCACACTATGACAATTTAGTTGCTTTGCTTATAAAATAATAATAGCATATTAAAAAGCCAAGCTGCCTCTTACAACATGATACAACTCATTGCATTAAAATCTGCATAAATAAATTACCTAATAATTAATGCAAGTTTCTTTTAAAAATATCTTTCTAAAAGTTAACTGGAATGTGCACTAACACGTTATTGTATAGACTTACTTTAAGAGTGTTTCTTTAAAGTAATCATTTTTTGTTTTAAACATTTACTTGCTTAGTCATAAGTGTAAATATATAGTTATTTTGATTTCTGTAGATCTTGCATGTATTAGTTAGTTCATACGTGGTGAATGGCAAAGCACTGACAACCTATGACGCCTTGATTGTCTTTTCACCTATGTGATGCAAAGGCAACTCGGTCACAGCTGGTGTGTGTAGTCTGTCAATTCTGCCCAGTACATTAGCATTTTCTCAAAACGTCTCCTGCTTTACTATGCCGAAAGTCAATAACCTACACGAATCCCCATTTTTATAGACGATGGTGTAGACACTGATCATCAATCCAACAGTGCCTGACTGATCAAACACTGATTCCACTGGATATCGATTTTAGATATTTGCATTTTAAAACGGTATAGCACATTTAAGTAATCTTAAAATACATGTAATGTTGTAATTATCTTTATACATTACATTCTGCATCTTGTAGGTAGTCTGTCCAAAATCCAAGTGAAAGACATTCAGCTTCAAACTTGTTCCTTCCTTGTTCAGACATGTGGCACTTGAAAAGTGTCTCTACTTCATCTGCTGTTAACTTCTCTGATTTGATGAAAAGGCACTGAAGCTGACATGGATACTGTTGCATGGCCTTCAGGACACCAGCTTTTCCAAACCATCTCTGAAGCTATTAATTGATATAAAAAAAAAAATTAACATGGTTAAATACCAGTGTTCAACTAATACAAGTTTTGTTTTACTAAAATACATATCTAGTAATATACAATACAAGACCCATTTAAATTCTAGATATCAAAAAATGTGCAAAACTTGCAATTAAAAATTGAAACCCATTAAAGCCTTAGAAATGTTCCAAAGGAATTTACAAGATGCTAAATGAATGATATTTAAGGTGTGGGGATTGTCTTGCCCATTTTTCCTCACTCAGACCCCCGACTTACTAATCGGCTCCTCAGCTACAGGCCAGCATCAAGCCCGGACTACACTGCACAATATCACTGTGATTACCTTTTACCGCAGCTGCATTCACTGTCAGGAGAAGTGGCCATGTCTGTTTGTTGTTTCTTGTATTATTATTTCAGGACTGAACCCTGTGGTTTAAACACTGGCAATACCCATTGTTGGGTAGAGCCGACATTATTATTTAACGGTATCAAACCGAGAATGAAGATAAAATAAAGAACTGTTTTGAACCGTAACTTTGTGTCTGTCATTGTTGGAGCACCTGTATCACCTGTACACCTGAGCACTGCAAGCCACACGTTCACAGGGACCCTCAAAGATTCCACTACAATCTTTTAAATGTAGAAGTGCTAAACAAATTCTCGTTTGGGTCTACCAAGGTCTACAGCTCCTTCAGAAATACCAAGATCATCAGTAAACTTGATGTCAATTTGCTTGTGTGCAGAAAAGTTAGCTTTGCTCATTGCTCTTGTAGTACCATCCCAAACATTTCACCTCGTTATATTGAACTGCATTACTTAAGTTTCACTGATGGCTGCAGTGAGTGGCAATAGTATTTGTTCAAGTGACTGCTGTGCATTTTTTCTGTAAATAAGAACACATTGTTGTAAACTTAACTTCCAGTTATTACAATATGCTCACCTACAATGCCCTTCATCACACAGGTCCCGAGTACCTCCTCAACTTGCTGACCCACTATGTCCCCGCCCACAAGTTGAGGTCCTCTGACTGGCCTGCTTGTTATCCCCAAGCAAAAGTGCACCACACTTGGAGAACGCTCGTTTAGCTTCATGGCTCTGACTCTGGAACTCTCTCCTAGCTTTAGTGCGTGATGCTCCCACTGTAGCTCGCTTTAAATCAACTCTCAAGACCCACCTGTTCTCACTTGCTTTCCATGCCCTTTAAGTCTTATATCTGCTATTATGCTACTATCATGTATTATGCATTTTTCACTGTATTTAATGTATTATGCATTGTTTTGTTTAAATGTATTTCATGTATTATGCATTGTTTTGTTTTTTTACTGTATATCCTGTATTATGCATTTCTCTGTATTTAAAGTATTATGGATTTTCTTGTTGTTACTGCATCTTGTAAAGCGCTTTGTGATGTTGGGCCACTGTGAATGGTGCTATATAAAATAAAGATTGATTGATATATTAAATATATTCAGTTACCATATTATTTCTCTTAACCACATCCATGACGTAAAGCAGCCCTCATTCAATTGAAAACAAGCTGAAAATCTGTCAAATTTTACATTGTGTATTTTACCCCCATCCATGCTCGCTACACTTTACGAGACCGGCTTTTTGTCGGTCTCAAATAATAAATAACAATGTCGGACAGCTTTCGTTCATCCGCACATAAACACAATTCGCATATACAATAATAATAATAATAATAATAATAATAATAATAATATTAAAAACAATAATCATACATAAAATACACAAGGGGTGGGCACCCCATCACAATGACACACATTTAAATAATTATGTTTAAAATGATGCTACAGTTTGCTTTTCATGTAAACAAATATAATATAGGCAAATGTTACCAATTTCTAACACCAATTAACTTACTGATTTTTCTGGAGATGAAGGAAGAATTTTGTCTTACATAAATTGACTGCTGGTGGAATATTCTCTTTACCATGAAGCCATTCAATGTTTGTTGATGGGTTAAAGACGGCACAAGTCGTTTGTTGTGGCACCCTAGTAAAATCTGAAGCCTAAGGAAAAAATGTATATAAAATAATTGTCGAAAAGTAGATTGCTAATACACACGACATAAAAGTGATTGCAGGCTCTTTCCACACATTTTGAAATGCCTGCATTTCCTTTAAAAGCATACATTGAGTAAGTTAAAGGAAATTATTGAACAAGGATATTAGCTATCAAAAGTATACCAGTAAAATGAAAAAGATAACAATCCACAAATAGCGGAATTAAATATTTGGCTAATTACAGTAACATATTTTACATTTTTAAATCTTTCTTCATATCCAAAATAAACATTTCTTTCACAGATGTGTCTGCATTTTATAAATAGTATTTTAAATAAATATTAGAGATCTTGA
This sequence comes from Acipenser oxyrinchus oxyrinchus, assembly GCA_030684275.1. Classification (NCBI taxonomy): domain Eukaryota; kingdom Metazoa; phylum Chordata; class Actinopteri; order Acipenseriformes; family Acipenseridae; genus Acipenser; species Acipenser oxyrinchus. The sequence continues at coordinate 26,413,211 of CM060258.1, forward strand.
TTTATAAAGCACCAACAACTGTTAACACATTCCTTAACTGAAAATGAATCTACATTTATAATAATTATAAAAGTAATTGTCAGTTATTAGAAATATATTGTAGCGGCTGTACGTGTGGGTTCCCAGCGGGCGTATAATGAAGGACACTGCAGGCAGTTTATTTCTAGCTCTTTTAGAATAAGATCTTTAGCTCCTGGAAAATGGATAACTAGCTCTCGCATTCACACTCTCATTCACACAGTGCTGGATTGGCGTGCTGTGCTCTCAGTCTGCTCAGATGGTCGCTCTCTGGGAAGGCGTGTAGACAGCCGTCTAACATGTAGTCAGTGGCAGTAGCGGTGGGCAGCAGCTTGCTGTCTCCGGAGCAACATTGTGACATAAAGTTTGTTCCATGATTGGTTAGAATTTCTTTTGGAATCCCTACTCTTGCTATAATCTGCACTAACTCTCGAGCAATGGCTGCGGCACTAATGGATCTCAATGGTACCTAGTCACATAGTCCACCACTACCAAAATGTGTGTATATCCAGACTCAGACTGTCTCAATGGACACACTATATCCATAGCAATGTTTTCAAAGGGAACTGAGATCAGGGGCAGTGGGACCAGCAGGCCGGGCGAACCCGCCCCAGCGCTACTTGCTGGCATTCCGGACACTGCACTACATATCTCATCACCTCACTAAAAACTCCCATCCAGTAAAAACGAGACAATATTCATTCCAGAGTCTTGTCGCTATCTAAATGGCCCGAACATGGGACATCGTGAGCCAACCGCATGACCTCGAAAAGACTGAGGAATGAGTAATTGTGTTACAATATGACATAAGAACATAAGAAAGTTTACAAACGAGAGGAGGCAATTCAGCCCATCTTGCTTGTTTGGTTGTTAGTAGCTTATTGATCCCAGAATCTCATCAAGCAGCTTCTTGAAGGATCCCAGGGTGTCAGCTTCAACAACATTATTGGGGAGTTGGTTCCAGACCCTCACAATTCTCTGTGTAAAAAAGTTTCTCCTCTGTCTCGTGGCTTGGAATACTCTATACATAGAGCTTTTGATTTTCGGTTTTAACCGATAAAACCCGATAAAACACCCCCAATACAAAAAAAAAAAAAAAATCAGTGGATAGCCAATACACCGGAAAACACCGAAAAAAACTGTGGAAATGGTTAATCAATTCAAGTTGACTTTACCCTTTTTCCATTAAAAAATAAAATCTACTACAAAAATAATATTAAACACATTTCCCTGTGCTGCTGGGCAATGTCCCGCATTCCTGACTTGCATCTATCATTGATTCGTTCTGAATACTTTAAACCCGTCCCAACTGCTGAGTGACAGCACATTCCTACATTTCTATTGGAGACTCCGCTTGCGAGATTTAAAACGAGATTACAATCAGGATGGAGGCTTGTAAGCGGGATTTAAAGCTGTATTACAGTTGATATACAAAAGATTTAAAAATTGTGGCGAAATGTACAAAAAAATGCCTCCACACAAAAACCCCAGAAGAATGTGCCTGTGACCATAGGGATTTCGTTGTGGAAGACAGCAAAGGAAAGAAGGTACAACTTAAGTGTGGAAGTACTGTTGAGTTACTACTATACATATTTTGACAGAAAAAATAAAAAAACGCTCAAGCATTTTGGAGAGTAACCAAAAACACTAATTTCATATATTATATCAAAAGCAAAAGCCCCCAAAAAAAACGATTTATATAAATAGCCATTTAATCAAAGTCTATCCACATTCCGAGTCCACTAATGCATGGGTGCTCACCTCACCAACCCGTACATCAACAATGCAAGGCCCCTCCCAATCATTACCGCGAGACTTACCTGGTGCCGATGAGTGGGAAGCCACGCCACACTCCATTGCTGCGGGTCAGTTCCTGATGAGGTGGCCGACCTCGTGGCACTGGAAGCATGTCGGGGCAAAGGGCGCCCACGGAGCCTGTGTGTCCCGCTGCCAGATAGGCGGCGGGGAGGGGTCCCCTGATCTCACCCAGTTGGGGTTTGGCCTCGGGCTCCATGGGTGAAGAGGGAGGCCGCCTGTTGGGTGTTGAGGGGGTGCCAATCCGTGAGGGGAGGGGGTGTAGTGCTGAGGGTTGCGCCACCATGCGGGGCCGTACTTCTGTGGGTATCTGGTATTCCCGGAACCGGCGGTGATAGGTTTCCTCCGTGATGTCGAGTCACTGGAGGATGGCCCGCTTCACAATGTTGTAGTCTAACGCTTCCTCGTGTGTTTGGGCCTGGTAGGCTGCCAGGGCCTCCCTGATGAGATTGGGGCCCAACTGGGTAGCCCACCACTCCAGAGGTCACTGCACTGTTGTTGTTTGCCTCTCAAAGGCTGTTAAATAGGGCTTGGGATCATCCTTCTGTGACATTTTCACTACCATCACCTTGGGTAGGGGCACTGCTGGTTCAGCCGCCGGTTCCCTCCTCGAATTGCTTCCAATAACATCGAATGCATCTGTTCCATCATCGTCGCCGCTCCTGCTCCTCCAGAATTGCCTTCAATGCGGCCGGGTCCATTTTTCAATCCGTCTTCGTGACACCACGTGTGACAAGGATGTGCAAAGGGGTGCAATACTACAAAACTCATTTCCAAAACTGTTGTTTTATTAAATGTTCATTAACACAAAATAAACTCTCAAAAATAAATCAGGTCACCCCTATACCAGCAATGGAATAGGGGAAGAAAAAACATGGCAGGTTTGTCCCAAACAAAAATAAACAAATCAAAATAAAACACTCCGATGACCACAATTCCTCCGTGCACGAAACTGTGCTATCGGTGCACATGTTTATGAGGTTCAGTTAGGTCTCGGTGCTGTGCTGTGCAGTGGTACAGTGCTTCCAGGTATTCGCTGGCTCAGTGGCTGCAGCTCCAGTCTTCGCGATCCTCCTCTGCTACTGCGAACACAACAAAAACAAACAAAACGCAGGCTCCAGCTGCTTAGTTAGTCATTCAGCGTAAGGGGCTGTACTCACACAACTGCATCCCCTTTGTACCACCAAACTCCTCCCTGCAATCAGCCCGTTGCCATGGTTTCTCCAGTCGCTGCCTGCCGTATCTGATTGCAATGGAGTTGTTTTGAGTACTTGCTGTTACTCAATTTCCCCAAGATGGCTGACCTGTCTATGGGGAAGTGTACCAACCTTACAAGGCACCCTTTCCGATTGGGAGGGAGATTTACAGCATCAATTATTTCTCTCTTTATGACAATACCACATAATCCTTTTGTTTACTTTTAACAGTAACCACAGTTTAAATCAAAAATGATATTTGGTTGTTTCTTTTCGACAAACACCCCTAGATAATCTCTAAACAATCAAATGTGTCACTTTCTAAAGCTTCTGGGTTAGCAGTGCAGACTTTACACTAGGTTCCTTTCAGTCACCTTTCAGTTGAGCTAGTTATGTGGGCATGTTCTAAACAGCACCACACCTGGTGCGGCTGATACTTAACAGTTTTACTACTCTCCCAACTGGCTCCAACATTGACAACTCCAACAGAATGTAACACAGAACCCCCCCCCCCCCGAGGTTATGAATTGTAACCGTTTAAAGGGGGCTCCCTTCTCTTATGGTGGTGCTTTAGCCTCCCGCATTTTGAACCCTGAAGGACACCACAATAGAACATTAAACAGCCAAGAAATAACATATTAAGAAAACGATGATTGATGATAGAAAGTATCCCTTTATGAGACCGAACCTCTAAATCTTTCAGTATTATTCCCCTGAGTAGAATGAATGACTTTGATAAATGTTCCAACACTGAGGCGGTCTATCAAATAATAACTATAAACCCTGCTATCAGGAGAAATATCTATACTGTATACACTTTAGCAGTTCTGGTGATAGAAAAAAAAATCATGGAGTATAGAGCAGCCGTCTATTATGATTGTTCAGCTTGTAAATCTTCCAGACACTTGGGTTCTACATATCGTATGTGTAAATGTGGTTAAATCAAACAGCCCCAGGGGTCAGCCATACATAGTCCACATTTTATTCGTAATTTTAGTAACTGAATTATATATTCAGTGTCAATATGTGGTTTTATTTAATTAAAAAGCGTATGCATAATGCTAAAGTCATGCAATTTCACATTATCTACAGAGAAGGTAGAATGAGATAAAAAGTTATTAAAATCTATGACTCAGCCCTGACTTTTGTATCAATCTGTTCTCATTTTCTAGTGCATTTAAAAACAATGCTTAAACAAACATGTACTTCCAGGTTAAAACAAAACAAAAAAGCTGGGCCAGGTTTGAAAACCATTGATTTGGTTTGGTTTATGAATTTGTCCTGTTGTGGGTAGGTCAAAAGGCTGGCATCAGACCGTTAACCTTAAAATTCACACTCACTTAAAAACGTCACATCTTCCACCGCAAGCTTAAGAACATAACATCTTTTATTTGAATAATAAGGCAACTTGTTTGAACTGTTCGATACTTTTATTCCAACTCGTACGGAGTAAACATCACTGCCATTGCCGTGCCATACAAAAAAAAAAAAAAAAAAAAACATCCAACTCCCACTTCACCCCGGAAACAGAAGTAATATTCAGAGCATAGCAACAGGGAAAGCTCCTATAGGAATTTAATTATTATACACAAATGAGGTAACGATACTGGTAACTTAACACATCTTCATGTTGTGTTCTAAACTAGCAAGCTAGGAGCAGCTTTAAAAGGTGGGCATTCAAAATTGACATTTTTTAGAAAGCAATTTCTGAAAAGCTTTTGTGGTGCCCAGGGATATTAGTAATATTCATTCAACAGTCATTTCTTCTCTCTGAATTAATTTATTGTTTTTGTGTATCCACAGTAAAAATGTCAGTGAAATTAATATTACATTAATATTAATAAAACATGGACATCGACCATGGACTAATTTGGCACTTCAGTTGGACACCTACAGTCAATTTCTAAGTGGAAATACAAACTCTGATTTTGTAATTTAGCTGGAAACAACTTCTGTGGACATATATTATACCCTGTACACACTTGTATCAGAACCATACTGGTAAAATTTGTTTCGGTTTAGAATATACAGCTATAAATATTTTGAAATGCGGTAAAACTGAAGTCAATGCGATATGCCGGTTTGGGAGGGTAGATGGAATCCCTGCACTGAAAAGTTCACCTTCCATCAGCAGGGGGAACAGGAGGAACCTGTCCATCCAGCAGGCTCTGGCAACTATGGGGTTAATATTTTGAAGGAGTCGGCCTGTTAGGAGGCTGGGGGAGGCGAACAAGGTACACCTGGTTTCTTTCCTAGGTAATGGGATAACTGCCGAATCCAGGTGTACAAAAGGGGCAGCATCTCCACCGCTCGGGGCAGTGTTCCTGGGACTAGGGAAGCACCGCCACATATGTCCTGACTAACAAACTAAACCTTTCGTTTCTTTATTTCCTGCAGCCTGAGCAGGTATACATTGCTTCAGAAGCAAGTACCTGGAAAACTGTATTTCTGGAAGGAGAATCCGGCCACTAATCAACACATTATATCCAAGTGCCATAAAAACCCTGTGTGGCTTTCATTCATGTCGCATCTTTTGCTTGGCCTCTGTCACGCGCGGCGGGGCCAACCAGGGAGACAGCCGTCTTTAGAGCCTGGAGGAAGTGCTACCCTCAGCCTTGGATTCCCTAAGGTTTTCTCCTACCAGCGAGTAGGGTTTTTTTCCTTACCTGAGTGCCGAGTGGTTTATATTTAGTTTCTGCAGGGTGCGTGGCAGGTTCTCTCTTAGTGCATTTCATGCTAGCCATTCTGTATTAGGATTTCTGTAAAGGCAAAAAGAAAGTATGCTGGTCCTTTTAAACCTTCAGTTTTGAACGAAACAAACTCAACATTTTCTCTGCAATAACACTTTATTTTATAGTAATCAACAAACCTTAAATACCAGGTAATGCACTAGAAAAGCAGGATTATTTGTCAGAATTAATTGGCTAGTTTTGTTTTTGTCGTAACTACTTTGCAAGCATTGCATTTTATGTTTGTTTTGTTGAGGCCATCTAATCATACAGTATATTAAAAAGCTCATGCTGTGCAGAGTAAATGTAGCAAATGAAAGATATATTTAATTGTAATAAAGTTGTTTTTTTTAAAACTAATTCACGGGGCGTGAGCTGGGTGAAGGATAAGGCAGAAGAAGCAGCAAGGAGAGTTAGTAGGACAGAAGGTGGTCACTGACTGAGGGCGACGATGCCGACACATCCCAGGGGCAGAGGACCCAGCAACCGAAACGGGATAGAAAAGATGGTCGCTGACTGAGGGCAATGATGCCGACACATTTCAGGGGCGAGGACCCAGCAACCGAAGACAGGATAGAAAAGGGGTCGCTGACTGAGGGCGACAATGCCGACACATCCCAGGGGCAGAGGACCCAGCAACCAAAAACACATATGAGGGTTATGACTCGGAGAGCCGCCCCTCGAGAGGAGATGAGAGAGGTACCCAGCATCTGAGACTTCTGTAAGGGGTGCTCGTAAAACCCCTGATTGGCTGAGACATCACGCTGCCTGGGACCTGAAAATAAGGACAAAGCATAGAGGTTAATATAGGACTCAGCACGAGTGACCACGTCCTGAAAGAGAGGCAGAATAGAACAGAGCCTCGAGTGAGGTAAGATAAGCGCAGGAGCTGCGACAGGACAGAGTTTGGCCGGGGGTCCACTCTGACTCACATGGTGAGAACCCCCCTGAAGGTAAGGGAGGCGGATGCCTAGCCCTGAGGTCGGGGAAGTGAGACTCACTTGCCCCCCCAAAGGATGGACCCCCGGCACCTCACGAAAACTCCCACACCGTGAGACAAACAAAAGACTGCACATGCCAACGCATAACAAACAAAAGACCAGAAGGACAAACAGGACAAACAGAGGGAGATTAGTAATTGTTAGTAGGATGTGACTATGTGTATACCTGCCGCTCAGTGGAGAGGAAAAAACCCCTTGAGGCCGATTAGGGGAAACCTCTGGTGGCCCCGGCGGACAGGAAGCCCCCACTCCAGGCATACTAGCGATTTTTAAAAGTGGGCAGCAACTATGAGAGGATGTATGAATGAAAGAATCCACTGCAGAAGAGGGCCATCTCCCTACATTCATGATCTGGCTGTGATTGATGTTGGCCCTTGCAGCAGAGGGGGCTGTGCCTACAGAATGATTGGGGGCGAGGGGGAGGCCTGCTCTGGAGGCGAGGTAGGTTGGGATCCAGTGACGAGTGATCCTAGGAGTGAGAGAAATCAATGAGGGGGGTAGAGTAGAGGAGGGAGGCTTGCTCTGGAGGGTGGAAAGGTGGGTTGAGAACCAGTGATGAGTGATGATAGGAGCGAGAGGAATCAATGAACTGAGGGTCCTGGGGGAGGTAGAGTAGAGGGGGGTTCTTGCTGGGGAGATACCTTGATGTTGAAAGAAGGGGCAGATAGGGGACTCTACTTGACAGCTGAATAAACTAACCACGTTGAAATTGATCCCTCTTGGAGGTACGACCGAATGGTGAAGTAAATTAGAAGCAGAAGAAACTGCGAGTTCTGAAGAGACCGAAGAAGGCCGAGATGCAGATGAGATACCTTGACATTGAAAATAAGGGGCAGATAGGGGAATCTGCTTGACAGCTGAATTAACTGACCGCGCTGAAATGGATTCGTCTGGAGGTACACAACTGAATGATGGGGTAAATTAGAAGTAGAAGAAACTGTGGATTCTGAGCTCCTAAGGAGACCGAAGAGGGCTCAGATGCAGATGATCTCCATAGGTAGATCCTTGTATGGGGAGAAGTGGCGTTTCCGAAGAGTAGAATGAGCAAACGGAGAATGTTCATTGATGCGGACAGCGGGAAGGTGAGGCAGAAGGGAAGGCTCTTAAGAATCAGCTGTTAGGCAGATGGTATCCATGAGGAGATCTTCGTAGGGGGACAAGCAAACTTTCCGAAGAGTAGAGATGAGTGAATGGAGAATGTCTGTTGATATGGGCAGACGGGAAGGTGCAGCATTGGGGGGAACTTTTGAAGATTCCGCGAAGTCAGGCGAACTACTGGTATGGAGAGAATGGTGGGAAGAGAGAAAATCCCTAGCGTGGACGATGAAAGCCATGATCTAGTTTGATTGAAGGAATAGGATGAATCCGATTCTGGCACAGAACTTTTAAAACACTGACCAATCTGTAGAATATGAAGCTTTCGAAGGAGGGAGAGGGCTGCAGATATGAAATGCTGAGCAGATTGAAGGAGGTTACTGAGAGTAGGATTCAGTCAAATAGCAGCTGGTGAAGCTGGGGAGTCAGGGGAGTCCGGGGGGGGGGGGGCACGCAGCAGACGGGACCAGCTGACGGAACTTGGATACTAAAAGTGGAGGCAGAAGGGGAGCTGGAACTGACAGTTGAGGTAGCAGCTGGAACTGAACGAACGTGTGTAAATCGACTGCTGGGGAAGTTCAGCACGCTTTGTGCTCCATTTTCTGGAATGGAGGGCAGAGATGAGATGTTGACTATCCTATGTCAGTTAATACGGGATCGATCTGCGGTCTGCTACTATCATGTCCGCTTGAAATGGAAAAGGTGAACTCACATTCAGAGAATGGGTTTCACAACTCCAGTTATTCTCCTAGTAGTGGAACTCCTTAACTCGTAAACAAGACAGATTTCCAGTCTCATACCACGTCTCTCACCATGTATTAACCCTTTGCGGTCCATTTATTAATTCTACGTCAGGCTCGCCAGGTCTAATTAATTTTTACACGCGCATTTAATTTTAGACGCGCTGTTTAAAAGTATTTTTTTCACAGTCAAACGGGTTTAAATGGCCCTGCAGATCAACAAAGCACTCACCAGGCATCTCCAGCCCGCCCACCCTTTCGTTTGCTATCGCTTTCACATATGCTACCGAATAAAAATAATAATAATAATAGTCGTACATACCGATCAATCGTCTCCTGATGACTCGTTTTATCACCAAACTCCTCAATAATGCAATCCAAGTCATTATTTTATTGCTATAACATCTCAAAAAGCTCTGCAAATGTCCGTGACAGTCTCTGTGCGCTGATACTGTACTCCCAGCTTGTTTCCATCTGACCGCCCCATCTGAAGAAGGGGGCTACTATGACTATTCATGATCGCCTTTTTTTAAATCGGCTTGTCTCGGCTCCTTTCATTCCCACTCGGCCATTGAATGGTTTTCTCGGCTTTTCCGTTGAAAAACCGACTTTTTTGCGTTTTTTGCGTTTTTAAAATGATGTCGGACAGGGTCCGACAAAGGACCTGGTGGGAATAATTGCAATGTCGGACCCAGTCCGACAATGGACCACAAAGGGTTAATGCTGTAATATTTGACAGGGTGTGTGAACATATGAATAGATTGCTGAGAAAGTCAAACACCTCGTATTTTTTGATTAGATGGTGATTAGCATTAGCCTTGACTGCGGAATGCTTCCACGATCTGCGTATTGGAGGAAAGCGGAAGCGTTGGAAGATCTGGAGTAGTGCAGGTACAGATTTAGACTGTAAACTAAAGCAACTTTGCATGCTATAATAGTGAGTAGATCTGAAGAGGGAGCAGAGATCTGCTGTAGTGAGGAGCAATTAACAGAAGAGGACGGGATCTGCTGAACAGTGCAGAGATCTGCTGAAGCAGTGATCTGTAATAGTGAACGGTGGACAGCCATCGGTAGAGTGTGGTGGTCTGCTGCAGAGAGCAGAGATCTGCTGAATGCGGTGGATATTGGACTTAGAGTATTAGGTGATTTAGATGAAGCCAGAGATGGGGCAGAGATGAAGAATGCATAGATCTGAGGCCGCTGTAGAACCCGAGAGGATGAAGAAGGCGTTGCTCTGAGGCTGCTGCAAAACCTATTGGTTGGGAGCAGTCTATGAGTGTATTGTCTATTGCAGGATAGGAGGGCACTTGACTGAAATGTTGATAGTTGTAGGACATGATTTCCGTGATCTGACTAGCAGCTCACGTTGATGAAATGATAACTTTGAAGGCTGAATAAAGTGCCTTGGTGAAATTTGTCGGTTTGGAGGAGAGGAGCCAGATGAGGAAGCACGAATCCGGGAACAAGAAGAGGTCGCTGGAATGGATGCCTGATGCAGGGAAGCTGAAAGTTAATGTGACTGTAGATTCTGAGCATCTCAGAAAGCTGATAAGTGCGTGGCTTCATGACCAGGTCCTCAAAGGGCAGGTAGAGTTGAAATTGAAGCATGTCAGTTTATATAGGTAGACAAAAGGTCGAGGCAGGAGGGGAACTCCCGAGAATCCATCAGAGTGAGAACAAGCTCTTCAGAAAGCACCTGTAGCTCCTCTGTTTTTTCCCCTGGGACATATCGCCCTTCCTTAAATGCGCTTTACTTGCTCTTATCTGCCCCGTATTTTACTGCATTTAATCCTGTACTTCAGAGTACTAAAATCTGTCAAGTGTTTAATGTATTTGCTTACGACTGTAAGTCACCCTGGATAAAGGCGTCTGCCAAGAAATAAACAATAATAGCAAACCGGCTTAAAAAAAAAAACAAAACAAAAAAAACAGAACTTGTGGTATTATACTGCCATCCAGAGGTTACGATTGGAATTAACCATTGACTTGAGTTAAGCAGGGTAGAATATGAGGTTATTACGATTAAGAAACCTTGTCTATGTAGAACAACGTTTGCTTATTCCCTTAGATTTAAATAATAAATGTTCTAGATATGTTAGGACAGTTAGTCATGTATATAAATAAGTTAACGCAGAACTTAGATGTCATGATTCGGCGCGTTGAATTCGTCTCCACCAGTTGTGAAAGCGCAGCGACAGGAAGCCAGAAGACTGCAGTACTGAGGCACAGAGCACGCAGAGCCTGATGAAGCTGCCTGGTCACCATGGCAACAAACCACTCCCCGTAGTCAGTCAGTGAGGGCGTTGCCGTGGTAACCATGGTCTGTAAGGCGCCGGTGGAAAAGTTGCAGTGCAGCACTATCGTTGGAGCATGTTGTGACCAGTCAAACCACGAGCCGCCACTGGTTGAAATGGGCAGGATACGTCTTTTAAAAGGTTGAACGTAGCTGATGGAGGTCCAGGGCAGGATCTTCTGATGGAACGGTAATTGTGCTGGCTCTGTGGGAGCAGGGGAGGGGCGTCTGATTGCAGGCGAGGAGTAAAGAGAGATTCCGCAGACAAAGCTTCGTGGTGGATTTAATAGAGCTAAAGTAAGGCAATCGCTGACAACGGGAATGTCAATGTCTTGTCGAAGGAGCTTGAAAGTTTAGCAGAGGACCAGTCTTTCTGAAAAAGTTGCAGACAGGTTGAGTAATGAAGCTGCGCTTTGAACGGCGCTGTTGCTGAGGTAGAGACTGGATGGAACAGGAAAGACAAACGTTGGAGCTCTTGAAGCCGAAAAGAGAAGCTGACTGAAAAGAAGGATCACCTGAGCAGGTAGGAAAATGACTGATAATATCTTGGCAGCACTGTGCAGAGAAATGACCTGCAGTGAGCGAGGCAACGAAGTTTAGATATTTAGCGGTGGAGCACGAAACGACAGCATCACTCGACAGAAAAGTTGCAGGTGATCAAGGCTTAAATAGAAAATAGATGCTAATTAGCAGGAAATTAGAAAATTAGAAGATTAGATGATTAGGAGCCACCCAGCTCCACGCCCCCTGAACCACGCAAGCTAACGTCTATGGTTGCATTTATTTTAAATATGGATTTTAGGCCAACAGATGAACAAGGCCCAAAAGCCTTCCCAGCATGCACCGGCAGAATATAAAAGCATGTCTGCCAGGCTGCATGTTCAGTTTCAGATTGGCGTTTGGGAGGGGAGGTTATGTTTTTTTTTATTTTTAATTACAAAATATATTATTGGTTTATAGTTTTTATATATACTACAAATACTTGCAGTATTATCATCATAAACAAATGCTACTTATAAGTGTGTTTGGAGAATCTGAATTTTTGTTTTTATGATTTCAAGAAATTACTGAAACCTTAGCTTAAAAACACACACACACACACACACACACACACACACACACACACACACACACACGCACCAGTAAAACTGTGTGCTATACACACGTACAGGTCAAAGAACTGCACTGTAGTCAATTCCAGCTTTAGTGCGTCTACTCTCAATAAAAACTAAGTTGCATCAAACCTGAACATAACCGGGAACATAACCACATTAACGACTCTCGATTTGATTACCAGCTTCAACTTCTGTATTTTGCTCAAGTGTGAAATTAGTATTTTAGGGGAAGGAACCAGTTTAAGGCCTCAAGGATTTTCACAAGCCATTATATGATCTAGGGATGACAAGTTAAATGTTTTTTGCTTTGCCTATAAGGAAGGAATAAGTCTCAAATGAATCTACTGGAATAGAAAAACAGTTGTATGGCTCATAACTTACTGTATTCCTCTGAATTTAAGACACACTTTTTGAACCATTGTTTGCTTAAAATAGCCTGCATCTTAAATTTGAGCACAGTAGTAATGCATGTATTAAAATCGGCAACAAAAGATGTTCCTACCCGAGTACACAAACAGCAACGTGAGTGACTGCCGAGAAAAGACGAACAAAAACGTTGCTCCCAAATACACAAGCAGGAACGTGACTTACTGCCTGGAAAAAACTAACCTAAACGTTACTATCCAATCTCAAATCTTCCATGACATGTAAGCAGCCATTTTCATTAGCTTCCTGAGGAATTCAAAGAGAAGCTTTTACAATTTCAGTGTTTCTAACAAACAGTAGCAGATTGGACAGATCGGAAATGCTGATCAGACCCCCGTATTTTTCGACATGCCAAGCAATACCACAGTTCACAAATTGGGAGAAAAAGAGGTGTGAGTAATCACGTCTAGAAATGAGAAGCAGTACATAACATAACTCTGTGTGATAGCAGAAGGCCGCAAATTGCCTCCATATGCATAATTGAGGTTGTATCTTTGTGCAAATGCATATTCATTTTTTCCCTTAAATTTAGGGTAGGAAATTTGAAAAGCATCCTTAAATTCGAGGACGTCTTAATTTTGAAGGAATACAGTATTTTTGGCATCAAAAACATTTTTTCCCACTTCAAAGTGGCAGTGTATACAGATACAGTATTCTGATATGATCCTCCTTTATGAACCTCCAAAAAATGTATTCCATATCTCCGACACAGGTATACCACTGGCAAACAGCATTGCAGAAACAATTTTTTTGTGGGGTAAAAAGAAGAAAAAAATATCCCAAGTATTCTGACTTACAATTGTTACAAGATACCACATTATTATTTTTACATACAATTACACATTTATACAGTTTGTTTTTTTACTGGAGCAATCTAGGTAAAGTACCTTGCTAAAGGGTACAGCAGCAGTGTCCCCCACCTGTGATTGAACCCACGACCTTCCGGTCAAGAGTCCAGAGCCCTAACCACTACTCCCCACTGCTGCCCCTTAATTTTAAAGATGGGGGTGATTTGGCCCACATCCTCTTCAAGCACCACAAACTAGCTGGTTGAATACTTTAATACACTGTGGAACCCATATTAAAAACAAAATAATCATAATAATAATACTAATAATAATCCATGTTATGCGCTTAGCTGCAAGCTAAATGGGTAATTTTTACACTCCAGAGGTTTTAGCAGTATATTCAAAACCTGTCCTCTATGCTTGTGCATAGATTTATTTATTTATTTATTTTGTTCTGAATATATCTGTCTAGAACAAAGTGCATTAAATGTTAGCCTTGGTGCGTGGTTCTCTGGGCGCAAGATTGGGCTCTACCTAACCTTTTTTTTTACCCTGTCAATCACTATCCATTTCTTATTTAAAGCACCAGTTTACTCTCTCTCTCTCTCTCTCTCTCTCTGTGTTTAGAGTTTTTCAGTTCAGGCCAAGCCCATTCTTACTCTTCATAATTTGATTTTCAATTATATGAAAGCCCTCATACAACACATTGCAAACTCCATCAAAACCATCAACAACCGTTTGGATGTCCTTGAAAACTGAAACAGCGCTCGATCATCTGCAGCCACCATTACGGCTCCCATCTCAGCTCCCGTAGCAGCTTTGGCTCCGCCCTCCCCGCTCCTGCTGTCATCATTCCGGAGTACAATCTTGCCTCAGCAGTCGCTTCTGGTTCCCTTGCAGTCAATTCAGTACAGCACCATTAAAGTAAAGATGTTAATTTAGTTAAAATACTAATTGCAACGTCAGAGTTTTAAGATCATCGTGTTGTAGATTGTGGTGATCTCTCAGTAACCCTCAAGTCCAGTGATCCTCGCCTCTAAAAAGCCTCACTCTGGGGGAATTCGTGCTGGTATTTGCTGTTTATCTGGACGTTCTATGCTCTGCTTATCTTCACCGCTGACAGGAGCTCGATCAATACATGTTTTATGTTGTGGAATTGTCAGATAGATAAGGTGGCACAATGTTTTCCGATTATCAAAAATCATTTTCTGCCAAAGCAGCAAAATTGTATTTTGTATTTTTGGTAACTCATTTTGAAGACACTAAAACAAGAAAAACCATTGCTGCTATTGCCCTCAAACTTCTCACATATGTTGAGGAGGGGTGTGCAATTACACATATCATGTGACGTGACACGTAGCCACCATTTTGGAATTCTACATTTTAGCTTTAAAAACCTCCAGAACCGCTGGACCGATTTTGAGCTGACATTTTCCAGGGATCTTAAACATGAGAGCATCAGTTATTCAAATGGTGAGTTTTCGTCAATCCAAGATGGCCAACGTGGACCAATGTTGCTTATTACTCCGTAGAGTGCGCAGATAGGGTCATGGTTACTATGTAAGACATATGTAGTAAGCCTTACATGCTCTATGAAAATATGTCCATGCCAGTGACCTCTGACCTCTCCTAAAGTTCAAATGCAAAACTTGATTATAACTCCTTATTGAGTGCACATAGGGCCATAGTTACTATGGAACACTTATAGCAACCCATGTTTGCTCTTTAAAATAATGCCTGTGACCTCTCCCCTTTCCTAACAGTCAAATGGCTTGTTACTCATTAGATAGTGCAGAAAGGGCCATGTTTACTATGGAGCACATATTCGAACGCTTCGCTAGTACCTTGGAAGCCTTATAGTTTTAATGGCAACTCTAGTTTATTATTATTATTACTATTATTATTATTGATTTTATTTTTTTAACTTCCCGTTTGTTTTGTCATGTGTAACAAAAAAAGTTTTTTTACGCAATGCTTATGGGATGAGTAATGATTAATAGTAGTGATTGTGAGAGTAAAATGATTAGAAATGGAACCAGCATAAAAGATTTGTGAGCTAGTTTTTCCCCTAGTTTAAGTAATTTCAGATTGTTGTAGACGATTTGGCTGTCACTGTAGTTGCTGTTCTGTCTCGATGGCAGCTCGCTGTGTTTATTCATTTTTAGAAGGGGAAACTCAGGGAAGAACAGAAATGAAGCACTGTGATTGGCTGAAACACTTTACAGCATATTGATGCAGAGTCGTTATTGGCATGGGATGTCAGCGTGGTTCAGTTGTGCATACCATGGGAAACATTTCTGGGGGCACGCGTGGATATATACATCATTGGTGAGCGAGAGTAAGGCATTGCAAAATAATGCAGCAGGGACAATGCTATGATGTGCTATAAATAGATATGCTGTGGTTTGACTGTGGCGCTAAACTGTAAGGTTGTGTCTAAGAATTTGTGACAAATGCCGTCTCTGAGGCATTAAGCCCGGGACTTCATCTTTACATTTTGGGACTCTCGGGAGCCCTATCGTGATTATTTCTAGGTCTAGAGCTCCATTCTAGGTCCCTCGTTGTTTTCATTACATATGCTACCATTAGGTGACATTATCTGCAGACACGGAGTGAACTTCCTTTGCTGTGCTGATAATACCCAGCTATATTTGTCCCTAAAGCCAGAAATTTATTCTGCCTGGGTGTTATTAGCTACTTGTCTTACAGACATCAAGCATTGGATGTCACAGAATTTTCTAATGTTGAATTCAGATAAAACAGAGGTTCTGCTAGTGGGCTCACAGAACCAACTAAAAGGAAATGTGGGATTACATGAGCTCGACCCTTGCAGTCTCTCATCAAAACATGAACTAGAGGGCTCCCGAGTGGCGCATCCAGTAAAGGCGCTCCGCACGGAGTGCAGGATGTGCCCTATAGCCTGGAGATCGCAGGTTCGAATACAGGCTATGTTGTAACACAGTTACATTAAGTTGAAAGCTGTAAATGAGAAAAGCAACAAAATAATAAATAAAGTGTAATACCCCTTTAAGAGGAGCCATTGGGCTCCAGTACCTTTCCGTTCCACCTCCAGGTCTATCCACAGGTGGCCAAATTATTAGGAAAACCTGTTTTTTCACTTTTTTTCCTTTATTAAGGTCAGGTGGTCATCGGGGGAGAGGGGTGTGTTTGCTCTGTGTTTGGTTAAAGAGTTAGGTTTCTGGCTTCTCTGATTTTAACCAAATTCATATGCTAAATAAAAGGTTATAAGGTCCTTTTAGGAAAAAAGAAAGTATTAAAAGTACTAAAAACACATTTTAAAGAATAGTTTGCTGACAATCCTCCTTTTTCTGCTGGATTACAAATATTTTTTGTTTTTGTTTTTGTTGGAGTTTTTCTGGTTTTGTTTTGGATGGGCAGCAACCCCAAGGACTTCCTACACTAACAGCTTCATCAGACCTGGTGAGATCAAACCAATCTTTATTTTTATTTTTTTCTCTAGATTTTGGATTATTTTTGTTTTTCTTATTTTTCTTGTTTTCCAGTTACAGCAACTTGACTATTCTGTTTGGGACTGTGTGTATATTTGTGGGGTGTTGGTTTGGGGTTATTTTTGGTCACTTGTAATTTGTTGTATCTTCATCGTTAATGTTTCTGTACAATACACTTGTTTGTTGGTTATTTGAACTGGGGTCCAGAATCTATTTATTTTCTGACAGTATTCCATAAATTTTGGAAACCGTTACAGAATTTGGTGGCCCGTCACGGGAACCCAGTTGATACAGGTATTCAATATAACAGGTGTGTTGTTCAGATATGGCTACTGGTGGGCCAGATACCCTTGAACTTCAGTCCTTTCAATTGCCATTAGATTTTACAGCTGATCAATTTGTAACTCGTAGAGATCCAGTGCGTGATCTTGTGACTAGCTTGGATGATTTGTATATTACTGACCCTGAGCCTGAAATTAATAATGACCTTGAACCAGATCTGCCTTCTCCTCCTACTGAAGCAGATTTGCATAGCATGCTTGATTTACCCAGTATTCGTGATATCTGTGATCAACTTCATTCTCGATTAAGTAGTGTTGAGACTGAAGTAAAAGCCCTAAATATTAGTTCTATCAGACAAGATGATTTGCTTAGATATTATGTGGATCGGAAATGTACAAGATTGGAGCAAGAATTTAATTTGTCTTTTCAAAATTTACAACAGTCTATAGTTGATTGTTTACAACGCCGTGACCGGCAAATAGAAGCTAGATTTAATGGCAGGGCCAACAAAGCAAGTACTCCTAACAAGCCTAACGCCCCTACTGTGAGCTTTCAGGAAGCAAGACCATTAAGTCAAGCGCAAACTGCATGTGACAGGGTGTTCACAGTACCTCCCAGAGGAAGAAGCGCCAATTACCATCACAAACTTCCAGTGAAACTAGAGTTTCCTAGTTTTAGCGGTGTTGGTGAAGAAGATGACCCTGTGTCATACATTGAACGCTGTGAAGAATTTTTGGCGCTCCGTCCCATGTCAGATGAAGAGGTTCTGGCTACTCTCAACACAGTTCTGAAGGAGACAGCTAAAGATTGGTGGAGGGCTGAGCGAGCTTCAATAGCCTCATGGACTCAATTTAAGCATGCCTTTATGAAATCTTTTTTGTCTGATGACTATGAAGCAGAGGGAGAACGACGCATCCGTGACAGGATTCAAGGATCCACAGAGAGCATCCGAGATTTCGCTTTCCACTATCGTGCATTGTGTATGCGCTGGAAAACTGGTCTCAGTGAAAAGGAGTTGGTGCAGCTAATCCTACGCAACAGCAACCCTAAATTGGCAAGTAATTTGAGAGGTACTGTGACCACTGTTGATGAACTGGTTAGGATTGGAACATTAATTGAAAATGATTGGGCCGTTCAAAAGGAGTATTGGGCCAAAATAAATGCCAATAATAAAACTGAATCTAGTAGAGTGAAAAAACCAGCAGCTCTGTTACCAACGTCAGGAGGAAGCAAAACCCCTCTGGGAAGAGGTAATATCAGCTCGTTACAGCCTGAAGGACCTCACTCCACTTCCACCTTCCCCATGATCAAGCTCGTTGTTCCTGTAGGAGTGAGAAGTGTAAAGTGCCGGGCTTTGCTGGATACTGGTTGCTCTTATACCCTGATGCAAGAGTCGCTATGGAAACACATTCAAAAGCCTCAAGAAAGCCTTGCACCATGTACAGAACGTACATTTGTCCTAGCAGATGGACAAAGTCATCAAGCTGTCGGATGTGTCCAACTTGTGTACTCTCTGCATGAAGAGCTTTGGACTCTGATGACCTACATCATGAGGGATTCACACTTGGCATTCTCTCTTGTTATAGGACTGGATTTCCTAAAGAGAACTGGAATTTCTATTGATTTTAAGAAAGGGATGTATTGCATGAAGCATGACCAGGGATCGCGATTTTATCCTTTTTTACAGGACTCTGTGGGATGGCAGGAACAGAAACTTGAGAAATCATCTACTTTCATTGGACTGTATTGGTCTATGCCTGAGTCAGCAGGTTTGCTAGGATCCTCAATGGTCGAAGCCACAATTCAAGCTGTGGTTGAGAAAGCTGAAACATCTATGTCAGGAAAACAGCAACTTAGTACCCTGTTACATCACTGGCCGAGGGTATGTACTGGTCACTTGGGGTTAACCAACATAGTGACACATAAGATCATTACCAATGATAATGTCCCTGTGCGGAAGAAGAGTTTTAGGGTCTCTCCTTCAAAACGTACTTTCATCGAAGAACACGTTCATGATATGCTGGACAGAGGCATCATCCAGCCTTCACAATCTTCCTGGGGAGCCCCTGTAGTGCTTACAAAGAAAAGAGACGGTAACACTCGTTTTTGTGTTGACTACAGGGGTATAAATGCAAAAACCAACCTGGATGCATATCCCATGCCGAACGTTCATGAGATCATTGAATCTCTGAATGGAGCGCGGGTATTCAGTTCTCTCGATCTAAAAAGTGGATATTGGCAGGTCGGCATGGATCCTCCTAGCATACAGAAAACTGCCTTTATAACGCCCTCCGGCAATCCCAACAATCAACAATCCCAAGCCTACTTCTCGTCTGATTCGGTGGACTATCCGACTTCAAGATTTTGACTTTTCTGTTGTATACAGGAAGGGGAAATTCAACACCGTTCCTGATGCACTGTCACGTGCTCCAGTTGAATTAGATGGATTAGCTGCTGCCTGCATTAAAGAGAAGTCAGATTCATTCTTCTGCTCCTTACCTGTGGATTGGCCTGAGATTTCTCAAGCACAAGCAAATGACAAGGAGGCTCAAGATATTATGCAGAGCATTGCCATGGGTGATGTTCGTGTTGGCCGCATAACTTACTTACTAGAGAATGGAATCTTGTATCGTCAAATTCCTGGGAAGTGTAATGGCGTTAAACTCCAACTCTTTGTTCCTTGCAGCCTTCGGGAACAGTTCTTGAAATACTTTCATGACAGCCCTCTAGGAGGTCACATGGGACGTCTGAAGACTCTTCTGCGCCTCCTAGATGTTGCTTACTGGCCGCAAGTTCGGAAGGATGTCTGGGAATACACCAAAAGCTGCATAATCTGTCAACAGTTCAAGCCAGTCTGTCTGAAACCTGCTGGAATGCTTCAATCAACATCTGTAAGGGAACCTGGAGAGATGCTTGGGGTCGATTTGATGGGTCCTTTCCCACGTAGTAAACAACGCCATCAGTATCTTTTTGTGGTAGTAGACTATTGCAGCAAGTGGGTTGAACTCTTTCCAATTCGTGATTCAAAGACTCCCAAACTAGTCACTATTCTTATCCAAGACATCTTTACTAGATGGGGCTCTCCATTATATTTGGTATCTGACAGGGGGCACAGTTTACTAGTCAGCTGATTAAGCAGGTCTGCCGTCAGTGGGGGTTGTACAAAAGCTTACTACTAGTTACCATCCACAAACCAATCTCACTGAACGGGTCAACCGTACTCTCAAAACAATGATCTCTTCATACGTTAAAGCGAATCATGCTAACTGGGATCAGTGGCTTACAGAGTTTCGCTTTGCCATAAACTCTGCCACTCATGAGAGTACAGGGTTTTCGCCTGCTGAAATCGCTCTGGGACGTAAACTTAAGGGTCCTCTGGAAAGACTAATAGGAAGACCGCCAGATCCAGAACAGGATTTGTACACTCTGATAGAGCGACAGCAGAAGTTGTTGGAGCAGGTAAAGGAAAATGTATACCATGCTCAGTCAAAACAGGCTCGCTATTACAATCCCAAAAGACGTGCTGTTAGCTTCCAAGTTGGAGACAAAGTGTGGGTACGCGATCACCCTATGTCCGATGCCAAGGTGGGATTTGCTGCAAAGCTTGCTCCAAAGTGGAGAGGTCCTGCAACAATCAAAAAGAGATTGGGACCTGTGAACTATCAGTTAGTTTTAGACAGTAACCCTGATAACCACGAGACACACCACGTCGAGAACATTAAAATATTTTTCGGTCCGTCTTCCCGTACCTCAAGTTTGGGGGTTATGTAACACAGTTACATTAAGTTGAAAGCTGTAAATGAGAAAAGCAACAAAATAATAAATAAAGTGTAATACCCCTTTAAGAGGAGCCATTGGGCTCCAGTACCTTTCCGTTCCACCTCCAGGTCTATCCACAGGTGGCCAAATTATTAGGAAAACCTGTTTTTTCACTTTTTTTCCTTTATTAAGGTCAGGTGGTCATCGGGGGAGGGGGGTGTGTTTGCTCTGTGTTTGGTTACAGAGTTAGGTTTCTGGCTTCTCTGATTTTAACCAAATTCATATGCTAAATAAAAGGTTATAAGGTCCTTTTAGGAAAAAAAGAAAGTATTAAAAGTACTAAAAACACATTTTAAAGAATAGTTTGCTGACAATCCTCCTTTTTCTGCTGGATTACAAATATATTTTTGTTTTTTGTTTTTTGTTGGAGTTTTTCTGGTTTTGTTTTGGATGGGCAGCAACCCCAAGGACTTCCTACACTAACAGCTTCATCAGACCTGGTGAGATCAAACCAATCTTTATTTTTATTTTTTTTCTCTAGATTTTGGATTATTTTTGTTTTTCTTATTTTTTCTTGTTTTCCAGTTACAGCAACTTGACTATTCTGTTTGGGACTGTGTGTATATTTGTGGGGTGTTGGTTTGGGGTTATTTTTGGTCACTTGTAATTTGTTGTATCTTCATCGTTAATGTTTCTGTACAATACACTTGTTTGTTGGTTATTTGAACTGGGGTCCAGAATCTATTTATTTTCTGACAGTATTCCATAAATTTTGGAAACCGTTACAATGTCACAGCCGACCGTGACCGGGAGTTCCTAGGGAGCGGCGCACAATTGGCTAAGCGCTGCCCGGGTAGGGAGGGCTTAGGTTGGCAGAGGAATCCACGGCTCACCGCGCATCAGCGACCCCTGTGAAGCCGCTAGATCTGTGTTGTCCTCCGGCACTATAGGTCTGGTGGCATTCCTGTGGATCTGCAGTGCGAAAAATGATGGCTTGGCAGGAGCACGTTTCGGAGGACACGTGTTCCAGCTTCCGTTTCCCAAGTCGGTGGGGGGGTTGCGAGCGGTGAGCCGAGGATACAGATAATTGGGCATGCTAAATTGGGGAGAAAACCGAGTTAAAAAAATTGGCAACGACTAAATTTAAAAAAAAGAAAAAAAAAAACATGAACTGGAAATTAAGAGTTTGGGGGTCATCTTTGATCCTGATCTCTCATTAGAGACTCATATTATGGAAGTTAGGTAAATCTTTTTATCCTTTGAGAAATATAGCCAAACTTAGACCAATTATTTCTGCATCTGATGCTGAGAGACTAATGCATGCCTTTGTTTCATCTAGAATTGATTATTGTAATGCACTTTTTCTGGTGTCCCAAAACGTGTGGTATCCCGCTTGCAGCTTGTTCAGAATACCGCCGCTAGAATTGTGACTAAAACCAGGAAAAGTGAACATATTACCCCTGTTTTGGCCTCTTTACACAGGCTCCCTGTTCAGTATATAATTGATTTTAAGAGTTTGCTGTTAACTTACAAGGTCTTGAATGGATTAGCACCTAGTTATTTGTAGGAGTTACTGACCCTGTATCTTCCAAACCGCACTTTGAGATCACAGGATGCGGGGCTGCTGGTTATTCCTAGGATCAACAAAAGCAACATGGGAGGTAGGGCTTTTTCTTGTACAGCTCCTAAATTATGGAATGCTCGGCCTTCATTTGGCAGGGAAGCTGGGACCATTACAGTTTTCAAGTCAAGACTAAAAACACTTTTATAAAATGACTTTATCTTAGTGGGTTTTAATGTAACTTTAAAATCGCTGTACACTGTTGTTTAAATGGTCTGATTGTGGCAGTTGTATGCTATACAAAATAAATAAATAAATAAAATAAATATTGTATTTCCACTGGCAGCAAACACACTTTTTTTAACCCTTTGCGGTCCATTTATTAATTGTGCGTCAGGCTCGCCAGGTCTAATTTATTTTCACACACGCAGTTAATTTTAGACGCGCTGTTTAAAAATATTTTTTTCCATAGTCAAACGGGTTTAAATGGCCCTGCATATCAACAAAGCACTCACTAGGCATCTCCAGCCCCGCCCCACCCTTTCGTTCGCTATCACTTTCACATATGCTACCAAATAAATAATAATAGTCTTACATACCGACCAATCATCTCCTGATGACTCGTTTTATCACCAAACTCCTCAATAATGCAATCCAAGTCATTATTTTATTGCTATAACATCTCGAAAAAGCTCTGCAAATGTCTGTGATAGTCTCTGTGCGCTGATACTGTACTCCCAGCTTGTTTCCATATGACCGCCCCATCTGATGCCAGGGGGTAGTATGACTATTCATGAGATACGCCTTTTTTTTTTTTTTTTTTTTTTTTTTTTAAAATCGGCTTGTCTCGGCTCCCTTCGTTCCCACTCAGCCATTGAATGGTTTTCTCGGCTTTTCCGTAGAAAAACGACTTTTGCGTTTTTGGATGATGTCGGACAGGGTCCGACAAAGGACCTGATAGGAATAATTGCAATGTTGGTCCCAGTCCGACAATGGACCGCAAAGGGTTAATGTAATTTTTTCACATACCACCATCACATAACTGCCTTGACCAATTAACCGCTCACAGTTAGTACAGGGTTAATGGCGTCAACAGCGTGTGCCACGTCCGCGATGGCAACAAAAAGAAAGCGCATTGTTTTAAGAATCCAACACAAATTGGAAATTCTCTCAAGACTTGAAAAGGGAGAAACTAGGGAAAAGATAGCAGCAGATTTTGGGACAGGCAAAAGTACCGTGACAGATATTACGAAGGCAGAACCCAATCTAAACTCATTTGTGGGATCAACAGAATCATTCAGTGCTTGCAAACAAAGAAAAATAATGTGAGGTGCTCAAGATGATCAACCGGACAAAGCAGTACCTGGTTTGTACAGAGGAGAAATAGCATTTTCTTTTTATGAGTAGAAGAAATACTACTTACAAGAAAAGAAAACGCTATTAAATACAGTTTTGTTAAGTGCGATTAGCGGGTTTAAAAGTTTTGATTTGGTCCCAGCCTTAGTCTGCATTGACAGAGGGCGCGTTATGTATGCACTAGAATGGAGATTCTTTCCTCAAGCAGAAAAAAGGTAAAATACATGAATACTGTATTTATGTGTCTTCCGGCGGATTGATTTAAGACTGCGATTAAACATAGTTTTGAAATGATAACATTCAAGATCCTTTGACAGGGATTAAGAACTTCATATTGACCAATTCAGGCACCTAGATGGGTACATGGCCCCTTTAGGTGCATCATTCTTTTTAATATGGAGCTCTGTAAATATCAGTTTGGCAGTCTGACCCATCCTATCATTTTCAGAACCAACTTATACATCGTACATTATGCTAAAATATTTATTAGGATTTATATCAAAATAAAAAAGTTTAGTTCCCCCTCCTTCATCACAATTATACCTGCCTAAATGACAAAAGAAAAAGGTGCCACATTGATAAATGGCCAAATGAGATAGATGAAGGTTATTACTTTAACTCTAACGTGGGACCTTTTACTACACCATTCTATAATTGGTTTGCTGAACCAATGTTTTATATGAATAATAATGAGGAGAATCGTTATGCTTTCCCAGAGTGTAATTTTCATTTTGGGTAGCGTTTTAAGGTATAGTCACTGGTTTATGGTTGTTAAATTAATTCTCTGTAGGTCATATTTCTTAATGTAATATAGAAAGTTGCCCTCAATGCAAATGTGCCACTAGAATTAATCGCTATGCAAAAAATATACACAGATACCAGTACATTACTCCAATCTTGCTTTCTTCTCGGGTTTGCACTTATAACTTAAACACTACATCTATTGCCTATGTTATATTAAGTCCAATTTTAACTTGATGCGCTTCAGCAATATAAGGAACATTAATGTCAAAATATTTAATGCAGTTATGATAAAGAATGCCTGGGTCTTATTTAGTTATACCACTGCAAATTAGATAGGGATAGTCAAGTTAAGCTTGCATAAAGGGGTTGGACAAAACAAACACCTGCCACAATATCATCAATAGGATGCAGGACCACATTGGGCAGCCAAGACGGCACTGGTTTCTGTGTCTCAGGAATTGCCCATTGAGTCATCACTTGTTCAGTTACTCTTTAAAAAAAATGACCATGTCTGTATTCACCCATAGCTGTTGCATGATGCACTGACACTTGGATTCTGACCCTTGTCGTGAGAGGAGGTTGAAAGCTCTACAAACCACTCATGTGAAGGAGCCTGGCTCTTTTGGGCAGTGTTTTAAGATGATCGCTTGCAGTCGTTGGTTTGCACCCAGACACCCAGTTTCCCTTTCTGCTTGATTTATCAATGACAATGCATGGCAATATTCCCACCAAGTGTTAACAAAACATAGCTAAGCCACGATTCTGTGAAGTTGGCACTGACTTTAAGCGTAGCTCCTTAATACAGGCATGCAGACCAAGTTATATCTGCAATTGGAAAGAGACTTGATGCTGGCTAAAGAGTTGGTTAAGCTAGACAAGAAACTCATTGTTAAAGTCAACTGTTTACACTTCTAAATTAATTGAATTACTTATTCAACCTTTTTTTAATGATGATTCAGTTGGAAACTAGTTAACATTTTATTTCCGTCTCCAACTCTTGCTGGTCACCAGCTCACCCCTAAATGTGTGAACCAATCTCCACCCCTCCAAAACGTGTCCTGTCTCGCTTTCTGGTTGTGTGTGTGTGTGTGTATATATATATATATATATATATATATATATATATATATATATATATATATATATATATACAGTACTGTGCAAAAGTTTTAGGCAGGTGTGAAAAAATGCTGTAAAGTAAGAATGCTTTCAAAAATAGACATGTTAATAGATTATATTTATCAATTAACTAAATGCAAAGTGAGTGAACAGAAGAAAAATCTAAATCAAATCCATATTTGGTGTGACCACCCTTTGCCTTCAAAACAGCATCAATTCTTCTAGGTACACTTGCACAAAATCAGGGATTTTGTAGACATATAGTCAGGTGTATGATTAAACAATTATACCAAACAGGTGCTAATGATCATCAATTCAATATGTAGGTTGAAACACAATCATTAACTGAAACAGAAACAGCTGTGTAGGAGGAATAAAACTGGGTGAGGAACAGCCAAACTCAGCTAACAAGGTGAGGTTGCTGAAGACAGTTTACTGTCAAAAGTCATACACCATGGCAAGACTGAGCACAGCAACAAGACACAAGGTAGTTATACTGCATCAGCAAGGTCTCTCCCAGGCAGAAATTTCAAGGCAGACAGGGGTTTCCAGATGTGCTGTCCAAGCTCTTTTGAAGAAGCACAAAGAAACGGGCAACGTTGAGGACCGTAGACGCAGCAGATGAAAGACACATCATGCTTACTTCCCTTCGCAATCGGAAGATGTCCAGCAGTGCCATCAGCTCAGAACTGGCAGAAAACAGTGGGACCCTGGTACACCCATCTACTGTCCGGAGAAGTCTGGTCAGAAGTGGCCTTCATGGAAGACTTGCGGCCAAAAAGCCATACCTCCGACGTGGAAACAAGGCCAAGCGACTCAACTATGCACGAAAACACAGGAACTGGGGTGCAGAAAAATGGCAGCAGGTGCTCTGGACTGATGAGTCAAAATTTGAAACATTTGGCTGTAGCAGAAGGCAGTTTGTTCGCGAAGGGCTGGAGAGCGTACCGAATGAGTGTCTGCAGGCAACAGTGAAGCATGGTGGAGGTTCCTTGCAAGTTTGGGGCTGCATTTCTGCAAATGGAGTTGGGGATTTGGTCAGAATTAATGGTCTCCTCAATGCTGAGAAGTACAGGCAGATACTTATCCATCATGCAATACCATCAGGGAGGCATCTGATTGGCCCCAAATTTATTCTGCAGCATGACAACGACCCCAAACATACAGCGAAAGTCATTAAGAACTATCTTCAGCGTAAAGAAGAACAAGGAGTCCTGGAAGTGATGGTATGGACCCCACAGAGCCCTGATCTCAACATCATCGAGTCTGTCTGGGATTACATGAAGAGAGAGAAGCAACTGAGGCTGCCTAAATCCACAGAAGAACTGTGGTTAGTTCTCCAAGATGTTTGGGCCAACCTACCTGCCGAGTTCCTTCAAAAACTGTGTGCAAGTGTACCTAGAAGAATTGATGCTTGATGCTGTTTTGAAGGCAAAGGGTGGTCACACCAAATATGGATTTGATTTAGATTTTTCTTCAGTTCACTCACTTTGCATTTAGTTAATTGATAAATATAATCTATTAACATGTCTATTTTTGAAAGCATTCTTACTTTACAGCATTTTTTCACACCTGCCTAAAACTTTTGCACAGTACTGTATATATATATATATATATATATATATATATATATATATATAGTAGGCTGGCTGAATGCAGGCACCACTTTTTAGTGTGGAATTAATCATAGAGGCGAACCAGGTTTGGTTGATCCGCGTGCTTTTATTGTGAGTCTTTTCCAGGTTGAAGGACATCAAACGAAAAACCAAACAAACAAATATCTTGCACGGAAGTAGTTTTAAATAAAAAAAAAAAAAACTATTCTCAGGACAAACAAACAAAAGGTTCCAACACTGCTCTGTCCTTCTCTCCTCAGTAACGATCCCGTCTAGTGAATGCTCAGCCTTTTTATGTGGCTAGGCTGGAGGAGATACTTGTTAACTACATCGGCTACAGGTGCTGGCCAATTGAGGCAATGACTAATCTATTCACCTTAATTAACCTCCCTAACTATGAGCACCTGTAGCCCATAGCCCAATTATCTCCTCCTAATCATTGCAGGCTGGTTCCAGAGCTGCCAGTGATCCCTCCTGTGCTGTTTGTTGGGTCCTGTCAGCCTCTCTCTGGCCCACCATGCGCACCCCCTGCGGGTTGGCCTGTGAGCTGGCTCACAATATATATATACACATACAGTACTAGTCAAAAGTTTGAGTACACTTGCTGGAAACTTTTTTTTTCATAATTGACAATGTTTTACGTCGTATACGTTTCTGTAAATACTTGAAAATGAAAACACATGTTACAATATACAAAACATAAGGAGTATCAAAGCAATGTTCAAGAAAATTGAAAATTGTCTCTAAATCTTGGATTCCTCAAAATAGCCACCCTTTGCCTTAATAACAGTCTCACAAACACGAGGCATTCGGTTAACAAGTTTCAGCAGGAAATCACCAGACATGTCTTCCCAGCTCTTCTGCAGCAATTCCCAGAGATGTAGGGCACTTGTGGGTAGCTTTGCTTTGACTCTTCTGTCCAGTTCGTCCCATACAAGTTCTATGGGATTGAGGTCTGGAGTCTGGGCAGGCCAGGTCATTAGATGGAGTTGTCCTTCACTTTCCTTCTTCGCCAGATAATTCTTGCACAACTTTGAGGTGTGTTTCGGGTCATTATCTTGCTGAAGAATGAAGGACTGCCCAACTAGCCGTAATCCTGATGGAATGGCATGCCTCTGAAGTATGCTATGATAGCCATGCTGGTTGAGCTTCCCATGGACTTGGTAAAGATCACCAACTCTGTCACCAGCAAAGCAACCCGACCACGACACTGCCTCCTCCATGCTTGACAGTGGGAACCACACATGCAACTCATGCGCTCACCCTCTCTGCGTCTTACAAATACTCGGCGGTTGGACCCAAATATTTCAAATTTTGACTCATCGGTCCATAAGACCGACTTCCACTCCTCAAACTTCCAGTTTCTGTGTTTTTTGGCCCAGGCAAGTATCTTCCTCTTATTCTGCACTCTTAACAATGGTTTCTTTGCAGCAATTCTTCCAGTTAGGCCAGCTTCACGCAATCTCCTCTGAACAGTTGATGTTGAAACATCTGTACTTCTAGTAGCATTTAGCTGAGCTTGTATTTCAGGGGCAGTTAATCGCCGGTTTCGCAGACTTGTGACTCGAATGAACTTGTTCTCTGATTCTGAGGTCACCCTTGGCCTGCCTGACCTTGTTCGGTCCTCATGAGTGCCAGTTTCTTCAAATTGTTTGATGGTCTTGGCCACAGAAGTTACAGACACTTGCAAAGTTCTTGCGATTTGTCTTAAAGAATGACCTTCATTTCTTAAAGTAATTACAGACTGTCTTTTTTCTTTGCTTAACTGAGCGTATTTTGCCATTTTCTGCTCCCTTACATTCAGGAATGACAAACTTGTGCCTATGCTACCTATATTTATAGTAATCATGGACCCTCACCGGTTAACAATAATTGGTGACAAAAGGTTAATTAGGTAACATGCTAGTTAACTCATAGAACATCTAACAAAGACACTTTTATACTTAGGCCAGTGTTCTAACACCGTGTTATACACATTTCAGACTTTTAACTGACTTGGGCTTCAGACTGAAATCCCCTTGCGTTGGGTGACCATTTCATTGAAATTGACAAGATTTACAATTTTTGAATGCAATTCACTTGTGATTATCAGCTTTTATAAGTACATGTATCATATAATGAAATATTAAGTGTTTATAGACAAGTTTATACAGTTAAAAGCATAGATAATCATGAAAAACCTGGTTTCAAGCAGGTGTACTCAAACTTTTGACTGGTACTATATACATATATATATATATATATATATATATATATATACACACATATATATATATATATATATATATATATATATATATATATATATATATATATATATATATATATATATATATATATATATATATATATATATATATATATATATTCATTTTTTATAGTGCTTGAAGTAAAATGTATTTATTTACTACTGAATAAGGTATTTTATCTGATGGAATACAAAGAAAGCAATATTCAAGATCCCTCAAACATTACCAAACTCAACGTTGATGTCAGTTAAAGCAGTTTGATAAAAAAGCGTAATCGATAACAGCATTTGCAGAATGCAAGTAATTTTAGGTTGGCATTACTTCTCGCCCTCTCTGCTCCTTTTGCTGTTAGTGCTATATTTAACTGCGTATAAAATGTAATCAATTTTTATATGGTGGTGACTCTGCGAATCCCATATCAGTCAAACACAGACCCGAATTGTACTCCATTAAAAAATGAGCTTGAGGCTATGCAAGACATTTGCAGCAGTGATAAAACTCCTGAGACTGGCTCTGAACAGAATACTGTAAAAGGTCAAGTTAAGCTAACCGATACTCACACAATGTGACCTACAGAGCCCATTCCACAACAGAATGGACCACCATACTGTGGCTGTTGAAGTTTCTAAGCTACACTGAATAAACAGAAGACTAATTGGCTTGAATTTGTTACTGCATTGTGATTTCAAAGTATGCTACCTTTTAGTAAACTGAATCCATATCGATAATAAAATTGACATCGTAGCGCCTTTTATTCATACTGGTTCATTTCCAATAAGGAAATATCAAAACTTTTGAGAAACATCTTTATAGGTGAGGGCCACGCAACCTCGTCCTAATTCAATCCAAGTCTATTAACATCTATGTTGCTAGTTATTATACTGGGCCAATCAAAATTTTGACCAGGTTCCCAAGTCCTTTAATACCTATGTAACAGGGGAGATCTGGACTGACTGTCTGGCACATCCGTATTACTGCAGGTAGAGGGCAGCAGTCTCGTGGGTTCCGCCTGTCGGTCATGGCAATGACACGGAGAGGTGGGGAAGAGGGTGTGTGTGCTTTCCCTCTCTCGGAGTGGCTGAGGGGCGGGCCTTGGGAGACTGCTCGGCCCATAAGAACTGGCTTGGTTGTGCACTCGGGTGGCCGTGTTGGGGGAAATACAGTGTCGCTGGCAGAAGAGGCCAGCGTGAAACAAGGAGCAGGCGAGCCCGGCTGAGGGGGCAGCCTTTCATAAAAAAAAAACTAATTTTCACAGAGCAATATAAATAAATACGTACCCGAGGGTATGTGTGTAGATGTACGGGGAACCCTGGCCAACCCCAGTGTATAGGCACAACTGAGTGTAGAACGGAGACCCATGCTGACCGGCTTAGCGGCAGTGGGGGCACTGCATAAGCAGCACTTTTGTTTGTAGTTTTATTAGTGTGTTTTATTTTCCCTTTTTCTTTTGCCTTCTGTTTTCATTATTATTTTTGAGCACTTGAAGGTGCACGGATTGGGATACCTGTGTTGGTAACCCCGTGGTCCTGGTTTACTGTCGGCAGTATCCAGACCACAGACAACAGCGCCCTCTGCGGGCTAAACTAAATAAAAATAAATAAGAAAAATAAATAAATCTGGGCAACTGTGTGGTGTTTGCAAATAAAATCTTCTGTCTCCCGTGTCAGTGAATACCCCCACCCTTCCACAACCTACAAATATGCTTTTTAAAGTCATGCAGTTAATGGTTTAGTTTATAGTGGCAAAATACTTCAAGAAGGGTGTTTGTGTACCTATAATGAAGTAAGCTACCATGACAAGTATGCAAACCAAAAATCTGATCTGATTTCAGGTCTGATTTCTAATTACGGAGAGTGCATATAAAGATAAGCTAGGCAAGAATGCTACTTTGTACAAAACTGAAGTTGTTTGTGAGATACTGCAACTTTTAAGATATCATTGGTATTGGATTTTACAGTTCCAGAGGTTAATCCTCTTTTAAAAAGAAGTTGTATGGTTGGAGCTTATCTTGGCCTTTGGGGATTAGGAATGATTTTCAAACTTAATAAAGATGTGTTGTGGAAAGCAGAGAAACCTAATAAAAATATCCAGTCACGGTATTCATTAATCTTATCTGGATATCTGATTGGTTTGACCCATGAATCTCATGAAAATACATTGTTTGACCAGCCTTTCTGTTTTTCATTTTTACGTGAATGTTTTCTTATCAGTTTGTCTGCAACCTGTGATGCAGAAATGCCACATTAGATTTGTACTGGTACTTCATAATGTAGAAGTCAAACAGATCTGCAAATACAATATGGTTTTCAACCACAACTGCAGGCAGGGTGCAGTTCTATAATCTTGTTAAGTAGCCTAAACACTTTTTCAAGTTCAAATTTCATGTGTTATTTGTACACAGCGATCTGCTAACTAAGCATCCAGTATATGTATGCCATGTTGTTGTTTTTCTAAACTTCTCATTTCAAATACAGCCTACATTTAATAACAAATAAAACAAAAATAATCATCAGTTTGTATATTCAAAACTTAGTACAGTATACTACTAATCAGGGATTCGAACCATATTTTCTTTTCCGGTTCGGCTCCAAACCAAACCAGAATTTTTGGCTCAGGTCCCAAAAGTTACAAACGCTTTATTTCATTTAATTTCCTTTCGATCCGTTTCGAACTAAATGAAATACTGGTTAATACTCGTTCTGTTTATTTTTTTTAAGCCAAGTAGGCTATTGTAATGGTGTTCATAGGTCTTTATTTTCTTGAAGTAAACAAAAAAGCATGAACTACAGTAAACTCAAAGGGAAAACGGTGTGAAGTTATCCATCTGTATCAATAAATACACTTACTTCCTGTCTATAGAAACAACAATGGCTATGTTATACCCAAGCAAAAGTGCACCACACTTGGAGAGCGCTCTTTTAGCTTCATTGCTCTGACTCTGGAACTTTCTCCCAGCTTCAGTGCATGTAGCTCCCACAGTCACTCGCTTCAAGTCAACTCTCAAGACCCACTTGTTCTCTCTTGCTTTCAATGCTCTTTAAGCCTGATACCTGTTATTAGCTGACAATTCCCAACACTCTCGGTGGGTTGGCATCCTTACATTCAACCTAATAATTGAATGCAATGTTTGTCTGAAATAAACTCTGCAGCTAATCGAGATCATGGCACCATCAAATATGCCACTTGATTTTTTCTCTCCGTTCTGTTACACCTTTCAACTTTGTGGTATTTTTACCTTTAAAAAAAAATAAATAAAATTGTCCAAGATTCTACACATTTGCCATATATTTGAAAGGTAATACCAAAAAAACCCCAACATTTGTGACAAATATCTCTTAAAAGCATTATACATTTACCATAACCTACATATTTCTTATTGGATACTACTCTGTTTTAAACAGATGATATACAGAAAAAAATCCTCTCCAAGTAATCAGTTACTTATGAACACTATTATTAAGCACTAAAAGGGAAACACTGTTATCATCAGTATACACATTTCACAGTAAGACATACAACAAATGTATCATGTACACACACGCAACATTTCTACATACTACTTTTGGATAAAACAATGAAAATGAAACACTGAACAATTAAATCATGAATCGTTAAATGATTAAGAATACTAAATAAATTTGTTACACAATAAACATTGCTGTTTTCTCAAGTCGATTTGTAGAATGTCTTAACTCTTAATATCCAGAAATATAACTAGCAAACTTCAGATTATTAACAAAGCACTTCACTTGCCACACATACTTTTATAGCTTGTTTTCTGTGTACATAACTTAATAAGTTAATAACAGTACCTGCTTATTTTCAGCAAATACAAGACTGATCATGTAACGTGGATCCGGCATGTAGCCAACCACAAGGTGGAAGCCTGAACTGAAGGCAAATATAGTAAACGGCTTAGCCGTCCTGTGAGCTAGTCAGGAACCTGCCCAACAAACACAACAACATTTTATCACAGCACTTACTTTTATATTGACTGCTCGGAAACAGAGCACACCTTCTGTCTCCTTCTACTCAGCAGCCCTGTGCAAACTGACTGCCCCTCTTAAATACCCTGCACCTGGTTCTAATTTACAATTACTACCAGGTGCAGGGGATAATTAGCAATAAAACCATTAACACAAATGTGCATACGCACATGTTTTCTGCAGGGAGGTTTTCGACCCTCTCCCTTCTATCTTACACTATGCTCTGAGCACACTCTTAAACTCGGGAGATGTTTAAGGAGGTGTGACCTCGCTGTCGTTGAGTGGTGTGTGTATGATGACGTCACGGACCAGAAACAGAAACCAAAACAGATAATGGCGGTGGTGAAACTGAACGCAATGGCGCTCAGCGTTTTATTAAATAATTAAATAAACAAAAGATTTAAACAAACAAACCTAACAAGTATCGTGCTGGTTTTTAGCCAGCACATATATAGCAATTGTTAAATATCGTTCTGCCACAGACTTATGTCTCTCCTCCGACACTCTCCCCTAGGGTAGAGAGCTGCAGGTTTATATACAGTGACCATCTCCCGATTAGCAACAATTAATCAATGAATTAACTCGGGAGATGGTCACCGTCTGCACGAATTTAATAAGGATGCGTGACTGTCAGCAAGTTAAATAAATCACTAGCTGATCAGTAACGCATCCTCACAAGGTTTTTAAAAACACAAAAACAATAACAAATAACAAATCGGCTTTCACCGTAATAAACATAAATCATAGTATAAATAAATAATAAACAAAGGGACGGGACACTCCGCCACAGGAGGACATAGATGTTTTTTTTACTCCTGTAAGTGGATTGTTCATGCAATGGGATTACAATATACCCAGACAACTTTTAAATAATCAAGAAAATCACACACTTTCATTTTGAAGTTTTAACGCATCAGAGCAATATTAGTACTCCTTCAGTTTATTAAATGCTTAGAAATAGATTGAGAGGTTACAGACCACTTCGGATCCTAACTACTAGGCAATCTGGGCATTCCAGTGCCTTCACAGATTTAACGGCATCAAAAAAAAACTCCAATATATCACTCTCTAAAGCTAAAATATAATGCTTATACCTTACAGCAAATGCTTCAACATACTGTAAGTGAGATATCATTTTAAGAATATGCTTACCCTCCAATATATGAGAATGTAGTTGTAGAATATAATGTAAAAACAAGAGCTGTCTTCAAAGGCAGAGGCTTTAGAATACGACCAAACAGCAATCAGCTTTCCCAGAGATCCCCAGCTTGTAAGAACAAGTTGAATGATACTTGACTGAGATCTTTCCTCTACCTTTTATAGAACTTTTTCTCAGCTTCATACGTGAGAAGTTTTAATTAACCACTTCAACACCATGATGTACGCATGTACGTGAAATGAAATCCCACTACAGTACCATGCCGTACCTGCATACGTCATTTCCCATTCTATTCTATGATTGGTTTCTCAGTCTAGCATTTCAGGTTTCATTCTCTAAGGCAGTGTTCGTACTGTGGAATGTGCAATGAAAGTCGGGGGAGGGTCAGGTGACATTTGTATCCAATTGCGTGACATGTAGCGTTTCCAATCTATCTGTGGGTGTTTAGAAGACTGAGATATATTGCGGGAAGCCATCTTTTACAAATGTGTGTGTGTGTGTGTGTGTGTGTGTGTGTATATATATATATATATATAGTGTTTTAAATTATTATTACTATTATTTCTTGTTTTATTATTAGTTTTACTTTTTTAGCTGTAGTTTATATAGTTTTTAGCGAAAGCTAAACATGGCAACGTACATGGTCTTTCTATAATGAGCAACGGGAGTGAAGTTGGTTCGGAGGATTTCGGTAACAGCGACAGTGATGCTGACTTATCACTCCGTGATGATGATGATGATGAAGAGGATGTGGAGCCGAGAACAGTACTAACTGTACAAACAAAAGAGCACGCAGCTACTTCACAGGTAAGCCAGCTGCAAACGGGAAGCTGTTTGGTTTGAAATGGCAGTGCTGTGACGAAATACTATCAAAACACATCTCTGGGTACAGGCAATGTGGCAGCCAGATCCATCACAGATCCTGCGCAAAGTAGCTGTGTACACACATTTGTGACTATCCCTCCAACACAAGGGAAGCAGAGACCGCAAAAAAAGTGCAGGGTCTGCTACGAAAATGAACACTAAAGAAAAGACACAAGAAAAATGTGCAGTGGTTGCGAAGGCAACCCCTGGTTCTGTTGTATTGAACATTTCGATAAATTGCACAGAGCAAGTTGATAATGGCACACGTTTTGATGTTTGATTTGTATTTGATAATTACTGTTTAATAATTATTTTTGTTAATAACAGCATTTTTGTTTTCATTGTTCAAAAAATAAAATAAAAATGTGTTTTTGTCTCTATTGAATATGGGTATGTAGTACACAGCAGCATAAAGGGTTAATTAAAAACACAGTTTAAGTCATTTATTTGTGTTTTATTCATCATATGTTAACATTTTATAGCAATTACAGGTTTCAAAATATTATTATTATTATTATTATTATTATTATTATTATTATTATTATTATTATTATTTTCAATATCTGGTACCTGAGAAGGGGTTTCATTTTTACATCTGGAGTTGAAGTGGTTAAACTTAAACATTTAATCTGTCTTGACAGCTATTCCTTTTCAAGTGAACAAAACATTCAGGGACAACCCCAGTAACTCCTTCTATAAGATTAATTGATCATGATCGCATGTTCCACCTCCACTTCATTTCCAAAATATGTGAGGTGAACTTTTGAACTGTTGTTATTCTTCTCAGTACCATGGAGTTCCTTAACCCAGAATACAAGTGAATAAAAACAATTATATATATAAAGGAATAGATAGATGTTTTTAACCCTTTGCGGTCCTGTGACAGTCTGGCTCGCATTGGTGACGTCACGGACCAGGAAGTAACTAAATCACAACAATGGATGGGTGGGTGAAACTGAACGCAACGGCGTTCAGCTGATTTTATTAATAAACAAAACAAAAACAAAAGATTTAAACAAAACAACAAAACAAAAGGGCACGAGGGCCAAACGAATCAGACAGACAAACAAGTAAGTGTCGTGCTGGCTAATCCAGCACGTTTTAGCAATTGTTATTTCTGTTTCCTCTCTATCTCCCCGTACCTCCTCTCTGCACCCCACCCTGCAGCACGGACAGCTGCAGGTTCTATACTCTGGCCGAGGGGTTAACTAGCTGTTAATGATCTTATTACCCTCGGCCACAGTCTGCAGCGTTTGGTAAGGGATGCATGACTGTCAGCTAGTTAAATAATCAGTAGCTGATCAGTCATGCATCCTCACAGGGTTTTTAAATTATAAATAATAACAAAAGACGGCGCTTTTAACTGCGCCAAAACAAAACACAAATAATAATAAATAGGGAGGGACACTCCACACATGCCCCCTTGTGCAGCACACATGGCCTTTTCGGCCACCTCCCCCCCTTATTCCCTAAAGTCCCGGCTAGCAGTCCTGGCCCAGGAACAGGGGAAGCAAGGTGTCTCTGGGGGCGGCCACGGCGGGATGTCCTCTTCCCACCCCAACAACTGTAGCGTCCTAGTGGACCACGCACAGGCCGGTCCCTCTGGCCAGAAAAATTTTGGGGGTGGTCTCCAGACCTGCCCCCCCTTCTTCATGGCTGGCAGCTCCCATCCGTGGGGCTCCAGCCACCCTTTCTCCTGCAGCGAAATTGCTGCGGGGGGAGCTGGTCTCCTGACCTCCCCCCCCTTCTTCATGGCTGGCAGCTGCCCTTCATGGGGCTCCAGCCACAGTATTTCCTGCCGCGAAAGTGCGGCTGGGGGAGCTGGTCTTCTGACCTTCCCCACTTCTTCGTGGCCGGCAGCTGCCCTTCATGGGGTTCCAGCCATAGTATTTCCTGCCGTGAAAGTGCGGCTGGGGGAGCTGGTCTCCTGACCTCCCCCCCCCTTTTCCGTGGTCGGCAGCTCCCCTTCATGGGGCTCCAGCCACAGTATTTCCTGCCGCATGGCAGGACTGGTAGCGACCCCAGGCAAAACAGGACCCTCGGGAGGTGAAGGTAGCAGCTGCAGACCTTCAGCAGGCAACGGCAGCAGCAGCGGACCCATGGGAGGCGACGGCAGCCGCAGCGGACCCTCGAGGCGGCAGCCGCAGCGGACCCTTGGGAGGCGGCGGCAGCCGCAGCGGACCCTCGGGAGGCGACGGCAGCCGCAGCGGACCCTCGGGAGGCGACGGCAGCAGCAGCGGACCCTCGGGAGGCGACGGCAGCAGCAGCGACCCTCGGGAGGGCGAACTCGGGAGGGGAGCCCCTGGCCATGGAGGCGGCAGCGGGAGCTCCACTTCTCCCTTGTTCCCTGTAACTGGTGGCTCTCCAGGCGATGCGGAGCAACAGGCAGCCCCAGGCGATGCAGAGCAACAGGCAGCCCCAGGCGATGCGGAGCAACAGGCAGCCCCAGGCGATGCGGAGCAACAGGCAGCCCCAGGCGATGCGGAGCAACAGGCAGCCCCAGGCGATGCGGAGCAACAAGCAGCCCCAGGCGATGTGGAGCAACAGGCATCCTTGGGCGGTGCGAAGCAGGCATCCTTGGGCGGTGCGAAGCAGGCATCCTTGGGCGGTGCGTAGCAGGCATCCTTGGGCGGTGCGTAGCAGGCATCCTTGGGCGGTGCGAAGCAGGCATCCTTGGGCGGTGTGAAGCAAGCATCCTTGGGCGGTGCGAAGCAGGCATCCTTGGGCGGTGCGAAGCAGGCATCCTTGGGCGGTGCGAAGCAGGGCAAGAGCAGTCCTTCCCATGATGGTGGATGTGGAACCAGCAGGTATTCAACCTCTGCTGGTGGAGGTGGGAGGGGAAAGCAGTCCTCCCACGGCGGCTGAGGCGGAACCAGCAGGCATTCACCCTCTGCTGGTGGAGCTGGGAGCGGCAAGCAGTCCTCCCACGGCAGTTGAGGCGGAACCAGCATGCATTTACCCTCTGCTGGTGGAGCTGGGAGCGGCAAGCTGTTCTCCCACGGTGGTTGAGGCAGAACCAGCAGGCATTCACCCTCTGCTGGTGGAGCTGGGAGCGGCAAGCAGTCCTCCCACGGTGGTTGAGGCGGAACCAGCAGGTATTCACCCTCTGCTGGTGGAGGTGGGAGGGGCAAGCAATCCTCCCACGGTGGTTGAGGCGGAACCAGCAGGAATTCACCCTCTGCTGGTGGAGGTGGGAGGGGCAAGCAATCCTCCCACGGTGGTTGAGGCAGAACCAGCAGGCATTCACCCTCTGCTGGTGGAGCTGGGAGCGGTAAGCTGTCCTCCCACGGCGCTTGAGGCGGAACCAGCAGGAATTCACCCTCTGCTGGTGGAGGTGGGAGGGGCAAGCAATCCTCCCACGGCAGTTGAGGCGGAACCAGCAGGCATTCACCCTCTGCTGGTGGAGGTGGCGGAGGCAGAGGCAGCTCCTGCTGCTCTGCTCCTGGCGGTGAAGGTGGCTGAGGCAGAGGCAGCTCTTGCTGCTCTGCTCCTGGTGGTGGAGGCAGAGGCAGCAGGTATTCTTCCTCTGCTGCTGGAGGCCTGGGCGCTGGATGCACGGGCTCCCCCCCTCTGGGCGCTGGATGCATGGGCTCCCCCTCTGGGCGCTGGATGCACGGGCTCCCCCTCTGGGCGCTGGATGCACGGGCTCCCCCTTCTGGGCGCTGGATGCTCGCGCTCCCCCTTCTGGGCGCTGGATGCTCGCGCCCCCTTCTGGGCGCTGGATCCCCCTCTGGGCGCTGGATGCACGGCTCCCCCTTCTGGGCGCTGGATGCTTGCGCCCCCTTCTGGCGCTGGATGCTCGCGCCCCCTTCTGGGCGCTGGATGCTCGCGACTCCCTCTTT
Organism: Acipenser oxyrinchus oxyrinchus; assembly: GCA_030684275.1. Taxonomy (NCBI): domain Eukaryota; kingdom Metazoa; phylum Chordata; class Actinopteri; order Acipenseriformes; family Acipenseridae; genus Acipenser; species Acipenser oxyrinchus. Next base: position 26,452,434 of record CM060258.1, read on the forward strand.
GTATTGCATGGGGCATATGGCCAACGTGTGCCCATATGCCTCACAGCCAGGGCACAACTCCGCCACGAGGTTCACAATATAAACCTCCCAGCCATTATCATCCTCCTGCTGTTGCTGCGGTTGCTGTTGCAGCTTACCTCTCCCCTTCTCTTCCTGCTCCTTCTCCCTGCCTTCCTCTCCTGGGCGGTTTCTCCTCCTCGTCCTGGAAGGGCAGATTGCTACTGTATGCCCAGTACACCCATAAGCAAGGCACCAGCCTTGGTCTTCCAGACCACCGAGGAGGTCCTCCAGTTCCCCGCAGCCGTTTCTCCAGCCTTCCATTTTATTTATATTATTTTTTCCCCAAAACTTTTTGAAAAAAACAAAAAAAAACGTCCTTTTCCTGGTCCGGCTCCTGGAGGCGTTGTTTGTCCCACGCAGGACACCATATGTGACAGTCTGGTTTGCAGTGGTGACGTCACGGACCAGGAAGTAACTAAATCACAACAATGGATGGGCGGGTGAAACTGAACGCAACGGCGTTCAGCTGATTTTATTAATAAACAAAATAAAAACAAAAGATTTAAACAAAACAACAAAACAAAAGGGCACGAGGGCCAAACGAATCAGACAGACAAACAAGTAAGTGTCGTGCTGGCTAATCCAGCACGTTTTAGCAATTGTTATTTCTGTTTCCTCTCTATCTCCCCGTACCTCCTCTCTGCACCCCACCCTGCAGCACGGACAGCTGCAGGTTCTTATACTCTGGCCGAGGGGTTAACTAGCTGTTAATTATTTTATTACTCCTCGGCCACGGTCCGCACGCGTTTGGTAAGGATGCATGACTGTCAGCTAGTTAAATAATCAGTAGCTGATCAGTCATGCATCCTCACGGGGTTTTTAAATTATAAATAATAACAAAAGACGTGGCGCTTTTAACTGCGCCGCAAACAAAACACAAATAATAATAAATAGGGGCGGGACACTCCGCCACAGGTCCATTTATATATTTGGACCATTTATATATTTGTCAGGCGCGTCAGGTCCAATTTATTTTCCGGAGAAAAAACAACCAGGGACCTGTGCTTGACGTCTTTTTGATGATGTCGGACAGGTTCTGACATCGGACCGGAAAGGAAACATTGTAATGTCGGACCTGGTCCGACATAGGACCGCAAAGGGTTAATATGTCACCATATAATATATGGCACCAACTCTGTTTGATTAGTCCAACTTGGGTCTAAAATATATTTCCCTCTTAACATCAAACACATTCTTTTCAGTACATTAGCTTTATTTCATGTATAGAAACAATATAATATTGGATACAGTCTATTAGAAGGTTCATGACAAACCTCTAAGTCTACAATTGTAGATCCAGTTACTTTCACTGAAATCCAGGGTATAAAAAAAACATAGTTAAATATAATAGTTTCATGTTTTGTTTTGCAATTCTTGAACTAAGCTTGACCTCTCTCTGTCTCCAAAAAATCCCCTATTCGAGCATGTTTCAGACAACCTGGTTTCCTGCTAAGGTCAGTTTTGATTAATATGAAACCCAAGTATATATATTTTTTCAAATGTATTACATTCCTACTGGATCTAAGAAACTGTCCCACACTATTGCTCCCCCTCTCTTCTTCTGCCAGGTTATCATTAATTTCTATAATATAACGAAGCAAGTTCACCATTGACTCCTTTTTCTGTACCAGAAGGTAATTCTCATTAGTTAAAAGATCAATCATCATAGAAACTTTGGATTTGAAACTGCTGGCGACCCAGGAATCTCGCTTCAGTTGCCAAGACTTATTTTCCTTGTCTTCCTACGCCTGGTACCGCTTTGCTACAAGCAGGCAAGGTTACCAAATTAAGTTTCTTTAGCCAGTCTACTGTATTCTTGACATAGACTGGTACCTTTTATATTTTTACTAAAGTTATTAACTTAGATCACTTTTTGCTCTATGTCCTCTTATTCTCAGATTCTTACAGGTTTTCTTTACAATTATAAAGTGGCTCTCAAAGGTATTCACCCCCCTTAGACTTTTCCACATTTTATTGTGTTACAACATGGAATCAAAATGGATTTAATTAGGAGTTTTTGCCACTGATCAACACAAAAAATGTCCATAATGTCAAAGTGAAAAATAAAATCTACAAATTGTTCTAAATTAATTACAAATATAAAACAGAAAATAACGGATTGCATAAGTATTAACCCCTATGACACACCTAAATAAGCTCTGGTGCAACCAATTGTCTTTAGAAGTCACATAATTAGTTGAATGGAGTCCACCTGTGTGCAATTAAGGTGTTTCACATGATTTCAGGTTAAATACACCTGTCTCTGGGAGGTCCCACAATTGGTTAGTACATTTCCTAACAAAAACTACATGAAGACGAAGGAACATTCAAAGCAAATCCGAAATAAGGTTCTTCAAAAGCACCAATTAGGGGTAGGACATAAGAACATTTCCAAGGCATTGAATATCCCCTGGAGCACAGTAAAGTCCATTATTAAGAAATGGAGAGAATATGGCACAACTGTGAACCTGTCCATCCTCAAAAACGGAGTATCCGGGCGAGAAGGGCACTAGTCAGGGAGGCCACCAAGAGGCCTATGGCAACTCTAAAGGAGTTACAGTCTTCCACGGCTGAGCTGGGAGACACTGTGCATATGGCAACAATAGTCCGGGTGCTTCACAAAACTGGCCTTTATGGGAGAGTGGCAAAAAGAAAGCCATTGTTGAAAAAAAACTCACATCAAATCTCGGCTAGAGTTTGCCAGAAGGCATGTGGGAGACTCTGAGACCAAGTGGAAGAAGATTCTATGGTCTGATGAGACCAAAATAGAGCTTTTTGGCCTCAACGCTAAGCATGGTGGTGTCAGCATCATGCTATGGGGATGCTTCTCTGCGTCAGGGCCTGGAAAGCTTGTGAAGATAGAGGGCAAAATGGATGCAGCAAAGTACAGAGAAATCCTGGAGGAAAACCTGCTGAAGTCTGCAAGAGACCTGGGACTTGGGAGAAGATTCATCTTCCAGCAGGACAATGACCCCAAACATACAGCCAAAGCCACACTGGAGTGGCTTAAAAACAAAAAGGTCAATGTCCTGGAGTGGCCCAGTCAAAGCCCGGACCTCAATCCAATTGAGAATATGTGGAAAGAGTTTAAAATTGCTGTTCACCAAAGGTCCCCATCCAAATTGTTTGAGCAATTTTGCAAAGAAGAATGGGCAAAAATTGCAGTGTCCAGATGTGCAAAGCTGGTAGAGACTTATCCAAATAGACTCATGGCTGTAATTGCTGCCAAAGGTGCCTCTACCAAATATTGACTCAAGGGGGTGAATAATTATGCAATCAATTATTTTCTGTTTTGTATTTGTAATCAATTTAGAACAATTTGTAGATTTTATTTTTCACTTTGACATTATGGACTTTTTTGTGTTGATCAGTGGCAAAAACTCCTAATTAAATCCATTTTGATTCCATGTTGTAACATAATAAAATGTGGAAAAGTCCAATGGGGGTGAATACTTTTGAGAGCCACTGTACTTCTGTTTTTCTTATTACAGTAAGATCACAAACCTCTTTTTAATTCAATTGTTCTGTTTCAATTTTACTTAAACATATTGCCATTTTATAGAGTTTGTTGTTCTTTGGCTCACTAGATCTGAATGTTTAAGGAGACTTTGTTCTTAATTCAAAAAACTTCCAGCAGGTCAGCCTGACTGATACAGTGAACCTTCCATACAGACTCTTGCACAGATCTACTTAATAACATTTTCTACTGGTTACACAGAAATACAGAATCCTACAATATTATTATAAGCTAATAAGGAGTGTATCATAACATTTTCTTTACACCGTCCAAACCATATCAAGCAAATCAGTCTGGCTCCAACAGGATTCAAATTCCCTTTCCGGTTCAGCTCTGAATGGTTCTGTAAAAACCACAACTGGGCGAGGCAGCCATCTTTTCACATCACAGGGTGTGGATGACAACAGCCTTCACATGATACCTGGACACATCTGGCAGGGACAGCTTCTTTACACTCCAGTCTACACAAATGAGCCCATTTTACCGTGTGATCAGTTTCACACCCAACACATTCGACTCTGCTAACATTTTTCTGGATCAATATTCAAAATGCGAGAATGACATCCCTTCATGGCCATTACATTGAAATAGCATTCAACAATGTTTGACAATATGGCTACAGGCCAGACAAGGTTGCAGCAGCAAAGGTCATTCAGAATGATCTAGACAGTATTCAGAACTGGGCAGATACATGGCAAAAGACATTTAATAGAGAAAGGCATAAGGTACTGCAGGCAGGCAATAAAAATGTGCATTATAATTATCATATGGGAGATACTGAAATTGAAGAAGGAATCTATGAAAAAGACCTAGGAGTTTATGTTGACTCAAAAATGTCTTCAACTAGACAATGTGGGGAAGCTATAAAAAAAGGCCAACAAGATGCTCGGATATATTGTGAAAAGTGTTGAATTTAAATCAAAGGAAGTAATGTTAAAACGTTACAATGCATTAGTAAGACCTCATCTAGAATATTGTGTTGTTCTGCTCACCTCGTTACAAAAAGGATATTGCTGCTCTAGAAAGAGTGCAAAGAAAAGCAACCAGAATTATCCTGGGTTTAAAAGGCATGTCGTATGCAGACAGGCTAAAAGAATTGAATCTATTCAGTCTTGAACAAACTATGCGGTGATCTGATTCAAGCATTCAAAATCCTAAAAGGTATATAAAATGTCGACCCAGGGGACTTTTTCGACCTGAAAAAAGAAACAAGGACCAGGGGTCACAAATGGAGATTAGATAAAAGGGGCATTCAGAACAGAAAATAGGAGGCACTTTTTTACTTGTGAGGGTCTGGAACCAACTTCCCAGTAATGTTGTTGAAGCTGACACCCTGGGATCCTTAAAGAGATTCTGGGATCAATAAGCTACTAACAACCAAGCGAGCAAGATGGTCCGAATGGCCTCCTCTCATTTGTAAACTTTCTTATGTTCTTATGTTCTAAGTCATGAAAAACAAAAAAAATACTTACTCTGCGACACTAATGTAAAACCGTCTTTTAATTTTTTTTTTTTTGTAAATGGGAAAACATTGCGAAAACTGTTTCTGCTCTTGGGTACCATCACCAAACATCAGCAGACATACAAAAGCGGTTTTGGGATCATAGAAGGTCAATACGCACAAAAGCCGCTGCTTTGAGATCTGCCTCACGATCCACAGGTGTGGGGCAGCCACCTCGGTCCCAATTGTCACAGGAGGAGCAGCAAATCCTGGCAACTCTGGACCCGATTGCCATTCAGGGCATCGATGGAGTCGATACTGCCGCCCCACAACCAAGTCAATGCAAGTGAATACAGTATAAATTGTACCGGTAATTTGAAGTTATTTAATCACTTTGTAGACCAGTCGTATATCAGCCTATTACTAATATATAGAATATGCTTTAACAAAATAAGTGTTGGCATTTTCATTGAATGCGAGTTACTGGAGACAAAGGTAAAGGTAGTTCTGCTCTGTGTGTGTGTGTGTGTGTGTAACATTTCTCAGTGCTGCCCCTGTAGGCGGGTGGTTGTAGTGCAGTGACTAAAGCCCACCGCACACAGCACGACTCAAGCCGTCCCGACCCATCTCATCTTAACTGGCCGTACACAGTTTGGATGAATCGCATCAGTGTGCGTGCCCTTAAAACCAAGATTATGCAGATTTCAGTCGGGATGTCTTCAGATTTGAAGATTGAACATGTTGAATCTTTTTCAGACGCAGTTTTGTTCAGATGTGATCAGTCTGTCTGTGTGCGGCGGTTGCCGACCAAGACTGACTGAGACCGATTAGTCAACCAATGGTGAAGCAGGTTTAAGTGACATAGCTTGTCATGTAACTTGTCATACAAGATGGCGGAGTATTGACAGCTTTAGTTCCACAGGTAAAAATACATTAGTCTTGAATTGCTCCGAGTGTCCTGAATTAAAAAATACCAGATATGTGCACATTTGAATAGTTTTTTTAGGAGTTTATCAATCAAAGGTAAATTATGAATTTACCCTTTTAGTATCAATCTACAGGCAGTCTATATTTTTTTACTGCACTAAAACAGAACATAAGAACATTAGAAAGTTTACTGAAAGTTTACGAAGTAACCGGTGTGTCGGTCTCCAATAGGTCACAAATCACAAACCCCTAGATCCACACGCTGAAAAAAAAAAACCAGCCAAAGTCAAATAAAAATCAACAGGTTAGATTTTATTTACCACAGGCTAAAGTGTAGTAGACAAGCTATACAAAAAGTCAAACACTGCCTGAAACGTTTGCACGGTGTAAATGGTCAATTAATTAATAGGCTATAGCTTCTTTTGGTTGCCTTGCGGTGCTGTCTCTGCCGTCTAATCAGCACACGATGCCATGCATAATATGAGGGTCGCTAGGTTGGGCTAAGCTTATAAAAAATGTGTACAGGGCAGTATTAATTAAATCTGCATACATAGTAATCACCAGTATCTAGTCGTGGTCCGTCTAATTCAGTCGTAGCAGTGTGTGACACCCAGTCGGGAAAAACTCAATTGTGACGTCAAACCAAAACTGAGCAAACTGATCGCAGAATCTGTGCATACTCAGATGAGATGAGTCGGGACGGCTTGAGTCGGGCTGTGTGCGGCGGGCTTTACACACACATGTGGTTCACACACTCCGCCTTTGATGTTGATGGCTGAGAGGCTGAACCAGCTGGGAAACATGCTCACTGAGGCCCAGATTTATGAAAGGATTGTGTATGTTTTACGACCATAAAATGGGCGCTGAGGGTTCTGAATTCTTGGATGGGATTTATAAAAAACACGCAATGGCATAAACATGCATTTAAGATGTGATTTACGGGGGCAATGTCTCTGTGCGCTTTAGCCCTTGATGCATATGTAATTATGTATATGCATATGTAATTCTAGGGCGTTTCTGAACGAAACTGCTAAAATTGGGAGGGGATTTTGCAAATGAGGTCTATTAAATATTCCATCTAATTTATTAAAGCTGATGGTAACTGCGGGCCTCGTATTTGCTTGATTATTTTAAGAATTCTGAAAAGCAGGCGTTAATTTGCCACAGTCAGACAGTAGGCTATATAAAAGGCAAGGTGATGTGGGAGAGTTGTCTGCAGCAAGAAGGAGAATCGTTTTCAAGGACAAAGAAACATTTAATAACATTAATGAGAGCTCATTTTTTAACCCTTCTGATCAAGTCAGTTTGTAAATTGCGGTTTATAATACTGTATTGTTTTGCAAACTCAAATTTTCAATACATGTTTCATAGCTTACATGACAAAAAAGAAAGTATGCAAATAGAGAATATAGAATCCTTGTAAAAAAAGGTTCTTAGAAGCACCTAAAAAGGTCTCCCCACAGTGGCAAAGCAAGGTTCTAATGAGAACCTTTACTTCTAGAGTGTAGGCATTATTATAAGAACGGTGGAGGAGATTAAGAATAGATATTCCGAGGCGCACTAAAGAAAAAGTCTCATATACATGTAATACACTGAGGGTTCATCCTCCACCGTTATTTTAGTAATGCCTACAGAATTTATGTTTTGTAATATGGCATTCTGGTATTTAACAATACTGGTTCAGGCAGTAGGGACCCAGGGACAGATGACGCAGTTAGTTTGTAGCTAGAGCAAATACAGTACAGCTGGTTGTAGGCACATTAAAATCATACATAGTCAGAAATACAGACATACATAAGAAATAGGAGAGTTGTAACTGCATAAGAATTTAAGAAGCTATAAGTCGTAGTTAAACTGAAGACTGTTCGTATGAAACTGTATGTAGTTATTGTTGTTGAACATATTGCTGTACAAGGGAAGGATTTTCTATAGCACAGGCTCTGCGAACATGAAACAAAACCGTCACATTATTATTTTTTATTTCTTAGCAGACGCCCTTATCCAATTGTTACAAGATATCACATTATTTTTACATATAATTACATTATTTTTTTACACATTATTTTGACATACAATTACTCATTTATACAGTTGGGATTTTACTGGAGCAATCTAGGTAAAGTACCTTGCTCAAGGGTACAGCAGCACTGTCCCCCACCTGGGATTGAACCCACGACCCTCCGGTCAAGAGTCCAGAGCCCTAACCACTACTCCACACTGCTGCCCAATATATGCTGTGGCTCCTTAGTTACCACACGCGCTGCTCAAAAACCGGATCGAAAATGGGATCAGTTGAGCCTGATTTTGATCTGCTTCGTACAACACCTTTTCAAATTTCGTCTCAAGTGAGCTAAAATTACCGTTAGTACAACTGGCCAGGGGCGTTTCAGATCTTTTTATTTTGATTTATTACGTGGGAGGGAATCAATCACCTAACAATAGCCAGGGTTGATTGCTTACTGTAGCTACTTACTAAATAATGCACTGCTCCACATTTTTTTTCCTGTCCAGTAGTAATATCTCCCAGAAATTTGATAGCACTGGCAGTCTTTTTTGTAAAAAACAAAAAACAAAAACAAACTTAAATCCTTTTAGCAAATGCATTGTTGCTGTATTGTTTATTTTTAATCTCTTAATTTTTTCTTCATTTTCTTTTAATTTTGCTGTTACTATTATGTATTAAACATGCTTTTCCTTTGTGTATATATGTAAGGTATAAACCATGACGGGCCGTGCGGTTCCCATGATATACACCACCCCAGTAGTATATATCATCGGAACTGCACGGCCCGAAGTGATACTGCTTATAACACGGCTACCTGTCATTTGTGGGAAATAATTAAAATAATTAAAACACAATTAAATTAAGACAAAACCAGAAACTTTTATTGTGTATACATCCGCAGTGTACTATAGTCCCAAATTTTAATGTAATTTAATTCATTGTTTGCTTATTAAAAATAAATTGCACATGTTGATTTATTGTGAATTTCTGCATTGAAAGTGCCATCTCACTAGAAATTAGAGGACTGAGCACAAGCTGTGATGATGGGCGGAGTTTCCAATGACAATAAGGAAGTAAGGAGAGCAGCTGCGATGGAGACTGAAGCCAGTTCGTGAAGTGAGTTTGTTAACTTGTTATATGCGAGGCACACATATTCTAGTATGTTTTCATTCTTTTGGATCTCAAAATGTGTTTTTGTCAGTTGTCGGACACCCTCGCGTCCAAGTCGTGCCAGATTAAGTTGACAATCGAACCAGTTTCCCGCAGATACTTCAAATCCAGGCCGGTAATTCGGGGGGTGATGTCTGGCCTTGTCTTTACCTGCTTTTCTAAGGGTTTTCCTGACTGACAGGAATGCATTATTGCTGGTTTTAAACTCGTTGTCAGCAGAGATGTTAAAACTTCTACTGTTAAAATATGTATTTAGTCCAGCTCAACGTTATAAAACTGGAGACTGAATACTGGTCCACAGTTGAACTTATTGCACTTCCATAAAATTCCCTTAATGTTGTTGATTTTTTGGGCTTATTTCCATAAAATGAAAATAAGTACATTAACCAGCCTATGCTGTAGTTTTTTTTGTGTGTGTGTGTTTTTCAATCTTTTCTTTTCTTCTATTTCATTTAGCTGTTCCTCATCTACTGTTACGTGCCTACTCTTGCTGGTGCACTTAGCTTCACTCAGAAAGGTGGTGTTGTACCAGTTATGTGGAGTTTCATCCCCAAATATGCTCAAGGAAATAGGTTAAATGCCACTCATTTTTGGCTGTGATTTTGTAATTAATAACAAATAAAATGGCATTTATTCAGTGTGAAGCGGCTCACTAGTATGCAAGCTGTGCTATACGTTATATATACGCACGGTCATGTGATGCTGTTTATTATTTTTCCAAGCCGTGAATATATATATATATATATATATATATATATATATATATATATATATATACGTGTACATTCTTGAGTGAATACTGCCTACCATTTTCACTTGCACCACACCTTGTAGAATATGCAGCAAGGATGTCAGAAGATAAACTTGCACTCTCCAAGTTGCACATCTCGCGTGTGAATGCCATGTCTACGATAACTTATGGTGTTGCTGAAACTTTAAAGTAAATTTTGTCTGACAAATTGTGTGTGGGATATTTCTCACTAAATGTTGATAAGGCAACAAATAATGGAATGGATAAGATCCTGAATGTGATGGTTCGCTTTTACAACTATAAGCAACGGAGCGTTGTTACGCAACACCTGGGGATGCGGAAGGAGAACATGGCTACTGCAGCAAATCTATTTTTAGATATTGACAGTGCCCTCACTGACTGTGGATTGCCCTGGGACAAGGTGATGTCTTGCCTAATGGACAATTGTGCAGTAATGCGAGGATGCAGTGGTGGTCAGAGGTGGTGTAGAAACACTGATGAGACAAGCTAACAGATCTCTCTTGGACATCCACGGTGACACAGTCAACAATGCTGCCAAACAGTTCTGCAAACTATTTGAATATTTGGTTGAGAACTTTGTCAGCGAAATTTTCTGACATACAGCAGTCTCCTAAAGCCAAGGGGCTATTTTCAGAATTACATGAACTGTTAAATGTGGAAGGAGCAAAAACCCTAATTAGGCCGATAGGGTCCAGGTTTCTTCAAATAATTTAAAGTCACAGAAAAAAAATTCACAAGCTAGAAGATGTCCTTCTAGTCTTTTACCTTAGCTTCTTGACAGTGCACAAACAAAAACAACATGCTGGAAAAATTGAGAAGATTCTGGAAAGCCACAATGTTGATGAAAAGCCCTGTGTGAGGATTGCCGAAATTCAACACCACCTTATGAAGCAGGCCAAGTCAAAAGCAAACAGGCTGAAGTCAACAATTACAAAAGGCTGATGCCCACATTAATCTGTACAGAGGGATACTTTCAAAGTTTAAAGGCTTTGTAAAGATCTTCCAGTCTGACAAACCAATGATGCACTGTGAGCATGTACAAATGTTCCAGCTGACAAAGATGTTTTTGAGCCTCTACATGAAGCCAGAATCAACAGAGAATCTCACTGTACAGGACATCCTGAAATTCAACTGCACTGCTCGATCAGCTCAGTTTCCTGACAAATACCTTTCCACAGAACAAGACTGTCACAAAGACCTGAAGAAACTGAGAGATGACAGACCTATAAACCCCTGGCTGGGGCGTTTCTACTCACATCTGAGAACCGGCTATGAGAGAGCAGCTTCTGCTTTGATCACCAAGTTGCCATATGACAACTCTATTTTGACCCATCTATCGGTATTAGACCCAGCTATGCGTAAAAGTACAGCGTGCATCACTGCTTTCAACAGACTGGGGGGAAAAGCTGCCAAATGTGATCAGTGTGGATGAGCTTGGCCAGCTGCAAATGGAAGTCCAGGATTGCTGCTGCAATGATGACTTGGATGCCATCTTCAATGCATACAGCATCAAGTCAGTGAATCATGATTGGTGCGCATTTATCTTTGATGTGAAGCAACCAGACAGTGAAGCCAAGCGATACCGAGTCCTCACAAAGCTTGTGGCAGCATTGCTAAGCATTTTCTCAGGGCCACTTGTTGAAGCATCTTTCAATGTCATGGATGATATTATTGAAAAAGACAAAACCTCTCTAACTGTTGAAAACTATGAGGCACTAGCTATGATCAAGTCTGATCTGAGAGCAAAAAATGTAAGGTAGTACTGCGCTGGATGTGGCTCCAAAGATGAGGAGAAAATGTCACACAGCCTATGCTGGTTACACAGCACACCTAAAACAGAAGAAACAAAGGGCCGTGGAAAAAAAGAGAGGAAACTTGAAGAAGCTATGAGAAAATTGAAAGAACAAAAGACAGTACAAAAATCAATGAAGGCAGTGAGCACGTCAACAAGCAGTGCCAGAAAAACCACTTCAGAGGTCACCTCTAAAGCATCTACAACCAAGACAACAAGAAATAAAACAATACCACAGAAGAATACTACTAGTGAAGTAGAGAAGGGTGCTAAAACAGTGACATCAGAGCAAATTCCTTGAAATATAGCCAAGACTTCCACCACCCCATCTGGCTGTTGTGTTAAAAAAATCCTGGAAAGAAAGCATTTTATGTTCAAAGGCACAGAAGACCGCACCAAGGCAGGCTTTTTCATTGGACAGTTGGTTGAAAAGGCCAGCACCTCAGAACACTGCTAGTAATGAAACTCCTGCCAGGATACCACGTACTGAACAGTAAAAACTGGAGTGGATGTACACTGTATCTGGACATGAACAGTTCCTAGTTGATTTTTTTCTCTTAGTGACAAATTAGTATGTCAGCATATTTTTTGTTCATGTTCACCATTAGACATTATTCAATGATATGAGTGACACATTGTGTAATGCTTACAGGGGTCATGTACATATCAAATTAACATGTGCATATGTGCTGTCCTGTTTTTTTTTCCAGTTCAGTTTTACAGGAAAAAATGGGTATTTTCTCTACTTCAGAGCATTATTAAAAATATAGTATGTATGGACAGTATTGTGTGAGTTGTACCAAATATTTTCAGTCCTGGAAATCAGGTGGTGCTAACACCCATGTACTTACTATATTAACAGGCATTCAAACCAATTGGGGGACTGAGACAGCCATGTATACTTACAAATAAGATCATGTAAAATACATGTCAATGATCTGTTGCCTGACAGCACCGTTCCCTGGCGGTGTCTAATGGAGGGGGCTGGAGTGGTTCATAATGCAGTGCTCCTTCCTCCTCATCTTCTTCACTTGCATCAAGCAATTCTTGGTCCTCCAGCATTCTTCGACTCACAGCTATGTTGTGCAGGATACAACATGCTACGAAAATCCTAGCCACCATTTGGGGGTTGTATTGAAGCACGCCGCCTGATTTGTCTAGCAGTGAACCTCGTTTTCAATAAACCAAAAGTTCGCTCAATCACATTCCTAGTGGATATGTGTGCCGACTTGTAAGCCCATTTTTTTCTTCTTTTTCTTCTTCTTTGTGTTTACTCAAATTTTAGGTTGCCCCTGAATTCAAGTCGCACCCCCAAATGTGGACACCAAAAAAGAAAAAAACCCTGAATGCAAGTCACATTTAACTCTTAATGAAAAAAACACCAACATTAATGGTTAAATTACTTTTTAATTTCTAGGTGCCAGCAGGGAACACTGTATTACTGTACAATAAAGCATCAGAGCTCGTCACCTATATTACAAATGCAAATGGAAAAAGAAAATATGTACAGTACTTTCAGTATTGAATGACAGTCGTTGCAGTTTATGGCAGCTGGGAAATGGCAAATTACCCTTTAAATTAACTTTTTTTCAGTCTGCTTTATTGTCCTTGTTTGTTTAGTTTGTCCAACGTGACTCTGTCACATTCACAAGCAAAATTAGTGCAAGACAGAAATGTGTAGTTCATTTTAGGTTTGAGTTAGGACTTTGGAGTTTACACTAGTGGGGTTCCCATAGTTAAGCCAGGCACAGACCATAATAACAGTGAGTAAGTTTTACTTTTCTTTTAAAAGCTGCATTAAAAATGTTCATGAAGTTCGTTGTTCTGTACACCCTCTCTCTATATCGTCGTCGCCACCAGGGTCTGTCAACCTGAGGCTCCTCAAGCTTAAAAATTATATTTGCAGCTGCAATTGTGGCTCCCAACAACGCCATTATTTTTTTTGTGCAAATTAACAGTGAACAGTGAGTGTTGTTTCAAGATTGGTATGTACCCGTTTGCAATTTAAAACCACCTTTTTGCAGGTGCAAATTAACTCCTGACAAATGATGACAATTAACACGGATTTCTTTTAAAATTCCCTCGCAAATAGTCACAAATCATGCCGATCTTTAAAACAGTCGACAATCAATATACGTTCGGCAATCACATTAGCACAATTTCTTAATAATGAAATACACATAACAACCTATTGAAAATGCCAAAATCAATGCTAAATAACGTTTTGTTAATTAACACTGGCGTTATCGTTTGAAAATCCCCACAGTCTCTCTTGCATTCCTGACCAGATACTGGTAAAACTTTGCCCTCAATCTGAACCCTATGTGGTAAAACCACATTGATGTTTATGCCTCTAGCCTCATCTTCCCTGGCTATCTCTTTTTCCTGGTGTGCACAAGTGTCATGGCCACGTTGGTCATATACCTCATGTGAAGGCCGTCTGATAAGCCACTGAAATGAAAAGCTGTCTTTCTAAAAAATATATATATATATATATATATATATATATATATATATATATATATATATATATATATATATATATATATATAAGTGTACGTAAGGTTTTATACAATAACATAACTGCAGTATAGTTTAATTTAAACATTTTGCTATTGGCTTTTAGTTGTATGTCTTATCTAAAGTAGCCTGCATATCCACACAAGAGGTATAACACATAATTACAGGCAAACTGCAAGAGTGGGTGAATTAAATGCCACTGTTGTCTTTTTTATCATCAAATGTCAAACACTGACAGTACAAAATGTACAGAAATAATTACTCTCTCTTGAGATGCCCTACATTCACTTTCCTTAGAGTATGGCAACTCCCTTTTCAACTATTTTATATATATATATATATATATATATATATATATATATATATATATATATATATATATATATATATATATATAGTATTGGGTCCTGTCCAGTTGTGTTAAAGTCTTTGTTACCTTTTTTTTCCTCCCCTCAAATGTTTTTTTTTATCTGTTCCTGAGCCTTGCAAATTTTGATAACCTGCATTGATAGATATGTCGGCCGCTTTTGTTACTTCACAACAAAGAAAATATATATAGTGAAGAGGTCTGTTACTGGTATAGTCTTTTTCTTTGGGGGGATGAAAGAAAAAGAGAACATTCTTCTGTCTGTCTTGGTATATATTTTCTTGTTCTTCTCCCAAAAGAATTAAAGTCTTTTAGTTTACTTTATTTAAAAGGAGTGGTTAAAAAATGTTCTACACTATTTTCATTTTTTTTTAAAAACTGATGGCAGGGAAAAAGAGGCCTTACGTTTCACTGCACAGCTTCATCAGAGTTAATTAAGAAAAAAACAATAATTAGGATAAAGAAAATTCACGATTTTAAAACTGTAAAATTAGACTACAACAGAGGCAGCCAGTGGTCCCGACCACACTGCACCATATTTTTACTCGAGTGGACTGTCACAGAATGGTCCGGACCGCAGGATACAGAGTGCTACAACCCCTTCTCTTATTTTATAAATGTTTCGGGTCTTCTATTTTTATACACATTATACCTATATGTTTATTTGAATGTGGTTGAACTTAATCACATGTAAATAGAAATGTTTCATGAAAAACTAAAACATGTACTATGATATGCGTGGGAAACATTGATGCATACAAAACTAGGTCAATATGATTACCTTAGTGATAATGCGGTTTCATTTTCTAAATCGAATTACAAATATAGAAAATTCAGTACCTGTTGGTAAGGCAACAGGAGTCCCTTATGGAAAAAATTATATATTTACATATATTCAAAAATATAATGTAATATATTGATTCATATATTTTAATATATTTAAGATTATAAAATATATTCTACAATATATACCACTATATTGCAAACTTAGCTTAACAAATATATTGTATAATATAATGTACCAATATATGGCAAAACAGTTAATAAAACTACAGACTCCACATGAATTGTACTCAAAAATCCTTATTTTGATTATATAGTTGAATATAAAGTTATAAAAATAACTTAATACTGTAGAATAAAGTTTAACAATAAAATTGTGAAACTTATTTTACAATTAAACAGAATTTAAAGATACAATAAGTAATAGATGCAATTATTACAAGCCATAATAAACAAGTATAATACAGGACACTTGTGCGCACAAATTGTTTATTAGGAACACATTTGACACTGATCACAAAAAATAGTAATTTATGGGCAATGTACAATGTTACTATGAATATTAAATCAAGTACATTTATAGTTACCATTTCTTAGTCTCTTTAGGATTTGGATTCCCAAATGTATAAACTCAAATGCTTCTCCACGTTGCTTTAATTATTTGGAAACCATTACATTAAAAAAAATATTACATCTATATATATACAGTACTGTGCAAAAGTTTTAGGCAGGTGTGAAAAAATGCTGTAAAGTAAGAATGCTTTCAAAAATAGACATGTTAATAGATTATATTTATCAATTAACTAAATGCAAAGTGAGTGAACAGAAGAAAAATCTAAATCAAATCCATATTTGGTGTAACCACCCTTTGCCTTCAAAACAGCATCAATTCTTCTAGGTACACTTGCACAAAGTCAGGGATTTTGTAGGCATATAGTCAGGTGTATGATTAAACAATTATACCAAACAGGTGCTAATGATCATCAATTCAATATGTAGGTTGAAACACAATCATTAACTGAAACAGAAACAGCTGTGTAGGAGGAATAAAACTGGGTGAGGAACAGCCAAACTCAGCTAACAAGGTGAGGTTGCTGAAGACAGTTTACTGTCAAAAGTCATACACCATGGCAAGACTGAGCACAGCAACAAGACACAAAGTGGTTATACTGCATCAGCAAGGTCTCTCCCAGGCAGAAATTTCAAGGCAGACAGGGGTTTCCAGATGTGCTGTCTAAGCTGTTTTGAAGAAGCACAAAGAAACGGGCAACATTGAGGACCGTGAGACACAGTGCTCGGCCAAGGAAACTTACTGCAGCAGATGAAAGACACATCGTGCTTACTTCCCTTTCGCAATCGGAAGATGTCCAGCAGTGCCATCAGCTCAGAATTGGCAGAAAACAGTGGGACCCTGGTACACCCATCTACTGTCCGGAGAAGTCTGGTCAGAAGTGGCCTTCATGGAAGACTTGCGGCCAAAAGCCATACCTCTGACGTGGAAACAAGGCCAAGCTGACTCAACTATGCACGAAAACACAGGAACTGGGGTGCAGAAAAATGGCAGCAGGTGCTCTGGACTGATGAGTCAAAATTTGAAATATTTGGCTGTAGCAGAAGGCAGTTTGTTCGCCGAAGGGCTGGAGGCGTACACGAATGAGTGTCTGCAGGCAACAGTGAAGCATGGTGGAGGTTCCTTGCAAGTTTGGGGCTGCATTTCTGCAAATGGAGTTGGGGATTTGGTCAGAATTAATGGTCTCCTCAATGCTGAGAAGTACAGGCAGATACTTATCCATCATGCAATACCATCGGGAGGCATCTGATTGGCCCCAAATTTATTCTGCAGCATGACAACGACCCCAAACATACAGCGAAAGTCATTAGAACTACCTTCAGCGTAAAGAAGAACAAGGAGTCCTGGAAGTGATGGTATGGCCCCACAGAGCCCCAGATCTCAACATCATCGAGTCTGTCTGGGATTACATGAAGAGAGAGAAGCAACTGAGGCTGCCTAAATCCACAGAAGAACTGTGGTTAGTTCTCCCAAGATGTTTGGGCCAACCTACCTGCGAGTTCCTTCAAAAAACTGTGTGCAAGTGTACCTAGAAGAATTGATGCTGTTTTGAAGGCAAAGGTGGTCACACCAAATATTGATTTGATGTAGATTTTTCTTCTGTTCACTCACTTTGCATTTTGTTAATTGATAAATATAAACTATTAACATGTCTATTTTTGAAAGCATTCTTACTTTACAGCATTTTTTCACACCTGCCTAAAACTTTTGCAAACAGTACTATATATATATATATATATATATATATATATATATATATATATATATATATATATATAGCATATTTGAAGCTGTTTAAACCTGTTAGAATTCTATTATGTTTTTGTCAACATTTTCAGTTCAGATTTTTATGTTCCAAATAGTGGAATTTAAGACTGACCATTTCTGTTTTTACTATTCTATTAACCACCATTATATTATGTTGAGTTACACAAGGTGTATGTTTATCCAGTACTCACAGCTGGGATTAAAGACCCTGTAACAGGGCGAGGTGCCCTGTAGTACATTGTTTTGTTTATTTATTTTTAGATCGGGGTCTCCCCTCCGCCCCTGTGCAGTGTGCTTTTGTATTTGTTTTGTTTTATGATTTATTGATTGTATATGTCGGTGAAGCACCGGTTGTTTTGTTGTATTTATTTTAAAATGTATTTACGGCGTAGCCGTGTTTTGTTTTAAAATCCTCGTGGAAATGCGTGACTGTCAGCTGGCGATTATTGAATTAGCTGGCAGTCACGCATAGTCATGCTACCTGAGCAGACTGTGGCCGAGGGGTAATGAGAGAATTGCCAGCTAGTTAAACCCCTCAGCCACGGTATAAAAAGCCTGCAGCTCTCCATGTTCAGGGTGGGTGTTGTAGGAGTGGAGAGAGCGGAGCGGTCGTGTGAAAACGAAATGAAACTAAATTAAATTATAACATACAGGAACAGTGACAGCGACTGCCCAGCCTGACCTCTATGGTTTATTTATTATTTATTGTTTATTTTGTGTTCGAGATTTGTTTTTGTTTAACCTTTTATTTTGCTCTGTGAGCGTGTTCTTTTTGTTTAAATATTTATTTTATTTTTGTTATCAAATAAAACGGCAAACGCCAACTTTAAACTGCAGTACTTGCCGGGTGGTGTCAGTTTTTGTTCCTGCTTCTGCCGTGACGTCACCGCTCAGTCACCCTGCCACAGACCCTAATTGACACTATGTGTTATTTCAGGTATGGTATTTACAGTTTATGGTAATCAATGTCTGTAAAACCCCCCACATGATAACAGGTAAAACTATAAGAAACTTAATCAGTTTGTGTTAATTACAGTTTAAACTATAAGTATCTGTTACAATGCTGATTTTACAAGTCATTTTTCTATCTTTGGTCAGTAGCATGGTATGGTGGTATTTAATCTTGGACAAGGTACTTTGGTGGTCTGCATGCATAAACACAAGGAAACTGTGGTAAATCTATCAGCACACATTTGCCCTTGAACTCTGAAACATCAACGGCTTTTTTTTCTTCCCTGCATTTCTCTTTTTAAACTGGTTATATACTCCATTTTTAAATATGTAGCTTCATTAGTTCCAATTAATGAATTATGTGTTTTGTCATACACTTTGACTAATGCATAACATTTTGAGTTTCCTGCCTCTTCCAGTTGTATATATGAGTAAACTAATGCAATTCTATCATTCTGTAACATAACAGTGTAGCTAATCCTTTCACGACTCTGACATATGCTTGTGAGTAATAGGGCTGTTTGTTTACCAAAACACGATTGTATACTTTCACAATTGTATCAGATGTGACAGATGTTTTTTCACGAATAGCAAGGAGCTCCTCCCCAGAAAGACGCTTAGAGTGATGCTTTTCTATGCTTACAACTGCAGGAGATGCCCTAGTGGATTTTATTATAAAAACTACACTACACCATGCTGTTTACTAATTTGTTATTTACATTAAAAAAATACCTAAAAGCCTGAATAATTATTTTGGGAAATGGTCTAATTGTTATGTCTCATAAAAGAAGAAAGCCACACAATTGCACACCAAATCAGACATGCTTGTGCTGAAACATCAGTGTTTTCAAATCTGAAATGACTAAATAAGTACAATTTTAGACTGCAATCGAGTGTGCAGCGTTCTTCTTTCATGTTTGATTATATTAGGAAAATTTATATTAGGCTCTGTTGCCCTGCACCACCGTGCTGTTGTGTGCACATTTGTTTTTCAAAATGTAAATTTCATAATTTTATTAAGAATGTGGCTGCCATTTAAACTTAAGTTTGAAAATGCACACCTATATTTCTATAAACAAGTTTATATAGTATTTGCCATCACACTGTTTTAGTTTTTTCAAGTCTGTTGTTGTCGAACAAACAATTGTAAAGAATAAACCGTTCAAGAATGTATCTCAATTTCATTTAGTTCCTTAAAAACAACACCATTTGTTGAAATAATAGTAAAAGTATATCTGAAAATTCAAGAAGGCAAAACAGTAAGCAGTTGGTTGTTTTGTGTTTGAATAAATCTGGTTTTGCAGGTAATACTTTTGTGCTGTGCTTTTTATATAAGTCATTTCCTATGACTTATTCTAATTTGACCTTTGTACTAGTTTTACCATATAATTTGTTCTATGAACTTTTTTTTACTTATTAGTAAATGTAACGAGGCAACATGTTTCCATTAACACTGGAACTGCCTCTTCAGAACTACATTTTCTGTAGGGGGTCAGAATGACTGCATTGGTGGTTCTAGTGTTAATTTTATTAATAATCTTATAGTATTTTAAAACATGTATATCAGAGGACTGTAAATTGGGCATTTACATGTTTTACTGTTACATTATAATGTGTAAACATTTGACCATATATGTTGTGTGCATATATGCTATATACTGTATACAATACAGTACATTTCACAATATATTAATCAACCTATTGAAATATGGATTCATCATATATTTTATAGTGAACTACATTTAATGTATTTTAAATTGAGTGTATTCCTGTGGACCTGCATATACATGCAAATATGCTAGTGCTTCCCACTACTTATATATTAAGAAATATAATACAATATATTTCACAGTAATATAATTATATTTTACTATTATATATTCATCAATATATTGAAATATGGATTGATCATATGTTTTACAATGTAGTGGTCATTTAACTACATGTATTGCTGTGGACCTGCAACTGTTATACTTTACATATATACATATTTTTGAATAGGACCTCTGGCTCCTTGTCTCACAATTACTTGACAATATATTGAGAAATATATTATCCATTTTTTAATATATGAAAAGCGGCAATAATTTGTATATTATACAGTATATTTTTCCATATATTGCATTATATTTGACAGTATAATGAATCATATATTATTTATTATATTACATAATATATAATTAATATATTATTCATTATATTGTCCAACATAAAAAACATTATTTGATATGACGTTTTTTCTTTTAGTGGAACACTTTTAAAGTAGTCAAGCAAGTACATCAAACACAAAGAACAGTTTAATAAGCTAAAAACCTTTTTGACAAAAGTGACAATATATGGTATGCCAATATATTCAGACATATATTTTCTTTCCATAAGGGGTAGTTTTAACCATTTGTCTTTTCCTAGCAGACATGTCTCAAACACCTTCCACATGGCTATTGAAACACAATTTTAAAGTGGACTAATAAAAAGCATAAAAAAACAAAAGTAGCTTAATTCGTCATGAATCTCTTTTTTTGTTACATTGCTGAGATGCACAAAAGAACAAAATACGTTTTATTTAAAAGACAATTTAACATATCAAAAAACTTCAGTAAATTTAATTAATATATAGACACATCTTTTACTGAAGACACAGGCTGGTAACCTTGGGAAGAAAGGACTGGGAGAAGCGCATCTCCTCCCCAAAAGGTGTTTCAGTGAGGTGGCTGAACAAGATGGTTCCATCCCTGACGAAGGCCCCTGTTCAACGGACTGAGGAATGATCTCAGGCCCATCCTCAGTCCTTGCAGGGAGGGAACCACCTCTTTCTGCCGTCCCAAGTTCTACCCCTCCCTCAAATCAATCAGTGACAGTCACTGAAATGGGCTTCACAATCTCTGTGTAGCCCACAACTGCCTCAAGAGATGTTTCTGTTAGGGCTAGGACCCTTGTCGCCGCTAGAGAGGGAAACCTGATGCAGTTGTTCTGGGGACCCTCCTGTGCCCCCTCAGTGACCCCGACTGTGGCTGGACCATCAGTGGTGGGATCAGGGCTTTCTTGCACTTTTGTGCACAAGAGGAAGGCGCGCTGGCAGTGGACGGCAGGCTAACTTGCTCACTGTCTTCCTCCTCCCCCTCAGAGAGCTGAGCCTGCACCTTCCTCTTCCCGCTTAAACCACCAGATGCAATTTCCTGTCCCTGTCCGTGGTGTTTCGTTTTTTGTGTGCCTTTTCAGGGACTCCCTCTGATCCACCAATAGATGGCGTGATGGTGGGCTTTGTTGTCCCCTGCTTGGCCCCCCCAGAGGATTTGTCCCTCTATTTTGGGGAGGTTTTGCCCCGTCAGCAGCTCCCCATTTGAGCTTGAGGCACATCTTTTTTTCTGGTGCAGTGATAGCACTGCACTTCCATAGAGAATAAAGGATTACACAGTTCGTCCCTCAAGGGGACCACCTTCGCCACAAACGATCGAGAGGGTGTCTCTCAGGAGGCACCTGAGTCTGTGCCTCCTGGTTATCTTCTTAAATGGGGCTACATTTTGTACAGCCACCTGTGACCAACTCTTTGGGGTTTGTGGAGCTTGTCCACTCGTGTGTTGTTTGTTTGTTTGTTTGTTTGTTTGTTTGTTTAAATAATAAACAGAAAGAGAGACACCCCCTGCACTGGAAAAATCAATAGTGCAGGGGCATACACAAGACAAAACTACCTACACTGCGAAAGATAGCAGGGCAGGGGCACACACAAATACAAGACAAACGTAAACAAAAATTGTTTTTTCTCTCTCCTTTCCTTGTAACTCCCTTAAAATAAAGGGCAAGACAAAAGGTAGAGAGAAAGTAAAATACAAACAATTAAAAATAAGAAAAGGGGCAGAGCATGGCCTGCTTTAATTGCCTGCCCCTCCCCCACTCTGCACATGGCAGAATGGGGGTTTAAAACCAATACTTTAAAAAACAGTTTTGTGTCCAAAATAAAATATATAAAAACAAATACCTTTTAGGTAAAAATAAAATTTAAAGAAATAAGAAATGTCCCTCATGCATATGCAAACACACCAAGTGCAGGGAGAGAAAGATAGAAAGTGCCTTGCATAAGTATTCACCCCCCTTGGACTTTTCCACATTTTGTAGTGTTACAACCTGGAATTAAAATGGATTTAATTGGGATTTTTACCATTTGATTTACACAACATACTTAACACTTTGAAGATGCAAAATATTTTTTATTGTGACACAAAAGTTAATTAAACAAAAAAAGACATTTGTTGGTTGCATAAGTATTCACCCCCCTGAGTCAATACTTGGTAGAAGCACCTTTGGCAGCAATTACAGCTGTGAGTCTTTTTGGTTAAGTCTCTACCAGCTTTGCACATCTGGATCCTGCAATTTTTGCCCATTCTTCTTGGCAAAATTGCTCAAGCTCTGTCAAGTTGGATGGGGACCGTTGGTGAACAGCAATTTTCAAGTCTTGCCACAGATTCTCAATCGGATTGAGGTCTGGGCTTTGACTGGGCCATTCTAAGACATTCAGGTTATTGTTTTTAAACCACTCCAGTGTAGCTTTTGCTGTGTGTATAGGGTCATTGTCCTGCTGGAAGGTGAACCTCTGCCCCAGTCCCAGGTCTCTTGCATACTGAAACAGGTTTTCCTCTAGAATTTTCCTATATTTGGCTCCATCCAACTTGCCCTCAATCCTGACCAGTTTCCCAGTCCCTGACGATGAAAAGCATCCCCATAACATGATGCTGCCACCACCATGCTTCACCGTGGGGATGGTGTTCTCAGGGTGATGAGCAGTGTTGGCTTTGCGCCACACATAGCGTTTTGCGCTAAGGCCAAAAAGTTCAATTTTGGTCACATCAGACCAGAGAACCTTTTTCCACATGTTTGCTGTGTCTCCCACATGCCTTTTGGCAAAATCCTAACGGGATTTGATATGGGTTTTTTTCAGCAATGGCTTTCTTCTCGCCACTCTTCCATAAAGCCCAGCTTTGTGGAGTGTCCGGGTTATAGTTGTCCCATGGACGGTTTCTTCCATCTCAGCTGTGGATCTCTCCAGCTCCTTCAGAGTTACCATTGGCCTCTTGGTTGCATCTCTGACTAATGCCCTTCTTACCTGGTCACTGAGCAAATGCTACAATATTGTGTGCTATGTCCTTAGGATACCAGGGTACTTTTGAAGCACAACAACAGTGATGATGCTTGTTTATGTTTATATGATGGCAGTATCCTGAACAGCATAGCAGCACATACAAAATAACATGTTATAAATCAAGTTCCACAATCACAACGAAGGCTCAAATAATTAAACAACATACATGGATATTGAACAGAAATGCCAAATTCCGTCGGTTCCCTGAATGGCTCACTTGGTAAAAGTACTGCCACGTGGTGTGCAGGGTGAGTTATACAACCAGAGTTCGCAAGTTTGAATCCTGGTTGTGCGAAGCAGCTGGTCTTCGTTGGGGACTCCGGGGGGGCACCTCATTGGCTTTGGCGCTCCTGGGGTTGGGGAGGTGGGATCCGGCGTAGACTGTTTCTCCTCACCGCTTTGCAGTGGCCCCTACTGGCCAGGCACCGAGTGAGCATGGGCAGAAATTTGCTGGACTGGTCTTTGTCCTCAAGAGGTCAGTAGCTGCAGACATCCACTCCCAGGTGTGAAAAAAGACACAGATTGGCTCGTGGGATAGGAGGACACTCACTGAGCCTTGGGTCCCTGAAATAATAATAATAATTGGGCATTCCAAATTCGGAGAAAATCAGGGGTAAAATAAGTCTAATTTTAATTTTTTTTAAAAAGAAAGCAAGTATTTGGTTGTAGGTGGTTATACTGCTCCCCTAAACTAGTAGCAATGTTAATGGGAGATATACACCAATTACTGTTTTTGTGGTCGTGCTTTGACCTAATCCAAGTGAAGGGGAGTGGTTATGAACATGCTGAGTCAGAGTACTTGGCTATTCACAGTTGGTCATTTGTCTGTACACATCTATCTAGATAACTTTTTAATGTTTATTTCTGTATTAATAACTTTTTCTAATACAGAATGACTATTTATTTATTGCTTAGCACCTTTTATTAGAACCTGTACCCATTTAGAATAGAACTGTTTTTTAAATAAACAAAATATTAGAACCTTGCATGAACTGTTTGATTTGGACTTCATGTGATGGATTGATCTGTGCTGGAGAAGTTGAAATACATTTCCCCTTGCATCCTACGCATTGCTGCAGGAAGGGACAGGAATCGGTATCCGAAAGGTCTATAGCAGGCTTAGGGGTGTACGATTTAAAGAAAGTCCTCTGAAAATCAAGGCAGTTATTGTGTTCACCATGATGTGCCAGACAGACTGATATGGTCTACCTTAAAACTAAGGAATACCCAAGATGCCTTGAATTGAATTCCCCAGTTTAGCTTTAGTGGGTGTTTGTCTCCTTTAAGAAAAAAATGATGCTTATGGCTTTGTGAATTTCTCCCACTGCAGTGAAGATTATTTTACAGATGAACTCATGGAAATCAAATGTCTTACATTATTTTCCTAAGCACTGGTGACATCACTCAGTATTTTCAAGAGGGATGAGGGCTCTCTGATCTGCAAATCATGGTGAAGTGTAATCATGGCAGAAGTAATCACCCAAGCTTTCCCCCAAGGGAATAGGGCAGCGTCTGATTCAAAGAGAGCGCTCTCTCTAACCATTAAAAATCCCAAGTACTTTAACTCATAATTCCAATGCTGTCACCCCTTAGCCGGTTTCTTACATGGAAAGTCCCGAGGGGGAGATAATATTTATTTCATGTGTATTTTCTATCTTAAACCAATCAACAGAAATAAGCTTTCAAGTACTGTTTTAACTATCAGATTAGTATATGACCCAGATGGGCCGCTACCTACTTTTCACCTGTTGAATTGTCACAAGAGGCACTAAACCATTTGATCCTATTAATTGAGTTGTGTCTTTATTATCAAAGAGCACAAAGTTACTAGGTTACTAAGCATTTTGGAACTTTTGGTAGAGAACATTTTTTAAAAGTTGTTTTTTTCATTTGAAAACCAATCTGATAGGCTGACCTAATGAAAGAAAAAAAAACTGTTAATTAAAACCGACTAAAATTCAGTGTTTTGTGTAATAACCCCTTCGGTGCTAGGGAGCGTACATCCTCCCATATACCGCATTGTCCCGCAGGCTGCGTGAAACCAATCGCTTAAAAAATGTTAGAAAATGTGTGGGAGGGTTTAACCTCTCGAAATATGTGATTGGTTTATCGGTCACGTCAATCAAACAATGTATGATTGAAGTCTAAACTAGCCTATAGGATTTGTTCATTCTGGAATCCAGGAAGTCATCAGAAGTCAGGTGTGCCCTGCAGGCTGTGAGTAACCAATTGCTAACAAAATTTTAGGACATGCGTGGGAGGGTTTAGTCTCTCAATATGTGTGAATGGTGCAACTGTCACGTCAATCAAACAATGTATGTGTAGCGGGTGTCACTGCGCTGCACCAGTTATAACATCCCATTTGTCACTCCTGGAATGAATCAGCTTTAGGTTGTGTTTGTTTAAGTAAAGAACCTCAAACCAGTCTCAGGTTCCCTGTGTTGCTTTATTTTTCCCACGTTGTGAACATAAAACATGAAAGGAATGAGTGGTCGCCTCTCACAACAGAGCCACCTCCTTCACAATCGTTACTGACTGCGCTACTGGTGCATTGCTGAACACATCAAATGCAGACCATACAATATTAAATCAAAATATAATCTGCATAACAATTACAATACAATTTTAAACCAAATAACAAAAATACATATTAAACATTCACATACATATATACAAAACTCATATTATGGGGAATAATTAATAAAAGGAACACGTGGTTAGGCCCAAACAAAAAATACAAATATAACATTTAAACAAGTTTCCAACACAATTCATCCCCAAATATCACTTTCTATATCTTCCGATTGTCATTCCTATTACCCTTTACTATATTTAATACCAATAAAATATATTAATTTTAATATATAAAACTGCCGTAATGTAATTTTCCCCAACCAAATAAATCGAATTACATCAAAAAAAACAAACCATATCCCATCTAATATTACAATGTACAATTAATTAATAATCACATTTAAACCAGACAATGA
The DNA here is from genome assembly GCA_030684275.1 of Acipenser oxyrinchus oxyrinchus. Classification (NCBI taxonomy): domain Eukaryota; kingdom Metazoa; phylum Chordata; class Actinopteri; order Acipenseriformes; family Acipenseridae; genus Acipenser; species Acipenser oxyrinchus. The sequence continues at coordinate 26,479,201 of CM060258.1, forward strand.
ATATTTTTACAAAACAACAGAGCTTGTTGGAAAAACATCTTGCCTCCTTCACAGGTGTCACTGACTGGGAAGGAGGAATTGAAATGGCTATGCTTTCATTACCACAGACCAAAGTATTTTTCCTTGCTTAACACAGGATGTTGGATATATTTTTACTTTTTCCCCTACATTTACCAAAAGGAGTCAGTCCACCCACATACCCAGCGAAGCTCTTGTAATACCTCAAAAAGAACAGTAGAGGGCACTATTTGCTTATACCTTATAAACTGTCAGACTATAGACCTGGGTAATATACAAAACAGGATTGCGCTCACTGGTCTGCTCTGCCTTGTCTCTTGCTGGCCGCGTTAACTCTGTAAAGATGTACTCATATTTTTAGAACATAAGAACATAAAGTTTACAAACGAGAGGAGGCCATTCAGCCCATCTTGCTCGTTTGGTTGTTAGTAGCTTATTGATCCCAGAATCTCATCAAGCATATTTACTTAATATTTGTATGGTTATTAAAATAGTTAGATATAAAAATACTTATTGCAAGTTATAAATTATTGTATCGGGCATCTATTTTATAGTAAAAGCAACAGAACATTTAACAAGAAAAGTCCATAACCTGTGTTACAGTTGGGTCACCAGCCATTAGATCCTGTATGACCTCAAAGAATTCCCATGAGGTACAACCTCTTCCAGTCTTGCTACTATTGTCTCGGATTGTTTTGTACCTGAAGGAAATTAACATTTTGGAATGTACTTAGTTAATGCATTGTTAACCAGGAACTGGTGGTACTGGTCAATATATACATAATGTATGTAGTAAGTAAAAGTTGTCAATGTTTCTTTATATATATATATATATATATATATATATATATATATATATATATATATATATATATATACACACACACACACTGCTGTGCAAAAGTCTTAGACATGTTGCATTGTTCTACTCTGATGCATTATGAGTAGGGCTTCTGTTTTTCGGGTTTTATTAATTGTATTTTTCTGTGCTTATTTTTAACTATTTGGAGTTTTATGTAAATCTTTTTTTTTTTTCGGGGCTTTCGTTTTTGATATACTGTATGAAATTGATGTTTTTGGTTACTTTCATAAATGCTTGAGCATTTTTTTTCTGTCAAAATATGTATAGTAGTAACTCGACAGTACTTGCACACTTAAATTGTAACTTCTTTCCTTTGCTGTCTTCCACAATGAAATCCTTATGGTCACGGGCAAATTATTCCGAGATTTTTGTGTGTAGGCATTTTTGTACATTTCGCCACAATTCTGTTTTAAATCCTCCGTATAAACTGTAATACAGCTTTAAATCCTGCTAACAAGCCTTCCTCCTGGTTGTAATCTTGTTTTAAATCTCGCAAGCGGAGTCTCCAATGGAAATGTAGGAATGTGCTGTCACTCAATAGTTGGGACGGGTTTAAAGTATTCAGAACGAATCAATGATAGATAGAAGCCAGGAAGGCGGGACATTGCCCAGCAGCACTGGAAATGTATTTATTATTTTTTTGTTGTAGTAGGTTTTATTTTTTAATGGGAAAAGGGTAAAGTCAATGTGAATTGATTAACCATTTCCACCGTGTTTCAGGTGTTTTCCTGTGTTTATTGGTTAGCCACCATTTTTAATTTATTTTGTATCGGGGGTATTTTATTGTGTTTTATTGGTTAAAACCAAAAATCATTTTATTAATAAACAAAACAAAATAAAAGATTTAAACAAACAACAAAACAGAAACCAAAGGGCACGAGGGCCAAACGAATAAACAGAAACAAGTATATCTTATTATAGCAATTGTTCGTTATATTCTCCTCGGTCTCTCTCTCTGCTCCCCGTACTCTCCTCTCTACACTCAACCCCGCAGCATGGACAGCTGCAGGTTCTTATACTCTGGCCGAGGGGTTAACTAGCTGTTAATTATCTTATTACCCCTCGGCCACAGTCTGCACGCGTTTAGTAAGGATGCGTGACTGTCAGCTAGTTAAATAATCAATAGCTGATCAGTCACGCATCCTCACGAGGTTTTTAAAATATACAAAAACAATAAGAAATACGCGGCGCTGTTATCTGCGCTGCAAACAATAATATAAATAATAAATAAATACAGGGGCGGGACACTCCGCCACAAAAGCCTATACTAGTGTTTTCTACTATTATAACAACCTTGACTTGCATAAGAAGGAAAAACATTGAGTGAAATAGCTTGCATCACTTGGTTTTCAAGGTGTGGTATCCAAAGCATAATCAAAAACCCAGGGCTGATATGGAAATAATTGGTCTAAGTTTGGCTATATTTCTCAAATGGTAAAAAGATACTTTAGTAACTTCCCTAATATGAGTCTGTCTCAAATGATATATCAGGATCAAAGATGTCCCCTAAACTCTTAATTTCTATTTTAAGTTTTGATGAGAGACTGCAAGGGTCAAGCTCATGTAATCCCACATTTTCTTTTAGTTGGTTCTGTGAGCCCACTAGCATAACCTGTTTTATCTGAATACAACATTAGAAAAGTCTGTGACATCCAAAGCTTGATGTCTGTAAGACAAGTAGCTAATTCCTGGCTTTAGGGACAAATATAGCTGGGTAATATCAGCATAGCAATAGAAGTTTACTCCGTGTCTGTGGAGTATGTCACCTAATGGTAGCAAATATAATGAAAACAACAAGGGACCTAGAATGGAGCCCTATGGAATACCACAGACAACTTCCAGTAATGACAATTTTACCTCCTCAATAGAGACTAACTGAAACCTATCAGAAAGATAAGATTTGAACCAGGATAGGACAAGGCCAGACAGTCCCACTGTGCTTTCAAGATGATTCAGTGGGATGGAATGGTCTACAGTATCAAAGGCAGCACTTAGATCAAGAAGAATTAAAACTGATGAAAAGCCAGAGTCAGTGCTTATCAGCAGATCATTCACAACTCTGACAAGGGCCGACTCGTGCTATGTGCAGCACGAAAACCAGACTGAAACTTCTCGAATAAGAGTTAGAAATTTTTGTAATTGAATTGCAACTGTCTCTAGAACCTTATCTAAGAATGGTAGGTTGGAGATTGGCCTATAGTTATTGAGAACTTTAGGGTCCAAATTGTGTTTCTTAAGCATAGGCTTTACCACAGCTACCTTAAGTGCTGAGGGAACTATACCGGAGGAAAGTGAACCATTTATAATTTTTCAAATTCGGGTATTAATAACTCCAAGAACATCTTTTAACTAGCTATGTCAGTTCCTGTGACAGTAGCCTCAACAATTCTAAAGAGTTAGAATCATAATCAGTGTCAACATGAAGGTTAAAATCACCCAAGAAAAGAATCCTATCATATTTGACTGTGAATATAGATAGCAGATCCCCTAATTAATCATCTAATACATTTATCTATTGTGTGTGTGTGTGTGAGAAATACATGTGCCATAATATTTTTTTATAGATAATTGCCAAGACTGCCCCAGTTATTTTCAGAATTTTTAGCTGTGTCAGATACATTTACAGGTGTATAAATTCCCCTAACTATTTCTAATATATATATTATCTATTTTATTTTTTAAATTTTTTGGTGTATGTGAATGACTTGTGTCATATATATTTTTTTTATAACATTTAGCTGTATTTTTGTTGTGAAACAATTGTCATATATTTGCCAGACTATCCCAGTGAATTTCAGATTTTTATTTTTTTGGTTTTTTACATTTTATTGCTATATATTAGAAGTACAGTAACTACTGTAAATTAAATTATAAATCTTTTATTATTAAGGTTCTTCATTTTTTTGTTAAATTGTGTGTGTACTGTAAGGATTGATCACATTACATACAGTATATAATAATATGATCAATTCTCAGTTCCTCTTTGATAATTCCACTAGATTTTCTTTGCCTACAAATGGCACGCAAAAGGTTGCACCCAGAGGAGGTGGCTAGGATTGTGATGGAAACTGACAGGGAGTCTGAGTAAGACCTTGAACTGATTTCATCTGGCAGTGACTAACCCCACTGACACCCCCAGTGATGACACCTGTGCCACTGAGGAAGAGGATTCATCCTCTTCCACAGAAGAGCCTGTTGGAGATCCAGAAAGAGAGACTGAGGAACAGCCTGCATGCCCCAGGAAGCCAAGAAGTGTGCCAGTGTACAATTAGAACCCCCACAATAATGTACAGCCAGACATACCACCCTTTATTGGTACTCCAGGACCAAAGGTGGATACTGCTGGCTTTTGCCATGCTAAATGTGGGGAGGTGCCACATGCCAAAGTCGGAAGAATTAACATGGGAAATGTCTGCCAGGGTGTCTTGTTTTGGGGCCTATTGTAGCCAGGAACCTTATGTTTGGTATCCCTGCAAACCATAGAACCTGCAGAATGTGGACATTTACCTTTGCAGTTCATGTATATTGCTTTTGTGGCACAACATTGGGAGAAAAAAAGTACTGAGGCACAAAAAAAGGAAATATATGCAAGTCAGTCAAATATTGTACTTTTATTCCAAGCAAAATAATGTTATAGTTTGCATTTTGTATTTTTCTAGTTTTAAAAATATATATATAGTTTCCATATGCCCCAAAGTTCACACTATGAAAAATGGTTATTTGACCTAGCGATATTCTATTTTCTAATGCTTATTTTTAATAAAAATGTTTACGCAGCCATGGCAGAAACATAACTTTTGTTTTTTTTTGTTTTTTTAGGCAGTTTGTCTCATTACCATGTTAAGAAATAGCTTTTCCAGGGATTTAGTAACATAGAAAATGTGTTTTGTCATTTTATTTTACATTTAACCTACAATTTCACAATCAGTTGACCAGATATGCTCAAAACAAAACTGAAAAGGTCAGATTGTCTGAAAAAAAAGTTTTCCCATGTTTCTTTTAGAGACTTGTGAGATATTTGACTTTGAAATGATTCAGTCCCAAATTAAGGAAAAACCTATAGCACTGAGGGTTCTAAAAGCCCTAGCAGTGAAGGGGATAATTTTTAAAAAGTCACTGATGTGTTGGAGAGCCACATTTGTTTGAATTGTCTTGTTCACCTTTTACTGTCTGGAGTGGATCCGTAAAATATGCGATACAGCGTTAGTACTCGGTAGGGCTGCCACCTTTCCACAGACCAAACCAGGACATATTTCTGAGTCAGCCAGCTCTATCAAAACTGTAATATACTGTAATACAGTTTAACACAATACCACCAGATCTCTGTACGAATCAATAATCGTACAGTATACACAGAATTGTGCTCTTGATATTTCTAGTAATTGAACTTGCAGAAAAATACTAGCTACATCATGGTACGTTGGAGTCTAATTTTACCTGAGACAAGCAGCTGTGGTGATGAGTAATACCGTGGTAATCAATGCAATTTCTGAAGCAACAATCCTTTTTTTTTTTTTTACAAATACTTTTTCCAGACAGTCACTGCATTTCTGAGCCTGAAAAACCTGTTTGTGACAGTCAGAATTATTTTACAACCGTTACGTCATGGCAAATTTCGCCCCCCCCCCCATAATACATATTAACTAACGCTATTAATACATGTTAAAAACTACAAAACAATGGCACTATCGGTTGTGTGTCGGTAAAAAGAGACAATGAGTCAAAATGTACTCAAATTTGGTTCAGGTTTTTCAATGTTACAAATAACTGAGCTACAGCTAAATCTGTAAAGCATATTATACATACACACACGCATATGTATGGTTTAATTACAATTATATATTGTAATTAAACCATATTTTATGTATTTACTGTAAAGGTTATGTAGCTGTCACCAGTCGTCAAAGCACGAGGCTGCTTAATCTAAGATGTTATTTATAGTAAATTTTTGGTTTACCAGTAGCCAACTACGCCACGTGGTGATGGTCAGGCACCAGGACCCGAATTTCAACAAGCTTACACAGGTTTGTTTTAAAATGTGACAAGTTGAGAACCACCACAGACGCTAACCACACCAAGAGGCAGACACAAATTATATGGTATAAAACAGTTTATTAAAACAGCACAATAAACCAATAAGTAAAAATCACAAAATAAAAACCCAAAACATAACACCCACGTCAGTGGCTAGGGCGTAAAGTAGCAAAATAAAAAAACCCCACTACAGTGACTAGGGAGCAAAATAAATGAAGTGAAACCCTCCGGTAATAGCTAAAGAGCTAGCACTTCAATTCACTCAATCTCCACTTGAGTCCCCAGGGGCAGGTAAACAGCATCTTCCCAGCTCCACAAAATCCCTGTCTTCCATACCACAACCAGGACAGTCCCCCATTAACATGTGCCCTCTCCTGGAGGAAAGGGAAGGAAAGAAAACACAGCAGCAATAATCTGTTCCAACAACACTTAGTTCTTCTCAATCACACACCTTGCCAGATAGACTAAAAAGATGGCAATTTAAAGGAAGTCAATTAAAAACATATCTAAAATCCCACAAAGAATAAAAGCACTTCCAATCAGAATCAATACAAAATAGGAAGAAAGGGTGCACCAGGGTCCACTGTAACAACTAGGGTTGCTGACATTTATAAAATCATACCGCAATTTCCATTGCCCAGCAATTTGCTTAATACACCCAGTTATCTAGGTAGCAGCCACAATCCAACGCAGCTTCAACCAATAATTCCAGTTCCAGTTCCGGTACTCCAGTACTTCAATCAACAATCCCAAGGTGCACCATTATTCTTCTCCCCAGTTCTCATCCTCTGTATCCCTCTGTATCCTGGTGTGTGTCTTGTATCCTGGCATGTCTCTCCCAGTTCATGCTGTGCTGCTTATAAACCCAGTTGGCCACTCCTATTCCTGCTCAAAACCAATCAGACACCCCCAATATCTAATTGGCACTAGCACTGACTCAAAAAACTACAATTAAACTAAATTACATTTCCCAAAATTGATGACGTCACACTCCTGCTTCTCCTCAGTAGTACTCGGGCTCAGCCATATCTTAATAAAAATCCAATGTTCTTTTACAGGTGAATGCTATTCTCATTTTGCAGATACTGTATGTTTATACGTTTCTAACCAAAGCACAACTTTGAGAAATTAGGCAGGGGACAAATCCTGTGTAGTAGAGCCTTGCTTCCTGACCCAAGCCCGATGGGACCCGACAATATGTGTCGGGTTTGGGTCAGATCGGGCGTAGTTTGTATGTTATGGTTCGGGATTAGGTCGGGTTAGTATTATCAGTGAGTGGATTATGGCGATATTTTGAAAAACCACTCGCCATGCACCACAGGTTCTTTGAGAAATTACCTCTCTTAATATCATCTCACAAACCCGCTTGTTCATTTTGTGCAGCCTGTCAAATGCTGCATGGCCGGGCTTTACTAAGTAACCACAGGATATAATTAATTTCCAACGCAACTAACAACCAATAATCATCTGCTGATAAACTGACATTTTGTGCGGCCTGTCAAATGCAGTGTGGGCGGTCTTAATGGGATACACTTCAGTTGCAGAAAACCAACATCATGAAATTTTAAGTCAGTCTTAGACAAATGCACACACAAAAAAAGCCAAAAAACACCAAGTGCAACTAGTGAACTGTTTTGTTCCAGTTAATGATACAAAACGTATTTGTCCTGTACAGTAAACTATATGCATTTGTTTAAATGTAAAGAATGACTAAACGTACAGTATTAAAACACTGCTCTTTAATTCACTGTTAGTTTTCTTTCTTTATTTCTCACACTCGTAATGTGCTGTCATAGGCACACGTGAAACTTGGTTTATATCATGACCCGCTTTATATCATGATTGCCGTGCGGGCATAATTCGTCTATATATAGGCTGATGGAGTAAAAATATATCTAATGGGATAATGTGTAGCAGTGGAACGTTCCATTGCTGGAAAGGGTACATCTAAATCCACGACATTGTATTCAGCGATAATAAAAGTCCATGTGGCTTTGTATAATGCAAAACTTGCTGAAATATGACAGCATAAAAACAGGAAATTCATCTCTGCAGGGGCACACTGATGTATTCGTCCTGTAGCTGTTTTAAAAGGCATAGTTGTGGTGTAATATTTGTTGTTGAATGTTAATTTAGCGGTTTGATATGATATAGGCTTGTCCAAAATGAGTATGCGAATTTGCAAGAGCATCTTCTGTGTGGTGATTTATGGTAACAAAGTTTTGAAGAAGCCTGTTATCTTCTTTTAAAACATGATGTGTTGGATTACTAGGAAAGGAAGTAAATGAGATGATTAATGAGGGTGATTTTTTTCTTTATTTAATTATGTTTTAACTGGAAACCAGGAATACTCTACACTGAAGGTACTTAGTTGCAATAGTGTATGTCAGGAATATATTTGTAGAGATGGTCGGGTTGGGTATGCAAATATTTCAACGGTCTCGGGCTTGGGCTCGGGTCGGGTTCGGATTTTGTTTGGTTGGGTCAGGCTTGGATCAGGTTTTAAATTTAGGCCCGAGCAGACCTCTACTATATAGAGTTGTAGTCTGAGAGAAATATGGCGTTGCATTGTTGTGTGATCCCGAGAAAAAAAAAAAAAAAGTATTTTTTCTCATCTTTGCTTCTTTGGGAAAGCGATGAAGAGTGGGAGCAGAAAATAATTAGAGACATCGATCCTAATTTTCAGGTAAATAACAAGAATCATCCAGTTTACCACACACAGATCTTCTAGACTTTTTTTTTAACAATAGTCTAAATTTTAAATATTAATAAATAATATTTAATTTAACATTTATTAACAACTTACCGCACTGAAACTTTTGCATTGGTGAAAAATATAAATATTGCTTTATTTACTTATATATTTCTTTCTCCAAATACCAATAAGATTGTAGATACAACCTATTTTTAATTTGTTCTGGGAAATTCTGACCCTTAGCTGCATTGACATCTCACTGTCCGAAGTTAGAAGTTCCTCCTGTGAGGTCCTAGCCAGCATTCCTAGGACAGCTTGAACCTGCTTAGCCCCTTGAAGCTCTGGGTAATTATTATTAAAGAAAGGGATAATGAATGACAGCCCTGCTGTGTTAGCTGTGACACTTATTGATGAGAAGCTGCAATGGCTTGTGAAATCTGTCACAGACTTGTCATTGAGGGAATTGACTGATATTTTTAGACAATTCAATTAGTGAGGAACAACGGTCATAATGGCGAGACAACCCTGCTCAATGTAAGGCTGTTTTAAGAAGCTTTGAATCCCACTTCAGGTTTTGAAAGAGAACTTCACTTTTAAAAATAACTTTCTAATCATCTCGAAGCAAAGCAACATTCTCATCAGTTCTTTATTGTTTTGTTTTAATAAGTAATGCCAGTTTTTTGTTGCCATTTATAGTGCCCCACCTGAGCGTAATATGCTGTAGAAAGGAAACCATTTAGGGTCTGTCACAGGGTGGCTTTGTGAATGACATCAGGCCAGAAAGCAGTACACAGAGACGCAATGGCAGCGTTCAGAAGGTTTATTGAAACAAATAAAAGTTTTAAACAGAAAACAGGACACGGCACAAGCGGCCAAAATAAACAGACAAACAAAACGGACTAACACTAAACAATGGACGGACAGACAGACAAACACGGTGAGTAAAATAAACAAACAAGTATCGTGCTGGTCCTACCAGCACGCAGTACCCCGAGTGATTGAAAAGTGGATCTATATATACTGTTGTGCTGGGATTCAATTGCCAATTAATTATTCACTTGAATCCCAGCACGTGAATTAATCTGTGCAACCCCCGTGCTCACATATTAAATACTTTAAATGCACGTGAAGTGAAGTGCAATCCCCCGTGCCTAATGTACAATTATAGATTTTTAAACACTCGTGCTCATTACCCAAATTATATCCTGTGTACCAACTGCAATACACCAGCATTTACACTCTACATACAACATAAAACACAAACATACACAAAGCGGCGGGGCCCATTGCCACAGGGTCCTATTATCTGTAACACAAAAAGTCAATGGGAAGAGAGAACCAAATACAGTACTATCATCAAACATAAAAATACATTATACCCTATAAATCTGCATAATATTTTATATATTTTTATTATCCATTTACGGGCTCGGTTCACAAAACTTTAATGTTTTATTAAGGACTTTTTTTTAAGTGTTTTTAAACATTCTCTGTGATTAAACAGTGATTTGAAAAATATAGAATAACCCCTTATCTGTTGTGACTTGTTTCAGTAGTTCAGGACACACCCCACGACACAATGATTAGATAAACAAACTTTATTTTTACCCACTCAGGATACAGGTGTCAATGCTGCGAGTAGAAAATGGTGATGGTGACTGTAGGATTAAAAAAAGTGAGAATTGTGATTGAATCCAGCCCAGATTGGGATCTGCTGCCTGGCCATTGGATGAGGCAGAGACCCCAAAAGAAAATGCGAGCAGGCTTAGTGCCATGAAAGGTGAATTTAAAGTGCACAGTTGGGTTGACAAGGAAACATTTAGCACACAGGAGAGGAAAACAAAACCCCTAAATTATTCAGGGGAAATAAACCTCTGTGAATCCATGGCTAAGTGAATTGCCTTTCCTCCAGGTAAACAATCTGGGGACTAAGGAGAGGGTTGTGAAAAAAGCGAGTTAAGTGCGTTTTGAAAATCGAATACAATAGAATGTGGCATCAGGCTCATTGAGTTAAACAAGTGTAAGAATACATCATATTTGGCAAATTGAACCCCTTTTTTAACATGTATACCCAGTTCATTATGTTGTTTACACAGTCTGCTCTGTGCCTTTCTATAAAACAGTTTCATCTTAATCACAAATTGAGTCAGATTAAATGTGACACTGCAGTGATAACTCTAGTGCTGCTGTCTTTCACAACACATTCACAGAAGGTGGCCAGTCTGTAACGCTGTATGTATGAACTGATTTTTAATTAACCCCTTATCTGTTGTGTTTATTGCCAAATGACTAATGTGGTGGGGTTTATTACGATATTAAATGCCCTCATCAATCATCACAAAATAGCTATTAGCAAAGCATTCATGCATCATCAGGCTTGGAAATGGCATTTGATAAAATAAGTCAGTTATCACCAAGCAACTCAGTGTATGTCATTTATCATTTGTGACATGGTTGTTTGTGAGATATCAAGGTTTGCATTAACATCTCCAGGCTTTGTCTAACTATTTGCAGCAGTGTTATTGGGTCAACTGTGTTTTGCATGTCTTATTAGACTCCTGCTACTACAAGTATCCATATCCTATTTTTTTACAGCAATTGTAATTCAATCTTGACACTGTTTTAGTCTCCCTTCAGCTGAAATGTGGGACAGATGGAATCCCTGCATGTAAAATTCAATGTTCAGAATTGATGGACAGCCTAAATTGATGGTCAAGAAAGTGAATCTTTTTCTGTTGCTGTGCTCATAAGGAAATAAGGAACTGTAGTTCTCTATGAATAATGAAAGGATACATACAGTATATATAAGGATACATACACTATATATATAGTTGTAGTTAATTATATTTTAATGCTTAATAAAATGCATGTTTTAAGGATCCCTGAGTGGGTAAAAAAACAACAGTGTAATGTTCAGGGTGAGTCATACAGTCAGCCCAGTGCCGGTTGGAGTCCTGCCTTTTAATAGCTGCTGATCTTGGCTGGGGATCCTATGAGGAGCATTGCATTGATTCCCGTAGGGGAGGCAAAATAGTCGTAGGACTGCTTCACCTCAACACACTATAGCTGTTGCTACTGGGCCGGCACTCAGGTAGCCTTTGTCCTCCAGGGGCTGGTAGTTTGCTGTGCGTAAAGAATAGCTGGCACATTTGCGGAAAAATTGTTGTAGTGGCTGCATGCAAGTACAACCAGTAATGCATCTCACATATAATCATTTTAGACTTACCTGCTTTCTCACCACACCAAACAGTCTATTTTACACCAACTAGTAGCCGACAATGCCTGCTTTACAAGTCAAATCATTCAAAATCCAAGCTCCATTTAGCATTACGCAGCAGACAGGGTTATCCTATTCACAATCTGGGGAGATCAATAACATGCGGCAGCAACACAACAGATGAAGCCAATAAACACAAAACACTGCAACAAAATATATATATAATGTATATGTGAATTGGAAGGGATTGTAATACCATGAAGAATGGAACAAGATGCACTAAACCACCTGAGATCTAAGACCAATAGGAACAAGAATCCAAATCAGAATTCCATGGAAATCTATAAGTAAAACTTAACAAACCACAGAGATACAAATAAAACAGCACAGAAGATCACAAGAAAAAATTAAACCCTGCCTCACAGCTAAGTCACTTAAAATGGACAACAGTTAACAGGAGAACTCTGAAAATAATCACGATTTTAAAACCAGCAAAGAAACACTGCTACACAACCTCTGTTGAAAAGAATAAAAACTGGGTGAGAACACTGGAATGAATACTTTTAACCACCCAGCTGCCCATTTATTTTGTCAATATCCATGTCAAAAATGTTTTTATTTTTTTATTTTTTTGAGGATTTTTCATTATTGCCGTCAAATAAGCAGTTTGGGCAATTTTCAAAACAATTTTTACAGGGTGATGTGGTAAACTTACTTTCTATATTCCACAGTTTCGGGTACTGGTGTGTATCGCTGTTATATGCATTGTTATCTTTGAAGTGTACTTTGTTTCCTTACAACCCCTTATAACATCAACAAAGAAATAAATGCCCTCATCTCATTCTCTGTAGCTAGCTGACATCCATTTTTTACTCCCAGCTGTGCTATCTATGGATGGGCCGGTCTGTCAAGCACATTTCTTAGGGACTGCTGCCATCTGCCAGCGAAAAACAAAACTGCAGACTATAGTACGATATAGTCTGCTTATTTATTTAGTGTACCACGTCGAAAAGATGTGTGAAACTTTGCAGGAGCAAACAAAACTCAGTTCAACACTGAAGACATTGAGAAATACTTCTAGTCAAAACATTTGCCATATAATTTCATAGGTTTATTATTTTAAAGTTATGGATGGGAGACTCATTTATATTTGTTACTCGGCATTAACTTTCATCATTATGAAAAAGTGTGTCAGGCAACATCATCAACTGATTTGGCACTCATTAACCATGGTTAACCATTGCCAGACAGTGCTTGGTATATGGCACCACAGACAAACCATGTTAACCCAAACAAATGTTCACTATCCGACCATGGCAATTGAGAAGCTGAATGTACACCACAACCAGTCATAGTTCTACCATAAGGTGCCATGGTTTACTGAATGTCTGGGTATAAAGTAATGCAGGTATTTTAGTGTAGTATTGATTTATGAGGGATTTGAATTTTCAAACTACAAATTACAACCAATTTGGGAATTATTCTGGGGAAATATTATGAAGCCTCTTTTCTAAAAAAAGGTTTTTTTTATCTGAAGAGCTCTTTTTTCCTTGGGTGTTATACTTAAAGTCCAATACTGTCCAAGTCCAGGTATTAAAAAGAAGTATGATTTAATGGTCATGCCTTTATTTTAATTTTGTGAGAATCAACTATATTAATTATTTAATACATTACTAAAAATATTTCACTGTTTCTTAGACAAAGCAGCTTGATTTATTGCATATGTGGAGAACGTGATTCATTGTTGTAATCTATATAAAAATCTAGGATTGCTACCTAATGTGAACTACTTTCACAAAAGAGTTATTGGCAAAACATATTGACATACTTAAACTATTTATTAAATCTGTGCACAAGTTCCACCTTGTTAGCAAGATCTTCAGTAGTTAGTGGATATCCATCCTGTTTAACTGCACTGTCCTGGCTGGTACTTCTTGTTCAATACCTGCATTCAGTGTTTGGGTTTATGTGCATATATCCTCATCCTCTTCCTCTTTTGGAAACCAGTCACTAGTTGTTTTCAGGGTGCATGTCAGGATTAATCTTCTTTGCAGAACATTGCTTAATGGCGTGTCTAGTAACATGACTACAAAATTGTTGCTTGCTCTTATTAGCTTGTATTTACTTTCCGTTTTGTGCACACAAGGCCCTGTAACACTATGATAAAAGCGTACATAGTAAACCACAAGATATTATTATTATTATTATTATTATTATTATTATTATTATTATTATTATTATTTAGTCATTTAGCAGACACTTTAATCCAAAGTGACTTACAGAGACTCGGGGGTGAACCATGCATCACAACTGCTGCTGCACAGTTGTAGCGGTGGCTAAATGGTTAGCTGCATTTCTATGTGTTTAAAATGAAAGGGACTGCGCCTTTAATGATCCTCCCGGCTCCACCCCCTAGAGTGCAGAGGTCAGCTTAAAGAACAAAAGGACAGTGTGTGTGGGTGCACTATCTCTTCCTGATTCACCAGACAAGCAGTGCAGAGCAGTCACAGAGACCAGGTGAAACCAACCAAACTCAGCTAAAGTTTATCAAGCACCCCAAAAGGAAGCTAGGAAGGTTCCAGCAACAGTGTTAGTCCAGGAGCCACAGCTTAAGGAGTTGGGTAACTAAATAAACCAGGAGTTGAGAAAGACAGTTTGCTATATTTAAAAAGGCCTTAAACTAAAATGTTAAATGAGCTCATGGACTATAGTGACTGTGAATTAACTGCGTTATACACTGGGAGATGCCTAAATCTGGACTTAGTGAAAATACACAAATTAAACAGATTTTATTTTATCCTAAATTATAGGATTATTTGCAAACGTTTTGTGTTGTTGTGTAAAGTATAGGTTACATAGACTGATTCTAATAAGCAGTGTCTTTTTGTCTGGTTTTATTTTAGAATTATTAAAAGGGCAGTTTTGCTGTAAAGTTCTAAATAAATAATTATTTCTTAATTTTATCAGGGGCAGCTGCAAGTTGAAGACAGTCTAAACAAGTGAAACTCTTAATGTAATTGCTCTTCCAATGATAAGGCTTACTGTGGATATCAGTGCACTGAATAGGTTAGTGGTATTTTATGGGGTTAAAGTCTCTTTGAATGTAACTAAGTGTAAACCTGTGACTCCCAGTTTCTTCTCTGAACCAAAACACACACACACACAAATAAATTGTTTATTTGTTGTTAACTCCTTGATTTTTATATTAAGTAAGCCACTTAATAATCAAAGTAATAGGGTTTGGTTTAATAAATAATAAATAGAATAACACACCTGATGTCATTATAGGTTTAATGGTAAATAGAGAATATTGGCACAGACAGGGAGGTGTTACACAGTCACTTACAATAGGAGCTCGGTTTTACGTCTCATCTGAAGGATGGATCACAAAGAGGTTAAGTGACTTGCTCAGGGTCACACACAATGAATAACCACTGCACGCTAAAAACTACTGTAAACCATTCCAATGGATAAAAACTGCACAATTTTACATTCAATTTTACTACAGTAAACTATTATTGGGGACTATCCACCAGTAAAACAAAACAAAACTCCAATAAACAATACATTTCTGTTGGAAGTTAGACATAAAATAAAATGGTATGTTTCACAGGTTTCCAACTATAGCCCTGTGCAAGCCCTGCTTGCTCTGCACTATCATAATGTATGCCCTCAATATTTACAAAAAGAGCAGCCAGTGTCTAATGAATCTCGTGGTAGCCCAATAAACTAAGAAACAGTATAAGATAGGCAGTGAAACAGGCTCATAATTTAAATATTGATCCATTTCTACATGAATGAGAAAACAAAGCAGTATTAATTGGTGACTAATACAAACTTAGATTAGATGGAGCACCCAGTGAATGTAAGTGTCTGATTTAATATTACAGTGTATTATTCACAATCATAGTCAGGACAATAAATTGGTTCATTGGTGCCTGATGGCATACTTCAAAAACATTGTTTCTCAAAGAGAGCATTGGTGTTTCATGAAAAAAAATCTACAAGTCCTTTGGACATATTCAGTAAGTCTCCAGTCAATTTATCTATGATCATTAATAAAACTACCCTGCCCAACACAACCCCCAACCCCCCCCCAAAAAAACAAGGAAAACATTAAAACATAGTCTTTCGATGTCTGAATCCACGGTTTGTACTGTCTTTTCAGCAGCTGATTAAAGTAGTGCTTACTGTACCTTTTATTTGTATTGGCAGCATTATCACTGGACTCCCTCTTGTTGTGTTGAAGATCCTTCAGTTCATTGCTTGTTTTTTTATACTTCAATTCAGGCTATATGGATTTATCAAGTACAATGCTGTAAAATGGTGGCTGATCCTTAACCATTCTCTAATATTTTATGTTTTTTATATTATATTGACTGACTTGCCATGCCTATTTTAAGACAGATCTGCTTAAGATCATGATTGTACACTCTCTTGTTTAGACTCTGCATAATTTCAAAAAAGATTTGTCACAATAATGTAAAAGCCATTATTATTAATATAATTTAAAATACATTTTCCTGGTTTTGTTTTTTGGATTGGAAGATCAGTGCACAGAATCCAAACGGTGGAAGGATATATTACTGATACCAAAGAAATGCAATTTATTGTAGAACTGAGAATCTTTTAAAATCATTTATTTTGATCTTTGTTGAAATCTGGCATTATACTCTCATTCATTTCAGAAGAGATCCTGAACCCAGACAAAAGCACTACTATTATATGAGCTACATAGGGTTCAGTGAAAAGAAAGAACATGTTTCAAAAAGCAGGGTCTCCAAGATCAGTTAGCGACTTATCTGTGCAACAATACCAGCATTCATTTATGGTCACTAATTGATTGTGTGAATAGGCTCTCACAGAGTTGAAAGTCTGATATGAGAGCAACAACATTGTAACTAGTAATTCAGTGTCGGGATCATGACTGCTTGTATGGGTATGGTGAGCAGTGATTAGGGACTATTTGGCCACTGGTCCCACCTGTTGAGGGGAGAAGAAGCCACCACCCTCTGTAAGAGGAACTGATCTGATGATGCCAGGTCAGCAGGCTGCACTGTGATGAAGCCTGACTTCTATAATTCCCATTAGGGGTGTTCCCGAATACGAATTGGTATTTGGATATGCACGAATCATGGTCTTTTCCCTAATATTAGTAATGGCCGAATAGTATCAAGCAGTATTCGTTGCAAACGAAGTGTCTCTCATTTCAACCACACCTCCCTCTGCAGTCTGTGACACTGGCAGCCGATCAGTGTGGGGAAGAAGGTGGAGTTAATCTGTGTCACTGTGCAGAGTCAATGCTTCAGTTCATTCAATTTGGAATTGTGCTTTTCATTCAAGTTGGAATTGTGCTTAAATTTGTTTCACCGTGTCAAGAAAAAGTTTGTGTTGTCATCATTTCAATAAAATATTTTTTTTTGGAGGGGGTAGGAATGTTGACATTTTTTTAAACGTGAAAATATAAATTTAATATTTTTGTTAAGTTTTGGAAGACGCCATTGTATCTGTGAATCGTGCACGGTTGCAGCTCTAGGTACCAGTTAGGATGTGCACTGCAGGCTGTGTGAAAACGGTAAAACACTGTCTCACTGAGGTTTGGGAATTTAGAAAAGTTTATTTGATTTTAAAAAACATTTATTTTTTTGTGTTTGTTTAATACAATTATGGCTGCTCCGTGACTGCCTGTGTTTAGAGCTTTGTAACTCAGTATTTCTTCTGAATAGCTCGCAGTGCTGTTTTTTCTCTCAAAAATCACAATTATTTATATTTATTAAAAAAGGCAACATTTATCTGCTTTGCCTATGCTTGCCTCAGTAAATTCATTGCAGATTTGTTTTTATTATTAAATCATTTTGATTGCTACTTTTCACTAGCTTTCTGATTGTGAGAAGACATTTTGTAAATAATAAGTTAAACTAATAATTTCTTACGATGTTCTAGTACTGTAGCCCTTTATAATAAATAGTTTTAAGTGCATCTTTTGTTTGATATTGGTGCTGCTTTCTCTGCATTGTAATCGCTTGACAAAATGGTTACTGTAAATAGTTCTATTGTTTTTAGTAGATCTTTGTAGAAAATGCAGTAAAATGGACAGAACTGCAAGTGTATATATTGTACATTTTGCTTGCACGCATGCAGAGATATTGGTTTGCATGCAGGAACAATACATTTGTGGTAATTATTGCACATATATGACAACTGCTGTCAGACTTTGAGCCTTAAAAATCCCAAATATTGTGTATGTATTTTCATTATTGTTCATTTTAAAATAGCACAAACGATAAAAAAATCACCTTTCTGCATTCTTTCTTTTATTACTTAGTGGTTATTGTGGTTCCATTGCTTATTGTTAGGGCTGTTCGTTTTATTAAGAAATTGTTGGCGCAAAACAAACTTAAAGGGACATTATGTCATCAAAAATAAAACCCAAAAACAAAGAGCCCTACTTATAGTAGAGCTTTGTTACAAAATACAGCACAGGACTGGACTGCAGAGTATATATTATACACAGTATAAGTGAAGTTTGCATGTGCGTTTGTGGCAAAGTGCCCCCCCTGTGTATATTGTATGTTACGGGTTGTGTGTTCGGTGAGTGGAGAACGGGATAGGAGACGGAGGTAATAGTGGTAAAAGAATAAGTAGTTAAAGAAGCTCACCGTGTTTGTCTGTGTAGTCCGTTTTGTTTGTCTCTTTATTTTGGCCTCAAGTGCCGCGTCCTGTGTTTTTGTTTGTTACAACCTTTTTATTTTCTGTTCTGTTTGATTATTAAATGCTGAGCGCGATCACGCGCTCAGCTTCACCAAAAACCCCAAGTCTCTGTGTGTTTCTATCTCTGGTCTGAGTTCCTCCCTGCAGCCAGCCTGTCACACGTGGTGTCAGAACCGGGAAAACAGCGCCTCCAGGACTCAGGCCAGAGCGGGAACCGTAGTTTTTTTTTTTTTTGAAAAAGAAAAGGAAAAGAAATGGGGAGAAGAGGCTGGAGAGGAGCACAGGAGGGCAAAGGGAGAAAGGCGGAAGCAGGGCTGTGGTGTTTCGACTATGGCCAACCTAGCCACACCACCATACCCTGCTCCGTCCACAGGACCCTTCAGGCAATGGACCAAAGACTGGGATGGGGGGAGTGGTGCCCTGGCTGTGGGGCATATGGGCACACGTTGGCCCTATGCCCCATGCAGGATGAAGAGGAGGAGCCCTTGCTGCCACGTCCTATGCCTGAATGGGAGGAGCCCGAGCGTCCACAGCCCAAACGGGAAGAGCCCGAACGTCCTACGCTTGAGTGGGAGGAGCCCGAACGTCCTACGCCTGAGTGGGAGGAGCCCGAACGTCCTACGCCTGAATGGGAAGAGCCCGAACGTCCTACGCCTGAATGGGAGGAGCCCGAACGTCCTACGCCTGAATGGGAGGAGCCCGAACGTCCTACGCCTGAATGGGAGGAGTCGGTGCGTCCACAGCCTAAGAGGGAGGAGTCGGTGCGTCCACAGCCCAAAAGGGAGGAGTCGGTGCGTCCACAGCCCAAGAAGGGGAAGGTAGAGCGTCCACAGCCCCAGTCTCCACCAGCAGAGGGTGAATTCCTGCTGGTTCCACCTCCATTGCCATGGGAGGACTGCTTGCAGCTCCCACCTCCACCAGCAGAGGGTGAAGTCCTGCTGGTCCCGCCTTCGCCACCTCCATCGGCAGGAGCAGAGCAGCAGGAGCTGCCACTGCCTCCGCCACTTCCACCGCCAGGAGCAGAGCAGCAGGAGCTGCCTCTGCCTCCTCCACCAGCAGAGGATGAATGCCTGCTGGTAACACTTCCCCCAACAAGCAGAGGATGAATGCCTGCTGGTATCACTTCCCCCACCGTCACGAGGAGAGGAGCAGGAGCTGCCTCTCCATTCACCAGAGAAACCAGGACTAGATGCTGGCGGTCCTCAGCAGCCCTTGCATAGGCTGCTGAGGAAAGCATGGGGAAGAACCGCCCGGCCGCAGTGGCCGAGAAGAGGGCCAAAACCCGCACCCCAGCTTGTCCTGACTCCCTGCCTCGCCGCCCAAGGATGCCTGCCTCGCTTCACCCAAGGATGCCTGCCTCGCCGCCCAAGGATGGCAGCCTCGCCGCCAAGGATGCTTGCCTCGCATCGCCTGGGGCTGCCTGTGGCTCGCACGCCTGGGGCTGCCTGTGGCTCCGCATCGCCTGGGGCTGCCTGTGGCTCCGCATCGCCTGGGGCTGCCTGTGGCTCTGCATCGCCTGGGGCTGCCTGTGGCTCTGCATCGCCTGGGGCTGCCTGTGGCTCCGCATCGCCTGGGGCTGCCTGTGGCTCCGCATCGCCTGGGGCTGCCAGTCGCTCCGCATCGCCTGGGGCTGCCAGTCGCTCCGCATCGCCTGGGGCTGCCAGTCGCTCCGCATCGCCTGGGGCTGCCAGCCGCTCCGCATCGCCTGGGGCTGCCAGCCGCTCCGCATCGCCTGGGGCTGCCTGTCGCTCCGCATCGCCTGGGGCTGCCTTTTGCTCCACACAGGGTACAGGGTACGAGGGAGAAGTGGAGCTCCCGCTGCCGCCTCTATGGCCAGGGGCTCCCTCCCGAGTTCGCCTCCCGAGGGTCCTGCTGCTGCCGCCGCCTCCCGAGGGGCCGCTGCTGCTGCCGTCGCCTCCCGAGGGTCCGCTGCTGCTGCCGCCGCCTCCCGAGGGTCCGCTGCTGCTGCCGCCGCCTCCCGAGGGTCCGCTGCTGCTGCCGCCGCCTCCCGAGGGTCCGCTGCTGCTGCCATCGCCTGGGGTCGCCAGGGATCCTGCTTCGCCTGGGGTCGCTACACTGTGGCCAGAACCCCATGAAGGGGAGCTGCCGGCCATGAAGAAAGGGGAGGTCAGGAGACCAGCTCCCCAGCCGCATTTCCGTGGCAGGAAACACGGTGGCCAGAGCCCCACGGAGGGGAGCTGGCGCCACGGCGAGGGGAGGTCAGGAGACCAGCTCCCTCGCAGCAGTTCCGCTGCTGGAGATCGTGTGGTCTGAGCCCCACGGAGGGAAATGCCGCCATGAAGAAGGGGAGGCCAGGAGACCAGCTTCCCTCGCAGCAGTTTCGCTGCCGGAGATCGTGTGGTCGGAGCCCCACGGAGGGAAATGCCGGCCATGAAGAAGGGGGAGGTCAGGAGACCAGCTTCCCCAGCCGCACTTTCGCGGCAGGGTAGTGTGTGGCGGGAGCCCCGGAAGAGGGAGCTGATAGCCACGAAGAAGTGGGGAGTGGAGGACATTCCACCATGGCCACCCCCCAGAAACACCTTGCTTCTCCCTCTTCCGGGACTTTAAGACTGAGGGGGGAGGTGGCCATTGAGGCCATGTGTGCTTTGCACAAGGGGGGGTATATGTGGCAAAGTGCCCCCCCTGTGTATATTGTATGTTACGGGTTGTGTGTTCGGTGAGTGGAGAACGGGATAGGAGACGGAGGTAATAGTGGTAAAAGAATAAGTAGTTAAAGAAGCTCACCGTGTTTGTCTGTGTAGTCTGTTTTGTTTGTCTCTTTATTTTGGCCTCAAGTGCCGCATCCTGTGTTTTTGTTTGTTACAACCTTTTTATTTTCTGTTCTGTTTGATTATTAAATGCTGAGCGCGATCACGCGCTCAGCTTCACCAAAAACCCCAAGTCTCTGTGTGTTTCTATCTCTGGTCTGAGTTCCTCCCTGCAGCCAGCCTGTCACAGCGTTGCATTGAAAACTGCGCATTGTTACATTGTTTTGTCACTCAGGACATTGTTCCAGTGTAAATAAGAATAGAGAAAACAAGTTTTAAACAACTTCCTATTTTGCCCCGCCCACTTCCGTTTGACGAATACACATCCGAATTCATAAACGAATAACGAATAGCATGGACACGAATACAGATACAGATAATGGCTCTATGTACCACCCCTAGTCCCCATAACCATTGACAATGCAGCACTCCCTGTGAGCCCCTGGTAAAGATAGCAACTCAGCATGACGTTGCATGACCTTGGGCAGCAGTGTGGAGTAGTGGTTAGGGCTCTGGACTCTTGACCGGAGGGTCGTGGGTTCAATTCCAGGTGGGCGACACTGCTGCTGTACCCTTGAGCAAGGTACTTTACCTAGATTGCTCCAGTAAAAACCCAACTTATAGGTTTCTTTATGTAAATTTTGCATACAAAAAAAGATCATCTTTACCATGGTGTTTAACAGTATGTAAGTAATTCAAGATATTCCAATATGATCTATAAAAATTGATGTCTGGTCATCATTGTCCTCTTATAGAATGGAGCAGTGGTACATACTCTATATATTCTATAAAGCCATACTGGATAAACTACCATCTTGATTTGTAAACGGTCATTTTTTAAATGTTGCCATCCCTAATGAACAGACAGTAACGAGCAAGAAAGCTTTTATTTGCATTGCTCCCTGGCTCCCTTAGTACCTTGGTATTGAGGATGTAATTTTTAACGGGGTGATGTGTGTGTGATTTGTGATGTTGATGTTTATTTACTGTCTTCTTGGCCAGGTCTTAATCATAAGAGATTCTTAATCTAAAAAAAAATGTAAAGTTAACAATGTATTTACATATAGCCATTATGCATTTACAAATTACACCTGTATCTGCTTGTGCAACTGAAATCCCCATCACACTGGCTTAATTAGCCTACCAAAGCAACTCAGAACAGCACGACATGCCTTTTGAGACTTAAGTAATTGAACATGCACGCTGGGTGGGAAGTTCTTATGGTCATTTTAAAACAGGTCCCGTCCCACATGCTGGGAACAAGGATATATGTATGGTACACAAGGCAGGTTAAGCATCCTTGTTTTGTCTCATGCTGAGCTGTAAAAGTGAAATGTTTTGTAGTTTTAACACAGTGGCATTTAGTAGATCATGGGCTCTGTGCCAATGTAGTTGTTGTCCAATACATTCCCTTTCCCTCCCAGCTCAGTAAATGGCAACCAACATCTCGTTATCAGCCTTCACTGTTGACGGCTCTTCCAGTTTGTTTATTCTGAACATGAGTCCCAGCTCCTAAGGGCATTTCACCTCTCCAAGAATGTGGCCTTGTCCTTGATGCACATTCAGTCAAACATTCAATCTTATGCAATTGAGCGTGCTCAGGGGGACGTGCTTTTGTCTTGTTTGCGTCTCTGAGAATCTGGGAAACATCATTGCTGTACTGTGAGCATTGATAACCTTGGACAAAGTAAATAAGCTTAAATCAAAAAGGAAGCAGTGACAGCGTGTTAGTTTTATCTCCATTTTTGCAACTTTTGTGTCTGCAGTTCCTGAGATGACTGGTTTGATAATTTAATAATGATCCTCCATTATTAGGGGAGTATAACATGAAAGGGGAATATGGAATTTATAATATGATTACCCAAGTCGTTAATTTAAATAATTCACAGTAAAGTGCATCATGTTATTTGTACAACCCTAATAATAGTTTAATTGATCAAAATGTATAATTTATACCAACTATGCGTGTTCTGTATAATTCATTATCGTTGTATCTGCATATATTATTTACCGTGCTTAATCTTTGAGTGCCCAAAATACCACTATAAATAAGTAGTATAAGTTGGCTGCCTTCTGTCAAAATTTGATTTATGACTACATTTGACCTTTCATATGACCTTTACGATCCTGAGTATCAATATGATTTTATATATATATATATATATATATATATATATATATATATATATATATATATATATATATATATCACACATACATATATATATATAGTTTGAGAAAAAAGGAAACTGCTTTGTACCAAAATGATCAATAAGAAAAAAGAAAAGGATATTTCAGGTACTTAAAAAGGTAGAATAATTGATTACAAGTCCTTCATCGGCTGAATACAAAAAAACAGTGCTGAAGAAGTTGATAAAAAACAAACAAGTAGTGTTTTAAACAAAATTCCAGAATGTTGGTGATGATGATGATGATGATGACCACAGAATAGAATGTTCTTTCCAAATGGCTCCATAGTGCCTAGTTTGAAAATAAGTTTTGTTTCCTGAGAGCATTAGTTCCATAGCATTGAACCATCCCACAAATTGTGATGTCTTCTATAGTGTGGTCATTTCTGTTAAAATGTCTGGTGACAGGAAAGGTAGAGGTGTTAATTCGTATACTTCTCAGATGTTCCATGAAGCGATCAGCCAAGCGTCGTTTTGTTTCACCAATATATAGCTTGTTACAATTGATGCAGCCAATGCAATATACTATTCCTTTACTAATGCAAGTAAAAGTATCATGGATAGTAAATGAGGATTTTGCTCCCTTAACTACTGTGTTGCTGTGAATGTATTTACAAGTTGCACAACGTGACCTATTGCATGGAAACGTACCCTTAAGATTGGGTCGAATGTTACTGTGGACCAGATGCTCTGTTAGATTTTTGTCTCTTCTGTATGACATTAGAGGAGGGTTATTGAAAATAAGAGCTGTAGAAGGATCTTCTTGAAGAATGCTAAAATTTCTTTATATGATGTGTTGTACTTTTTTGGTCATAGGATGATATGTAAGAACAAGGAGAATACGATTGTTGGTATTGTGTGTTTTGGTTTTGTACAAGGCATCCTTTCTGTTTATTGTCGATACTCTTAACTGAGCTTCTCTAAGTATAGTGTCTGGAAAACCACAGTCTTTGAAAAATGCACACATGTCATTTGTTTTATTCAAAAAATCACTATCATCACTGCAAATGCGTCTCAGTCTTAGTAATTGGGAGTATGGAATGGAGTTACGACAAGCTTTGGGATGTGAGGAGTCATATCTTAGATAGGAATGGGAGTCTGTTTCTTTGTAGAAGATTGTAGTATTCATGGTACAATTAGAAACTGTGCTGGTAATGTCTAAGAAAGAAATTTGTTTAGAAATGTTCCATGTATACTTTAGAGCTGGATGAAACTGGTCAATAAAATGTATGAAATCCATTAACTCTTCATTAGGGTTATCGGAGATGCCAAATATGTCGTCAATGTATCTAAGATATAACATTGGTGTATGTCCCTTGTACTGTTGAAAAACTTTATTTTCGATCCATCCCATAAAAAGACAGGCATAAGAGGGCCCCATTTTTGTTCCCATGCTGACACCTCTAATTTGTTTATAAAAGTCTCCATTAAAGGAGAAACAATTCAAAGAAAGGACGAGTTGGGCTCGTTGCAAAAGAATATCGGTTGCAGGTTTTTTTACTGTCCGTTTATCAAGGAAGTATTTTAGTGCTTGTAAACCGTCACTGTTGGGGATAACTGTGTAGAGGCTTTTGACATCCATTGAGAAGAAAGTTATATTTTCACTGTTACCATTTAACACCACAGTGGATGACAGGTACGTCGGGGAATGGCTTCCTCCTCCAGGAACAGTGAAGCACAGGTAAGTCGGGGAAATGGCTCCCCCTCCAGGAACAGTGAAGGATGGCCCTGCTGCGGTTTGACAATCACCTCAGCACAGTCCAGTATCATTTGATACAAAGATTCCTTCTTCCCAAGTGTTCGGTTGTAAATAACAATAAAAGATTATAACACCCAAGGGTCTCCTTTTCCCAAGTGTCCGTTGTAAACAATAATAAATGGTTATACCACACAACTGTCTCTTTTCTTGCTTGTCTATCTCTAAACCGGGAGTATACTGTCGTTACATATTAAACCTAGCAGTGATACCCACCCACCGCGTCAGTTTTAACACTGCCTGATTTCCTTAAAGGGCCAGCGCCCTTTTCCCTCACAATATATATATATATATATATATATATATATATATATATATATATATATATATATATATATATATACAGTACTGTGCAAAAGTTTTAGGCAGGTGTGAAAAAATGCTGTAAAGTAAGAATGCTTTCAAAAATAGACATGTTAATAGATTATATTTATCAATTAACTAAATGCAAAGTGAGTGAACAGAAGAAAAATCTAAATCAAATCCATATTTGGTGTGACCACCCTTTGCCTTCAAAACAGCATCAAGCATCAATTCTTCTAGGTACACTTGCACACAGTTTTTGAAGGAACTCGGCAGGTAGGTTGGCCCAAACATCTTGGAGAACTAACCACAGTTCTTCTGTGGATTTAGGCAGCCTCAGTTGCTTCTCTCTCTTCATGTAATCCCAGACAGACTCGATGATGTTGAGATCAGGGCTCTGTGGGGCCATACCATCACTTCCAGGACTCCTTGTTCTTCTTTACGCTGAAGATAGTTCTTAATGACTTTTGCTGTATGTTTGGGGTCGTTGTCATGCTGCAGAATAAATTTGGGGCCAATCAGATGCCTCCCTGATGGTATTGCATGATGGATAAGTATCTGCCTGTACTTCTCAGCATTGAGGAGACCATTAATTCTGACCAAATCCCCAACTCCATTTGCAGAAATGCAGCCCCAAACTTGCAAGGAACCTCCACCATGCTTCACTGTTGCCTGCAGACACTCATTCGTGTACGCCTCCAGCCCTTCGGCGAACAAACTGCCTTTGCTACAGCCAAATATTTCAAATTTTGACTCATCAGTCCAGAGCACCTGCTGCCATTTTTCTGCACCCCAGTTCCTGTGTTTTCGTGCATAGTTGAGTCGCTTGGCCTTGTTTCCACGCCGGAGGTATGGCTTTTTGGCCGTAAGTCTTCCATGAAGGCCACTTCTGACCAGACTTCTCTGGACAGTAGATGGGTGTACCAGGGTCCCACTGTTTTCTGCCAGTTCTGAGCTGATGGCACTGCTGGACATCTTCCGATTGCAAAGGGAAGTAAGCATGATGTGTCTTTCATCTGCTGCAGTAAGTTTCCTTGGCCGACCACTGCGTCACGGTCCTCAACGTTGCCCGTTTCTTTGTGCTTCTTCAAAGAGCTTGGACAGCACATCTGGAAACCCCTGTCTGCCTTGAAATTTCTGCCTGGGAGAGACCTTGCTGATGCAGTATAACTACCTTGTGTCTTGTTGCTGTGCTCAGTCTTGCCATGGTGTATGACTTTTGACAGTAAACTGTCTTCAGCAACCTCACCTTGTTAGCTGAGTTTGGCTGTTCCTCACCCAGTTTTATTCCTCCTACACAGCTGTTTCTGTTTCAGTTAATGATTGTGTTTCAACCTACATATTGAATTGATGATCATTAGCACCTGTTTGGTATAATTGTTTAATCATACACCTGACTATATGCCTACAAAATCCCTGACTTTGTGCAAGTGTACCTAGAAGAATTGACGCTGTTTTGAAGGCAAAGGGTGCTCACACCAAATATGGATTTGATTTAGATTTTTCTTCTGTTCACTCACTTTGCATTTAGTTAATTGATAAATATAATCTATTAACATGTCTATTTTTGAAAGCATTCTTACTTTACAGCATTTTTTCACACCTGCCTAAAACTTTTGCACAGTACTGTATATATATATATATATATATATATATATATATATATATATATATATATATATATATATAGTATATATATATACAGTATATATATATATATATATATATATATGGAAAGGAATTGTCTCTGTCGGTTCACAAAAACTTGTTGGAAATGATTAAACAAACCTTGTTTCCTTGTGGTCAAAAATTGTAGAGACAAGCTAGGTCACACACTTAGTGATTGTTCTACTAGTGATCCATAGTAGTCAAAGGTTTAGCGTTTTTTTTTTTCATTTTATTGAAAAAACATAAATTGTATTAAAACAAACATTCACGTCCATGATGAGTTTCGACACAACAAGACTTAAGAACATACGAAAGTTTACAAGCGAGAGGAGGCCACTCTTGTGGCAGCATTACATCACAGGATAATGCAATGTTGTGAAGTGCACAACATGCAATGATGATGCGAGCACACTTTGAGGGCTTGTACTGTAGGGCTCCACCTGATCTATCCAGGCAATGGAAACTCATTTTAAGGAGCCTGAATGTCCTCTCTACAATACTGCGGCTTCGGCACTGGGCCTTATTGTAGCACCCCTCTGCTGCGTCTGTGGATTTTTATGATATATTATGATAATAATAGGAATAATACTGTGGCGGCGTGTCCGGCCCCTATATTTATATGTGCACTGTGTTTTTATGATTTGTAGTTTTGTTTGCGGCGCGGATAAAAGCTGCCGTATTTGTTATTGTTTTTATATTTTAAAAACCTTGTGAGGATGCGTGACTGATCAGCTAGTGATTTATTTAGCTAGCTGACAGTCACGCATCCTTATTAAACTCGTGCAGACGGTGACCATCTCCTGAGTTAATTCATTGATTAATTGTTGCTAATCGGGAGATGGTCACGGTATATAAACCTGCAGCTCTCTACCCTCGGGGAGAGTGTATTAGGAGTGAGAGCAGAGAGAGCGAGGAGAGAGAAAACGAAACCTAAAAACAACTGCTAAATATTATTTTTTTATTTGTTTGACCAACGCGCCTTTTTGTTTTGTGTTTTGTTCTGTTTAAATCTTTTGGTTTATTTAGTTAATAAAACACTGAGCACCGTTGCATTCAGTTCCACCACCGCCATTCCATCCGTTCATTGCCTTTGTTTACTTCCTGGTCCGTGACATCACAATCCACACGTCACTGCAACAACTGCTCAGTCACATATGGTGTCCTGTGTGGCGGTGCCAAGAAGGCGAGGAAGCAGGCTCCAGCGCCCAGAAGGGGGGAGCCCGTGCATCCAGCGCCTAGAAGGGGGGAGCCCGTGCATCTAGCGCCCAGAAGGGGGGGAGCCCGTGCATCCAGCGGCTATGAAGGTGGCGCCCGAGCATCAAGAGCCCAAGAGAGGGAAGCTCAGTAGTGGACGCTGGGATGGCTACATTCGCCTGGTCGAGGCCTCAAGTTGGTGCCCTTCCTGCGGGAAGGGGGGGCCACTCGGTCATCAACTGCCCCTGCCCTGGAGAGGAGGAGGAGGGACGACCGAAGGGCAGCTGGGAAGCATACCTCAGCGCACTTGAGGCCGTGAACTGGTGCACTGCCCATGGGGAGTGGGGCCACTTCGTGGTCAACTGCCCCATTCTCCAGGAAGAGGAGGAGAAGGAGAAGCACTGATCCCCGGCAACAGGAGGAGACTACACACTGTCCCCACCTCCACCTTTTCCACCAGCAGGAGCAGAGCAGCAGGAGCTGCCTCTGTCTCCGGTGCTTTTACCAGCAGGAGTAGAGCAGCGGGAGCTGCCTCTGCCTCCGCCACCTCCACCGCCAGGAGCAGAGCAGCAGGAGCTGCCTCTGCCTCCGCCACCTCCACCAGCAGAGGGTGAATACCTGCTGGTTCCATCTCAACCACCGTGGGAGGACTGCTTGCCCCTCCCACCTCCACCAGCAGAGAGTGAATACCTGTTGGTTCCATCTCCACCACCATGGGAGAACAGCTTGCTGCTCCCAGCTTCACCAGCAGAGGGTGAATGCCTACTGGTTCCGCCTCAGCTACTGTGGGAGGACTGCTTGCCCCTCCCACATCCACCAGCAGAGGGTGAATACCTGCTGGTTTCACCTCCACCGCCACGGAAAGGACTGCTCCTGTCCTGCCTCACACCGCCCAAGGATGCCTGCCTCGCTCTGCCCAAGGATGCCTGCCTCGCTCCACCAAAGGATGCCTGCCTCGCACCGCCCAAGGATGCCTGCCTCGCACCGCCCAAGGATGCCTGCCTCGCACCGCCCAAGGATGCCTGTTGCTCCGCATCGCCCGGGGCTGCCTGTTGCTCCGCATCGGCCGGGGCTGCCTGTTGCTCCGCATCGCCCAGGGCTGCCTGTTGCTCTGCATCGGCCGGGGCTGCCTGTTGCTCCGCATCACCCGGGGCTGCCTGTTGCTGTGCATCGCCTGTGGAGCCACCAGTTACAGGGTACGAGGGGGGAGTGGAGCTCCCGCTGCCGCCTCCTTGGCCAGGGGCTCCCCTCCCGAGTTCGCCTCCGGAGGGTCCACTGCCGCTGCCGTCGCCTCCCGAGGGTCCGCTGCTGCTGCCGTCGCCTCCCGAGGGTCCTGCTTCGCCTGGGGTCGTCTAGAGTTCTGCTTCGCCTGGGGTCGCTACCAGTCCCGCCATGCGCCAGGAAATATTGTGGCTGGAGCCCCACGGAGAGGAGCTGCCGGCCATGAAGAAGGGGGGGGAGGTCAGGAGACCAGCTCCCCCCGCAGCAATTTCACTGCAGGAGAACGGGTGGCCGGAGCCCCACGGAGGGGTGCTGCCGGCCATGAAGAAGGTGGGGGAGGTCTGGAGACCACCCCCAAAATTTGATTGGCAGGCGGAGCCGGCCTGTGCGCAGTCCACCGGGACGCTACAGCTGTTTGGGTGGGAGGAGGACATCCCACCGTGGCCGCCACATTTGGCCTGTTGCTGCCCCTGTTCCTGGGCTGGGACTGCTAGCCGGGACTTTGGGAACTAAGGGGGGAGGTGGCCGAAAAGGCCACGTGTCCCGCCCCTATATTTATATGTGCACTGTGTTTTTATGATTTGTATTATTGTTTGTGGCACGGATAAAAGCGCTGCATATTTGTTATTGTTTTTATATTTTAAAAGCCTTGTGAGGATGCGTGACTGATCAGCTAGTGATTTATTTAACTAGCTGACAGTCATGCATCCTTATTAAACTCGTGCAGACGGTGACCATCTCCTGAGTTAATTCATTGATTAATTGTTGCTAATCGGGAGATGGTCACTGTATATAAACCTGCAGCTCTCTACCCTCGGGGAGAGTGTATTAGGAGTGAGAACGGAGAGAGCGAGGAGAGAGAAAACGAAACCTAAAAACAACTGCTAAACATTATTTTTTTATTTGTTTGACCAACGCACCTTTTTGTTTTGTGTTTTGTTCTATTTAAGTCTTGGTTTATTTAGTTAATAAAACACTGAGCGCCGTTGCATTCAGTTCCACCACCGCCATTCCATCCGTTCATTGCCTTTGTTTATTTCCTGGTCCGTGACATCACTACCCACACGTCACTGCAACAACTGCTCGGTCACAAATACATATACTAATATTTGATACTGTAAATTTTAAATTTAAAATGATTCAGTGTTGTGTGCAAGTGTTCCGTATATGAGGTCAGTGGAGCGTCTTGAGGCATGTACTGTTTTTTTTGTTTGTTTTTTCTTGCAAATAGGATGTTTATAATATAGGATGTTTAGTGTTATTTTTTTACTATTTGCTTAATACGCGATAGCTTTCGACAAGTTTGAAGTTGACTATAAAATCCGGTCCTGCAAAAGGATTTATAGCTGGAATTGAGTAGATTTGGTCGGTGATAGAAAACCACTCCCCCTTCTCAACCCACTTGTAGTCAACAAGCGATAGCTGCTTTTTGAAGTGTGAAAAAGGCTTGTTTTGGCTCTGTGAGATTTCGCTTGGAATTTCTTGTGTTTTGTTACCGCGAAGGATTTCACGTCGTTGTTCGTGAAGTGCTAACTTTTCCAGTGTTTTAAAACATTTTTTTTAAATATCATTGGAGATATTAATTATATTCAGTAATAAACGTCATTCTTTCTTCAATTGATTGATCATTATTAATTGATTCTATTAGGTCTACTCGTTTTACTTTTTCCACTCTATCACTAGAACTACCGCACGTACATATATACCTAGAACTACCGTAGCTGTCTTTTTAACCACTATATTAAAATGCATATAAAACTACTGCAGCGTTACACGCTAAGAAACTGTTCTGTGTTAATGTGACAGAGAATTCATGATTCTTGGTTATACATCAAGGATATAAACCCTGATTCAGTATGACTACTACCAAGTAAATATAATACTTAGGGTTCTTACCTTTTAATTAATTTCTAAAACTATTGAGTTATTTTTGTGGATATTGTGGGATTTTTATTGGTAGGGATT
This sequence comes from Acipenser oxyrinchus oxyrinchus, assembly GCA_030684275.1. Lineage (NCBI taxonomy): Eukaryota > Metazoa > Chordata > Actinopteri > Acipenseriformes > Acipenseridae > Acipenser > Acipenser oxyrinchus. Next base: position 26,510,802 of record CM060258.1, read on the forward strand.
ATGGTTAAAATGGATTACTGGTTATTAAACATTGCCAAAATTACTAAATGTTTTCAGAATGTAACAAATAACTTCTAACCAAATCTGTGTAGGTCTTTAATACATTCTACAAGTTATACAGACACAACATGTATTACATTTTTTTACATTACTTTTTATTACTTCAGAGAATCCTGCATTATCTGAATCAGCTCAGAAGACGATCAATATGGACACACATTCAATCATCAGAGTGGTTGGTAACTTTACAGAGGATCAGTGGGTCCAGAAATTTACGATGTCACAAGAAACATTTGAGTACATACTGTATGTCACAGACTGACACCGACACTACAAAGAACAGATACAAAATTCAGTTTGTGAGTGGGGCTATATCGTTATGGAAGCTTACAACAAATCTGGAGTGCAGTGTGGGGCACCTGTTTGTGGTCAACATTTCAACCGTGTGCGGATATGTTAAACAATTTTGCATGACAGTCAACAAAATACTGCTTCCAGAGCATATATCCGTTCCTTTTATTGAGCAATGGGTGAAATGGCTTTGACCAGAGATGGGGAGTGCCCCAATGTGTTGGTGCTATTGATGGATCCCACATTCCTATTATTGCTACAGAAAAGTACCATTGTGACTATTTCAACCGCAAAGGTTGGCATTCTCTTATTTTGCAAGCAGTGATTGGTGGCAAAGGACTGTTTTGAGACTTGTGTTAGGGTATCCAGGCAGTGTGCATGATGCAAGAGTACTAAAACATTCCACTCTATGGAAATTAGCAACAAGTGGCCACCTGTTACCAAATACAACAAGAAACATTTCTGGACATGACATGGGCTACTACATCATTGGTGATCCTGCATATTTGGTTAAGCAAATGGTTTTCACATGTTGCGTGATGCACCACCTTTGTGAAAAACATGGGGAATATTTCAATGAAGAATGGACTGCTACACTTTAATTTGCACCTGTACATGTGTTACCAGAAAGGGGGAGGCATGAAGGTGCTGATGTACATGAAGCTCTTGTTGAGTATTTGTGTTGACATGTGAACAACACACCAAGGACATACTGATCTGTATTTTGTTGTGTTTGCATCATGTGAAGTATTTTGTTTGTTACAAAAAATAAATACATTAACAAATTGGTTGAACAGGATTTTGTAATTATGTTTAATTAAATAATTGTTTGCTAGCGGGCACTCGGTTGGGACTTGCTGCCTGCTGTGTTTGGTTGAGGGGAAAGGCAGTAAGCGATTGGTTCTGCTAATCCCTGACCAGTAGGTGGCCATGTCCCAGCTGAGTGTCCGCTTCCTTAAAAACACCTGGCCGAGATTGGTCGAGGCTGCTGCAAGACCAATCCTGCATGTCTTTCCATAAGCATACCCACGCAAGTGACAGACAACCTGTCACAGAGGGGGTAGGAATTTTGAAGCTTTTTTAAACGTTGTGAAAATATAATTAAATATTTTTTAGCAGTTTGAAGCTGCACTGCAGGCTGTGTGAAAGAGGAAAAATGCTGTCTCACTGAGGGTTGGGATTTTAGAAGTGTTTATTCGATTTTAAAAAACATTTTTTGTTTGTTGAATACAGTTATGATGGCTCTGTGACTGCCTGTGTTTAGAGCTTGCAGTCACTCCATGTGGTATTTCTTTAGCACAGTGTAGCTTGCAGTACTGTTTTTTCCACCCCACAATCACAATTATTTATATTTATTAAAAAAGGCAGCGCTTCTCTGCTTTGCCTATGCTTGCCTCAGTAAATTCATTGCAGATTTTTTCTTAAATCGTTTTGATCGCTATGTTTTGATTGCTACGTTTCACTTGCTGTCTGATTGTGAGATAAGACTATTGTAAATAATAAGTTAAACTAATAATTTCTTACAATTTTCTAATACTGTGGTTTTTTTAGTGGTGTATAATAAAAAGTCTTGATTGCATCATGATTGTTTGATATTGGTGCTGCTTTCTCTGCATTGAATTGTAATCGTTTGACAAAAAAAGCATTATCATTCATTGCACTGTGTTGTTGTTAATTGTAAATAGTTTCATTGTTTTTAGTAGATATTTGTAGAAAAGTGCAGTAAAATGTGAACGTATTATTGTGAATTTTGCTTGCACACATGCTGAGATATTGGTTTGCACGTGGGAAAAATACATTTGTGGATTGCACATAAAGACAATTTCTACAAAAAAAATGTGTATCTATTTTCATTATTCAATTTAAAATCGCACAAACAATTTAAAAAAAAAATCACCTTTCTGCATTATCTTTCTTTCATTACACTTGTGGTTATTGTGGTTCCATTGCTTATAGTTAGGGCTCTTCATTTTCAGTTTTTATTTTTGATGATGTAATGTCCCTTTAAGTTTGTTTTGAGCCTACCTAATTTCTTTCATTTTTTTGTAGTCCCCCCCGTAACTTCACTAAAACACTTGTTCCATTTCACAGCTTACAATGTTTTTTTTTTTTTTTTGAAGGCAACTTTTTAAAAATCAAACTGAAACCAAACAGCGAGCGAGTTAAATTGCTATCACCATTTTGAAATCCTACTGACTCGTTGCAAAAATTATTTCACCTGTTATGCAAGTTTTCTCTTGATTTGTGTCTTGTGAATCTCTGATTATCAGTGAATCAAACAGAGCGTGTCATTCAAGTTACAGGAAGAAAAAAAGACACAACAAAAGTGCTCTTGTTTTACAATCAACACTTCTACAAGAGTTTAATTAAAAAATGATGTCGGCTCAAAACAAACTTAAAGGGACATTACGTCATCAAAAATAAAAAAAAAATAAAACGAAGAGCCCTACTTATACTAGAGCTTTGTTACAAAATACAGCACAGGACTGGACTGTACAGTATATATTATACACAGTATAAGTGAAGTGGGCATGTGTGTTGTATTGTTTTGTCACTCAGGACATTTTTACAGTGTAAATAAGTGTAAAAACAGTTTTTAAACAACCAAATTCATAAACAAGTTTTTAAACAACCAAATTCATAAATGAATACAAATATAAATATTAATAGCATGGGCAGGAATACAGATAATGGCTCTGTACCACCCCTCATATACATATAGATAGATAGATATGCTGCTATACAAGATTTAATATGCTTAATCTACAGGAAGATCTCTTTTACTTCTTGACAACAAAACATCTCCAATTTTTCCTAAAACAGAAATAAGCTGTGTGTTCAATACTGTTGATGCCTCTCTTTCCCATTCCCTCTGGTCCCGGTCCAACCCCATTTGCCTCTCTCGTAATTCATGATCAGCATTCATTTGTTGTTCCATAAACTCCCTATATCGTTCGTCAGAGTCCTGCATGATCTTTGCAAATTGAGTTAGTGAGTTGGCCCCATCTGCCCTTTTTTGCTTTTTACCTGAAAAGAAAAAAAGGACACTCAATTGATTAAATGTCACAGACTGCAAAAATAAAACTAAGCATTAATTTAATAAAATATGTTTTTTTCATGATTTTTTTTTTATTGCTGAAAAGTACTGAAAATGCGTGCACTTGGGGGTATACATAAGACCCTACTTCATTCGCAATATTGCGGATCCCACAATATTAGGCTTTGTGGTAGTGTCCTGGTATACTTGCCTCAGGTGGCCGAGGAGAACACAAGAGACTGAGGTAGAGAGATTGACGCTGTTACGCCGACACAGGCGCACAGGATTTAATTATTAAATACAAACAAAAAGTAAACAATAATGTCATGTGACGCTACCAGCAATGGTAGCGAACAGAGGACCTACAAGACTGTACAAACACAATATGACAAACTATAAATCAAAGGTGTCGTGAAAACGGCAGGCCTTGCAGCAGCCCCGATCACAGTGATCGCTATGTTTTTATACTGACGCTCCGCTGAGACACGCCCACCTCCCTGCTGGAACAGCTGATTGCTTTCAGCTGCTGCTCCATGCAGACAGGTAATCATCCCCGGCGGAGCGCCACAGCAGTTAAACAATTAAATCAATTTATTTACAACATTAACTCAAAAATATACAATAAAACTACATATTTCCCATGTGCAGGGCTTCCGCCCTGCCACAGGCTTCCAACGCAATTTTGATTTTAATGAACTTACTTTGCACAGTCCACAATTTTGCATACATTTTGAGGTTTGCAACACACATTTTTCCCCATTATTACAGTATTTCCTGCTTTGGCAGTATTTGTTCAATTTGTCATGTGCATTAAAACTTGAACAAACTCATCCAATCTCGCGAAAGTTATGTTTCTAGGAGACAAACGGTTGTTTACATACAGTACAGTCTTTCCACTTGTGTTCGCAAAATGGCGAATCCTGCTAAAGACTCAAAAACTGCAAAAAATATCTGTGCTTTAGATCGTGCAAAGCAGCATCCCAGTCAATTGCATGCTGACTGTGGAAAGTTGTTTTGTGCAACCTGCAATGTCACATTAGACCATACATGTAAGTCAAGTATTGATGTACATTTAAATTCTGATCAGCACCATAATGCCAAATGCAAAGCAGAAGCAAAAAGTCAGACAACTGTCATATCTATGTTTAATTGCAGTGCCGAGAGTTGTGATGCTCGAAATGTGGCATATTTTTAACTTGTCGAGGCATTCTCAAGTGCAAATATATCGATGGAGAAACTGGATAACCCAGTGTTAAGGGAGTTCATTCAGAAACAAATTCCAAACACAGGTGCTCTTCCTTCTGCTTACATGCTTCGCCAAGATTACTTGCCCAAAGTGTTTGAAATACACAGAAAGGAGCTGAAAGAGCGTTCTTAATATAGTAAATTATTCAACTGCGTCACAAGCTGTCACCAAGTGTCTGACCAATTTTGATATAGACTTTAATAAGGTGTCCGGGATAGTGACAGACAATGCAACATACTGTACTCAAGCATATAATCAGGTTCTACAGGGGCTACTTCCTTATTCGGTGCATGTAACGTGCAATGCACATATGCTAAGTCTGGTTAGCAATCAGTGGCACGTTCATTTTTCTAAAGTCGATAAATTCACTGCTGCAACGGAAAAAATGTTTAAATACTGCCCAGCTGGCAAACTGTGTTTCAAGGCTTTCTTTGCAGAAAAAAAGAGCTTAGTCCTGACCAAGTGCCTCTATGTCCAGAACTAGTAGTGACACGATGGTATTCGTTTGAAGCAGTTCTTTACCACGCTGAACATGTAAGGGACAACCGCGAGTTCATTGAAAGTGAAATGGAGATTTCACCTGATAGTCAAGTAATGGACAGACTGATCTCGCTTTTAAATGACATGAACTTGCCACTTGACATAGAGTGCATTGCTTAGAATGCCAAACCATTGATGAAAACCATCAAATCTTTCGAGATGTGTTCTGTTTCTATCCATCAATCGTACAACACTGTAATAGATTTGACACACTGGGCAGACTCCAATGCAAAAGGAAAGCACAGCAAAGATGCACAGCAGAATGCGTTTTTACAAGCAGTATTCAAGAAAACAGCAGACAAACTGAAGGAATACGACTGCAACACTGAGGAGAGTGTTGCCAGGCCTGATCGATGAGGACCAAGGTTCACGCAGCCCAGACTGTCATTTATGAAAGCAGTTTGGGTATTTGATGTGAAACAAGTGAATACGTTATCGGAGCATGCGCTCCCACTGGAGGCAATCCCTATGTTAGGCCGTGAAGCTAAAACACAGCTTGCCCCATACAAATTATTTGCAAGTGAATGTAAGTTAAATGATCTTGGAGAGTTTTGGGATTCACCTGCAGTCTACAGTGTTTTCCATTACAGTGCCTAACATTTGTTTGTTTGAGTGTTTTCTGTTAAGCCCTCTTTTATTTTGTGCCTGAGTTCAACTCTTGACTATTCAATGGTAATTTCCGTCTCCAGTCTTGCAATAGCTAGTTTGCTACACTATTATTCTGTAACGTTATTTTTGTTTTGTAATATAATCACGCACAAGAAGATTACATTAAAAAAGTGTTCAAAGGGGGGCTCCTGAGTGGCGCACCCAGTAAAAGCACTCGTTAGAGTGAAGGATGCGCTCTATAGCCTGGATGTCGCGAGTTCGAGTCCAGGCTATTACACAGCCGATCGTGGACGGAAGCTCCCAGGGGCGGCGACAATTGGCCGAGCGTCGCCCGGGGGGAGGGAGGGTTAGGTCGGCCAGGGTGTCCTCGGCTCACCGCGCACCAGCGACCCCTGTAGTCCGCCTGGGCGCCTGCGGGCTTGCCTGTAAGCTGCCCAGAGCTGCGTTGTCCTCCGACGCTCTAGCTCTGAGGTGGCTGCATGGTAAGTCTGCAGAGTGTAAAGAAGCGGGCGGCTGACGGCACATGCTTCGGAGGACAGCGTGTTTTCATCTTCGCCCCTCCCGAGTCAGCGCAGGGGTGGTAGCGGTGAGCTGAGCCTAAAAATAATTGGGCATTTCAAATTGGGGAGAAAATAATAAAAACTAATTGGCAACGACTAAATTATTTAAAAAAAAAAAAAAGTGTTCAAAAGCTCAAACTAAAGGATGGAACTTACAACTGGATTGAACTTACAAAGCTTAGTACTTTGTGGAGTCTAGTTTGTGCAATCAACACAGACATGCGCAGTGTACTTGCCACACACTGTCTTACTGCACACAGCACAGCTGTCTACTATATTAACTCCAAACTTCGTGGAATTATAAAACTGTACAGTCTGGGATCTTCTTTGCATCCTTCCTGATGGCAATGGAAGGATGAAGCATGCTCAGCAAAATTACATTTTTTCTTGGTTGCATTTGTAGTGCAGCCCTTCTGTGTTCCACAAGTTGATACACGACCCGTCAATCAACCTCTATCTAAGGTAGGTACCTGCTGCCTCCTGGGTGGTAACAAGAATCTTTTATTGTCTCTTGCGATATGTAGTGACTTTAGAGCTCACTCAAACATACTTACATATTTTAAGATAGATGTGTAGTGGACAAAAAGTCATTAATATATGTATATGTTTTTCGATTACTGAGATAATTTTACATTGATTTTTCAAAACTGCTGCAGCACACACAGTCCTTCCCATAGGGGATGAACTCGATCACGCTCTGTTCACCCTCTCTACCCCAAGGCAGTGTAAGTAATGTGGTTGTGCTTTGAAGTCGGGAAAGAGAGATCGAAATCATCAGATGACTATTATGCAATTGCAATCTGATCTATCTGTGAATTGGAGATACCACAAAACAATCAAATAAAGTATATACATAGTATTTTACTTTTATACAGTGTGCATAATAGTGTACATACTTTACATAAAAAAATATTTGTTACAGAAAATGTTTTTTTTTTACTTTGTATACATTTTTCTAATATATATATATATATATAGTAACAAGGCAGGGAAGGGGTTAATATCCTCCCTGCATAAAACATGTGCGTATGCACTTTTGGTTTAATTGTTTAATTATTTGTTAATTGTTTTATTAATTATCCCCTGCACCTGGTAGCTATTGTTAAATTAAAACCAGGTGCAGGGTATTTAAGAAGTGCAGTCAGTCTGCACAGGACTGCTGAGTAGAATGAGACAGAAGGTGTGCTCTGTTTCCGAGCAGTCAAAAGAAAAGTAAGTGCTGTGATTTGTGTTTGTTTGGCAGGTAAACGGCTTAGCCGTCCTGCGAGCTAGTCAGGGACCTGCCTGGATAGTCAGTGCTCCAACAAGGAGCTAGGTGTTTATTTTTGGTTGTGTTTTATTTCTGTTTTAAAAATAGTACGTCAGCGCTTAAACTCCATTTTTTGTGTCCTGGGTCTGCTTTAAATGGGGCAAACCAACGACCGTGAGTGCCGGCCGGTTACTATATATATATATATATATATATATATATATATATATATACAGTATATATATATATATATATATATATATATATATATATATATATATACACTACCGGTCAAAAGTTTTAGAACACCCCCATTTTTCCAGTTTTTATTGAAATTTAAGCAGTGAATAAGTCCAGTGAATAACCTGAAATGGTACAAAGGTAAGCGGTAAACTGCCAGAGGTTAAAAAAAAGTTTAGGTTACCAAAAACTGAAAAATAATGTACATTTCAGAGTTATACAAAAGGCCTTTTCAGGGAACAAGTAATGGGTTAACAACTTACAGCTGTTCTACAGCAATGGAAGTAAATTAAGCCTTGAAAGTTGATGCTAACAATTCCACAGGTGTCCCAACTTTTGTTGATTACTTACAAACCCTCTGTCTGTATAAAAGCAGTGTTGGAACAGTGTGTGTTACTACACCCTCTTAAGCATTATTTGGACAGTATTGTACTGCAGGAAGTAGTATATTGCTATCATAATGGCGAGAAAAAGGCAATTAACAAAGGAAGACAGACAGACCATTATAACCCTTAAAAGTGTAGGTCTTTCCTTCAGAGAAATTGCAAAGAAAGCCAAGGTGTCAGTGAGTACAGTTTCCTACACCATCAAAAGGCACTTGGAAACTGGAGGAAACTCTGACAGAAAGAGGTCTGGCAGACCCAAAGCCACAACAGAATCAGAAGACAAGTTTCTGAGAGTCAACAGCTTGCGTGATAGGCGGCTCACAGGACAACAGCTTAACACTGGTCGAAGTAAGCAAGTCTCAGTTTCAACTGTGAAGAGAAGACTTGAGCTGCAGGTTTGACAGGTCGAGTGGCAGTAAGAAAGCCATTGCTAAGATGGCAAAATAAGAAAAAAGGCTTGCCTGGGCCATGAAGCACCGCCAGTGGACTACTGAAGACTGGAAGAAGGTCTTATGGACCGATGAATCAAAATTTGAAATCTTCGGTTCATCACGCAGGGTTTTTGTACGCCGTCGAGTAGGCGAAAGGATGGTTCCTCGGTGTGTGACACCAACTGTCAAACATGGAGGAGGAAGCGTGATGGTCTGGGGCTCTTTTGCTGGATCCAGAGTCGGCGACTTGCACAGAGTGAGTGGCATCCTGAACCCAAAACATACCTCCAGGCTATGTCAGAACTACCTTAGAAGAAAAGAACAAGACGGTAGGCTTCAAATCATGGAATGGCCAGCACAGTCTCCAGACTTAAACCCCATCGAGCTGGTTTGGGATGAACTGGACAGAAGGGTGAAAGCAAAGCAACCTACAAGTGCAACACATTTGTGGGAACTTCTGCAACAGTGTTGGGAAGAACTTTCCGAACAATATTTGATTTCCATTGTAGAAAGAATGCCACGAGTGTGTTCGGCTGTTATATCTGCAAAAGGTGGCTACTTTGATGAGTCAAAAATTTAGATTAAATTTTGTTAAACAAAACGATTCCATGATTTCTTTTTATCTCCAATTGTTTATTTGTTCTATGCTTTAATTTCAGAGTACATTGAGACATTAAACTGCGTAAATTTCAATAAAAACTGGAAAAATGGAGGTGTTCTAAAACTTTTGACCGGTAGCATATATATATATATATATATATATATATATATATATATATATATATATATATATATATATATATATATATATATTTTTTTTTTTTTTTTCATACAAAAAGTAAAAAAATATCAAACTTTTGTGTCTGTTTTGCTTTATTGAATATAACTCTCTAGTACACAGGAGCCTAAAGGGTTAATAAAAATGTTATGATGTATTGACCAATTTCAGGAGTAAAAATACCAATTACATTTATGTCAAAATCTGGTACCTGGAGTGCACATTCATTTTTGCAGCTGGAGTTGAAGAAGCTAAATTATTTTGGAGTGGAATGTTTATTTACAATACCTTCAATATCCTTTTCCACCAATTTTGAAAAATTATGTAAGGTTGGATTTGGAACTCCTATAGAAAGAAGGTCGATTTTTTCTTAAACCTATTCAAGGGATTATGTTCAGAAGTGAAATATTTCTTCATTGCCAAACATATACTGTGTATTTAGAAATAAAAAAATGAATGAACCAATAGTACCGCACTTCACCAGTCAAGGACATGACATAAATGATGTAAAGTCTGTAGTATTAGAACAGCTAAAATTAGACAATGTGACATATAGAAGAATAAAAGAAAGTAAATGGATAAATAGACTGAACACGATTATGCCAGCGGGACTCAACAGAAAAGAATGAACTAATTAACTTCAATAAATATATAACATTTAAATAAATAAACAAAATTCATTCAAAAGTTGTGCATGCTAATGCACTGGGGAGGCCAAATCAAGACTGATCCTCAGAGCCAGCATTGCATGATATAATAAAAATATAAGTTTATATAAAGTAATGTTAATTAGAATTAATATGGATTCAAAAATAGAAGTAAAAATGATGTCACAATATATAGAACACCATTACATCATGTAAGAATAAATTGTGGATTTGTATGTAAACAATAACAAGTAGTTGTCATGCCGTCTAAAACCTATAAATACCTCCAATGTTTTGATTCAAACACAGGCTCCCTTGAGAAAGATATGTACAACATATCAAAACATTGGGCAGCTGGCTCTTTGAGCTAATATATATATATATATATATATATATATATATATATATATATATATATATATATATATATATATATATAATGTAACTGTCTAAAAACTTGTATATATATACAAGAAAAAGAACTCCCAGACAGACCCAGGTCAGCGAGGCTTGAACTCCCACACAACCACGTGGGTGGGGCTAGAACCAACAGACACCCAGGGGCAGGGTTAGAGCTCCCAGACAAACCCAGGCCGGCGGGGCTAGAACTCCCAGATAGTAGTTTGGAGTAAAGATCTTTATATAGAAGAAGCAACAAAATAATTTACCGACATTAACTTCTACATGAAAGTACCAACAGCTTCAAACAACAATCACATCTACCATCAGGACTGCCATCTGTAATAACTTACTACCAAAATCTGCACCTAATCTAATTGTGGAAAACCCACATTGTAGTGGTTTCTATTTGCTTCCTAAAATTCACAGGCCTGCCAACCCTGGTCGCCCCATTGTGTGTTTACAAGCACTGAAGCACTTCCTTGATAAACAGACAGTAAAATAACCTGCAACCAATATTCTTCTGAAACATGCATAACTTGTCCTTTCTTTGAATTGTTTTTCCTTTAATGGAGATTTTTTATAGGATGGACTGAAAATAAAGTTTTTCAACAGTAAAAAGGAAATATACCTATCTTATATATTAGATACACTGATGACATATTCAACATCTCAATTAACACTAATGAAGAATTCAGTGATTTCATTAATTTTATTGGCCAGTTCCATCCAACTCTGGATTATAGATGGAACATCTCTAAAATATATCATTTTAAGACAACACCACCATTTTCTTCAAGGATGGACTCATTCATACCTGAGATAAGACTCTTCACACCCTAAAGCTTGTCATGACTCCATTCTGTACTCCTAATTATTAAGACTGAGACGCATTTGCAGTGATGATATTTCTCAAACAAAACAAATGAAATGTGTGCATTTTTCAGAAACTGGTTTTTCGGACACAACCATTACAGAAGCTCAGTTATGTGCATCTATGATAAACAGAAAGGATGCTTAGTACAAAAGCAACACAGAATACTAATACAGTCAGCACTCACATATAGAACCCTCTAAAATTTTGACTTCAGTGACAGTTAAACGAGTCTGACACATATCTGATTATTTCATTTTGGCCTGTTCCAACCCTTGTCCGATTTTTCAGGGAACACAAAAAAGATACAATATCAAAAATACATAGCTGAAAGGACTGTATTTTTAAAATAAGTAAGCTTCCATTTAGATGTACTGTATTGGTTTTGTTGGTACAGTACTATATTTTCAACAGAAGTATTTTAATTCAGAACAATATGATTCTGAAAATATCACTCTTCTTCTTTGGAAAAATTGGCTTTCATAATTGGGATTTCATAATTTATTTTTTAAGACTGGGTAAAAAAAATTAAGGATGAAAACTTGTAAAACTACACTTTTAGATATGTTTGGTGTGTGCAATATATATAATATATATAAATGATGTAAAGTTTGTAGTATTAGAACAGCTAAAATTAGACAATGCAACATATAGAAGAATAAAAGAAAGTAAATGGATAAATAGACTGAATACAATTATGCCAGCGGGACTCAACAGAAAAGAATGAACTAATTAACTTCAATAGATATATAACATTTAAATAAATAAACAAAGTTTGTTCAAAAATTGTGCATGCTGATGCGCTGGGGAGGCCAAATCTAGACTGATCCTCAGAGCCAGCATTGCATGATATAATAAAAATATAAATTTATATAAAATAATGTTTATTAGAATTAATACAGATTCTAAGATAGAAGTAAAAATGATGTCACAATATATAGAAGAGCATTACATCATGTAAGAATAAATCATAGATTTGAATGTAAACAATAACAAGTAGTTGTCATGCCGTCAAAAACCTATAAATACCTCCAATGTTTTGATTCAAACACAGGCTCCCTTGAGAAAGATATGTGCAACATATCGAAACGTTGGGCAGCTGGCTCTTTGAGCTAAAATATATTATTGTGTTTTATACATAATATCATCCTACAAAGGAAATGAATGGAGGAAGTGAGAGGCGGACTGGAGTATTACACCAATCCAGGAGGGCGAGACAGGCAGATAATAAACTTAAGAGACTGACGGCACAGAGAGCTAAGTATCGTTCTCATCAAAACTTTATAGATACTTGTATAGATAATGCGGTAGTTCCAACTGGCTTTAAAATAAAACTAAGCGTAAACATGAAGACTAGTGAAGCAGAAAGATTAAATGTAAATCAGATATTAAAAGAGACTTCGTTTAAGGTAATGCAGGAAGCTAAATTGACATCGGCAAGACGAATTAGAGAAATAAGTAATGAAATAGAGACAGTAATAAATGACATAAATTGCATGTTCCCTCCATCAGAAATGAGACAGTTACTTCAGTAAAGTAGACAACCTTGAGAACAAAACACTAGAACATTTGAACAACAAAAAGTTAATGAAATTACACAAATTAATAGGTCAACCGGGATTACAAAATAGAATAGGTCTAGAAAAATTAAAATTTCAAATCATAACAATTCCGAGAATAAGGAAAACACTGCTGAAAAACTATCGAATAGAATGCTTGAGCAATACGAGTATAAGAGTTATGACGACTACAACATAGTTCAAATAGAGAAGGACGGAACTGTTTCTTTAGATGTTTAAGTGTAGTTTTATACGGTTCACAAAATGACCATCGAACAATTAGACATAATATAATAGAACTAATGGAAAGCAATATAAAACAATATGAAATGTACATCGACTCAGTGGCCCATATTGAAAAAATGAAATTAAGTGACGGAAGTATAGATTCTTGGGCTACAGAGGCAGAAGTTATGGCGGCTGTAGATCTCCTAAATAGGCCCATACATGTATACATAGACTTAAAGGATAAGGACTGTTTTAAATACGAAGGCACAATAGAAGCCATTAAAAATAAGAACGATCCAATTAACCTTTTATACAACAATAACCATTTCTCAGTTATTGTATTTAAAGACAATGAAACCGAAGAAAATCTGAATACTGTGGCATAATTAAGAAAGATAATCAAAATAAATCTAAAACAGTAAAAATAAACCAGGTTAATAATAAAATGCGAAATAGGGAATTAAACATGACTAAGACAGAGAATTCAAAACATAAAGATAGGAGACCCAAAAATAGACATGGTACCAAATACACAAAAGATAAGACAGAAGACATAGTATTTAATTTATCAAGTAAAACCTTAACCACATCCCAAAAAGCAGTACTGAGTAAAGGACTTAAGTTTATACCGACTAAAAGATACATCGATAAAGATAAACTGGCCACTGAATTGAAGGAGTGGGAGAGACGATGAGATTAGCGGAATATTTTTTCAATGAAAATATCTCAGATTCAGAGGGTAATTATGAGCATGGGATTAAAGTTAATAGTACAAGCACATGGACTCCTCCAGATGGAAGAGACAAATGGTTAGATATGTATATTGAAGTAGTTAAACAAGAAATAATAGTAGGACTAAAGAAAAGATGTAAACTTAATCTAACCAATATTGAAGAACAAGCTATGACTGAGTTGTTAAATGATGATGATATAATGTTAAGACCAGCAGATAAAGGCTCAGGAATAGTGATAATGAACACAGATGACTATATGAAATCTGTAGAATGTGAATTAAATAATACAGATACATATGAAGAAGTTAAAAGCAATAAGATCAATAAATCGGCAAAAGAGGTTAAGGAAATTATGGAGAGACTATACAATAAAGGAATTATATCAAAAGAATTAAAAAATACATGCAGCCACATAATGCGAGAACAGGCCTAGCAAGAGGAAATCCTAAAATGCACAAAGAAAATCACCCGATGCTAATGATAGTCAGTACAATTGATAATCCAACACACATAATAGCTGAAATAGCAGAAAAACAACTTAGGTCGCACGTTGAGAAATTACCAAGCTATGTTAAGGATACAACACAATTTTTAAAAAGACTTAAATCAATAAAACACAACCTTCCAGAGAATACAATTTTATTTTGCATGGATGTAAAATCCTTGTACCCAAGTGTCCCTCAGTAAAGAAACTTTAGAAGCTTGTCAAAAGCACTAGATAATAGACTAGATAAATCAATACCAACAGCAGAAGTACTGAACATGATCAACGTAGTTTTAGAAAACAGTTATTTTACATTTGTTGATAAGAATTACAAACAAAACGATGGTACAGCAATAGGATCTAAATTAGGAATGCATTTTGCCAGTACATACATGGGAACATGGGAAGAACAATTACTTAGAAAATCGGAAAGAGAACCTTTAGAATACATTCGGTTTGTAGATGATATTTTTGGGGTTTGGACACATGGAGAAGAGTCTCTTCCAGTTTCATAAAATAGCAAATGAAATACACAGTAATATTAAGGTGGACCTTCGATGGTCAAGGAAAGAAATAGAATTTTTAGATACCATAGTAAAACTTGAAGAAGGTTCAATTGAGACTGACCTCTTCTGTAAACCTACTGACATGCACCAGTATTTACACATGTCCTCTGCACATCCGATACACACTAAAAGGGCAATCCCAAAGGGTCTAGGAATAAGAATACGAAGAATATGCTCAAAAGAAAGTGACTATGTAAAACAAAGAAATGTATTAAAAACAAATCTTAAAAAAAGAGGATACAAAGAAAGAATTATAGAGACGGAGTTAAGAAAAGTGGATAAACTAAAAAGAGATGATCTACTAGATTATAAAACTAGAGATAAAAAGGTCAAAAGAGTCCCATTAATAATGACTTACTCTAAACTTTTGCCCAATATTTCTAAGATAGTTTGGAAACACTTATGGATTCTACATAATTCAGAAAAATTAAAAAAGTATTTCTTAAGGCCCCAGTTGTAGCATTCAAAAGAGAAGCTAATTTAGGTGATATTTTAGTTCACAGTAAACATAAAAGAATAATTGACAAAATAGGTTCTACTGAACATGTGCACCAGTAGATGTAAAGTGTGTAAATACATAGATAAAAGTAAAAATATAATTAAACATAAGAACACCACATATCCACTAAAAACTAATACCTACTGTAAAAATAGCAATGTTGTTTATGGAATAGCCTGTGAAAAATGTGATGAAATCAAATATGTTGGAGAGACTGGAACTACTTTATATAAACGAATTCAGAACCACCTTTCATTAATTAGAAATAAAAAATGAATGAACCAATAGTACAGCACTTCACCAGTCAAGGACATGACATAAATGATGTAAAGTTTGTAGTATTAGAACAGCTAAAATTAGACAATGCAACATATAGAAGAATAAAAGAAAGTAAATGGATAAATAGACTGAATACAATTATGCCAGCGGGACTCAACAGAAAAGAATGAACTAATTAACTTCAATAGATATATAACATTTAAATAAATAAACAAAGTTTGTTCAAAAATTGTGCATGCTGATGCGTTGGGAGGCCAAATCTAGACTGATCCTCAGAGCCAGCATTGCATGATATAATAAAAATATAAATTTATATAAAATAATGTTTATTAGAATTAATACAGATTCTAAGATAGAAGTAAAAATGATGTCACAATATATAGAAGAGCATTACATCATGTAAGAATAAATCATAGATTTGAATGTAAACAATAACAAGTAGTTGTCATGCCGTCAAAAACCTATAAATACCTCCAATGTTTTGATTCAAACACAGGCTCCCTTGAGAAAGATATGTGCAACATATCGAAACGTTGGGCAGCTGGCTCTTTGAGCTAAAATATATATATATATATATATATATATTTTTTTTTTAAAACGGTGCCTAGACAGTTTATATTGACATATACTTTTATGGGTTAACAGGAAAAACTGCAGGTCCTTTATGATTAGACACTTTCTCCAGAACTACGCTTGAGAAAGATTTTAATCACAAGTGTCTGTCCTGGTGCTGTTTTATGATCTTAACACTCTGCCACGACTGCTCTTGCGAAATAAGATTTTATCTAAGGGTCTATCCCGTGAAGCAAATACATTTGGAAATTAACACATGGGCATTGGGGTTTCATAAAAAAGAATGTTTGTTACAGGACTGAAAAGTATTTCTTTTATACATTTTGTTTTTAGCGACCTAATAGTCATTAATAAACATAAAAAATGTGAATACAATAGCAAAACTGGGACAATTTCATAATTTATTAAAGATTGGGTACAAACATTATGGTTGAAAACTGGGACTGGGTGTTTGGAGGGGGCGGGTGCTTGGAATTACCACAAAGGGGTAACTTCAAGCAAACCCTGGTTCTGAAATGTCAGGGGGAAACTACATCATACTGAAATCAGTTAGTGTGCCAAACATTTTAGAGATTCATTCAAAAAGAAGGGATTACATTTTAAATCTGCGAAAAAGTTTTTAC
This sequence comes from Acipenser oxyrinchus oxyrinchus, assembly GCA_030684275.1. Lineage (NCBI taxonomy): Eukaryota > Metazoa > Chordata > Actinopteri > Acipenseriformes > Acipenseridae > Acipenser > Acipenser oxyrinchus. The sequence goes on from CM060258.1 coordinate 26,527,694, forward strand.
TTAATATAGCTTTGACTTTAGTCGAGTCTAATGCGTCTTTCCTCTTGCCCTCTGGCTGGCACTGCCTCCATGGAGATTGCTTTTGACAAGTGTATCAACGTCAAATACAGCAAGAGTCAAGGAGTGCACAATTGAAGAGCAGGAAGTTGATTTATTTGACAGTGCCAAGACCAATTTGTCTACATAAACTTTGGATTTCAACCTGTTGAAAAAATGAGAAATGAACCATTTAATTGGAAAACATATTAAAGCAATTCTGATCAATCTACCAGCCCTGTGTCATAGCAGCAGTGTTCCATGTACATGTGAATGGGGTTTTGGATGTGTCACAGACTTATAGCAAAATCTGTAACTTAACAAAATGTCTATACATTTAGGAAAAAGTTGCGCTAAATGTATAGGGATTTGAATCCTAAAAGTTAGCCAAGGTTTAGTTTTTTACCAAGTGCAGTTGAATATTAAAAACATTTCAGCTACAAAAAAATTTGTAATTACATTTGCTGACATTTTCCATAGTTACTCCACTCCACTTCATTTCAGCTGGAAAAGACAAAACCACACCTTTAAGTAAATGCAATACATGAAGTGAACAGTATAGAACCAGTATATGGCTAGTATATTCTTAGTACACTTTTCTTAGGTAGTTTCATACACAGCATCAGCAATTGGATTCATATGTTCGCTTCAGAAATGTCAAATAAATTGAGTTTAAATTTGGCCATTTCTAAACTTATCTGTTTGTTGTGACAAATACAGCAAGTACACATGTGTTACCTTTTCAACTGCCTTCCTGTTTGAGCAGTGATGGCACAGACATTGTAGAAGCTATGGAGTCAGCTGAAGATCCAGTGGAATGGGTAGGAGTTCCATAAAGTGACTGTACAAGTTGGTGATGTACAGTTTCTGTCACAGATTTTCTGTTGAAGCACACCATTTTCTGGAGTATCACAGGTATATCTGGAACAAAATAATTTGTTAAACTTTTTTGTTTCATGCATTGATAGAAATTCTCTTAATACATAATTACTTTTTTTGTAATTAAGTTAGTGTATCTATCCATTTAAAGAGTAGAGTGTTATACCTTTTTTGAAAAGCAGAGTGTCTGTAGAACCTGAAAATACCAAGGGTTACACACTGACATTTAGTAAAATACAAATTTACCTACTGGAAATCAAAAACAAAAGTAGAAAATACATGCACCACTTTTTATTATTTTTAATTGTTTTTTAAAATATTTTTAATTCATAACAAATATCAATATACTTATGTGCATACGTATGTTAGAATGTGAATAATGTCTGAGCAACAGCAAAGATAAAAAAATAAAACTAATTCAGATTTCATATATATTGAAGAAGGTTCAGTTGAGACTGACCTCTTATGTAAACCTACTGACATGCACCAGTATTTACACATGTCCTCTGCACATCCGATACACACTTCACGGGGCGTGAGCTGGGGTGAAGGATAAGGCAGAAGAAGCAGCAAGGAGCAGTTAGTAGGACAGAAAGTGGACACTGACTGAGGGCGACGATGCCGACACATCCCAGGGGCAAAGGACCCAGCAACCGAAACGGGATAGAAAAGATGGTCGCTGACTGAGGGCGACGATGCCGACACATCTCAGGGGCGAAGGACCCAGCAACCGAAGACGGGATAGAAAAGAGGTCGCTGACTGAGGGCGACGATGCCGACACATCCCAGGGGCAGAGGACCCAGCAACCGAAAACACATATGAGGGTTATGACTCGAGAGCCGCCTCGAGAGGAGATGAGAGAGAGAGAGGTACCCAGCATCTGAGACTTCTGTAAGGGGCACTCGAAAACCCCTGATTGGCCGAGACGCCACGCTGCCTGGGACCTGAAAATAAGGACAAAGCATAGAGGTTAGTATAGGACTCAGCACGAGTGACCACGCCCTGAAAGAGAGGCAGAATAGAACAGAGCCTCGAGTGAGGTAAGATAAGCGCATGAGCTGCGACAGGACAGAGTATGGCCAGGGTCCGCTCTGACTCACATGGTGAGAACCCCTGAAGGTAAGGGAGGCGGATGCCTAGCCCTGAGGTCGGGGAAGTGAGACTATGTGTATACCTGCCGCTCAGTGGAGAGGAAAAACCCCTTGAGGCCGACTAGGGAAAACCTTTGGTGGCCCCGACGGACAGAAAGCCCCCACTCCAGGCATACTAGCAATTTTAAAAAGTGGGCAGCAACTATATGAGAGGAGGATGAATGAATGAAAGAATCCACTGCAGAAGACGGCCAACTCCCACATTCATGATCTGGCTGTGATTGACATTGGCCCTCGCAGCAGAGGGGCTGTGCCTACAGAATGATTGGGGATTGGGGCGCTCTGGAGGTGAGGTAGGTTGAGATCCAGTGACGAGTGATCCTAGGAGTGAGAGAAATCAATGAGCAGGGGGTTAAGGTGGGTTGAGAACCAGTGATGATAGGAATCAATGAACTGAGGGTCCTGGGGGTAGAGTAGAGGAGGGGACTTGCTCTGGAGGGTGGAGAGGTGGGTTGAGAACCAGTGATGATAGGAGTGAGAGGAATCAATGAACTGAGGGTCCTGGGGAGGGGTAGAGTAGAGGAGGGGGCTTGCTCTGGAGGGTGGAGAGGTGGGTTGAGAACCAGTGACGAGTGATTATAGGAGCGAGAGGCACCAATGAACTGAGGGTCTAGGGGCAGGGGGAGTTTCTTGCTGGGGAGATACCTTGATGTTGAAAAGAAGGGGCAGATAGGGGACTCTACTTGACAGCTGAATGAACTAACCACGCTGAAATTGATCCATCTTGGAGGTATGACCGAATGATGAAGTAAATTAGAAGCAGAAGAAACTGCGAGTTCTGAGGAGACCGAAGAAGGCCGAGATGCAGATGAGATACCTTGACGTTGAAAAGAAGGGGCAGATAGGGGACTCTGCTTGACAGCTGAATGAACTGACTGCGCTGAAATGAATCCGTCTTGGAGGTACACAACTGAATGATGGAGTAAATTAGAAGTAGAAGAAACTGTGGATTCGGAGTTCCTGAGGAGACCGAAGAGGGCTCAGATGCAGATGATCTCCATAGGTAGATCCTTGTATGGGGAGAAGTGGCGTTTCCGAAGAGTAGAATGAGCAAACGGAGAATGTTCATTGATGTAGACAGGCGGGAAGGTGAGGCAGAAGGGAAGGCTCTTAAGAATCCCACGGAGGGTCAGCGAACTGCTGGTATGGAGAAAATGGGGAGAGAGAGAATCCCTACCATGGACGATGAAGGCCGGGATCTGGTTTTGATTGAAGGAATAGGATGAATCCGATTCTGGGCACAGAAGGTTGAAAACACTGACCAAGCTGTAGAATATGAAGCTCTCGAAGAAGGACGAGGGCTGCAGACATGAAATGCTGAGCAGATTGAAGGAGGTTACTGAGAGTAGGATTCAGTCAAATAGCAGCTGATGAAGCTGGGGAGTCTGGAGGGGGGGGCAGCAGACGGGACCAGCTGACGGAACTTGGATACCGAAAGTAGAGGCCGAAGGGGAGCTGGAACTGAGGGTTGAGGTAGCGGCTGGAACTGAACGAACATGTGTAAATCGACTGTTGGGGAAGCTCAGCACCCTTTGTGCTCCATTTTCTGGAAACGAGGGAAGAGAGGTGATGTCGACCATCCTATGTGTTCGTTAATACGGGATCGATCGGTCTGCTTGAAATGGAAAAGGTGAACTCACGTTCAGAGATTGGGTTTCACAACTCCAGTCATTCTCCTAGTAGTGGAACTCCTTAACTCATAATCAAGACAGATTTCCAGTCTCATACCACGTCTCTCACCATGTATTAATGCTGTAATATTTGAGAGGATGTGAGGACATATGAATAGATTGCTGAGAAGGTCAAGCACCTCGTATTTTGATTAGATAGGGATTGGCATTAGCCTTGATTGCGGAATGCTGCCACGATCTGCATATTGGAGGAAAGCTGGAGCGTTGAAGCTCTGGAGAAGTGCAGTTACAGATTTAAACTGTAAACTAAAGCAACTTGCGTGCTATAATAGTGAGTAGATCTGAAGAGGGAGCAGAGATCTGCTGTAGTGAGGAGCAATTACCAGTAGAGGACGGGATCTGCTGAACGGTGCAGAGATCTGAAGAAGTAACAATGAAGTGCTGTCAATAATGAGCAGTGGTCTGCTGTAGAGAGAGAGAGAGAGATCTGCTGAAGCAGTGATCTGTTATTGTGAATGGTGGACTGCCATCGGTAGAGTGTGGTGATCTTGAGCGCAGAGATCTGCTGAATGCGGTGGATATTGGTCTTTGAGTGATAAAGTGATTTAGATGAAGCCAGAGATGAAGAATGCATAGAGCTGAGGCCGCCGTAGAACCTGAGAGGATGAAGAATGCGTTGCTTTGAGGCTGCTGCAAAATCTATTGATTTGGTCGGGAGCAGTCTGAGAGTATTGTATAATCGCAGGATAGGAGGACACTTGACTGAAATGTTGATAGTTGTAGGACATGGTTTCCGTTTCTGACTGGCAGCTCACGTTGCTGAAATGGTAACTTGAAGGTTGAATAAAGTGCCTTGGTGAAATTTGTTGGAGGAGAGGAGCCAGATGAGGAAGCACGAATCTGGGAACAGGAAGAGGTCACTGGGATGGAAGCCTGATGCAGAGAAGCTGGAAGTTAATGTGACTGTAGATTCGGAGCATCTCAGAAAACCGACAAGTGCGTGGCTTCATGACCATGTCTGGGGGGCAGGTAGAGTTGAAATTGAAGAATGTCAGTTGATATACAGTACTGTGCAAAAGTTTTAGGCAGGTGTGAAAAAATGCTGTAAAGTAAGAATGCTTTCAAAAATAGACATGTTAATAGATTATATTTATCAATTAACTAAATGCAAAGTGAGTGAACAGAAGAAAAATCTAAATCAAATCCATATTTGGTGTGACCACCCTTTGCCTTCAAAACAGCATCAAGCATCAATTCTTCTAGGTACACTTGCACACAGTTTTTGAAGGAACTCGGCAGGTAGGTTGGCCCAAACATCTTGGAGAACTAACCACAGTTCTTCTGTGGATTTAGGCAGCCTCAGTTGCTTCTCTCTCTTCATGTAATCCCAGACAGACTCGATGATGTTGAGATCAGGGCTCTGTGGGGGCCATACCATCACTTCCAGGACTCCTTGTTCTTCTTTACGCTGAAGATAGTTCTTAATGACTTTCGCTGTATGTTTGGGGTCGCTGTCATGCTGCAGAATAAATTTGGGGCCAATCAGATGCCTCCCTGATGGTATTGCATGATGGATAAGTATCTGCCTGTACTTCTCAGCATTGAGGAGACCATTAATTCTGACCAAATCCCCAACTCCATTTGCAGAAATGCAGCCCCAAACTTGCAAGGAACCTCCACCATGCTTCACTGTTGCCTGCAGACACTCATTCGTGTACGCTCTCCAGCCCTTCGCTAACAAACTGCCTTCTGCTACAGCCAAATATTTCAAATTTTGACTCATCAGTCCAGAGCACCTGCTGCCATTTTTCTGCACCCCAGTTCCTGTGTTTTCGTGCATAGTTGAGTCGCTTGGCCTTGTTTCCACGTCGGAGGTATGGCTTTTGGCCGCAAGTCTTCCATGAAGGCCACTTCTGACCAGACTTCTCCGGACAGTAGATGGGTGTACCAGGGTCCCACTGTTTTCTGCCAGTTCTGAGCTGATGGCACTGCTGGACATCTTCCGACATGCAGGGAAGTAAGCATGATGTGTCTTTCATCTGCTGCAGTAAGTTTCCTTGGCCGACCACTGCGCCTCACGGTCCTCAACGCTGCCCGCTTCTTTGTGCTTCTTCAAAAGAGCTTGGACAGCACATCTGGAAACCCCTGTCTGCCTTGAAATTTCTGCCTGGGAGAGACCTTGCTGATGCAGTATAACTACCTTGTGTCTTGTTGCTGTGCTCAGTCTTGCCATGGTGTATGACTTTTGACAGTAAACTGTCTTCAGCAACCTCACCTTGTTAGCTGAGTTTGGCTGTTCTCACCCAGTTTTATTCCTCCTACACAGCTGTTTCTGTTTCAGTTAATGATTGTGTTTCAACCTACATATTGAATTGATGATCATTAGCACCTGTTTGGTATAATTGTTTAATCATACACCTGACTATATGCCTACAAAATCCCTGACTTTGTGCAAGTGTACCTAGAAGAATTGATGCTGTTTTGAAGGCAAAGGGTGGTCACACCAAATATGGATTTGATTTAGATTTTTCTTCTGTTCACTCACTTTGCATTTAGTTAATTGATAAATATAATCTATTAACATGTCTATTTTTGAAAGCATTCTTACTTTATAGCATTTTTTCACACCTGCCTAAAACTTTTGCACAGTACTGTAGATAGACAAAAGGATGAGGCAGGAGGGGATCTCCCGAGAATCCATCAGAGTGAGAACTGCGGGAATAGATAGAAAAGCTGTAGTGTCAGAGCTTCGCAGCGATACCAAACCTGTTTAATATATTGAGAGAGAACTTGTGGTATTATACTGCCATCCAGAGGTTATGATTGGAATTAAACCATTGACTTGAGTGAAGCAGGGTAGAATCTATGAAGTTATTACGATTAAAATCCTTGTCTATGTAGAACGACATTTGCTTATTCCTTTAGATTTGAATAATAAATAATCTAGACATGTTTTAGGACAGTTAGTCATGAATATAAATAAGTTAATGCAGTATTTAGATGTCATGATTCGGCGCGTTGAATTCGTCTCCGCCAGTTGTGAAAGCGCAGCAACAGGAAGCAGGAAGATTGCAGTACTGAGGCACAGAACACGCAGAGCCTGATGAAGCTGCCTGGTCACCATGGCAACTTACCACTCCGCAGTCACTCAATGAGGCGTGCCTGACCATGGTAGCCGTGGAAAAGTTGCAGTACAATAGTGTCGTTGGAGCATGTTGTGACCAGTCAAGTTACGAGCCTCCACTGGTTGAAATGGAGTTTATAATGGGCTGGATACGCCTTTAAAAGGTTGAACGTAGCTGATGGAGGTCCAGGGCAGGATCTTCTGATGGAACGGTAATTGTGCTGGCTCTGTGGGATCGGGGTGCTGGCGCTGTGGGAGCGGGGAGGGTGTCTGATTGCAGGCGAGGAGTAAAGAAAGATTCCGCAGACAAAGCTTCGTGGTGGATTTAAATAGAGCTAAAGTAAGGCAATCGCAGACAACGGGAATGTCGATGTCTTGTCGAAGGAGCTTGAAAGTTTAGCGGAGGACCAGACTTTCTGATAAAGTTGCAGACAAGTTGAGTAATGAAGCTGCGCTTTGGATGGCTCAGATGCTGAGGTGGAGACTGGATGGAACAGGAAAGACTAACGTTGGAGCTCTTGAAGCCGAAAAGAGAAGCTGAATGAAAAGAAGGATCACCTGAGCAGGTAGGAAAATGATTGATAATATCTTGGCAGCGCTGTGCTGAGAAATGACCTGCAGTGAGCGAGGCAACGAAGTTTAGATATTAGCGGTGAAGCACGAAACAACGGCGTCTGAGCGTTTGCTACAAAAACGAAACACTAGACAGAAAAGGTGCAGGTGATCAGGGCTTAAATAGAAAATAGATGCTAATTAACAGGAAATTAGAAAATTAGAAGATTAGAAGCCCCCAGCTCCACGCCCCCTGAACCACGCAGGCTAACATTAAAAGGGCAATCCCAAAGGGTCTAGGATTAAGAATACGAAGAATATGCTCAAAAGAAAGTGTCTATGTAAAACAAAGAAATGTATTAAAAACAAATCTTAAAAAAAGAGGATACAAAGAAAGAATTATAGAGACGGAGTTAAGAAAAGTGGATAAACTAAAAAGAGATGATCTACTAGATTATAAAAATAGAGATAAAAAGGTCAAAAGAATCCCATTAATAATGACTTACTCTAAACTTTTGCCCAATATTTCTAAGATAGTTTGGAAACACTTGCGGATTCTACATAATTCAGAAAAATTAAAAAAAAAGTATTTCTTAAGGCCCCAGTTGTAGCATTCAAAAGAGAAGCTAATTTAGGTGATATTTCAGTTCACAGTAAACATAAAAGAATAATTGACAAAATAGGTTCTACCAACATGTGCACCAGTAGATGTAAAGTGTGTAAATACATAGATAAAAGTAAAAATATAATTAAACATAAGAACACCACATATGCACTAAAAACTAATACCTACTGTAAAAATAGCAATGTTGTTTTTGGAATAGCCTGTGAAAAATGTGATGAAATCAAATATGTTGGAGAGACTGGAACTACTTTATATAAATGAATTCAGAACCACCTTTCATTAATTAGAAATAAAAAAATGAATGAACCAATAGTACAGCACTTCACCAGTCAAGGACATGACATAAATGATGTAAAGTTTGTAGTATTAGAACAGCTAAAATTAGACAATGCGACATATAGAAGAATAAAAGAAAGTAAATGGATAAATAGACTGAACACGATTATGCCAGCGGGACTCAACAGAAAAGAATGAACTAATTAACTTCAATAGATATATAACATTTAAATAAATAAACAAAGTTCGTTCAAAAGTTGTGCATGCTGATGCACTGGGGAGGCCAAATCTAGACTGATCCTCAGAGCCAGCATTGCATGATATAATAAAAATATAAATTTATATAAAGTAATGTTAATTAGAATTAATACAGATTCAAAAATAGAAGTAAAAATGATGTCACAATATATAGAACAGCATTACATCATGTTAGAATAAATCATTGATTTGAATGTAAACAATAACAAGTAGTTGTCATGCCGTCAAAAACCTATAAATAGAAAAGATATGTGCAACATATCGAAACGTTGGGCAGCTGGCTCTTTGAGCTAAAATATATTTCATATATATATATATATATATATATATATATATATATATATATATATATATATATATATATAATGAAAAAATGCTTTAAGTACACTGTCAGTAAATTATATAAACAACAGCACTTTTTCAGTATAAATAAGTAAATACATAAATATGATAAGTGTATTAAGTTAAATTAATTAATTTAAAACTTTAAGCATTCTTGGTCTTCTTAAAGTCTTAAAGAAGCAAAATACAACATTAAAGAAGTTGTTGATGGGATGCCTGACGGGAAAAGATTTTATGAACGGATTCTTCTACACAACGACTACCTCAGAATGAGAAGTAAGCCCCTTTGAAACTGGCATGATCTACCCGGGTCAGAACCTACCCGGGCAGGACCCGGTGTCATGCAGGTCGGGTACACGATTTCACACTGCTTTTGATAAAGTAGGGTTGACCTGGGTGACAGATGCAAGTAAACAATACGCGTATCAATGCCCCGGAAGCAGCTTGTTACTGACGCTTCCATCCAAGCTTCTCTGGATTGAACCATCGGCCCAAATTTTGATTAGAGCAAATATTTCTTCATCCCTGCTGCAATCTGGCTCGATGCTGTGTCTCAATCAACAAAAATATAACTAAACAGAATAAACAGAAATATTCCTTGCAGAAGGGAAACCGTCATGCAGGCGTGGCTGTTTGTTATTGCATCTGCTCACGAACGGCCGTCAAGCTTTTTGTCTCGCGTGCCAACCTACATCCTGAGGTGGGTCGCTGGGACCCAGGTTAACCAGGTACAGTCGTCACCGCTTAGAACGGGCGCGTTTGTGTTAATGTGATTCACCCTGCAGTAAGCAATGGACGGTATAAACACCCACACAATAACCTTACAATCAAAATGTCCCCCAATCACCAGTTCAGTAATCAAAACAAACAAGTGTGTATACGGTTAAAAATCTTTATTAAGACACTCATTACTCTAATAAAAAAGATGTATTAAAACCTATGAATGTAATAAAAAAGTACAGTAATCCTTCACGTATCTGACTGCAATGGGACCAGAGTAAAAATGTGGATAAATTAATCATTTTTTTTAAATGCAAATATACACAGCTGTAACAGTTACTGTACTATATTATTATTGTTTTGAGATTTATCTTTTATTACGGAGCTCCCCTAAATCCCTTGTTTAGAAACATACAGGGTATTAATTTCCTCCGCCCAGGAGAGCAACAACCAAGAAAAGGTGTTTAAACCAATCCTCACCCAGGACAACTGGAAGTTGCTAGAGACTGGAAAATGTTGGCAGATGTTGGTCAACGGCTTATTTTTCCACCTGAGATTGCCACCACTAACCTTCAACCAGATATTGTCTTGTGGTCTGGATCAGCACGCCTTGTTCACCTGGTAGAGTTAACAGTGACATGGGAGGATGCTGTAGATGAGGCGTATGAGAGGAAGAAACTGCGGTATGCTCATCTAGCTGCTGAAGCGGAACAGCGAGGATGGAGAGTCCGGGTGTACCCAGTGGAGGTGGGTTGTCGAGGATTTGTGGCACACTCTACAACCCGGTTTCTCAGAGACGTCGGATTCAGTGGCCAAGGTTGCGTCGCACAGTGAAGAACTTATCTGAAGCAGCAGAGAGGAGCAGCAACTGGCTGTGGTTGAGACGGAAAGATTCTGGTTGGGGATCTCAAGCACAATAGAAAGAAAGAAACGCTGATGTACTGGTAAGTAAGCTGAGTTGAGTGGGGGATGGAGGGGTGATGCTGGACGCCAGATTCACCGTCGAGTCCTCTTGAGGTGTCGTGGGCTGGTCGACGAAACACAGAGGATGGAAGGTGCCCACTTGAAGACCCCAGAGATGTACCCTACTTAGCTCAATCCAGACGGTTGTCATGCTGATGCCCTGGGAGACCGCACTGTGGTTGATCCCGAGCCAGCATTGCAGCCGTTATGTGTGCTGATGCGCTAGGGAGGCAATAAGCTGATCCCTGGAGCCAGCATTACACTTCAGCCATCAACACCAGACAGAAGGATATCAAAATCATCATATGGAAGAGGAGCATAAATGAATGGAGACACAGATAGATCACATTAGTTTACTGTAAAGCTACGTCTTAGTTGGTGCTTATCTTAGTGAGAGTTGAGTTCAAATCAGCATGAAGTTTTAACATCTACTCTCGGGTAATGGAAGTCAAACTTGTGACAGGCTAGCCGTCTGCCATGTGGGTGCATGCATTCGCTGCTGACTGACAGGCAGGAGATCGAGACGGAGGCTGAAGTTGATATGCCCCACAAATGAACACGTTTCAGGATATAATGAGGACAGACAACAGTTCAAAGGGTAGGAAACCGCTGTCATTTTTTTTTTTTTTAGCTTTTAGTGAACAATGGCTCTCATTCCCTTCTCTCACTCATAAACTCAACCTCTCTTAAATCTCTCTCAATTCTCCCTCCGCCAGATACGCTTCTCTCTCAAATTGTCATCTCCTCACACACACCCAGTCCCTCCCTTTCCTCACTCACTGGTCCAACTCTCCCTATCTCTGACTGCGGCGTGTCAGACCTGCTCTCACCCCCTCAGTGGCACTCACACACAGGCTATCTTTCAGTTCTAGTCACACAAGCACCAAAACACACAGAGAACTGTTACAGATCTGAACAAGAATAACACAGTTTACAAACACACATTATTTACAGAGTACTCCCACCCCGTTCCCCAGTCCATAATCAGGTCCATTCTCACATTGTTCCCAGCTTTTTGAAGCAACGTTGCATTGTTTGCTGACTGACAGAGTTCCAAAGCATGCTTTAGCAAGCGCACAGTATCTAACAAGACATTTTATTTACACTGAATTTTTATTTACACTTTTCTCTTTCCAGCCATGCTTGCTTGCTGTTGCAGTCAGTGCTGTTTTTTCAAACTGTAAATAAACCTGACACTGCATACAGGGATTAAATAGTCAAGGTACAGTACAGGAGTAATCGCTCAGTAACAAGGTGCAAACAGCTGATTGATCGATCTGTCAAGCTTTTTTACTTCAGTAAAGTTCTGCTTTTTTATTGAAATCAATGTGAATGACAAGGTAACGAAGTGAAAACAGCTGATTGGTTGATTAGATTAGTTGCTACAGTAACAAGCAGCGTGTTTGTTATTTAAATCTATGTGAATGGCACATAACGAGATCCAAACAGCTGAGTTTGCCCAAAATATACAGCGTGCTTAACACGGTATAAACAATGCCTTGTTATTGAAATCAATGGGAATGGCAAACAGCAAACGCTATTTGTCTGATATAATTGGCTGCCCAAAATAACCCTGTACGGTGTAAGTGATGGCGACACAACAAAGGTGCTCAAGACCTGTACACATCCCCATCCTCTGAATGCGAGACTCTGAAGCAATTGCATTCTTTGTTGAGGCAGAAAGGTTTGCCATCACAGCCTGTACCGTTACATAAGTACTGCCTCATCTGCTTTTTGGTTGACTTGTAGCAAAGGTAACAGTTCCTCCTGATTGCAGCAACCTCTGGCAAGCAGTACTGTGCACTTTTCAAGCATTGCAAAGCAAACCTTTTTTTGGGTGTGGTGGGAGGTGGTAGGGGAGACTATGGGGACTGAGTTGCCTCTGGTACACATAGGGTAAAAAACCATAAGAAGCAAACAGATAATCTTTTCTTCCCATTCAATTGCTATTTAAAATCTAAAACTAAACCATGAATTCTTGCCTATTAACACTTGATAGCATACCAATTATTTTTTTACTGTAAAGTAGAATTAGCCAGATTAATAGCATTTTCTTTTTTTAATTAATAATGTTAGAGTTGCATATTTTTTCACAAATTCGCAGAGTGGAAACACATTGCAAAGTTCACTTTCATTAATGCACTTCAGTAGTTCTTGCACATTATTCTTGGGACAGGAATATGCAGAATGAAACACTTTCAGCTCTGTAAATGCTTTTCCTGCACTTCTCCAAAGCCATAGAACAGGCAAGTAATCTGAATGGCTTCTTTGGTAGCTTCTGTAGGCATCCCTCTCCAAGATATTAGGAACCATAAGGCAGTGAAGGGATCTCAACATTTGACCAGTGTGTGACTGTCACCTTTCCCTTTGAATCTTCTTTTTAACCCTTTGCAGTCCTTTGTCAGACCAGGTCCGACATTACAATTTTCCCTTTCCAGTCCGATGTTGGACCCTGTCTGACATCATCAAAAAGACGTAAAACACAGGTCTCTAGTCGTTTTTTCTCCAGAAAAAGCCAAGAAAACCATTCAATGGCCGAGTGAGACCGATAGGAGCCAATAGAAGCTGAAAAAAAGGGAGTGATCTGAGCAATACACATAGCCCTGGCACCACAGAGATAACATGAACATAAACAAACAAGATAGCTGCTTCTGCATCCAGCGCTCAAAGAATATCACAGACATTTGCAGAGCTTTTTGAGATGTTATAGTAATAAAATAATGACTTGGATCGCATTATTGTGAAAAAAAATACTTTTAAACAGCTGCGTCTAAAATAAACTGCGCGTGTGAAAATAAATTGGACCTGACGCGCCAGGAGACGCGCTGAATAAATGGACCGCAACAGGTTAACATGACGAAGGGGTTAGTAAGCTTGCTCCCTACTGACTATGTGAAGACCCTCCACACAGTGGAAAGGAACAAAAAAAAAACGTTCTTTTTTAGGAAGAAACCTTTGATGGCCCTGGTGGAAAGGTCGTCCCCACTCCGGACACACTAGCAATGGACTGGTGAGCAGAGGACATTTCAAATGGGGAAGAATGAATGTAAGCTTTAACTGCTGATGAGGTCCAGCACCCCATATTTTTGATTAGATGCTGGTTAATTTTTGCTGTAGAGTAGAATTGCGGGGAAAGTCCTGCTCTGGAAACCAAAGTGGGGAGATGAGAAGTGAACCAATGCCTTGATACAACAGACCAGCTTGAATTGATGAACAGGGGGTCAGAAGATGAAATGGGTTTGCGTTCTGCAATATATTTCTGCATGGAAGCATAGGGGCATAGAGGAGAGTCCATTTTTGAAAGCTGAATACATTGTCCTTGCCGAAGCTGATCCATTTTTTGAAATGCGTAGGAAGAGAATAAAATGGGAATCGAGAATGAGCGTGAGATCACTGCAGCGAACTGGGGGATAATGCGAATTGCAAAATTCAAATGTCCTAGCAACGAGAGAAGTGCACATTCCTGATCATTTTACCATGGGTGAAAGTGCTCAGTCTGTAGACAGAATTCTGTCAAAATGGCCTCTCCCAGGTTCATTCCTATGATTTGTGTAGAAATGCCCATACTTTTCACGCATACTTGATGACTTGTTGACTTGTGACCTTTTAGTATATTCTTCTCCTGTTGAACTGTAACTTGATTGAGACCATAGGCACCTAACCCATAGAGCACAGGGGAGGCAAACAATATATTTTGCCACTCTACTTTTTTTTTGCTGTGTTTTGTTATGGTTTTGCCTATAAACGGTTTAAAATGTAAAAAAAGGAAAGTCACTCATAAGGCGCCATAAGTCCAAAATTAAAAATAAATAAATAAATAAAAACCCACAATAAAATGGCCTCTACACGAACATTGGTTTGACATACCATAGTCTGCACTGCACTATTTACAACAGCTAACATTAGCAGCGGTGTGACTGCAACAGAAGATGCTGGGCAGTTTGGATACACAAAAAATAATTAATTAAATATAGGCTAGGTAATTGTTAGTTTAGTTTGTTTTATTCTATATTAATTAAATTATATTCAGACGGATATTTCCGTATTTTTTTTAAGCAAGGATGTTAGTAGGTTCGTGTTACTGCGGGGCCATGAACAGGTTTAAGTTCAACAACAACTCTAAATAAAATGTTACTGCTATTCAGCACTGCAAAGTATTGCAAAATAACAGTATTAGGTATTGCAAAATAACAGAATCCCATTTTTACTTTAATTATTTTTCATTAAAAACTTGTTCTTTATTATAATTAATTTTCAGCATTCATATTGAAGCTTGTTGTGTACTACTCATTAAAGCAAATCAAGCAGGAATTTTAAATGTTTTTTAAAGTCAAGTAAGCTTGTTTGTGTATAAATAATTATAACAGTTTAATCTTACTTTAAAGGCACGCACCTGAATCTTAAGGTAATTAAACTGTTTGCTTATACTTTCCTTGCCGTTCTGCGCACTGTCAGTCCTGGTTAAAGATATAAATAATGCTCCCGATCCGAAGTAAGTGTAAAACTTGCCTGAATATTAAAGTACAAAATATAAATATTTTAAAACTAGCAAGAAATGACTTATTGCACAAGCAGCAGTTACATTATTGTTTTGCCCTCTAACTCAATGGACCATATTTAGAAGCAAGCACGAAAGCAAAGACACAATTTCTTAGAGCAATAAGACCATTTTAACGGTATAAAACAAGAAACGTATACTGTTGAAATGTTTTTATTCAGCAAAAAAAAAAAAAAGTCTTTGCATTTGCTTTAGAGTGAAGTGAAAACAGTGCTTTTGACATGCTTTTGACATGGCAAGTATTTTGACCTGCCTTACTTGGGGAATAATTACCTTCTAAAGAACAGTACTTGCTTTTCTTTGTTTGTTTAACACTTTCCTTTAATAAACTACATGTAGGAATTCTAGATGTGGCACTGTGCAGAGACTTGCATGTATTTGATATTGGAAGGCTGGCTTCAAATTGTATTTATTTATTTTTTCTGTGTCCAGTATGATTACCAGAAATTCCAATGAATGAAGGGGGCCAATTGTTTTCTTCTGAAAGCGGGATGTTGGCTTCTGATAATAAACTTTTTAGACTGGAGATCGCTACTGCTGGCGGATCTGAGCGATCAAGAGAAAATCATCAAGTAGGTGGAGCAAAATGGAACGTGATATGAATTGAGACGTATCCAGCATAATGGACTTTACTGTGCTCCGGGGGATATTCAATGCCTTGGACATGTTCTTATATCCTACCCGATTGGTGCTTTTCAAGAACCTTATTCCGGATTTGCTTTGAATGTTCCTTCGTCTTCATGATGTAGTTTTTGTTAGGAAATGTACTAACCAACTGTGGGACCTCCCAGAGACAGGTGTATTTAATCTGAAATCATGTGAAACACCTTAATTGCACACAGGTGGACTCGGTTCAACTAATTATGTGACTTCTCAAGACATTTGGTTCCACCAGAGCTTATTTAGGTGTGTCATAACAAAGGGGGTGAATACTTATGTAATCAATTATTTTCTGTTTTATATATGTAATTCATTTAGAACAATTTGTAGATTTTATTATTCACTTTGACATTGGACTTTTTTGTGTTGATCAGTGGCAAAAACTCCTAATTAAATCAATTTTGATTCCATGTTGTAACACAATAAAATGTGGAGCAGTCCAAGGGGGGTGAATACTTTTGAGAGCCACTGTAGCTTGTTCTGGGACAGACTGCTTGCTGTCTGAGCTGGGCTGATAAACTGCCGAGATGGAATTACAATAGAAAATGAAAAGAGATTCCTGATTGCTCTCTGCTGGAATCCCGATGTTGTTGTTGTGTTTTTTTTTTTTTTTTTAATCTTTCATTTTTTTACGCTATTAACACATTTGTGACAGTAGGTGAGGTTCGTATTTTTTTATACATAAAACAGAAAAAAAAACATAAGGCACAATTTCATTAAGGCGGTTGTTTTTTCATTACGTACCCCATTGGTGCTTGCAGACGGCTGTCTTGGCCAGTTGCTATTTCATTGGTCCACAAACAAGTACTGTGAATTAAACAGTTATGGTGCAGTTATACAGTTCACATTGCAGAAAATTGCAAAAATAATGGAACGGAAGGAAGGAAGGTACTGCCTGCTGGCAAAAAATGAAGATACATACTGTATATATTTATTTTCAGTTTCACTTGTGGCGTGAGTGACGTGGGGGAGGGGGGTTGATCGCAGACATTGTTGACAGAGCCTGTAGACCCCCATTCTCCTGGAATAATCTATGAATTAGACATAGTTCACCTTCAAACCGTGAGAACCATCTATCTTTATTATAAATGCTTTCCTCTTAAATGTATTGACGGTACGCTGGCATCTTTATAACAATAACTGAGTCTGCATTTTTTTTTTATTGGTCCACATACGTACCTGTGTACCAGTTATGTCAACCAGTGATTATGGATCAAGATGGTACAAGGTGTTGGAAAGCCACATTCTCTGCAGAAAACATGTAGACAGAATAAATACTCATCGCAGTAACTACAGCCTGTCGTCTGCTTGTTCTTTGCGACCTGATGTTGATGGAGACAAACATGGTGATCCAGCGTATTATAAAATACACCCCATGTTTAATCAAGCATCTTTTGAAAAACAAGAAGTTGCCAGACATTTGATTCCAACAATAGACAGAGTGAAAAATCAAGGTCATTTTAAACTTTATTAACAGAACGTTACGATTATTTTTGTTGTTGTACAAGGAGCCTTTTTAAGTTTAAACATTTTTTTTTTTATTAAACTTATATGACATAAGCAATTCGTATTTGTTTTTATTAGCACTTTATGTTGTTGATTTTTTTCCATGGTAACATAAAATGCAGAAAATGTCAACGTTGTGCTTAAAATAAACATTTACAATATTAAATGCTTAGTATTGCAAATAGGCCCAAACTAGTGGATGATTAGCTCAAATTCATGAGCTCGTCTTGTGTGTGGCCGCACTGAAAGTATTTTCTGTGGCTTATTTTGTAGGTTCCATATTTATTATTATTAGAAGGCAGTGTGGTCCAGTGGTTAAAGAAAAGTGCTTGTAACCAGGAGGTCCCCGGTTCAAATCCCACCTCAGCCACTGACTCATTGTGTGACCCTGAGCAAGTCACTTCACCTCCTTGTGCTCCGTCTTATTGTGCTTGTGCTCAAAAACGGGGAAAGGAAGGTGCCACAAAAATAGAAATGAATGAAAGTGTACTTTTTTGACCTTTTAACAATTAAAACGGAGTGACTTTCTGGTGTAAACAAGTTGCATTTGAGATCCAAAGGAACAAGAACATTAAAATAAAAGACATGCTATAGAGCATGTATTTCAGCCCTTGTGCACCTGTAAGAAAAAACAGATTTCACTTGAAACTAAATATATATTTTACCTCAACTTTATTTAATTGGATACTTGCATCAAGTTTCACAGACCCTATTTTACAATCCTGGGTTTGTGAATCCAGCAGTTAAAGTTCACTTATTATTTGGGATACATTCTAATTTCAGGTGTAATCTGAATCTTAACTTCATTCAAGTTGGGTTCCTGAGCAAAAAATCCAACATGGCCATGGATCTCAGATTCCTGCCGCTTTTCAGATTTTTTTTTGTTTTGTTTTCCTTCTCCTCACTTTCCTCTCGGATCCATACCAGCAGTATTCAGCCACCTGGTATTAATTATCATTGTTCACAGTTTGTTTATTTCTACACTCTTTAGCTGTTTCTCTGTGTTGCAAAGTTCATTGTTACATTTCTTTCTCAAGGTTCTTGCACTGTGAAAGATGGGGATTTTGAAATAACATGTCCTGGGGGAAAAAAAGAAAATCTATTTAATACATTACATTAGTAGCCACACTTCTACTGCCAGAAGCATTTTATACATTTTCTCAAAAATGAAATTTAATCCCAAACAATCTTAATCTTTAATAGGCAATCCCACTGATGTATTTTAACCCTAAAATGCAGTTTACATTGCTAACATACTAATTATTGTATCATCTTTTTCTGGTTTGGATTCAATATCTTTATGTGCTCCAGACTGTCAGCCAGTTAGACTTGATTTGGCTAATATTTCCAGACACCAGGACAGCCACATCACCAGTGTACATTGAGGTGCTTGAGCTTTTCAAGCAGTTTATGTGATGGGACTCGTATTTTGGAGCCTGGTTGCAAAAGTACCTAAGAAGTAAAATGGAAATTTTGCTTTCCTCTGTGCAATGAATTAATGAGTTACTCTTAGAAATGTGAATGCAAAAAATAATGTCTGTTTTGGTAGGACATTTTAAAATCTGTAACTGGGCCCTAATACTGGAATAACTAATCAAACAATAAAATACCAATAAAAAAGATTGTCCGTCAACGTAAGCCATTGCACCATGTTTTTAGGAATTTACACATGCCCCTTAAATTTTTTTTTTAATTCTCCAACAAAGTGTAACACACAATGCATATTATACCATTTACAAAGAAGGCTTTCAGCAATGCTGAAAAGCTTTCTTTTAGGCACTAAGGCTATAACCTTGAAAGCCAGGGAGGTTTGCATTTGAGCTCTTACCTGGTCTTCAAGTTCACTGTCTGTAGAACCAGTTGAAGACGACATGATTTTGTGAGATAGTGAAGGCTTGTTGATCAGAATCTGATGTACGGGAAGTTGAAGACCAGCAATGTGAGAAATCATTTGGCATGGACCTTGCTGACAGGCTTTGTCCAAGTAAGTCTTTTAAGGAATTTACTATCAATGGAAGGTCTTAAAAAAGAAGAAAGAAAAAAGCATCTTACGAATCTCACATAAAAAAATTAATTCATGTAATTTACATATTTCAAGTTATGGGAGAAGTCTTTAATGAAGTTATAATAATTGTGACTGTTGAGTTTTTATTAAAGCAGCCTGTAAATTTCACAGCATTTATGTTTCAAACAATTGCTTAAATAAATAAACCACCCTGCAACACAAATTTCTGCACTAAACTTCTTTTCCACCTTGCATCAACCTGCTCATCTGCATTCAAGTCACTGTAAGACTAAAATGAATAAAATATGTATTTTAAGGAGACAAATAGCAACATCTGTTTTTGTATCAATATTATCATACTCACAGTAGAGAAACAATCAAAACAGCTGGAAGGCAACCTACTCTTGAAGCAATGTGAATAATTCTGTTAAAGCAGATAATAATTGCCTAAACACCAATTTAAGTAAAGAAGAGTACAATGTACGTAGATCCAAAGTATACTACTAACATTGATAAAGATACTGGATTTCATCCAGCTTTGCATTGCAGCTATTACTTTCCTGAACATGCTATGCCATTGTATTATTTTATTCACTTCATTTATTGTATTCTACATTGTATCCTGCACTAACCCCTGTACTGCCCTTTGAGAATTACTTCACTTTTATTGCATTATGTAACTTATTCATTCCTTCCTTTTTATGTAACATTAATTGTATTTTGATAATAGTAACTGTTGGTCCCCTTGGATAAAAGCGCTAGAATATGTTATTACTTACTAATTCTTGGTCACTGTCCTTGACGGTTTGTTTTCTTGCATCTACAGTCTTTCTGTTCTTAATCAGTCGCTCTCTTCTAACACATATGTTATCAAGCAGCAGACTTGTACTCGAGTACTTAAACCTCGAGTCCGAGTCATGAGTCCTTGACTTCAAATCTCGAGTCCGAGTCCTTGAAAGAAACTTTTCATTCAACTAGTGGTAGCAGTGGGGGAACCATTTACCTAACGAATGTGGTCCGATATCCCTCAGGGAAAATGCACAAATAACAAATAAAAATACTAAATTATTTTCAATTTATTTTTTCTAGCTAGATTATTCTATTTGCAGCCTTTTTCAACTTGTCTGTCACTATCTTCTTTTCTTTTGGAATTAGAATATTGTTTGAATGTACCTGAAGTTTATAAATAAGCTTTAAGTTCAAGTTTGTTGTGGACGTTGTTTTTCACTTTGATAGAAGCCGTGATTTGGACGATAGAGTCGGCGTAGTGTTAGAAAGTGGTACATCATCAGAATGTGGTACATGTACCAAAACTTGACTCATGTAATGGCAGAAAGTGGTATGATGTCAGATTGCAAGTTGTGTGCTGTCATATTTTGTGTATGTGCAATCAATTACAATCTGATGGGTATTTTCCTGTTGTCAAATACATTTACCATTAATTATACATTTTATTTTTGCAAACTAATTTCTCTAAAAAGATAAAAAAAATTCACGAGAAGTCCACCACAAAGTTGCACAACTAAAAAAAAAAAAAATGTACAAGACCCAATGTACTGCATATGATAAATATTTGCATACTATTTTCTTAATGGTGGAAAAATACATTTACATGAGAAATTAAATTAAAAGAAGATGTAAATTGTTTTTGACACTCCTGAGTCAGCGCAGGGGTGGTAGCGGTGGGCTGAGCCTAAAAAAAAATAAAAAAAATTACATTACTAAATTGGGGAGAAAACAATCAAAATAATTTAAATTAAATAAATAAATAAATAAATAAAATAAAAAGACGTAAATGACTGAAAACAACATAATGTACCAGATTTGAATGGGTGCTTCCCTGCTTTCTTAGCGGAAGTCGTTTAGGCATGCGCGAGCAAGCGCAGTGCACTGAGTACCACTTTTTAACGCACACCTGAAAAATAATAGTACACAGGTAAGAAATTAAAGTTACTTTCACCTCTGACGATAGCATCTACATTGACTTCAATTCAGGTAAAATCTGCCAATCTGATTTAGACATTGCCAGACATGTGTATATATATATATATATATATATATATATATATATATATATATATATATATATATATATATATATATATATATATATACAGTACTGTGGAAAAGTTTTAGGCAGGTGTGAAAAATGCTGTAAAGTAAGAATGCTTTCAAAAATAGACATATTAATAGTTTATATTTATCAATTAACAAAATGCAAAGTGAGTGAACAGAAGAAAAATCTACATCAAATCAATATTTGGTGTGACCACCCTTTGCCTTCAAAACAGCATCAATTCTTCTAGGTACACTTGCACACAGTTTTTGAAGGAACTCGGCAGGTAGGTTGGCCCAAACATCTTGGAGAACTAACCACTGTTCTTCTGTGGATTTAGGCAGCCTCAGTTGCTTCTCTCTCTTCATGTAATCCCAGACAGACTCGATGATGTTGAGATCAGGGCTCTGTGGGGGCCATACCATCAATTCCAGGACTCCTTGTTCTTCTTTACGCTGAAGATAGTTCTTAATGACTTTCGCTGTATGTTTGGGGTCGTTGTCATGCTGCAGAATAAATTTGGGGCCAATCAGATGCCTCCCTGATGGTATTGCATGATGGATAAGTATCTGCCTGTACTTCTCAGCATTGAGGAGACCTTTAATTCTGACCAAATCCCCAACTCCATTTGCAGAAATGCAGCCCCAAACTTGCAAGGAACCTCCACCATGCTTCACTGTTGCCTGCAGACACTCATTCGTGTACCGCTCTCCAGCCCTTCGGCGAACAAACTACCTTCTGCTACAGCCAAATATTTCAAATTTTGACTCATCAGTCCAGAGCACCTGCTGCCATTTTTCTGCACCCCAGTTCCTGTGTTTTCGTGCATAGTTGAGTCGCTTGGCCTTGTTTCCACGTCGGAGGTATGGCTTTTTGGCCGCAAGTCTTCCGTGAAGGCCACTTCTGACCAGACTTCTCCGGACAGTAACTGGGTGTACCAGGGTCCCACTGTTTTCTGCCAATTCTGAGCTGATGGCACTGCTGGACATCTTCCGATTGCAAAGGGAAGTAAGCATGATGTGTCTTTCATCTGCCGCAGTAAGTTTCCTTGGCCAACCACTGCGTCTACGGTCCTCAACGTTGCCCGTTTCTTTGTGCTTCTTCAAAAGAGCTTGGACAGCACATCTGGAAACCCCTGTCTGCCTTGAAATTTCTGCCTGGGAGAGACCTTGCTGATGCAGTATAACTACCTTGTGTCTTGTTGCTGTGCTCAGTCTTGCCATGGTGTATGACTTTTGACAGTAAACTGTCTTCAGCAACCTCACCTTGTTAGCTGAGTTTGGCTGTTCCTCACCCAGTTTTATTCCTCCTACACAGCTGTTTCTGTTTCAGTTAATGATTGTGTTTCAACCTACATATTGAATTGATGATCATTAGCACCTGTTTGGTATAATTGTTTAATCATACACCTGACTATATGCCTACAAAATCCCTGACTTTGTGCAAGTGTACCTAGAAGAATTGATGCTGTTTTGAAGGCAAAGGGTGGTCACACCAAATATGTATTTGATTTAGATTTTTCTTCTGTTCACTCACTTTGCATTTAGTTAATTGATAAATATAATCTATTAACATGTCTATTTTTGAAAGCATTCTTACTTTACAGCATTTTTTCACACCTGCCTAAAACTTTTGCACAGTACTGTATATATATATATATATGTGTGTGTGTGTACTTAAATAGTACATTTAGTATTATTTGTTTTGCAAAACAGAAACAGTATGTTTCACTTTCATTGCATTTGCACTTAAATTAAGTCTGTAATACAATGATGCATTTATTATGCTTCAGTTAATTTGATTTCAGATCACGCATTTTTCTCTTACACAAAAACATTATGTTTATGTATTTCCCAGTGACAGCTGGTGGCCAAGATTTTTGGGTGTTCACACCTCAGATGAGGGGGTGCAGTCCTGGGGAGCGACCTCAGTGTAGTAGAAGCACTGTCCAGCCTGACACAGCTATCAACAAGATAAAAAAAAAAAAAAATAATAATAATATAAAATATTATACAACTAATATTAAAATAATACGGTATATTTAATAACTGCTTACTCCAGGCAGTAGTGATCGATAAATTAACACAAAAAAAAAAGAAAACTTGCCGAACACAGCAAGATATTACTTAGCTTAAGTTGGACAGCAGTGTGGAGTAGTGGTTAGGGCTCTGGACTCTTGACCGGAGGGTTGTGGGTTCAATCCCAGGTGGAAGATGCTGCTGTACTCTTGAGTAAGGTACTTTATCTAGATTGCTCCAGTAAAAACCCAATTGTAAGTCGCCCTGGATAAGGCCGTCTGCTAATAAATAAATAATAAGTTAAAGCACTGCTGAAGGGTAGCAGCCTTGGGAGAAAAAGGGACAGATGGTGCAAAATAGAAGCAGATTAAAACTGTGAAAAGAATGAAGTTGAGCAAATAAGACAAATAACATTAATTTAAAGTTAGACAAAGATCATTTTATTTTAATATTTAAACAGTTTAAACGTTTTCTGTCTTTCTGCAAACTAACACTATGCAAGAGCCGAAACCATGCTGCTCATATTTATAGCCTTTGTTGTCTTGGCACATGCGCGCTGATCGCCTGATCACGGTGTTTGCTAACCGGCTGCGCTCCATCCAGACATTTTTAAGCCAATCATAGCCAGTCCTGGATGACGGCTGGCTGCTACTGCGCCTGTGCACGGGGGATTTGGGCGCTCGCATTTCTGAGCGAGCACAGCCCGGCTTCAGCCCAATAAACAGAACGGCATTGTTGATGTGCCAGTATCACGTGAGAGGGGGGGAAATGAAACGCACATCACCCAGAAGGGAAGCGCAATTCATTAATAAGAGAATGGGGGGTTCAGCGAGCAAATTAACACTGTTAACCGCTGTACAGCATATTGTTAATGTGTTTTTTCCCACATCCATAAAAAATAATTTTCGTTTTGATAAATTAAGTGGTATTTTTATTCTGTTCTTTTTTTGCAATCAATCAGTCTGATATATCTGCCTGTTTGACAGTAGGTAATTTTCAACTGAATTTGCCAGGTGAATTCATTGACGTTGCTTGCAAACAGTGATGACGTGTGCTGGGAACGAGAGGAGATTAGAAGCAAAGCACAGAATATTTAATCGCACCGCGACTTTCTGATATGTATTAAGAAGCTCTATAAGTATGATTATAACTTATATGATTATTATTTTTCAATCGATTTTGTTTTCAGTAAACTCAAAATTAAATTACGTATTTTTCAAGTATGCAGTTTTAGAAATGTATTTCTACAGTGCTTAAAAAACTTAACATGGTTTAAAGTAGTAAAGAGAAATAAGTACTTACTTGTTTACAATGCTGACATCATTTCATCATTTATTCATCATTTATTCACTTAATGCAAAATGCAATAGCTGCAGCTAGGTTTTGTGTGGGGGTGTGTTTTAGAGGCAGTTGGATATTCTTACTATGATTGGCTGCAAAGACAACAGGGCTAACCAGTGATTGGATAATGTTTTGTTGGATGGGTTTTTATTGTGCACAGGTTTCCTAGTAACTGTAATATTATATGTGTAATCGAAAATAAAAAAGGGCTCGTCATTAATATCTCTGAGTCATGGAGCCCAAATGTTTGAGTCCGAGGCACACAAGGTCGAGTCCGAGTCTTTTGCGGCCGTGACTTGAGTCCAAGTCACGAAAAATACGATGAGAGTCCGGGACTCTTTTGCGGCCGTGACCCGAGTCTGAGTCACGAAAAGTTCCAGACTCGAGTCCTAGAAGTCTGTCAAGCAGTAGCCTGGTACGTGCAATGCACCACATTTCTGGAAGTTAAATTTCTCTAATGTTACTATGAAGTGTGTTGTTTACATCAGTACTCACATCCGTATGTAAATTACATTATATATTGCAGCTTTTATTTTGTGATTTTTTTTTTTTTTAAGTTATCTGGAAAACTACCAACAACCTCTGATATGAGCCTGAAAAGTCCACATTAGTATATACTGACCTTAATGTACAGTATATGTGTGTGTGTGTGTGTGTGTGTTACACTCAGAGTCAGGATTCAGTCAATCACCAACAATAATAACCATTTCGCGATTTGAGCATTTACAAATTATCAAAGAATGAAATAAAAGGTTATTTCGGTCTTTGAGCAAATTATTTTGGTGAAACGGAAAATATCAAACAAGCAAAGAATGAAACAGAAAAGAGACAGCTTCTTCGGTCTTTGAGTAAAGCGATATAATCAAATTGCGAAATGTGCTTTGAGCAAATGCACAGTTCCCGAACAGATTTTGAAGATGCTGCTCAATCTGCGATTTTACATTTGTCTCTGTCTCTGCTGCCTCTTCTTTACTGTTTTGGTCTTTGCTTGTTTTCCCCCTTTGAATGTGAGCTAATGTTCAATAAGTAACTGTGCAAATAAGTAACTAACTTCAGCCCCCGAATCAGGAATAAGTAACTAACTTCAACCCTCAAATCGAGGATTAGTAACTCACTTCAGCCCAGTCCTTCTGTAAAGCTCGGAGACCCCACCAGAACTCGTCTGTTGAGTGTCAATTTTGGGTTCTAACTCAAGTTAGCTGCGATTGGCTGAACGTGTCGGCAGACAACAAGAGCAAGCCCCGATTTCCTCGATGGAAGTGGGCAAGGCTGAGGGGAATGATTGACACTTTATGCTTGCACAGTTCAAATAAAACATATTTAAATAAACTGTGGAGCAAAATACACAGCTCAAATAAAGAACTTGTGCACCCTAGCGTACATTGAATTTCAATTTAAGGTATGTTGTTTTGTTGTTTAATAGATGCTTTTTTTTGTTAATAAATGAGTTTGCATTATTTTATTTACTTTTTGTTACTTTCACCTCTCATATCTTACTGGCCAGGCACTGAATCACTTCAGCCTTTCAATATACATTTTTCGACCCTAACACCAACTACTCAATCCCTTTTTCACAAAGCTTTTGGCAGTTCTTCTGAATATAAGGTACACTTTTATTGTAAGTGCTGCACAAAGTATCTGGGGACTAGAAAGAGCTTTCTTTTATACTCATGTAACACAGCATTAAATCTAAGTAATGGTGTTTTTTTTTTCTTGTGTTGCCCTTAGCTTATCAGATTTCTTGAGGAACATGATGTTAGCTTGTCTGAAAAACTAACACACACTGATGACTTGTCTGATATACAGTGTGGGGAGCAGTACAGGAATCTGTTTTATAATGGAATTTTGGGAAAAGATTATTTGACTCTCATGTGGAATTGTGATGGTTTTCAAAAGCTCCAAGTGTCAAATGTGGCCTATACAGTGTCAGATTATTGAGTTAATAATAATGTGTGTCAGTCACTGACACACATTCCACATAGTGTTAAGCATTGGGGTCCATTGTGGGCAACCTCAACCTTTTCGTTTGAATCTAATAATGGAAGGCTACTGAAATACTTCCATGGAACTCAGTATGTACCGAAACAAATAACTTAGACTTTGTTATGGAAAGACTTGCCCCAAAAAGCAAAAAAAAAAAAAATGCATGTAAGAGAGGGTGTTAGAATTGTTTTGATGAGCTTTATTTCAATAAAAGTGAAAGAGAAAAGTGTGAAGTTATTAATGAGACTGTGAGAGGGTTTGGCTGTTCACCATTGCAAAACAACATTTTGATTCCCCAGACTTTGAACAAAATGTTAGGTTAGACATCAGTGATTGCTTGTGGTACTACAGCCTTTTTATGGTCAAAGGAGTTTTATTTCATTAGGATGCAAAACATCAGACTCACAACAAGAAACAACAGTGTAGTGATGCTGATGGATGGCAGAATTTCCATGTGTGGAAGGGTGGTGGGCAATTCACTGACACACACAGGAGACAGAAGTTTTATTTGTAACGCCGCTCAGGTGCACTGATTTATTTTTACCCGCAGAGGGCGCTGTTGTCCGTGGCCTGAATACTGGCAACAGTAAACAGGACCACGGGTTTACCAATGCTGGTATACAGTCCAGTGCACATACAAGTGCTCAAAAATAATAATGAAAACAAAAGGCAAAAAAAAGGGAAAATAAAACACAGTAATAAAACTACAAAACAAAAGTGCTGCTTACGCAGTGCCCCCAGTGCCGCTAAGCCGGTCAGTACGGGCCTCCGACCTACGCTCAGTTCATTCCTATACACTGGGGTGGCCAGAGTTCCCCTACAACTACACATGTCCCCTCTGGTACCTAATTATTGCTTTTACTTTTTAGTTTCTTTTAAGGCAGGCGGTCTCACTCAGCCGTGCTTGCCTGCTGTTTGTCTACACTGACGTCTTTCTCCAGCGTCACTGGGTATCCTCTCTCCGGCCACCCGAATGCACAACCGAGCACAGTTCTTATGGGCCGAGCAATCCCCCAAGGCCCGCCTCTCAGCCACTCAGAGAGAGGGAAAGCCAACACACCCTCTTCCCCACCTCTCCGTGTCATCGCCATGACTGACAGGCGGATCTTGCGAGACTGCTGCCCTCTTCCTGCAGAACCACGAACACACCATATAGTCAGCACAGATCTCCCGTTACACCATGATACTTAATTGAATCGTTTTTAAACATGCTTGCACACATGAGAACTCTGCCAACTGTATATGTAGGAAGTGCTGCTGTGTACTAGTTAAGGAACTTGTGAAGTCTAGAAGTACATTATGTAAAGATTTAGAAATAAATATGATGAGCAACTTCAATCAGGCGATAACAGAAACAGAAAACATATTTGTAGTGTGCCCTGAAATGATTAAAATAAAATTGTTTCTGTCCGTGCAAATGGAAAAACCTACATTATCCCATTGCCAAATGCAAACAAAAGGGATTAAAATTGCTATTAAAACAGTTGTGTGTAAATGTATTAAAACGCCTCAAGGTTTGTCATTTATTGAGATTTTGACACAAACATTGATTTACTACAGAAATTAGTTATATATTGTTGGCAAAATCATCTTTCATGTAACTAATTCAAATGTAAAAACAAAGCTAAGTTTAATGCTAATTAGAATGGCCACCATTGGCATCAATAACAGTTTAGCATCTTTCTGACATTGTGTCTATGTCTCAAAGTCATAAATAAAATCAGATGATCAATAATTTGCCAAATTTTGACCATTTTCCAGGATTTTCAGTTGGTGTTTTAATTTCAGATGCACAACAGAAGCACTGGTGTGTTCTAATAAACATTCATACTAAAGATTCTTGCTTTCAAACCTGTCATATATATATATAATCAAACATGGGACAAATATAGTTGTATTTGATATTTTATTTGTAAACACCAACTATTTCAAATAGTTGAAATATTCAAATATTAATTGCACAAAGTCAAATATTAAATACATTTTTTTATATTTTTTTTATTTTGCAGAAAACAAATACTATTTGAAAATATTTAAAAAATACCCTAAATATATGGTTATATACCAAGTTTTGCAATTACCACATGGTGGTTGAGGAGGATTTCTAACGAGGAAAATGCTAAACATGTTCAATTCAATAACTTCAAAACAGGCCATTAAACCAATGGTTAAAGATATTTCATTGTTTTCAAATATTTACCCACTGAAATAACATATTCAGATATTTCAATTCATTGATCAAATTAAATCTAATTGAAATAGAGCAGTTTCCAAAAGATAAATGAGTGGTTAACAAGGACAGGGCTTAACCTGCCTAGAATTTCAACTACTTTACTCATATTTAAATATGTTCAAATAATAATTGCTTTCCACAAACCATATTTAAATATTTTCAAATAATAGTTACTTTCTGAATTCTGTATTTAATTATTTTCAAATAATAGTTACTTTTCACAAACCATATTTATAACTATATTTATACCAGGTCTGAGATTATATACAGTATATATATATATATATATATATATATATATATATATATATATATATATATATATATATATATATATATATATATATATATATATATATATATATATATATATATATATATATATATATATATATATATATATATATATATATATATATATATATATATATATATATATATATATATATATATATATATATATATATATATATATATATATATATATATATATATATATATATATATATATATATATCACAGTACTGTGCAAACGTTTTAGGCAGGTGTGAAAAATGCTGTAAAGTAAGAATGCTTTCAAAAATAGACATGTTAATAGTTTATATTTATCAATTAACAAAATGCAAAGTGAGTGAACAGAAGAAAAATCTACATCAAATCCATATTTGGTGTGACCACCCTTTGCCTTCAAAACAGCATCAAGCATCAATTCTTCTAGGTACACTTGCACACAGTTTTTGAAGGAACTCGGCAGGTAGGTTGGCCCAAACATCTTGGAGAACTAACCACAGTTCTTCTGTGGATTTAGGCAGCCTCAGTTGCTTCTCTCTCTTCATGTAATCCCAGACAGACTCGATGATGTTGAGATCAGGGCTCTGTGGGGGCCATACCATCAATTCCAGGACTCCTTGTTCTTCTTTACGCTGAAGATAGTTCTTAATGACTTTCGCTGTATGTTTGGGGTCGTTGTCATGCTGCAGAATAAATTTGGGGCCAATCAGATGCCTCCCTGATGGTATTGCATGATGGATAAGTATCTGCCTGTACTTCTCAGCATTGAGGAGACCATTAATTCTGACCAAATCCCCAACTCCATTTGCAGAAATGCAACCCCAAACTTGCAAGGAACCTCCACCATGCTTCACTGTTGCCTGCAGACACTCATTCGTGTACGCTCTCCAGCCCTTCGCGAACAAACTGCCTTCTGCTACAGCCAAATATTTCAAATTTTGACTCATCAGTCCAGAGCACCTGCTGCCATTTTTCTGCACCCCAGTTCCTGTGTTTTCGTGCATAGTTGAGTCGCTTGGCCTTGTTTCCACGTCGGAGGTATGGCTTTTTGGCCGCAAGTCTTCCATGAAGGCCACTTCTGACCAGACTTCTCCGGACAGTAGATGGGTGTACCAGGGTCCCACTGTTTTCTGCCAGTTCTGAGCTGATGGCACTGCTGGACATCTTCCGATTGCGAAGGGAAGTAAGCATGATGTGTCTTTCATCTGCTGCAGTAAGTTTCCTTGGCCGACCATTGCGT
Organism: Acipenser oxyrinchus oxyrinchus; assembly: GCA_030684275.1. Lineage (NCBI taxonomy): Eukaryota > Metazoa > Chordata > Actinopteri > Acipenseriformes > Acipenseridae > Acipenser > Acipenser oxyrinchus. The sequence goes on from CM060258.1 coordinate 26,558,143, forward strand.
CTACGGTCCTCAACGTTGCCCGTTTCTTTGTGCTTCTTCAAAAGAGCTTGGACAGCACATCTGGAAACCCCTGTCTGCCTTGAAATTTCTGCCTGGGAGAGACCTTGCTGATGCAGTATAACTACCTTGTGTCTTGTTGCTGTGCTCAGTCTTGCCATGGTGTGACTTTTGACAGTAAACTGTCTTCAGCAACCTCACCTTGTTAGCTGAGTTTGGCTGTTCCTCACCCAGTTTTATTCCTCCTACACAGCTGTTTCTGTTTCAGTTAATGATTGTGTTGCATTTAGTTAATTGATAAATATAATCTATTAACATGTCTATTTTTGAAAGCATTCTTACTTTACAGCATTTTTTCACACATGCCTAAAAATTTTGCACAGTACTGTATATATATATATATATAAATTTAAGAAGCAAGTCAATCGGGGTCCATTTCTGTCTGCAACTGAGAGGAATGGTAGTTCCCCCGCCAAGTTATCAGCGAGAACTGCCAGAGACTCTCTATACAGCAAGGATAGTTTATGTGTTTTCAGGGTATTGGTGCAGCAAAAGTAAATCAGCCAAAAGCACCATTTCACTTTTAATTTGTTATTCCCAGCACTATGTGAAATGTAGAAAAAAAGTCAATACCTGTCATACAGTAAGAGAAAAAAGTCACCAAAGTAAGGTCAAAATGTCCTTCTCCTTTTTTTTTGCAGATTTTTGTAGACCCCAGGCACTTGTATACATGCATATGTATATTATTAATGACAATTAACATGTTTTGCCAATATGGAAATATTCTACGGAACGCATTTATTTTGAAGACTGTATCATTTATATTAACGATTTATTGATATTTTAAGACGGACTAGTCGCACGCATCGCACACACACAAAAAAACTTTTATGAAGACCCCAGGGAGTTTTATCCACACATATGTATATTACAGGACATCCCAGTTTAATGACAATTAACTTGTTTTGTCAACATGGAAATATACTAGGGAACAAACTTATTGTGACATCTATATCATTTATATTAAATGATTTATTTCTGTTTTAAAATACAACATTTGCCTGCAAAAAAATATTTTATTTTTTATATAATATAAATAATATAATACAGTTTGCAAGCATGTTGTGTTATACTGTCACTGTCAGTGCTACACGATTAGTTGAAAAAACAAGCAGTATTTTGAAAGATGAAGATTTCAACTGAGATTTCTTGGGATTTTGTTATTTTGGAGTTTTTTCGAGTCGCCATCATCATCATCATCATCATCCTGAGATTCTGAAAAATGTTGGTTCCTGTCAGTGTAACACTCATCGTGGTCCCTATTGGCACAAGGAAGTACGGTTCCTCTCGATACTGGTTGATGAGAGTAATGCTATTTGTGGTCCCCACTTGACAAATAGCCTATATGTTTTGTAAAAGTAAAACATAAATGAATACATTAATAGATATTTAAATAAATCAACACATAGACATTTATTTATTTATTTATTTATATATCTATAGATATATCTATATCTATCTTGATATTTATTTATTTATTGTTCACTATCAGATGTAAACACTGCCGTTTAATACTGTATGAAATGAAAATAAATACTCAACAGTTCTTGTTCAATTGTATGTTAGTGAGGATTTTTGTACATAAAGGTTGCCATGCTTTCATATCTTTTTACTTTCAAATTAAAAAATATATTGTAACGACCCGGACAATTGCTTTGTTGCAGGACTTGTTGTCTGTTCAGTTTGTCTCGTCTGGCTTTTATGTTACATGTATCGTAAGGGGAATGGGTCATGGCGTTACTTAGCATGGGAAGGGGGAGTGAGTGAATGAGTGGGGAGAATGTGTGGCTCTGTTTTCGTGGGTTGCAGAGCATGGATGTGACTGGTTGAGGTGAACAGCGGCGGGAAACGGGAGTGCATGAGCCTGAGGTCTGGAGACAGTCCAGTGCTGAACTTGAATGAGAAACTGTGGGTGTGACTGAGCGAGTTTTTTCCCATTGTTCACATTTTTAAGTTAAAACAAAGTTTTCAGATGACATGTATAACCTTTTGCTGCAGTAGCTCGAGTGATATGAAGCTGGTTTTCCTGCTACTTATACCCTACTCTAAAATAAAATGTACATAAAAGATGACTGGAGAATAATGCTATTTCAGTGAGTGGCCGATTACTCTGGTTCTATAATATTGGAGGCTGTGTGGTCCAGTGGTTAAAGAAAAGGGCTTGTAACCAGGAGGTCCCCGGTTTAAATCCCACCTCAGCCACTGACTCATTGTGTGACCCTGAGCAAGTCACTTAACCTCCTTGTGCTCCGTCTTTCGGGTGAGACGTAATTGTAAGTGACTCTGCAGCTGATGCATAGTTCACACACCCAAGTCTCTGTAAGTCGCCTTGGATAAAGGCATCTGCTAAATAAACAAATAATAATAATCCACATATTAAAAATAATTAGCATTATAGTTTTGGTTCTTTTTTAATCATGCGGTATAGTGTGCAAGACCTTTTTTTATTGATTTAGTGCCACACCAGGTATAAAATATGAAAATTATAATTATTTTTTAATAAATAAATAAACATATATACAGGCAGCACTGGGATGTACGACACTCAGATACACGTCAGTCGCGTTTTACCATTCTTGTATTAAGAAACAAATCAATTCCCACTATATATATATATATATATGTAACAAATGAATGCATTTACCCATCACATGCGATTTCCGACTCCATCACCAGTTTAAACTTGCTTAACTGTCACAGCCTGCGTTTAGTTTTATTTTTTATTTTTTCTGGCATTGCCAATCAGTCTGTCTTTATTGTGCACTGCACGCAGCGCTTCCTCCAAAAACAAAGCGAACGAGACAAGGCATGGTAATGTAAAAGTTAATCATTAAACAGTTTTAGATACTGTGATGCATTTTTTTAAAATCTGTGATGTAGTGAATTCGGTATACAATTTATTTAAATATAAATTAGTCTATAGTCGCCCACTCAGGGACGTCAGAATGTGAGAAATGATAAGTTCAGGATCATGTAGAACTTGGATTCCCTTGACAATAATAGACATTCACACAATGTGTCAGAAACATAAAACAATATTTTCTTTAATAAAAAGGGTGCACAACTAATCTAATATTACAGAAAGGAAAGGCGATTGGTTAGAGATATTCGTTAATAGTATACAGTTAATTGATTTCATAGTCAAACGATTACAACGACCATAACAATATTAGCATACATGGTTAATATGCTAGTATTAATTATGGCTGATCATTCAAAGTGTCTACTTTGCATTAGTATTTTCAGTACTCGTTTCTCGTTGTAATCGATCACATTTCATATAAAAATGCACAAGAATTAATTCAACTTCCTATTCAGAATGGAATCTAACATTCCCATAACTAATTTATCAACTTAGTTTTACCGTGTTAATTTAGTTTAGACGTGATCTACCAAACTAAACAATATGTTATCAATCTTAATTGATTATATATTAAATATTAAATGGGGCAATGATCAAATTCTCTGCATTTATAAGGTAACTCCTTTGAGTTACACATTTCAACAAATAAAATACATTTCTTACATACTCTAAAACAGGAAGTTATATTCTAATCTGATTGCAATTCTTCTGTACGGCTAGTACATGACCTTAGTCCCAGCTGCTGGCTATCATTCCGTTCGTTTCGTACAGTGACATGGAAACCAAGACCTGCTTTCAGATCAAGGCAGTGTCCCATTTACTGTGTCAGTCTCTCATAGGGCAAAGAGCTAGGGCTCTCTTCAAAGCTGATTTCAGCCTTCTCAAAACATGATTTTAGCCAGTCTTCAGACCATAGACTCTCCCATGATTCCAGTATACTTCCCCATTGCTTTCTCCAACCTTCAGAAAGGGTTAAGCATTGCAGTGCAGTGCACAGATGTTCTTTTTTCTTCTTCTAATATATATATATATATATATATATATATATATATATATATGGGTGATTCTACCATTATGGTACATTTTGCAACATGTGAAAAAGGAAAAACAAGAGTAAATATTTTTTCAAAATATTTTTTTTATTCAAAAAATAAACCTTCAAATATACAGAAACTGCTCTTTGCAGAGCTCATCAGCAAAACACCTAAAAGATTTATGCTAAAAATCCACATGTAAACAGTATTTTTGGCCAACTCTGTTACTGAGCATACTGTTCAGCAAAGTGTGTCTACTATTAAATATCTAATTCATGGATATATGGCAGTTCATGTGTCCCTTATCTTAGTTTAAAAAAAGCTAGTTGTTAACTGGTAAAGAACTTATGTTTAAAATCTATTAAGACTGTTGATCTGCAGAAATGATTCCGAGGTATTACAATTTTTACATGAAAGTCTTAATATAAGGTTCATTTCTATAATCTGAAGGGCATTGTATCCTTCAGTTTGATTTTGTTTGTAATCATCTCAAGCTATCTTTTCTCTAAACTATATTGAATACATTTTAGACTAATAAATTCACAGGTAACATAGCTGACGTGAGAGTAATATTTTTGACCGTGGTAACAGAATTGACAGGACGTTGAGCACAAAAAGCTAACATCTCGATATGTAAGCTTTCCTGGAGCAAGTGTGATGAGCTGATGAATTTTCATTGTTGAAGGTACAATTGGAAGACCTGTAGGCATTTCTTTTGTGGCTTTGTCTACAATATCATTATCCACGTAGAACAACTTTACAGTTGTACCTGCATCACATAATGACTTGAACAAATGAGCAGCGCTTGGTATATCCCTTCCGTGACTGACTAACCTGTCAGCTGTTCTTTTCAGAACACCACCTACTCCATCGGGAGCACTTTTGCCATGGCTTGCCTCAAAGAAGTTCCATGTTCCTGCAGTGAACCCTCTCTTGTGTAGTTCAGTGCTAAAAAGATAGAAATTTCCCTTTTGCCTGTATTGAGTGCATGGCCCATCACTGAAAAAGTGAACAACAGACACAAAGGGGTACACTTCTTTCAGATGATCTAGAACAGGAGCAAGGTATTCCCATATTGCTGGTGGGCCCTTTTGTTTGGATGGAGATATTGTACTAAAGCAGCACTCCAGTATGTAGTGTAGCTTGTTGTTGAGATGAGGCAAAGTGCACTGCTTGAATTTCACTACCGAACTTGCAAGAATAGTTTTCTGAGAAGTCGATATGAATCAAGCACTCATGTGCTGACATGTTTTTCTTCAGTTCACGGTGGTACAAGAACTGTTGTTTTATGTTGAAAAGATGTGTTCTGATCTTTTGGAGTTGGTTTTGAAACATCTCAACTTGCTCCTCCATGTCGCTTTCCATTTCTTGCTTTACTGTGACTTTTACAGGGACCTGTTCCTTTACTTTATCTTTGTTTGCTTTTTTTCTTTAGCACTGACTTGGTTGTCCACTGCCAGTATGATACATTGGCCTGTGCATCATAGGTAGAAGTGGAAGCTCAGTATCTTTGCATTGGGCACATTCACCATACATACATGTTTTCGAAGCAGGATCACAGCAAATTGATTCAGCCAAGCATTCCAAGTCAATACTATCGAGAAGTTTAAACTGATGCAGCTTGTCTGCAAGGAAACCAAGATTCTCATGAAGTTTACAGAGACATGTTTCTCGATCAGAAATTGTTGGATGCACAACCCAAAATGGTCGCATGCGGCAGAACAATGAATAGGAGATGGTTGCAAATGGATTCTCCAGAAGGAATTTTCTGTGCAGATTCTTCAATGTTTCAGTTAGGAAGCGTTTTTGCATTTTGCATTTGTTCACTGTAATGGTTTGTTTCTTGCTTGCAGTTATACGGCTGGTATCATCTCTGACTTACAACTTCCCTCTTTAGTTCATTGGCAGCTGTTCTGAATTTTCTCCGAACAAATGTTAACGGTTCCTTTCATTTTCTAGGCCCCTACGAAACCACTTTCTTGAAAACCCAAAGGCTTTCTGAGCACATTTCTGCAATCGGTACTTCTTTTGAATTTTTCCTGTAATGATTTGTGAAATAAGTTGCTTGTTCTTTTCTTTTTTACAATTGCAATATTTCTGTTTTAATGTCTTCAATTAATGAATGATGAAAGACAAGGGTTTTGCGGAGAGTATCTGGAACTGGAAATCCTCTCAGCAACCTATTTGTTTTTGATCTGGGAGATTCTGGTTTTCTTTAACAAGCATTGGTACCTTTTCTTATTCCTGTCTGTAAGTCTCTGCTGTCCTTTTAGAGAATTTTTCAATCTTTTAATTTCTCTATATATTTGACTGTTTTCCCTTCTTATTTTTCTACTGCCAGATAGCAGTTGCCTATAAATAAGCAAAAGCAAGATCAAAAAGTATCCTTGAAAAAGTTATTTTGTAAATAATTACTTAAAGGTCTACTGAGGAATATTAACACTAATGACTGATTTTTGTTTTTTTACATGCAATCTTACATTTTTCCACTTATACTGTATGCATTTATACTCTATTTAACCTTGATGGTCCAGGCTGTGGATTCTCCTCAGGGCTCTGTGGGGATGTTACCAGAGATGCTACTCTTTTCTTCCTTTCCCTAGACTGCTGTTGAGCTTTTCTCCAAAATTTGCATTTTCTACATTTCTCTGTCACTTACCTCTGCCACTGACTTTACTTTCCCTGCTTCTTTTTTTTCTTGCCATTTCTGGTGCTCCCTTTGCAAGTACTGCTCTCTTTTAATGGGATCGGCATCACAGTGAGCACGATAGCACCGTTGCTTTTCTGCAGCAGAAAGTACCATTTTATTCTATATCTGTCTAGAAAAAAATAAGAATTTCCTTACTGGTCTTTAAACAGTTTAATTACAAATCAAGATAAAAATGAATGTTAAATATTGTAACAACGTAATCTTATTTGTACATATATATATATATATATATATATATATATATATATATATATATATATATATATATATATTTTTTTTTTAAATGTCAAATCTGTTACCTTCAGTCAACTCTGTTACTTTAAATGGGTAACAGTGTTGACACTTATCACTTATTCGGCCTTCATGCGCCATGTGGAAAGCAGCCTGAAACCACATGTTGTGATCTTAGTAGAGGGCTTTATAAGCAATGTAAAAGTGTTTTTTTTTTTTTTTTAATGGATCACACTATCATAATTACTTTTAAGTAACATTGTTAACGGTTAGATAATATACTGTCTACCCAAACACAACTTAAAGTGAAAAATATAGTCACAGAAGTTTATAAACATACCTGTAGTTCTGCCTCTTACCTTCTTCCCTATAGATGAGGTCACATGCTGAAGCTCACATGGTTTTGGGATAAACCATTATTTTGAGGGGGGATTTCTCCTCCAGTAACAGGGTTGACACTGATTTTACGGACAACATTACATATCATAAATTTTAGTCTGTAGACACATTTTAACTGTAAATATATATATATAAATATATATTTGTACAAATATGTTCTATTTGGTTTTCCATGATAATGGCTGAATTGTATATATTTTATACAATTTACTGAGTTTAATTCATTATTGAACTTATATATTAGCCTATAGGGACATCACCAAAACATGCATATAGGATATATTATATTAATTCTTTGCTCAGTTAATGCTTTATGTTATATTATTTCAAATGTAAAATATACAATTAGCATTGTATTTTACAATGGACATTGGTTTTGTAATTTTATTTTATAATTTACCCAAAATATGGCCCAGGGACATAAAATGTACCCTATTTGTAGAATCACCCATATATATATATATATATATATATATATATATATATATATATATATATATATATATATATATAAAAACCTAGAGCTCTTTAAATCCAGCCCTGTGCAAAAAAAAGGACACCCACATACATTGCAGACGATACCTAACTGCAGATATTTGATTCATAACTTGCAGACGTTCGATTGTGGGACCGCACGCTAATGCAGAAGTGGTGCCATTATTCAGAAACCTAAACTCAAAATCTATAGACTATCAGGCAGCGTGGCCACATTTCCACAACCCACTCAGTCTGCCTTATCAATACGGGGGCCGGCTGCTTTCCTTTGTTCAATCAGATTAGCCTCTCATGGTATTTTTAAAGTCTAAATTTATCTAGAATGCAAGGGTAAATCATAAGTGCATTGTTCCTTTGGGAGAAATGAAACACTGCCTAAAAACCTAAGGTTATTTGTTATTTGTAAAGGGGGGAAATACATTTATGCTTACTGGAATATTTTTTCCATCCTGTGTATTGTGTTTCCCAGCATAGGGTGTTGTAAAAAGCTTGGTATAATATTTTAAGATTAATCTTAATCATTAAGTTATGTTGTAAGCCTTTTCTTCCTCTTCCATTCATTTACTTTCTCTAAATGTATAATCTAATTTTAAATGGGCTGAAAAATACTTATTGTAAAGTACTGTTTGGGTTTTCAAGCCTAACCTGTGAAAATCACAGCTGAACCCTTTTGTAAACAGCTCATACTGTAGGTAATACAATGAAGTAGATCTAATAAAAGTGACTTGTATTAGATGCCATATCCTTTCATTTGTGTGTTTGGTTCTTCATTTACTTATGATGGCATGTGAGTTTCTGAATGAATATTAAAAAACTGTATAAAGTTTGTTCCTAGATGAGTGTTACTACAATGTCTGCTAGCTGGTGTGCCTCCAGCTGGTAATTATAAACCTAATAGAATGATAAACACTGTTTCAACCAATCAGAATGCAACATTACAGGTCCTTATCTGCCAGTGAATGCCTGCCTGTGTAAACAAAACTCCTCATGTATGTGTTTTAAACAAACAATATCAATCTGCTTTAATTTAAAATATTCAAAAAGATAAACCTGAGTATTGGGAAAGTTAGTATTTTGGGGCTGATAGCTCTGTTGGTGATCCCAGTACAATGTAATTCATCCTAGATCCATCTAAATTGCACACATACACCATACATCTCCCATGCTTAATACTTAAATTATAATTATTGTAATTTTCACAGGCTGCAGGTGCCATTTCGGAAGCTCATGTTATACTATGTTACCTATAATACTACAATACATACAAAGAGTCTTCTGTTATAATAATACAAAATTCATTTCAACAATTAAGTAAATAACATTAACAATCTAACATATATTTAAACATGTACTACTTCTAAAACAAAAACAGCAAAAATCCCAAATAAAATCATTGATTTTAAAATGTTGGTATTTTCTCTGAGACAAAAAAACAAAGGAACATTTAAAATAGTTATATAAAGAAGAAAAAAAAAACATGTCAAAAACAATATCTGAGCAATTGTTGTGTGAAACAGGGCTGTGAGGGGAAATATTCTTATGAAGCTGATGGCCAAAATAAGCCTGGAAGCAGGATTTACAAATCATTCAGTTTGTGCAACTGCAGCACAAATCCTCTTCAGTGGTTGGCTAGAAACTCATCAGGTTATAGCTGGATGTATACATGCAACATAAAAATGAATCCTAATTAAGAAGCAACTGGACAACGGTTATTGTTGAAGAAAAACAACAGGTTTTAGAGTTATCGGAATTTAGGCCTGACAGGGTCAACCGGCCATGGAGCAGCTAGGTTTTGGACAGCTCAATCCAGACCTGCACCTCATGCATTTTTTTTCTGGAGACCTTCTGGAGTCTCAGGATGATCCGTTCAGCACTACACAGGCAGGCTGCAGCTATGAACGAAGCCACCCTTACCTGGTGCGGACAGCTGCCTCCCAGGAACTATAAGAACCCACTTTATTCCTGCACGGTGCCTTGGGATATTACTCAGGATTCACTGTTCAACACATTCAGTGTGTTTGGTCCCCTGAGTGTGGAGTGGCCTGGTAAGGATGGCAAGCACCATCGCTTTCCTTCCAAAGGGTATGACTACCTGGTGTTTTAGTTGGAGAAGTCTGTGCAAGTCCTGCTCCAGGCCTGCACCCAGGGCTTTCTGAGCACCGATGACTACCACTTCAAGATGTGCAGCCGCAGGATGTGTTGCAAGGATGTGCAGGCGATTCCCTGGGTGATCTCGGACAGTAACTTTGTGCGCTGCCCCTCCCAGTGCCTGCACCCCAGCAAGACTGTGTTTGTAGGCGCTCTGCACAGGATGTTCAATGCTGAGGCTTTGGCAAACATCATGAATGATGTATGCTGGCATTCATACACAGAAGCACAAAGTGCTACTGTTGTTCTTGCTGGCACTGGCAGCACTCTATGGATATCCTCAGCAACCATCACCCACTGATGCGCAATCAGAAGAGCTGCGATTCCAGTTACAGGGTTCGTATCCTGGAAAAGTAATGGAATTTGAAAATGACGAAATCCAGGCCTTGAAAATGAAATCTAAAAGTTTTGGAAAAGTCATGAAAAAAAGTACAAGTTTAAGTGGGCTCCCGAGTGGCGCATCCAGTAAAGGCGCTCCACGTGGAGTGCAGGATGTGCTCTATAGTCTGGATGTCGCGAGTTCGAGTCCAGGCTATTCCTTTGCTGACCGAGGACGGGAGCTTCCAGGGGGCGGCGCTCAATTGGCCGAACGCTGCCCGGGGGGAGGGAGGGTTAGGTCGGCCAGGGAGTCTTTGGCTCACCGTGCACCAGCGACGCCTGTAGTCTGGCCAGGCGCCTGTGGACTTGCCTGTAAGCTGCCCGAGAGCTGCGTAGTCACCCCGACGCTGTAGCTCTTGAGTGGCTGCATGGTGAGTCCGCAGTGTGAAAAAAAGCGGTCGGCTGACGGCACATGCTTCGGAGGACAGCATGTGTCCGTCCTCGGACTCCCGAGTCAGCGCAGGGGTGGTAGCGGTGAGCTGAGCCTAAAAATAATTGGCCATTTCCAAATTGGGGAGACAATAATAAAAATAATTGGCAACGACTAAATGTTAAAAAAAGTGCAAGTTTAATATAATTTGAACAGCACTATTTTTTCCTAGGCTATCATTTTGTTTTTACTCTGTTTCCAAAGCTGCTTCCACATTTTTTTCTTTTCTTCAAACGGTTGCTAAGTAATGAACGTGGTCACAAAGGCACATACGTCATCACTCACGCTTTGGAAATAGCACAAATGGCAATGCGCTTATTTATCATCCGTTTTGTATTAAATTTAGTTTAAAATGCCAGGAAAGTGTACATTTAACAATCTATGGTTACTGAGTGATAAGTACTGTCAATGGCTGGAGAAAGATGTGGACAAGACTCGAGCAATGTGCAAACTGTGTGACAAGAGTTTTTATATTTCTAATATGGGAGAAGCGGCTTTAACAAGTCATAAAAAAGGAAAAAAACATGGCAAATTGGTAAGCGGGACAAAGATTTTGGATATTTTTGCATCGTCTTCAAAGATAGCTAAATCTAGCTTGACTGCACCGACAGTCGGTGACGGAAAACAGAAGACTTTGTCTTCCATCGTGGCAAATAATGATATTTTGACTGCAGAGGTTCGCTGGGCTCTCAAAGTAATTGATTCCCACTATTCTTATAAATCCTATGAAAAGATTAGCAACCTTTTTGAGCTGATGTTCCCAGATAGTGAGATTGCCAGAAAGTTTTCATGCAGTGAGAGAAAATGTGCTTACTTGTGCACTTTCGGTCTCACGCCACATTTTCTTGCTCGCATTACACACCAAATCAGAAAACAGGAAGGCTATGTGTTGCTTGTTGACAAAAGTTTAAATAAACATCTGCAGTCTAAACAGTTAGATTTCCACGTTCGCATCTGGGACTGCGATGAAATAAGAACGAGGTATGTTGGTTCTGAATTTCTAGACCATGCCACATTAAATGAACTAGTTGACAAAATGCCGGACCGAGTGGGTGCCTTTGGATTTAAGACCCTTTTGCAGTTGTCTATGGATGAACCCAACGTGAACTCGAAAGTCTTTTACACTATACAGGTGCAAGTGCAGAAGGATTTAAATAAATCGCTGTTAAATGTGGGCACCTGTGGATTGAACATAGTTCACAATGCATTTCACGATGGTTGTCGTGCAAGCGGGTGGGGCATTGATCAGACACTCTCCAATTTATATTGGCTGTTCAAAGATACTCCTGCCAGAAGAGAAGATTTTTCTAAAATAACAGGCTGTGACAAATTCATGCTCAAATTTTGCCAACACCGATGGGTGGAAAATGTCAGTATAACTGAGAGAGCTCTGCAGCTGTGGCCCCTGGTCAGCCAGTATGTTGAGAGCGTGAAAAATGTCACTTTATCAATAACTTCATAAATACATACCAATGGTGGCAGTACAAATGTTGCCAAATACAATACAAAAACGTGTGACTAATAATAATATTCACATACCAACATAAATATGAATGGTTTTACTTGATGCATTATAAAGTGACAGCTGTATGTTGTACAAAGTTGTACTTTAAGTATATTTGAAAATGAAACATAGACTGCTCTTACATAAATGAAAGAAATTTAGCTGCTGGAAAAGACATGTCAACATGTTTACAATATAAAACGTCATACAAGTACATAAGAAAGCATTATACAAAAAAATATAAGTTTTTTCAAAATGTATTTATTGTGGGGTTTTTTTTGCCCACATCTCTGATTTATTGAAATAGGATTGTACTTTTTTTATTATTTTAAGGCCTGATGGAACACTTCCTAAAAGAAGATAGTTTAAAAGAAGCAACTTCAAACACTGAAGCTCCTTAATATTGCCTTCACAGACAAGACTAATCACAAGGACTACTTGTGATTACGATGCTGTAAATCTCCTCAAGTTAGAAAGGGCACTGTGTAGGGGAAGGTAAGCTGCCTCCTAGATCTGCCACCTCGGTGGAGGTGGAAACCGGAAGGTGACCATATTAGGAGCGCAGTAGGGAGCGGGACTGCAGCCACGGAGCCAGTTCCAGACCACAGAGCACTACCTTCCCTTCACCAACATCAGCACACCCCGTGTGGATTACAGAGCACTTTCATGCACTGGACACTCGGGATTTCATTGTGGACACTTTGTTTGTTTTTGTATTTTTGTTTGTCAGCCAGCTGTGTTCCCCCCAATACCCTCACAGGTAAAGGGGAGGTTTATTTTAATAAACACAGTCGTTTTTTGGGGAGAAATACTGTTTCAGGACTGTTATTTATTCACACACCACTCACATCCGTCGCACTACTCCAAGATTGACATTGGATTTTCAGCAGAAGTAGCTTTTGGTCGGCTGAAAGTTGCTAAAAAGATTACAGACAAACAACTATTGGAACTAAAAGTTGACTGCAATTTTTTTTTTGGTAACACTAGTAGATACACTTCTAAATAAGGCTCCTATCAAGTATCCTCTTGCAGTGTTTTGATCCACGATTGATGGTGGTCAACAAGGAAGAATGTGTGCAGAAAATGAAGAGTCCTGCGTGTAGTTGTTGCAAACCACATCAAGGAGTCTGTCTGTGATGATGTGAAGTGGGGGTACAAGGAGTTTTGCAGCTAATCATTGTGTCGTGGCGACCACCTGCCCAATAGCCCTAAAACAAATACATTTTGAAATGAGAGAGAAAATTCTATCACCCCAGTAGTACCAACTACGCCACCTTATGTTTAGGGAAAATAAGGAATTCCTAGTTAACCTAAATATCAAGTTTATATTTTCTTTTCTTTGCACCCAGGTTCGAATATCAACAGAGGGGAACAGCATCCAGACCACCCACACCCAAGGACAACAACACAGGTAACTACCAGGCTACTTTATTTTAATTAGATTATACAAGTTAAAAAGGAAAGGTCCAACACATAAAATAAACAGCATAAAACAATGCTCACAGGGTCACATTGCCAATTACCACACATTCAGTGCTACCAAGTCCAAGATACTGATCATAACACAATTAATGGTTATCCTGTGCACACTATAAATCTGTGTTAAAATATATTAATTATAACAAACTAAAACTGCGCAGACTGTTAAAATACACAAACAATTCCTAAAATACCCTTCCCCTCCATTAGCAGTTACTGCAGTCAGTAGGGTTAAAAACTACACCAATGTCATTTCCTTAAATGTGAGCTAACAGTTTCTCTGATAAGTACAAGCTAACATAGTATATTTAGATATAGATTGGTCGATTGCTCTAAAAAAATATAAGCTAAAATAATAAGCTTTAATATCACTACCACAAAGGTTTAGTATCGTAAACTAGCACCAAGTTCAATTACAGTTTAGTCAAACTTCAAACACTTACCTTTTTCTCATAAGTTGGCAATATACAGCTCTATCACCACCCAGGACACGCTTCCCCGCTTCTGATTGCTCTGCTTCTCTCAGGTTGGAATCAGGCGGCGCAGCGTTCTCTCTCCCAGTCACTTGGATCTTGTCTTCTGTCAGCCAAGACCGCAGAAGCTTCCTCCCTCAGTCACTTCTCCTCTCACAGTATCCCAGTTCTCTGCATACTTCCCCAGTCCTTTCTCTGTGCTTTTCTCTGTAGTCTGTTCTCTGTTCAATCTCCTTTCGGTCTGTTTCAGTCACTCTTTCGGTCTTTTGATCTGCCTTCAGTTGCTGTCCTCGGATACTCCTGAGACGAGCTGGTTTTGATCGCTCTCGTTTCCAATAGCTCTGCTTCCCAATAGCTTTGCTTCCCAATGCTCTTCTTCTTTCGCCAATAGTCCAGCTTAAATACAGGTAAGTATTAGGTTCACCTGCAGGCAATAATCAGACACACCTGCAGGTAATTAGATAGAGTCCTTGACATAGTGTCTCTTTCTCTGAGTGTAAACAAATCAATAAAAATGTGTTCTCTTTTTTATCAAAACAATCAAATGCGCCTTACAAACAAATAACACATTGTGTGTTTTCAAATAAATACAAAGCATATCAGTGAATAACTCAAATAAATCAAACAAATATACACTCAGTGCAATTACACTCTGTCACCCGTGACAATTGCATACTGATGTTTTCTGAGATTTTGACCTCACGTCCTGTAGACTTGACACCTTTTTGTATGAACATATGGGCATAAAGCCAATGTACAAAACATTGTGGGGTGTAGTGAAAGTATTGCTTCTTCTGTCACATGGATATTGCTAGTGTCGAGAGAGGGTTCTCTGTAAATAAAGAATTGATTGTGGAGAATCTCCAGGAGCAATCAGTGGTGGCACAGAGAGTCATTGCTGGTCCTTTTAAAGCTGTTGGAGGAGTTACACATGTAGAGATGACAAAAGAACTATTGATGTAAGCCGCAGGAGCCAGACAGAAATATCACACCTATCTGGACGAGCAAAAACGATTGAAAGAGAAGCAAATTGTGGGCATGAAAAGGAAATCTCTGTTGGATGAGGATGAAGACTTAAGAAAGAAGAAAATGAGAACAGAAGCTGATGTGAAGGCACTGCTCCAGTCAGTAGATGAATATGCCGAAAAAGCTGAATAAACTAGCAACTTAATTTTTGTCACCAAATCAAATAGTCTGAAGGAAGACTGTCTACAGGACATTAAGAAACAAATTGAGGAGAAGTTCTCTGAATTTAAAAATGAATCCCCTTTCACTGCTAATTAAAAACATTAGTAGTAGTGTTAGAAAGTTTTGGTTCACCCCGCCGGCAGAGCAACATCCCCTGTAAATGTGTGTGTTTGGGGTTTGTGTTTGACAGCGATAAGTGAATGTGGTACAGGCGTACTCCAGGAGCAGGGTTGGGAACCTTTGGATTAGAAGAGAAGCAACAGTTTGTGCTCCTGTGTTATGCTGCTTATTGAAGGAGTGTTTTAGTTACTTTATTTTCTGTGTTAAAAGTGTGCTGAAGGCGCTTAAAAACTGCAATCTATGCCTCCGTTTCTCCATTTAACAGCTCCACCATACCCACTTCCTTAAAATAATTTCAACAGTTACTTTCTTATGCAAACCACTTCTAACAGCATAATTCATAATCAAAAAGGCATACTACTTAATACTTTTGGGATTTTTTGCTGGTAATTGGACACTCAGTTTTATAGTTACTGTACATCTGTAACTGTAAACAAGATAGCTACTGGTACTTAAAATTTTGTGAGGCAGTGTAGTGGTTTTGAATATGTGACAAGACTCCAACTGTCCATATCCATCCAATATATGGACAGCTGGAACCTTGCTCGACCAATCACATTGCTTGTTTCACATTCCATTGCCAGACCTGGATTATAAATGTATGTTATTATTATTTATGTATTTATTTCTTAGCAGATGCCCTTAGCCAGGGTGACTTACAATTGTTACAAAATCATAGTACAAAGTATCATATTACAAAATATCACTTTGTAAAGTGTCACATTTCAGAATATCACATTACAGATAAGAGCAGTTGTAAAGTACAATAAAATCAGTAGCAAAAGATCAAAATCAAATAAGAGCAAAAAATAGAGATTACAGTAAATAATTACATGTAAGAGGGGATTCGACTAAGAGCAGTTAACTTGTAATAAAACTATTTGCTTATACAAGTAGAGTCCAGTATGAGCACGTAGTAAGTACGATGAATGGATCACAATGATTTCAATAAAAGCAATTACAAGAAAATGTGAATATGGATACCTTTAAGAGTAAAATCAAGTCCAAGATACAGGATAGTTATAATTAAGAGCAGTAGTAGAATACGGCAAGGTATGGAGTAGTTCAGTGCAAATACAAGCTGATGCAAGTACTGGTACAATTGGGTACCATATTGTACAATATAGTCGAGAGTTGTGAGGTTTACAGATGCTCTCTGAACAGGTGTGTCTTAAGGAGGTGCCTGAAGGTGGGCAGGGACTGAGCAGTCCTGATATCTGTGGGTAGGTCGTTCCACCACTGAGGGGCAAGGGTGGAGAAGGAGTGGGCTCTGGAAGCGGGAGAGCAGAGGGGGTACGGCTAATCTGATGGTGGTGGAGGAGCGGAGGGGGCGATAGGGGGTGTAGGGAGAAATGATAGTCTGGAGATAGGTCAAGACAGCGATTGGTGATGCGAGCAGCAATAGGGAGCCAGTGCAGAGAGAGGAGCAGCGGTGTAGCATGGTAGAAACAAGGAAGGGAATTGACAAGGCAGAAGCAGAATGAGCTGGAGCGGACGGGTAGCAGAGGCAGGAAGGCCGACCAGGAGTCAATGCGGGAAGGTACCAGGGCCTGAACTTTTTATTATTATTTTAATTTTAGTAAATGTAACACATTTTCACAGAACAACCGTTCTTTCGGGCTACTGTCAGTCACATACCTGAAAACACAACCTACTTTAATCTACCATTTAAAGCTATGTTAGTGGTACCCAAGAATACTGTGGCTATTGACAAGCAATTGCTTAACATGCTGTCGTAGTCAGAAATCAGAGAAAGTAATTCCACATAATTACCTCAATTTCATCATGCCCCCTCAATGCCAGTTCTTTTTTGCCAAGGTAAACAACAGAATCATCAAGCATTTAACCTTACAATTTTTTCTTACTTGCTCATTGTGATGTATTGTATCACTAGGTTTCTGCTCATCCAATTAAACATCAATCTAACATTATTGAAGTGCTGTTCCCATCCGTTCATTAAGGAACATGGACTGTGTTATGGACTGGGGGAGGGGTTGGGAGTTTGTGCTGTACTCATAATGTGCCTATGTTGTGTGAATGAGTTTGAGCCTGTTCGCCGGCTCCCTGCTTGTCAGTTCTGTGTGTGTGTGTGTGCAAGCGGATACTGATGGGCCAATGGATGATGAGTGGACGGAGTCGGCATCCATATAAGGGCCTGTTTCGCGCCAAACGGTGGAGAGTAGTGAGTGAGAGAGAAGGAGAGAGAGAGAAAGTTACCTTTGAATGAAAGCGCAAAAACAGATTAAAAATTAAAAAGCAGTTGTCACTGCTTTCATCAATACCTGTGTCAGTCTTTTCATTGACCGCCAGAACCCCCGCATACAGCCTTCTCTACATATATATATATATATATATATATATATATATATATATATATATATATATATATATATATATATATATATATATATATATATATATATATGTTGATAAGAAGAAAAAAATATGTAAAAATAAATTAATAAAATTGATGTACACAAAAAGATTAAATGATTAAAAAAACATTTATTTCAGCATGTTTCGGGCAAAAATCCTTCTTCAGCTGTGTAGAAAGAAAAGTAAACACAGTGCAGCAAACGTGTTGATTTTCAAATATTCTGAGGATGATGTTAAGATGATGTCAGAATGGAATGTTCATTCCAAGAGGCTCCAAAGTTCCAACTTTGAAGATAAGCTCACATTCTCTTTGCTTCCGAGTAGAATTTGTACCAAAACCCTGACTGATTCCACAGATGGTGATGTCTTCAGCAGTGTGATTATTGCTGTTGAAGTGTCAGGCTATGGAAATGTCAAGGTGTTGATTACACAAAACGATCTGCTAAACGTCTTTTAGTTTCCTCAATGTATAATTGGTTGTCTTTTGTGCAAATGATGCAGTACACTACTCCTTTAGAAGTACATGTAAAGGGCTGGTGGATTTGGAGTAATGATTTAGGGCCTCTGATATCAGTTCATGTCATACATCTTGGTCTGTTGCATGGGACTGTGCCTTTTAAAGGTTCTGCAGAAGAGCGAATTTCACTGTGGACCACATATTCTTTTAGATTCTTGTCTCTTCTATAGGACATTAGTGGAGGATTTTTAAAAATAGGTTCTGTAGATGTGTCTTGCTGTAGAATTAAAACATTTCTTTGCACAATTTTCTGTACGTCTCTGTTGCTGGGATGGTAAGTGTGTTTTTTAGTGGTATGTAAACCATGCTTTCTGTCTAAAAACGAAATGTGGGATTTAGCACTGTTGATGATCTCGTCTGGAAAACCGCAATTTGTGAAAAATCCACACATTTGCTCACTTTTAATGACAAAGTATTGATCATCACTGCAAATAAGTCATACGATTTACTGGTGCCGGTCTCTGAGATGTCCCATGTGTATTCTAAAACGGGATGGGAATTTGATGCTGACTGAATGAACTGTTTCAAATCTTCATAAGGTAGTTGAAATTCCAAAGATGTCATCAATGTATCTGAGGTAGAGTTTCGGTGTGTTGCCATTGTATTGCTGTAAAAATGTTTTCTCAACTGATCCTACAAAAAGGCAGGCATATGATGGTCCCATTTTTGTTCCCATGCTGACACCTCTTACTTGAGTGTAAACATTTCCATTAAAAGAAAAACAATTCAAAGTGAGCACGAGTTCAGCTAGTCCCAAACGGATAAGTGTGCACATTGTGCGAGCGTGAACAAGGAAACAGCAAAAAATAGCACTTGCAATAGTGAACTTTATACATTTATTTCTGTTTTTTAAGATTTCTCATTTCTAACATTGTTGAAATGCTGTTACCATCCGTTCATCAAGGAAGTGTTTTAAAGCTAATTAAACCTTCACTGTTGGGGATAACAGTGTAGAGACTTTTAATGTCCATTGTAGAATAGGATTATCACAGTGGTAGTGTTATTTAAAATTGTCCAATATTTGTAGAAAATATGTAGAGTCCTTGACATATGTAGGCAGTGATTCAACAATGGGTTTGAAGATATCATCAAGACATTTGGAGATTAGTTCAGTGGGACAGGAACAGGCTGATACTATGGGACAACGTGGATTGTTTTGTTTGTGAATATATATATATATATATATATATATATATATATATATATATATATATATATATAGTTAGTGGCAGAGTAGAGGTATGTAAATGGTACAACAGTAAAGAGTGTAGTGTTGTACGTAACAAACATGTATAAAAAACAAAACAGTTGAAACACCAAAAGTTATTGAAAATAGCTCCAATACTTTATTATTAAAATCCAAATCACCAAGACCCCATGTGGGACTTGAAGTAAAGTCTTTTGTCGACAATGGGGCCTCAGCCTATTTCAAGACAACTAACAAACAAACATTTCAGAGTTCAATACATTTTTATATCCTTTCAGATGACATCGCCCTAATTATCCACTTAATTATACAAATCTCTTAACAGATTTTTTTTTTTTTAAAAGGAGAACCATTTTTTTTATTACAAGTTTGGTCATTATTCTTCATTAATTTAACCAAATGCATAACAACATTTATCTTAGAATACAAGACCACATACAAACATGGTACACATTTCAATTAAGACACCACACAATCAATTATCACAAACCTCAGCAGCTAAATCATATAAATCAAGATGGTAATTACCTCCAAGAAATCATAATGAATGAGGTTTTGAGGACAATTCATTGTTTGAGTGTTTTCATTTTTTGATTGTTTAAATTCAAGTTATATTATAACATTTCAGCTTGAATACACACCTCTAATAAATGATAAATACAGTAATTAGCATCATACAAGGCAAATAATCAATCATTTCAAAAAAGGTTTAAAATCCAATTCCTCGTTAATCCTTTTGGTTTTAAAGTTTCTAGAGTATGAATCCAATATGTTTCTCTTTTAAGCAATTTCAAATCAAGGTCACCTTCTCTTACATACATTGCGACTTTCTCTATTCCAATAAATTGCAAAGAGGAGACTGGATGTGCATATTCAGTAAAGTGCATAGCTACCAGATAATTAGGATCTTTCCTTCCAATAGAACTTTTGTGTTCTGAGATCCTCGTGCAGAGTTGTAATTTGGTTTTTCTGACATAATCTAACCTGGCAATTACCAGATTTTGAAAATAATAATAATAATAATAATAATAATAATAATAATAATAATAATAATAATAATAATAATAATAATAATGTTTTCAAAGCTGTAATTGCTATAAAATGTTAACATATGATGAATAAAACACAAATAAATTACATAAACTGTGTTTTTCATGAACCCTTTATGCTGCTGTGTACTATATACCCATATTCAATATAGAGATAAAAACACATTTTTTGCTTCTTTTTTTAACAATGAAACGCTGCTAATAACAATAATAATCAGTTAAACAGTAATTATCAAATAAAAATCAAACATCAAAACATGTGCCATTATCAACTTAAAATAATAATTTAAAACACTATATATATATATATATATATATATATATATATATATATATATATATATATATATATATATACTTGTAAAAGTTGAATGGCTTCTCGCAATATATCTCAGTCTTCTAAATGCCCACCAGTAGATTGGAATCGCTACGACACGCAATTGGATACAAATGTCACCTGACCCTCCCCCGACTTTCATTGCACATTCCACAGTACTAGCACTGCCTTAGAGAATGAAACCTGAAATGCTAGACTGAGAAATCGATCATAGAATAGAATGGGAAACTTGACGTACGCAGGTACGGCATGGTACTATAAGTGGGTTTTCATTTGACGTACGTGCGTACGTCACGGTGTTGAAGTGACTCTCCTCTGGTTGCCCCTCCTGCCCTCTCCTTCTTCTCTCCTCTCTCCATTGGTGATGTTTCCGGCTTACTGTTGAAATCAACTACTGCCACATGCCCCCTGGCCGACTAACCTCCATCTCTGTGCTTCTGATCTTGCTCCCTCCAATATGCACACTCTCAACCTGTCCCTGGACTCTGGCTCGGTTCCTGCTGCCCTCAAGATTGCCCGAGTTACGCCGGTACTCCAGCTGACTTATATAATTTCCGTTCCATCTCCAATATCCCTTTTCTCTCAAAAACTCTGGAAAGGGCTGAAGCCAGTCAGCTGACGAAACATCTCACGGACAACAATCTGCTTGAATCTCCGGATTGTGAATGATCTCCTGCTCAATGCTGATGCTGTTGCTCCCTCTGTACTTGTCCTCCTTGACCTAACGGCTACTTTTGACACAATAGATCATAGCATTCTTCTTGACCGCCTTCAGAAGTATGCTGGGATCTCTGGAACCTGTCTCTCCTGGATGTCCTCTTACCTATCCGGACGCATGCAGTCTATGATGGAAGCAGTGGTGTTGCAAACCCGGTCAGTTGTGGTGGCCCCCAAGGATCTGTTCTTGGGCCTCTTCTCTTCAATATCTACATGCTTCCCTTGGGTCACCTCATCCGCCAACACAGCCTCATGTTTCACTCCTATGCTGACGACACCCAGCTCTACTTAAAACTCAATCGTGGAAGCCTCTCTGCCATGGTCCGGCTCTCGGTTTGCATTCAAGACATCGAGGCCTGGATGTCTGCCAGTTTTCTTCAGCTGAACACTAGCAAATCTGAACTCCTTCTGGTAGGATCTAAAACTCAACTTAAGAATCTAAATATAGCTGCCCTGAACCTCAGAAACTGTCTGCTGCTGCCTTCCCCCACAATACGAAGCCTTGGTGTACTACTTGACAGCAACCTCTCCTTTGATGCCCACATCTCCTCCATGGTCAAATCTTCCTTCTACCATCATCGAAACATCTCCAAAGTCCGTCCCTACCGGATGCGGAGATACTTTGTCATGCATTTGTCTCCTCTCGACTCGACTACTGCAACTCTCTATATGCTGGTCTCCCGGCACGTACCATAAACCGACTGCAGTTAGTCCAGAATGCCGCTGCCAGGATCCTTACCAGATGAAAAAAACATGATCACATCACCCCCCGTCTTGCCCAGCTGCACTGCCAACCTGTAAAGTTCAGGATTATTTTCAAAACTCTCCTGCTCACCTACAATGCCCTTCATCACACAGGTCCCGAGAACCTCCTCAACCTGCTGACCCGCTATGTCCCTGCCCGCAAGCTGAGGTCCTCTGACTATGGCCTGCTTGTTATCCCCAAGCAAAAGTGCACCACACTTGGAGAATGCTCATTTAGCTTCATGGCTCCGACTCTCTGGAACTCTGTCCCAGCTTTGGTGCGTGATGCTCCCACCGTTGCTTGCTTTAAATCAACTCTCAAGACCCACCTGTTCTCTCTTGCCTTCCATGCTCTTTAAGCCTGATTTCTGCTGTAGCTGCTGTGTTGCTGCTACTATTTCATGTATTATGTTACTATCATGTATTATGCACTTTCCACTGTATTTAATGTACTATTTCATGTATTATGCTATCATGTATTATGCACTTTCTACTGTACTTATTGTACGATGCATTTTTCACTGTATTGTTATGCATTATGCATTGTATTTATTTTTTTCTTACTGTATATCATGTCTTATGCATTTCTCTGTATTTAAAATATTATGGATTTTCTTGTTGTTACTGCATCTTGTAAAGCGCTTTGTGATGGTGGTCCACTATGAAAGGCGCTATATAAAATAAAGATTGATTGATTTATTGATTGATACAGAGGAACTGTCCAACTGGAAGATTATTTTTCAAATGTTTTGGATGTTGACTACTAGCCAACAGTAATGTATTTCGGTCCGTGGGTTTTCTGTTTTTAAGAAAGGAGAGGCCTTTATGGTCGACAGATCTAAATAATGTATTCTCTCTCCACTATACTCACTCGTAAGAGATACAAATGGCAAAATCGACGAAGAAAAAAAAAAAGTAAATATATTAAATGATTACTTTTCACAAGTTTTTACAAAGGAGGATACGGACAACATGCCCCACATGTCGACCTGTTCCTATCCAGTTTTAAATAACTTTAGAATAACAGAGGCAGAAGTGTTAAAGGGACTAGGAGCTCTTAAAATAAACAAATCACCTAGGCCGGATGAGATCCTCCCAATAGTACTCAAACAAATGAAAGAAGTTATTTACAAACCGCTAACCAAGATCATGCAACAGTCTCTTGACACAGTGGTTGTACCGACAGACTGGAAAATTGCAAATGTAATACCGATCCACAAAAAGGGAGACAAAACTGAACCAGGTAACTACAGACCAATAAGCCTGACTTCTATTATATATAAACTTATGGAAACTATAATAAGATCCAAAATGGAAAATTACTGTGGCAGAGCAGGGCTCTGCCCTTGGAAATACTGGCAGGGATGGAGTCAACCTGCCCAGGTTGATTGCGTCAGGTGGGAGCAATCAAACAATTAATTATCCAATTAAACACTCAGCCACCTGGCAAAAAAGGAGGCCTCAGCCTCCCAGTAGGAGAGAGTTCTGGAAGGAGGAGAGTTCTAGAAGGAGAAGAGTTCTAGAAGGAGAAGAAGCAAGAGTGGTTTTTGTGTGTGCTGTTCTTTTTATTTTTGCAAACCAGTGAAGGCAATGCCCAGCCTGGAAGCAGTATTTTTGTAAGTTTCATTTTCTGTGTATTTTGTGTTTTTGAAACCTTTTTGTTTGGCCCTTGTGCCGGTTTATTTTGTATTTTTGTGAATTAAAAGCTTTATTTTTGAACTTTTCACACTGTCTCTGAGTCTCAACCTCTGTCATCCTGTCACAATTACCTATATGGCAACAGTATCCTAGGAGACAGTCAGCATGGTTTTTGGAAAGGGAGATTGTGTCTAACTAACCTGCTTGATTTTTTTGAGGATGCAATATCGACAATGGATAATTGCAAAGCATATGGTTTATTTAGATTTCCAGAAAGCTTTTGACAAAGTCCCGCAAAAAAAATTAATCCTCAAACCTAACACAGTAGAGATTCAAGGAAATGCATGCGCATGGATTAGGGAGTGGTTAACTTGTAGAAAACAGAAAGTACTGATTAGAGGAGAAACCTCAAAATGGAGCGAGGTAACCAGTGGTGTACCACAGGGATCAGTATTAGGTCCTCTGCTATTCCTAATCTACATTAATGACGTGGATTCTGGTATAGTAAGCAAACTTGTTAAATTTGCCGACGACATTGATCTAGACAGCATTCAGAACTGGGCAGACACATAGCAAATTACATTTAATTGAGAAAATTGTAAGGTACTGCACGCAGGCAATACAAATGTGCATTATAAATATCATATGGGAGATACTGAAATTGAAGATTGAATCTATGAAAAAGACCTAGGAGTTTATGTTGACTCAGAAATTTCTTCATCTAGACAATGTGGGGAAGCTATAAAAAAGCCAACAAGATGCTCGGATATATTGTGAAAAGTGTTTAATTTAAATCAAGGGAAGTAATGTTAAAACTTTACAATGCATTAGTAAGACCTCAACTAGAATATTGTGTTCAGTTCTGGTCACGTCATTACAAAAAGGATATTGCTGCTCTAGAAAGAGTGCAAAGAAGAGCGACCAGAATTATTCCGGCTTTAAAAGGCATGTCATATGCAGACAGGCTAAAAGAACTGAATCTATTCACATTTTTACACAGAGAATTGTGAGGGTCTGGAACCAACTCCCAGTAATGTTGTTGAAGCTGACAATGTGCATTATAAATATCACATATATATATATATACAGTATATATATATATACAGTATATATATATATATATATATATATATATATATATATATATATATATATATATATAGCTTCCGCTTTATAAGACAGCCCTTTAAAAGGCAGAACACAAACCACATGGTCTCTTAACTATGGCTTGTTATAAAGGGGGAGCACTGTATATACAGTCCAGCTGTATATAAACAAAAGTGTGTGTATTGTAAACCGGTCTGCACTCTCTGCGGTTCGTTTGCCCCTTTTAATGAGAGACCCAGACGCAGAAATTTGAATTTTCAGCACTTTTGTTTTAATACACAAAATAAACAAAAACGAAAAACAAAACCTCCGTTTATGGAGTGCTGACTACACATGTCAGGAACCTAAACTATTGCCGGACAGCTAAGCCATTTACCAGCTACAACTAAACATTTGCACACAGTACAATGAAAAACAAAAAGGGACACACGGTTACCTTTCTTTGGCATTGTATTGTCGAAACGCGTTGTGTGTTTCGTGCTTTTCAACAATAAAGAATCGTTTTATAGATGGAGATTTTTTTGGCGCTTGCTTTTTACTTTTTCAACATCAAGTCTAAAATGATTTTAAGGATATAATTGAGCTATCCTGAGTGTGCTACCCACCCAGTCTGTGAACAACAAACAAGTGGACAATGATTGGTCTTTTACTCAACATTGTTGATGACTAAATAGAGATTATTATATAATATTAGGGATGCACGGAATACCTACTTTTTGAGCAGTGTTCGGATTCGGTCAACCGAATCCGAATCCTATATCCGCCCAGACGCACATCCATTTTAATACATCCCTCCAATGTGTGCAATCCGGTATTGAACTGAACTGTTATATTTAATAACAAGAACAGCAGTGTGGAGTAGTGGTTAGGGCTGTGGACTCTTGACCACAGGGTCGTGGGTTCAATCCCAGGTGGGGGACACTGCTGCTGTACCCTTGAGCAAGGTACTTTACCTAGATTGCTCCAGTAAAAACCCAATTGTATAAATGGATAATTGTATGTAAAAATAATGTGATTTCTTGTAACAATTGTAAGTCGCCCTGTATAAGGGCGTCTGCTAAGAAATAAATAAATCAAATAAATAAGAACATGTTTAATGAACTCTGTGGCAGCTCTCAACACCCTAAATTACTGGTGGCGCACGCACCAAACACGTCACGCAGCTGCTGATTGTAAACAATAACCCCGTATGCAACAGCACATTCACATCAGAGTAAAGTTATGCAATAAACTGTAATATATAGTAACGGCAAACTGTTGTGGAATGTTCTGCTTTGTCTGTCAAACGTCTTCCAGAGAAATAAATAAATAAATAAATAAATAAATAAATAAATAATTGGTGCACAGAAATATATATTTTTTGTAACTTTACAACTGTCAGAAGTGCAAGACGTTGTTGAACAATATGCTTTAGTAAATTACATTTTACGTTATTGTAATGTGCCAATACAAGCTGAACCATTTGGGAACTGCTGTGTTTTATTAAAATATGTTTTAAACTATTTTGTAGACTATTTGATATGTGTTACACATACGGTGCATTTAAATCAAAGTGGGTTTTATTTCACAGGGAGATTCAGGTCACTCATCACGGTAATTTTTTCCTCATAGCTCTCAGACACGGTTGTCAACAGGATCCAGAATCTCGGGATACTAAGGCAGGTCAGGTTTTTTTTAACTCACCTCTCTAAACTGCAATGTATTCGACATGTAAAGTGAGTGTGAATTGCATGAGCAGTTTAGTAAATGTATTATATTTGTTTCATTGTGGTGGCGATTCTATCCAGAGAGCCTCGTAACAACAATTAATCGTATTGCTTGAATTTTTTATACAGTAAACAATATCTATCAAAATAGTGCAACTCCATTACTATAGATAACTGTGCACTCAACCTTGTGCAAGCAGGTAAAGTTTTTTTTTTTTTGTTTAATATTTCTTGCTTCACACAGTCCCGCCCAGTCAGAGACTCAGAAAGCCAATCAGCTGCTGTATAGGTCTAATTGATGGAAACGATCCTCCCAGGCAGGTGTGTGCTTTTGGTAACAATTAAGTAAAACAATTCAATTAATTTAGCGACAGTTCACACAATCACACTCACTTTACTGAATACAATGCAGTTTAGACAGGTGAGTTACAAAACCTCACCTGCCTTCAAGTGTCCCGAGATTCTGGAGCCTGCTGGCAACCCTACTCTCAGATCAAGTGATACAGGTTGAAATGTCATTAAAGAAAATAGTGGGTTATGGCAAAGATGCAGCTCTCCTTTCTTGTAAAGGGAAAGTAATTTTGACGTTTCTGTTGTGGGGGGAGGGGGGTAGCGGTAAATTGTGTAAGTTTCAAACTGAAATCTTATTCAGGGATATATTTCCATTTGGTAATAAAAATACTATTAACTTACTTAATCATACAAGTGTTAAATCAGAATATTTTATTAAAACCCAATTTTTAAAGCATAAAAAAGGTGTGAAGGGGGGCTAACTTGTATAATATTGCAATAATATTATTTATAATAGTGTTAATGAGCTGCTGCTGGTTGTTGAGCCCTGAGGTCATAATCTACCAGTTAAGGACCTCCATGTTGGTCATTAACACTTAATTATTCAGACACTTGATCAGGCAAGCTCCTAATTGCCCTCATATCTCATAAGCCATTTGAGATACCAACTTCATATTTGCAGGGTTTTACAAGCACAGGATATGTGTAGAGTTTTGTTAAACCTTGTCTATGGCGCACCATATTTTGGTGTCATTTTGTATAGAGATAAAGAATATACAATAATAGCATTCAGTATATAGTTGGGGTCTCGAAAGACAAACTAAATAAGGGAATGATGTATAAAATGAATCTCATTTTGTAGAAAGACTGTCTTGTGTTGTAAAAGACTGCTGTGGCACTGTCATAATACTGTTCTGAGTTCCAGTTCTACCGTATTATTTTATATGCTTCACCCTGGTTTAACCTGAAAAGAGAAAAGGTAAATGTTAAGTTTACTTGAGCCATGAAATGACCATGAACAATACTGAAACTTGAACGGTCACAATGCCCTTCTGTGATGTGCTCTGATTGCATATTGCCTCCAGCACAGAGAATGGTTTTCATGGTAATGATTAGGTGTATCTCAGGCCTCGCTAGACTTATTACGTCAGTGGCCCCTTCTGTATTTTAAGTACATTCCCAGCACACAGTGACTTGGTGTAGGTGACATGTTTCAACATTGCAATTAATGCAGAAGAACGTTTTTGTGATCCAAACTATGTAACACCACCAATTAGCACCATGTTCATACATGTCTGGCCGAAGGAAAATCAAGGCATTTTAATAATGATGTTACATTGATCGAAAAGGTTACTAAATTAATGATTATAAAGTTGAAATTGTAAACATGTACCTACAATGTCACTAAAAACTATTCAGACTGTTAGAGTCCAATATTAATGCAGAGACGAAAATACTAGAGACTAAAAATCACCATTGTAGTCCCACTTGCGTCTTGGCTATTTTTTGTTACATTTTTCTTCATCTTGTATACTTGGCCCATCTACATATTTTATACTTGGCCCTTTTTGGAGATAACGTCATCGTTTTGTACACAAGGACAGTTTACTGTAGATGAGATTTAATTCATTTTGGCAATTGTTTTTGCTGTGATGTAGTTTTGTGGGGGCAAGGGTTAGTTGAAAGATGCTGTTCTACTCAATTAAACTGAGGTGAGGGAGACGTCATCATAACAGGAGGTACTGATCAAACAGATTGGACCAAATGTCACAAAAGCACATTGAGATTTTTTACCTACTCAACACCAACAGATAAGGTTTGCAGTCTTGGGCCCAATGAACACAGTATGATATATGTTGATAGCTGTCACAGATACAATCAGCACTCACATATCTGTCCCTATAAAATGTTGACTTCAGTGACAGTTAAACGGGTGTGACGCATATCTGATTATTTCATTTAGGCCCGTTCCAACCCTTGTATCTTTTTTGTGTTCCCTGAAAAACTGACAATATCAAAAATACATATTTGAAAGGACTGTGTTTTAAAATAAGTATGCTTCCATTTAAATGTACTGTATTGGTTTTGTTGGTACAGTACTATATTTTTAACAGAAGTAGTATTTTACTTCAGAACGATATGATTCTGAAAATACCACTTGCCAAAACTAAAGAGATGACACCTTAACTGTAATACAGTACGTACTTTAATATCTGGTACGTATTGTAGTGGTATGTAAAATTTCCCATTAATGACCCAACAGCAAAATGAAATCAAAATGTTACCCATGCACAGAACTGCGTAAAATGTAAAAGGCAATGTAATTTAGCAAAAACAAAACAAAACAGTTTACACAATTAAAACAGTATCCAAAGTCAGTATTCAAAATTGCAGAATATAGTGCTTGATAAGGCCCTAATGTCATAGTTCACTTGCAAATGAAAATGCACAAAAGCAACAAAGATCACAGATTTAAAAAAAACAGTTTAATGATTACTGCTACATTACCCTAGCTTGTCTTGTTCGCTTTGTTTTGGCTGCATTTTCATCAGGTGAAACTGGAGGAAGCGCTGTGTAACTGCACAATATAAGACAGACTGATTTGGCATTAGAGAGAATGTATTTATTTATTTATTTATTTATTTTAAACATGGGCTGTGACGGATATTCAGATAAATTGTAACATTGAAGAGATGGGCTTTGTATCAGAAAACGTGATGAAATTGGAAATCGTATGTGACAGGTAAGTGCATTAATTTATTACATATATATAATGAGGATTGATTTTATTCTTAATATAAGGGCGTTAAAATGCGACTGATGTGTATCTGGGTAACGGATATCCGAGTGCTGACTGTATACATGGGTTATGCTGGCATCCAAACAAGGGCTGGGACCAAATCAAAACTTTGACAACCCGCTAATTGCACTTAACAAAACTGTATTTAATAGCGTTTTCTTTTTATGAGTAGAAGAAATAAGATACTTACAAAAAAATGAAAACCCTATTAAATACAGTTTTGTTAAGTGCGATTAGCAGATTGTCAAAGTTTTGCTTTGGTCACAGCCAAGGTTCAAAATGATCTTAGTAAATTTAATTTGTGAATGGCGATCTTAGGGATTTGTCCAGAACAAAATGAACAGGTCTAACTGAAGTTAATGTGTTCTGTGGTGGCTGGCTCAACTGGTTCAGACTTTTGCAGTTTTTTGTGAGTTTGTGTATGTAACAATACTGCCGGAAACTCCCTAAACGGCTGCAATCAGGCTGTTCCCCATTGTCAAATAAAGTGTGTAACGAGTCTTGATGTAAACTAAAATCCATGAATGGGATGTTTTGAAAATAAAGGCATCAGCCTGAAACACAATGAAGAGCTGCCTAACATAATGTACGACTCAATATTTCAATTTCAGATGTCTGCAATCACTGTTTTTTCTGTCTTACTGGCAAGCATATACTATCAAATTAAAATAAGAAAAGAGCAGATATTTCAGAATTTACCCTGGAAGTTATTGCTTTAAACAGTTTTTTCTTAATTAATAATAATTTTTTATTTATAATAATTTTATTTAATAATTTATTTTCTACTAATCTAAGGGTTTTTAAATGCTTTTTAATGATGGTATATTTGACAAATGGGATTCTTCTGAACTTTCGGTGAACTGATCACTAGCAGATCAGATGAATTCTGCTTTAATGTACACGCATGTAGTCCTCTGAATTTATAATCAGGCAATAAAGGTCCTGGGGTCATTAGCTGAATGGGTCCTTGCTCTGTGTCTGATACCATAATTGCCTTTTGATTAGTTCTGCCGCTGCATTCCACAGCCTTCATTTTCTAAATGCTTCATTTATGGTGCTGTGCTTCTGTTAATGGTGCTGTATGTGCTCCGTTTGCTATTCCTGGTGACCAAATGGTGTGGCTTTGACAAATAATGTTTGATGAATTAAATCAAAAAGTGTTTGGAAATGTGATCAGTGCGACTGCTTATGCATCCTTGCTGTTTTTTGTTTTTTTTTATACATCCTGGTCTTTAAAATTATATGTTAAGTCTCTGATAAAATTGCTTCACAGCTTGCATAGCTTTAATTTATCCTAAGCTATGCCAACAGAATACGCATATTTCTGATGGAGTCACCCATGTTGGACAGGGAGAATAAAATAATTCTTTGGTCCTGCCGTTTGGGGGTTAAGCGATTATACAACAAATCATTCTGGATGGAAACAACACATATGACTTTTTTGCTGGGGGATCATGACCACCTTTGGCTCAAATGGATGTTGAAAGAAAGGGGAAAATGTGGAAATGAACAAGAACATAAGAAAAGTTTGGGAACGAGTTGTTTAATTGTTCCCAGTCCTACTGCATCACTTGGTTGGCTATTACATGCAACTCTGCGTAAAAAACTGCTTCCTCTAAACTTACTTTTACTGAGTTTCCATTTATGCTCACTTGTTCTACTCTCTGTGCTAAATTTGAAGTAGTGTCATGGATACTTTATCAATACCATTTATGATTTTCAAGAATTCAATGAAGTCCTGGGTTCAGCCTAGTTGCACTTCTCTGTACCTTCTCCAGTGCAATCTTTTTTGTAGTGAGGTGATCCAAACTGCACACAGTACTCTAGGTGGGGTCTATCTAGGGCATTGTATAATCTTGGCATAACCTCTCTAGACTTGTAGTCCACACCTTTTGCAATATAGCCTAACATTCTGTTTGCCTTTTTAATTGCCTCACCACATTGATAAAATACTTTTAATGATAACCCCAAGATCGTTTTCAGTCTTCGTCCCCTATTTCCATCTTCTTCATTTTATACTTATAACATGGATTACTATACCCAATAGGCAATACTTTACCTTTCTTTACAGAGAAGGTACACATCCTTTTGAATTAGATGGGTTGTGGTTTCAGAGTCCACTACTCCTGCAAGTCTGGTATCATCTACAGATTTGTAAAGTGTATCTTGGTCCAAGTAATTTATATAAATGAGGAACAATGAGGGTCCAAATACAGACCCTTGTGGCACCCCACTAAGTACACCCCCCACCTCTCACAATTACTCTGCTTTCTGTTTTTAACCAGTTCTGTGTCCAATTACATGTTTACACCTGTTTCTAAAGAACTATTCATGATAGTAGTCAGTGGTCTACATATTTCTAATCTTGTTTCCTTAACCACTTCAACACCATGACGTACGTCAAATGAAAACACACTTACAGTACCATGCCATACCTGCGTACGTCAAGTTTCCCATTCTATTCTATGATCGGTTTCTCAGTCTAGCGTTTCAGGTTTCATTCTCTAAAGCAGTGCTAGTACTGTGGAATGTGCAATGAAAGTCGGGGGAGGGTCAGGTGACATTTGTATCCAATTGCGTGTCATGTAGCGATTCCAATCTACCTGTGGGCGTTTCGCCATTCAACTTTTACAAGTACATACTGTATATATATATATATATATATATATATATATATATATATATATATATATATATATATATATGTATTGTTTAGTTGTAGGTTATATCGTTTTTAGCAAAAGCTAAACATGGCAACGTATGTGGTCTTTCTATAATGAGCAACGGGAGTGAAGTTGGTTCGGAGGATTTCGATACCAGCGACAGTGATGGTAACTTATCACTCAGCGATGATGATGAAGAGGATGTGGAGCCAAGAACAGTACAAACTGTACAAACAAAAACATGCAGCTACTTTACAAGTAAGTCAGCTACAAACGGGAAGCTCTTTGGTTTGACATGGCAGTGCTGTGACAAAATACAATCAAAACACAGAACTGGGTACAGGCAATGCGGCAGCCAGATCCATCACAATGCCTGCGCAAAGTAGCTGTGTACACACATTTGTGACTATCCCTCCAACACAAGGGAAGCAGAGACTGCAACAAAGGTGCAGGGTCTGCTACGAAAATGAACACTAAAGAAAAGACACAAGAAAAATGTGCAGTGGTTGCGAAGGCAACCCCGGGTTCTGTTGTATTGAACATTTCAATAAATGGCACAGAGCAAGTCGATACTGGCACACGTTTAGATGGTGTTTGATTTTTATTTGATAATTACTGTTTACTGATTATTATTGTTATTAGTGTTATTAGCAGCGTTTTTGTTTTCATTGTTAAAAAAAAAACGTGTTTTTATCTCTATATTGAATATGGGCATAAAGGGTTAATGAAAAACACAGTTTAGGTCATTTATTTGTGTTTTATTCATCATATGTTAACATTTTATAGCAATTACAGGTTTGAAAACATTATTATTATTATTATTTTCAAAATCTGGTACCTGGGAAGGGGTTTCATTTTTACAGCTGGAGTTGAAGTGGTTAAGTATCCTTGGAAACATCTCATCTGGGCCCAGTGATTTGTTATTTTTTAGCTCCTGTGTCTTATTTAATATTTCTACACTGATGCTGAAATCTTTAAGACCTGCATGTGCGCAAATGGGCAGCACTGGCAACATATTATTTTTATCCTTTGGTGAAAACATTCAAAAGTATTAGTTTAAAACATCAGATATTTTGCAGTCCTCATAAACCTCGTTATTATATTCATCCCTCAATACCTTAACCTCCTCTTTCACAGTTCTTTTACTTTTATATTATTGGAAGACTTTTCTGGGATTATGATTAGCATCCCTTTCTAGATCTCTTAAGTATACTCCTATATTCTTCCCAATTTTTTGCTCTTCCATCTTTCCTCTAAGTCTTATGCAGGTGTTTTTCTAAGTTTATTTTGTATTGATCTGTTTAACCATCGTGGTGACTGCTTGTTAAATCTGTTCTTTCTCATTTTAGGTATATGTCCGGCATGTCTTGCATTGTAACTTTAAATCTGTTCCATTGAACTTCAACTGTCATATCTTCTAATTACAGTCTATTTCTCTCAGTTCCTGTCTCATCCCTTCAAAGTATCCTCCACTGTATTCCTAACCTGTTCTGTAGCCTGCACCAACTCTTTACTTTCGTCCCCCTGTTCGCTGTCCAACTGCTGTTATTGAGACCCAAGAACTCGACTTTTCTTCTCCTGCCTACTGCTGAACTCTATTCTATCCCACTCTCACTTTTCTTTTTCCTTCTAACTACTGTCCACTCTCTCTCTTTCTCTGATCCACCCTCCTCCCTCTGTGTATCGAGTGGCACCACATGCAACTCCACCTGGCGGTCTCCAAACTGCTCGGACTTTCACAAAGTTCAATCTCATGACTTATTTAAACACATTTTTTATAGAATAAATTGCGTTTGAAAGTCATGATTTAAACTGTCCAGAAAAGTTCCATGCATAATAAACTTGGTTTAATCCATTCTTTGAATAACTCATGACTTAACACATTGTGAATAGGAAATGACAGGCATCGACAATTCACTGAGCCACACAATTTTTATAGATATTTTTCGCAAGAAAAGCTGTCAAGTTTATGTAACACTCTAAACCAACATTTCTCAGACAGTTCATAAAGCATGGCACAATCACTGGGGTCACACATGGTATAAAAATTACTGGTTGTGATGTATTACATGTTCTAAAGCTTCTGAAAATGTGTATGAGTTGAAAATGCTATGGTTTAGGTCCAGAAATCTAAACAAAAGAAAGCAATACTTCTACCTGCTCCAGTGGTTCGCTCCATCCTGCAGCCTCTTTCTCGCATGCTTCAGCGGCTCCATTACCAGCTGCCTCTCCGAATATCAGGTCTTCAGTCCAGCGACTGTGTCACTCAAAACGCCGGTCTACCTCTCAGCTCCCTTTGCAGCTTCATTACAAAAATTGGCCCATTGCCAAACTTTTAAAAGCATTAGTCGACAAAGGAATCAACACTCCCGTTGGCGGCGACCGTCTCGCTCACTTCAACCTGTATTGCAAAGCAATGTCTGCCGAGCCCGTCTTCCCTCCTCGCCCGCAAGCAACCACAAGCAGACACCCCTCCCCCGCTCCACGCATTGCATCCGCCCCCACAGAGCCAGCTCAGCTCTGCGCTTCGATACAAGATCCTCTTTCTCATCTTCACCAAACCATCTATAATGATTTGAAAGAACTCATCCAGCCCATAGCCAACTCCATTTCAACAATTAATGCCCGACTCGACAACCTCGAAAACCGCAGCACCCCTCCAGCAACAGCAGCCATTCCCACTCCCACCCTGTCTTCAATCTCTCAGACCCAGTCCCTGCCATTGAAATCCCTGAATACAATTTCGCATCACAATTGCATCTGGTTCTCATTTAGCCTCTACCATCAGACACCACTCTCTCTCTCTCCAAATATTCAAAAGCAAATAATAGAAGGATATTAATTTAGTCTCCATTCTTATCGCTGCATCTGAGTTTCTGGACCACTGTGTTGTGGACTTTGGGGACCTGTCAGTCACCCTCAAATCCCGCGACCCATGCCTTCTAAAAAATGTAACCCTCTGAGAGTTCGTCATCGCATTCTCAATCTACTGCAACGTTCTCTCCTCAGTTTATCCTCACCACTGCCAAGAATTGGATCAATATTTATTATACATAGTGGAGCTCTCTCATTCAAGCAGAAATAGACAAAAGTTTTATGGTTGGACAGTTTTCTGCTCCTCCATTTCCCATTTATAACATCAATCCCCTAAGCATCGCTACTTGTAAATACTCAGGCAAAAAGCACCTCATCATCGATCTATCAGCCCCTTGAGGAAGTCTTACAAGCAACATAAACTCTCTCACTTCTCACAGTCAGTTCTCCTTGCATTATATTAAGATATCAGATGATATCAAATGTATCAAAATAGCAGGCCAAGGTTCATGGCTAGCCAAAGCTGATATATCGGACGCATTTAAAGTGATGCCTAGTCACCACTCCCTACACCACCTGTTCAAAATTTGCTGGAACGATAAATATTATTTCTCCACTGCCGTAGCAGCCCAAAAAATATTCAACACTCTCTCAGAAGCACTTTGCTGGATCCTTCTCAACTCCCGCCATGTTCCATTCCTCCTCCACTTGACGGATGACTTCAACCTCTACTCTGTCGCATCCTCCAGCACAAGCAATTAATCAACTGAAAACCCTGTTCACCTCACTGGGCGTCCCACTTTCCGAAGACAAAACCATCGGTCTGGTCCATTCTCTGGAATTCCTAGGGATAACACTTGATACAATAAAATTCAAAGCCAGCCTCCCTTCTGCCAAGCTAAGCGCATTTGCTCCCTCATCAGCTTTCCTCCTCCATAAAGAAATGAGACCTTCTATCTCTCCTGTGCCATTTCAACTTCGCTTTATGCATTATCCACCCAGGGCAGAACATTCATCTCCATCTCCTTGGAACTTGGCTTGGATCGCATTATTGAGGAGTTTGGTGATAAAACGAGTGATCAGTAGATGATTTATAAGTATGCACGACTATCAAGAGGTATGTGAAAAATACAACGAACAAGGGGTGGGGCGGGGCTGGAAATGCAGTACTGAGTATCCTGTTGATATGCAGTGCCTTTTAAACCTGTTTTACTGTGAAAAAAATACTTTTAAACAGTGCGTCTAAAATAAACTGCGTGTGTGAAAATAAATTGGACCTGACGCGCTGAATAAATGGACAGCAAAGGGTTAAGGAACGACCCGGAAGGACCATTATTGTGAAAAGTATTGTGAGTGTTTCATTTGTTTTGTCTCGTCTATAATTGTTACTTGTAGCCAGCACGAACCCAGACAGCACTACACCTGTGTCACGATATTAATTGTATTAGCACCACCAGCACTGCAGCACGCACCCAGGACTGGTGACCGTGTTTGTGTATTGTGTTTGTAACTGAGTGTGTTTATTATATGGGACTGCAAACCCTTTCTTTGAACAGTGCAAAGCCTCAGATTATTGTTTGAGGTCACCAGACCTGGAATACAACATTAACACATTTCTAATTGGATTTTCACTGTCTTGTCTCCTGATTAAGCACCGCATCACTTCTGCACCTGTACCTTGTTAACCACTTTGCCACAGGCTATTATACATTATTATAATTATTATTTATTTCTTAGCAGGGATTAATAATCCCTGTCTGGTGAGTTTTAGCGGGCAGCAGCCTTTTAATAAATTAAAAATGAATACAACTGCTTCAATAATGGTTCTTTACGTATGTTAAATATTCCAGATATGCTATTTTTAAATTATATTTGTATTGATCCCAGCCATAATTGACTCGTATTTGGACCGTATCTGCATTACTATAAACTGGCTTGCATAGTGCGGGCGAGTCGATGGAATAAGCAATTTGTGCGACTCCTGTGTGGATTTGCCGGCCTGAAAATGAGTCTGTGCCGAGTCCACCTGCTGTCTGGGAAGCACCTGTGCTATTTGCACACTGGTTTTAAGAATGATTCCAAAATGTTTTTGTTTTTTGTTTTCATGAAATAGTTTAAATTAATGTCTAAACAAAAGCAAAAAAGACTTAGTCGGTCTACCAAATAATTATACCAAATACCAAATGGAGGACTGCACACATAAATGGAAAGAAGTAGAGCAAACTGTGAAAAAGGCAAGGGCGTCATCATCTCCTAGGCCTAATGGAGTTCCCTTCAGAGTGTAGAAGAGTGCCCGTGGTGTTTTACGAATCCTGTGGAAATTGATGAAAGTAGCATGGGAAAAACAGGTTGTACCAAGAGCATGGCGCTGAGCAGGTGGGGTCTTTATACCCAAAGAAAAAGATTCTACGAGAAATCAAACAGCTAAAAAGGAGAGGAAGGAGCTCCATGTGACATTCTTGGATTTAGCAAATGCATACAGTTCAGTACCACATGAGCTTCTTTGGGCAGCATTTGATTTTTTCAGTGTACCGTGGACAATAACAAACTTTGTGTAAGCCTACTTCGGAGACTTGCCATTTTGTTTTTCAACTTCAGAATTCACCAGTACATGGCATTGTCTAGAAATTGGAATAATGGCAGGATGCACCATTTCTCCACTGGCTTTTACCAATGCAATGGAAGTAATTATTAGGGCGTCAAAATGGGTAGTGGGAGGAGAACGCTTGTCTTTTGGAAAGCGACTGCCACCAATTAGAGCATACATGGATGACATAACAATCACGACTACAACAATAGCCTGCACTAATGCAATTTACTTGGGGTCATGACCAGGTGCTGCAATGTTTGGCCTTAGCATTGGAAGACAAGCGCAGCATGACCAACAGGTTGCCACCAGTGCCAGCAATATATTACTGTGGCAAAGTGGTTAATAGTGTGCAGGTGCAGGTGATTAAAGAACAGACAGACATAGGAGGCTGTGTGGTCCAGTGGTTAAAGAAAAGGGCTTGTAACCAGGAGGTCCCCGGTTCAAATCCCACCTCAGCCACTGACTCATTGTGTGATCCTGAGCAAGTCACTTAACCTCCTTGTGCTCTGTCTTTCGGGTGAGACGTAATTGTAAGTGACTCTGCAGCTGATGCGTAGTTCACACACCCTAGTCTCTGTAAGTCGCCTTGGATAAAGGCGCCTGCTAAATAAATAATAATAACAATTGTAATCCAGGTGCAAAGGTTTGTTTTATTTGTTTTTGTCCAGTGCCTGACGGTGAAACAAACAGTAAACAATAATGAAGGTAAGTAATACAGCAGCTTGTATTACTTAATTTATAATCCCCGGATTTGCCCTGCAAATAATAATCCTGTTTTTATTATACACCCACAAAAAACACAAAACACATACACAAGTCCGTTAGTGCATGAATTAGTGCTAGTGGTGCAAATACACTTATAGTGATACGAGTGTAGTGCTGTTCCGGGTTTGTGTTGGCCTCTGGTGACAGCTCCAGAACGTGTTAGCTGTCTAGCGAATACAAACAAATAGACAGAACAAAACAAACACACAAGATTATTTCACCAAACACAGGTCCCTACCTCCAAGAACAGGTATTAAAACCAAAACTCAGCTAGGACAACTGGACGCAGCTATAGACTGGAAAATGCTGGCAGATATTGGACAACGGCTTATCTTCCCACCTGAGATTGCCACCACTAACCTTTGACCTGATATTGTCGTGTGAAACGACGTGGCATCCGCAGATTGGAGAAGCGGATGTGCTCGTTAACCAAGGGGTCATGAGGGAGGGTATAAAATAGGGGTGTAGCAAAGTAATCTGTTTTTTGTAAATGGTTAGAAGGAAAACCTAGAAGGAAACAAAAGCTTGTGAAACCAAAAGAACGTGATGTTGTGTTTTGTTTGTCAAAGTAAAATCTGTTTGTTTGTTATACGATCCGGAGCTGTCGCTACGCAGCCAGCATCAAACCTGGAACACTTTTCTTTTGTTCACGGAGAACTGTCTTTGCACCACGAGCACTAATTCACTCACTGTAGGAACTGTGTTTGTGTTTGTGTGTTACGTGTCGGTGTAAACGGGACTTTTGGGTTACGGGTCAAACCCGGGGATTACAAACAGAGTGATACACGCCGTTGTATCACTTTACAACATTTATTAATTACAGTTGATTGCCATAAGGCTCTGGACATTGAGATATCAATAAACACCCTTGCACCTGTAACTCGTTGTCTGACTGTTTTGTATCCACTCTGCACTGCAGGCACCTGCATTCACTCACCACTTTGCCACAGTCCCAAATTACCCACTGCCTGCAGTCATATCAGCTGCTATCAGCAGTAATCAGACCACATAAACGCAGCATGTCATATTTCAGGGGAATCTTCTTTCGCAGCTAAGTGAAGGTACAGTTATGCACAACAAAAGGCCAACCAAGAATGTGTTGTCAGCAGAAGCAGGGAAGAGGCAGTCATCCTAGCAACCGGAGGCAGCACTCAGTTCAAATGTTTGCGGAGTTGAAAAAATATGGCAGTGGTTGGCCATCGAAAGTCTCACCACGGTTACAGTATTTTATGATTTAGCTTGCCGTTTACCAAATACGACTGATAGCAGTGCCGGCTGCGGGGTCTAATAACTTGTGCGACAGAATGTTCTTACCAAGTCTTATCACAATTGGATAAGTTCTTTTAGTATATGTTCAAACATGACCTGCTGTATGTGCAGTATGTACTGGCACCTCCCCTATATACCTCCCTGAATATATGTATTCCTCGTGATAGAATGGGGTGTAAAACATATTATTAAAGCTGGACATTCAGGGGTAACATTCAATGCATCGCTTGAATAAAGTATATCCAAGTAGGCTATATTTTACAATGCATTCAGCACTGTGCGGGGACAATGTTGTGGTGATGAATGATACATGAAGCTTATCAGTGATGCTTTGTTGACCGCTCATGTGCATGTCATGCAGACAGTAATCTTTTTGACAGTGACAGTGTAAGTGAACTGTGCTGCATTATCTGTACAAGGGTATGTACCGTACAGTGGTAGAACCGCAACAACGTATGAACTCTGTGTTAAGCCTAGCGTTTCAATAATGATTTAATTCAATTAATTGATTTTCAAATATGATGATGTTCTGAGTAGTCAAAGAATGATTTTGTCATTTCCAAGTAATTCTAAAATGAATGGTTATGCAAGTGAAACTGTGCAAACTTGGGCTGTTTTAATCTTTTAGTACCGGGGAGTTGGGTGAATGAGTTTTGTTTTGTCACGGTCCTATTTCAATATATAGATCAAAATGCTGTGGACTTTGCTGCTAAATACATACTAGTACATATTTATTAAACCCTTGCTAGATTGACACTTGCATCCCACTTGGCTAATGCTGGGTCACATGCCCAACAATACAGTAGTACTTTTTGTAAATAATACAGCCCAACAACTTAACTTTTTGATCATAAAAAGCTAACAAAACAAGATCTAAAACGCAGAAAAGTAGAAAGGTGATGGTAACTATTTTTTTTTAATCAGTTTTGCAAGTTATAGAACAGCGTCTTGTGTAAGGTTGTAATAAAAAGCAGGCTCGTGGCACA
The DNA here is from genome assembly GCA_030684275.1 of Acipenser oxyrinchus oxyrinchus. Taxonomy (NCBI): domain Eukaryota; kingdom Metazoa; phylum Chordata; class Actinopteri; order Acipenseriformes; family Acipenseridae; genus Acipenser; species Acipenser oxyrinchus. Next base: position 26,599,228 of record CM060258.1, read on the forward strand.
TAATGGGAACCGCTGAATGATTTTGAATTACATTATGTAGTCAAATGCTTTTCTATTTTGTGTTGGTTATATCTGTTTTAAGTGTCTTACTTTGATCTTAAATATAAAATACAACTGCAGTGTTTGCTCCAGGACTTACAGACTGAGGGTCAATGTGGCCCCCACTCTAAATTTTAAGGGGACATTTTCTTAGGTGAGGGGGTCAATATGTTTGATAATTCAGAACCAACCACCATTTCTTATTTTTGTTTGTTTTTAAATATGCCAGCAGAGTTTACTGACCTTTTGTTTCTGAAGAACAAAAAATAAAACTGTAAAGCTGTAGATACAACCAAGGTGTCTCTACAATACTCACTTTTGGGGAAAATATTGGGAAATGTGTCACAGTGATGCTGGTGTATCACAGAGTAGAGGACATTCATTGTACCAAATCATATTAGAACAGGGGTTTTCAATCTTTTTAAGCTGCATACCCCTTTCCAAAAAAAGTAGTCCATCGCATACCCCCATCTGAGATAGTCATAATAAAATTAAAACAGAAAAAAAGGTTTGTACAATAACATGATACAACAAAACGCACAAGCCTTGGAGTGTGTGATGGATACAATTATAAAAGTTACAGTATTATAATGAAAATATATATATTATATTTACTTTTGGATAAAAAATAGTCCCTCAAACAGGTTTCTTGTTGTTGGAAATATCAACATAATTTTATTGTAACTACTAATTAATTAAAATCAAGGAAGCCTCTGTGCTACACTCAGTCACTCAGAAATGACATAGGACTATTCCATGATAGCAAATGGCAATCATGTATTTTTATTGATAATAAAATTACAGAAAAGGCAGCAAAGAAAAGTTCACTATCCATGGCTCTCTACAGCTGACCTCATTACGAAAACATTTTGGCATTTTTTAATTCTTGGTGACTAAAACGTACAGTAATGATGCTAATTAAAAAAAAAAAACAATAATAAAATGCTTACCTAGTATCAGTGTGATGGATGTCCCTGCTTGTTATCACACAAATCACTGACGATGGCAGGGAAATTGGAGAGAGCTTCAGTCGCAAAACATTTTTGCCGTTTTTAATCTCTGACGTTATTTCGTCTTGATCGCCCTTTGCTAGTAATGTACTAGTGTTGAGCCAACAATCCATATTTGTTCACTGGATTGAAAACTAAAAACTCTCACACCAGACGTAACGGTTTGTCAAATTAGACCGCATGGCAATACTCGGTTTCTGATTGGCCATACATTATGTATTTTGAAATTAACCAATAGTACTTAAGTTACAATAAACTTTAATCGGGTCATTGAAAAAAAAATATATATATATATCGACTTGCAGGCATGAACGCACACAGGAAATAAAATGAGTTAAAGACTAGGCTTTTAGTTTTTTACAATATATATATATATATATATATATATATATATATATATATATATATTATCCCAACGACAGACTGCAGTAACCGCCCAACTGTTTATATGACATTTAAACAATAGGGTGTATTTATAATGTACATATTTAATATGTAAATTAGCCATGTGTGCACTGAACGCTCTGTTACAGCACAGCAGTCTGGTGTTAGCGATTAAATGTTGATTACATGATAAAAATTTGCAATAGATTGGCAAGTGGGACTAAGTAAAATGCGTCTGCCATTTCAGAATTTTTCTTGCGTACCCCAGTTTAAAAACCGCTGCATTAGAAGAAACCGCATTACCAACAGGTACAGTTTAATAGTCGTATTTAAATGCCATTGTCCTGACTGGTACATTCTTACCTTCCAGCTGCCCCTTTATTTTGACAATTGCCATCTCAAAAATGGCATTTTTTTGTTGACATTTTTCATTCTTAGCCCCCAAGTAAATATTTTGTACAGTTTTCAAAGCAATTTTTGCTTTATTTTTACAACACACATTGATATTTTTGATATGATAAACGGGTATCTGCTTCAGGTACTGTATTGAATTTTTTTCAAGGTTAAACGATGGCCCGTGTTACATAGAACACTAAAAATAAAATGTCATATATACAATGTGTATTTCGTTGGTTTTGTGGATTTGTTATATTTTAATACTGCACATAATGATATGGTTTTGAAAATGCTACTTACCAAAACCGTGACTGCACGTGAACTGTATTACATAATAATTTCCTTTATTCTGATTCCAGTGGTGTTATCTCAATGCAAGATATATATATATATATATATATATATATATATATATATATATATATATATATATATATATATATATATTTTTTTTTATCATGCCGTTAGGCCTACTGGCGAAATGGCCAAGAGACAGTTGGTGCTTAACACATACTGAATTGTTAGCATTTTTTGTCATAGAAAAGACACATTTCACATATTTTATAACGCTACCATAGTCTACTTTTTTTTTTTTTTTTTTAATCGATGCGGTTTTCGTTTCACAAATCTACAATCTTCATCTATATATAAACTGTATTGCAGTATGCACAAGTTAAAATTTCTCCCATTCACTTGCAAATAGATGAGTTAACAGCAGATGAATTTCACAGTATTTTTAAGCACAAATACTTATTCTTAAAGAAGTAATTGTCGGGTGTAACAGGGATACAAGGTTATATTTGCGCCGGGCCATGTTATTAACAAGCCTGATGATGTTGTTGTCCAGGCTTTACTGTGAAACTGACTGTAACCAGGGAGGGTGCGAGCGCATTCTATTGGACTAGGGAATAATGGCATGGGAGTTTAAAATTATGAAAACGCAAGTGTAAACAAACAAGTAAAAAAGATTAGCATGTCGTCAGACATGTCATGTTAATACAAAATGCATTAATTTACTGCATATTGGTATTGCGTCTCGTCTGGGAAGGGGGACATACGGGCTGCGTTAAGAGAAATTCAGCGGGACATTTTTTTATTTCAGGGGGGCATTGGCGCAATGGCGCGGCCTAGCGCGAACACTGCAACTGTTTATTTTCTTTTTGTTAACTAGTATTAATGTTCCTAGTAATTCTTGTTACCAATGATTGTGACAGAATTACTGTATGTTATATTACATTAATATGTAATTCTCAGTTCATTCTATGCCTCCAGCTGATAGCTGCAGCCTATGCTAAAAAAGGAATGCAACAGAGTAATATCTGTTGAAAAGGCTACAATAAAAAAGCTAAAAGACTCTCCACATCAACCTTGTGTCTGGGTCCTTGTTGGTGAAGTGGCGTGGACCATCAAGACCAGGGAGTCCACGTTACAACAAGAAGGTCTTATTGTATTTGCTTATCAGTTTCTAGGTCTGCGATCCCAGTAGGTTGTTAATAAATATGGTATGTATAGATACAGAAATGTGGAATCCAGGCTTGTTCTGTATATTGGGCCATTATTTTGCATTCCAACTACAGGGAAATGTGTGGTAAACAGGGTGTAATGTTTTTATTTATTAAAGTCATCATTAATTTGTTTATTTGTTTCACGAGTAAGAGGAGTGGGAAGTAAGAATTGTGGTACCACAGACTAAAACATACAGAGTACACACAACAAGACTTAACAGAGGTTATTTAGCCTCCAGCAGTGAAATGACACTGAGGTTCCTCAGGGGCTCTGTCAAATCCATTGCTTTGGAGAGGTAACCGGCTGTCAGACTCCCTTGGTTTGACCTTTCTTATCCATTAGCCAGCTAAAACTGTCCTTTGGCTGCTCCAGCGGAGAACAGGAACCCTGTGAAACAGCAGAGGGCCTGACATCATCCGGTTATAGGCAGTTGTCATTACTACAAGAGCAGCTGTTTTTCTATGTGATGTAATTGGAACACACTGACATGATTTGCTCATTTCATAGGAGGCTTGACAAGTTTTGCCTGTAACTTGGTATAACCCTCAAAAAAGCATAAAAAGTGGTATCGTCCAGAGAAAACATAACTTCCAATTACTGTGCGAAGGTTCACATTTAATCAACCTTTTTATCTCTTTTGAAATGCCTCAGCTGATACGTTTATTTTCATTCTGTATTAAAACAAATACACTTGTGATATGGAAAACTCAAATGAAGGCTTATTAAAGACAGAATGGCAGGCTTTATAACATAAAATATTCACACATCCAGTACAATTATGCAGAAAGCGAAATTGTTTTTTTGAGTTATAATCCTTCTTTTTTGTGTTAAACAGAAGCATCTCCAACTTAATAGAAACATTCATTTAATGTTTCAATTGATTATGTTTAGGGCTTCTGTTTTTTGGTTTTTAGTAATTTAATTTTTCGGTGCTTTTTTATTTGAGCTATCTGTAAGTTTTATGTAAATCGTTTTTTGTTTTTTTGGGCTTTGGTTTTTTTTTAAACTGTATTAAATTATTGTTTTCGGTTACTTTCTAAAATGCTTGGGCAGTTTTTTTCTGTCACAATAGTAGTAATTTGACAGTACTTTGACAGTAGTTGTACTTTTTTTCCTTTGCTGTCTTCCACAACAAAATCCTTATGGTTGCAGGCATATTCTTCTGGGGTTTTTGTGTGTCTAGTCATTTTTTCACATTTCGCCACAATCTGCATTTCTGTTTTAAATTCTCACTTTTTAACTGCAATATAGCTTTAAATCCCCCGAACAAGCCTTCTACTGTAACTGTAATCTTGTTTTAGTGAACCCTTTTATGAAATTTTGACATGCCTTCCTCAAACAGCACTACAAACAACAGAGATCAAGATATTGTACTTTTGGTTGAGAAAAAGCATATTGCGCATAGGGAGTAAAGAATTTAAAGGCAATGGATAGTCAACAAGCTTTGGTTATTTTTTGTAGTGTACTATAAATGTTTCTTGAGCCTGTCTATTTCCTTTCTAATGAAACGTGTTTATTAATAAAACATAACAGTGTATATCATGGACAATTATGTGAATGACACATACCATAATATGAAAATACTGTTAATTGTTCAATGTCATTTTTTAATTTATTTTAATTTATACTATATTAAATGACTACTCACTTTCATTGCAACATCGGATTAGAAGACTTAACATACTGCATGCATTGTTTTTTTGTAGTTGCAAAAATATAACCTATATAATAACCTGTGGAGTCCCCCCAGAAACATACACAATATTCTTGTTTAATATTCTGGGTTATTATGTTATTATTATTATTATTATTATTATTATTATTATTATTATTATTATAGCCCATTACTATATTTTACATAGGAGTCTATTAATTATGCCCTTAAACTTGAATTCAATTAATGTACAGATAGAATGCAGCAAAAGTAGTCAGGTTTTCCTCACATTACTATCAAGTTGTTTTGGGGTGAAGTTGCCCATGTCTGTTGCATCCCTTTTGCTTGTTCTGCTGCTTTGCCCAGTTCATTGCTTATTCCAGGTTCGCTCTTGTTCGGGAGCTGAACTAACTTGAAAAACAGCACGCTGTGTACATTTCTGTATTTGATGACAATTTTGGACGACCCCTTACACCAGGGGTACTCAATTCCATTCTCTGGCGGGCCAGATAAGGCAATGTCCAAGCCTTGGGGGGCCACAGGGCGCTCAAGATGTGAGTATTGGAATAACTGCAACCAAACGCTTCCTGTAGTTATTGATTAGTCTCTCACAGCGCCGTGGAGGAATTTTGGCCCACTCCTCCATGCAGAACTACTTCAACTCAGTGACATTTGTGGGTTTTCGAGCATGAACTGCGCGTTTCAGGTCCTGCCACAACATCTCAATGGGGTTTAGGTCTGGACTTTGACTAGGTCATTCCAAAACTTTAAATTTCTTGTTCTTCAACCATTCTGATGTAGACTTGCTTGTGTGTTTCGGATCATTGTCTTGCTGCATGACCCAGCTGCGCTTCAGCTTCAGCTCACGGACAGATGGCCTGACATTCTCCTGTAGAATTCTCTGATACAGAGCAGAATTAATGGTTCCTTCAATGATGGCAAGGCGTCCAGGTCCTGATGCAGCAAAGCATCCCCAAACCATAACACTACCACCACCATGTTTGACCATTGGTATGAGGTTCTTACTGTGGAATGCAGTGTTTGGTTTTCGCCAGATATAATGGGGCCCATATCGGCCAAAAAGTTCCACTTTTGACTCATCTGTCCATAGAACATTGTTCCAGAACTCTAGAGGATCATCCAGATGCTGAAATTAATATTGTAGCGTTTTCGGGTTCTTGGAACAGGGATGAGTCTGAGGCCGTGATGGAGTTGAAGGTCGTTTACTTTTGACAGAAATAATCAATAAAATAAAATCATTTTTACACATTTAATTTACACTTTTGTATGTGCTTAAATTGGGCTTAACTGGGGCTTATCGTCTGATTACCCCTTATCCATATCACCTAATGTGGACAGTTAAATTAGAGGCTTATCCTAATGCCCCTTATCGTGAGGTACAAACCAGACAGTAAAAAACAAAAACAAAACAGGTCTAACAAATTCTCTTATACAGTCACTTTCACTTGCAAGACTGTGTACAGGCTTATTGCTAATTACGCATAACCCAATGTGGCAGGGCAGGGCCCTGCCTGTAAATAATAATATTGTTGTTGTGTGGTGATTTTAGTGGTGGTTGGCAGGGATGGGGTTAATTTCCTATCCCTGCCAAAATACATGTGAAAATGTCGCTGGAGCTAATTGAATAATTGATAATTAGGCTCCAGCCACATGGTATAAAAAGAGAAAATCCTTTGTTTGGTGGTGGGAGTTGGTGAGTGAACAGTTTGTTTGGGCAGTGCCAGTGAATCCCACTCTGACACCATGACACCATATGTGACAGGATGGCTGGGTGGACAGAGACTCGGAGACAGTAAAACTGCAGTTTTAAAAAAAACACAAAAAAAACAAAACAAAACAAAAAAAAAACTGTTCAGGCTGGGCAGAGCCTTCACTGAACTTGAACTTGAACTTGAACTTGAACTTGAACTTGAACTTGAACTTTAACAAAAAATACAGCAACACACCACCAAACTGTTCACTCACCAACTCCCACCACCAAACAAAGGATTTTCTCTTTTTATACCATGTGGCTGGAGCCTAATTATCAATTATTCAATTAGCTCCAGCCACATTCTCACATGTATTTTGGCAGGGATAGGAAATTAACCCCATCCCTGCCAACCACCACCAAAATCACCACACAACAACAATATTATTATTTACAGGCAGGGCCCTGCCTTGCCACACCCTATAAACTATAAATACCAAAAATATATCAAAATACCCCTGTAAGACACAACAAGGAAACACCATGTAATATCAGCCAATTTTAGACAGTATGTTACCTAGTCACCCAGACAGCTATGTTACCTCTGCTGTGCAGTCAGAGCTCATTTGTGGTTTTGGCTTTGAATACCCACTTTCTCAAACTGCTGATGTACACCAGCTATATACAGCTTAATTTTAAGAGTTTATTAACCCTGCGTTGATTCAGAGCTTACATTAAACACAGGAAAATCACAAAATGTTTATAGACAGTTTCAATGATTTCTTTACCATTTAAATGGGAAGCATAAGAAACAGGTTGTATAATGAAAAGGGACAAAAGCTGATCAAACAATAAGAGCTTGTGCCATTTAACTGGAACAATGTGTACACTGCCCCCCATGGTGCGTGTTTATAGCATGTCACTTTTACAAAAGTAAATGGTTTGTACATAGGCTCAAAACAGCTTTTTTATCATCCGTCCCGAGGCCACAGCTGCATGAGTTATGAAAAGGAAATACATAGGTAAAAATTCTTACACTGGCGAGCCGGTTGGCTGATGAACAGGCGGCGAGCTGGTGATCCGGTTGGCTAATGAGCAGGCGGTGAGCTGGTGAGCCGGGGCTGTTGAGGAGGCAGCGAGCTGGTGAGCCAGAGCGGCTGTTGAGCAGGGGGCAAACTGGTGATTGTCGGGGCAATGCCCCTGGCTTGGCTTGGCAGGCTTCCCCGGGTTGCAGCAGTAGCAGGTTGACCCCCCTTGTACCCACAGCAGTTGCTGTCCCTGGTCTAGCGTGACCCCCAAAATACCTCGCATGGGAAACTGTCCTGAGGAAGACCTCAGTCTGGGCCCACAAGGCTTCGCTGGCTTCCCCTAGTATGGTAACAGTCCAGGCCGAATGAGCGTGATGGTGGCACTGGTGTCGACCTGGGATCACCACTGTACCCCACCGACCATGCAGGGCACGTGCATGTGGCTACATTGGCCGACCAGTCCTACAGTCATGCTGTCTTCGTTAGTAACAGGTGTAAGCTGAATATCGCAGGCTGACCCCCACTCCCCTAGGCCGACCTGTGGTCTTTTTCTGCTGGCAGAGCGTGAGGTCCTGGGGACCCGGGGTGACTGGGTGCAGCAGGCTTCCAAGTGGCCCTGTACCCTGCAATTCCAGCACACGCGGTGGTCAAACGGGCTCCTTGGCTTCAGGCCTGTTGGCCGGCCCTGGAAAACAGCCACACTGTCTGCTCTTGTGGGTACTGCGGGGGTGGCCTGCACCCCTGCACGTTCGACTGGGCTACATGGGCCTGTATGTGAAGGGGGGAGGGCAGTCTGGGCCGGCATGAGGATCTGTTCTGAGCCGCGTGCCTCCTGTATAGCCTTCCTTAACATTTTCGGCTCCACTAAAAGGACATGCTGATGTAGTTCTCCCACTGTTATCGCCCCTATAAATGCATCCCTCCCTATCTTGTCCCTAGCTTCATTGGACAGTTCTGTGTATGCCTTTTGTATTAACATGGTTACATCATTGCTCAGTGCCCCCAATGACTCACCTGGTCATCTCCGTTGCTCCTTCAGTTGCGTTACTTGTGTGAAACTGGATGCGGCCTCCCTAATTGTCGTTCCACCACAGCTGCCAGTGCGGTGTAGTTGGTAGAGTTAAGATGCAGCTCTGCACCTCTCCCTCTAACGCAGTGATCAACTGGGCTCTCTTCTCGGCCTCCGACCACTGGTTCACTAGTGCAGTCGCTTCAGACATGCTCTGGAAAGCCTCAATAAAATAAAATCATACAGTCAGGGAAGAGAACTGGGAGTCAAATGAAAATAAAATGATTAATCATGTTTGTCTTTCCTTACCCTACCACTTTTTCTCTCTTTCTCTCTATCTCCCCTAAACACAACCTTCTTTCACACTCTGGTCTCCCCCAATCTCCCACTTATTTCCATGCACCCCCTTATATCCCCTTGCTCCCTCCGCCCCTCGCCCCCATGTCTTTCACGCCAAACCTGCACCCCAGTTCCCCTACACACACATCCACACCCAACCCCTGCACGCACACACCACCATGCAACCCCTTGCACGCACACACACCCTCTACACTATCCTGATTATTCCCCTCCCCCACGGGAACGCTACAATATGTACAATTAGCATTACATCCTGTGAAGATTTTTGAAGTAAGGAAATCATTTATCAGGTGCCCCATTTTCAAAGAAGAACTGCGTAAGTGCTCATCTTAAAGTGACAGTTTTGATTTTAATGAGATAAATGTGGGAGGGTAAAATACAGCACCAACTGAAAAGCTTCCTTATTAGAGAGATGTTCACTTGCCTCGATCTAACTATAAGCAAGTTCTCTACAGGCATTGCTTAGCTTTTTAGACCCTGACTGATTTCTGTGCTGAGTTAAAAAGGGATCTAGAGTTGTACATGCCAACCAATTGTGTGTTCCTGGCCTTCCAAAAGCAATGTCTTGCACAGTTCATTGATGCCTTGTTAGGAGAACTGGTCAATATCTCAGGATCAATACTGCAGCAACAACAGACTACAGTGGCTTCCGTGGAAACCTTCCCGGTATCTCAAGGCACATTACAGTATACCACAGTTATCATGCGGTGCAGCTTGACGTGTAAAACCAACTCTTTGTTTTTCCAGCAGGGTGCACCAGAAAGCTTTTAGGAATTTAATGTTCTGTATACCATTTTTCCTTAACATGATGATTTCTGCTTAGGATTTGTTTAATACCCTTCCTCTCTTGGGTACTGCATTGTTTAATATTTTTAAAATGAATTTGTTGAGCAAAACAATATTTTTTAAATAAACTTTCCCCTGCCTGTCTTAAATTAGAAGTAAATTTAAAAGTTGTTAAGGTTTTTACATATTCTAGAAATGGGGCAGGATGTAAATTACTCCCTGAACATATTTTCCATTTCAATAGCATTTCATTTAATAGCAAGTGCCCTGCTTTTCAAATTAGAGAAATAGCAAATGCCGCAAACTGTTTATTTCCGCTCAGACATGGCACTACAGCTCCCAACATGGCCTCCTACCGATCAAACTAGTGTGCTTCAGGGTCAATTGTTTGATTATCTCATGAGCATTCAGACATATGTGGCAGCTGATATAATGAGAAAAGGGGAGGGAGATTAACCCTTTGCAGTCCTATGTCGGACCTGGACCACATAGGTAACACGGACATAAACAAACAAGATAGCTGCTTCTGCATCCAGCGCTCAAAGAATATCACAGACATTTGCAGAGCTTTTTTTTAGATGTTATAGAAATAAAATAATGACTTGGATCACATTATTGAGGAGTTTGGTGATAAAATGAGTGATCAGGAGATGATTTATCGGTATTATTATTATCATTATTTGTTTATTTAGCAGACACCTTTATCCAAGGCGACTTACAGAGACTAGGGTGTGTGAACTATGCATCAGCTGCAGAGTCACTTACAATTACGTCTCACCCGAAAGACGGAGCACAAGGAGGTTAAGTGAATTGCTCAGGGTCACACAATGAGTCAGTGGCTGAGGTGGGATTTGAACCGGAGACCTCCTGGTTACAAGTACTTCTTTAACCACTGGACCACACAGCCTCCGGTATGCACTACTCTGAAGAAGTATGTGAAAAATACAGTGAACAATACAGTACTGAGTGTCCTGTTGATATACAGTGCCTTTTAAACCTGTTTTACTGTGAAAAAAATATTTTTAAACAGCTGCGTCTAAAATACTCAGCGCGTGTGAAAATAAATTGGACCTGACACGCCTGAGACGCGCTGAATAAATGGACCGCTAAAGGTTAAGGGATTGAAATGTTCATATCCTGACATAATTTAACCTGTGATCTTGACCAAACACATTTCAATGTATTTGTTTTTCCATTGTCCTGAGCCACCATTATTTACCAGTAACCTGTGCTAAAGAATTTAATTTGCAAGTTTCATCACCATTGAGTTGTTCTCTATGTGTAACAAATGTAAGTGTGACATTCAGATAGACAGCCAGACACCATCCATAAACCTCCAGATTATGATATACTCAATAACTTGTACTAAAGACAGTCCTTAGCAAATTGCATAACACCAAGCAGTACTAGATATGCAAAACTCTGAGTATGACATACATATATGGACACTGACCTCCCCTATACCGGGGAAATAATTTTACAATGGGGGTAACCAACCCCAACAGCATAACAGAAAAAAACGTAGATTGTTTCTGAAATGTGTTTATATTATTTACATAGTTAGAGTCGAAAATGCTCTTATTTTGAAAATGGAAAATACTACAACTTGCTGTGTGCATCATTTGTCTTTGTAGTTAAACTGGGAGTTGTAGTGTCTAATCTGACTAACAAGCATTACTCAGTCATAAAAAGACCCACAAATCCCAAAGTTCCATTGGAGCTGTACAGTCTGGCAGATTGGGTCTGACAAATGTTGTAACAAAGGGATGTCGTAAACGTCTCGCAACACGAAACGAGAATTGAAACCAGGGTACATTTGTGACATGCCGAGGTACCAAATGATAGCTTAGTCTAAACCAGGGTACACTTCGATATATCGACATGTACCCAGGGTACATTTCAATACTACCCCAGTCGACAAAGACCCGATCTGCGACTCCTACATCACGAGAATATCTATGTTGGCCTTACAATTTGATCATGGTGAGATACAGGGATCCTGGCTTGTAACCAGGGTTCATGGAACTCCATAACATTAACATTTGGTAAAAAATGTATTAATTAATTAATAGTGAGGACACTGATTTAATTTGGTAGCACTTGCCCCACCATCTCCAAATTAATAGTGGGGACATGATTTAATTTGGTAGCACTAAATTTCATTAGAGCAAAGTTGTACAAAAAAAAAACTTTAGAGTAAGCAAAACTGGAGATAAATTGGCTAGATTTTAGTTTTTTATTTCAAACATTTCTTTCAAAACACAGTTGTTTTTTTACCTGTCCTGGGTAAACAAACAATGAATTTGAAGTTCCTTCACAAGTAGAGATCACACAGTCAAACTGTCTTTTCCTTTATATTCAATGTAATGCATTCTCTCAGAAGAATAACAGCTGGCACTGTACCTAAAAACACTTTTTTCTTTTTTTTCTCCTTTTGCAAAAGCCCACAATGGAGCACAATACAGAGGCACTGAAACATATCTATGTACAATTGAGTGTTTATAGCAGCTATATAAACTGTGTAGTATTATCACAACACAGAACACTATCTGCTTATTTTTAATATTTCTAACAAAAGAAAACGGCATCAATTTGGGGTGCAAGCTGTTGGGGAGTTTATTTTCAACAGGAAGTAAGCAGTTTTGAAGGCTCTGAACATGCTTTTATCAGTCTTTTCAATCATTGTCACAACTATTTTTGGCAGGCTATTTTGTTCTTTTAAAAAACACTATTTGACAGCGTCTGTGTGTTTGCGTGAGGAACTGTGGTGTATTGGGCCGCTGGTTTTAAAATCTTTAAGCAATCTCCCTACCAGACACCACCGTCAAGAGGATAGATGAATCTGCAGACTTTACCAAACATTCCTGTCTATGATCTGCTCAGTCCCGCGTAAAAGATTCATTCTCAAACTGAACGCAGTAGGGATTCAAGGAAATGCATGCACATGGATTAGGGAGTGGTTAACATGTAGAAAACAGAAAGTACTGATTGGAGGAGAAACCTCAAAATGGAGCGATCACAGGGATCAGTATTAGGTCCTCATCTACATTAATGATTTAGATTCTGGTATAGTAAGCAAACTTGTTAAATTTGCAGACGACACAAAAATAGGAGGAGTGGCAAACACTGTTGCAGCAGCAAAGGTCATTCAAAATGATCTAGACAGCATTCAGAACTGGGCAGACACATGGCAAATGACATTTAATAGAGAAAAGTGTAAAGTATTGCATGCAGGCAATACAAATGCACATTATAAATATCATATGGGAGATACTGAAATTGAAGAAGGGAACTATGAAAAAGACCTAGGAGTTTATGTTGACTCAAAAATGTCTTCATCTAGACAATGTGGGGAAGCTATAAAAAGGCCAACAAGATGCTCAGATATATTGTGAGAAGTGTTGAATTTAAATCAAGGGAAGTAATGTTAAAACTTTACAATGCATTAGTAAGACCTCACCTAGAATATTGTGTTCAGTTCTGGTCACCTCGTTACAAAAAGGATATTGCTGCTCTAGAAAGAGTGCAAAGAAGAGCAACCAGAATTATCCCGGGTTTAAAAGGCATGTTGTATGCAGACAGGCTAAAAGAATTGAATCTATTCAGTCTTGAACAAAGAAGACTACGCGCGATCTGGTTCAAACATTCAAAATCCTAAAAGGTATAGACAATGTCGACCCAGGGACTTTTTGACCTGAAAAAGAAACAAGGACCAGGGGTCACAAATGGAGATTAGATAAAGGGGCATTCAAAACAGAAAATAGGAGGCACTTTTTTACATTGAGAATCGTGAGGGTCTGGAACCAACTCCCCAGTAATGTTGTTGAAGCTGACACACTGGGATCCTTCAAGAAGCTGCTTGATGAGATTCTGGGATCAGTACGCTACTAACAACCAAACTAACAAGATGGGCTGAATGGCCTCCTCTCGTTTGTAAACTTTTTTATGTTCTTATATCCTCCCTGGACTTTTTCCACAGGTCCCTAAATTTGACCTCTTTTTTTGAACATTTTTTGGTCTAGTACAGGGCTGTTTGGAGTAATTTTTTTTTTCATGCATCTGGTTAATAACGTCAGCGGCAGTGGTGTAGTTGAGCCGGAACGGCGTTCTGGTACTTTTTTTCAATAGGCATAACCTTAACTTAAGACCGATATCTAATGTTAGATGTTTCTATGTCCAGCTAAATATCATTGCTGCAGTATTGACACCCAAGCATGCTGCGTGTGTGAGTCACACGAGAGTAGTCAGTATGAGCAGTGTGAAACTGGAATTTGTTGTGTGACAAAAATACAATTCAAACAATGGAAGGTTGGGGGGATACTGCATCAAGTGATCATCACTGTTAAAATAAGACATTTTGGAAGCAGCGAAATCAAACAGCAAGTACAAATTCTAAAAATAGACTCAATCGATATGATTTTGTGCAAAATTCTAAAACATACATAGTTCAGAATGTTTATCTGTGCTGTTGAAAATACAAAAAATCTCAGAACAAATGAAGAGGGACATAAAGCGGCTTAGTGCTGAAAACAACTCGAAGGTAAGAAAAATTGCAAATCTGGTTATCTACCACTACTGGTACCTTTTGTTCTGTATCTATCTCTCTAGATACTTGTCTATGTGTATGTGGAGTGCAGCATTCACTGTAGTATAAATTGTAATAGGCATTGCCATTAATGTGTAGGCTATGTTTTTATTATCCATGTGCCAGACGTAGTCTTGCAAGTGTGTGTGTGCGTTGTGGGTGGTGGGTTCTTTTTGCATTTGGAAGGTGGCAACCCTATTTCTATGTGCAGAATTATTATTATTATTATTATTATTATTATTATTATTATTATTATTAATAATAATTCATTTATGCATCTTTTTTATGTTTATATCGTGCCCGATCGCTTTAATTTTTAATTAAAAAAGACTTGCTATGAAACAAGCAACTTATTCTATTACAAACTACTTCATTAAGAAGGCTAAAAATGCTGACGAAGAAGACAGCAAAAGCACAGACTCCGACTGTGGACACAACAACCAGCAAAGCTCTTCCTGGAGTGGTATACAGTGAAGCAACAGCAAACCATGGAGAATCAAATGAAAATGCGTCTGATTCTGATCAGCAGCCAAAGACTAACTGGCCTGAAGTCTGGTCGGCTGATATGTGGACGGTGAAGAAGAGGGATTATCCTTGGTTGTCCTGCCGTGATGCTAAGCTTGGATTCAGTATGTGTAGCAAAACACCATCTCTGTCAGTATACAAGCGTCAAGGACTTTCCGTAGCAGTATAAAGGTATAATTTTTCTGTTTCTTATTATGGATCTAGCCGAAAGTCCAAAGTAACATCCCCATGAAAAAAAATAAATGAACACAAAGATTCGACTGCACATAATTTAGTTGTACAGATTTCAAAAGAAGCAGAAACCTCAACTTTGGAAAAAGTGGTTGATAATACGACAAAATCAGAGGTCGATGCAACTGAGAAAGTTATGCGAACGGCATATTACATTGCTAAAAAAGACCCTATTCTGATCATCCTGATTTGATTGAACTACAGATACTCAATGGTGTAGATCCTGGAATAGGTCTGCGTTCACGATTCAATGCTACAAACATTATAGACCACATCTCGTCTGAAATGCGCAGAAAGGCATGTGCTCAGATTCAGGAGAGTGACAGAAAGACAGCAATTCTTATTGATGAATCGACTACTTTGTAGCTGTTGCATATGTTTTGTTAATTACCTGTTACTACATTTATAGGTTATATTTATATGGTACGAGTTGAAAATAATAAGAAATGTTAAATAAATGTATTGATAACAAATGAAAGTACAGGGTTTAAATGTAGATCAATATTTTTAAATGTAAATAAAGAGTTTCTAATGTGTTCTTTATATAGCCTTGTGGCCCTTGTAAATATTGGCAGGGATGGGGTTAAATTCTCCTCCCTGCCCAGGTTTATTGTGTCAGGTGGGATTATTTAACAATCAATTATCACCCAGCCACCTGACATAAAAGGAGGCCTCAGCTCCTCAGTAGGGAGAGGTAGTTGAAGAAGCAAGGGTGGTTTTTCTTTCGATACACAAACAAAAAACACAAGACAGAGAGCAAGTGCATGACTTGGGGTTTAAATAGGGGTTTAGCAGATATTATTGGTAGGACGGAATGGAGGGAAGGAGCACTCGCTCCTGCCCACTGACTCACACAGAGGGTTACAAATAAAAATAAAACATATGTGCTTCAGAGTTTGGCTCCAGTACAGACAGCGGCTGGGAGGAACGCTTGCTTTCAGAATTTCAGCACCACTCACTGGACATCCAGGTGAAACAGTGCTCTAGTCCAAGGCATTGCAGTCTGCTAACTGATGAGACATTGGAGGCTTAAAGTGATTGTAGCTAACTAAATAATTCCATAAGTCTTAACTGTTTTACTTCCATTTGGTATATAGTTCTCAAATGTCCAGTTAAAAAACTAATATTAAACATATTATTTTCACAAATATAGTAAACAAATATTTTAATTTTAAGACATGATATATGGAATTACATACGGTTACAATTGTTTGCAAGCCATGCTTTAAGATGGAGGATAAAATTGTTCCTCCCCCTTAAATGGCTTCCCCTATAGACTAACATACTTTCAGCCAGATTTATACAGTTTGTTAGCTACACTTACATAAACAAGGTATTTGGCTATGCCACATCCTGTCTGCTCTTAAATTGCTGCAAGGACCTCACAGTTACACAGATTTAAAAAAAAAAAAAAAACATGAGATAGAACCGCCATGCCACACTTTTAACTTTAATTGAGCTGCCATAGTTTGTGATTACAAATGACTTCCTTAAGCTCTGTCTAAACTTATAAAGGGAGCATTTTAAGCAATCACATATATATTTTTTGTTCTTTTTTACCCAGCACAGGTAACAAAGCCACAGGAAAGTGAATCTAATTAGGGAACCATTATTAGAATTTTGTAGAACCATCAATTTCTGCTGTGGCTTTTAGTTTTTCAAAGACAGAAATATGCCTGCAGTTTGATGGCTGAAAGGTTCTGTTATACTCACTATATTAGAGCCTTGACATTTGAGTGTGGCATAATGGAACCTCAAAAGATTTTGAGTCTGATAACTGTTCGAATTCTGTCGACATGCCATATTTAAGATGTAGCAGGCTGGTGCAGGTAGCTTAGGTTGACTACATAACATGCTGGAAATAGTTAGTACAGTAATACATTTTTCATCAAACACCACAAACATTCAAACAAAGATTTACGACTTGAAAAAGACAGGCAAGTTCCAATAAATAAGTACAATGCACAGTCCTTAATGCTACTTACATTTACACTATATTAATCTATTAATTATAGGACATGCTGTATGCTTACACATGACTGTGATAAATCTAACAATTAACTGTATGGGCTGCTTCTGAAGTTTAGTGAGAAATATGTGCAAACATTTTAATCTTATGTAGCTATAGAAAGGGAGGAAAAGGTGCAAGAATTATAAAAAATTATATAATTAAGGGTTTTGTTTGTGATCACTTAGGTCCTCTTCAATGGTGTGGTCATTAAATAATCAATACTATGATGTCCTGTTCTATTCCATATAACATGGTATAAATATTAGGAGAGAAACTGACGATTTACTGAGGCATTTTTATAATGTTACATTGATATAAAATAATGGGAAGACATTTTGACACTAAAGTAAAGATAACCTATAGCTAAGACCCTGTGAAAATCACAATTTTTTTGTATGTATGTAATGTGCACAGAACTATTTAATAATTATGTACTGATTATTATGTTTTATTAAACAGCAAATAGAGAGAAAAATGCACTGACGTCATCAAAATGAATGTCTTAAGTTATTCAAGCACTTTACAACAGCTTGTGAAAAGGTGTTGGAATTAACAGCTAGTAGGTAAAGTGGATCTGCAAGGACAGCTTTCATTTCTATATCAGATTCATGTTTACCATTTAGGCCTTGCAAAACAAATATAATGTGTAACACATAGTAATCTTGGGCATTTGACTGTTTTACCAATTCCATAATCTCGTGCTTGTGATACTTGGTAACTTTAGGTAAGTATTCACGTCTCAGCTGGGCTGATGAAGGAATCGCTCCACCAGAATTTACGCAACTTTTGGTTGTCCAATTCACAAGAGGGATATTTGCGCAAACAAATGCCTCTGTCAGGTCAAAATGTAATGTGTTTCGTGCTTCATGGTTTTCAGTGGACTTTTGAAACATGGAAGTCACTGTTTTGTGTTTCTTTGTAAGTAAAGCAGTCACGGTACTGCTCTGGATTTCCACCTTTCTCTTTTGGTGAATACTTGAATCTAAATGCCTGTCAACAGACGATTTTCGATAGTGGTCTACAGTAACGTTGCAGGACGTACAGAAGAGCTTACCTCCATCGCTGTGTAAAATTGCTGGATATTGCTTTACGTGAACCTTGGTCTCCATGGAGGGGAGGCAAAGTTGCCCATTGGGGTTGGCGGTCTAGAAGGACTCAGACCTGGTCCTAGTGATGGTGGAGTGGAGAGAGGAGGTGGTACTCAGCTGCTCCATTGTGCTGGAGCGGCGAGTAGGCCAGTCTAGGCAGAAACCAGGAAGTCTTCGAAGTCCTCTGTGAATTTGCCTTTTCTATGGTGTTTCGGCATTGTGGCGCCGTATCCACGCTTGTGTATCGGCACCGACCACATGGCAAAACTTATGAACCACAATATCCTCTCCCATCTGTAGGCTTGTTTTCTGGGCGGGGTTGAGCTAGTGCACCATGTGATCACACAGTTTTTGTGCAACAACCCTAATACTCCCGGAGCCGTATACGGTGTGTTTCCCCCGTGATGTTCAAACGGCACAGAATGGCTTGCTTTACCAAGTCGTACTGAGCGGCTTCGGCGTCAGTCATGGCCTGGTAGGCTGCCTGAGCCTCCCCGATCAGGCAGGGTCCCAGCTGGCTTGCCTTGGGCCATGACGCGGTGGTAGCCAGCCGCTCAAAAGCAACCAGGTAAGCCTCTGGGTCATCCTCCGCCATCATCTTTTGCACCCTTGCCTTTGGGGCCATCATCACAGGTCCTGCTGGTGCCGTGGACGATAGCGCCAGCCCGACCCTCTCGATCAGTGCCGTGTACCGTTTCTCACTACGTCTTTCTGTGACCTCCGGTCTGCTGTCCAGCGCTGAAAGTGATGTGTGATCCATCCCGTGTTCTGACACCACATGTGGCAAAGTGGTTAACAGTGTGCAGGTGCAAGTGATCAATAAAAAGACAGACAATTATAATCCAGGTGCAGTGTTGTTTAATGGTTGTATTTTGTAATCCAAATGCCTGATGGCGAACAACAGTAAATCATAACAATGTCAATAAGAAGCAATACAGCCCCGAAATAATAACAGTCCCCTTTTAATTCACCCACACATAACACATACACAAACAAAAACACCAGTCCACACTCCGTGCCCAAGTGAAAATACAGTTCTTTAGTGAAAACAAAGTTTGAAGTGTTGTCCAGGTTCGTGCTGGCCTTTAGCGACAACTCTTGGATCATGTTTAGCCATCTAAATAATAACACACAAATATAATTCAGACACGACAATAAACAAACAAAACACACATGATTTTATATCACCAGTTCTCGTTCTGGTTACATAATTTAACCATTCACAAAGGAACAGATCACCTCACTACGTCCCCTTTATATACCGTCAACCATGACCCCTTGGTTAACAAGCGCACCTGCTTCTCCAATCCGCGGATGCCACACCGTTAATCTTATGGGTCAATGATGTAGTGTACCATAGCTCAGTCCCCTTTCTAGATGGTCGACTTCCACCTAACCCTGGGAATGAACTGTCGGGCCATCCAGTCCAGGGTACTCTGTTCCCTTTACTCGGTCAGGAAGGAGATCTAACACCAAGAATCATTCGATCTCTGTCACAGCGACAAACGTGTAGAAGGAAAACAAATAGTCACTACACACGGTGTGAGAGCTATTTGTAGTCCATCCTGAGAAGATACGTCCACCATGTCGCCCTGCAATCATGAAGAGGCCGAAACAAGAATGTAGTGCATGAAGGACACAGAAAGATAATGGTGTGCACTGTCGCCGCAGATGTTTTGGTAATAGCAGTGTCGGTGGTTTAGCAGTTAGACCTTGAAGAACAAGTTAGACCTTGAAGAACTTTGGATAGAGTTTGGCGTATCAAGCAACCTGAGATACATCCCGGCTCATGAGATCGCCATTTCCCTCGGGTCAGAAAACGCGAGAGCTCTACCAGCCTCCCATACCTTCAGTGGGTGTAGTATGGTTTCGCATTTCAGTGGAAAAGGCAAGAAAACAGCATGGTGTACCTGGAAGAGTTTTCCTGCTGTGACTACAGCATTCCTTAATTTGGGTGAACCAATGCAGTTGAGTGACAAATGCCTTCATCCAGTGCTCGAAAAGTACACAGTGCTAATATTTGACCACGGTAGCAAAGCATAGAGTGTTAATGTTGCCAGAAAAGAGCTGTTTACGAACAAGGGAAAAGGTATTTGTAGAAGTAAAACATTTAAACATTTGTTATGTTGGACCTGGTCCGACATTGCAATTTTCCCTTTCCGGTCCAATGTCAGATCCTGTCCGACATCATCAAAAAGACGTAAAAAACAGGTCTCTAGTTGTTTTTTCTCCGGAAAAAGCTGAGAAAACCATTCAATGGCCGAGTGAGACAGATAGGAGCCGAGAGAAGCCGAAAGAAAAGCCAAAAAAGGGGCGTATCTGAGGAATACACATAGCCCTGGCACCACAGAGATAACACAAACATAAACAAACAAGATTGCTGCTTCTGCATCGAGCGCTCAGAGAATATCACAGACATTTGCAGAGCTTTTTTTAGATGTTATAGTAATAAAATAATTACTTGGATCGCATTATTGAGGAGTTTGGTGATCAGGAGATGACTTATCGGTATGGACTACTATGAAGAGATATGTGAAAAATACAGCGAACAAGGGGTGGGGCGGGGCTGGAGATGCAACACTGAGTGTTCTGTTGATATGCAGTGCCTTTTAAACCTGTTTAAACCTGTAAAACAGCTTGTCTAAAATAAACTGCGCATGTGAAAATAAATTGGACTTGACGCGCCTGAGACGCGCTGAATAAATAGACCGGTTTAATGTTTTTTTCTCTGTGCATCTGTGAGTATGAATTTATTGTAATTCCAAAACTTAGTTGCAGCTTTAACAAAGCTATTTTTTATTAACATAGTAATGGTGCAGGGAACTCCCCTCCAGGTTGAAGGGAGTCCACAAGACAATACGATGTTTGAATTTATATAGGCTTCCTTTATGACATCATCCCTTTTTCTTAACCTATCAGAAAAGACAATTACATACTGATGCAAGTTTGACAAGCCTCCTATCAACCAATAATATTATTGATCACGTGTGGCCCACTTTTCTCTATCTCCAAGAGAACACCACTTCAAAATATCCTTAGATGTTCACAAGGCAATAAAACTATAATTGAAAAGGGAGGAAGATAGAAGAATAAAGGAGTAAGCCTTTTGCCTATTTTCCTTGAAGTTTAAACTGTGGGAAAGGAATGTTTAGCCAAAGGTGTCACTTCCCTAAGAACACAGAATACAGTGCAAGCACCTTTCAAGTTGTCATAAAACTTAGGGTACATTAAAGCTTTCCTGTCACCTGGCTGCTTCACTTAATATTGAAACCAAATTGCCTTCATACTAGCTGTCTATGTAATCTAGCTCATTTTTAAACTAGACCCACCCCTCATTATATGGCCCTCACTATACTGCGGATTCGGATATATCGACATCCTGGAGTTGGCTCCCCATTTTTACTGTCTAACTGCGTATGCCTTAGCTGCAATATACATATGCACTTAGAATTACTGTTTGTTTTATTTCGTACTGCACATCACAAACAACAATATACAAAACAATTAAAAACAAAGCATTAATATCGTACTGTTATCATATAAACACGTATTGCACAATAACACAAAGCAAATTAAATATCTACTTGCTGAAGAGGTTTTTATTTTAGCCAACAAGGTGTTCACGTGTGGCAGCAATGCATTAGAAAAGTCACAAGGCAGTGATGTCAGCTCCCTAGCAACAAGCATCCTATGTTGGGAATGGCTTCTTTCAATGCAGCGGGTTTGTGCATTTGAGAAAGGAGAGGAAGACTCATGAAATTAATTGGAGACTGAAGTTGATGAGAAGCAATTACCCTCCACTGTATGAATTAAAACGGTGTGCTGCTTTTTATACGAAAAATGAGAAAAAGCAAGTAGAGGATTTATACTGGACCCTGACGCCCCAGATAAAACGAGGGAGTGGTTGTACAGTATTTGTTAGCCTATTTGTTTTTCTATGGGTCTCTCGCTATACCGCGGCCCTCGATATATAGCAGATTTATATTGGACCCCGACACCCGCGATATATATCAAGTGGGTGGTGTATGACCATCATGGTTTTAAAACTGAACATAACATTTCAAACAGTTTAATTTCCATACAAAATTGTAAACATGCCCACAGAGCTGTTCAAGGCAATCTTAAAATAACCAAAAAGTGTTTTACGCTTTCAATTTAACTTAAAAAAAAAAGCATGGTTTATATATTGATACAACTCCTCAAAATGAGAAAAACTGAATTCAAGTTCCTTCTAACTTACTAATAATGAAAATGTCCTTGGAAGTAAACCATAACACAAATATTTAACTTTCTTGGAAAAGAAAGCCCAATTTGACATTCCATATTATTTTTATAAATGGGAGGCAATTTCAAGATAGCACTCTTCTTTTTTTGATGTATCTGTCTTTAGTTATCATCAGTGTCCTGATCTTCCTCATTTTCACTTACTCCAAGGCTTTCATACCCAACACGACAGAGTATCTGCTTGTAAAAACCTTCAATGTGGACCCTTGGAATGTAGTCATACAGATATTCAGTGTCTTTAGCTTTTGCTGAAGGTGTTTTCCTGGTTCTTGTGTATTTTTGGGCCAAGAGTTTAGGATCAGCCATAGATCGCTGCCTTCCCTTCTTTGAAAGATTGACTGTAATCCAGCTGTCTGATCCAAATGTGCACTTTCATTTTCAGTGGCTCTTCTTCATCAAAACGAAACTTCACTATTTCCCTAAACTTCACTTTTGCCCCATCTTCAGTTATCATTTTCAGTTGAATGCAGTTGGTCAAAGAGTTAAACTTGTCTTGTGTCATATGCTGAACTGCAGAGGCCTTTTTCTGCATGCTTTCTCCATGATGTCCATCCATTCATCTGGGGTAAACACATTTGTAACACGTCTTTGAACGTAGGTTTCATTGATTCCAAAATCCTCATCAGAAGGGAGCACTGCATGACCAGAAAGGGGAAAATGATGTTCAATTGACTGAAAGCGACCAAGAGCCAGCAAATGTAACCAGAAGCACACAATGTTCCAGTTCTTGTTCTGGCCAGCACAGTTGTCAGATACAGCAATCAGCTTATTGGCCTTGATACCATTAGCAGTGAAGTACTGGAACAGGCAGCTGAGAATCTCTTCTGATCCTCTTCCAGCTTCTGCTTCATTCCAAACAAAACAGAATCCCTGTTCTGTGTTCAGGCAATGGATTCCTAAGTTGTATGCATACAACTTCCTCTTGTAAAATGCTGGTCCAGTGTTAAGCTTTGGTAGAGGGAGTGTTGTAGGTCAAAGGTGATTGCATGAAGCTCTTCCGCTTGCTTCTCCTTAGACAATTCTCTAACTCTTTTCAGATTGTCTCTCTGTGTCAGTCTTGGGAGTTTTAAAGCCTACATTGTAAAGGCGCAGGATTTTTTTGACTTGTTGAGGGACACTGGCTTTGCAGTATTCTTCTCAATACAAAAGTGTTCACAGCATCCTTTCTCGGGACTAATATAGTGCCTCTTATATGTTGGCATTATTTTCAGGAATTCTTCAACTTCTTGAACTTGAAGTTTAGTCACAGCATGTGGACGATTTTTGTGTTGGCCTGTTTAATCACTTGGAGGAATTTCAGTGTTTCTTTCTTTTTTCTTTGATACAAGATTATCAATTCGGCCTCTTGATATCCCGTGAATACCAGCAAAAGCCTTCTTAAACACTTGAACTTCATTTCCTACAGTGAGAGTGATGTGGTAGCAAGCACTGCAGGAATCTTTGATGCTTGCACTTTTACTGTACCTTCACTTTAAATCAGATGCTCTGATCATGCAGAAAAGGTAAGCTGTTTGGGCATTGTAGCCATCCTTTCCCAGCTCTTCCCAAAAACAAGTGCAGATTTTTCTGTATTAAAACATTTCCGTATACATTTCCGTATACATTTGCAATCAAGTTCAACTGCAGCAGCTGGTTGTTTTCCTTTTGTCCTTCTGTAAGCCTTACACGCCTTTCCAGAGTTTCTTTTGGTTTTTGCTTTAGTTGTCTTGTTTTTTCTTTTGCGTTTTTGAGGAAGTGAATTTCCAGCCATTTCAGAATCAGCCTGTGAATAAACACAAGTAATACTTTATTTCAATTATACAATGGCAAGGATTGCCCTCTGATTCATTTTAATTTGTGATGTCAGACCCGTAGCAATATCTACCAAAATCACACGGCTCTCATCACAAACCTGATATCGCCACGGTTCGGAACTAGAGCCTTATCACAGGTAAACAAACATATTTTTGTCTTTTTTTCATTCAAAATGAATTTAGTCATTGTATTGTATGACAATATGGCACTCCAGGGTATGTGTTATTGTGGCATATCACCACTTCTTGGGTGATTGACAGCACACCTGAGGCATGGCGATATCCCATAACAACACACACCCTGGAGTGGCATATTGCTTAAGTGTAAACTATAAACCATGTACAGTATTAAGCAGTCTCATAAAATTAATTGAAAAAAAGTAGATAATGCACAAAATTGGAATTGGAAAATCTCGACAAGCCACACAAATAAAATATGAAAATTAATTTGTGTAAAATGTGCTTTAAAACGTTAGCGCTCCTAAATGGGACTGTCAATCAAAAAGTATGTTTAGAAATATGTAATGCTTTTGTGCAGTTTTAATGATTAAAAAGGAAAAACTTGATAAGCCTCAAACAAAATTGAAGAAACAGTCATACTCACTTCATTTGATGATAAGTCTCGTGATTCCTCTTCAGGTTGCTCAGTATAGTGGGATCTTTCACCTGGTCTTCTGATTCAGAAAAGTCACTTTGTGTAAAAAGTCCCTTTTTTCATCAGAATGAATTTTAAAACACCAAGGCAACTCCATTTTGAAATTGTGGGTTATCAACTTTTTCCCACTCAGTAACTCATGAAAAATTAAGTGGTTTATCAAGTTTGCAGTGCTGCCATCTACTGGAAAACAATCTTAGTGGATTAAGACTGAACAATTAAATCATGAATCGTTAAATGATTGAGAATACAATAAAATAAATGTGTTATACTCTACTCTGGCACACCCCTATTGCTTCTTCCTCAGCAACATATGCAGAATTCCCCCACATCCTCACTGACTACTCCATGCAGCTCCTAGTTCAGGCCCTGGTAATGTCCCTCCTTGACTACTGCACTCCCTCCTGGCCGGCCTCCCTGCCTCTGCCATCCATCTGCTCCAGCTCATCCAAAACACTGTTCCAGCATGTAGCCGAATGCAAGGTGGAAGCCTGAACTTAAGGCAAATATAGTGCTCCGAAAAGCAAGCTAAATGTAATGTTGTTCATTAATTGGCTGTGATGTAATGCTTGTCGTTGACCTCTGAGGTGTAAGACCATGGGAAGAGGTTTTTTTTCAAAGTATTCTATGTTTGAAAGCAATGGAAAGAGACAGAGAGAACAGACTGAAAGGGAAGGGACAAATCTTGAATATCGTTTTTGTTCCAGAACGTAATAAATTAATTTTGTTTCGTTTTTTGTTTCTGTTCCACATTTTTTTTTTTCATTTATCATTCTGGTTCTGGTTCTGTTTTGAATCCCTGATTTTGAATACATTTTTGAATACGCTTATCCAGCCTACACTTTAAAAATGTGTAACAGTGTATTATTTAAAAAAACAACACCACCAACATTATGAAAAGAGAATTTTTTTTTATTTTAAAACATGAACAACTTGCTATAAAAAAATTGAAAACTATTTTTAATAATAATAATAATAATAACAATAATAATAATCTTTTTTTTTATAAAGTGCCTAAATGCACACATCTCAAAGCGCTGTACAAACACAAAAAACACAGAGAACCATATATACTGTACATACAGCACATTAAGAGTATACGTAATATAAAAAGAAATTACACAAATCAAAATCCAAATCATGATAAAAATGCGTGATCGTAAAAGTGTGTCTTTAACTGTTCTTTAAAAGCATCAACGGTCTTAGCATCCCTGATGGATTGAGGAAGGTCGTTCCAAAGTTTGGGCGCATAGTGGCAAAAAGCCCTATTGCCCATGGAGCGAAGCTTAGTTTTGGGTATTGCCAATAAACCCAAGGATGAAGAACATAGATTACGTACGGGTGTGTAACGTGTAAGAAATTCAGCAAAGTAACATGGAGCTAAACCGTTCAGAGCCTTATAGGTTAATAACAGTATTTTAAAATCAATCCTGCTCTCAACTGGCAACCAGTGCAAAGAAGCAAGAACCAGTGTAATATGGGCACCCAGTTTAGTGCCAGTTAAAATGCGAGCAGCGGAGTTCTGAATATATTGTAGCCTGCTAACAGCAGCCTTGGAGACACCTGCAAACAATGCGTTGCAATAATCGAGCCGGGAAGAAACCAAGGCATGAACTAGCCTTTCTGCATCAGGCACAGAGAGCATATGACACAGACAAGCAATGTTATGAAGGTGAAAAAAGGATACCTTGGTGACATTGCGGATGTGTGACTCGAAAGTAAGGCTAGGGTCAAAGACCACACCAAGATTCCTAACTACAGAGCTAGATTTAACTTCAAGCCCATTGATCACTATGCTAAAAGAGTCTAAATTTCTAAGTTGTCGAGGAGAGCCAAGTAGCATTACTTCGGTTTTATCGCTATTTAATTGTAGGAAGTTTTGCCGCATCCAAGTTTTAATCTCAGTCAGACAATTATCAAGAGCCAAAATGGCCACATTTGTATCAGCTGTAGTCTTAAAATATAATTGTGTGTCATCTGCATATGAGTGAAAACTCACACCATGACGATGTATGATCTGTCCAAGTGGCAGCATATAGATATTAAAAACTAAGGGTCCTAAAATAGAGCCCAAACAGGAACAAACACAGCCAATCACTTCTTCTAAAGCAAATTCAAAGTCCAAAAGCCTTAAAATCAAAGAAAATGAAACAGGAAAGCATTCTTGTTATGTACAGAGATGACTCAGTCCCTATTAAGGCTGTATTTCCACCACGCTGGACTCAGTGTTTCATTCTGGTTCGGTTGCAGTGCGTCCCTTTGTCAGGGGACTGTCCTTGGTGCTGCCCCTAGTGGTGAGGGCAGTAGATGGCCTTGCAGAATGGGCATCCATATCTCCTCAAAACAGGGCAGCAGAGCTTTCCATTGTCTGTCCTGAGGCAGTGTGAGGAGTAGAGCTGCACAGTCTCACCGTCCTGCTCTCTCTCTCACTGTTGCCACGCTGGGAGATGGAGGTGGACGTAGGGAAACAAGGGGCCACGTCACTACCCAGAGCCAGGGTACCACCATGGTTCTGCTGCAGGTCCCGTACCACAGCTCCAGGTTAAAATAATCTTTCCACATATCGAAGTACCTGAAGCTTCGGTCCTTGGTCTCTGTTGCTGCTCAGCCTTTGGAACACCACATATAGGCACATATTTGTATCAAAGTGTTTTAATTGAGTGTGCAGGTGCTTTTCTAAAGAACGGTCGTGACCCTGTGCCTGGTATTTGGAGGGAGGCTCTTTTAAAAACAACAAATAAAACAATTAATAGTTGATAGTACACTTTACAGAAATAATCATTTTAAAATGTACATAGAAAATTTGACAATTTACTAAATGCAGTGTTTTTAGATGTTCTTTTTTTGTAGTCTTTTCCTTCCATTTTTGACATCTGGATTTGTGTTTCTTTTTATTTGGAGGTTCCAGAGGTTCTGCAGGTTTCATTTTTCATGGTTTAAAATCGTATAATTATAATAGACCTTTAGGCGTTATGATAATAATAGATGTTTTAATAATCAGGCTCAACAAAACGCTTGTCAAACGAACGTCTTGATTGTTGGATAATGTTTAAGAAAACAACAATAGCATTTATTGCACAAGCCAGAAAAGTTACTAACCAGAACAAACTAAGCCATCTTGTGCTGGCTGCACGTCACAGGTCATGACCCCTTGTAGGTAGATTCGGGGATAGTCTAACAATTACTATAACTATTTAAATATGGCCACTTCAGTAGGGAGAGTCTCATAACCTAACAGAAAGTAAAAAATGTGCCAATTATAGAATGTCTTTAATTGGCACATTTGTATAATTGTATGTCGAGATCAGCCAATAGCTTTCGGCTTTACGAAGACCTGGGGAGGATGGAAGCCAATTGGGAGTGAGAAGAGGTGGGACTAAGGGAACAGGAAGCAAGCAGGAAAAGAGAAAAGAAAAAAGGGGAAATCTGAAAATGTTATTGCACTGCACGCATACAGTTTAGTGAAAACTAAACATTTCTAGCCCAAAAGGCTGCTTGAGTAGGATAGCTGGCACAAAAATTGTACATTTTCTCATATTTGCAATTTCCTTTCTGTATGTGCGTGGGCCCCTCTCTGGCCGGCCATGATACCTTCCACTGGGGGATCTTCATATCATTGGGGATGCTATTACCCTCTTTCACAGACTCCCTTTAATGATTATAGCCATTTAACACATCTACAGAGGCAGTACAACAGGAAGCTGGCATCATCCAGGATGGTAATTGAATGAACTTTCAGTTTCCTCAAGAATCGGTTTCAGAGACTGAAGGCATTACATATGAGCTCAGTTCCCAACATGCTGTAAAATCATGCTGTATTCTTCCTAAAGTTTGTTTAGAGACACCTGGTGACATAGAGCTTGAAGAGACAGTAAAAAGTAATTTAAAAAGTGTGTTAAAAGGGTCAGATAACAGCAATTTGAGCAAAACCAACAGGAGACAACAGAAAAAATGTCAGTAATTAAGATGGATCCAAAATATTTTGCTCTTTGCAAATGTAAGCAATGGCAAAAATCAAGCAGCTGCTTTCAGCAATTTACTATTAACAGTTGTCTCACAAGATAAAATACAGTGCTGCTTTGATCTATACAAAGTATATTAATTAAGGTATGTCACACATTGAAACAATACACTAGTGGTCATAGATCCTCTGGAAATATGATCATCAAATACATTAGATTATCAAGCAATTTAGAACAATATGGTAACTCAAATGAATAGTTTAATCCAGATTTAGTAGACTGTATCAAAGAAATTCTATATAGAATTTTAATAAACCAGCAGTTCTCAATGGGGGCATATTAAACTTTATAGGGGGCACAGGGAGTGTTCCAATAATACAGTAAGTATAGTAATAATACAAGTCTAAATTAAATTAGAATTCTACAAACTTGCACGTTTGTTGTAATTTTTGTATGTTTTTAGTTTACTTATTTCGTCTGGAAAACAGTGTTTAATAACCAATCACAGGCAATTTTGTGTTCAAGAGTGACAGAAATTGGATTTACCTGTGTTGGAACTGCACATACACCTCATCTTGGACTGAAGGATAAGCCACTCGACTTTTTCAAAAGAAAACTTGAGGCATTACATCAGGAAAAAGTGTTTGCAGTGTTAGATCATTTCGGTAAGGTATACATTGTACAAAAAGAAAAAAGAAATACAAGCCAGTTTAAGTCAGGCTAAAATAACTACTAGTATAACTGCAATAAGAACTGACCATATTTAATAACTAGTACAAATGAAATAACTGACACAACTGCAACGTCACTGATTCTGGCATCTTTGAAGACACATACCATGACATTCTTTTGTAGTGAAAAACTGACCCAAAAAAAAGTGACATTTCAAAATACATGAAATACTGTACTACTATTATGGCTTCTGGTAGAATTTTGTGATATTGTGTACTGTATTTGATTACATTATAGATCTAAATGATGTTCATATTATTATTATTATTATTATTATTATTATTATTATTATTATTATTATTATTATTATTCCTGTTTGTATCATTTCAGTTGTGTCCAAGGATTTTTCATCCATTTTTTGGAGGTTACCATCATCTTTTGTTTGTCTTTATTATTTGCTTGAAGATACTAGGAATACTATGGTATAACATAATTTAAACAGGATTATCTTTTCTCACTGCTGGGAATAAAACCACTCTGAAGCCTTTTTATGGCAGATATTTTGTCTAAATCACAAAATATCCCACAAGTTAAATAAACATAGGCACTTTTCTTCTGACCTTTAAAGGTCAAACTACTTTTGCGAAAAAATGTAAGAAGCAGTCAACCACAAGGTAATGCATGAAAAGGTATTTGTTAACTTTACCAATTTCCTGAAAAAAACACAAAAAAACAAAACTTCATGCTTCTTGCAGATTTCCATGTTTAAAGTCAAACGATATAATAAAATCCATGTCTCTTAAATGACTGCCACCATCTGTCTTAATTTTCTGTTTCAAGTACCTTGTTAACGTATCTTATAATGAATATTCCCATTGTTTTTTTGTTTTTTTTACAGACAGGGTTGTAAAATTTCTGATATAAAGTTGGTCATCAACACTCTATAATAATAACAAACTGAGGACTTTTCAGAGAATTTTTAAATTAGTCTTGGTTTGTTGAAAAGTCATTATTTATGCAATACAATGGGTGTTGACGGGTTCTGATATTATAGGTTAAGTTTCCTCCTCCATGGTCTTGATGGAAACATGATTCCAGCACCAGGCTATTTTCAGATAAATTTCACTTGACAAGTAAACTGTCTGCTGCTGGTAGAATGACTAAGCAGACCAATTGCCCATGCCAGCCTTAAAAAACACCATTAATTGGCACAAACACCTGTGCTCAATAAGTAACTGTCCTGTCCAACCCCTCTCCTAAACAACTTGCATGCAATCATTGTGAGGATAAAGAGTAATACCTGTCAGTGGCCTATTTCTTTCTTTAATTTAAATCATAATGGCTTAAAGTCACAAAAAGGTAATTGTATGTGTTTGACGTTATTGCCTCCTGTAAAACTGACTTTAATATTTGAAATCATATTCCCAGCAGGCCTTTTACTCCCACGTCAGCTTTAAACAAGTAACCCCCTTAACACTAGAAGCTAAATTAAGGTTGTGCAGGAAATATTTCCTCCTTCAAACCTCAGAGTTTTATATACTTATATTCACAGATGCCAGTTTTTAGTTAGTTTCTAGAATTTGTTATAATTTTTTTTTTCTGAAAAAGAGGAATTGTCTCTCTCTATTTTGTATAACTGGCTTTACCTGAAATAAATTCAAACAAATTGCTGCTTTGTTTGCCTTGGTTGTTTTGTTGCCACGGTGGGTAAACTAGGACTACTTCCCTGAATTAAAGAACCTGTGTGCTGGATTTCTAGAGCATACCATTTTGGTGTAGTATGGTTATAACCTTCTATTACTTAATATACTCCAGCCCGTCACATTATTACTTGCTGCAGAGCAAAGCAAGGTGAAGTATACTAAAATGATACTTTCAGTCAGTCCATCTTTACATCCTTCATTGTTACACAATAGAACAGAGGATTGTGGGACATCACCAAGCCAAGATCCAGGAATACCAGACCCACATGTTTTCAATGCTCTCACAATATGATTAGAACCAATGATCTTAAGGGTTATGCACGCGAATAAAGCGAGCAAGCGAATTTAAGGCAAATAAGTAAAGCACACCGGGAGTGAAGCGAACGATGTGAACGCCGCACGTGAACTTAAATTAAAGAAAACGACAACTATAGATAGTCATGGAAAAGAAAGACCTTCTCCTTTTGCTACTTTTGTGGAGACAAAATAAATTACAAAGGAAGAGAGTATGGATTATAACACCATAAGGAAAAGAAAATAGTTCTGAGAATACCATCAGCTTGTTAAAGAGCTGCAGTTCAGGGGTTTACTTCAGGTACTGGGCCATCACATCTCCAAGCAAACAACCAATTACAGAGAAGCCATTGGACCAGCTGAAAGATTAGCTATATGCCTTAGGTCAGTATATCAGTATAATATTTTAAGAACAAAATGGTCCGATAACAGTACGCTAAGTTACATCGCTCCCTGAAACCCCTTTTCTCAATAGGCACTTACCTGAATGAGGTTTTATGTATACACTGGCACGAAAGGAAAACAAAAATTCAAATTACATGTTTATTACGGGAATAAATAAATAATAATAAACACAACATGAACACTTATTAACTGATTCACAGGGCGTGAGCTGGGGTGAAGGATAAGGCAGAAGAAGCAGCAAGGAGCAGTTAGTAGGACAGAAAGTGGACACTGACTGAGGGCGACGATGCGACACATCTCAGGGGATAAGGACCCAGCAACCGAAGACGGGATAGAAAAGAAGTCGCTGACTGAGGGCGACGATGCCGACACATCCCAGGGGCAGAGGACCCAGCAACCGAAAACACATATGAGGGTTATGACTCGGAGAGCCGCCCCTCGAGAGGAGATGAGAGAGAGAGAGGTACCCAGCATCTGAGACTTCTGTAAGGGGCACTCGTAAAACCCCTGATTGGCCGAGACGTCACGCTGCCTGGGACCTGAAAATAAGGACGAAGCATAGAGGTTAGTATACGACTCAGCACGAGTGACCACGTCCTGAAAGAGAGGCAGAATAGAACAGAGCCTCGAGTGAGGAGGTAAGATAAGCGCATGAGCTGCGACAGGACAGAGTATGGCCGGGGGTCCGCTCTGACTCACATGGTGAGAACCCCCCTGAAGATAAGGGAGGCGGATGCCTAGCCCTGAGGTCGGGGAAGTGAGACTCACTTGCCCCACAAAGGATGGACCCCCGGCACCTCACGAAAACTCCCACACCATGAGACAAACAAAAGACTGCACATGCCAACGCATAACATAAACAAAAGACCTGAAGGACAAACAGGACAAACAGAGGGAGATTAGTAATTTGTTAGTAGGATGTGACTATGTGTATACCTGCCGCTCAGTGGAGAGGAAAAAACCCCTTGAGGCCGATTAGGGGAAAACCTCTGGTGGCCCGGACAGGAAGCCCCACTCCAGGCATACTAGCAATTTTAAAAGTGGGCAGCAACTATATGAGAGGAGGATGAATGAATGAAAGAATCCACTGCAGTAGAGGGCCAACTCCCACATTCATGATCTGGCTGTGATTGGCGTTGGCCCTCGCAGCAGAGGGGCTGTGCCTACAGAATGATTGGGGGCCGCTCTGGAGGTGAGGTAGGTTGAGATCCAGTGGCGAGGTGATCCTAGGAGTGAGAGAAATCAATGAGCAGGGGAGGGGGTAAGGTGGGTTGAGAACCAGTGATGATAGGAATCAATGAACTGACGGTCCTGGGGGGTAGAGTAGAGGAGGGAACTTGCTCTGGAGGGTGGAGAGGTGGGTTGAGAACCAGTGATGATAGGAGTGAGAGGAATCAATGAACTGAGGGTCCTGGGGAGGGGTAGAGTAGAGGAGGGGGCTTGCTCTGAGAGGTGGGTTGAGATCCAGTGACGAGTGATTATAGGAGCTAGAGGCACCAATGAACTGAGGGTCTAGGGGGCAGGGGGGAGTTTCTTGCTGGGGAGATACCTTGATGTTGAAAAGAAGGGGCAGATAGGTGACTCTCTTGACAGCTGAATGAACTAACCACGCTGAAATTGATCCATCTTGGAGGTATGACCGAATGATGAAGTAAATTAGAAGCAGAAGAAACTGCGAGTTCTGAGGAGACCGAAGAAGGCCGAGATGCAGATGAGATACATTGACGTTGAAAAGAAGGGGCAGATAGGGGACTCTGCTTGACAGCTGAATGAACTGACCACGCTGAAATGGATCCGTCTTGGAGGTACACAACTGAATGTTGGAGTAAATTAGAAGTAGAAGAAACTGTGGATTCGGAGTTCCTGAGGAGACCGAAGAGGGCTCAGATGCAGATGATCTCCATAGGTAGATCCTTGTATGGGGAGAAGTGGCGTTTCTGAAGAGTAGAATGAGCAAACGGAGAATGTTCATTGATGTAGACAGGCGGGAAGGTGAGGCAGAAGGGAAGGCTCTTAAGAATCCCACGGAGGGTCAGCGAACTGCTGGTATGGAGAAAATGTGGTATTATACTGCCATCCAGAGATTATGATTGGAATTAAACCATTGACTTGAGTGAAGCAGGGTAGAATCTATGAAGTTATTATGATTAAAATCCTTGTCTATGTAGAACGACATTTGCTTATTCCTGAAAAATAAATAATCTAGACATGTTTTAGGACAGTTAGTCATGAATATAAATAAGTTAATGCAGTATTTAGATGTCATGATTCGGCGCGTTGAATTCGTCTCCGCCAGTTGTGAAAGCGCAGTAACAGGAAGCAGGAAGATTGCAGTACTGAGGCACAGAACACGCAGAGCCTGATGAAGCTGCCTGGTCACCATGGCAACTTACCACTCCCCGCAGTCACTCAATGAGGGCATTGCCGTGGTAACCATAGTCTGCAAGGCACCGGTGGAAAAGTTGCAGTACAATAGTGTCGTTGGAGCATGTTGTGACCAGTCAAGTTACGAGCCGCCACTGGTTGAAATGGAGTTTATAATGGGCTGGATACTTCTTTAAAAGGTTGAACGTAGCTGATGGAGGTCCAGGGCAGGATCTTCTGATGGAACGGTAATTGTGCTGGCTCTGTGGGATTGGGGGTGCTGGCACTGTGGGAGCGGGGGAGGGGTGTCTGATTGTAGGCGAGGAGTAAAGCAAGATTCTGCAGACAAAGCTTCGTGGTAGATTTAAATAGAGCTAAAGTAAGGCAATCGCAGACAACGGGAATGTCGATGACTTGTTGAAGGAGCTTGAAAGTTTAGCGGAGGACCAAACTTTCTGATAAAGTTAAAAAATATATATATTAGGAAGAACATTGCACCAACCTTAATTATAGGCTAATTCAGATTTTATATATTTGTAAATGATTGCAGGTCATGCATGTACGGATTTTGATGGTACTGATTTTGTGGCTGGTGGTGCTGTCCAAATTCAATATCAAACAACATCTGCTTGATCCTCAGCTCTCCTGCTGTTGCGGTGTCATTCTGCACAGAGATACTAGCCGCAATTAGCTCAGATTCATCCTTTTCCTCTCTCTTCTCCTCTCTCAATCATTTCAGAATCTCCCCCTGCACTGGGTCAGTAGTTTCTGTATCTAGTTTCATCCTCTTGCCCAAGGAAGGCCATGCTGCTGGCTTAAGGGCAGACAGTGCTGCAGGGTCCCCTGCACTTCTGGCTGTGCTCATAGAAGGATTTGCAGGAGAGGATGGGTGTGATGAAAACAATTCATCGCTCTCCTGATCAGTAGCCTCCTGCTCTGAACTTTCTTTGCTGAAGGGTGGGGACAGATTTGTTGAAGTTCTGAACAAAAAGAAATATGTTACCTGGCTTTATTATTATTATTATTATTATTATTATTATTATTATTATTATTATTAATTTGCTTATCAGTAGTAACAAAATATAAAAGCATATACAAAATAATTCAAGTTATATAATAAATTCAGATATGCACTTCATTGTAATCTGCTGCTAAATAAATAAATAAAATGTAAAGCACACATTATACGTATACACTGTAAATACCTTCTGTCATTCAGCAATGGCACGAGAAAGTGCATAATACTCATGTATTTCCAAGTTTTTGTTGACTTGGCTGCCTGCCCACTCTTCTGATGCAGCACTTGGTGTCTGTATTGGACAAACGTATCCCGTAAGCCCTTCCAACACAGTTTGCAGTCAACAACTGAAATAATAATAATTATTACATCGTTTTAGGTTTTTAGCTACCAGTGATTCATTTCAGACCATCTCCTTCAGTTATCGAGTAGGACACACAACAGTGGGGAACATTGTCTCGGAAACATGCAATGCGATGTGGAATGTTCTGCAAGACAAATACATGCCCATACCTATTGAAGATGACTGGAAGGAGATTGCTGACAAGTTCAACCAGATGTGGAACTTTCCGAATTGCATAGGTGCAATTGACGTAAAACACATTAACATTCAAGCACAGCCAAACTTAGGTTCCATGTTTTTTAATTATAAGGGCACATTTTCAATTATTCTACTTGCTCCTGTAGAGGCAGAATATAAATTTTGCATTATTAATGTGGGATCATATGGCAGGAACAGCGATGGAGGCGTTTTCTCAAGATCAGTTCTGGTTCGTGCTATTGACAATAAAACCTTGCACATCCCTCCTGTTACCTGGAGCACCCCACTTAGGGTCAGTCTAATGAGGCCATACCCTGTCAGGAATCTACCGAGGGAGAA
Organism: Acipenser oxyrinchus oxyrinchus; assembly: GCA_030684275.1. Classification (NCBI taxonomy): domain Eukaryota; kingdom Metazoa; phylum Chordata; class Actinopteri; order Acipenseriformes; family Acipenseridae; genus Acipenser; species Acipenser oxyrinchus. Next base: position 26,635,581 of record CM060258.1, read on the forward strand.
AAGGCTATATAACTACCGTCTATCATGGGCTAGACGTACGTCTGAAAATGCTTTTGGTATACTAGCTGCACGCTGGAGGGTATACCAAAGGAGGATCAATCTCCACCCTGACCTCATTGACCAGATTGTTAAGGCCACTTGCATTCTCCATAACTATGTTATGCAGACCTTGCAGCTTGACACTGATATTGCCGTGCGTGTCGACAGAAGTGCAGAAAACCCAGAAACAAAACTCAGATGTGACCAAACTCGGAAGCAACAGGGCATCTCGAGAGGCATGTGAAGTGAGAGAAAAGTTATCTGCATATTTTAATAGTGCAGAAGGACAAGTAGTATAGATCTCCCTCCCAAAAAAATTGTTCAGCCTCCTTTGTACTGAGGAAAGTAGTTTAATATAAATATACGTTTATTGATTTTCAATTTTAATAAAATCTTTTCAATTATTTTCATAAAATCTTTTCAATTATTCTGTGAATGTGGTTATCAGCCTATTGGTCAACATCATTAAAAAAAAAAAAAAAAAAAATCCAGTTTTGGCCCTCCTTGTCACTAGGTGGCGAAAGATATTTAAACAAGACATATCATCTATATTTATAGCCACTGACACTGGCATCATAAAGAATATCATGTTTTTGGACTGTAATAATTACATTTTCATTGATGTCCAATTCCAGGCAATCTCTGCCGGATGAAACAGTGACAGGTGGATAAGCAGGACCTTTGACCTTATTTCTGATTGGTCCATTGTGACGCGAATAGCATGTGTGGCGAATAGAAATAAAACAAATTTATTTCTAAATTCGCTCGCCTCTTTCGCGCCGCTTGCTATGGCTGTGGTGTGCATTGTTCCATTTAAATCAGTAGGTTTAATTATTTTTTATTCGCTCGCTTGCTTCATTCGCGTCCGGTGTGCATAACCCTTTAGTGTTTGGCAAAACCAGAGAAATTATTATTATTATTTATTTCTTAGCAGACACCCTTATCCAGAGTGACTTACAATTGTTACAAGATATCACATTATTTTTTACATACTATTACCCATTTATACAGTTGGGTTTTTACTGGAGCAGTCTAGGTAAAGTACTTTGCTCAAGGGTACAGCCTATTTAAAAGCCAGTGACAACCTGCGCCGGCTGCCTATTGGCAGCCGGCGCACCAGCTGCCCAAAGGCAGCCGGTGAAAAGATTCAGTTTGGCACCCCCTAATCAAAAGGGGGTGCCAACAAAACCGCCGTTAAACTAGCCCAGTGGTGGGGAAGCAGTGTCCCCCACCTGGGATTGAACCCACGACCCTCCTGTCAAGAGTCCAGAGCCCTAACCACTACTCCACACTGCTGCCCTAAATTGAAAATGTTTGATTTTCAAAATGTATGACTTTTTTTGTATTATTTTTTTTTACAAATACACAGTAAACTATGAACTGTTCATTTTTAAGGAAATCGATGACTGGAATTAAGTCATGCTTGCCATCGTTCACAAGGCACACGTAATAGTTCATAATTAGTGCTGTTGATTTCTGATTTTCCTCTACACCACCCATTGGACCAGTATCAGAAAGCCAACCAGTGTTGCAAATAGGACCCAACGGAAAGCAGCCCAGATCGTCCACAGCTTCCCTGCAGGAGCTTTAGTTTGGCTAAATGGGCAAGTTAAGTAGACATATTATAAGTAGTGCACAAGGTAATGTCCACAGGCGTATTTGTGTTGCGTGATTCACCCGCAGTAAGCAATGGATGGTATAAAAACCCACACAGTAACCTGACATTCAAAAGTCCCCCAATCACCAGTACAGTAAACAAAACAAAAGCGTGTAATGTGGTTAAAAATCTTTATTAAGACACTCATTACACTAATAAAAAATGTATTTAAACCTATGAATGTTATAAAAAGTAATGCAAGTGCAGAAATGTACAGTACAGGTAGGCTACATTACTGCAAATTGTTTCCAGCGAAGAACTCTGTGATACACATCTGGACGATCTTTTTTTGCAAGTATGGACGGCAAACTTTGTCAGCGACATCAAAATCAAACTTATCAGAGTTGATAACATACACAGAATGTTGAGTTGTAATGTAATTGGTTTTGTATTGCCCTTAATTTTGTATTGCCTTTGTGTGCATAGTTTACCACTTGTGCTTCGGATATTTGCATTTTTGAATTACAAAATGCCTATATGGTTGTTCAATACAGTATTATTAACCTTTAGGAGTTTCTTTGTTCCAAGCTCTGTTCTGCTGAACCCCACCATGTATAGCCAACCAACTCAGCAACTTCCTCTGTGACCTTGAAGGCCCATTGCTCCTTGCAATTAGCTCAGATCACCTGCAGTCGTTATCTTGTCTTGTTGCTAGACTACACGTATACACTGTGCAATACACACGGGATATCTACAACACTAATGGCGATGCATCTCTGCCTTAGGTTGCCTAGGTTATGACCCAGGTCTTGTCCGTCATTGAAATACATCCTACATTCCACCAGTGAGGGGCAAGTCATTCTAAGGTGCATATAAACATAATTTGAATATGGTACACGATTGTCCTGAATTATTGCAACATTGGGACCTGTAAACCTCATTGTCAGTGAGTGAAAAGTTCTGTATGATCAGCTGACTGTTCCTGCTCCCTGCTGCCAGCATTGTTGTCTCTGCCAAGGTCCTGGTTCTCAACACTTGAATCTCCATCAGAATCTCATTAATTTCAGAACCAACCTGGAAGAAAATCAAGTGCAGTATGTACTCTTTGTTAACATCTTTCACTTTGACCTCAAATGGGGTAATTCACCCCTTTATAACCACCAGAATGTCTGCTTAATTCTGTCTTGTTTTTTTTCAAAGCCTATGCCCCCAATATTGTGATCATAGTATAAAATATCAGTTTGCAACCCTCGTGGCAGAATCCAAAGTAGACCTGCTGGGCCTCGTGCCTGTGCCTGTGCTTGTGTCTTTGCCTGTGCCTGTGCTTGTGTCTGTGCCTGTTCCTGTGCTTGTGTCTTTGCCTGTGCTTGTGTCTGTGCCTGTTCCTGTGCTTGTGTCTTTGCCTGTGCCTGTGCTTGTGTCTGTGCCTGTTCCTGTGCTTGTGTCTTTGCCTGTGCCTGTGCTTGTGTCTGTGCCTGTTCCTGTGCTTGTGTCTTTGCCTGTGCTTGTGCCTGTGTCTGTGTCTCTGCCTATGTCTGTACTCTGAAGGTAGCTCTAAAGATTCTTATCTTTTATGGGTGTGGTTATCAGAATTCCTTCTTTTTCTGTAATGGAAAAAAGTCAGACACCTGCTTATAACAGTGATTTGTTTCCCATTTTAGGGTAATGAAATTCACAAAATCTGTACTGAGTGCTGCTTCCCTTTTATAAATAACAGATAGGATGCATTTGTTTCTCTGGCAAAACAATTTCTCTCATTGCTCACAATAACCACACTAAATTATCTGCTCCACTGCACATGGAATTCTAAGGAGTCAAATTCAGTCCTCTAGCAGGCTTGCTTATCAGTGTAGCTAGCCATAGTTACTGAGCCTCTTTCTGACTCCTTATCTCTCTTGTGGCAAGATGCCCAAAGTACATACAAATGAAAACTAAAATGTGGTATTGCTCAAATAGCCATTAAACAAAAAAATGTCAGCGTACATTGTTGCATGGTCTGAGTGAGATACATTAAGCATGGAGGAAAAGAAAAAGAAAAGTTGAGGTTTCTCACTGCACACACACAGAAATAATATTGCGTTTACCACGATTTAGAGAAAGGTACTAGTAAAGGCACGACAGCATCTGTCACTTGTATAAGCCCGCCCCTTTGATTGATTTATGACCCTAAGCCACGCCCCTTTCACATATTCTGGTGATTTATGACCATAACCCCGCCCCTATTGGTTGAGTGATACCCTTAAGCCCCGCCCCTTTCCACGTGCTTTGATTGATTTATTGCCCTTAAGCCCCTCCCCTTTTCCCCACGCTTTGAGTGATTTATGGCCCTTAAGCCCCACCCCTTTTTCCCACACTTTGAGTGATTTATGACCCCTTATGACCTGTCCCTTTTTTTCTGACATTAACCGGACGTCCGTCAAAAATAGCCCTCCCCTAAAAATTGCGTCTTTTGTACCCCTAGTTTATAGATTATCACAAAGAAAAGAGAAAGACAGAAAGAAAGAAAAGAAAGCAAATTGTAGTGTAGTGCTTTTTTTTTACTATGTTTGAGACCCTCCGTAACAATAACCAGGGTTATTTTCAAACAGAGAGTCCCTAAACATGTGAAAGAGTTTCATGATCAGTATATTACACACATATTATCGGCAAAAGCTCATATTAATACTTATATATTGTGTTGTTTTTTTTAAAGTGTACATATCAATAAGTCTGTTTTTATCTTATATAGCCCCACAAAAGAAAAAGTCTTGTAGACCCGGAGCAGTCGGAGCACCCCCAACACTGCCCAGTTCCTCCAAGTTGCACTATAACTTTGCAACTTAAGACAGATCAAAACAGTCTTGTTCCATTTTGTTTTGGGAAAGTCATAGTGAAGGTCCACTTCAGGGGGTATATTCAGAAGGCTTTTTAGAAAAGCTATGCCTTTACTTAGAAGGGGTTTTGATATAGCTAAACCTCATTTAAAGTCAGCGGCTAAAAACATTGTGAAGGATGTGGTGTCGAACGTGATAACATCCTACGCTACTCACAACAATGAGGAGCCCCAATCAGGGTCGGGGCTAATGGTGATGTCAAGAGGCTATAGAAAAAAAACGTCCCAGTCCTCCAGGAGCTCGAAGCCGATCCCGTAAAAGGGCTAGACAAGCACCTTCTAAAGCATTAAGCAGCAGCTCGCAGAGGAAGAGGTCTGTTAAAAAAACGAAGGCTCGTCGTAAAAAGAAAACTAGAAACATCTTTTAAAACATGGCTCTAGTTCATCATTTATCTCAAGAATGTGTAAAATCTGAACTGGATTTATTCACCGTGCCTTTCACCCAGACAAGTATAGATAAAAGCCTTTATGTTGAAATACCACCGCTCTCTGCCCTTTCGGACACCGCCTCTTGAATTTTATATTGCAAGAAACGGGGAGGATTATCTGGACTTAAATAACACTCTTTTAAGACTCGCTTGTAAAATCACAAAAGCAGATAACACTGATCTAGATGTCAATAGCCCTGTAAGCATTATCAACTATCCTATAGCTACAATTTTCTCACCAGTAGACGTTTCCTTAGGCAAGAGATTAATTAGCCAGAGTAGTAGCACATATCCTTATAGAAGTCTTATAGAAGTCTTGCTCAATTATGGTAAGGACACCCTGGAATCTCAATTTTTGGCTGGGATGTATTTTAACCCTTTCCGGTCCATTGTCGGACTGGGTCCGACATTGCAATTATTCCTCATAGGTCCTTTGTCGGACTGGTTCCGACATCATTCTAGCAACGCAAAAAACGGGTTTCTAGTCGTTTTTCTCCGAAAAAGCGAGAAAACCATTCAATTGCCGAATGGGAGCGACAGGAGCCGAGACAAGTCGAAAAAAAAAAGAAAAAAAAGGCGATCTCATGAATAGTCATAGTACCCCATTGGCATCAGATGGGGCGGTCGATGGAAACAAGCTGGGAGTATAGTATCAGCGCACAGAGACTATCACGGACATTTGCAGAGCTTTTTGAGATGTTATAGCAATAAAATAATGACTTGGATTGCATTATTGAGGAGTTTGGTGATAAAACGAGTCATCAGGAGACGATTGATCGGTATGTACGACTATTATTATTATTATTTTTATTTGGTAGCATATGTGAAAGCGATAGCAAACGAAAGGGTGGGGCCGGGCTGGAGAGCCCTAGTGAGTGCTTTGTTGATATGCAGGGCCATTTAAACCCGTTTGACTGTGAAAAAAAATACTTTTAAACAGCGCGTCTAAAATTAACTGCGCGTGTGAAAATTAATTAGACGCGAGCCTGACGCAGAATTAATAAATGGACCGCAAAGGGTTAAAGACACAGCTGGCAATATGGATGTTGGAGATCCTGCAGGGGCAAACAAAGGTTTAAGACAAAGATGTGTTTATACCAGAAGAAGTCACGTATTTGAACTTTTAGGACCTCTACATTCTGATTTTTTTTTTCAAGAAAAACTCATGTTAAACGGCATTGATGTAAAAATTAAAATGATTAGGGCTAGTTTTGTTTAATGGCAGGCGATGCAAACCAGTATAAACGTCACCTTTTAGAAGCCTCTCTTTATGTCAAGAAAGTTAAAGTGTCTCCGGATGTGAAAATAGGACATGCTCAGGCCTTGATGACTTTTAGTAATGAAGAAAACATGTTTCTGGGGCAACTGCCTAAATTTGTAGTCATAGGTTTAACAGATAACGATGCCTTTAGTGGTGATTATGTAAAAAAATCCTTTTAACTTTGTATGTTGATGGAGAACAAATACCCTCAAAACCTTTTCAACCCAACTATGCAAATACGCACAACTCTGTTAGGGAGTATTATAGTTTAATACAGGCCACTGGAAGACATCTGAAAGACAAATCTCTGATTATCGATCGTTCCGATTACTCTAGGGGGTACACCCTTTATGCTTTTGATTTAACCCCCGACCAAGAAGCAGGGGATCACATTTCTCTAGTTAAAACAGGAAACATGCGTCTTGAAATGTGCTTTTCTGTTCCGCTGCCGGACACTGTAAACCTAATCATCTATGCGGTGTTTGAGAACGTCATAGAGGTCTCCCAACAAAGAGCTGTTCTCTTTGACTACTGATTAAATGAAATTGAGTCATTTAGCGTGACCATGAATACTTTACAACTTACCTCAATACTAACTAGTAACCCTTTTACACAAAAGAGTTTTTATGGGGTTTTAGCATGTGACCAACTGCCTAAGGGGAAAATTAATAAAAATCCTGCTTTGATCATCGTGAACACTCATCCTCAGAATTATCCAGGGGAACATTGGCTGGGACTTTATTTAAAAGATGGGAACGGTGAATTTTTTGACTCATACGGTTACCCCCCGGATTTCGGCTATTTTCCTAAAACTATTATGGAATTTGTATTCAAAAACTCTACACAGACTGTATTCAACAACCAACAGCTACAAGGACCAAAGACCGCTGCATGTGGACATCATTGTGCTTTATTTCTTATATCACCGTTCTAAAGGTCTTGCCTACTGTGAAATCCTGAAACTATATAGTGAAAATGTTGAAAATAACGATTATATTGTCTACAATTTCATTCAAAAAATATATCCCTCTAAATCAAAATATATGTGTGTTGATGTGTGCGTACAGTGTGTAAATTCCTGTCAGGCTTTTAAAAACAAATGTTTTAAATGTTAAATAAAAACACAGTTTGAGACAATAAATCCTTAAACAATATTTTTTTTTATTGAATGTATTCATAAAAATAAAAAAAATCAACAAGTATATTTGACACATGCATATGTACATAAAAAGCAAACATTGAAAATACACAAGAAAAAAGATTTACAAATTAATAGTCTTCCCAGTCATTTTTTCTCCTTTTCCGCCTTCTGGATATCTTAAGAGGTGTAATTTTAAAGGCCTGCATACGGCTGCGGGTCTGGGTATTAGGGATCACAGAATTAGGGATATTTATGCATGCTAGACCCTCTAGGAATTCATCCCAACCTGCGGGGGTCCTACGATCTGTAACATTACTGACCCCGGTAGCTGTTTTAATTAAATCAACCATATGGGTCCCTCTCACCACATTACCCCTTAAAATAAACTCTCCTTGATCATTCCACGAAGTAGTACTAGAGTTCTGGGTAATGGCATGTAAAATAAATTCAGCATTCCTCTTAGATCTGTGAGGGACGCTTCTCATAACATAATCCTCTATGTGAGAAACTTTCTTGAGCAGTACTCTGTCCATCTTGAGGATGTGCCTGGGGCCCAGTTGTATTATCAGTGACAGCATCATTAGGAGGGGTTAACAATGTTAAAGTATTAGTCTCTTTTTCATCCTGTTTAATCAAGGTCAGATACCTTTGTAAAAAAGCAGTATATAGTTTATTTTTTTTCATAATCACTAATATCAGTTCTCAGTAACACACTTTTCATATTGTTATCAAGGTGACTTTCCACTGCTTTTCTAATAGGTTCAGGAGAAGTGGAGAGGCCTTGTCGTAGTCTGTCAATCTGTTGTTGGGGTACGAGGTGCATTTTCTGAGCATACTCCATACTTTTAACATCTTGCTGTTAAAAGATCTGATAAAAAAAGGGATGGCAATGCCTAACAAAGAACCTATAAAACCTTCTTTTTGGTTTACTGTTTTTCTCTTCTTTTTTAGAGGTTGTTTCTTATTACATAACTTCTTTATTACAACTTTTTTTCTTTTTTAAGTCTTTTTAATTGGGCCTTGGTCAAAGGAATATTCCCCCTTAAAGTGTTTATGGCTATTTCAACAATAGATTTGATGATCATCAGAGGCCTCTTGTAAAACGATTCTTCTCTGGGGAGAAGAGCCGCTGACTGACCTTTTTAAGAGGGGGAGGTTTCTTTTTATTCTAGCCGACATGTTGTCTGCTGTTGATAAAATAATCTTTTTAAGCACTTTATAACCTCTTAGCCTTAGGTTTTTTCATAATATAGGTGGCAGGCCAATCAGGTTGGAACAAACCTGTTCATAACCGATAATCTTCAGGGGTCTGTGCTTTTAAATCTACCAAGAGATAACCGTATAGTTGTTTTGTCGCATCTTCAAAAGCTTCTAAAAGAAATTAGAGTTTCACAGGTACATCTGTCTCGCTAGGGTGTTAGTCTGCAGCTTGTCTCTGGGATTTTTAAAAATAATCATGTAATTAGCATTTAAGTTTATGGTACGACTCATTTTACCCTGAAAAAACTAATTTTGTACTAGATATAATATACATAAATTCCTATGGTGGGTGTATTTTGTAAAGGCTTTCTGTATTTCATCATTTTCATGAGCTGCCTCCATCAAATCGTCAATAATGATTAAATTGACTTTGTTAGGGGGAAGTAAGGAATCATCACAGAGAGAGGCGGGTATAATTGGGAAATTTACAAGCTAATTCATCGTATAATTTTTGCCAGCAACTATAACAGTATATTATATTCTCAGGAATTTGTGACAGCTTTGCTCACAAAGATTACAGAGTCTGTGTCATGGTAAAGGCACCTTCTCTGTAGTCGATCCATCAGGTTATACAGCTCTAAACGAGCATAAGCGGTTGTAAAGGCAGCTATAAAGATGTTTACATTACCAGGGGGTGTGAACGAGTCAGAAGCATAGCACCACTGCACCTGGGCCACGTTTTCACCGACAAAGAAAAAATGGGAAACCTTATAACGTTTTGAAAACACATACTGAAAAAATTCTGCAGGGTTTCTAACCAAAGTTGTGGATAAAGGGTTTGTTTTCTGCCCGAACTTCCCCCAAAGGCTGTTGAGAAACAGTTTGGAAATGTGCCTTTTGGCAGGATTCACTGTAATGTTCTCAGGGTCTAGGGCTATACCTTCTTTGAGAAGGTAATCGCTGATGTACTTCTCTTTGCTCTGGTCATCAACCCATTGAGAACTCTCTTGCTTACCCTTCAGATGCACATTGATATACCCTGTAAACAGAGTATCAGAAGTAGAGGGGAGCACCAGAAAATACAGACCCCCTTATGGTGGGGTGCTCTATGGGATACGTCTTGGTCTTGTTGACAAAGGGGTACAAACTTGTGAAATCGTAGTACTCTATCCTCTCATTTTCTTTAGCTACATAATGCAACGTGATAGCATTTGTACGTCCTCCGAATAAGGATTTGCGAGGATTAAGGCGTTCTGGACCACCATCTACAACTGCGTAACCATCCACAAAATATCTCCCAAACTGTTTCTCACCATCGTTCAAAGCATGCTGAATTTATATATTTTCAGTTTCAGCAACATACAACAGCCACTGTATTGAAGCTTTTGAAAAACTATTCTACTGCTTTGCATAATTATCAGCGGGTACAATACCTACTGTTTTCTAAGGCAGGAATTTGGTCCTGTACATAGCCATGCACAAGGAGGCAATTGTAGTGCATTGGAAGGGGCAAATCTCACCTACTTTGTAAACTTCTGTTTTGAAACGAATACATGCTTCTTTTAAAATCTCGACATCGTTCTTACAGTAAAACACCAGCTCCTTTTTTGAAATCAAACACGCCGTCCTTAACAGTCGCATACCATGCATAAAAGTCCTCACGGTCTTTGGCCATTATCTGGTGAATACCGTAGTACTTAGGATCCGGGTACGGTCCTACATAGGTCTGGTTTTCGCAGTATTGAAGAAATGTGGGAAATACCCTTTAGAGGCGCCAAATCCCATCGCTTTAGGCATAGCGCCAGACGATAGGTAAAAGTTCAAAGAATCAATATACCTCATATTGAAAGTTTTGTCAATGAAACACATCAGTTTGCTGCCCTGAGATATAATCTGAGGGGTAATGTCATTGTGTACTAGATGATTCATGAGCAGATAACCATCATAACCTTTTGAGTTATGCGCTATAAAAGTATAGTCTTTATACCTGTAATTACGCTATCTCTGAAAGAAGGCCTTCACACAATCCTCTCCATCCCAAGACCATTTGACACCATCCAAATGGATGCAATGCAGATGATTGGGTACATGAACCCCATCCTCCTGTCTACATTCAAAATCATAGAAGACATAATTCGTAGACACTTCAGGGGCCCTGAGAGGGGTTATGAAGCATTTATGTGGCGAGTCAGGGTCCAGCGGTACATTACATGTCCTACACTGTGCTGCTAAACATGTATGCTTTTTTGGTTTATCAGGGTTGATAGTGACTAACTTACAACAAGATTCACACAGTTTCAAGGTATCACAATGTGAAAACATCTGATCTAAAGTAACAGTGGAAGGGATCCAATCAGACTTGAGAATCATAACAAGATTGTGAACGACAATTTCTGTGACACTCATCACATTTAACTTTCCCCTGAGGATCCGGAACACAGGAGTCTTGAAAGCAAACATTGCAATATCCCTCACATTGATCGCCTGCTTGTTGCTATAGACAGTGTAGCAGTGTTTACACATGTAATGGGCACCCAAAAAAGCCTTCAAATTTACAATGCCGTAATAATGTTGGTCATGAAAAAACAGAAACACTGTCTTTGCTTTAAGCTGGGGGGTTGTTTCATATCTTGCAAAAGTATCTGTTTCAGGACATCTGTAAACCATTACAATTTTAACTTCAAGAAGCTGTTCAAATTTAGAAACGTCTGCAAATGAAACCATCTGATCTTTAGTCAAGCCCACTGCTTCTGGCATTTTTAACCCCTCAACCATACATGCACTATGAGTTCTATCCCCTTTAGGAAGCATCAAACCCGTTAAACAGTAAGAAAAGCACAGCTGATCGTCTTTGTTATAACAGATGAAGAGATGTTGGGCTTTCTTTTTAATGCTATCACTGCTCATAAAGGTTGATAAACCGCGTCGCACTCCCCCGCCTCGAGGGCAGCGGATAACATTCACTACAAACATCCGGGTCTCATCAGCCAAAATTGAACTATGACTTTGCAGTAGGTATTCAATATGAAGGAGAAATTCATCAATAGACAGAGTAGCACCAGTCATGTTTAGAAATACTGGGATATCCAGCGAATCAGCCCTTAACTCTAGGTGTACAACATCGTCAGGTTTCAGGGTTTCCCTAATTTGGCTATCATACTTTCTAAAACCTCATACATTATAACAAACATTTCACCATAAGATCATACAGCCGTCTGAAATTAAACCTGTACCTCAACTCTGTGTTATTAAAGCGAGGGCGTTGAATAATCTGTAACCCTTTCTCAGTGTTTTCAACAAATGGCTCTTCTGAAGGGTTCATACCAGCGCTATCAATCGAAGAAAAAGATTCCTGACTACTATCAGTGTCCGCATCTCTTATAAGAGCACTTCCTTGGATCGGTAGAGTAGCAGGCCTTGACATACCCGAAGTACCAGGTCTTTCATTATCTACAGTGCAGGGGTCAGACAATTTTGAAGTATTTTTAGCATTTACAGGCAAAGGAGTATTAGGCCTTGACATACCAGAAGTACAAGGTCTTTCATTATCAACACTGCAGGGGTCAGACAATTTTGAAGTACCAGGTCTTTCATTATCATCAGTACAGACGGCAGACAATTTTGCTAAAGCATCATCCAAACACCTAGATCATACAAAGGATTAACTACAGAGCTTTCATCTTTTACAGTAATATGAGTTCATGGGGGGTTTTCTTCATTCAAAACAGGTAATGGGATGTTTGCACATGTTTCAGAAACCAGTTGTGTTATATCCTCAACATTACAAGGAGTACAATTTAAATCAGCTACTATTGATATGTTCTAAATTAAATGCATCATCTAGAACAGGTCCTAACGGTCTTAGAGATGTATTAACAGTAGTCTTTTTAGCATTAAGCAGGGTATGAACATCGGCAGTATTGTCCCTCTTCATGCTATCTTTTTTAGACATGTTTTTTAATGATCTTAAGACAGGTATAATTTGTTCAATGTTACCTTCTAGGAGTTGTAAGATAAGGCTGAGACGGTTAAGATTATCTGAAACAAAGAACGGCGGTGATTCAGTCTGGGTAGCTACAGAGACATTCTTCAGACGGGGATCATCAATGATTAATATCCTCTCAGGGGTTTTGTAGATCTTAGAGCTTCCAGGTAAAACAGGTGAGGCGCAAGAGTATCGGGGGTATGCCCTCTCTTCTTTTGTGGGGCTGAATAAGATAAAGACATAGGGGATTGTTGAGTTGGCAAAAAACCCCTCTGTTTTAATAAATAAATAAATAAATAAATATAGCAGTCTTAATATACGTACCGTGAGAGGTAGCTCTACAAGGGTTGAAATGGGTTGTAGGGGTTTCTATCGGATCGTGTATGGCTTCTTTAGGACGTGCGGGAGTCTTCTTAGGACTGTCAGTAATTAATTTTCTCTTGACCCCTGCATCACCAGGGGATGCTGGGGTTTTGCAGAACTTGGAGGAACTGGGCAGTGTTGGGGGTGCTCCGACTGCTCCGGGTCTACAAGACTTTTCTTTTGTGGGCTATATAAGATAAAAACAAAGAGACTTAAGATGTACACTTTTTAAAAAAAACCACAATATATATATATATATATATATATATATATATATATATATATATATATATATATATATATATATATATATATATACAGAGAGACATTAAAACTCTGAAAACAAAAAAAAATACTTAACGATATTAGGATCTACTAAAGCCTCTAACTCCGCCACTACAATACGTTCTTGATTGGGGGTACATATGTTATCAGCCAGGAAATTAATCATCGGGTGCTGAAGCGTCAGAGGAATATTTAGCTATAAAAAAAATAAGTTGAAAAGGCCTTTAGAGAAAAATAAATAAATAAATAAATAAATAGACTTACTAATACCGCTGATAATTTCTGAAAATATTTCATAATGTTGGGAGGCTGTACAGAGAGAGCCGGTCAGGAAATCACACGATGCAGCTGTGAAATCTGAGGGTGATTGCGTTATAAGAAAAGCGCTAAAATAAAAAATAATAATAAAAAAAAAATAAAAATAAAAAATTAATAAAGAAATAAAGAAAGTATATAGAATTTAAAACTTTCACAATATTGTAGATTCAGACATATGTAAGGGGCTTAAGAAGTGTAAAGTGAAACTCTCCAAATGAACACCATTCTGGCTGTTACATGTAATTCAATTGAATAAAGACTGCTAATACACGTCGACCATCTTGGATGATGGCAAAGTAAGAACATTGGCCATCTTGGATGTACTGTCGCTAAAGAGCGGCGGCCATCTTGTCTGTCATAATATAACAGTCCAAAACAAAGAGATTCAATAAGCACTAATACATTTAAATAACCCCTTATAAACGATAAAAATCTTTTTTAGATATTTATTTGTCAATATTATAATATTAAAAAACACAGGTCTTCAAAAAGCACAAACGCACTCGCACACACACACACACACACACACACACACACACACACACACACACAGAAAGACAGACAGACAGACAGAGAGTACGGCCCAGAGATTCAAACAGGGGTCTTCAAAAAGCACAAGTGCTCTCGACACGTAGCAAGCGCCACAAGACACACACACGCACACACACACAGTACGGCTCAGAGATTCGAACAGGGGTACCCACTGTAAAAATGTTTAAATAGCCCTTATAAAAAGATAAGCACTTTTAGACTATTATTTACCATATATACAACACTCTGCCAGCCCCAGAGATTCGAACAGAGTCGTTCAGAACAAACATAGTACCCGTAATAAAAAAAAAAACAGCTAAGTAGCAAAACATTTTTTAAACAGCAGACAACAAACGGTATTACATTTTTAAACAAGCACCTTTGATACAATTTAAAAATAAAATCACTTACCTAAATTGTTGTCGAAGTAATCCATTATATTTTAGAGCGTCCAAAGCACACGATATTTTCCAGCGCAGATCAGGCCGTCAGGGCTTCAGGCAGGCAGTAGAGTTTTATCCAAAATGAAGTTTCTCAGATGAGGCATCGTGCAAGGTTTAAATACTGTTACCTGAAGGCAGCATAAACAGATTAGCCATTAAACCCCTTACATCGATTGATTCTTTCAAAGAGGCGTCTAGCCGCATTTGAATACAGTACGCTGAACGATTAATTAGACGTAACCTCGTTATATGGAGTCTTTTTTACAGCCCGCAGATGTAGGAGAGTTGAAGCTATCGAAAAGACTTTTATTTATATTAGAAACATTAGGGTTTTCGCTTTCAAACATGATTTTTAGAATATTTATTTGAAAATAATTAGAAACCGATGCTAGTATATTAAAAGCATACTACAGACAGGAGTCTGCGTTATGGCTAATCCTACCGCATTTATACAGTTTAACAGAAAAAGATTATTCTTAGTCCTAAACATGGCTTGTATGGTCTTAAAATATTCGCATTAAGTCAAATAATGTCGTGGTAACATTTGTCAACGTCTAAAATAACAGGATTTTTTAAAATACTGTTTACTGAAGGAGGCATAAAAATCCCTTACATCGATTGATTCTTTCAAAGAGGCGTTTAGCTGCATTTGAATACAGTATGCAGAACGATTAATTAGACGTAACCTCGTTACACAGAGTCTTTTTTACAGCCCGCGGATGTAGGAGAGTTGAAGCTATCGAAAAGACTTTTATTTGTATTAAAAACATTAGGGTTTTCGCTTTCAAACATGATTTTTAGAATATTTATTTGAAAATAATTAGAAACCGATGCTAGTATATTAAAAGCATACTACAGACAGGAGTCTGCGGTATGGCTAATCCTACCGCATTTATACAGTTTAACAGAAAAAGATTATTCTTAGTCCTAAACACGGCTTGTATGGTCTTAAAATATTCGTATTAAGTCAAATAATATTGTGGTAACATTTATCAGCGTCTAAAATACCTTTAAATCGTTTTTTAGAATACGTTGTAACCAACAGATGGCAGTATGCATAAAAAAATAAAAAATAAAAAAACAGACTCTCTTCCTTCTTTTCTCTATAATTTCTTACTAGTCCTCAGAAACCCCAAAATATATTCAGTTTTAACAGAAAAAGATGATTCTTATACCTAACCACGTATTATTTGTTCTTAAAATAGTCACATTAACCCTTTGCGGTCCTTTATCGGACTGGGTCCGACATTGCAATTATTCCCATCAGGTCCTTTGTCGGACCCTGTCCGACATCATTTTAAAAACGCAAAAACGGCAAAAAAGTTGGTTTTTCAACGGAAAAAGCCGAGAAAACCATTCAATGGCCGAGTGGGAACGAAGGAGCCGAGACAAGCCGATAAAAAAAAAAAAGGCGATCTCATGAATAGTCATACTAGCCCCTGGCATCAGATGGGGCGGTCGTATGGAAACAAGCTGGGAGTTACAGTATCAGTGCACACAGACTATCACGGACATTTGCAGAGCTTTTTTGAACTCTGCAAATGTTTAAAACAGCTGCCTAAAATTAACTGCGCGTGTGAAAATAAATTGGACCTGGCGAGCCTGACGCAGAATTAATAAATGGACCGCAAAGGGTTAAGTCAATAAATATAGTGGTAACATTTAAAAAGACCTTTCCAACATGTTCAATTTGTGGCCGCTGCAATATTAAAATCAACCAGCAGATGGCAGTATGCGAAATGCTTAATCCTGCCACATTTATACAGTTTCTTAACATAAAAAATATTATTCTTATACCAAACCACGTCTTGTATGGTCTTACAATAATAACATTAAGACAAAGAAGGTAGTGGCCATTTTTTTTAGCTTCAAAAATAAAATTAACTAGGTTTTTAGAGTTCTCTGTAATGTTAATAGAAAACATTATACAAATACAGGTGCATTATGGGTAGGTTCTTAAAAAACCCTAAATCCTTTACAATTCAGCCTGTGCTAACCTTTATTGGATTCAAAAACAACTTTAAATCGTTTTTTAGAGTACGTTGTAATATTAAAATCAGCCATTAGATAGAACCATGTGTATTATGGAATGGACACAGTTACCTACCACGGCCTGGAAATCCAACAGAAATGTAGGGCCCAGCACATTCAACGCCTACTATCATGGGTTAATTTTTAGTGTAATATGTGTGTAATATACTGATTATGATATACTTTTTCATATGTTTAGGGGTTCCCTGTTTGTTAATCACCCCGGTTATTGTTACGGAGGGTCTCAAACATCGTCAAAAAAAAATACACTACACTACAACTTGCTTTCTTTCTTTTTCTTTTCTTTGTGATAATCTATAAACTAGGGGTACAACAGACGGCATTTTTAGGGGAGGGCTATTTTTGACGGGCGCCTGGTTAATATCAGAAAAAAAAGGGACAGGTCATAAGGGGTCATACATCACTCAAAATCGTGGGAAAAAGGTGTGAGGCTTTAGAGCCATAAATCACTCAAAGTGTGGGTGAAAAAAGGGGTGGGGCTTTAGAGCCATAAATCACTCAAAGTGTGTGGGGGGGGAGGGGAGGGGCTTAATGGTCATAAATCAACCAATAGGGGCGGGGTTAGGGTCATAAATCAATCAAATGGACGGGGCTTAGAAAAGTGACAGATGCGGGCGTGCCTTTACTACTAAAGGTTTAGAAATAAAAGCAGCAGCTCTAGTTGACAAAGGAGCCGCAAAGTTGTGGTGTGTGTTGGATGGATACAGAAGCACCGGTAACTGAACGCTGCAGGCCTATGGCAGCACTGGCAACCGGTCGGTTCTACTCATCCTGCCGAAGCACCACACTCGGCCATAGGCAAAGCAATAGCTCGAGTTTTAGGCGGACTATAATCCCATGTCTCCTCTGATTTCTCCCCAACTTTTCTACTTGTACGGTAGTGTATTCTGGCAAAATTGTGGCACTTACAGTGCCTATAGAAGGTATACACCCCCTTGAACTTTTTCACATTTTGTTGTGTCAGTGCCTCAGAGTTTCATGCATTTAAATGAGGATTTTTTCCACTTATCTACACACCATACTCCACACTATTAAGGGGAAAAAAGTTTTTATTGAGAAAAAGATTATATATTAAAAATACAAAACTGAAAAATCATAATTGGATAAGTCTCCACCCCCCTGAGTTAATACTTGGTGGAAGCACCTTTGGCAGCAATTAAAGCTGTGAGTCTATTGGGATAGGTCTCTACCAACTTTGCACACCTAAATTTGGCAATATTTGACCATTCTTCTTTACAAAACTGTTCACTGTCCTTGGGGACCGTTGATGGACAGCAATCTTCAAGTAATGCCACAAAGTTTCGATTGGATTTAGGTCGGGGCTCTGACTGGGCCACTCAAGGGCATTTAACTTTTTGTTCCTTAGCCACTCCAGTGTAGATTTGGCTGCATGCTTTGGGTCGTTGTCATGCTGGAAGGTGAACTTCCGTCCCAGTATCAGCTTTCTTGCAGAGGGCAGCAGGTTTTCTTCAAGGACTTTTCTGTACTTTGCTCCATTCGTTTTCCCTTCTATCCTGGCAAGTTCCCCAGTCCCTGCCGATGAGAAACATCCCCATATCATGATACTGCCACCAGCATGCTTCACAGTAGGGATGGTGTTCTTTGGGTGATGCGCTGTGTTGGGTTTGTGCCAAAAATAACGCTTTGAATTTAGGCCAAAAAGTTCCATTTTAGTTTTGTCAGACCACAAAACTTTTTGCCACATGGCTACAGAATCTCCTGAGTGTTTTTTTCATACTTCAAACGGAATTCAAGGTGGTCTTTCTTGAGTAAAATACAGGCCAAATTTGTGGAGTGCTTGGGATACTGTTGTCACATGCACACTTTGACCAGTCTTGGCCATAAAAGTCTGTAGCTCTTGCAAAGTTGCTATTGACCTCTTAGTAGCCTCTCTGATCATTCTCCTTCTTGCTCGGTCATCCAGTTTGGCGGGACGGCCTGATCTAGGCAGGGTCTTGGTGGTGCCATACACCTTCCACTTCTTAATAATCGCCTTGACCATGCTCCAAGGGATATTCAAGGTCTTTGATACTTTTTTTATACCCATCCCCTGATCTGTGTCTTTCAACAACTTTGTCCCAGAGTTCTTTTGAAAGCTCCTTGGTGCTCATGGTTGAGTCTGCTTTGAAATGCACTACCCAGCAGAGGGAACCTACAGGAACTGCTGAATTTATCCTGAAATCATGCGAATCACAACAATTTAACACCGGTGGAGGCCTGAGCTAATTTAGGATTGCTATTACAAGGGGGGTGGACACTTATCCAATCAAGCTATTTCAGTTTTTATTGTTTATTAATTTTCTACAAATTTCTAGAATACTTTTTTCACTTGGAAGTTGTGGGGTAGGATGTGTAGATCAATGAAAAAAAAATATTTTAATGCATTTTAATTCCAGGCTATAAGGCAACAAAAGGTGAACATTTTGAAAGGGGGTATAGACTTTCTATAGGCAATGTATACCATTCTTTACACTATCCGTGCGTTCTCCTGGCCTAATATTTTCTTAGTATCTATTGAGACATGAGAGTAAACATGACCAGACACAACTAACAATTATCAACATACAGGTAACATTTTACAGAGAAATTCACTACTTCTAGAATTTATTTAGAGACATTAATTGTAATATATGTTCCATACACATATGGATGCATTTTTGGGGGTGTGACTGCTCAAACAAGCCCAGATGGAGCAGTTAATTCAATTTAAATAACACATATCGTATGAATTGTGTTATTTAAGTTGACTTGTCCAGACCAGTCCGAAGGGGAGCTGATACTCGACTGCCATTGTGTCTGCTTTATTATCATTATTACTACTATAACGATTACTTAAATTGCATATGAGGGGCACAGAGACAATAAAGCGTCCTTATCTTACATTACTCGAGTTGTTTCCTGTTTCGTATCTGCAGGTGTACCGTCATAATATGCCTCCCTGTCAGAATTTGCTACCGGTAGCAAAATCTGACAGATATAGATGTCACAATTTGCCTCCCCGTTTTTTTTACAATGGGGGAAAAAGGTGGTAATAAATTCTGACGGGTCGTATTGTAGTGTCAGAAACTGCTACCCTTGTTTATGCAATGAAAAAAGATTGTAATATATTACACATTTTCATTTAAGTTATAATCTTAGGAAGGTAGCATTACCCATGTTGGAAAACTAGTCAACAGTAATAATTTTATCCACTTATACATACTTAACCTATATATCCACTTATCCACTGCTATAATGATGATTCTTTTTTGATATGTGGACTATGGGGAGGGAGAAATAATTCGGCAGGTACGGGCAGTTTTGTCTTGGCCTGGAAGCATTTTTGCTAATTCAAAAACATATGTCTATAATGATGATTCTTGTTGATGTGTAAGTTGATGTCTTCCATACAAAAGGGAGGGAAGGGCCTTTATATCCATATAATATTCTATTGGGAGTTAATCTAGGATGACCAGACTTCCCGGTTTCGGCAGGCCAGTCCCGGTTTTTCATCAAAGGTCCCAGTGTCCCGACATTTTTCTCAAAATCCACTTCCTGTAGCGTGACACACTCCAAATACCTTTTGTAAAAATAATGTAAACAACTGCTTCCTGTATAACATGGCACCTGCAGTGAAAACTAAATACAATAAAAAATGGTACTAGAGTAATCAAGAACATTATTTTTATAAATTGATTAACACTGATGTGCGTGCATATTCCTCAGTCCACAATGCATTTTCATTTAGTTTATATTCAATATGAATCTACAATTATGTGTAATACAGTGATTTTGTAGCTGTTCAGGTCTGGCGCGATTTAGCCTAGACGGAGCAGCGAGAGGTTGCAAGCATCCAAATCCACTACTTAGATTAAACCACATCAACAATGTCAATAAATAGAGCCATCTACAGAATGGATTATTATTATTATTATTATTATTATTATTATTATTATTATTATTATTATTATTATTATTATTATGTTTAATAATAAACTAAATATAAAAGTAGAAATACATAACATATATGGCAAGTTAAACTAATTAGCCACAAATTATACACCCGGGAGTGTACTAAAATTAGCTGCTTAACAAACAAGAAGATAATACTAAGAGTGAGAGGATGGCTATTTAAATAACCATTAAATAGCCTATTTTTAAATGGTCACCCTATGTTACTTACCACTTCCTAGTTGGATTAATGGTAAATAGTTTGACTGTAGTAGCTTGAGTTGTGGGTTCAAATCCAGATAAACATGTAATAGTGATTGGAATATGTATGATTTGAAATATGTATATACATACAGCATAAATACTTGGTAATATCAAAACAATTTTGCAATATGATATTGTAATAACTAAAGCAATACAAATGCCATATATATATATATATATATATATATATATATATATATATATATATATATATATATATATATATATATATATACTGTATAAATTTGTATTATTTAGTGTATATATAAACAATGGGTGAGTTGTTTTATAAATTGTAATAATAGTTTGTTATTAGTCACATATGTTGCCATTTAATTTAAAATGTTATTAGAATTCTATAAATAATGTGATTACTGAAATTAAAATGCATTGACATGCTAATACAATTGCAATATATGTAATACAGTAGAAAGTCAATTATCCGATCTTTGATCAACGTACTGTCTAATCAACCGAACGCACCTGTAATCACGTGATGAATTACGTGTGGTGTATTTAGTGGTTGCAATCCCTGGAATCTGATATGGTAAATTCAGCTCCCGAATCCTGATTTCAGGATTGTATTAAGGAAATTCTGATTTCTGTTTTTACTCATGATTTCCCCTTGTTTAGTTATGTGTGCTACTAATATATTAAAAATGCAATCAAAATGAAATCTAAATGCATTCACATGTTAATAACAATGTAATACATTTGATTTATAATATATTTTGTAATAATGTGATAATGATATTGTCTAAGGATGTATTTTAATATAATATAAATTGCAATTAAAGCATGTATATTTTCAGTAGGGTAGTACTAAAACCTGAATATGAAAGTAAGCTAATGATCTTATATTAACCCTTTGCGGTCCGTTTATTAATTCTGCGTCAGGCTCGCCAGATCTAATTAATTTTTTCACGCACAGTTAATTTTAGACGCAGCTGTTTAAAAGTATTTTTTTTCACAGTCAAACGGGTTTAAATGGCCCTGCATATCAACAAAGCACTCACTAGGGATCTCCAGCCCTGCCCCACCCTTTCGTTTGCTATCGCTTTCACATATGCTACCAAATAAAAAATAATAATAATAATAGTCGTACATACCGATCAATCGTCTCCTGATGACTCGTTTTATCACCAAACTCCTCAATAATGCAATCCAAGTCATTATTTTATTGCTATAACATCTCAAAAAGCTCTGCAAATGTCCGTGATAGTCTCTGTGCGCTGATACTGTACTTCCAGCTTGTTTCCATACTGACCGCCCCATCTGAAGCCAATGGGGTACTATGACTATTCATGAGATACGCCTTTTTTTTTTTTTTTTTTATCGGCTTGTCTCGGCTCCTTTCGTTCCCACTCGGCCATTGAATGGTTTTCTCGGCTTTTCCGTTGAAAAACCGACTTTTGCGTTTTTGCGTTTTAAAATGATGTCGGACAGGGTCCGACAAAGGACCTGACGGGAATAATTGCAATGTCGGACCCAGTCCGACAAAGGACCGCAAAGGGTTAAAAGTCGATTTATTTATTTTAACCCCAATGTAAAATGGGCTTTTTTGATGTCCATGTTGAATGCATTGATATATTTGTCATAACAATGTTTGACCTTGAAACAATCAGCAATGATCTGCTGTTCTTGCTGCCCCCATTACTTTAACCATTATCCTGTTTCCTTTATCGATGAATACAGCAATGTATTGAATTTGTTTAATACTTTTAAATCTATGAATTAACTGTTTCCTTTCTATAGTGGTCCCAGGGCAGGCAATATGAAAGATTTGTGTCAAATATTAAGGGGTAGATGTAAGTATAGGCACAGTGCAAATAATTGCAAATGCAAAATACAAATTGCATTGCGGCCAGGCAATTATTTTGTAATGCGCCCTATGTAAGCTTAAGAGCAATGCAAATTACTCAACACTGATCTGCGATTCTGATAACGAGGGTCTCAATGAGTGCATCAGTCTATTTAGTGGCCACACTTGCAGAGTTAGAAGTACAGAGAGCATTAGTCGCTGTATGACATTTGTGGAGCACGAAAATACAAACCAAAAAACATGTCAGGTGAAGGGGAGCAAAGTCCTCTGATGCACAGAAAAGAAAAGAACAGTTTTCTGAGAAGGAACTGAGAGTCCTTCTGGCTGAGGTCACTCAGCATGAAACAGAGTTGTTTGGAAAAGCCTCAGTCAACATCAGTTATGCTAGTATCCTTAGGAAATTATATGTATTGGACTAGCACTGGAAAAGGTGGATTGGGCTATCCCTCCAGACATTACAACTGTGTCTGAATTAACAATGAGGTCTAGCTCATCCCTCAATTCAGTTATTAGGTCTAGGATGCAAAGTGCCCCTGGGATTGAATATGCAGGGTGTTCTTGCCCTTCTCTTCTTAACACATTCCTGCCTATCCTCAACAAGAGCCAAGTGTTGCTGCATTAGGAAGTGTACCACAGCAGCCATCCTGAAGCCAATGACAGGTCTCTGCAGGTGTGTGCTTCTCTACAGCTTAGTTGCTCGCCTATACAATGGTATGCACATTGGAAGAAGAGGTGTACATGTTTTTGGAGGGTCAGCAATTGCCTAAGTGCAAGGCAAAATCCTTACATCACATTACAATGTTTGCGCCCGCTTATATCCAGATTCTGCCCAATTCCATGCTCTTTTCTTTATTGGATTAATGACGGCAAAGTGCAAATTTGATAGTGGGTACAGAATGCCAGGTGACCATTCTTTACATACACCGCCTTTTTAGTGGCTGGTAAAATCAGACTTTATGACGGCTAAATGGAGGTTTTGCACCCACAAATCACTTACATAGACCCCTAAATGTGTACTTAAGGTCAAACCATTTCCTGTAAACCTGCTGGTGTCTGTCAACTCACAGAGCAGAATATCAACGTCTTCTGTGCTGGATCCCTCAAGGGCCTGCCCCTAAATTAACCTTTCAAAGTATATCACATTTAATATTCATAGTAAAAGGAATAGTATGAATTAAAAACAGTCCCTAAGAATACATATACATTTGATTGTGCTTACTTCAGGGCTCTTGAATCAACAGTGGACAGTCTAGCATGTGACACAGGAGATAAAGTCGGCTCACTTCTGGGCGTGTTTTACAGCATTATTTCCAGAATGCATAATTACAGTAGATGTATTTTAGTAGGGTAGTAATAAGCATTGATGCCATTGCTTCGTGATCTTGTTAAATTCTGATCCATATTGACTTAACTAAGCAGTGACGTAGGTTGTTGTGTCATCAGACTTACTCAAAAAATGAGTATCGACATATACACCTGACCTAGCCAGTGAAACTGCTAGACTTTATTTAATTGTCCTCCAGGTGAAGTACATGCATACTGTCTGTCATGTACAGGGTCCCTAGCTTTGCAGCATTATGTCAGCAATGCTTCATACTTCAAAGCATACTGTCTAAGTCAAGGTGGCGGTAATTGTACACTTGTTGAGGTGTACAATTACGGTCTTCATGGTAGAGTCCTGTATCGGGCATGTCATTTTCGGGTCAGGCTCGGGTCTGAACATGTGACTGGATTCGTTGCTTGTAAAACCTGTCATTATGTTTTTGAGTACGACAGCCACAAAACTGGTACATCATCTCTGCGAAAGCACAGGTGTAGCTCCCTTTCAGCTGGTGGCACAAAAGGAATAGACAGATATTTTATAGTAGAGATAGTTAATATGTTACTACATTAAAATATATGCAGAGCACTAGAGAAAGCTTCCACGCTGTATAGCCTATTGTATAAACTCAATCTGTGGAGAATGGTAGAGATATCTGTGTGTGAATGTTAGAGAGGCAGTTACCTACGCAGGCAGTAGGTAAACGACAAACACTTGCAGATTGCAGGTCTTATTAAAGACGGTGCTGCAGTTGTGGGTTCGGGTCAGGTCCTGTAGTTGCGGGTCTAGGTTATAAAAATCGGACCATGCAGGACTCTGCCTCAAGGTCAGTAGGTTCCTGGTCTTTGTTCCACCTAAACACAGTGTATGTAACAGAACCATGTTAAACACTGTCCAGGTCTTAATCAGTTAAGTAGACCTATAAAACCTGGAGTTCTACAGACCTGCATGTCGATTGACTAACACACAATTAAAATAAAGATATGTATTAAGACTGGCAAATAATAATGGCTATCTTGCAAAAATATACTAATCATGTGATTTATTTGTTGCAGTTCGTGGGTTAGTAAACCTATGGCTTAAAATAAGTTTCATTAAAAAAAGATGTATTCTTGGCTATCCCTGACACCATCAAAGAATACATTAGGCATGCAGCTTCATAATTGAATATAACTGTCATATACAGATAAGTCTTTATTTGATTTAATGGAACATCTGTCTAAAATGATTTTAAGATTAAGCTGAGTGCATACAGATTATTCTTTAGCAGAGACTTACACAATGCAAATTCTCAGCAAGAGAGAATGTAATGTGGCAGGGAATTCCACAAGCAAAAAGTTGCAAATGTCAGCCTGTCACCAAAAGATGCATTTTATAGTAACCGTGTTATGCAAGCATTGGCTTCAGAGTGAATTTATATATCATTGTTAATCATGAATATTCACATATCTGTGACAAATCAAGGTTCTAGTTTATGTTTAGAAATATGATTATACAAAGGCAATATATCATTTAACCACTTTGTTGAAATAACACATATTACATAGAAAACAGATCAAAGTAACAAACATAATTGATGAGTTGCACTCAAGGAAGCCAAATAACCAAATGGATTATAAAGACAATTTGATGGTAGAAAGCTTTAGCAGTGGCTCTCGATGTCTGGTAATGACAGGGCTATGATAGGGCTGACCTCACCCAGAGCTTTATGCTGCTGGATGTAGGTCTGGGGCAAAATGATGGAGGAGACATCATATCCCTTGGGGACAAACTTCTGGGTTTGTGGAGGAGGTGGGTGCCTGAAAACACAGCTTGTCTGTAATATATAGACAGTAGGAGTTGTGTCTTGGTGACATTTAGGGCTGGTTTCAGACCCTGTTTAGCACTAATCTTGGACTACTTAGGTAAGGTAGTCCAAGATTAGTGATAACTGGGGTCTGTGAAACCAGTCGTTAGACAA
Source organism: Acipenser oxyrinchus oxyrinchus (assembly GCA_030684275.1). NCBI lineage: Eukaryota > Metazoa > Chordata > Actinopteri > Acipenseriformes > Acipenseridae > Acipenser > Acipenser oxyrinchus. The sequence continues at coordinate 26,661,393 of CM060258.1, forward strand.
ATGTCTTTGTCAATGTCTTTGTGTTGAAATGTTTGTATTATTTTTCTATCTAAGTTCCCTCAGTCTAACCCACTTAAATGTATGTACAATTTTTTTATAATAATTTTTTTTTATTAATTTTTTTTTAACAATTATTTTTATTATTTTCCCAATTTTCTCCCAATTTGGAATGTCCAATTATTATTCAACCTGGCTCACCGCTGTAAACCCCAAACTCAGGAGAGAAGAAGATGAGCAAACGAGTGCCATCAGCCATCTGCTTTTTTTCACTCTGCAAGCCCGCCATGCAGCCATATCCAGAACTTACAGCGTCAGAGGACCACGCAGTTCTGAATTGCGTACAGGGCGGCCTGCAGGTGCCCGGCCAGCCACAGAGGTCACTGGTGTGCGGTGAGCCAAGGACTCCTGAGCCGATCTAACCCCTACCCCACCCGAGCAGCACTTGGCCAATTATGCACCGCCCTCTGGGATCTCCCATCCATGCTTGGCAGTGGCATAGCTTGGATTTGAACCAGCAATCTCCAAGCTTTAAGGAGCATCCTGCACTCTGGGTGGAGTGCTTTACTGGATGCGCCACTCAGGAGCCCCATTAAGTATTTATACACTGAAGCGGGTTGGTGATCTGCAATCCCAATTCTTATAAAATATTACTGCACCGGTAACAAAATGCATTGCGCTACAGTCCTAAGTATTTACCGTTTTTGAGGCATCACTTAATTCAGGTCAACAATTAATTATTTTACTTGCATAAGAAAACACAGAACCATCAGTTTATAACATATTTTGTTTAAATGTACAGTAAATGATAAACAATGCACAGTGATGCACATTTTTGCATATTTTTGACACTGAATCTTCAACCAAAACCTAATATTGGATAAAAGGGACCGTGAGTGAACAAATAACACAACAAGTTGATACATATTTCATTTATTTATTAAAGAAAATTATGCAACACCCAGTGCCTCCGTGTGAAAAAGTAATCGCCCCCTTAGACTCAATAACTGGATACCCCACCTTTAGCAGCAATAACTGCAACCAAACGGTTCCTGTAGTTATTGATTAAATTTCTTGTTCTTCAACCATTCTGATGTAGACTTGCTTGTGTGTTTCGGATCATTGTTTTGCTGCATGACCCAGCTGCGCTTCAGCTTCAGCTCACGGACGGGTGGCCTGACATTCTCCTGTAGAATTCCCTGATACAGAGCAGAATTCATGGTTCCTTCAATGATGGCAAGGCGTCCAGGTCCTGATGCAGCAAAGCATCCCCAAACCATGACACTACCACCACCATGCTTGACCGTTGCTATGAGGTTCTTATTGTGCAGTGTTTGGTTTTCACCAGACGTAACGGGGCCCATGTCGGCTAAAAAGTTCCACTTTTGACTCATCTGTCCATAGAACATAGTTCCAGAACTCTTGAGGATCATCCAGGTGCTTTTTGACAAACTTGAGACGAGCATTCATGTTCTTCTTAGTGAGCAATGGTTTCCCAGTGTCTTTCTGATAGTGGAGTCATGAACACTGACCTTAGCCAAGGTGAGAGAGGTCTGCAGATCCCTGTATGTTATTCTAGGGTTCTTTGTGACTTCCTGGACGATTTTACGCCTTGCTGTTGGAGAGATTTTGGCAGGACGGCCACTCTTAGGAAGATTCACTACTGTCCCAAACTTTCTCCATTTGGACAATATGGCTCTGACTGTGGTTCGGTGGAGCCCCAGAGCCTTAGAAATGGCTTTGTAACCCTTTCCAGACTGATAGGCATCAACAACTTTTTTTTCCGGAGGTCTTCAGGAATTTCTTTTGTTCGTGGCATGATGTGCCTCTAGAACCTGTGTGCTGACAACTTCACTCTGATGGTAAGGGCCAAAGTTAGTCAGATTTATATTGGGCAGGGCTGGCCCAAATCAGGCCTGGTTGTTAACCAAAGTACTCAAACAGCTGACCTTAATTATCCCTTAATTGGGTTGAGTTAACTAGGGGGGGCAATAACTTTTTCACACTTGAAGATTGCATGTTTGATTACCTTGCACACCAAACAAATGAAAGAAGCACCAAACTTTGGCGTCATTTTTTCTCTGAGACTCCCTCTATATACTACTACAACCCACAAAGTAATCTGACTAAATACAATGTGAAAAACGTAGAAAATCAGACGGGGCAAATACTTTTTCACGGTACTATATATATATATATATATATATATATATATATATATATATATATATATATATATATATATATTATATATTAGCTCAAAGATCCAGCTTCCCAATCTGTGAGCACCCTATCTGTCCTTGACCGCTCCCAAACACATACTGGCAGAATTGTCTGATTTGAACCCAGGCTCCCAAAAGTGAAAGATATGAGAAGCTAATATTATACTGCACAGATCTCCCAGTGGGATTTTATTTTTACACTTTTTCATCCTGGTGTCCTTAGTGGTTGTAGTCGGCTTCTATCCAGTATAAAATTCTAGCCTTAGTTTTGACAGCATGTGTATTGAATGTGTAAGTACAGAGGGAGTATCTATTCCACAAACCAAAAATGTGAAGAACTATGGAAAAGATAATTAGATCAATTTGAAACTCACCAATAACTTTTTGGGAGTTTGGGAGTGGAACAGAAGTGAGAGTCCTCCAGAGCCAGCAACCAAGGAGGATTTTATGTTGGTAACTGAGGTATAAAAGTGACGCATGATTATCTGCCAGCAGCTCTTTGTGTAACTCAGGACTCAAAATGTTAACAATCAAAGCAGTACACCTGGTGCGATGAAGTGCAAGTGTCTTCAGAACAGAAGATTGGGGATCTAAAGATGGTAGTAGTTCTGATAAATAGTCAATTGTTCTAATTGAACAATGTTCTGCTGTGTAACATGCTAACTTTAACCGTTTGCGGTCCATTTATTAATTCTGCGTCCAGGCTCACCAGGTCTAATTAATTTTTTCACGCGCAGTTAATTTTAGACGCGCTGTTTAAAAGTATTTTTTTCCACAGTCAAATGGGTTTAAATGGCCCTGCATATCAACAAAGCACTCACTAGGCATCTCCAGCCCCGCCCCACCCTTTCCTTCGCTAGCACTTTCACATATGCTACCAAATAAATAATAATAATAATAATAGTCGTACATACCGATCAATCGTCTCCTGATGACTCGTTTTATCACCAAACTCCTCAATAATGCAATCCAAGTCATTATTCTATTGCTATAACATCTCAAAAAAGCTCTGCAAATGTCCGTGATAGTCTCTGTGCGCTGATACTGTACTTCCAGCTTGTTTCCATACGACCGCCCCATCTGATGCCAATGGGGTAGTATGACTATTCATGAGATACGCCTTTTTTTTATTTATTTTTTTTATCGGCTTGTCTCGGCTCCTTTCGTTCCCACTCGGCCATTGAATGGTTTTCTCTGCTTTTTCCGTTGAAAAACCGACTTTTTTGCGTTTTTAAAATGATGTCGGACAGGGTCCGACAAAGGACCTGATGGGAATAATTGCAATGTCGGACCCAGTCCGACAAAGGACCGCAAAGGGTTAATTTTGCTTCTTTTTTGTGTGCTCTAGGAATGTTGACAGTAAAATATTGATTAATTGGCTGAAATTCACCTGTTGCTTTTTCATTCATTTGAATGCGTGATAAGATCTTTCTTGTGAGCTTGCAGAGTGCAGTGACACACACCACAGTAAGCCACAGTATCATTGCCTTGCAGCGGCCGTATCCACCCTGTAAAACAGAAATATAAATAAGTCAACAACAAAAGTATGAAACTGTGTTTTAAGAATATATACTACATTATATATCAGTGCTGTGAAAAATTATTTGCCCCCTGTCTGATTTTCTGCATTTTTGCACATTTTTCACATTGTATTTGGTCAGATTTTTTTGTGGGTTGTAGTAGTATATAGAGCGAGTCTGAGAGAAAAAATTAAGACCTCCGGAAAAAAAGTTGTTGATGCCTATCAGTCTGGAAAGGGTTACAAAGCCATTTCCAAGGCTATGGGGCTCCACCGAACCACAGTCAGAGCCATATTGTCTAAATGGAGAAAGTTTGGGACAGTAGTGAATCTTCCCAGGAGTGGCCGTCCTGCCAAAATCTCTCCAAGAGCAAGGCGTAAAATCGCCCAGGAACTCACAAAAAACCCTAGAACAACATCCAGGGATCTGCAAGCCTCTCTCACCTCGGCTAAGGTCAGTGTTCATGACTCCACCATCAGAAAGACACTGGGCAAAAATGGGATAAATGGCAGAGTAGCAAGGCGGAAACCATTGCTCACTAAGAAGAACATAAATGTTCGTCTCAAGTTTGCCAAAAAGCACCTGGATGATCCTCAAGAGTTCTGGAACAATGTTCTATGGACAGATGAGTCAAAAGTGGAACTTTTTGGCCGACATAGGCCCCGTTATGTCTGGCAAAAACCAAACATTGCATTCCACAGTAAGAACCTCATACCAACGGTCAAGCGTGCAAGCAAGCAAGCAAGCAAGCAAGTCTACATCAGAATGGTTGAAGAACAAGAAATTTAAAGTTTTAGAATGGCTTAGTCAAAGTCCAGACCTAAACCCCATTGAGATGTTGTGGCAGGACCTGAAACGAGCAGTTCATGCTCGAAAACCCACAAATGTCACTGAGTTGAAGCAGTTCTGCATGGAGGAGTGGGCCAAAATTCCTCCACGGTGCTGTGAGAGACTAATCAATAAGTATAGGAAGCATTTGGTTGCAGTTATTGCTGCTAAAGGTGGCGTAACCAGTTATTGAGTCTAATGGGGCGATTACTTTTTCACACAGGGCACTGGGTGTTGCATAACTTTCTTTAATAAATAAATTAAATATGTATCAACTTTTTGTGTTATTTGCACACTAAATGCATGCCTGCACAGGGCTCCCCTGGGTCCTAAACCTGGCTAGGTACAGACAGGGATTGTCGTATTAGTCAACCCCCCCAAATTCAGGATTGTGTTTTGGGGTTAAATTTCTCAACTTATAAGCAAGCAAATACGGTAATCCTTTTCAAAGAGGTGTTTTTAGTGGGTGTGTTTTTTTTTCATTTTCCTGTTATGTTAAGGCATGTTGTCTTCATAGAGAATCATAGCTTACAGCACTGGCGATAACTCATTGGTAAAAAGTAGACTAATAAAATTGTAAGATAAAATAAAAAAGTTTGACTTCAATAGTAGCCTACAGTGAAACAAATAAGGTATTTATTTGCTTCTATATTTAATTTTCTAGATACACATACCTATGTGCAAATAAAAATGAAAAACAAAACAAAATTGCTTCCTGTAACTTGACAGGTTTAGTGTGTAATATTTAATTAGCAAATGTATTGGCATTGGCATGAGTTGTACAGTATCCTGCAGAGAATCAAATGAATGCAATTTCCTGTGTGCAATTAAACAGGCTGTGCTGTAGACCTTGTGGTATGCATTAGCAAGTGCTGCTTGTTTTTTGTGCCTTTGTTATTAGTCGTAGTGCTCTGTCACCCTAAAAGACAACTCCCGCAACAGACACCCGCTTCATGGCTCGACCTGTTGACAAATAGAGTACTGAATAATACAAACTTTGACTTTGTCTTTTATTGCTATCCCGAGCCGATTCCTGCATGGGGATGGAAAATAAAACACATGTAAACAAGTGTATGTCAGTGTTTTGTGCTTGAGTTGTGCACATATGATTAGGTTTCTACAAACTCAAGTAAACAGCCCCATTATACTACCGCTATACATATTTACTTGTCATTTGAGCTTTGTATGGAATCTCTTTACTTTCAGTCTCCTCTGTGTCATTTGAGGTAGTATTGGCTTTGTAACTTGTCCAAGCTTGTGGGGAGATGGGCTATTACTGTCAAAACAATGTAAATGATCACCTAAAATGTACTTGTGTGTATGTGTCAAGACTCTGGGGGTCTGTCACAAGGCTGGCTGAGTGGTGACGTCAGACCCAGGAAAGGAAACAGACAGGACGGTGAAATGGTAAATGAATGTGCTGATGCTCTGTTTAATAAACAGCATACAGAAAATAAATAGTTTGAACAAAACACAGGACACGGCACTTTACGTCAAAATAAATAGACAAACAAAAACAGACTAACACTAAACAAACAGTGGACAAACAGACAAACAAGTACAGTGCTGGTGCTTCCAGCACATTGTACACTGCAAAAAATCAAAGATAGAATATACCTAAATTAGGAGAAAAACGCTTAAAATAAGCAAAATTATCTGCCAGTGCAGTAAGATCATTTAACTTGGTAAGTTTTCTTAAAATAAGACAAAATGTCTAGTTTACAAGAAAACCCTAAAATCTTAAAACAAGTGAAAAAGGATCAATTTCAAGCAATTTTGTCTAGATTTAAGTAAGGATAGATTAGTGAAGTAACTCAATAATTGGACAACACCCCTTGGAACAAGCAATTTGCTCTTATTTCCTAAATTCATTCCTCTCAATATTTGGAAAAAATGTCTCAAAACAAGGCTACATAATGAACAAAAACAAGCACAAAAGGCTCACAATAAGACTGAAAACTAGACATATACCCTTGTATCAAGCACCTTGATATAGAATAAAATCAGGTCATACCACTTAAAACAAGAATGGCCTAAGACTTATCCTTTTCTATAAATGACAACCCAACAACACTGAATTCCCCCAGATGGTCATTTATTCAATGATTCAACACACAATGTTTGGCAAGAGTCTCAAACTACTCTTTTTTACATTAAGTAGGGCTGGGCGATAGGACGATAATATGCCCCGATAACATTCTCATTAAGACGATATCCCCCCACCCCCCAAAAGTGTTTAGTGCAGCAGCTACTCTTGTGATGGTACAGTAGGTACTTCCACGCTCACGTCAGCAAAGAGTCCGAAGTGAGGTGTGTCTGAATGGAATGAGGTAGGCAGGTATGGCAAGCCATTTTAACATTTAATCATTAATTGCTGATATCAGCAATTCAATTCTTGATATTCAATTGTTGATATCAGAAATAGGTGCACATATTTTGATATCAACAATTGAATTGTTGATATCCAGAATTGAATTGTTGATATCCACAATTCAATTCTTGATATCCAGAATTGAATTGCTGATATCAGCAATTAAGGAATAAATGTTAAAACGGCTTGCATGAATTGTTGATATCAATAATTGAACTGTTGATATCAACAATTCAATTCTTGATATCAAGAATGTACAGCAAATACTGATATCAAGAATTGAATTGTTGATATCAGCAAATAAGGATTAAATGTTAAAACGGCTTGCCATAGGCAGGCTACGGTAGATTAGTCAGTCTGGGGTGAGAGAGATGCTCATAAGGGCAAAATCCAATGGAGAAAGGAGGATATCGTCTTTGAGTTTCTTTGAGTATCGTCTTTGAGTAACGTCTATAAACTGAGATATATCTTCTCATACAAGATCAGCCAACAAACTCAGAACAATGGCACATAAAGCAACCGCTTCGAAGACAAGCCTACTCTCCAATAAACTTCTTCCACTCAGCCATAGCTTTCCTGTAGGACAAAGTTGTGTCCCTCTCATGGATCTCATCTTGAGGTACCTCTGTTTGAAGGACTGAGAGCAGAGTAGAAATGCACTTTGGGTAGGTCATGTGCAGGGCATAATAATACACCATCAAATAAAGGGCTCCCTCATGCAGATGGTTCTTAGGGAAGGTTGCTACTGGAGTGGTCCCGATTGCCACCATGCAGTTTTCTTTATCCACAATCAGGACAGGGCAGGAAAGGGGTCTCCTCTGAAGATAGGTGTTTGGATCCTCTGAGGGCTAAACAGGAAAATGAATTGATCAAAAAAATGAAGGAATAAGAGAAAATAACAACAGGACAGAGTCTGGGTGTTGAAACATAATCACAAAACACAAGGATAAAGACAGAATCTATGTCACACTAAGGGCCTAGATAGAGATATTATTTTACCATCAGGACATGAAGCAGGGCCTCACACTGTCGTCCCAACTTCTTGGGCGGAGTAACTGCAGATGGGAACATGGCTGGCAGGGACTTCAACATGTTGATAGCTCGTTCCTCTGCATGAGAGAAATTGTCATACACTTCACATGTTACTCTGAATTATGTGACGAAAACAGTATTACATAGATAAAAAGCAAGGAAATGTAGATCTTACCTGTGTTAAATGTCATCGGTGGCTTCATCACCTTTTTCATAATACCATAAAAGACCGCTTGGCTCTGGAAGGTGTCCCAGCACTCCTTCACATCCTTAATGTAAGCAGTGTTGTCTTTGCTGACAATCCTACAAAGTTCGCCGAGAACCTGCAAATCATTCAGTACACAAAGAAAACAAAATGACACAATAGTCTTCTCCACTCACAAAATAAATGAGTAAAACAGGAGGCTTCCACATGTAGGAAAAATGAAAATCAAGAGCTCTTTTTGGTTAATTAAAGGGATGTTACAGTCTGTTTACATCTTATAGTTGTCTAGCACTTGTAATCGATGTACACCACCCCAGACAGTTTTTACGTGCATTGATCGTATATTTAGATTATCTCAATTTGGAACTTCTTGCAATAAAATGATGTTCAAAAGTGGGTTTATAAATAACGAATCAAAAAAGTAAAACGGACAAATTACTCACAAGCAACATTGCCGTAACGTAGCCTTGATTCGAGTGTTTGGAGTTTGGAGTGATATCTTTACGGAAAGAATGGGCTTCAATGGGCAACACAAGCTGACCAAAAGCTGCATCTAAACATCGAAAGAAGCGAGGTACGCACATAAAAACTACTTGAGGTAGTTGACTATATCAAATCCAAGTGCGTAACAACTATAAGATGTAAATAGAGTGTAACATCGCTTTAACTTCAAGTTGTATTACAGTGCACGATGGTGCTCTAAACTAACAGTGATTTTGGAAGGCTAAGTAAAGACATTTTCCTATTCAGTAGTGTGTTAGCCTTTCAATGAATACAGTTATCTCCCTTGAAACCTCAAAGATAGTGAATGAAATTGCATAGAACATTGAGGCTCTGTGACAACTAGGCAGATCACAGAAACACAAAGGTACACACAATTACACAGTCTCTCTGTGTCCAACTCACACACCATCATGTCTCAGATGGCAAACCAATCCTCCCCCCACTCACCCCCATCCTAATCAACTCCAGAATAAGCACAGCAGCCAACCCCAGCCAGCCTCAACTGTCACTGCCTGATGGGCACACATGCAGTGCGGAGACTAGGAAAGTGTTTATGAATGACAGTCTGTATGTACCCCAGCACCTTGTATCATCCTGTGACATTTTTCTGGTTTAAGGGGACTAATTCTTGTCTTGAAGTAAAGTATGTTTGTTTACTTACATGGTTAAGGTCTTTAAAGCATGGATACGCGTCAATGATCTTGGCAGGCCTGTTCTGGTCCTTGAGTGTGTCTGAATCGATGAATGCTCTTCTTGCCTCAAATTCCAAGTCAAGCAGTTGGGCAACTGCGTCTTTATTCGGCTTCGGTCTCTTGTACACTTCCTGCAGGGTTCTGTAGTGCCTTGCTTGAGCCTGTTGGCTATCCTGGTCTGTAGATCTGTTTTCGTCTTGATAGAGAAAGATGAGTTATTGTGCTTGCTAGTGCTGCAACAATTATTCGAATTAATCGATTAATCGCAAATTTTGCCGTCATCGATGAATATTATACTCTCCTTACACCAAGAAATACAGTTTAAGTATCTCAACTAACAAAACATCAGGAATTTCATTTTCCTAAGTCATTTATCTACTCACCCATGAATGTTTAGAGCCACCAGGCTTGTCTTGCAGCATGGGATGATATTCTACAAGTCTCTTAGCCATCGCAGTGATTTCTTCTTTTGAAGGATACCTGACATCTTCAGCCTCAACAGTTGCCCTCAGGATGGAGACCATGTTGGTCATGGTATTTCTCACCAGTCTGCAGCGAAGTTCCTTTGACAGAATGCAGCCCCCCTCTCTCCCAATGTGCTTCATTTCGAAATAATGCTTGCGAACTTGCTCCAACTCGGTGTCTGTGTAGATTACATACACGGGGCTGGGTAGCTGTAAAACTTTCTTGGGAGTTGCTCGTTTCTTGGGAGTTGCTCCTTTCAGAGGGGTGGCTCCTTGGAGGTTTGTTTGGGGTGGCTCATTCAAAGGGGATGCAGATCTTCCGTCACTAAGACTTTGTGGGTGTCCGGAGTTTGAGGCCTGCTCCTGTGAATATGTAAAGTCAAAGTTATCTATAAGAGACATTTCACTCATAAATCCATGTCAGATGCTTTCCGACCTCAAAGTTTATCTAATGCTAATGAGTCCAATTCCCATGCCTTCAGTTGTGTAGATCCAGCTACCTGCGTCAACCCCAAATGAATAGAAATGATGAGCACAAAAATAAAATCGTGTTTGGATTGGATAGTGCATCAATTGTATAGTGCACATCGTTCCCATTAATTTGAGGTTGAGGATTATACTTGGCTACACAGCCGATGACAAGGGACTTGGATCCATTATCCAAAAATAGAAAAGAATATCGCACACTTGAATGACCACGACCGACCTTAGATACAAATCTTGATTTTTAATTTCATAGTGAAAAATGGAACAAACGATGCTTTTCGCATCTGCTTCATCAGGTTCACTCTTACACCTTTTTGTTTTGGACTTGGATCCATTTTGACATTAAACTACCTTTAAGGTCCATAAGCATCAAACAAATTTCAAGTGAAATGTCCTACTAAGGGGCAATGCACCAGTAATTACAGGGTATTATAAGCACATTTAAAGAATCAAGTCCACAACAATACGCATATATAGGAAATTAGAGTTGAATTTATCAAAGCACATCTTGATACTGTTAACCTAGCATCAGTTTTGTCATATTTCACATGTCCTGTTCCAAGCCATATTTGTGAAATTGCCAACTCCAAATACAATTTTTGCTGTGCCAACCATTGGGCTGGCATTAAGACATTAGCCAATCTAGGATGACCAGTCTTTACAAGAAAAAAAGAGCTACTATATAAATACAAAGATCTGGATCTACTTTGAGTTGTACCTAGATAAACTGCTGCCTTACCTCAGGATGAATCATTTGCCAGATACTTCTTCTCCTCAGAAAGTGCTGAGGGCCCGGAAAAAGATCGCTTATATCATCACGCGACAGGGTGTGCAACAAGCCTTCACTAATGTTTGCAGCTGTTAGTACAAAACAGTAGAGCTAAACTTACACATAAAGTAATAACAAAATGCGATAATGAACACATGACACTAGATGGCGCCAATTCAGAGCTGTAACCCTGCTTCACAACTAGCTAGCACAACTACGCAAGATTAGCAGTCCTAATGCTACCTCTACATGTCATATATAAACAAGAAGCACATAGCTAGATTAACTTGAAGGCATCACCACGGGTATAATTACCAAATGCCGAGTCAGACATACGAAACATGTAAATTTGGAATTTTTTTAAAGACTCGTGATCTCTTAAGTAAATATCAAAATCAAACTATTAACAGTTTATATAAACGAGAATGCATTGTACTGTTCAGAAAAGAAAAGACATTGCAGCGAGTTTATTTTTTAAAAATACATTTTCGATGTTAGAAGCCATAATGACAGAAAAGCGGGTCACCGTTCGCCCCGCCCATTTTCTGACATCACCGCCCGTCCTTCATAGGGTTCAACGCCGTAACGTTTACTACATAAAGTCAACGTAACGTTTACTACATCATATCTTACAATCCGCCAAGCCGATTGGCTAAATATTTAATAACGATTTTACTGTCACCTTAAACAACAAATCATGTCAATCTTTACGATGGCCCTGGTTGATTTAGATTTAAAAATATCCAAGTGCTGAAGCAAATGTTCATTTTTTCACATTTCTAAATGACCCACAAAGAGCGGACCAGATGGAAAAGTTTAGACGATTTGCTTTTTAGTGAACACGCAAAACTAATTCAAATTTGAGGCATGATTTGCGGAATTAAGATTAAAAAATATTATACCGTGGCCACGCAGCAGTAGCTGACGCCATTTCGAGCTGCCACCACAGCCATTTTTGTCTGACGCGGTGTTTTGAGATCAATATGTATTAAATAAACAAGCAAAATAAAAAGCTAATTACACGTGGTATGATTTCTTCAATTACTATAGTTTACTGAAAAGTGTTTTTTTTTTCAAATTTGAGTGTATATTTTTTATTATTTTTTCCTGTTTCAAAATCCTTGAGTTGGTGATATTTTCTATATGGTCGTTCTTTAAGGGAGATCAAATAAATACCACGTCAAAATATGTGTATTGTGATTAATATTTATTGTCAAAGACAGAATGGGAAGTGCAGTGCGCCAGACATGAAAGGCCGTTACACAGCAACGTTAGCAAAGCCTGTGCTCATTTAGCTAACTGCACAGGGCACTACAGTTAGTGCTAGCTAATAAATCTTACCTTTTAAAATGGTAACTGTTGTGTCATCCAACTTCTTGAAAGTGCCCATCTCCGACGTCACTGATATCTAGGCGGAAAGATTAAAGTTAGATGAGGAGAAAGTGCTAGGTTACCTCCTTGACTGGTTGTTAGTGGTAGCTAGCTAGCTGAGTTTAACTAATAGCTAAATTTAAAAATAATTTAAAAATGAGTAGCTATAAAATACCTAATTTCTTATGCAAACTGAAGTTCAGTAACTATTTCTCTTTCACTCAAACACTTCTGACTTCGTCTTATGTCCCCTCGGTTCCAACGACTTTTTCAGTGACTGACTCTGCAGTTTTAACTGCGCATGTGAGAATGTGGGTAGCTAAAATTCAAACTACTGTAGTGAGGAGGTTCATCAATACATCACATTGAACATTTGTTTGCTCTGGGATGTATTTCATGAGATTTAATAACTACACAAAAGTAGATTCCCATCTTTATTTACAGTTTATTATGATAATTTAATTGAAAAATAATATATATATGCATTATACTGATTAGCTACTTAACCACCCTCCCCCACTTCGTGTCGGATGGTATAAGCCAAAAAGATCCGCGCGAGATCGAGAATAAGTCATTTTACTTCAGTGTGCAGCAGATTACATACAGTGTCTAGGGACAGTTCAAGAAGTTTTCCTTTCGAACTCGCTGATAGATTTTTTGGCTCAACACGCTAGATAATCGTTTGACAGCTGCAATGAGTTGGCAGTGCGTGATTTGCTTTGTATTTATGGCCCTGACTTTAAAGTCTCTTTTGAGCCACATCAATAGAGCACATGGTCGCTGTTCTAATTTTTGTGTCATTTGTGGTATCTATGGATGCACAGAAGAGTACAGGGTTTTCAACTCCTTTTACTATCATATAAAACGTACGCATGCCTTATATCTGTCAACTGGATGCCCACCAAGAAGCGGGACAACCAAGAGTTAACTGAGCAACCCGACAGAGATCCTTCTCAAATCGGACATGAGAACTTTGACACACCCATTTTTTCTGGTTGCACTACACGCAAACCGCAGACTACAAACCTTGTTCATCAGCCCGCCCTTGGAGTTGTTGTCTTTGAAGAGCCACGAGGATCAAATTCCACCGGCGACGCAGTTCTACCGGCTGGGGACAAGCAGCTGGACCCGGAGCAGCGGGATTCGGATTCGGTGACACAAGACACAGACATGGTAGGTAGCTAGCTAGCTAACTACTGTAGCTAATAATATCACATAAATGGATATGGCTTGATTAATGTAAAGCTTAGCAGTAAGTCTGTTAGGGTATTTTTCTCTTTTCCGCGACCACTTTTGTTTAGTTTTGCTTTCAATGGTTTTCAGCTTAGAAAAGATGAACATAACTAAGCTAGAAAAGCTAACTAGCTACAGTGTTGGTCTAAAACTGCCAATATTTAAAACTATTTAAAATTTGAAATATGACAAAACTGATGCTGATAACTGAGGTTAACAGTATCAAGATGTGCTTTGATAAATTCAACTCAAATTTCCTATATGCGTAAATATTTAAATATTTAAAATATTTAAAACTGCCAATACAGGAGGGGTGTCATGCATCATGTGAAGCGAATCTGACCAGACGTGCAACTGCCTTTGCCTTGAATATTCGGGAGAAATGCCATCTTTCACAGGTATTGTTTTTTTTAAGCATGAATTTGTATTAACTGGGGTTAATGTTGTGTCAGTCATTCCTCTGTGCATTATGTAGGCTTGGCCATATTATAGTAATAGTGAGCACTTTTAGTTTCAGAAGACTTAACACTGTTTTAAGTGGTCAGGTGTGTGTGTGTGGGGGTTGTTTGTGACTGACCTAATGTGATATATTCATCGTAATTCTCAATGTTTTCTGTTTTGTTTTTTACCATTATGTTTCAGAGGAGTGTCAACGACATCGTGTCTGGGGTGCAACAATATCAGGCTTCACTGGTGGATGTCCTGAAGAACCAAATGAAAAAGGTGTTCGAGAAGCATTCTGGGAGCATGGAGCAGTTACAAGCGGAGGCAATGGCAACATTTGACAATTTTACAGATCCTTTTCTCAGAATTGCCACTACATACATGCAGAACCACAGCATTCAGGAACTATTCAGCCAGGACGAGCCTGAAGAAATAGTAATTTCTCACACAGCATGCAGGGTAAAAAGTGGAAATTCAAGGGTTCTTGCAATCAAAAAGAAATGTTTTTACTACGTACCCTTACTCCAGAGTCTGGAACAGTTGTTTACTGACTCAAGGATTCTCTCCATGATAGCCATAGGGCCACAGAAGTGCAAGGATGGATTTTTGTACGACATAGTTGATGGAGAGCTTTTCAAGTCACACCCACTGTTCTCTGTCAGACCCAGTGCTTTGCAGTTGATTTTGTATACAGATGAAATTGAAATATGTAATCCCCTTGGATCACATGCTTCTAAAAACAAATTGTTAATGGTTTACTATACATTGGGAAATATAGATCCTAAATATAGGTCTAAGCTAGTTGCAATTAGACTTCTTGCCATGGCTAAAGCAAATTACCTTACTCAGTGTGGTGTTGACGTGATTTTGGAGAGAATACAGAAAGACTTAGATTTGTTGTATCATGGTGTAAAGATCCAGACTGTCAATGGTGAAATGGACATGTTTGGTGCATTGATCTCCGTTTGTGGTGACACTTTAGCCCAACAGGAGCTTGCTGGATTTAAGGAGGGAGTTGGGTTTGCGTACAGCAAATGCAGGCACTGCGAGTGTACATTTGAAGACATGCAGAGGTACTTTACTGAAAACAGTTTTGTCAGAAGGACACTTGACATACACGTCAGACAATGCTTTGAAATAGAGAAGGCCCGTACAGATTTTCTGAAAAATAGCCTTGTGACAGGGTGACTGGGCGGTGACGTCACGGCAGAAGCAGGTGCGAGGCTGGCATCCTTGGGCGGTGCACGACAGGACGGCAGCGGTCCCTCAGGAGGCGACGGCGGCAGCGGACCCTCGGGAGGTGACTGCAGGAGGGGAGCCAGGACCAGCGGTGGTGCTAGGGTTGGCCCTCTTGCTCTGCTCAGCAGCCTATGCAAGGGCAGCTGCAGACCGCCAGCCTCCTGTTCCGGTCCATCCTGTCGTGAAGGGAGAGGCAGCTCCTGCTCCTCTCCCTCAGGTGGTGGAGGCAGAGGCAGCTCCTGCTCCTCTCCCTCAGGTGGTGGTGGTGGAGGCAGAGGCAGCTCCTGCTCCTCTCCCTCAGGTGGTGGTGGTGGAGGCAGAGGCAGCTCCTGCTGCTCTCCCTCAGGTGGTGGTGGTGGAGGCAGAGGCAGCTCCTGCTGCTCTCCCTCAGGTGGTGGTGGTGGAGGCAGAGGCAGCTCCTGCTGCTCTGCTCCTGGCAAAGGCGGCAGGGGCTCCTCCCCTTCTGGCTGCGAAGGCGGCAGGGGCTCCTCCCCTTCTGGCTGCGAAGGCGGCAGGGGCTCCTCCCTCTGCTGGTGGTGATGGGCACAGCAGGTATTCCACTGGTGGGAGGGGGCAGTTAGCTGGGAAATGCCCCCACTCCCCACAGCAACAGAGTTGCACTCCCATGCTGTGGAGGAGGGCTTCCCAGCCAACCTCCTCCTGTGGCTGTAGCCCTGGTTCCACCTCCTCTTCCTGATGTGGAGTGTGGGAGCAGTCGGGTGACACATGGCCAACCTCGCCAACTTTAAAACACCACTCCTCCCCCCTCAAGCATGTCAGGCAGACTTGCTCCGGCTGCTGCTGCTGCTTCCTGCAGCTCCTCCTTTTTCCTCCCATCTTTCCTCTTCTTCCTCCCATCTTCCTTCCTCACTCTCCTTTTCTCCACACGCAAGTAAAAAAAATAAAAAAAACAAAAAAAAATTGCAGTACCCTCTTCTGCCTGAGTCCAGGAGGCACTGGTGATCCCACGCTGGACACCACGTGTGACAGGGTGACTGGGCGGTGACGTCACGGCAGAAGCAGGAAGGAAAAGAAACTGACACCAGGTACTGCAGTTTTCAAATAAAGAATCGGCTGGCTGCCGTTTTATTTTAATACAAAAATAAATCAAATGTTTTAACAAAAAGAAACTTGCTCACAGTGCGAAAATAAACCCCTTAATTAATTCGGGAGATGGCCACCTTCTGCACGAGTTTATTAATTATTCCTGGCAGAGGACGAGCACCAATCTCGCCTCTGCCAGAACACGTTTTAAAAATAAATAAACAAACCCTGCGGCGCTTCGCCGTCACAAATACATAAATAACAAAACATACGGCGCTCGCCGTCATCTATACATTTAACAAATACAATAATAATAATAATAATAATAATAATAATAATATACAAAATAACACGAGGGCGGAGGGGGAAAACCCCGCTCTAAAAATAAATAAACAAAACAATGTACAGGGCACCTCGCCCTGTTACAAGCCTCAAAACTACTTATGGGATTAATAGGAAAAGCAAACTTGTGGATTTTCCAGCCTTCGATCTTATACAACAAACACCACAAGATATTATGTGAAGTGCAATGACATCTCCAAGATAATATTTCACTGGAACGTACATACTGCTTTTGAAACTGAATGAGTAGTAGGATGTAAAATCTACTAGCTTTTCAGCATCTACCAACTCAGTTGCCTGGGCAAGGTTTGGGACGTCAACTTCATATGCTAGAAAATCTCTATTCAGGTGCAAGGTGTCATAGAGTTGATATTCAAAGCAATAGAATGATGAGTTTACCACTAGGATGTCTTGTATAAGTCAGAATTCAGGAACATTATAATTTACTTTGGTAACAATCAAAGACTTCTTGCATGTATACTTATTTCCATTTAGAACAAGCCACTTGACCGAAACAACATGTTGCATTTTGTCAACACCAACAAAGTCTCTCATTTTTCCCTGAACATGCTGTATATTTTTCACCTCCGAGACTGGGCCCAATTCCCTCTCACTTGTAAAAATGGGGTGCTGTGGGCCGTTCACATTTTGAGAACATTCAAACATCTGATTATGCTTCACTAATGATTTGCAGACATTTTTGAAGTTCAACTTTGAAGACCATTGCTTAAAAAAACAGTGTTTTGATTCATATGATATTTCATGTGGTCAAAAATGTGTTTTGTTGCTGTACAGTTGAACTTGTGTGATCATTACACACCAATGAATTATGTGCTGATCACACAATGTATTGACCTCAGACAATACTGGTCTGTGGTTTTTGTCAATTAATGTTAATGGTGATGCATACATGAATGCATACATATGCAACCATTCATATATTTCTGAATAAAAGCAGTTTGATTCATATCTGGATTATGATTTTTTTAAATTTAAATCTTAGTTAAGGTTGCTTATATTAAGATTATTACTTATAAGGTTGCTTATATTAAGAAATCACTACAAATCTTATTCTTAAAACAAGACTTAATATCTAGACCTCCTCAGTTGATTGTTGATTGCAGGTTTTCTCTCAAGAATATAGCTTGTTTCACTTATAAATTGCCCTGTAGTAAGATGTTATATCTAAGTGAGATAACATAAGACAGACATCCTTAAAACAAGTGAAATAGTCTTACACACTCGGTGCTTGATAAGTAAATAAATCTTAAAATAACAATGATAAGATTCTATTTTTTGCAGTGTAGCAATTATTTCTTACTTTTTTATTCTCTTCTCCACACCCGTTCTCCACTCACGAACACACAACCCTGACTGAGTGAAATGTGCATCTATATATACTGTTGTGCCAGGATTCAATTACTAATTAATTATTCACTTGAATCCCAGCACGTGAACTAATTTGTGCAACCCTGTGCCTAAATACAACTATATATTTTAAACACTCGTGCTCATTATCCACATTATATCCCATGTACCAACTACAATACACCAACATTTACACACTACATACAACATAAAACACAAAAATACACACAGGGGCAGGGCACATTGCCACATATCCCCCCCCCCCCCTTGTGCACAGCACACATGGCCTCAATGGCCACCTCCCCCCTTAAAATCCCCAAAGTCTTGCTCAAAGTCCCGGGCCAAGAACAGGGACTTTAAGGCTCCTCCAGCCCCAGCACATCCCCAGAGGTCAGCAACAAACCACCTCTAGGTGACGGCGAAGCAGAGCTGGTGGCGACCCCTGGTGATGGTAGCAGCGGACCCTCGGGAGGCGACAGCAGCAGCGGACCGACCCACGGTAGGCCAACTCGGGAGGGGAGCCCCTGGCCATGGAGGCGGCAGCGGGAGCTCCACTTCTCCCTCGTACCCTGCAACCCCAGGTGATGTGGAGCAGCAAGCAACCCCAGGCAATGCGGAGTAGGCATCCTTGGGCGAAGTGAGGCAGGCATCCCTGGGCGGTGACGTGAAGGCATCCCCAGGTGATGGCAAACTCAGCTGCAGCTCCTCTCCCTCAGGTGGTGGAGGTAGCTTCAACTCCTCCGGTGGTGGAGGTGGGAGCGGCAAGCTGTCCTCCCACGTTGGTGGAGGCGGAAGCAGCAGGTATTCACCCTCTGCTGGTGGAGGTTGCGGAGGCAGAGCAGCATGTAGACTCCTCCTGTTGCACTGGACTGGTGCGGCTCTCCCTCCATTGCAGGGGACTGGTGAGGCTCTCACTCACTTGCAGGGGACTGGTGTGTCTCTCCCTCTATTGCAGGGGACTGGTGCGGCTCTCCCTCTATTGCAGGGGACTGGTGAGACTCTCCCTCACTTGCAGGGGACTGGTGCGGCTCTCCCTCACTTGCAGGAGACTGGTGCGGCTCTCCCTCACTTGAAGGGGACAGGTGCGGCTCTCCCTCTGGCTCAGAAGGCAAAACCAGCAGGCATTCTTCCTCTGCTGGTGGAGATGGGGACAGCAGGCATTCTTCCTCTCCTGGTGGAGATGGGGACAGCAGGCATTCTTCTTCTGCTGGTGGAGATGGGGACAGCAGGCCTTCTTCCTCTGCTGGTGGAGATGGGGACAGCAGGCATTCTTCCTCTGCTGGTGGAGATGGGGACAGCAGGCATTCCTCCTCTGCTGGTGGAGATGGGGACAACAGACATTCTTCATCTGCTGGTGGAGATGGGGCAGCAGGCATTCTTCCTCTGCTGGTGGAGATGGGAAGAGCTGCCTCTCGGGTTTTGGATTCCCGGTCCCCGTCTGGGCTGGACACTCCACGGTCCCCCTCATCTGGGCGCTAGTTCCTCCTCTTCATACTGCGTGGGGCATATGGCTAAAGTGTGCCCATAAGCCCCACAGCCAGGGCACAACTCCGCCGCGAGGTTCCTCAACACGGCCCTTAGCTGACATTCCTCCTGCCAATCCTTCACCTCCTGGTACTTTCTTCCCATTTTATCTGTTTGTTTGTTTGTTTGTTTGTTTTTTTCCAAAAGGAGAGAAAAGACACACAAAAAAATCATCTGTACACAAAAACACACTTCTCCTGGTCTGACGCGTGGAGGCGCTGTTATCCCATGCAGGATAACATATGTCACAAGGCTGGCTGAGTGGTGATGTCAGACCCAGGAAAGGAAACACAGACAGGATGGTGAAATGGTAAAGGAATGGGCTGATACGGTGTTTAATATCCAGCAGACAGAAAATAAATAGTTACACTAAACAAAAACTAGACTAACACTAAACAAACAGTGGACGAACAGACAAACAAGTACAGTGCTGGTGCTTCCAGCACATTGTAGCAATTATTTCTTACTTTTTTTATTCTCCTCTCCACACCCGTTCTCCACTCACAGTCACAAAACCCCGAGTGAGTGAAACGTGCATCTATATATACTGTTGTGCCGGGATTCAATTACTAATTAATTATTCACTTGAATCCCAGCACGTTAACTAATTTGTGCAACCCCGTGCTCACATATTATTAAATACTTTAAATGCAATGAAGTGGTAGCGCAATCCCCGTGCCTAAATACAACTGTATATTTTAAACACTCGTGCTCATTATCCACATTATAACCCATGTACCAACTACAATACACCAACATTTACACACTACATACAACACAAAACACAAAAATACACACAGGGGTGGGCACATTTCCACAGGGTCTTATAATTATTATACCTAAATGTGTTGGTTATAAGTTTTATAAACAACATTGTAAAAGTAATATTTTAAAATAAGTATTCACTGTTAGCATTTTTAAAGAATTTAAGCTAGATAGATTTTTTAATATTGTTTAGTCTAGTATTTTTTTTTCTGAGAACCCATTTGGGTATTGATTTTAAACAATGCTCCAAAAATTCAAAGGTGTTTTTTTTTTTTTTTTTTTTACAGTTCCCTTCCCAGCACTGCTGTGCAAATGTGTGGAAAAGCTAAGAAACAGTTCTAGAAGTGTTGGTACAGTTCATGTGAAGTGTAAAGAAAGAGGACGCAGTGAGTCATAATACTGGGTAGTTGGTCCCTGTGCCAGCTCATTAAAAGTAGTTTTCTGTTTTTAACAATCTATTTCAAAAAGTATTATGAAAATGATAAAGAGAGAGAACAAACTTTGTTGTACTTCTGAGGTACCAGAAAATGTTCTGGGGTAAAGGAAGAACAGATAAATGAGTTGAAATGTAACACCTGTTTGACACTTGTTTTTTATATTTCTGCCTGTCTGTACACACGAATTATGTAACAGTGTTCACAGATCCTTTACTTTTATGTACCTGTGTGAAACTGGGTTCTACAGACAGCGTCAAAGACTAAGATATTAGACTTCAGTTGTTATTTTGCACTACATCTCGTATATTTCAGTGCTAGAGGGAAGCATCTTGTGTGTAGGTGGAGGGAGAGGGGGAGTCAAATTAGACATTTCTGCTACTGGGGCTTGTTCTAAAAAGGTTGTGAACCCCTGGATTAGATACACTATAGTCAGCACTTAGGAATGGCATGGAACCGGTGTCGTGTTTGGGTTAGGTTCAGATAGATGATTATTCAATACAGTAAGAGTGTCGCTCTACCTGGGGTATACCCTCTAGAGAAAGAGACAGAAATGACAGGAGATAAATAATTCCCTACCTTCCATTGGATATGTTTGTTTCTTTGCACATCCCCATGGCTTTCCTAGAGGGGACAGCTATAATAGATACCAATGGGTTCTTTGAGTTCCTGAGGGGAAAGAAAGCTGAGGAGTAAAGCACTTCTCAGGATGATACCGGTGGAAAGAACTGTGAAGGATGTTCTAACACTATGACCTACTTTCCAAATCCACTACTATTTAATATGTAATTTATATAAATACCAGACAAGGACATACAAAAAACCTGCCAAATCACTGTCAATTGACTGTGAGGCCACCGTGGGCAACATTGATTCAATGTGACAATTCTGCAAGGTGTTTGAAAGTGACTGCCTATTATCAGCTCTCTGTCACAGCTGGTTAGATCTTCAGTCTTGCTCATTGTGACTAAAACTGACAAGGGAGATATAGTGTTTATACATATTAGACAGGTCATGACACACATTATATTTGCATGACAAACTAATTAATTATATGAGGAACACCCTACCCTATCCTACCCTTTGTCCTAAATCTGTCTCCACCTAATTTCCAAATGGGTCTGCTTTGTGCTGTACTTAAAATAACGATTAGGGTTAACTTTGTCAGTTCCTTTTAAGATTTTAAATTCTTCAACCATTTCCAGCCTTATTGTGCTTCTCTCCATTCTTAAGGAACAAGTAACATTTCATTATTTACTCAATTTATTTTAAATTCTTTTTCCCAGATCTGCCTTCATATTGTTTAACTGTCGACTTTTCTCTCAGGGTTAACTGAATGAAGTTAGTCTAGATTGGCATGGGATTAAAAACCAGGTGTCCTCAGAGTTGGTCAAAAGCAGAGGATGTCTAGTAACCTCCCAGACGTGGATTAGTTTTCATCAAGGAAAGTCGGTAAATTCAAAATTAAATGCAATGTTGTGGCCAGAGAGGGTGCTTTTGTGCATGATTTGTAAACAATGAATCGGATGTAAATAACGTGTGCAAGATGGAGGAAGAATTTAGCATAAAAATTGAGCACCTTTTCATTTCATTGTACCATCTTTTCCAAAAGGCTACTGGCACCTTGACCATATCAAATAACCGCTTCGTCCCTTGAGTGATATGCATTTTCATACATATCTTAAAATGCATCCATATTGAGTCACCAACTGTTTTTTGCATTTATGTCCCAATTTGGATATGCTGAATTATTTAGAAAACATTTAGCTTCCCCTTTCCCCTCCATCCATTTTTATAGTTACCACATTAAATAGTTTACCAACTTTTGCTGTTTATTCTTCTCTAATTCATACTCTTTTACTCTTTTCCAATATCAAATACACTAGCAATCAAAGAAGAAAGTAATAATAAAAAATATTCAAATTTGTGCAGACAAGGAACTAACGGGTTAAGTGAATGCTACATTGAATTTCAAGTGGTTTCAATAACAGCTTGGAAACTAAATACAGTAAAACACTTTCTAGATACATGTAACACCTAATTAAAGATAGACACAATGAATAATACATAAGTACAAAACAAAACAGCAAAATGTGGTAACCTACATTGCACATGTTTCCTGTGTCTTCAAACACCTTCTGATAGAAATAAACAATGCAACCCATCTCAGAGTAAATTAATGTAAGGTGTGTGCATGGAAATTTTCAAACAAAGGAAAATTGGGAGCTGTATTTGGTGTAAGCGTCTCGTTAAGCATTAAGACTTAATTAATTCTCCAATACCAATCAAGTTCATACAATTTTAATTAACTTAACAATAAATATTCCGGATAACATAAAACAAAAAATAGCTACATGACATTTAACATTGTGGTAACAAATACTAACTTAAAAGTAGCCTATGTGTGTGGAAAATATTACAATTAAAATGATATATCAAGTATAAGGTGGCCATATGGCTCGGTGTTCAGTGGGACAGTTTGGGATAATTCAGGCTTTTCAACTCACAACCCAATAATAATAATAATAACAATAATAATAATAAACTTTATTTTGTATAGCGCCTTTAAAAGCAATCATCTCAGAGCGCTTCACAATTAATAATACAGCAATAAATAAACAGATTATACATAAAAAAGCACAAGGAAATAAAACAATCATAAAAATCATAAAAACGCCTTTCATGTGATAAGTGAATGATACCTGGGACAGGTGAAATGTACCAGAATGCCTTGGGTTGTGACTTGAAAAGTCTGAACTGTCCCAAACTGTCCCGGTGAACATGGAGCCATATGGTCACCTCATACAAGTATTGTCTCTTAAAGAAGAAGTGATAGTAAACAATCTGAGCGACAAATTTGTGAGTATTGGTAAATTGTTTGGTTGTGTATGCACGCAGCATTTACGTGGAGCTATTTGTACAAGCTGAGCGAGCAAGCATGTAAATCAACACAGATTATTATTATTTGTTTATTTAGCAGACGCCTTTATCCAAGGCGACTTACAGAGACTAGGGTGTGTGAACTATGCATCAGCTGCAGAGTCACTTACAATTACGTCTCACCCGAAAGACGGACCACAAAGAAGTTAAGCGACTTGCTCAGGGTCACACAATGAGTCAGTGGCTGAGTTGGGATTTGAACCGGGGACCTCTTGGTTACAAGCCCTTTTCTTTAACCACTGGGCCACACAGCCTGTAGGTTACTGTAAACTCCCATTTGTTGACCCGGACGGCTGGGGAATTGGCATCTGTGTCCAGGTGGCAGGAATTAACAAACCTGGAAGCCCTAATGTCCAGGTTTAAGTGAATCGCATAAGATACACCATCCTTCCTTTAATATTTTCTTTGACATACATTAGTTGCTTAGATTTCCACTATCTTATTAGAAATGTAATGTTTAGCACTGATCTGTACATTCTATTTTGTCTCCAGCATTTGAATAATTCTGGGGACAAAAAGCATATCCATGTGATGCATGACAGGGTCATGGCAAATGTCGCCTCCTTGCCAAATTTCACCCCCCACTGTAGTTGGAAACGAGTAACATGACAATTCAGTTTTGCGATTAAGTCACCAAAGTGAAAAGATCAAACATATTTTTATGCTTTTTATTGGTATTTAATTGTAATGTTTATACTTGTATTGCTTTTGTTATTTATCATCTCTGAATGCTTTATATTACATTGATCTGCATTTGATTAAATACATAACCTTTACAGTAAATACATAAAATATGGTTTAATTACAATATATAATGGGATGTGTGAATGTATACTATGTTTTACATATTTATCCGTAGCTCAGTTAATTGTAACACTGAAAAACCTGAACCAAATTTGAGTACATTTTGACTAATTTTGTCTCTTTCTACCAACATGCAACTGACAGTGCCGTTGTTTTGTAGTTAATGTTATAGATTTATTATAGGGGAATGAAATTTGCCACGATGTAACAGCTGTAAAATAATTCTGACCGTCACAAACTGGCTTTTCAGGCTCATAAATCCAGTGACTGTCTGGAAAAAATCTATTCAGTAATGTGATATTTTATAATGTGATAACTTGTAATGTAATATTTTATAATGTGATACTTTGTACTGTGATATTTTGTAACAAGTCTAAGTCACTCTGGATAATGGTGTCTGCTAAGAAATAGATAATAATAATAATAATAAACAAATAATCACATTTGGAGAATATTACTATTCCTTTAAAGAGGGGATGCTAATTCACAATTAAATTAAATACTTTCAATTAGGGATTCCCTAATTTCAACTTTTAGGGATTCCCAGCAGAAGTTATAAAAATTCTTCAAATGATCTTGAAAATGTACAAATTAAATAGGTGGTCATATTATATTGCATAGGCTAATCCACTAGCTCTTCACATCTGGAGACCTGAGACCACAGGTCAGGACTGAAATGTGGTTTAGATCAGTTGTCCAGGTAGCCAGGTTTTCAGGTTGTAATAGTTTGCAATTGAGGGGGATAAAACAGTGCATACTGTGTTTTTCACTGCTAAAATTATAAAACTTCAACATAATGAAACATGGGCCTGGTTCAGCTACCCAAGTGTGTCAGCTGGGGCATCTATTTGGGGTGATCCAGGGGCTTAGTAAGATTATGCTTCAGTATTGCTTTACAGAATCACCTTCCGATTCTCCTCAATGGCAATTATGCTTGAAATCTGCCCCAATCAAATGTATTTGGTTAAGGGAAATTACTAAAAGATAAATGAGCTATTGACTACGAGTAAAAATCTCCCATTAAATCTCCAATTAAAAAAGAAGACCTTAATACTGAAGTGGTAAATCAAGACCTCTTGTAACTTCTGTCTCAAAGTCAGCACTGGTTTAATGAAGTACAGTAGCTCATGCATAATAGAAGTCATTGATTTAAATAAAAACCTGTATTGATTAAGATAAAATGTCGATCTAGTAAGCTCGTGGGTATCCACTGCAGCTATTTCAAGGCTTCATTTGGGTGGACTTAGTCACACAGTACATTTGTTTGTAATGCTATTAAGTAAACATTTTATAGACTTAATAATTCTGTTGCCATTTGGAAACAATACAAACAGTAAAATACAGGTATATTTAACAAACCCTATGGCACAGTTTGTCTGGCATTTTCACATTTTCACTCCAAGGGGAGTTGATTACAAAATATCCCTGCATATATAATTGTCTCATCTTCAAATACATGCAAAATATTGTAAGAATGTACTATTAATGTAGAATAACTGGATCAGCGATTTGTTCTTCATTTTACCTTGTTGTTGGGAGGAAAAACACATCACCCAGGTGTTTTGCATTTTATTTCTTGTTGGAGGGCAGTGTATGTTGTCTGTTTCATGGTCCTGAACTGGTTTCATTTTTTTTCATTGGATTGTTTTAATATAACAGAATGTACATTGGTGCTAAGTAAGGGAGTCAAGTTTTGTACACATTTCAGATTTCAGGTCATATGACTGCTAAACACAGAAGAAGCTGCTAAATTAAATGATTACATTATTTGTTTGCTTTATTTATTTATTGTAGTCTATATTGACTGATAAACAGGCAGCATGGTTTAATAGATTGTATTTTGTGCCTGGGACATAATGTAAGGGCAATGCCATCTCTTTTTTTAATAGAACATTAAGACAATTATAGAATGAAACAGTTGAAATAGAGGCAGATGATGAAGCTGATTGTTAATACTGACCTCATTTTTAAACAAGTGGGGTAGGTTTGTGCAACAAGTCTCAGTGAGCCCATTCTCCTGTTCCAGAATAGCCATCCCTGTCACTCAAGTATTAACAAAAACAGCAATGATCTGGCTTTAATTTGCATTGTAGAGTGAGCCCTCTAAGTGGGAAGAATTTAAATTGCATGGTTGAGTCCCTACAGTATATATAATCTAAAAGCACATGATTCACTGCAGACATTGATCTTGTGCGCGTGACGGAGAAGATGTTGGGATTGTATTTACATCATACATATTAAAAGCAGAATGGTGGGAAATTGGAACGTGCAAGTGTTTCTAGAAAAGAAAGCAACACCTATTAATGGAGGGAGAGCAGAGGAATGGAATCCCGGGATTAACTGGAGAAAATGAAGCAAAGGAGTATCTTAAAATACCCTTAACCTCTGAGTCACTTCCTGTTATCTGTATATCACAGCTGCAGGGATAAATGATTTGTATCTGCACACATGGAAATCCAGTAGATTTCTTTTGTTTTCTTAGTCAAAACAAATGCGGGATAACAATTCAAAAGAGTGTACCCTTTTATATTTCAGAATGCATTCAAAATAATCACTTGATATGTATCTGCAAACAATTCCACTGTAATATGAAATAAAAATAATATACTACTCCAGGAGTATGATTATTTATAGGAAAATAAAGCTTATCTGAGGGTCTTGATCCATATCTCATTTTAATAATTTAAATAAGAATACATTACCCTTGATACATAGATACATTTTCCTGGGGTATCTGGCAAGATGTCTGTATGTGGCTATAATATAAATTATTCTTAAGACTGAGATAGGTTCCCCAGAAGGCTAATTTACTAACATTTCATGTCTTTTACCTGTGGAAGCAGAATTAAGTCCCATGAGTTAGCCACTCTGGATGGGTTGGTCACCTATAGAATTAGTGGTGCTTAAAGGTACGTAAATAATTCAAGATGCTCTGCCCATCTCTGTGATCTGTGTAAACTGGCGAGCTAGTAATCCAAATCATCCTATAAATTACTTACTTACAAATCATAAGTAATCCTTTATTTCCTTACCGGACAGCAAGTCAGTAGTATAGGATGAGGTAAAATCACAGACAGGTCTCAACATTGAAATGCTTTTCCGTTTTGTTACACCCCTTCTCCCCTGGCACACCCGACCCATGAGGGCTCAGTATGGTTCGGGTACAGGTGGTTCTTTGCTGGCAATTTGTCAGTAGCACAGCTTGGCTCTGCAGTGGAAAAATAACCCAGGCTCTGCTTAACTGCACTGTGAGGGCTCGGTACAGCCCCGGTGCAGCTCTGTTGTACAGTGGATAAGACACACTAGCGCTCACACTAACTCTACGTCAAAGGGGAGTCAAAGGGGAGTGGACAAGATTTAATGTGTCAGAGCCTAATTTCAATAAGTACAGTATAATTTTACTTACTGAGTATACTACCATTTATATTAATGATTAAGAAAAAGCACCAGTGCTCATTTTCATAAAATACACTGAAATGTTAATGCATTTAATAACATTGCTCCCTGGCCCTGGAAGCATCTTCATAAAGAGCATAAATCTTGGTATCTGTGCATGATTTCAAGCAGATATTGAATAATTATACAGTATAACAATCCACAATTGGGACTAACTTGCCCCCTCTATCCATAAAACTAAAATCTTGGAAACTTGTGTGTGACCACTAATTCATTTTTTTTGTTTACTCCCATGTTACATCAAGTGGCTTTTACTTGTATTTACTTTTGAATTAATTATATTAATGATAAATATTAATAAGTGATAATTACATGTTATTCATTCTGAGAATTCATTTGTATTCTTTTCAATTTAAAGTTCCTGGGGGGACGACGACAAATAATACTAATAAAAAAAATTTAATTCCGAAATTTTGTTTTTTCCTCACAGTCTATAGAATTAGTATGTATAATTCAGGTTCAGTGCCTGTGATGTTTTATTCATGTCTGTTATTTTAGTTGTCTTTTTTTATCGTTGTAATTCGAGAGTTGTTCAAACACATGCTAATGGTCCCTCTCTCCAGAGAAGCATGATGCAATCCCCAAACTTATTCTCAAAGAATACAGAATATTGTATGTATATATATATATATATATATATATATATATATATATTGTAAAAGATCCGCCCTTCTCCGTGGTTCGTTGCCCCTTTAAAAACACGGACCCAACACACAAATGGATTTTTTTGAAGCTGCTTGCGCTTATTTTTAATTAACACAAAACAAAATAAACAAAACAAACACCTAGCTCTTCTTTGAGCAATAACTAAAACAAAACAGGAACCTAAATTAAACACAGGACAGCTAAGCTGTTTACCTGTAACAAACACACAGAACAGCACACACAAAAAGGACTCACTCTACCTTTTTTCTCTTTTAAATTACGGCTGTACCCACACACCAGCACAGTCGGGCTTCTACCCTCTTCAGCAGCAGCCCGAGCAGACTGACTGCTCTCCTTTTAAACCGGGCACCTGGCTCCAATTTTCAATAGTAGCCAGGTGCCGGTAATGATCAACAATAAAACAATAAAACAAAACAATTAAACAATTAACAAAACAAACACAAAATGTGCCTACGCACATGTTTTCCTCTAGGGAGGAATTAACCCCCTCCCTGCTGTCTCACACATCCCCCATGTCTTTTCAAGACATCGGCCATACAACGGCCACCTCCCTCCACCCTTAAAGACCACCCACCCTCAAGTCCACAAATGTCAATTTTCGCCCTCTTCCACGGGCGGGCTTGAGGGTGGGTTAATCCCTCCGGCGTTCCAGGAGGGACCCAGGACCGGCGAGGAGGGACCCAGGCGGCTTGTCCAGGGCGACCACAGCGCAGACCGGTGACCGGGAGCCAGGACTGACAGGCAGAGGCGTGCGCCTGTGGACCTGCGCAGCGACCTCTGGGATCCCAGGTGGAGCGCAGCACTAGGCAAGGGAGCGGAGCAATCAGCAGGGGAACGCTAGTGACCTCTGCCCTTGCGTAGCGGCGTCTGCCTCTTGCGCAGCGGCGTCTGGGATTCCAGGGGAGTGGAGTAAGGGACCAGGCAAACGACTGTGCCTGGCTGTACTGGCGACCTGGGAGCAAGGTCCAGCGCAGGGAGGTCTGGGCATTCCGCCAGGTGTCCACGATGACGGGACAGGGAACCTCCCTCAGCAACGCCGGACTCACTTGCACGGTTGGTTGTTCTAGAAGCGGCAGCTCCACCCCTCTGGCTCTCGGGATGGCAGTTCCACCCCTCTGGCTCTCGGGACGGAAGCTCCCACTTTTGCAGCAGTAGCTCCAGTTCGGTCGGCTCCGGCTCCTGTATGAACAACGGGGCCACGCCCAGCTCCTGCCTCTGCCTCTCCATTTTCTTCGTCTGCTCTTCCTGAGCAGCGGTGTTCTTACTGAACCTCTCTATTAAACCTTTAAAATCCATTTTTGGGTCATTAGGGCCCCCACTCGCTGCCACCATATGTAAAAGATCCGCCCTTCTCCAGCGGTTCGTTGCCCCTTTAAAACACGGACCCAACACACAAATGGATTTTTTTGAAGCTGATTCGCTATTTTTAATTAACACAAAACAAAATAAACAAAACAAACACCTAGCTCTTCTTTGAGCAATAACTAAAACAAAACAGGAACCTAAATTAAACACAGGACAGCTAAGCTGTTTACCTGTAACAAACACACAGAACAGCACACACAAAAAGGACTCACTCTACCTTTTTCTCTCTTTTAAATTACGGCTGTACCCACACACCAGCACAGTCGGGCTTCTACCCTCTTCAGCAGCCGCCGAGCAGACTGACTGCTCTCCTTTTAAACCGGGCACCTGGCTCCAATTTTCAATAGTAGCCAGGTGCCGGTAATGATCAACAATAAAACAATAAAACAAAACAATTAAACAATTAACAAAAACAAACACAAAATGTGCCTACGCACATGTTTTCCTCTAGGGAGGAATTAACCCCCTCCCTGCTGTCTCACAATATATATATATATATATATATATATATATATATATACAGTACTGTGCAAAAGTTTTAGGCAGGTGTGAAAAAATGCTGTAAAGTAAGAATGGCCCAAATCAGGCCTGGTTGTTAACCAAAGTACTCAAACAGCTGACCTTAATTATCCCTTAATTGGGTTGAGTTAACTAGGGGGGGCAATAACTTTTTCACACTTGAAGATTGCATGTTTGATTACCTTGCACACCAAACAAATGAAAGAAGCACCAAACTTTGGTGTCATTTTTCCTCTGAGACTCCCTCTATATACTACTACAACCCACAAAGTAATCTGACCAAATACAATGTGAAAAACGTAGAAAATCAGACTGGGCAAATACTTTTTCACGGTAGTGTATATATATATATATATATATATACTGTATATATATATACAGTATATATATATATATATATATATATATATATATATATATATATATTCTCAGGCTAGTTAGCTTCAATGATGGAATATAACCTGGCCGAAGATGGCTTTTAGTGAAAGCCCTGAAGTGAACTGAGCGTGGTAACCATTTTTGAAGGTCACATAATAGTGGGTTCTATACTGTGTTGTGGAATGCTTTAAGAGTAAACACATTCCCAATAACTGTCATCTTAAAATACTTATTGTTTTCTGCAGGGGATGGCAGATGAAACCCTCATGGACAGTGTTATAGTGGAGGTGTTCATAAATGTGCAATAAGGCCCGACAGGCCGTCCGTATACGTCGAATATACGGACGCCCTGGGGGCGTTGTGAGGCACGAGACAAAGTCAACGTACACAGATGCCTTGAAGGGCCTTACTGCATTTATAATCTAGGTCAAACAGTGGATTTAAAGAAAAAAAAGTTTAGAGCAATTTGTATTTTTGTGTTTTTCTGTATCATTTACAAACTGCTAAAAATACATTATTTTAAGTGAAAAAGTTATTTTTTTGCTATCTTCCAGTTCATTTAATTGTTCTTCATCCAAATCGGCATGTCTACTTACTACTTTGGGATTTTTTGCAGGTAATTGGTCACTCAGTTTCATAGTTACAGCTGTACATCTGTAACTGTAAAAGCAAGATGGCTACCATCCAATACTTTAAATTCTGTGAGGCAGCTCAGTGATTTAGAATATGTGACAAGGCTCCAACTGTCCGTATCCATCCAATATACGGACAGCTGGAACCTTGCTCGACCAATCACATTGCTTGTTTCACGTTCCATTGCCAGCCCTTGATTATAAATTCCTATATACATACAGTATGTTACTCTACATATTTCATATATCTGGAAAACTGCTTATCCAATTGTGAAAACACTTGATATTAAGATTATTTAGCATTCAGAGTATTAGATTCTATAGTTATATAGGGGTGTGACTATCCATACATTTGTTCATGTATATGTCAAATTTGTTCATATTTATAAACAAAAAAACACGTATTAAATTGTAATGATACATGGTATTAACATTATTTAGCAGATGTTTTTAAGAGTATCATATTGTGTCATTACATGCACCATACGTTTTTGGACAAATTACCAATGCTGTCTTTAGATTGCCTACCTTTTTCAGACCTACTGCTGGAAGAGAGAACTGGTCAGACTAGAAGCAGTTAGAAACACACATCCACTCCTTCACAAGAACATGTAAATTGGTCTCAAATGGGAACATTGGCAGTACATGGGTTAACACATTGATTGTCTATTATGAGCCAAGGAATATTCAATATTCTCTGTAGTGGTTTAGAAAGACAATGGGCCCTATTTAGCAAATATGTGCACAGCTAGCGAACCGCCGTGGTAGCACACGAAAATGTGATTTAGCAGTCAAGTCTCATGTGTGGGCTAACGCATAGCAAATAGTGAATCATACGCCCAGCCAATCGAAGTACAGTGGGGGAGTAAGGTTACAACGAATAAGGATTCAACTTTCCCTTTTTAACAATTTAAATGTCCAGCTGCCCAAGTGAGGAGGATTTTTTTTAGCAGCCTGGAGTTGGAGAGTGAATACTTATGAAATAAGAAAGGTTATATATAAGGCTTTGTCTGACCTGCCTGTGTTAATTAAATCTACACTGGTGTGCAGATTTAATTAACACAGGCCCTGACACTCGGGTACCAATAATGGTAATCCTAGCACCGGATTTAATAAAGAAAAGAAAACAAAACAAAGCTAAAGATAAAAATTTCCAGCACAATGCGAGCGCTAGCCTCACTAAAAGAGACGCCCCGCTCCAGGAACCTACTACACTATGGAAACCCTATCTACACACTGTTTGGGATCAACCTCCCCTAAACTAGCTTACTTCTGGGCTCCCGGAGTCCTGGCATCCTTACTGTGACTCCTGCCTCTTCAAATGGCTTCAGCTGGGCAATGCCTTCACATGCACCATCTTGCAGTTGAAGGGTTCCGTTATAGTTAATCCTGCGGAGCGGACACTCTCGCTGTCAACAAGCACGAGCTTTCGCTCAGTGCCAGTCTGTGTAGCAATGGCCATGCAGTAGCCTCGAGCTGTGGCGCAGGTGCTTTTTGAGCTCGGCGCCGCCTCCCTGGGCACGCCCCCCAGCCAATACGGACCTCTCGATCAGCTCATCACCAGATGAGCCTAACTGCTGAATTGGTTGCCCAGCAACACTTCTTCTGTTCTGCGTCCCAGTTGCACACATTTGCGCAGGAACCAGCGACAGGGCTCTCCCTATCACACTTGTTTTTAACAAATTTGGGTGAGAAAAATCTGTTTATGCATGCCAACATATTTAGTGAACAAGGGATTTTGTTGAGTGTAAAATGATTAGTTATTCAGTCATTCCACGGTACCATGGTTATGGTCTGCAGCAGCAATGGCTGGATGAAACTCCATTGTGTTAATTTGTATGATTAGTTTGTGGGTACCAATCATAGTCTTACAATGGTACATCACTGCTTACTAGGTTCATTGTTCATGGTTTCACCATGAAAAACATGGTGTAACATGATTGGAACATGATACAAATATCAGGGTTTCTAGAAAATGGATACATAGGTTACCACTCCACTGTGAGATGGCTTGCTCATTAAAAAATATGAATTTATATGTATTTTCCTGTTAATCGCCAGAATTTGTTTTCTCCAAGCACCAATTTTTTTTAGACATTTTTATGATAATTTAGACTGCTGGAGAACAGAAGAAGCCAAGGGAAACTTTCCTGACAGAGATCCAGACCAGGAATATAACTGCAGAGATGAAGAGGCTCCAAGCCCTTTGAAATGTTGAAGGCAGTGCAGGCTAATTGCTAATTGCCCAGTCCCTTAAAGCTGGTCTCTGCCTGGGCTAAAACACAATTAGGAAGAAGAGGTGTGATGAATGCGTAATTTCCCTCAAACAGGTCTCAGCCGGAGAAGATTTGAGTAGGCATGAGGAAATGGTTTAAGTGATCCTCTGGCTACACCGGCACTAATTGGTGCAGGGCCAGAGGCAGTAGTGACTTGAAATATGGTTACTTAGAAATACTGAAATTAAACTGAAGCATGGCTATGTAAAAAGGGATAGATACAATAGCTATGCAGTGGGAGAAGTCTATTACAGGGGTTACCAGGGAAGGACTGACACTTGCCTTTGGCCTTACATACACTATGGGAGTAAATGATCAAACGGCAGCTTCCTAATGCACAGTGTTGCCATTTAAAAGTACTCTCTGATGGATTTTCATATAAACCACCAATGTCACGGGCCCCCCATGAACTTCAAAATCAAAATTGCCACAGAACATTTTAAATCTAACCTGTTGTTAAGATGTCACCAATGGGGACCTAAAAATAAAGGGATTGACATACTGAAGCATTTTAAGTGTATTT
The DNA here is from genome assembly GCA_030684275.1 of Acipenser oxyrinchus oxyrinchus. NCBI lineage: Eukaryota > Metazoa > Chordata > Actinopteri > Acipenseriformes > Acipenseridae > Acipenser > Acipenser oxyrinchus. The sequence continues at coordinate 26,695,806 of CM060258.1, forward strand.
AATAATCTGGCAGTCAAATTCTGAAACCGCCATGGGTGAGTGCTAGAAGGGTGCAGCAAAGCTGACGTTAATGCTGATTTACAGTGCTTTATGTAAGTTGAACACAAAGGCTTGTATCCAGGCTTCAGAGTTTTCAAGGACATGCCTGATTGGAATTAGCACTCCTACACTGTGACAAGTTTTTACAGAATTTCAAATTCAGAGTTTCAAGAAAGAGGGAGCTTGTCATTCAGTCAACAGTATGGAGCCTGTCACTTATGAAGTTTGTATTTTTAATAAACTTAGAGACATTCAGTTCTTATTGATGTGTTTCATGTTTTAAGTTTTAATAACATTACTTTCAATTTTGCATTTAGTTTTATTTCCTTCACTTCTCGAAGGCGTGTAGGAGCCTTTGCACACGTTCTGCTTCCATCCAGGGCAGCTGGCAACTGGAGTGAAAGCATTTAACCCTTTGCGGTCCATTTATTAATTGTGCGTCAGGCTCGCCAGGTCTAATTTATTTTCACACGCGCAGTTAATTTTAGACGCGCTGTTTAAAAGTATTTTTTCCACAGTCAAACGGGTTTAAATGGCCCTGCATATCAACAAAGCACTCACTAGGCATCTCCAGCCCCGCCCCACCCTTTCGTTCGCTATCGCTTTCACATATGCTAACAAATAAATAATAATAATAATAATAATAGTCGTACATACCGATCAATCATCTCCTGATGACTCGTTTTATCACCAAACTCCTCAATAATGCAATCCAAGTCATTATTTTATTGCTGTAACATCTCGAAAAAGCTCTGCAAATGTCCGTGATAGTCTCTGTGCGCTGATACAGTAACACCCAGCTTGTTTCCTTATGACCGCCCCATCTGATGCCATGGGTAAGTATGACGATTCATGAGATCCGCCTTTTTTTTTAATTTATTTTTTTTATCGGCTTGTCTCGGCTCCTTTCGCTCCCACTCGGCCATTGAATGGTTTTCTCGGCTTTTTCCGTAGAAAAAACGACTTTTTTGCGTTTTTTGGATGATGTTGGACAGGGTCCGACAAAGGACCTGATAGGAATAATTGCAATGTCGGACCCAGTCCGACAATGGACCGCAAAGGGTTAAAGAGAGCAAACATTTTACAGGTTTCAGTGATTTGGTCCAAGATTATATTTTGTGAGGATCCAATAGAACTTCCAGGCAAGAATTTGAAATCAGTCCTAGACTTATAGCAACATATCCAAATTAATACAGAATAGCACTTTTAGGCGGGAATATAAACTACAGTATTTTACAAATAAGGATAATAACATCAAAGTCTGTTTAGACATATTTATTAACAATATCTTGCTAAATGCTTTCAGCCAACATATAATTTGCATTTCTATTTATTTGCATTGAAGCATTCTGACAGACACCTGTGCTTCTAACATATACATGGGAATCAACAGGACAAGCAACCAATGCAGAGGAGAACACTGGGAAACTCGATCTTGTTTGAACGAGCAGTTCTAGAGCTGAAGCATGGCCTTTAGCACCGCAAAATATACATATACATTATTACCATATACATTATTATTGCCTGAAAACAGAATTTGTAGGGTTGTTACAGCAAGAAACCTTCAGGAAAAATGTATATGAATCTTCTGACTTAATCTTGTGCAGTGCAAGAATCTACAGAATCTGGCATATCCTCCTGGTGATGTGAAATGTGTATTTCATGTCTGGTTTTGATGGTGATGGGCCATGTGAAGTTCAGTCTGAATAAGGCTGTTTCAGTTTACTAGTGTTGTGCATCTGCTGTATAAATCTGGGTACAACCCATTACACGTTGAAACAAGACAGTCTCATGCGAAATGTGCTCTTAACCATGTTGATGGAAAAGGTTCTATATCCAAGATACAGATCTATTCATAGTTCTAGCTCATGCATCTTTAATTGAAGTGGAAATGCCAAAGTGGAACCTTAACCACACTAATCAAATAATGGTTAAGTTAGGAACTAGGAATGTGTTTTGTTTGCTACAAAAGTTGAATTTATAGATGTTCTCTGTCTTTCATTCTGTATGTATTTAATATATATATATACTGTATATATATATATATATATATATATATATATATATATATATATATATATATATAACCACGTGTCTGTTATTGATTACATTTGCTGTCTTCATTATTAAGATAATACGGCAATCAATGAAGGCTCTCTGCATGTCACACTTACATTTTTACAAATTCAGAAAAACTTGTGATGAAACTTGGTCTGGACATTCTTTAACTGCAATCTGGCCCTTCCTTTTCGAACAGCTGTTCTAACTCAAAAAACGGTAGTTAAAAAACATCAGAGATTATAACATTGAAAAAAGTACCATTCGTACTTTTTTCTTCATCTAAGTCAAAGTTTGTGACAGTGTTGTACCCCACATTGACTGGTTGATTAGTAAATCTCATGATATCCTTAGATTACTGTTTGCTCTTCAGATGTATACAAATGGGTTTACTTGAGCTAGGCATCTCTCAAGTACAGTGGTATCTAAAATATTCATCCCATTTCTAGGAATGATGGAAAAAGGCAAAAGGTTATGACAGACAAGACATTGACTAAATAATCTATAGCCCCTTTCACACTGGCACTTCTACCTGGGTCTGGACCTGTGTTCTGGCTACCCGGGTCACAATCCCGCGTAGTGTGAAACCATGTACCTGGGTTGTGGGTTGACACACTTTGACTCGGATTGAGCGAGACAAAATGCATGACGGCCAACGAAATAACAAACAGCCATACCTGCGTGAAGGTTTCACTTCTGCAAGGAACATTTTTGTTTATTCTGTTTAGCCATATTTGTATTGCTTAAGACACACCATGCGCCAGATTGCAGTGGGGGTGAAAAAATATTTGCTCTAGTCAACATTTGGGCCAACGGTTCAATCCAGAGAAGCTTGAATGGACGCGTCTGTAACAAGTTGCTTCTGGGGCATTGATACGCGTATTGTTTACTTGCGTCTGTCACCCAGGTCAACCCTGCTTTATCAAAAGCAGTGTGAAATCGCGTAGCCGACCTGCATGACACCGGGTCCTAACTCGGGTAGGTTCCGACCCAGGTAGATCATGCCAGTGTGAAAGGGGCTTATGGTTTCCTACCTATGTATAATCATATAATTTCATTAACTTTAAGATGTGAAAAAGCATTTAATAAAATATAGAGTTAGGCAAACAGATGTGGATGTGGAGATTTCTGATGCCTTATCGGTAATGTTTCTAAATATTTTTGACAGCTGAAACCTAATTTCATTGGTTCCTTGCTGGGATGATCAAATTACCCCCAAAATATTTTTTTGTAATTGTGACGGCCAAGACATTGAATGTTGACAATTCAATTTCTGGGCAGCTTTTCTAACTTTGTTCAGAATGCCTACAGGATACAGGGTGGTGGGGTACACAGTAACATCAATGAGTCACAGAGGAACGAGTTCCCGCGGTGGTTTTTTGTTTCCTAGCAAATTGATTAGACTTGTGCTGCCCATGCAGAACCAACATGTTTTCTGTTTCATATTTCATAAAAACACTTTTTTCTTTTAAACCACTGCAGTTACTAAGACTAAGACACTACCTGAGGCACTGCAGTGTTTTGATTTGATTTTCTCTGCACGACTGGCTGGTTTTTGTTTTTTTATTCCAATGAGCATGCCATTCATTTATTTATAATATCCACATGTGTAGGATATATCCTTTCTTATTGCTTCTTGCATTGTTGCTACAGACTAAAGTTGCTACTTTAAAAATGAGTTTAAATGGAATAGTGATCTTGAACAGGGAGCTATCCCTTGACAACACACTTTCCTGCTGCATAGGAGGTTACATTATTCTCATTCTCTATAGAGACTTGCTAATATTACCACGAGACATGAAGCCTGTGGGGAGAATACAGCAGCCTTGAAATGTCAAAAATTCAGTAGTCCCAACTGGGGATTATGCTGTTTCCTGTTTTTTTTTATTATAATATAACAAAAACAAATCTCATACTCCACTTTCAAAAGACAACACATTTATAACAGGTCTCAGCGTCTGCTAAATAAACAAATAATAATGATAATAATAATAATAATAATAATAATAATAATAATAATAATAATAATAATAATAATAATTTGCAGGGCAGGTATCCATTTCCAGATTAAATACCATTCTAGTAATGATAATCTATAATAATTTCAGTTGACCTCTCTTTGGTATAACTCCTACTTGAGTGGCAGCATTATCATTATACTGTAATAAAGAAGAATTAAAGAATGGTAAACTATTTAATAAATGAAAATGAGCGAATAGCAATTAGAAGCACATGAATATATTTTATTGACAAAGTTTTTTTTAAATAACAGATCAAAAAGAAACAGCAGCCAAACTGTTTGTTTTTCTTTCATGACATATTGCTTTGAAGATTCTTTTAAAAGCACAACACTCAGCCAGAGAGTACAATGTCATTTGACAAAAGCCATGCAGCTTCATTGTAAATAGCAGACCTTGAAAACAATGTTGGATTTGCTGTTATCAAGAGTTAACTCATTCATCTATTGACTTATTGAGTTGTGCACACACAGAACGATAAGGAAATGTTCCAAAATGTTCTTTCAAAAACGTAAAGGCTCAATTGCACTTCTAGTGGACTAACTTGGGGACCAGACAAGTGTACTAGCCCTGATAAGCACTAATCTGGGACTACCTAATGTTGGGAAAGGTTGTCCATGATAAGTGCTAATCGGGGTCTGTGAAACCAGCCATGAATTAGTTCCAATTGCAGCAAACCAATCAGATAATCTGAATAGGTGCAACAAGTTAAATCGTGAAAACCAACTCGTTAACCAATATAAATGAAATACACTCTTAGACAATTTATGAAAAATGCATTGTGCACAAAATTATAAACCTGATTTATTTTCAATAGCATAAAGAGTAAACATCTTCATTGTTGAAAAAAAGATAGACATTATTGAGTCACTGAACTGCTGACAGTCCTTAGTCGGGTCTTACTGAAGTTTTATGAGAAAATCAAAAGGAAATTGATTTTATATCAAATGGATAAAACAAAGATTAGGTGATAACAAATTATTAAATGTATATTACTTGTCTTTTTATCTTGATTAGTATCTTGTGTGCAAATTGAAAATGGTGGTAAATAATTTAATGTTTCACAATTAACACATTTCTTTCTGTTTTAATTAATAACAGGTGCCTTAAACATGTTAAAGGGAACTGCATGGGATTTGAGTATCTGCACACCCCTACTATCAATGAAGCCAAAAAAAAGATAAAAAACGGCATTGAAAAGCATCACGTCAATGTTCAATTCCATCGTTCTCTATATGCAACTCTTTCACTGGATACAATAAAAAAAAACATAAGAAGGATATGCATCACACTTGGGAAATACCATCCTACATTATGTTTGAATCACACATTTGTGCAAATAACAGTTCCTACTTTAATGGAATCAAATCTGTCTGTTCATCTGAGAAGGTACAATATATTCCCGAACAAACAGATTTGCCAGTGCTCTTTCCTGCTTTCAACAAAACCGTATTGATTACCATCAGAGATGGTGGAGCCCAGCCCTGACCATGGCAGTGAATAAACCTCAGCTGGGCCTGGTCCAGTCTAGATAAGATCTTTTTTTGCAGCAGTCAGTCCAATTAATAGCAGTTTGAGTACTCTTCCCTAGGACTGTGAATTCCAAGAATGCTGGCAACTCTAAAGTATAATATATTCATTGCTGTGGAAAATTTTAGCCTTCCTTGCCCACCACCAGAAAACTCAGATTTAAGGTTCAAGTTCCACGATCAAAGTGCAGTGGTTTTCTTTAACTTTGCTGACTGGGGGGAGGAGGAAGATGTTGTTTTGTCGTAGTCTTCATCAGCGATAAGTAAGCGGAGTGTAGCCAGCACTAGTGTGTATCTTTTTAAAAACAAATGTGAACCTTTTCCTATAAAAAAAAAGAATTACAAGAAAACTAAAATTGTTTATGCTTCATGCTCTTGAAATGATCGAATCACCAGACGTTTAATTTTCATTTTCATTAACAGTTCAGGCAGCAGAAAAAAGAAAACAACCCTTCAATTATTCAACTATGAACATGTAAGAAGGTTAACAGGTATTAGTAAGTATTTGTCACCCTTTCAATTAATTGAGATAGTAGTTCTCTAGAAAAGACACAAGTTAGGATAAAGGTCCACACACAACATTCTTTAAATTTGGTAGTGGTCTTGTTCACAACAAAACTGCACCTACACAATAACCACAGCGATCACTTTATAAGGTTAATTGTCTTCTGTAATTGCTCAGTGAGTAAGATTAATAAATTCACAACAGTCATGCTATAATGAATACAATCTTAAATAAATACAAGTTAAATATAACAGAATCAATGCAATAAATAATACTAGATACATTATATGCAATATTAAATAACAGAACAGACAGAGAAATGGTAATTGCAGATGGATCAGCAGTTTATATAGTACAGTATAGTATATAGTACTTTGCAATAAAAAATAACAGAACAAACAAAAAATAAAAAAAACAGTGTAAACAAAACATACAGACACCAAATAGCATCGTAGATACAGCGTCAGTCATAATGTTCACAACATGGGAAAAAAAGAAAAAAAACAGTCTCACCTTTTTCTCACTCTATTTGTAGTACTTTTGTGTTATGTTAGTTTTCTTTTAGCCAGAGAAATTCTCGTTCCAAATGCAAATAACCTAATTAATTTTAAAACACAAGACTTAAATATTTCTGTCCGACTTCCAATTTGGCCTTGCACAACAACTGATATCGTACAGCTTTTTTAAAACTGGGATTCCACTGACTTTTTAGGATGTGTTACAGCACTGCATGTGCAGCCTGCCTCATTTGGCCACATTTTTAAAATAAAAAAGCACGAAAAGATTCAAACCAGACGTAGCATTACACAAAAAATTAATAATAATAAAAACATTCCAAAACATTCCGTAAGAAAGCGCTGTGTACTATCCTTCTATTATATGCTAAACATGTTACTGCATATATTGTATATATATATATATACAGTATATATATATAATAGACGTATTATACACGTTCTTACCGTATTATTATTATTATTATTATTATTATTATTATTATTATTATTATTATTATTATTATTAGTCATTTAGCAGACACTTTTATCCAACGCGCAGAGACTAGGGGTATAGATATATAATATACAAGTTTTCCTACAGAACCGTAGCTTCCACAACTCTGATCCTTGTAGTCTACAAACGGAGCTAAGTCAGTACTTTAGGTTAAAAATACATATTATTTTTATAATAATAATAATAATAATAATAAGAAGAAGAAGAAGAAGAAGAAGAAGAAGAAGAAGAAGAAGAAATACCTGAATCCGAATCCCGCAGTGGCAGTGCAATGCTCTCGCCAGTAGTTCCTTTTCAATTCTAAGACGACCACCAAAGCATATTTATGGGATATGCCTGCCTATTGGTAGGTATTCATTGAGTTCTTTATATCAGAGCTGCCGATAGGCCCCTTCCTGGGTGACGTCCTCGGTCCCGCCTACCGAGGGATTAAACAATCAGCCCACGGAAGCCATGTTCTCTTTTTGCCTCTCACTGATGGTAAGGTAAGACCTCTGTGTTTACAACTGAGAGTATTTTGAAAGAGCTTTTCCGAGTTCCCATGCATTTGTGCTGAAAGCTGGCTTGCCGCTTTCCTGGAATCAGTGGTCTATAATAAAGCCTCTTCTCCTTTCTTTAGCAGCCTGGCATTGCCGTTAGCTGTCTGGCATTGCAGGCTGTATACGGACCCTAGGACAGCCCCTCTCGAAGCAGCGACTGTTGCACTGGATTGTGGACACAGTCTTGACTGTGTATGACAATGCTAGCTTGCCCCCACCTGGGCGGGTAGCTGCGCATTCTACCAGACGGTTGGCTACATCTTGGGCCCTCTTCAGAGGGGCCTCTCTGTCCAATATTTGTACTGTGGCTAGCTGGGCTACGCTGCATACTTTCTCCAAGTTATATCGCCTTAATGATCCTTCCTTGCCTTCATTAGGCACGAAGGTCCTTGAGGTTGCACACTCGCACCGCTAACCTTTCAGGAAACCAGGGTTACGGTAAGTAACCTAACGTTATATAATATATCTATTTTGTTCTTGTTGTTATTTATGAACTACTGTATCGGTAGTCCATACAATTTCAACAAATGTATCTGTGCTGTCCACTGCAAGTTGATGTAATACAGCCATGCTAATTTAACATATATTTTGGTACAAACATGACTTTTTTCCTTTGTAGGTACCCATGATAGGCGCTACTTAAAGCTAGTGTACAATGAATTGTACAATCGTATTGCTAAGTGACAGAGCAGTATAGGCTAAAGCAATAAGCTATCACATGTCCAAACACAAAGATAACAAAAGTATGTGTAAATAATGGCTTTGTTATTTATTTATGTATTTAAGGGTATTGTTTTTTATTTGTAGTAGCTTCAGTATTTTTTATAACTTTTCTGAAAAGACAACTATAAAACAGTCAAATCGCAATAATCTGAAACGCTGAATAAATGGTGTCACGTTAAAAAAAAAAATGTCCTATTTGTGCAGAAAAGCTTGCCAATAAAGGATTGCATGGCACGGCCTTCAGTTATAGTAGAAAGTTGAGCAAGGTTACGTCACAAACAAGATTTTCAGTGTTGAAGTCTCATAAGCATAATGTACGACTTCCTGACTTGTTTCCATGCAAATTTTTGCACAATGCTGAAGTTGGCTTCTTATTTGCCAGCTTCTTATTCGGCCGCTGAACTTGGCTTCTTATTCGCCAGCTTCTTATTTGGCCAGCTTTTTATTCGCATGCGTCAAATGTAATGCAAATTGAATAAGTCACTGGGGTTAAATAATTTTGGGCCACTTATTTCATAGTTGAAGGGATATTGTTGCTGTGGGGGTATATTTGGGTTTTATTTGGAGTATTAAGTTGAAGAATGAAAGTTTAGGTTCTCCTAGACTGGTTCACTATTCAAACAGTTTCCCTGTGATACAGTGTTGTAACCAACCAAGTTTCATGCTTCTACAGCAAATAACCTTCATGTAAAAGGTAGTGGGAAATCTGAACTACCCGAAGGGCAGTGAAATGACTGACTGAGGGGAACCCTGTTATCTCCAGATTCTTCCAGAAGGAGTCTGTTGCTCAGACCCCAATGTGTGAAGTGTCACTTCCTTGTGAAGCAGTCAAAAGTTTCCTTTCTAGCCTCCTTCCTTTATTGTTTCTTTTCTCCTTGCCTGAGGACTGGTGGATTCCTTGTGTTGTAGCTGATGACCTGAGAAATCAATCCCGTTCCTTCATGCTCTGTCTGACCTAGAATGAGATTTCAAGGGTAGAGTTTACTCCAGTGAACTGTCTGAGCACAAACAGCTGCAGGAATTGAGAAGCTTCAGTGGAGAGTAGGAAGGCGCCCAATGCTAGAAGGGTACATTGTAGGTTATGAGTAAAGTAAACAATAACCCATGAAGGGTGTTCAGTAAGACATTTCACTGGGTGCCTTCAACCAGCCAGAAATGCAGTAAGGTATGTCTGTATGTACCCCTAGAGTGGGTTAATGAGCTTATAAAACAGCATGTTTATTTTATAAAAAGAAAACAAACAAAAAAAACATTAAGTTTTTAAACTATATTTTGTCTTTAGAAGCTCAGTGTTTCCTTCATACAATAATCACGCTTATTCCTCCAAACATGCTGCCTGTGTCTCTTCGCAACACTGGTTTAACTTCTCCAGAAATCAGCTGAATCCAGACGGTCAGAGAGGCAGTCATGGAGAATGTCACATCCTGAAAACTTTTTACAGTTATAACTAGGGGTTCACATAACTGGTACGCAGGTACACATGCAGACTTCCATATTGTTTTTAAGACAAAAAGGCAGAACATTTCTAATAGGAAAGCATTTTTCATAAAGGCAGAGAAGGTGCTTACGCCTGGATTTTATCAAAGGTACACAGAAAATACCACATTATTATTATTATTTATTTCTTCGCAGGCACCCTTATCCAGGGAGACTTACAATTGTTACAATATATCACATTATTTTTATTTACAAACAATTACCCATTTATACAGTTGGGTTTTTACTGGAGCAATCTAGGTAAAGTATCTTGCTCAAGGGTACAGCAGCAGTGTCCCCGACCTGGGATTGAACCCACGACCCTCCAGTCAAGAGTCCAGAGCCCTAACCACTGCTCCACACTGTCTCTGGTAAAGGCATGGAAGACAATCTGCTTGTCCTTTGAACCTATGAAATACATCTTGCTGTCCTGAATCCGATACAGCACAAAGAGGCGACGTTTGCATTGATCTGTCGACACTAAAATGATGTATTTGGTCATCAAAGCCCCTACAGAGTCAAAAGGGTTTTGATTTAGATTAGAAGCTGTACATAAGTCCAAATTGCACATTGTTTGTAAGAGTTCTGATTGTAGTGTTATACCTGATAAGCCTTTCTATTTTCTGAAAATAGAAACTAACAAAAAAAAAATCTTTCCTGCTTTGCACTTTCATTTGCTACATGGGTCTGAAATTGGCAGTTTTCAAAGAAATATACATAGCAATCATGAATTTTCATTTTAAATCATGATACCTAGTATTAAACAATATTGCCTGCTACGACTTCACATCCTTAGTAGTTTCACCTCAGCAGTGTCTTCTGGGTCAAAGCACCTTGTGTTAATAGCCACCACACTGATTGTGTTAATTGCAGTGTTTACATTTTTTTTACATCTTAGAGATTATTTTCAGTAATTATCACCATCTAATGGGCTATTTAACATAATAGACCACAAAGTTTCATTGTTACTAACTTGCCATTTTGACTCCTATAGCAGCATGACAGTCCCTGCTGACTTAATGCCCCATTGTGGTGATTTGATTGGATTTGTAGTTTTAAAGTTATTTTGATTTTAATGCCTATTTTTGTGCCGTGCACATTCCAGTGTTTGAGAAAATATTAAGCTAAGATGTTATTTTTGTTCTGATTGGTTGTTTTGGAAATAGGCTTTTCAGCACACTAGGAGTAAATTTCCTGAACACCGGCCTTGTTGTATTGTTAAAGGTGTTGTTTTTAAGGGTTTAAAATTACATTTCTTCCTACTGCCATTTTACTGCTTCCCCATTGAATGCTACCCATGTCAGTATCTATGCTAAAAGCCTAACATGGATGCGGCTAAGTTATCTGAATTTTGTGAATTTTGTCAAGCTTAAACCATAATTATTTTTAAAACATTTTTTTTTGTATGAGTTTGAAACAGTTCTGCTCAGTCAAATATTTCCTCAGCTTAAAAGATGCTGAGTTTCTTTTGGATATCAACCTTTGGATGTAACACAATATTCCATTTGATTTCAGATAAAAGAGAGTTTCTGCTTTTGGTTTATCGTTGCAGTCTAAAGTGGACCCAGTGGAGATTCTTCTGGTCTTTATTTGTAGTTGTTTCTTCTAACACCCTCCATGAACAGTCCACTGATTTGTTCTGGAAAAATCATTTTTTAAACATATCTGCTGAATAACAGATGGAGGTATTTGTATAGTAGAAACCTGTTTGCTGCCTCTGAGGTCATCTCAAATGACATTTTCATTAATTTCTCTTTCTCTGTCTCCATCTATCCTTGCATTTACAAGGCACTTTCATCAATATATCTGATAAGATTGCCTGAATGAGTCAGTTATCCAATTAGTTTTTCTGATTCAGGTTAATTTGTCCCTCACTGACAAACACAAAGGGATTATGAATTGCAGCCCCTTTCACACTGGCATGCTCTACTCTGGTCGGACCCTACCCATGTCATGACCCGGTGTCATGCAGGTCGGTTATATGATTTCACACTGCTTTTTCAAGAAGCAGGGTCAACCTGGGTGACAGAAGCAAGTAAACAATGCGCATACACAATGCCCTGGAAGCAGCAACGTTAACATGACCACAGTTTCACCTGTTCAGGCTTTCAATGTCACCAGAAGCCCGAGATACTAGTATTACAGGCTTTTTATTGCACGCTTTGATGTACTTTATTTGTTATCAGTTGTAGCCGTTTACAAAAGTTTGAAAAAGTAGAACACTTGTATGAATTATAGAAAAAGAGAGAAGTATTCTGCTTTCTCTTTATTATTGTTTTCTAGTTTGAAATTGTTATGCTTCAGTTTTTCACTGTTTTCGCGTATTTGTGTTGTTATTATTTTCTGTGGATATACTCCAACAACAAGAAGGTAGGGGACGTCTTACATGCCTTCCCAGGAGCTGCCTGCGGTGGATGCATCTAGTAAACATACTAGCCTATACTGTCTGAAGGGAGAAAAAAATGTACTGTAACATTTGTCAGTTATTATGCAATTAAGCCTATATTTTTATGACACGTGATATTATTACATTTATACTGATTTAATCATTCTCCCATCAATGTAGGCCATTTCCAGTGCTGGTTTGTGAACGATGTGCCCAGTTCAGCCTTGTTAGTAATGCATTTTAAATGTAACGTCTTTAAATCGTCAGCATGCAGTTCATGTTCCTGACAACACACACAAAAAACTGACAGTCCTTGTCAGTTTTCTGCAAAACACACTTACTACAAATGCACCAAGTATTTGGAGCCTTCCTGGTTGGGTTTTCTCGGATTAGGCTGGTTGTAGACTCGTCCTTGTTAAACTGACAAAGTTAAACTAGGGTAGTCCAAGCTCAACGCTTCATATGAGTACCCATCTATTTGACTTCTTTCATCCATAATAATCGGTTAAATGCTGTCACAAATTATTGTGTTATCTGCAGCTATAGACTAGCAGTATTTGGAAATAGGGAAATCAACGACCCAACGTCATGTCCTGCGCGCAACATGAGAGCCCCAATGCATAGAAGCTGAACGTTGTTTTAATGCTTTTATATCGTAAATTGGCCAAACAGGTGCTTTAAATTGTGTCAAAAGTTTTCAGCCACATGTTTTCTATTGAAATGATTTTTATTCACTACTACTACAGTTACCCTTTAACTCTCCAAATATTTAGCTGGACCTCTAGGGAATTCTGGACATGCTGTTTGGTCCCTGGACAGCACCCCATTCTTGTATCGGTTGGTAACGAAAAAACTATTTATACGCATTTGGAGTTTTCATACAGAACACTACATTTTCTGTCTATATTACCACGGTAACCAACGCCTGTACTTTGAAACAACCAGGAAACTCTATTTGTCAACCTGCAAAATTTGTTTTATTAAAACCACCTAGACCAAAGTGTAAATGCTGGGGTCACCTCTGCACACCCTTCCAGGCCCAGCCATAGAGCAACAACCGACTGTACCGAGGTTTTTCTAAATGGGCAGCAGAACAGTCCTTCACAAGGCTGCTCATCCCTTCCGGCCAAAAGGGAAAGATAATTATGTTATTTATTGAATTCACTGTTAGGATTGTAATGTTGTTTCATTACTTGTGGTGATATTTGTTGTCTAAACATGTGTAGGTGATACTTGATGTTTAAGATGCTTCTGAAACTATTCTTCATATACAGTGCCGTGAAAATGTATTTGCCCCGTCTGATTTTCTGCATTTTTGCATATTTTTGACACTGAATGTTATCAGATCTTCAACCACAACCTAATATTAGATAAAAGGGAACCTGAGTGAAGAAATAACACAAACATTTGATACATATTTCATTTATTTATTAAAGAAAGTTATGCAACACCCAATACCCCTGTGTGAAAAAGTAAATCGCCCCCTTAGACTCAGTAACTGGTTACACCACCTTTAGCAGCAATAACTGCAACTAAATGCTTCCTGTAGTTATTGATTAGTCTCTCACAGAGCCGTGGAGGAATTTTGGCCCACATCTCCATGCAGAACTGCTTCAACTCAGTGACATTGGTGGATTTTTGAGCACGAACTGCTCGTTTCAGGTCCTGCCACAACATCTCAATGGGGTTTAGGTCTGGACAATGACTAGGCCATTCCAAAACTTAAAATTTCTTGTTCTTTAACCATTCTGATGTAGACTTGCTTGTGTGTTTCGGATCATTGTCTTGCTGCATGACCCAGCTGCGCTTCAGCTTCAGCTCACGGACGGATGGCCTGACATTCTCCTGGAGAATTCTCCAATACAGAGCAGAATTTATGGTTTCTTCAATGATAGCAAGGCGTCCAGGTCCTGATGCAGCAAAGCATCCCCAAACCATGACACTACTACCACCATGCTTGACCGTTGGTATGAGGTTCTTACTGTGGAATGCAGTGTTTGGTTTTCGCCATGTCGACCAAAAAGTTCCACTTTTGACTCATCTGTCCATAGAACATTGTTCCAGAACTCTTGAGGATCATCCAGGTGCTTTTTGGCAAACTTGAGACTAGCATTCATGTTCTTCTTAGTGAGCAATGGTTTCCGCCTTGCTACTCTGCCATGGATCCCATTTTTGCCTGTGTCTTTCTGATGGTGGAGTCATGAACACTGACCTTAGCTGAGGCGAGAGAGGCCTGAAGATCCCTGAATGTTGTTCTAGGGTTCTTTATGACTTCCTGGACAATTATACGCCTTGCTCTTGGAGAGATTTTGGCAGGTCGGCCACTCCTGGGAAGATTCACTACTGTCCCAAACTTTCTCCATTTGGACAATATGGCTCTGACTGTGGTTCGGTGGAGCCCCAGAGCCTTAGAAATGGCTTTGTAACCCTTTCCAGACTGATAGGCATCAACAACTTTTTTTTCCGGAGGTCTTCAGGAATTTCTTTTGTTCGTGGCATGATGTGCCTCTAGAACCTGTGTGCTGACAACTTCACTCTGATGGTAAGGGCCAAAGTTAGTCAGATTTATATTGGGCAGGGCTGGCCCAAATCAGGCTTGGTTGTTAACCAAAGTACTCAAACAGCTGACCCCTTTATCCCTTTAATCGGGTTGAGTCAACTGGGGGGCAATAACTTTTTCACACCTGAAGATTGCATGTTTGATTACCTTGCACACCAAACAAATGAAAGAAGCACCAAACTTTGGTGTCATTTTTTCTCTCAGACTCCCTCTATATACTACTACAACCCACAAAAATACCAAATACAATGTGAAAAATGTGCAAAAATGCAGAAAATCAGACAGGGGGCAAATACTTTTTCACTGCACTGTATAGTAGGTTTGTTATGTATTTTTTAAGTATGTAGCTTCTGAATAAATAAAAAAAAGTTAACCGAGAAGTCCATTTTATTTTCTTTATTGAGCCATTCTTGAATTACAATTTCTCACGTTTTAATTAACAATATATGTTCACAACAGGGTAAGAACCTTTGATTCAGCTAAAATAAGAACTGTAGTTTTACTTTCAATACATGTATCTGTGGTGGACCAATTAAAACCCTAGACATAAAACAATGATTACACTTACCTCACATTGCTTTGCATTAGATACTACAGTTGCGGTCAGGGTCATTCCACACCAGTCTGTGAAGCTGATTTATTTTTCTGACAAGCTTTGAATCAGCTGCACTTCATTGGATTCCATTTGTATCACAATGACAAAGAACTGCATTGTGTATGCTGTTGGGTGACTGAAGTAGATACAAAAATGGTTTGCCTTAGAACACTAGAAAATGTAATGCTGTGAGATTACTATAATACAATAACTGCTGTCCTTAATAAAAGAGTTAACTAAAATATAAAATATTTAGTCATTGAATTTCTACGTTTGCAGTATTCTCAAAACACATTTGGCTGTACATCAATTTATGCGGTTCTGTTTTTTACACACAGCAAAGTTGTGAGGGTAAAATTGCAATCACCATG
Organism: Acipenser oxyrinchus oxyrinchus; assembly: GCA_030684275.1. Lineage (NCBI taxonomy): Eukaryota > Metazoa > Chordata > Actinopteri > Acipenseriformes > Acipenseridae > Acipenser > Acipenser oxyrinchus. The sequence goes on from CM060258.1 coordinate 26,711,616, forward strand.
GCAATGTGTGTAACTGCTTTTTTCATTTATTATTTATTTATTTTTTTATTGATTTATTTTTTACCAGCGTGCCGAGTAGGCGGGCTGAAACAAGCCGGCGGATGCATATATTTATTAAAACTGCTACTTGGCAGCCAGCTGAGTCGCTCGACAGCGGGGGTATGGCAGAGCCTAGCCCCGGTGGAGGACGTGCTGCCACACGAGTGAAATGCTGTAAAAGACAACAACACTCACTACTTTAAATCAGTACTGCACAGGCAGTCGACTCACGTACCACAGATAGGAAAGCAGCAGCCTGCAACGCAACCACGCACAGGTTGCTGAGGAAGAAAGAAAGAAAAAGGCTAAATCAGGAGTCACTGATTCCGTGAAAGCGGCAAGCCAGCTTTCAGCCTGAAAGGCAAGGGAACTGCAGTAGATTCAAAGCTCTTTTTCACAATACGCTCAGATACCAACACAAAGGATCTTACCTTACTGTCTTGAGAGGCAAAAAGAGAAATGACTTTCTCAGTAGGACGGTTTTAATCCCTCGGTAGGCGGGACCGAGGGTGTCATCCCAGGAAGGGGCCTATCGGCAGCTCTGGTATAGAGCGCTCAGAAAATACCTATCAATAGGCAGGCATATCCCATATGTAATGTTGTTGGTGGTCGTCTTTGAATTGAAAGGGAACCACATTATCTCCTTTGTCCTATGTGCGGCGTGGCCGGACGCTGCTTCAATGAGCTGTCCTGCTCTGTGCTTAACCAAAATTAATCCAAGAGATTAATCCAGATATGCATTTATATCAAAAATAGTTTATTAATTCAAGGCAATTGTGCCTACACTATACACAGGTAATAAAGTGGCAAATAACATACAGTGTGTGGTAGGTTAAACATCAAATATGCCTTCCATGACCTTACCCCCACAAGCCTGAACATATAGTAGAAAAACTGAGCAATGGTAAATATTTTTAAATTAAACATTAAAAAGGCTCTGAACTTGTAGACCCTTTCCAAATGCCTTTCTTTATTTACTCCACTATCTTACATGGGAGTATTTGCTTTGGTTCTGCTGATTCCTGCATCCTAAAAGGATATCTCCTTAAATCTCTTTCTGACAGATGTACCCATTTTCAATACTATCCACCTCTATGGTATACTTTACACCTGTCTTGTTAGATAACCATATATGCTGATGCAGCAGCAGCTGCCATTGGACTGGGACTGACTGTCACATTTCCACTTTCCACTTACTGCATTCTCAACTCTTTTCTGGTATGTTTTACAACTAGTTGAGGTACAGACACATTGCAAGTTTTATACCTGAAGAAAGAGGTATATTTGTATCTACACCAATTTGCACCCTGGGTCTTGCATTTGCAATTTTCTCTATATCAACTGGCTAATATTTTTACTACCTTTCTGAACATTATAATGTTGTCCTTATCTATTATTGCATCCTAATGAAGGTACTATTCATTTTTCAGGAACTAAATGGATAATATTTTCTTTCAGAGCTGTTCGCTTACATTGTGGGAAATTGTCTATACATTGTTTGATAATATCTGCCAACCTTGATCGTTTTTATAGAACTCCATTTAACCCTTATTGATGGAACTAAAGGCAGGTATTATTTTGTATTGCAAAGAAGTGATTAAGGATTTATACATTATCATTGTTTTGTTTTTTCGCGCTCTATGTATCATTGACTTTTCGTAGGTTTTTGTGACTTTGTAGACTTACCTGCGATGTACTAAACTCATTGTCACTCCCATAACTCAGTCTCATCCCTGCTGCGGTAGTTTAGTTATGACTGTTCGTTTCAAACTACTTTCATATGCAAATCTTTGAAGCTCATTATAATATCAAAGTTTCACGCTTACCCTTGATGTATTATCATTTTTTCGGACTTTGGTTAGTGCCTGTTATTTGACGCATGCCTCTCACTGGCGTAGATTCAACTAGCTGTTCGAATGTGAAACTTCTTCTTGTTTAAACATTTCTGTGCTTTTAGTTACTTTAAAATAAAGAACCTTAAAATATAAAAGAAACCATAAAATATATATATATATATATATATATATATATATATATATATATATATATATATATATATATATATATATATATATATATATATATATATATATATATATATATATATATATATACTTGCATAGCTTACTGTGTGTACTGTACTTTTTTCCTTAACACAACTAAAATATACATAGACTCAAACAAAAGTTTTCTGTGATATTCTTAAATTAACATGCATTTGCGATATTAATTTGTTAAGTGTGTTCATAGAATTATGTTTTTACAAAAGTTGCAACAAATGCATTTGTACTGCAGGCTAGGTTTTGAGAAGCACATGTGTGTGTGTGTTTTTTTTTTAATATAAACTTTTTCATACTAACTTTTGTACTTGATAACATTAATTTAAAAATCCAATTGATGCCTATGATTAATAGGTTGTGACTAATTTGAAGATAGTAATATGTATCAATATGAACTAAATCGAGTTATTAATCAAATTGATTCATCTTGCTACATAATTGATTTATTAAAATATTTGTATATACCGTTACTTGATTGATTAGGCCAAATAAAAAAAATGTGTGGTTCTGGTTACGCTAGAAAAAAATAGGGTAGGTAGGTAACTTTTTTTTATTTCCCAAATGGGCAGTGTGAGCTGGTAAAAGTGGCAGGTGATAGTTTAGTTTACACTGTCATCTTGCTTCATTCTCCCACCATCTCCCCTTTCTCCTCCTCACAGCTGGCTCAGTCTCATTTTGAGGGTGAATCTTCATTAATAAACTTTCAGCCTGCCTTGTTTTATGCTATATGATACAAACAAGTCACAATCTGTTCAAATTTGGTTTGCGGTTTTCAATAATATCAGAGTTAGGGGTATTATGTATTGATTGACACACACACACACACACACACACACACACACACATACACACATACATATGCAAGAGCTTTAATAACGATTAAATAACATATCCACATAACCACATTTTATGTATTTACTGTAAAGGTAGTGTATTTAAATCACATTGCCAGAACACAGTCGCGTAAGCCTCTTGGCACTGGGTATTCAGTGGCTCGGCACTGTCAGCAGCAGTGCCGGTGCTACAGGCTAATTCTCACCCCTGTACTCTTTTGGGAGGATGAACATTAGCCCGGGCCGATTCTCACCCCAGTACTCTGTACATAGCATAATCGTTTTCATTGTATGATAACTAATCTAAGCTAATCAGCAGTAGGACATATATCTGTGAATGTACTGTAAAGGATACAGGAAAAATGATTGATGTAGACAAAATAAGCAATGTTTATTGAACAATAATAGTGAGAACAATAATAGAACAAAAATGTTTCATACACTACAAACTAATAATCTTGTTTAGAGCAAGCCTGGACAACATGTATGCACAGTATATACATACTGAAGACTGGAAGAAGGTCTTATGGACCGATGAATCAAAATTTGAAATCTTCGGTTCATCACGCAGGGTTTTTGTATGCCGTCGAGTAGGCGAAAGGATGGTTCCTCAGTGTGTGACACCAACTGTCAAACATGGAGGAGGAAGCGTGATGGTCTGGGGCTCTTTTGCTGGATCCAGAGTCGGCGACTTGCACAGAGTGAGTGGCACCCTGAACCAAAACGGCTACCACAGCATTTTGCAGCGCCATGCAATACCCTCTGGTATACGCCTAGTTGGTCAGAGGTTCATCCTACAGCAAGATAATGACCCAAAACATACCTCCAGGCTATGTCAGAACTACCTTAGAAGAAAAGAACAAGACGGTAGGCTTCAAATCATGGAATGGCCAGCACAGTCTCCAGACTTAAACCCCATCGAGCTGGTTTGGGATGAACTGGACAGAAGGGTGAAAGCAAAGCAACCTACAAGTGCAACACATTTGTGGGAACTTCTGCAACAGTGTTGGGAAGAACTTTCCGAACAATATTTGATTTCCATTGTAGAAAGAATGCCACGAGTGTGTTCGGCTGTTGTATCTGCAAAAGGTGGTTACTTTGATGAGTCAAAAATTTAGATTAAATTTTGTTAAACAAAATGATTCCATGATTTCTTTTTTATCTCCAATTGTTTATTTGTTCTATGCTTTAATTTCAGAGTACATTGAGACATTAAACTGCGTAAATGTCAATAAAAACTGGAAAAATGGAGGTGTTCTAAAACTTTTGACTGGTAGTGTATATATATATATATATATATATATATATATATATATATATATATATATATATATATATATAATCAGGTGTCTCTGCCATGGCAAAGTTTTTAATATATTATAAACATCAATGTTTTAAATAATAATGATAACCGGTGTTACAGGCTAATTCTCACCCCTGTACTCTTCTAATTTTCTGTGTGTGTGTGTGTGGTTTTTTTCTTCTTTTTCGTAAATAGCCAATCCCCGGTTCTAACTTCCATGCGCTTATCTAGCGGTACTTAAATCACTTCCACTGTTTTCTAGTGCATTGACCAGGCTGGTCAAAAGATGTCTGTCCTCGGTCAGCCTGTTAATAACTGCTTTTACCAATTCTGCCATGACATTAGCTCAGGTGTATGTATTAATTCTGTTCTGATTCAGCCCTCACTGCACTTACAAGTGTACCCGTCTACAACATTGCACATTGCGCAGGCCCAACGCAACAACCACGTGACTTTGGTATATCTTTTTTGCTATATGTTATATCTTTTTTGACATACAGTATGTTATATCTTTTTTGACATATATCATTTTTGATATGTGATATATCTATTTTGCTAAATGCCATGACATATTTAGTTTGCCATTTTTAATTGAACGGCCCCTCATAGCTATGAGTCTTGCCGTGGATGAGAGAGATGTGGCAGAATTTCCTTTTTACAAAATATGGATATGGGATACATTTTGTAAAAAATATTTACTGTAACACGAAATACTAAACACTAATTGAAGGTTGGGGGGAGGAGAGGTGTTGATAATTTAGCACCAGGAGGCTTTCTGGTGCTGAACTTTCAAAACAGTTTAATACCAATTTTCTAAATGATTTGCACCCCTGACGCTGCAGCTGCAGCTCATCATGTTAACGATATAACGAAGACAGAATAATCAAAACAGAGGTCAGAGAACCATTGGCAAAACTCAGACCACAACATGGTCTCATTTGATGTGCTTTTTGAAACCCCAAAAGCAAATGACTAAAGGTTTACAATTTTAGGAAGGCAAACATGAAGGAATGAAACAGAGACTAACAGAAGTAGATTGGAGTAAAATAGAGAAAACAGCCACGGAAAAAAGATGGCTGTTTTAAAAAAAATGTAGTACTCGAGGCGCAAAATAATTACATCCCAAAAGTAGACAAATCTAAATCTAAAACAAAATTGCCAAATGGTTTAATAGATCAATTAAAAAAAATATTCAGAGAAAAAATGCACTTTACAGAGCATTTAAAAGGCACCAAGAACAAAGTACACAGAAAGAGTACTTGGAACTGCAAACACAAGTCAAAAAGGCCAAGAGAGAGATAGAAATGAACATTGCTAAGGGGCTAAAACCAATTGCAAAAAGCTTTTCCAATATTATAACAGCAAGAGAACATTCAAAGAGGAGGTAAAACATCTAAGAGATACAAATGGCAAAATCACAGATGAAGAGAAAAAAAATAGCAAATATATTAAATTATTACTTTTCACAAGTTTTTACAAAGGAGGATATGGGCATCATCCCCCACATGTCGACCTGTTCCTATCCAGTTTTAAATAACTTTAGCATAACAGAGGCAGAAGATCCAAAATGGAAAATTACCTATATGGTAACAGTATCCTGGGAGACAGTCAGCATGGTTTTAGGAAAGGGAGATCGGGTCTGACTAACCTGCTTGACTTTTTAGAGGATGCAACATTGACAATAGATAACTGCTGTAGTGTGCAAGGTATATTTGTATTTGGACTAGTTTAAATTGTAATAATAAAATACCTTGTTTTGAATTCAAGTCATGTAGACGCCGACCTTTACTGAAATAATCAGACTAGACAATGTTTCTAGTGAATATAAAGGAACAGTTTTATTAGAAATAAAATGAAATAAAGGAAAAAATAAAGGTGCAACTAAACTAAAATAATACAGAAAGGGAAGAATTAACTAAACTAAACAGTACAGAAAAGGAAGTTTAAACAACAACACCCCACTCCCGCTGGTTGATCAGTGATCCAACGCAATCTATGGGAGATTCCCTTAAGATTAGAACTGCATTCCTGACAGCTATTTGAGACGAAGGTTAGTCTTAACAGGAGTATCGTTAGTAACACAAATATTTACTTTCATTAATATTTGATAATCAAAGCAACGTTAAATCAGTCTCTGTAACAGGGTGAGGAGCCCTGTACATGATTGTTTATTTATTTTTAGAATGGGGTCTCCCCCTCTGCCCCTGTGTCTCATTTGTGTTATTTTGTATTTGTTTTGTTGTATTATTATTATTATTATTATTATTATTATTATTTTTATTATTATTGATATTGTTGATTTATTTATTTATAAATATGACAGCATAGCCGTGTTGTGTTATTGTTTTATTAAATGTGCTGGCGAAGAGCCGTAGGTTTTGTTTGGCAGTGTGGATGGGAAGCCCCATTCACAATTTAAAAACCTTGTGTAGAAGGTGGCCATCTCCCGAATTAATTAAGAGATTAATTTGTTACTAATCAGGAGATGGTCACCTGCATATAAGCCTGCAGTTCTCCCTGCTCTGGGTGGGTGTTCAGAAGAAGAGAGAATGAGAGAGAACGAGGAGAAAAAGGAAAAGAAAAAGGAAAAGAAAAAAAGATCAACAGAGGATCAGTGAAAGTGATCTGCCCAGCCTGACCTGTGTGTTTGGTGTTTTGTGTTTTGTTTGGGACTTGTTTTGTTTAAAGCCTTTATTTTGCTGTGTGAGCAGTGTTTTCGTTAAAATATTTTATTTATTTTTGTTATTTAAAAATAAACGGCGCACGCTGAGTCTTTTGCCATGCAGTACCTGCCTTTGTTTTCTCCTTGCATTCTGGCCTGATGTCATCGCTACAGCCATCCCTTCACAGACTCATATGTATAATTTTGGTTCAGAAGGCAATTCTCACTCTTGCGAGATAAAGACGCTGTTTGTGTCCAGACAACCTATCGAGAATTATCTATTATCAAGACAGCTAAATTTGGATTCTAGCCTTAAATGCAGAATGATAATTGCCTTATGAAACCCACATCAATTTGTATAAATCACATACAAACAAACACTAGTGTTCATTAACTCAAAGCATAAATTGAAAGCAATAATACTTTTCTTACATTCCACTTAAAACAAAACATTAATTTTACTTTAAGGTCTGCTTATAAAAGGTATTTACAGTGTCGACCCAAGGGACTTTTTTGACCTGAAAAAAGTAACAAGGACCAGGGGTCACAAATGAAGATTAGATAAAGGGGCATTCAGAACAGAAAATAGGAGGCACTTTTTTTACACAGAGAATTGTGAGGGTCTGGAACCAACTCCCCTGTAATGTTGACACTCTGGGATCTTTCAAGAAGCTGCTTGATGAGATTCTGGGATCAATACGCTACTAACAACCAAATGAGCAAAATGGGCCAAATGGCCTCCACTCGTTTGTAAACTTTCTTATGTTCTTATGTTGGCATGAGTATGAGTATGAGTCCTATGAAAATGCTGCAGTACATGCATGAACAGATTAGCTGACAGCTCATTCCAGTGACGGTTGCTTCTGGTGAGCGCAGCTAATCCAGGCTGATATTGATATATTTGCCCTCAACAATGACTCATTTGTCCATACTATCAAATGAGAGCGAAGTTGCCAAGAATTTAGAATACTCAGATTTGATAAAGGACTTTGCTGCCACTAAAGCTAGGAAAATGTCTTTGTAATTTATGTTCTTACATAATTTAGAACATAAAGTGAAAAAAAGGATTTGATAATGCCCAGGGGTACATTTGTTAAAAAAATAAAAATAAAAAAAAAGTTAGAAGTGTCAATAGGAATTTTTTTTTGTTATTATTTATTTATTTATTTTATTTTTTTATTTCTTCCTGGTTATTCTCACAGCCAAAGAATCCACTACAGTACTACAGCATTACTGTATTTTTCAATAGGCCTATTGGGGCATGATCATTTTAGAAAAAAGTTCATACGTGATATGTTTGAAGTAGACAGGAATTCTTAGTGCTTTGAAGTTATGAATTATATAAAATGATAAAGTCTAACAAACATACTGAAACAAGTATTCATTAACATTTGAATATCATTAATATTATTATCTTAATGTTAGTATATGTAGGTGCATATGATTACATGAAGCACTTATATACTAATTTTAAGATATGGTTGCTACTGTAGCATTCATTTGATGTTCTGAACCCTGCACTTAATCATCACCGCCTAGGGCACCTCGCAGCCTAAGGTCAGCCCTTTTTTTGTATATATAGTGGTGGTATTTATTTATTTATTTATTGTTCCCACACTGCTCTGAACAACTACGGGTTTTATAATTGTTTAAACATTGCATATTTCATCATTTGAGCACAGTTTTTTCACTTTTTTTTCCTTTTTGCTGTTCAGTCAGCATTCGATATTACACATTTCAAAACAGCACCTTGACTAATTACAAACATTCACACTCAATCGCCCTTTAAGTAGTATTTGAGCTTGTTTGAGAATCAGTTAAGTGAATTGAAACACATGCAACAAATTTATTTGAGCACAGTTTTTTCACTTTTTTTTCCTTTTTGCTGTTCAGTCAGCATTCGATATTACACATTTCAAAACAGCACCTTGACTAATTACAAACATTCACACTCAATCGCCCTTTAAGTAGTATTTGTGCTTGTTTGAGAATCAGTTAAGTGAATTGAAACACATGCAACAAATTTATCCCCAACATTGGGATTTGCAGATGTTTTTATTTTTTTTATTTTACACTTGTAGGTGGACTTCAATAATTATTCACAACTCCTCCTCCAGAGTTAAGGAAAAAACACTTGCAATTAGTACTAATAAGAGGTTTTTTTCTCTTGCAGCTCCTGTTTCACAACCTATTTCAAGGCAAAATTTAGGGGAAAAATCCCTGCAACTTCCCTTGTAAAACTCACATCTCTTTTGAATATATGGGCCATGCTTCTTATGCTGCTGCTTTTAAAATGAGTTTCAACAGATATCTAGATTCCTACAGTGCATTCAGATAGGAACGATCCTCTTTTATCTTTGACAAGCTGATGACAGAATCCATAACCAGTAACATTTAAGTGCATAAACTACTTTATTTTACTTACAATTGAAGTCAGGTTCCTATCAGTAAACACAGACCATTCAAATCTTAATTTGATACAATTGATATACTGTATAAATGTCTGCATGCAGAATTCAATACAAAGATAACCTTTCCAGGTCTAATCTTCTTTTTAAGATGGCAGCTAAGGGATTGACTGATGTTTCACTGTCATGCCATAGGTGCTGTTTTTCTTATCCAAACTTTTCTAAAACTGTACTTCATAATACAGATGCCAGGCATCAATCTGTTCTGTGCCCAGTTTTTCAATTAAATTAAAATCTAATGTATTACTTAACTTTGATGTCAATCTTAAAAGGCTGTTGCTTAAATTGAGGAGGCAGTGGGGTCCAGTGGTTAAAGTCCAGGGCTTGTAACCAGAAGGTAACCAGTTCAAATCCCACCTCTGCCACTGACTGACTCACTGTGTGACCCTGAGCAAGTCACTTAACCTTCTTGTGCTCCATCCTGCAGATGAGATGTTAAATCAATGTCCTATTGTAAGTGACTCTGCATATAACACACAGTTCACAGCCTACCTCTGTAAAGCGCTTTGTGGTGGTGGTGGGTCCACTATGAAAGGCACTATATTAAAAAAATAAGAAAAAAGAAATATATCTAAGCAGCTATATCATATTTATTTACAATAAGGGGATATCAGATTTTTTTTTTATTATGTTGGTAAACTGTGGGATGTATTTTCAAAGTGTAATTTAATTAACTCCTGTAGAAAGCAGACAACACCATGTTAATGTTACAAAATATGAATATGTTTGTCCAACAAGAGTATTCCTGCCAAAAGTACTCAGGCGTGTCAGGTCCAATTTATTTTCACATGCACAGTTTATTTTAGACGTGCTGTTTAAAAGTATTTTTTTCACAGTAAAACAGGTTTAAAAGGCACTGCATATCAACAGGACCTTGTTCGCTATATTTTTCACACACGTCTTACTAATAGTACATACCGATAAATCATCTCCTGATCACTCGTTTTATCACCAAACTCCTCAATAATGCGATCCAAGTCATTATTTTATTACTATAACATCTAAAAAAAGCTCTGCAAATGTCTGTGATATTCTTTGAGCACTGGATGCAGAAGCAGCTATCTTGTTTGTTTATGTCCGTGTTATCTATGTGGTGTCGGGGCTATCTGTATTCATGAGATACGCCCATTTTTTTTTTTGTTCAGCTCCTATCGGTCTCACTCAGCCATTGAATGGTTTTCTCGGCTTTTTCCGGAGAAAAAAGCGACTAGAGACCTGTTTTTTACGTCTTTTTGATGATGTCGGACAGGGTCCGTCATTGGACCGGAAAGGGAAAATTGCAATGTTAAGAAATAAAAAAAAATTGAAAAAAATTAGATATACTTCAATCAGCCTTCTTTTTCACTCCAGCAGACACATTTTAGTAAGAGCGGCCGCGGCTGGTTGAATTTGTTTTTTGGTGTTTGGTAGAGTACTGTACACCCAGATAATGCTGTGCATCGCTGCAATGCTGTGCAGCAAGTCAAAAATGGATAGATTTCTTACTTGCAAAGGAAAAACAAAGAAAGAACACAAAAGACACAAAAGAGTCTTCAGAAAGTGCAAAGCCACTGAAAGTTATACAGTCAATATGGATAATTTTATGCTGGCTTTTATAATAACTTTTTTGAATAGAAAGTGAATACGTGTGTTTCCAAAGAGATTCCCAAATATTCTGTGCATCCAAAGACATGTAGTTAAACGTTTTAAGTATTACTGTTTGTTATTCTGTCCTAAACCAGCAGATTGTCAGTCCCAAACTGTGACATAAATTATCTATTAAATAAACGTGGAAAAAAGTATTTGTTAATGAGATTATTCTTGCAACTGTGAAAATTGCAAGGGGGTACTTGAGCTGAAACCTCCAGACAGAAGGGGTACAGTTGTAAAAAAAAAGGATGAAAACCCCTGGCCTAAGCATTTGTTAATTGCTGTAACTGTCCCCTGTTGTTGTCTCCATGGGGCGACCTGCCGCCTGCGACTGTCCGTGTTGATGGGTCTCCGCTGCTGTAGTCATGCTGACCGAGCATTCATTGCAGCAGTGGAAGACAAGATTGAAAATAAAAAGGACTACTGTTTTTACAAGAAGCGGTCTGGACAATCAATAATTTTTTGCAACTGTTGCATTTGGAAAATCTATCGGATGGGCTGTACAGATCATTAACCCATGCAGAGACAGAAGTGATCACTTTTTTTTAATACGCATACAGCCTCTATCTATATATATATATATATATATATATATATATATATATATATATATATATATATATATATATATATATATATATATATATATATATATATATATATATATATATATATATATATATATACCAAAGAACTAAAAATGTGAAAATCAATTACATTTTACTGTTTTTGATCCCCTGTGGATCCTGGGCCTCCATGCACAGCACCCCCTCCCTGAATGACCCTTATTTTTGCCCGTCATTGCGATAGCCTGAAACACACCCGCCAGTAGCCTACATAGCGATTTAAGCTTTTTGACCTTGTTGTTTTGCTTTAGTTATTAAAATGTAATTTATGTATCAAATTCTGATTATAATCAGACATTGATAAATCATTTTGGAAATGTGGGGTTATTTAGAAGAAAATCGCTGTTTTGGCCGTAATTAATAGTCCCAGATTTTCAGATACCGGTATTAAAATCCAGATGTTGTCTCAACGGTCACTATATTTATATTTTTCATTTTCAGGGTCATATAAGTCTGGGTATTTAGCCACTTCAACAATGAATTTCTCCATATTTTCTCTGCTCTGCTACCTGTCAGAGGATGGGGGGGATGAGCTGACACTGCTTGCATCTGTGTTCTCATTGACAACACGACAACTGAAAAGTTCGCTTCAGGAGCTAAAATAAATTTCTCCGCTGCCACTGCCTTGCATCCTGTGTGAACACTTAGGTTAACTATAATGGGAAAAGAAAAGAAAAATGTTGCCCGCGTCTCGTCAGTTTGAACGACGAGTTTTTTTTTTACCTTTTAAATAATAAGTCATTTACACTTTTTTGTGTAAAAAGGTTTGAATATTTGCTTTCTTCGAATACATTTCCTAGTTGTTTGTTTAGTGTTTTGTAAAATGAACACACGTTTTAATCCTTTAAAAAAAGTAATGACTAGAGTGAATTATTTCTCATGTTATGTAGACATGCATAACCACTGATGAAAGGATTACATGACTTAGTTACAGTATTAAGATGCTTTTGATATTCACCGTGTGGGAGTTATTTCCTATCTCCTGTTCCCCCTTTCAACTGCAGCCTATAGCTTTATCACAACACAGCTAAAACATGTCAGTCCAACCCCTTGCTCTAATACATTGAGTTCTAAAAGGACTTGTATTTCAAACACTGGAAGCAGAGTTCTTCTCTCATAAAATGGATGTCAGTAATACCTGAAGTGTTATATAAAACTGTACTGTGCCTCGAAGTAGCATGTCACTTTTATAAATAGAGGCCCACTCTGAATAGCTGGGTTACATGTAATACATTTTAAGACACTGCCTACAGTTCCAGTGAGCAGCAACGCAGTGCTGACTAATGATGGCACAAAAGAGATTTCCTTTGTACACATTTATGTGGAAACGATTGAAATTCATAATTGTCTCTGAATGCCACTGCTCAAGGTGGATCTTTTCTAGCATGTGTGCTCAGTCGAAAGAATTACATTGAACCTGAATGCTTTTTTAATATGACAGATCTTTGCTTGAACAAATAAGAAAAGGCCCTGTAAACAAACACAACAAAACAAAAGCCCACGCAGTAATCTAGTGTGTGAAGGCTAGTTTTATTAGTTTTGATATTGCTCCCCTCCATGCCCAGAACTAGTGTACCAGAGCTGTAAAATGCTCAGCACAAGTGGTAATGAAATGCAGATGCTGTACCTGGCATTTACATGAACCTTATCAGACTAAATACACTTTTACACTGTGCCATATGTCTTCTGTACCTGAGACTTTCTGTGTTTGCACAGATATATGTGCTGAAACTCAGAAGTGTGTGCCTTCCAGCAGTACAGTGGAATCTGTTTACTCCCACGTATATACGACATGCTTATCTTTAATCTAGACCAGGGGTTTTCAACCTTTTTTTTAAACTGTACCCCTTCTGTCAGGAGGTTTCAGCTATACCCCTTAATTTTTCGCTCACTGGATGGTACCACAGTTGCATTGAAAGGCAGAATAATCGGATTAACACATTTGTTTCCTGTTTATTTAATATATCCTTTTTTTCACAACAGTCTGTGGCTGACAAACTGGTGGTTCAATACAGAATACCAAACAGTAGGCTTAATTCTTAAAACTTAATTACATGTCTTTGGATGCACAGAATTAAAAGACAGTATTTAGGAATCTCTTTGGAAACACTTGTATTCGCTTTCTATTCGGCAAATCATTATACTAATACAAAATAGTCAGCCCTGTTAATGTTTATCACTTTACCATTTACTTCCCACCTCAGCATAATTATGCGTGCCATTAAAATGTTTACAACATCAAAAACATAACCTCAAGATAAAACTAGAATACCAAACAATGGTGGAGTTTCCATGCATGTTTTTTTTTAGCTCCAGACTTTTGCCTCGAGAAAAATGTCTTGTGTAAAATGCTTTTTTGGGTTTCCATTCGCTCTGTTTATTTTACTCGAGTAAACCAGGCTTTTCAAGGTGGGGGTTGATATGTAAATGAGATATGCGTAAAGTACTTGTGCTGCTTTTGAAGACTGAAATTTTGTGAAAATGTGGTTTCCATGTACAGACAACTGGTAACGAGTGAATCTAAGCTGCTGTAATAAAGCAAAATACCTTGTGCCTGGTTAGTTAATAATGTGTTTTACTGCACTTGCCCAAATATTTGTTTAAATGTTATTGACGGGGTGGCATGTCATTAATATTGAATCCGTTTCAACTAATTTGTCTTACAACTAATTTATTAAAAATTAGCTGAGAGGTATAAAATGAAACTGACCAACACATTTATTGCAGATCACCATGGCTGAAAACGATAGGTTGCGGATGCAACCCCGGTTCCCTGAAAGAGAAAATAACCATCAAGTATGGGATATTGCCGTCAGGCAGTAGGGATTGGCTGAGCTTTTATAGCAAAGCTGCCGATAGGCCTCTGCGCGAGCTGCCACGTAAGCCCGCCCCCTTGGGAGCTTACTATACGCAGCGCGCAGAGACTAACGTCCTCTTTTGCTCTTCAGGCCGTGAAGGCTTCCGGAGCGACCACGCGGCTTGATGGTTATTTTCTCTTTCAGGGAACCGGGGTTGCATCTGCAACCTATCTTTCCCTTTCAAGTCGAAAATAAGTATGGGAACAGTGTACCCAAGCCGTCACGAGGGAGGATTCTCGGCAGTAGGACAGACTTACGCCATAACGCAACTGCGTAGGCAGTACATCTACGCATATGCGGAGCTGCGCCTCAGCGTCTATGCTCGCAATGACACCTGACTTAAGGTGGAATAGTCAACACCATGCTGTCAACCACTCTATAAGTCCGCATCCTGAAGCATCATAGAGTGTAGTACAGATGCTCCAAATAGTGGAGCAGAGGAATCCAGTACGTTCAACCGGTAAAACCTCATGAAAGTATGCGGTGTAGCCCAACTGGCTGCCGCGCAAATGTCAGACACCGGCACCCCTCTAAAGAGGGCCCAGGATGTCGCCATACCCCTAGTGGAATGTGCCTTCAACTGCCCTGGTGGCGGAAGGCCTGCAGATTCATATGCTAATTTAATAGCAACCACTATCCAATGGGAAAGGCGTTGTTTAGACAACGGCTGACCCAAAGTCCTAGAACCATGGCATATGAACAACTGTTCTGTTTGCCTCACCGCCGTTGTACGGTGAATATAACACCTCAATGCCCGCACGGGGCAGAGCATGTGTAACCGTTCTTCCTCTGGGGAAGAAAAAGGAGGAGGATGGAACGCCATCAACTCGACTGGTTGGTTCATATGAAACAGGGATATGACCTTGGGTAAAAAGGCCGGATTTGGATGCATGGAGACCTTAGAACCGTCTCCTGTGAAACGAGTACATGATGAATGCACTGAAAGTGCGTGTAACTCGCCCACGGGTTTTGTGTCGACAGGGTCGCTTCCATGGACACTGAGTCCAGATGTAGACCCAAGAATTTGGTCTGTTGGCTCGGCACGAGGTGGCTCTTTTTTGAATTGATCTTCAGACCTAGCCGCTGAAGATGGTCTGTAACCATCACTGTGTGCTGTGCCGTCTGCTCCTTTGACTGCGCGCAGATGAGCCAGTCGTCCAGATAATTCAGCAGTCGGACACCTTGAGCCCGCAAGGGAGCTAGAATGGCATCCATACATTTGGAAAAGGTTCGAGGAGCTAGTGACAGGCCGAACAGAAGGACACAAAACTCGTATACCCTGCCCTGAAATGCGAAACGCAGATACTTTCTGTGACCCGGGCAGATGGGAACGTGAAAGTACGCATCTGTCAAGTCCACGGTGGTGAACCAGTCGCCGTGTCGGACTGACTGAATGATGTGCCTGTGCGTAAGCATCTTGAACGATAACACCCGCAGGTATTTGTTCAGTACTCGCAGATCTAAAATAGGACGGAGCCCGCCATCCTTTTTGGGCACCAGGAAGTATTTGGAATAGAACCCTGGTCGATCAGAGCAGGGTCTACTTGTTGAATGGCACGCTTGCTGAGCAATGCCTGTATTTCCACATTCAGAGCTGAGGACTGAACCGAGGTCCTTCACTGCAGTTACAACCACTCCCGGGAGGGGAGGTTTTAACTGGAACTGAAGGTGTACCGGTGGATATAGATTTGTGCACCCAGATGTCGTTGGTGCATTGTTGCCAGAACTGGAGCTGGGAGACAGTGTAGGGGCGGGTTAACAGCTGCCTGGAGTTCTCAGGACTGTTTAGGCTGGGCTGGTTCGCGAGGGGCCTGGCCAGTGCCCGAGGGCGTGGCCTGCCACCACCTCTAGGGCGCCACCCTCCGGCTGCGGTCTTGAAAATGGAGGTTGACCGCGCTGCTGTGCTTGAGGGAGAGGTCTTAGTACCCCTGGCCGTGGCTGATGCTGCGGTGGTGCTCTCGCCACTGGTGCTCCTGTTGGCGCTTTGGCTGGAAGGGCTTATGCGGCCACATCTTAGCCATTTGCTGAGATGCCTCCGGCCTTAACAGAGCGTTGCAGCATCTCCTCAACCGCTGGGCCAAGCGTGTGCCCGGCGTAATAGGAGCATCTAACAAAGGGGCCTTGTCAGGCTCTTGAACTCTCGCCTGCGAGAGCCAGAGCTGCCTTCTGGCGACCACCAGGGAAGCAATACTCCTGCCCTGAGCCGCAATGCGTTCAACTGGGCTATCTTGACTAGGAGTTGCGCGACCAGCATCAATTCCGCCCTCAGAGACGCTGATGGGTGCTCTGGGAGATCCTTCACCAGCGGCGCCTGGTAAACTGAAAGGAGGCTGGCCACGTTGGACAACCTAACTGCCTCTGTAGCCGCTAAGTAGCCCTTCTTTAAATGGATCTCAGTGGTCCTGCACTGCTTGTTAGGACATGCAGGGTCCTTAGCCAGACCCGAAAGTGTCGGAGTCTTAACCAGGGCTGCAAAGGCAGCATCGACCGGCGGAAAGGACGCCAGACCAGCCTCACTCGCTCCCTGCATGGCAAACGCGGAGGCCTTCCGCGAAGTTGCCGGTGAAGAAGCTGGGGCCCCCCAGGTGGACTGTACCTCCTTAATGAAATCAGGGAAGGCTGGGAGCGTCCTGGGCAGTGGAGACCGTACAGACGGTGACTCAAACAGTGACCGCCGAGGTAATTCCACGGCTGGCCACTCAATTCCCAAGTGGCGAGTTGCTCGCTCCACCAGTGACCACAAGGGATGTCCCATACCCCTTGGGGTTGTTGGACAACAGGGACGGCCAGAGGCTGTGGCTGAAACGCCGGCTGACTGGCAACTGGTCCGGTTGGTGGTGCCATGCTGGTAAGGGACATCAGCAACAATTGCTGGCCCATCATCACATCCATAAATTGGGACATCTTGGATGTGAGCTCTGCCACGCCTGACTTGTCCCTATGACGCCTGTCCTGACGAGGAGAACGGGAACGTCCCCTATGGTGACAGGGAGTGAGACCGTGATCGACAGGAACGTTCCCTGCGAGGGGAGGAGCCTCGGGGCCGAATAGACGGGCTATGAGAACGCTCCCGGGCACGTCTACAGTCTGGAGATCTTTGGCCAGGTGTAAGCTGGGAGGGGCTCCTGGATACCCGCAGCGTGACGGGCGGAGTCGCTGTGGACGACGGCGGAACAGACAGGGTGTAAGAAGACCCTGAGGAAGGGGAGTGGCTACCCACCGCTTTCCTCGCCCTCTGGCGAAGAGTGCGCGGTTGAAAATTAGCGCACAATGCGCAAAACAATCTGTCTGCCAGGCAGACGCGGCGTGCTCTGGTCCCAGGCACGCCACACAGTCCTCATGGGGATCGCTCGCTGGCAATTTTGCCTGCAGGTGACGCAACGGTGGAACCCGGACATGGTTGCCACTGCGACCCCGAACGTCGAACAGCGAAGCGTTGAACGTCGAGGTACGTGCACCAAGCGACGAGGCGTCGATGCACCGAGCGTCGAGCACTGAAGCGTCGAACGTCGAGTGCGTCGCCCGGCGTCGGCGTCGAACACCGGCGTCGGCGCCCGGCGTCGGCGTCGAGGTGCGTGCGCCGAGCGTCGAGGCGTAGATGCGCCAGAGTGTCGGCGCCGAGGTGCGTGTACCGAGCGTCGAGACGTCAGCACCGGCGTCGGCGCCCGAAGCGTCGAGTGTCGAGGTGCATGCGCCGAGCGTCGGCGTCGGCGTTGAGCATCGGGTGCGTGCACCGGCGTCGAGGCGTCGGCGCCAAGCGTCGAGCGCCGAAGCGTCGAGCGTCGAGGTGCGTGCACCGAGCGTCGAGGCGTTGACGCGCCGAGCGTCGAGCGCCGAAGTGTCGAGCGTCGAGGTGCGTGCACCGAGCGTCGAGGCGTCGACGCGCTGAGCATCGAGCGCCGAAGCGTCGATGCGCCGAAGCATCGAGCGTCGAGGTGCGTGCACAGAGCACCGCACCAAGCCCCAAGTGCCGAGGCACTAAGCACAAAGCGCTACACCAAAGCGCTAAAGCGCTGACACCGCAAACGTCGCGTGTACTGAGCAAGACGCTACGCACTAGACGCCGAAACGTCAGCTGACCCGCAGAGCAGAGACGCTAAGTGCCAGTACCGTGTCACAGTCTAAAAGACAAGGTGTTGTGCTATACCTACCTGTTTGATAAGGAGCAACCAAAAAGTGCAGTTGGCGGTAGTCTTCCTATGCGTATTGTATGGGAAAAAAATCTTTTTTTTTTTTTTTTTATATATATATATTTTTTTATTTTTTATTTTTTTTCCTTCCGTTTAGAGGAACTGCAGACGCACGCACGACGTTATTGTAGCTGTAGCTACAGTCGTGCAGCAGCCACGAGGTGATGTTTCAATCCGTGGGTGTTATTATAAGAGTGGCTGCTAGCAGCAGGCTACACTCCGGGTCTAGCCGAGGCAAGACCGAGGCTGCAAAAAATTGCATGGCCTAGCCAGGCACGCAACATGTCCTCTAAACCCTGTTCTATAAAACAGAAAGAATAGACAGTACAAAAAACCCATCAACAAATATTTTACAATATACAAAATATATGTAAAATTATATGAAAATGAAAGAAAGACGGACCAACGCGAGAACGCAATGCCGAAGCAAAGCGTGAAAGTGAAAAATAATAATAATGCTCAGTAGAGCGAACACTGAAATCAACCCAGAGAAGGGGCAGTAGCCAGCTTCTCAAGCTCAAGACTCACGAGTACAATCAGTGAAGTACTTCTCAGCGAGAAACCTTACCAGCTCAATGTCCTACATAGGCTGAAGGCAAAAGAGGAAGTGAGTCTCTGGCTTACGTGGCAGCTCGCGCAGAGGCCTATCGGCAGCTTTGCTATAAAAGCTCAGCCAATCCCTACTGCCTGACGGCAATATCCCATACTTGATGGTTATTTTCGACTTGAAAGGGAACCGACGGAGACGTAGGATTCTAAAGCTCTGTGCCAGACATCTTCCACGTATGCTCCCAAGGCTGTCTGGGAACAGTGGATGTTTTCCCTTTGTATCGGGAGCTTGAACCTCCAAACATCCTCTACCAGCAAGTCCTTATGCCTTGTTATCTAATGCCAATGGCTAGTGAAAGGACGGTTTGGACACATCCTCGTCAATCTTGCTGGTGGGAAGAGGTTGTGCTGCATCACTCTTTCACAGATCTGCAGTAGATAGAGTCCTTTCGTGTCACCAGAGCAACATTCAGCATTATAGTGGAACTGGTAAAGGAAGATATGCAGCCAAAAAGGAATGACGTACAGCTTCCTGTGCCAGTGGAAAAAAATAGTGGTGATTGCTCTGTATAGGCTGGCATCCTCAGCTGAGTACAGGGTAGTTGGCAATTTGTTTGGGGTGCATAAAACCACAGTTCATCGCTGTATTTACAAGTTTGTCAACTCCCTCCTTCAGAGGCACTGCAACACGTACATAGCTATGCCAGATGTAACTGAAGCACAAAGCATTGCTCTGCGGGACCGTCCCTCTTCTCCCGAATGGCACCTCCTCGCTCGTGCCTGCAGGTAGGACTGTTTCATTTTTTTTTTTTTATTTGTCCCTAGCTTGTGGGACTGTGCACTCTATTCCTGTTTCTGAGAGGGCATCAACCACTTGTTGGTACACATGCTTGTTCCGCTGTTTTGGGCGATCGATCTGTCTCAATACATCCAAGTCACTGACTATACTTATTAATGCCCGAGTTTCCTCCTCACTCCAGTGATTTTGAGTGGAGGGTGGACACGCGTTGTCTTTGGACATAGCTGGGATCAAAAGCAAGGGAATTCAGTTACAGACATTTAGTAAGCAGCTCACTTGCTCGTCGTGTTTAATTTTACCATAGTTTTACAGCAAGGGTATTCTCAAATAGCTGCTTTAATACTATAACAAGGTCTAGCAGGGCGGTAGTAAGCCCTGCTGTTTAAATGTATTTGTTTATTTTTAGAACGGGGTTTCCCCCTCCACCCCCATGTTATTTTGTATTATTATTATTATTATTATTATTATTATTATTATTATTATTATTATTATTATTATTATTATTATTGTCGTTATGATTTAGTTGTATTTATATGATGGCAAAGCACCAGGTGTTTTGTTGTTTTATTTATTTAGAAAGGTATTTAAATGATGGCGTAGCCGCTCTGTTTGTATTTGTTTAGTAGCGTGGATGGGTAGCCCCATCCACAGTAATTTAGAAAACTCATGCAGATTGTGGCCGAGGGGTAATAGAATAATTGCCAGCTAGTTAAACCCCTCGGCCATGATATATAAGCCTGCAGCTCGCTGCACTCAGGGTGGGTGTACGAGAGGAGCGTAGAGAGCGAGGTGAGAGGAAAACTAAACTAAACTAAACTAAACTTAAAACTCCAGGATCAGTGAAGGCTACTGCCCAGCCTGACCTGGATCATTTATTGTTTATTTTGTGTGCGAGATTTGTTTTTTTTTAACTTTTATTTTCGCTCTGTGAGCACTGTGTGTTTTTGTTTAAATCTTTGATTTATTTTGTGTTATTTAAAAATAAAACAGCAAACGCCGCCTTAAACTGCAGTACTACTGGTGTCAGTATTTTTACTTCCTGCATCTGGCCTGACGTCACCGCCCAGCATCCTGTCACACAAGGGCATAACACAGTTCATGTTAAGTGGTTTTATACGGAACTGTAAACCCACAAGAGATATACAACATAACAGGCCAGACACAGCCAAAAACAATAATAAAAAAGCCGCCCACATTATCATTAAGGTGAACTACACCACTGCTAACCATAAAATTGCCCATCAGCCACTAGTTTCTGCCGTCTTGGAATCCACAGTAACAAATGACCTGAGATTTACCCTATCCCTCTCTTTGGCTGTTTTTTTCAGCCACAAACCTGATTTACACGAGTAATTCTCCCAAACGTGCACGCGCATCACCATTTCATGTGTAAATTGCCCCTCATGGAAACCCCATGTATAATACATTTTTTTTTTTTTTTTATTAAAGCTAGCATAATTATCCAAAGGGACTCTATATAGCTTTGCACTTTCTGTGTTTTCTTCTTGGTTTTTGTTATGCAAGTAAGAAATGCATCCATTTCAAACACCGACAACATAATCAACCAGCCGCTATTGCTGTTACTAAAATGCAGCCGTGGTAATAAATAAAACAAAAAAACATCAAAATATGAGTATTGTGATTAGCCTACTATATCTAGCAGAAACACTGTGCTTCACTAATACGATAAGTTGAAAACAGCAAAAAACATGAGCAGCACAGAGCGCTCTTCATAGGCATAATCGGCAGTCGCCTGCTTCACCTATATAAAAGCCACGCAAATCATGCATTCGTACAGGTGGAAAATGTGGACGTGATAGATTCTGTGTATTTGCTTTCATCAGCGGTTTACTTTGAGCGGCTAAACAAAGATTAAATAATTATACAGAGTGTTTTAGAGAACATATAATATACATTTAAAAAATAATTATTTTCTTTTACTTTCATTTTTGTTTGTGCATTTCTGAGTTGTCCTGTGTACCCCCTATGACCCTCAGAAGCACCCCCAGGGGTACGCTGCACCCCGGTTGAAAACCCGTGATTTAGACGCATTGTAGTGATAAAGTAAAACGTGCCCCTGGCAGGATAGAACAAAGTTGGCAGTCAGTGATTATTGACTGTCGACCACGCAGATATAAAAGCCCAGTGCAGAATGTAACCAATCTCCAAATTGATTGATTAATGTATTGCTAATCTGGAGATGGTCACATGTATAAGAACCCGCAGCTTTTGTTGTTCAAGGTGGGTGCACAGAGAGGAGGTATGTGGGAGAGAGAAACGCATTCAGGGAAAAAACTAAACAGAATTAGTTTATTAACGTTAGTTTGTCTGCTACTTTATTATTATAGTGTATTAACATTCACTTCCCTTTGCTTTTCTCTTATTGTATTAATTTCTATTATGTTGATGCACATGCGTCAAGATAAGTAATAAATATGTATTTATTTACTATTTCATATTGTGTCTGGAGCTCAACTCCGTCTTAAATAACACTTCGCTTGCTTCCTGAGGGGTGTTCTCTTAGCCGGAGATCACTGTACTGTTATGGCTTCCGGTGAACTTTTGCGATACAATTTTGTAGTTTTTGTGATTACATGATGTTAAATAAAAGATTTAATCATGTGACATATATATTTTTTATATATATTATTATTTTTAATTATGTCTCAATCCTAAAATTCTAGGTGATGCAAAGCTTTTGGCCATAGCTGTACTCCCTGAGTGGCTCATTTGGTAAAGACATAACCACGTGGTGTGGGGGATGTGAAGTTTTGCTGGGGATTCTACAGGGAACAGTGCATTGGCTCTGGCTCTATCATGGGTGAGGGAGGCAAGCAGACACCTGCAGTGTTGGCCTTTGCCCTCCAGGGTCAGGTAGGTCGCAAGCATGTGCTGGAGATCTCCTGGGTGTAATATTGAGGATTAATATTTTAAGGTATTGATAATATACAGGTATATATTTTTTACACGTATTAAAAAGCAAAAATTTCATTCCTTTTTGTCTGTGTATCAGCATGAATCGAAAAGGAGCTGGCTTAAATGACACAAAGTGGATCATCCACAGGAGATGTCCTGTAAGTGAAATGTCATTTGCCTTTCCCTTGAGGTATTACCTTCTTTTTTCAATCCCGGAGCCGATGTTTGTGGATTCACATATATGTCAGACCCATTTGCTAACCCTTCAGGTGAATAAAAGATGAGATTTTTCAAAACATGCTGAATAGGTCAGCAATTTAAAATAAACCAGAAAACCATTCATCCTCAGCACGGTTGCCTGTACGAGACTGATACATTAATTTTCCCATACGAAATGGTTAGATTGCTTAGAAGCCCTCAGATACATAGCTGTGGGGTATAAACTCTACCAGACAGAGGCTGCTTTATCCTAGCTGCACATGTAAAGTACTGTAGGCTATCTATGAGCAGGCTGTACAGTACAGAACACCAGATTCTACATGGCTGAAACAGAAGATAAAGATAGCAGTAATCCAGGTTAATTAAACAGAGGTAGAATAGGCCAGGCTGTCGGAGCTCTGTGAGAAACAACCTGATGTGGGACTGTATATTGAAAATGTTCAAGCATCATTTCATATAAAGTGTCAAGTAATTATTTTAATTGGAAAGTCAGAGCTTTAAAATGATAAACACATTATTTGTCTAAGTCAGCCATTTTGTTACACAGTTATTGTGCATGCACATGCCAAAAAAAGATAATTGGAGGTAAGACTACAGTAAACATTTTTTAAATCCCCCCATAGTGGCTATCTCAACAGTTAATGCAGTAACACTTGTAGGTGTCAATTACAGGTCCTAGAAAGTGTTCTATCTCTATTGGATTGATATTCAGTGATGGTACTGGTCAAGGAACATGACTAAATTAATGTACTTCACACCACCTGGAGATGGTTGCAATGACTTAATGAGGAACAGAGTTCAGGTACACAAGGAACGCAATTCAACCTTGAATCTTAGGACCCAGCCTAGTTCGCATTTACAAATAGATGGAGGGGCCAGTATAAATGGGTTTGTGTGTCCTAATAAAGTGGTCTGCAAGTGTAGCCTGCATTTAATATATTCTTTTTTTATTTCCTCTTTTATAAGGTGCCAAGTTCACATTCTATTCTGCAGCTTCCTTGTGAAATAAACCCAAGCAATCAGGTTTGTTACTGGATCTTGCGGATGGAGTTGATTATGCTTCAGCTCATGTCAGCAGGGTGACAAATCTTTATTGAATCAGGCATGCAGCATAAAGGAAGATAAACGTGGGTTAGTTGGAAGCCTCCCACTTTTACTGTCCATCCATGAAGCAGTGAAAGAGATGTCCTCATCAAGAGTTAAATCGATTAGGGAAACATTGCTTGGAATTGACAATCATACACTGGTGGACACATTCCGAGAATAACAACACCTGCCTTATACTGAAGATACTGCACTGAATACAAAAATGATAATAAGTGCTGCCTGTGTTTCTGTAATATGTTCAGCTGAATTGTTTGTCGTCTCAGGTCTGTATCTCTGGGAGCGATGGAGTTGACCTCCCCTATTGGAGCTGACCAAACAACCCCTGGAGACAAGGAACAGCCACCTGTTGGAGGAGATAGGAGCTTGGAAACAAGTAAGCAGGTAAGACAGAGCAGAATATATGCAGAGAAGGGGAGATTGGGCATTGATTGTCTTGGTGACTGTTACAATTGTGGCAGGCCTTTGACAAATGTGAAATGTAGCCCACAATTCAGAAATTCAATCAGCTTGAGAAAAGCAGTTGTAAACTGATTCCTTTTTAATAAACTCAAAACTCAAAAGAAATGTGCTGTGCAATATAATAATCTTGTGTAAGTACAACTCACTTGAGCTTTGAAGATCGTCTATAGTGGACACAGGGGTTTATTTTAGTGATTCAAACAGTGTCAGATTTTAAACCTGCAATATCTTGGATCTCACTGTATTTCTGTTGTATTTTATGAAGTTAATAAGGATGACAATTAACAAGACAATTAACAAGACTGGAAGGAAAACCCCAATGGGATCAATCTAGAGTTAGGAAGCTGCACTTTTAGGAGGGAATTCAAATAAGCCCCACATTTCTGTTGAAATATGTACAGCATTCCCCACTTAGAATTGTTCACTCCACTCTGAACACACTAAATGTTTGCCTAGATATGCTATATATGCTGCTAAATAATAAACATAATGAATACATTGTCCTAGGGAGCGCAATGTTCTGTTCTGTGAGAGTTAGCCATTGCATCCGTATACCTCTATTATTTTACCTCTATTATTCTCTCACAGGCTTTTTTGACCATTTCATCAGAAAAGAGGTTGATAATTTGAGTGGCGCTGTATCTGGAATCAAGACCAGTTCCCACATTAACACCATTTACTTCTTGCAGTTCCAGTAAGGCCTGGTGATCAGAATAGTGTCGATTTTCTTGTGCAAGGTAGTAAGTGGCAGAAAATATTTTACAGGTGGTTTTTGTGATCACGTCTTTTTGCATTTCACATTAAGATCCTCTGTATTCTGCTGTAACAGTGCAGTGGCCTTGTTTTGAGCGCTTTTTTTTCGCAAAGATCTTAGCTGTTGCTTTCGACTTTCTTGTTTTTCCGTGTCTATCTTCCTCTGCTCTTGGTTCTGCCATAACACTACCGTCTGAAATGCCTTCCTTTTGCAGTGTTGTAGTCTCTTCACAACCTCCCTCAATTGCAGCTGATGTCAAACTACACAAAATATCATCGATCTTCTGTTTTTTATTACTGCTGTTTCAAAAATATTGCAGCAAAGATTCCTGGCGAGTTTGTTTCTCACTACTTCTGGACATTTTAGATTTGGAAGAGTTGTTTTTATTTATTTATTTATTTTACTGTAACTATCACCTCACATACTCGCTGTGTAGTTCAGTCAGCAGATACCCCACCTATCACCAGACGTTTAAATAATGTTGCATTTCATTCCCGTGGCCCCTCCCACTCCTCCATCACTCTCTGATCTAATTAAATTAATTTGAAACTAAGGCATTCTCTTAGTTTCAAGCAAGCTGTTTGGTTTGAAATGGCAGTGCTGTGACGAAATACTATCAAAACACAGTACTGGGTACAGGCAATGCGGCAGCCAGATCCATCACAATGCCTGTGCAAAGTAGCTGTGTACATGCATTTGTGACTATCCCTCCAACACAAGCGAAGCAGACACTGTAAAAAAGGTGCAGGGTCTGCTACGAAAATGAAAACAAAAGAAAACATGCAAGAAAAATGTGCAGTGGTTGTAAAGGCAACCCTCGGTTTTGTTGTATTGAACATTTCATAATTGGCACAGAGCAAGTCAATACTGGCACACATTTTTATGTTGTTTGATTTTTATTTGATAATACTGTTTACTGATTATTATTGTTATTAGTAGCGTTTTTGTTTTCATTGTTAAAAAAAACCCCAAAAAACAAACAAAAAAAAATACGTTTTTATCTCTATATTGAATATGGGTATGTAGTACACAGCAGCATAAAGGGTTAATGAAAAACACAGTTTAAGTCATTTATTTGTGTTTTATTCATCATATGTTAACATTTTATAGCAATTACAGATTTGAAAACATTATTATTATAATTTTCAAAATCTGGTTCCTAGGAAGGGGTTTCATTTTTACATCTGGAGTTGAAGTGGTTAAATTTTGGCACAAATTATTCTCCATAGGCAGCATCCATCTTGATTCTCCTCATTTACTGGAGAGCACATTGTCTTAAGGGCTCATAAAGGTACGTTGCCTATTAAACTATGCCCTGTATATTCCACTGTATGTGTTATGCATTGTTCCTCACTGTCTTGTAAAACGTTTTGTGATGGTGGCCCACTATGAAAGGTGCTATATAAAATAAATATTGATTGATTGATTGAAAATATGTGCAGAATTATTTTGATTGAATAATAATAATAATAATAGTAATAATAATAATAATAATAATAATAATAATAATAATAATAATAAACTTTATTTTATATAGCACCTTTAAAAGCAACATCTCAAAGCGCTTTACAAACAAACAAAACAGAAAATAAAAACAGTCATAAAATGCCTTTCTATTAAAGTAGGTCTTTAAGCTAGATTTAAAAGCATTAAGAGTGGCAGAATCCCTGATCCCTTTAGGAATGGTGTTCCAAAGTTTTGGGGCATAACAACAAAAAGCCCTGTCGCCCATAGAATGCAGGTGAACAGAGGGAACACATAACAATCGAAGATCAGTTGAGCGAAGGTTGCGTGAAGGGGTGTAGACTGATAAGAGATTAGATACATACTGTTGAGCCAAACCATGTAAAGCCTTAAAAGTAAGAAGTAAATTTAAAAAAAAAAAACCACAAAACCTGACAGGCAACCAGTGCAGGGACTCTAGAACAGTAGTGATATGATCCCTCACGCGTGACCTTGTCAGGATACGAGCTGCTGAGTTCTGAACATGTTGTAATTTGGACAGTGTGCTTTTGGAGACGCCTGCAAGCCGAACGTTACAATAATCAATCATCGAAAAAACAAATGCATGAACCAGCTTTTCAGCTAACTCAAGCTCAAGCATAGTACAATCAACTGACAAGTTTAAGGCATTGTTTTACGCAACTGGTGGGCAGTGCCTAGCAACATAACCTCCATCTTGTCACAGTTAAGATGCAGAAAGTTTTGAGACATCCATTTCTTAATATCAGAAATGCAACCAGAAAGCACAGAGGCAGCAACATCAACATCAGATTTAGTATGCACATAAATTTGGGTGTCATCTGCATAAAAATGATAATTCAGGCCATGTAATCTTAGTATGTGACCAAGGGGAAACATGTAAATACTAAATAGTGGAGTAAACATCCAACAGTAAGAAAACAACTGTCTGATAATTATTTATTTATTTGTAATACTTTGTTGGTAAAGTAACACCATGAAATAAGGTATTATTTTATAGAGGGTTACATATGCAAACACAGTACTGCTGCTCTATGATGTTTCAGAAATACAGTTTGATACAGGAATACTGTCACATGTTGGGTCTCCTAGCAGCGTTTTGAATACAAATATCTGTGAAGTCTCTGCCTTCCAAATAACTTGTGAATTGACTTGAGACTTGAGTCAAAAACAGAGTGTTAATTAAGTTTGGAATGTCATTTAAAAAAAAAGCCAATTTAAACCTACATCTGCCAAAAGAGCTGGACTTTATCCAAGTAAAAATAGAAAAATAATTTTTATCAAATCAAAAGCATTTACCTCTTTAAGCTTCCAGTAACTTTTATCATGTGTTGTACTTGAAAAACGCCATTCACACATGATTGTTCTTTCATGCAAGACTACTCCAGTGTTCAAAGGCTCATCACTGAAGCACAATGCCATGCTGCAGTGAACAAGAACCAGACCTCTAGCTTTATTACCTGGAAGAATATTCTGCTATTTAATGCTATTTAGAGATCATTACAGTAGCCTCTGAATCTTCACTTAAAAAAAAAACAGATTTAGCACTTGAAGGAAATTGTAACTGACTATCCTGAAATGTAATTATAGCATTCTTTTAGTAAGCATGAGAAGGTTAGGTGGATCATTGGACAGGGAAAGTGGAGTCAATCATTTGCTAGCTGTCAATCATTGACACTGAAGCCCAGGTTTGCTTATGCTGTGCTTTGTAGAATGTGTTCTGGTTCTGGGTGGTCCTGGATGAAGTACTGTCATAGATGGCTTTGTGTGGCGTGTGGTTGGTGACATCAGACCAGGAAATGAAAGAATAACACAGGATGGTACGGGCTAAATGGAGCTGCTGCGCTCATCTTTAATAAATAAACAAAATAAATATTTAAACAAAACAAAAGTCTTTACATGAAACACAAGGAAAGGGCAAATGGGCCAAAACAAAATAGACAAACATGGAACTAGCGTGTACTCAAGTATATATTAATGTTAGCCTTAGGGCGAAATTCAGGGGGTGGTAGCTGGGCTGATTAATTAATTAATGTCTATCATCATTAACCTCCTATTTAATCCCCAATCTCACACTCCTTCTCTGTCTAGCATTTCACATTCTTGCATACGCAGTGATCCGTTCTCTGCACAAAATTTTTTTTAGATGTTGTCAATAATGCGACTTGGATCGCATTATTGAGGAGTTTGGCGATAAAACGAGTGATCAGGAGATGATTTATCGGTATATACTACTATTACGAGGTATGTAAAAAATATAGTGAACAAGGGGTGGGGCGGGGCGGGGCTGGAGATGCAGTACTGAGTGTCCTATTGATATGCAGTGCCTTTTAAACCTGTTTTACTGTGAAAAAAATACTTTTAAATAGTGCGTCTAAAATAAACTGCGCGTGTGAAAATAAATTGGCCCTGACGCGTCCTGAATAAATGGACCGCAAAGGGTTAAAATGTAAAAATATGACCTTGTCATACTAATATGATGGATGCAGCATGTCATCAGATTATATTACTGAAACATTTTACTTTTGATTAAAGATTGACAACATTTTGACGTGTAAAATCATTTAATATATAAATAAATCTCAGCGATCACACATAAACTACATATGATTGACAACAATGTTATAGAAACATAAAAAGACAGGGATTTAAAACATTTTACCGTATAAAGAGTCACCGATCACACATTTTAAAGTTCATACGAAAAGACAGTGGCACGAACACGCACCAACATACAAAGTCTCGTAAACAAAACGGCCAGATAAAACTAAAAAGCCGTGCAGTGAACCTCCCCTTTAATCAAACTGTAGCCCCGCCTTACTTTTGTCTACTTTTGCCTTACTGCGCTTGCACGATCAACTTATTTCCCGGTCAACTTATTTCCTACGACACCGGTCCTCTGCAGCAGTCGATTCATACATCCGTTCATCCCCTAGCGACATAGCAATAGCCATCAATGACTAACTAGCATGCCCGGAGTGGGGGCGACCTGACCTCCGGGGCCACCAGAGGTGTTCCCCTTCTAGGAAGGGGTTTCTTCCTCTCCACTGAGCGGCAGGTAATCACATAACCATACCACACTAACACTATTTTAACCTCTCCAGTTTGTCTCGTATGTCCCTTCCTTTCCCATCTTTTCCAGCTGTTTCTTTTATGTTATGCACTGGCACGACTCTATTGTTTGTCTCACGGGGGTCCATCCTTTGGGGGAGGGTAAGTGCAGATTCACTCCCCCAACCTCAGGTTGCTACAATACCTTGACCTCACTCTAGGGGGGTTCTCACTGAGTGAGTCAGAGGGGACCCCCGGCCACACTATTCTTTCGCAGCTCATGTGCTTTTCTACCTCACCATGTGTCCTTCGCTAGGGACATGGCCCGATTTACGCTTTCAGTGCCCAGTCCTAGACTAACCCATCTTTCTGTTGCAGATTCCTTCCGAGAGCTTTTTCCCAGCTTTGGAGGACCAAGCCTCACCAGCACCAGTCCAGTCAAGGAATCCTTTTCTATTCTCCTTTCAGCCATACGAACAGGCTGTTCCTATCGCCCCGAGCGGACACCCCGTGAATTATAGAAATCAATATATTTCACGGACTCACGTTTTGTCTCTCCTCTCACTCTCCCGACCATAAGCCCGGAGTGGGTCTTTTATATTTTGTGGCTGGAGCCTTAATTACCCAGTAATCAAATAATTACCTTATTAAGGCTCCAGCCACATTCCCACAAGATTTTATCGGGATGGGAATTTAACCCCATCCACGTCAGCTACATTTTATGAGACCGGCTTTTTGCCGGTCTCAAATAATAAATAATCATGTAAATAATAATAATAATAATAATATGTACATAATAAAAGGAGCGGGCAGTACATTATGGGAAGACCCCACTCTCTAAACAGCGATGTCCTGTTGCAAAGTTTTAATCAAAATGTAATAATACAAGTAGAAATATTTAAATGCTTTTACACAATGCAAATGTATATCATGCACATATTCTTTTAGGTATCGTTATCAAAAATAACAACCTTTTAAATAAACACATAATACATACAGAGAAAAAAAAAAAAAAAAAACGTACTTAAAAAAATGAAAACTTGATTCATTGCAGACCGAACCTTTGCCTTTTTACCTATTTTATTTCCACAACCATGAAGTTGTTCACTTTTCACAAAAAAAGAAAAAACAATGTATAGTTCATAGAAATATTTCAAAGGAATAGTATTCATAAATATTGCAACCTGCCACTGACCTTAATAAAAAAAGGTCAGGATTTAAAGCAACAGTACTCCTTTACATTTATCCTCTGTTTCACCAGTCTCAGTCACTATTCTCACGGATGCCGCTTACAGTGGTTGATGCTAACAAAATAATGTAATAAATCTTACGACTTGTGCACTTTCATTCACTATGTACTTCACAATTGTATTTTTGTGTATTTTGATTTTAAAACATTATATCTGATACTGCACAAGGTAAAAGAAAGTTCTGTCTGCTTGCCCTGCCTTCACTATAAACATAAAATATAGACTACATTAGCCTACATATAATAATAATAATAATAATTATAATAATGGGTTATGTAAGGGATAAAAAACAATGTGTTGAATCAGTAAAAACAAGTTTTTAGTGCCATTGGGCATGACAAACTGTGAATTATTTTCTAACTGATTCAACACACCGTTGTTTATCCCATGTGTGGCTACATTTTAAAATGGCTTCGATATGAAAATGAAAAACAAACAATCGGATACAACTTAATATTTTTATTTATGAATATCATACATAACATTTTCAGAGCAGAAACACCTTATTTACATTGAAAAAATGTTTTCTTATTTTTTCAAAAAGAGCACATATACATAAACATGAAAAACTGTAATAAAATCAACTTTACGCAATAAACTTCTGTGTAAACAGGTGTAGAAAGCTGTATGCACATATAAAGCATAAAACAAAAATATAACATAACTTATGCAACACAAAAGCACTTTGAATGAAACAGAATTCAAAATCTCTGTCTGTCTGTTCAAAATTCTATTACAGCTTTCTAAGTACAATCTACGCAGAAAACACGCTTTTCAACTGTACCAGTGCATTTGCCACAGACTGCCTTTTCACAACAGGCACAGACATCAAAAGTTCTGTTTTTATTGCATTTAGCAACCTGGCATTGTCTTTTATTCTGTGTGCCAGTGGGCACAATGCTGGCTAAAGGTTGCTTCTGCCGTAGCTCCAGGGCTAGCTGCAAAATGAAGTCCCTTCAAGTGATTGTGTTGCTGGTGCACTCCTTGTACAAAACCAAAGCGTTGATTCGCTGCCAGGTCCAAAACATTATAAAGAACAGCCACAGGCCACCTGCGAGTACCACCTTTGTCAGAATTCAGCTGTGCCATTTGATCCAGTATATCCACACCGTACTTCGTTGCGTTGTAAAATGCAGCAGTCTCTGGCTTTCATTTAGCATCAGGCCCCTTTGGTCACTGTTCTGTGCAGTGAGTTTAGAATTCGCACATTTAAAAAAAAAATTTGCACCGTCACACTCACCGTTCTGCCTGAGAAATGTAGTGTAAATAATAATAATAATAATAATATATGATGTGTAGAATGACTTTCATCAGTGTTTCAAGCACTCAACAGGATTATAATACATTTTTTAACAATTACTTTGATTTTATTACAAAGCCCAGACTAAATTGTCGGCTATATTGTATTGATTTCAATATGCCGCACAAACTGCGGGTCTGGCGGTTGAAGAAGCAAGTGCTTATAGCTTATAATGATTCTGCAGCTGAAACACCGTATGGGTATTTAATTCAAATATTTAGTAACACTTAAGAACGGACATGCACGACATATTCATATACACAGAGATATTTAAATTTGAATGACAAAAGCTGTTCAAAAAGTGATCATGGCAGTGCTAGTGTTAAAACATTACTTCCTAATGGATACTTGTTTGATAATGAGATTCAATTTGGTTTTTGCTCTTTTGTTCTGCTTCAAAGTGTTAAAATGTTTGTCTCTATCATTGTGGAAATGTTGTCATGACTCCCTCAAAGTTTGAAATCCACTTATGCAGCCAAGTTTCTGTTTAAGTGAAAATTGTACTGAGGACTGTGTTTTAGTAGAAAATAACAAACATAAAAAAACACTATGGAATGTGAACCAGGAACGGGAAGTAAAATTATTGATTGTTTTGCCAAACCTAAAACATCCTAAATATCCTTGTCAGCGATCGGATTTCGAAAAGTACTCCGGCAAAATGTAAGTGGGCTGTAAGCTTGTTTGAACAATGGTTAAACGAAAGAAATGCAAAAGCTGAGTTTACATCTAATGCCTGTGTAATTGATGGAGATTTACAAAGTGATGATGAAATTGCTGTTCACAAACGCAGCCAGAGTATATATGAAATAAAAATTAGAAGGGGGGGTGTTTATGTGGAAGTCGATTTGTAATTATTTTAAACTACTTATTATTTTTACATTGTTGATATATAATTGTGTTACTTTTCTGAAATCGCAAGCCCCTTTCTAAGTGTTACATTTGAAATGTGTTATACTATAACTAACTAATTGTTGAAAGGATTGTTGCGCAATTAAATGGTATTTGCTTTTCTGCTGAATTGTTCTGACTGTGGTTTGGTTGACAAAACAACAGTTTTCTGTGGATTCGTAGCACAAACTGTGGATTTGTTAATCAGCAATATATCTTCTCTTCAAAGCCACACAGCCACTTTTAGTTAGAAAATTTGTAGAATTAATCAATCAAAAGATTAAAGGGTGACATCACAGAAATGTTTTTAGCACAACAACACACTACAGGGTGTTCAAATCCCTATGTATATTTTGATGTTTTTTTTTTAAATCAGTTTTTAAATCTTTTTATTCTGCTTTTAATGATACTGCTGCAGACTCACACTTTAGTTAGATAATTATGTAACCTCCTTGGCTTGTGGACAGCTGATTCAATTAGCACATCAATTATGTTTAAATATTCCTCATGGCATAAAGGCAGGTCGTAAATCACAAGGCTGTTTCTAGGGGCCTGTAAATTGTTAGACTTTCTGTGAGGGGAAATGTCTCCACTTCCAAAAAGTGAAGTCTCAGGGTCACACCTTTTATATGAATTATATTAATCATTCTAATGTAATAATGCTGTTACCTCATTAATTGAATGCTTATTTAAGGGAAGAGACAGACTATGAGCATGACAGTGTGTGTACTTGAGTCCAAGTGTTAAGAGTCAAGTGTTCTTGAAAACTGCACTTTTCACGTTGACCTAGGAACAGCTAACTGTAGCTAACAAAATTATTCCATACATCTTACCCATTTTGTATGTCATTAGCTACATATGTCTCAAATGTGCAGTTTTGAAAGAAACACATACATACAAGCATGTATTTCCATTTTAAAACATGATACCTGGTACTACTCTAGGTTAATGAAATCCCTGTTTGCAAGCAATGCCATCCAGGAAGTCTGTTACTGATTTACTTCCATAATCATTTTACCCCAGCAGTGCCTTCTGGGTTAAAGTATGTTTCTGGCTGATAGGATGTCAGTCAATAGGGGAAGCAGCTGATTGGATGTTGACAGGGTCAGTTAAGTGGTGGGAGCAATTTCACCCTCCAGCTGAAATGACCTAAACAGTACAAAATCCAGTAGCATGGTTTGCAAACAGATAATTATTTAACCTAGATATCATGTTTTAAAATTATAATAGACAGATTTGCTAAGTGTTTCTTTCAAAACTACACATTTGAGACATATATAATAAATGGATAAACATTTATGGAACTATTTTGTTAGCTACAATCACTTTACTTTTTCAATAAGTAAAACACTTTTGATAGTTTGATTATGTTGAAGATAAAGTACATTTATTCATAAAGTAAGTAGATTATCTATGTGTCATGTCTGTGTTTAAGTATCCAGCATTGTTTTATCTACCCATGTATGTTCCCTACCCATGTATGATCAAAATAACTTGACCATTGCAGACTGTTGTGCTTTACTAATACAATAAGGGAGCTGGACATTAGAAAAGTATAGCTGGTTCTAGATAGAGATAACTTTGCATCATGTGGTAAATTTGCTTTTCCCTTTTGAGAAATGTCCTTTCAAACGATATGGTAATAAGGGTCAGATTCAATATAATTAGTTCTCTATGGATTAGCAAAAACATCAGCAGATTATAAGATAATCAGCATCCGTCTGGATCTCTAAAAATCACACTGACATCAGCAAAAACACATTTGCCAAATACTGCATACATTTAAAAACAAAATCTAACAGTAATGCAACATTTGCAGTATTTTCAAGGCTGGACATATGAGGCAGCTTCTTGCAGTTAAGACTATGCCTTAACTTCTTGATCTGTAGATAAAGGTATGTAGTCGATTTCTAGTTAAAATGTTTGTCACTGCATTTTTAGTTTATTTGAGTATTTCTTGATATTGTGTCTGTAGAGGTCAAGGAGTGTCAAATTGGTCCATTTAGAAGAGAACATTAGGTGTGCCAAGATGACTAGCAACCTCATCAAAAGCCAGGCAAAGACTGTTATGAAAGGTAAGGGTTATACAGTATGTATGTATAAAGAGGTCCCAGTAAGGTAATTGATGTCTAGGTTTAGGTGGTTGAATTGTTATGGAGGTGACTGTTACAGCCATTGGCAGGTCCAGGTTGAGCAGCACTTTGCTGTATTACTGTATCACGAAGGTAGCAGAATGATACCATAGGCTCTGTTTTTATAAAGGTTAGTCTAAAACAGGGGTCTCCAACCCTGGTCCTGGAGAGCCCCTATCCAGTAGGTTGTATAGGTGTCTTTACATCATCAGTGGCTAAAGATCTGGAAAACCTTTTAATCTTTACTAATTAAGCCAATAATTGGTTCAATTAAGTAACTGAGAGATTAGTTGAAATGAAAACCAGCAGCCCCAGTAGCTCTCCAGGACCAGGGATAAGGTTAATGTAGCCTCACGTCAGCTCCTTGATAGAAGTAATTGAATAATTGAATGTGTAATTGAATGAAACAAATCATAAATGCTGTTGCCAATCATTAATTGCATCATTTTGGCCCACAGCCTCATATTTACACATTACATGTCAGATATCACTGGCAGAAATAGACAGCTAAGTGGCCAAGGCAAATGAAAGTCAGGGTTGATGATATGGTGAATGATTAAATGGGTGTTTATTTACAGAAATAGGTGGTGATATAGCAGAACCATGTACAGTAATTGTGATACAACATGAAATATACAGTAATGTTTGACTAGGTGATTTTATCAGTGATATAAAACATTTCTCTACACAGCTTATTTTAAACTTAATTTTGTTAAGCATTCACTGAACAAAATATGTTATACAGCATCTGGATTAAAAGACATAAGTAAAACTCTTATAAATCACAATGATACATACGATCGATCATTAATATACTGTACTTTACATTTTACCATGAAGAATAAACTAAGAACCATTTAAAAAAAAAAAATCAGAATTTTATACTGCACTGCTAGTATCTCTGTATAGATTCTGAATAAAATCACTCCCAATGACAATCAGAAGATTTGCCCGGAAATAGATATAAAGTATAAGTTAACCAAGCATAAAAGTATGTATACAGGTGTATTGCCATAATCTGAAACAAAGTGTGTCTATCTATATAAGTGCATTTGTGTGTTTTACAGTGTTGTATATGACAATTATGTTCACTTAGGACTTTGTTTCAAATTTTGTTTGGAGGAAATGTATGTAATCTGAGTTCTTAATAATGAGACTTGATTGTAAAATTAAACCTTGTGTGCTGTTATCTGGCTGCTGTCAGAGAAATAATGTTTTATATTGCCAGAGCAAGTGTCAATAAAACTGACCTCTTTTCAGTGGGAAACTGAATTGAAAATTGTAAAACAAATATTAAGTGATATTTTTACTGAAGATATAATGATTAAATATGTTAAACCATATTGTGCAAATATCAACTGACTATGATAAAGGGGCATTCAGAACAGAAAATAGGAGGCACTTTTTTACACAGAGAATTGTGAGGGTCTGGAACCAACTCCCCAGTAATGTTGTTGATGCTGACACCCTGGGATTCTTCAAGAAGCTGCTTGATGAGATTCTGGGATCAATAAGCTACTAACAACCAAACGAG
This sequence comes from Acipenser oxyrinchus oxyrinchus, assembly GCA_030684275.1. NCBI lineage: Eukaryota > Metazoa > Chordata > Actinopteri > Acipenseriformes > Acipenseridae > Acipenser > Acipenser oxyrinchus. The sequence goes on from CM060258.1 coordinate 26,748,724, forward strand.
CAAGATGGGCTGAATGGCCTCCTCTCGTTTGTAAACTTTCTTATGTTCTTATGTTCTTATGTATCAAAGTTATGCTCTGCCAACTCCCAACGTTGTAATTAAGAAACTGTGGTAACTGCACAATTACAGCATGAACATATCATTTTGGTTACTATAACAATAGTAATGGTTAATATGGTTGAAAAGAAGGTACTGTATCTTCGAGAAAAAATGTTTTCTACCCTTACAATTATGCGGATGGACGCAGGAAATAAACGATACAAATAAGTAAAACAAATGGTACTGTGGTAATAACCAATACAGTTGTGCTGCCATTCAGATGTATTTCATTATTCACTCTCTTATGTATGAAGCCTCGGAGTATTGGGTGGGTTGGTGGGAAAGAAGGCGTAAGGACACCCTCGCTTCTGGTAAGGCAAAATAATAACCACACAGGACAGGCACCTGATCTCAGTCGCTGGGTTTTGCACATATCTGCAGATGTCATGAGAATCACAAGTACTGAAGTGTGCAGGATATCTTCACCTAATAATGATTTAGACCACTTATGTCCTGAATGCTTGACTTGTGTCCATCCTGGCTGTGCTAAAGTTCTATATGATTCAAATGGCAAGTATTGTGTTTGCACCACAGTAGCTACCTACAATATTTGTTCTATATTGAAACTGATAAAATGGAATGTCTAGTACTGAATCCACATTTCTGTGTAAAGTTAATAAATACACCCTATTGTGCCAACCTGCACCACACCATTCTTGTGATCCAGAATTATTGAAGAGTATGGGATTGATAGCCAAAATTCGACATTGTAGTTCCCAGCTTGGATAAAGAACTAAGGTTTTGATAATTTTACATTTTAATTATAAGCTAATTGTGATTCTTGTTATGCTAATATGCTATTAACACAATGCACTTTTAATAATATAATCAAGGGCTTGCGATCACTATTAACGCTTACAGCAAAGCACTGCTTTTATATGTTAGCCTTTGCGTGAGATTCAGGGGGCAGAAGCTGGGACTGCCAAATTAATGTCTATCGTTACTAATTGTCTATTTAAGCCACAATCTTACACACCTTCCCTGTCTAGTGTTTTCGCTTTGTAGCTAACATGTAGACTGTTCATTCGTGCCTTATTTTCTTTCTCAAAAGAAAAAGCCTAAACCTCGTCGCTTTGTTCTCTCGTCCGACTCGGACGATTCTGAGCAAGAAATTATTTTTCCTACCTGCTCTCGAGATATGTCTCACCCTGCAGCTTCTTTCTCTTTTCTCTGCAGCGGCTCCATTGCCTGTCGTCTCTCCAAACATTCAGTCTCCAGCATTCAGTCTCCACCATTACAGCTTCATTATAAAGACTGGCCCATTGCCAAACCCCTGAAAGCTTTATTCAATAAAGGAATAAATATTCCTGTCAGCAGCGATCGGCTCGCTCTGTTCAACCTTTATTGCAATGCTGTATCTGCCGAGCCTGTCTTCCCTCCTCGCTTGCAAGCAGCAGCAGGCAGATGTCCCTCCCCCGTTCCACACACTGCATCGGCTCCTTAGAGCTGGCTCTATTCTCCGCTTCAGCAGAGGATCCCCTCCTTCACCTTCACCAGACTATTTTCAGTGATTTAAAAGATCTGATGCAGCCTATTGCAAACTCTATTTAAACCATCAATGCCCGGCTCGACAATCTTGAAAGCCACGGCATACCTTCAACAACAACAACATCAGCAACCATTCCTACTTTCTCTCTGATTTCCAATCCTGCAGTGGCTTCCACTTCCAGTACCTCAACCTCGGACCCCACCATCAAAATCCCTGAATACAATCTCTCATCTGCAATTGCATCTGGTGCCCATTCAGCCCCCACTATCAGACACTACTCTCTCTCTCCAAATATTCGGAAGCAACGTTAATTTAGTTTCTATTTTGATTGCTACATCTGTGTTTCTGGACCACCGTATTGTGGACTGTGTAGATTTGTCAGTTACCTTCAAATCTCGCAATCCACTCCTTCTTAAAAATCTAACTCTGGTAGAGTTCGTCCTTGCTTTTTCCATCGATCATGACGTTCTCTCCTCAGTCTATCCTGACCGCCGCCTTGAGCTGGATCAATATCTTTTCTATAGTGTGGAGCTCCCTGTTAGATATGGGGGGTACCATGTTCTATGAGTACCACACGGCCTTTTCAGCCAAAGCTGCCTCCATTCTGTCAGCCGATAACCACATTGTCGACTGGTCTTCTCCGGATCTGGACCGTTTTAACCGCATTTTCAGTGGTCTGCGAGCCAACGCCTGCAGAGTTTGCGCATCCACAGTCCACTCTACCTCCCTCTGTCCAAAAGCAGCTTCCAGTTCTTTTAAAATAGGCTAACCCTCCACCCCTCCATGCTTTATTGCAAGATTATCAGCTCCAAACCCTATCCACACTTCAGCCCCACCCGACAGATCTTCAATCTGTGACAAGCATGGTCGCAACATCAAGTTCTCTGGTGCCAAGCAGATTTGCAACAAATTTAATTCAGCAGTCTGTTACTCCAGTACTTGCAGAAATCTCTGCGACGCCCACTCCAAATCTATCTGTCCATCTCTTCCCAAATGACAATCAAAATTACTAGTAATATCCACTCCCATAAATGTCCCAGCTATAACAGAAGCACTGCAGCATCATCCAGATAAGTTATTTACTTTTTACCTCATCAATGGCCTGTCATACGGATTCTCCACCGGCCTCCCATCTATCATCGCCTTACATTTACAAAAATGTACACTCTGCCTTAATTGAACCTGAAATCCTCACCTCTCTCATCCAGGCAGAAACTGACAAGAATTTCATGGTCGGACCGTTTGCAGCACCTCCATGTCCCACTTTTCACATCAATCCCACAGGCATTGCCAATCGCAAATTTTCAGGCAAGAAACGCCTTATCATCGATCTATCAGCACCTCGTGGAAGCCTCACAAGCAGCATAAACTCTCATTCCTCATGACCAATTCTCTCTTCATTACATTAAAATATCAGACGCTATTAAATCTATCAAAACAGCAGGCCAAGGCTCATGGCTAGCCAAAGCTGACATATCAGACACTTTTAGTCATGCCCATCACTTGTTTGGAATCTGCTGGGACGGTAAATATTTCTCCACCAAACTTATCTTCGGATGCCACAGCAGCCCAAAAATATTTGACACTCTGAAGTAATCTGCTGGATTCTCCTCAACCTCTACCACGTCCCATTCCTCCTCCACCTGATGGATGACTTCCTTCTTATCTCCCCTCCCTCACACCCTCCAGCTCAAGCAGTCAATCACCTGAGAACTCTTTTCTTCACTCACAGTTCCACTTTCCAAAGAGATAACCATCGGCCCAGTCAATTCATTGGAATTTCTCGGAATAACGCTTGACAGTAAAATTCGAAGCAAGTCTCCCTCCAGCAAAGCTGGAACGCTTCTGCTCCCTCATCAATAAACTCCATCAAGAAACGAGACCTTCTATCTCTTCTCTGCCATTTCAATTTTGCGTTATGCATCATCCCCCAGGGCAGAACATTAATTTCTCGTCTTCTCACACTTTCCACAACAGCCGAGAACCTAAATTCCCACATCAACATATCCTCCGAAGCCAGAAAGGATAGAAAGATGTGGGCCACATTAATTTCCCTCTGGAATGACCTGTCTTTATTTTACGAAGACTACATTTCAGCTTCCCATGACCTCACTCTTTCTACTGATGCTTCACTCATCGGATTCAGCGGTTTTTCTCAGCTCTCTATTGTTTTCCAGCAAATGGCCCTTCGAAATTCAGAATCTATCCCCTCATCTGAAATCTACTGCCCTCCTGGAAATCTACTCCATCGTCGCAGCCGCTCACCTCTGGGGTCATCAATGGTCAAGAAAATCAATTTTATTTTACAGCAACAATAAACCCACAGTCAACATCATTAATAAAATGATGCTCTTCTTCCCCCCCTCATCATGCAGTTGCTTCGATGTCTAATCTGGATTTCAGTCTCCTACAATTTCATTATTCAAGCTCGCCACCATGCTAGCACCCATAATAATGCTGCTGATGCCCTTTCTCGTTTACGATCAAATCATACATCTCCAGAATCCAGTATTCCTACCACCTAATGGCTGTGCCTTCTCCAATGACCCTATCCATCCCTGCAGTTCGTCTAACTATCCGAGGGATTCTCAAGAACTCCCCTCCCTCCTCCACCTCTCGCCTACCCATATCAGTTGACTTCTTATATTCCCTAGTATCAACGCTCCGGAAAGGCTGTTTCTCCCCCTTCGAGGACCTGGTCATGGAAGCCATGTGTTTTAACAGCTTTCTTTGGCTGTCTCAGATGTTCAGAGTTCACCGTCTCATCAGTTTCCAGCTTCCCTGTATCAGGCATTCGTTCCTGCGACCTCTACCTGTTCCCAGACTCACACTCCCTCAACCGTCTCCGCACCGCTAAAACTGACCAACTTCACCTAGGACATTTCATTCAACTGTCAAAAATCGACTCGCCATTATGCCCCTACTCATCCATGTCAAAGTACCTCTAAGAAACCATTTCTCCCATTAGACACACTGTTCATTGACTCCTCCCGCATAATTATATCCCGCCACTGGTTCTCCTGTCATCATGCTACTCTTGTTTCCCGAGCAGGTCTCAATTCTATACCCCTCATTCATTTAGAATCAGAGCAGCCATTTCCGCAACAAAGGCCAACATCAATATCCACACAATCAAAAATATGGGCACTGGGCTCACTCAGCAGTCAATTCATATATTCGTTCTTCATCTACCGACATTGTAGAAACCCTCCAATGTCCTATGGCTACCTGTCCGCCGGGTCCACCAGAGGTTTTCCCCTAAAGCAAAGGGTTTTTTTTACACTGAGTGGCAGGTATACACATACCATCTTACACTAACACTTTAACCTGTCTCCAGTTCGTCGTGTTTGTCCTTTCCTTTCTGGTTTTTCTGGTATGCCTTTCTTTTATGTTATGCACTGGCACGTCTCCCGTTTGTCTCATGGTGGGGTTTCCGCGGGGAGCCGGGGGTCTGTTCTTTGGGGGACAAGTGAGTGTCACTTCCCCGACCTCAGGTCTGCTTCAGCAACCTTGTCCTCGCTCTGGGAGGTTCTCACCACTGTGAGTCAGAGGGGACCCCCGGCCACACTATCCTTTCGCAGCTCATGTGCTAATCTTACCTTGTCACTCGAGGTTCTGTTCTATCACCCTCAGGGCGTGGCCCGCTTTACGCTGTCAGTGCCCGAGTTCAAGACTAATCCATCTCTCTCTGTTGCAGGTTCCCTGTCGGATGCCTCTCTGCTCCCAGCTTTGGAGGCTTGTGCCTCACCTCGTCCAAGGGCAGCACCAGATCAGTCAGGGAATCCCTTTTTCTTCGTTCCTTCATTCCCAAGAGGCGCCTATGCTGAGTCAGAGCCCTTTTATGTCCTACATAAAGGCGGCTCATCGGTCGGGGATCTCTTCCTATCCTAACTTCAAGTCCGGGCCCCTCCAAGCCCGCCTCTAAGTCCAGGCCATTGTACAGTAGGTGTCGCTTATTAACAACCTCTCGGTTCCCAGCAAAAAGTTGTCATTAACCGAAAGTTGCCAATAAGCGAAAAGCCCCTGTTTTAAAGTGTTATATGGAACGATATATACTGTAGTTGTACAAATATGGCTAAAATACATGTGTTTTAAATGTTACAGTGTTAAAAAATTAACATATATATATATTGGATAGAAATACCCAAACATAGAACTGTTTACTTCATGTGTGTGTAAACAAAACAAAAAAAAGGAGTAGGCTTAAATTGTACTACACAACGATGTAGTACAATTGTCCTTACAATGAGTAAAGCAAACAAAAAATATGTGTTGTACTTACAATCAATTCTAAAGAACACAATTTTAAAATAAGAAATTGTCCAGCATTGTCTGCTTTTTACAATGTACCACCTCCCGCTTTAAATCCATCTCAATTTTGCGTGCAGCTTTGTAGCCAGTTTCAAAGCCACGATTCTGCCTCAGTCCGCCAGAAATACGCAGTTGCAAAGTCAGTATATATATATACAGGTTAACTTCACCATAACGAACCCCCATGGGACCTGGAGAAATGTTCGTTATATTGGGGTTTTCAATATAATAGGTTTAGGCATTTTCCTGTATCAAAATAATGACAAAACAGCAAATTTGAATTTAAAAGGTACTCATGTCACATGTGTGGGTAACTGCATTGCAAGACAGAGAGACTTGGGAGTTGGAGTTGACACGCCGGAACAGACGCACAGGATTTATTAAACACAAAACAGAAAGTAAACAAACGGGTCATGTGACGCTACCAACGATGGTAACGCACAGAGGACACATACAGAAGACTGTACAAAAGGCAAAATAAAACACAGTACAAAAACTACAAATAAAAGGTGCAACACAGGGCGTGTGCTAGCCTTCGGCAATCGCCCTGCTACAGGTATGTTTTAAAGAAAACAGTAAAGAAATGAAAAAGAAAAATATACAGTTACATGCTGAATACAGTAATTACATGTCCAGCGTAGATTGCTCCTCATGCCCGTTGCCTGGTTGCAGTTTGTGTGAAGATGAATGACAAGCCATGATTGCATTCGTCACGAATGATGAGAGAATAGCACACTTCATACTGGAGAAAGTTCAGTGTCAGTCACTACTGAGATTGTTCGGGTCAATCCTGTATGTGATCTAATTTGGGCTAATTTGCATTGAAAAAATCGGTGTTCATTATAAGAGGGGTTCGTAATAGTGAAGTTTGCCTGTGTGTATATATATATATATATATATAAATGATATGTGTATTGAAACGTATGACTAACAATCATGGTAGACATTGGAAGGGTTTGGGGTATGATACAACATTTAAGAACGGAGATTCTGGTCCATACCAGGATTTAATTTGAGGTTGCTAGAAAAACCTGTGTTGGACCCTACACGGGTGGTGACCCAGTGTCATGCAGGTCGCGACCTGGTCTCATGCGGGTCAGCAAAGCATTTTCACACTGCTTTTTGAAGAAGCAGGGTCGACATAGGGTGACACAAGCAAGTATGCAACACCCCGGAAGCAGCAACATTCACGTGACCATGCTTTCATCTGTTTTTAATCCAGCTTAAGCCAACCTCTCACAAATTGTTTGGAAGACGTGCTTGTTATGGACGTTTCCATCAAAGCTTCACTGGATTGAATCATCGGCTCAAATGTTGATTAGAGCAAATGTTTCTTCACACAGGTGTGTGAAAGGCATGACAGAAAAGTGAATGAGGGGCATTCAAGTAAAAGTGACCAGCATGCCGCATCTATACGTACCCCTGCATTGGTTCACACTGTAACCAGTGGTGGCTGTGGAGTCACGTCCACATGCTTGCAGGTACAGCAGTTTGACTGAAATAATTATTTGATATGTAGTGACTTAGTGTTTGAAGTTTAGGTACATAAACAGTAAATAGATATGAAATAGGAAAATGTAATCACTTTAAAAGATAGCAGTACTATTCCAAAATCTAACCACTTGGCTGTCTTATGTCAAATATTTGTTTGAGAAGAAAACTACTTCTCTGGTTTAGGGTCAGAGAAAACACAGCACTGTTGATCATTGAGAACCCTAGTTTATCAAAAATATAAAATAAAACTGTGTCCACACTAGTATTTGTCTGGTGAATAAAGTAAATATCTCTGACATGACTTTCTGTTTTTTAAAAATCTCCATTTTCATCTTTATATTCTGTGACATAGTACCAGCAAATTTCAGTATCTAGTTATTTTTATTTATTTATTTTTTTTTTTTGTTAATTAAAAAAATAATAATTAAAATATACAGTATATGTAGTCTAAATACAGTATATTTTACCAGGCTAATGTAAAAGACAAGAATATAATGTCAAAAATATAACATCCAAATATTGCCTCTTCGAGTCGACTGCCTATTGTTGTTGAGGACTGAAACCTTTTTTTAAATACATCTGTTAAAGCTAGAATTGTCAAGGACAAATCAAGCATCACACCCCTCAACCCCAGTAAATATAGTGTGAATATAAATCAGACAGCTCTGAAAGAAACCTGATTAAAATGCAGCTTTTAACAATGATTACCTCAGGCAAAGAACACATTAGACACTTTTACAAGGATTTTGTATTATATGTAGGGTTTTTGTTTTTCATTTTTTATTAATTACATTTTTCGGGACTTGTTTTTAGCTATTTTCGAGTTTTATGTAAATCGTTTTTTTTTTCCCTGGGGTTTTCGCTTGTTAAATTATTGTTTTTGGTTACTTTAGTTTTTTTTTTTTCCTCACAATATGTATAGTAACTCGGCAGTACTTGCACACTTCAATTGTACCTTCTTTCCTTTGCTGTCTTCCACAACAAAATCCTTATTGTTACCGGCATATTGTAGCGGTGGGCAACATGGACTGTGTCAGTCTTGGGAGAGGGATGGGATTGTACTGTAAAATGCCCTGCCTAAATGCTAGTGTGAGCCTGTGTTAGAATGTGTTAGCGGGTTACCTCTCTCTTCGCCACCTTGATTAGCCCGCTCGCGGCTGGTTACTTGTGTGTGTGAGAGCGGAGTGTTACATCATCGAATGGGGAGAAGGAACCGACCACAGGAGTCATCACCCAGTCCAGCACCCAACCCAGACTTCACTGCACTCGTAGTCACTGAATAAATTGTATTTCACCACTTGCACTTCAGCACTCACTCTGGACTTGTGATCGTGTTTGTGTTCTGTTTGTGTTTAAATACCGTGTCTATTATTTCAGGACTGAACCCCGTGTTTATTTATGTGTATTGCCAGTCCTCCATTATTTAACTGTTGTCAAGTGACATTGGATTTACAAATAAACCACCATTTCACCAGTACTTGGTTGTTTGTCATTGTCTTGAGCACTGCATCACTTCTACACCTGCACACTGCAAACCACTTTGCCACATGCTCTTACAGGCAAAACTAGTCATCCAGCAGATGAAGCCACTCATAGCAAAGACTTCTGAAAAGACAAAGACCCCGCCTATAGTCGCTCGGAACTTGAATCACACATAACAATCTTATTGGCCTCCTCAATGATCTCTGCGAATCGCAGTTTACCATAAGACCGAGGGCTGATTATGCACCACACCCAAGGGACTACAGGAGTGTGACTAGCATGTTCACTGAACAAAACATTGAGGACTATAGATTCCCGCTTACCTGAGTAAAAGCACAGAGATCTGTAAATGCCAAATGACTTGGCAGAACAGGGACTGCCAGTAAGAAGTGCGATTCAAATAGCATCACCTGCAGACAAGACAAAAAAGTTTCCACTGTTCATAATAACCTTGATATCAACCCCAGGAACACAGCCAGCAGATATATCTCGAATTACAAGAATTTGCAACTGTGTTGTCACCACGGAAGCCCCAAAGGGAAAGCAAGGCCCAGTAATGTGCTTCAACTGCCAGCACCTGGGACATGACTGCATGTTGCTGCCAGAAACCACTCTGTGTGTGTTATGGTGAGAACCATGATGCCAAAAAGTTGCCCAGAGCCAGCAACCTGCAAATGACCACATCCTTCGAGTTATCACAGCTGTCCCTATCTGGCAGCAGCTACAACAGAACAACAATCAAAAAAACAGTCTAGTCAGCATAACACATCACGACTGCAGCTATGCTGCAGCTTTGGTGACCCAACTAAACTCTACTCAGGTACTCTCTGAACAAGAATCCAGCAATATAAACTGGCTGGAGATTATTATTAAGATTATTAACATAAATCGCTGAGATGATCAATCCAATCATGACAGCAGTGGCACAGCTTATTCCAAGCCTACTCCAGGGTAACCTAATCCATCAAAATGACAGTAACTAGATGTTCCACCAATATCTTGATGTGGAATGCCAATGGTGTTTCTAAGAAAACAGCTGAATTCTAGATCTACTAGAATCAACTGACATCAGTGCTGCACTCCTGTCAGAGACTCACCTCCAGGCAAACCATAAGCTAAGCCTTGTTAATGTTAATACTTATCGAATGGACCGTCCAGGAGCGGCTAGTGGAGAGGGGACAGCAGTGATAGTCAATGCAAAGTTTTGTCATCATGAAATTGCTTTACCGCAGCTACAGAAACTAGAAGCAACAGGCATACAGGCCAAACACCAGCAGGGCCATTGCAGCTGATTGCAGTCTATTCAGCTCCTAAAACAAAACTACAGATGGCAGATTTGGACATCCTGCTAGACACCAATATTCTAACCATAATAGGAGGAGATCAATGCTAAACATCAGTGCTGGAATTTCCGAGTAGTTAACACAAAGGGACGGGTTCTTCTTGCCCACTCAAGGAAAAATGACTTTGTGGTTGCAGGACCAACTGAACCCACACACTATTCTAACAGCACAAACCACAAACCTGATGTCCTTGACATCATGCTACTAAAGAACTGTTGCCAATCTGTTGAACTAGAGACACTGGCAGCCCTCACCTCTGACCATAATCCAGTGATGGTGATGGTTGAGACGAGCTGGAGAACTATCAACCAAGCAAGCAAGATGTACAACTTCAGAAAGGCAGCCTGGAAGCACTGTCAGAAAAAAGTAATCAACTGTATAGATCTCACTCCCTTGGACTCCATAAAAGCAGGTTGTAGACCTCTTTACAGCATCTGTTGAGGAAGCCATTGAGACTAGCGTCCCACAATTGAAGCCAACTCGTTGTTCCATTTATGACCTGCCGGATGGCATCAAACTGTCTATAGCTGATAAGAACTGAGCTTGGCGCAAATGGCAGCAGTGTCGGACACCAGATCTACTGAAGAAGTATAATCACCTCAATAAACTACTTAATAGTACAGATACAGCAGCACAGACAGGATAAGTGGGTAGACTGCAGTTGCTGATCTGGAGAAGTCAGACAACTGTGTGGAGGAAGACTCGCAGCCTGCCTCGTAAGAAAAAACCAAATCCACCTATTCAAGGGAAAATGCACCTTGCATGTAGCTCTAAGGATAAGGCTTAAGTCCTAGCTGACTCACTAGAAGCCTCATTTCACACCTAATCCAGCCAGCCAGTCGACGCATCGAGTGGAGTGAGAAGTCGCCACTCACCTTACAGAGCACAAGCCTGAAATGGAAGCAGATAGTGCCACCCATTGTACAGCTGATGAAGTCCTCGCATTAGCACTGAAGTTGACCAACGGGAAAGCCCCTGGCAATGATGGAGTCACCAACTTGGTAATCAAGATGCTGCCATCCAAAGCTTGTGAACGTCTGGCTGAGATCTTTAATGCATGCCTCAAACATCAGCACTTCCCTAAATTGTGGAAAGAAGCTAAAAGTCATTGTGTTTCACAAGGCTGGAAAGCCATTGCGGGACCCCACGAGCATCCTATAAGCCTGTTGTCCGGTCTCTCAAAGCTGCTGGAAAACGTCATTCTGACTCGCCTCAGTGATCATGCTACTTGCAACAAACTGCTTATTAACAAACAGTTTGTGTTCAGAAAAGAACATTCGACCAATCACCAACTGCTACGAGTGATGGATACCATCAGCCACGGGTTCAACACCAACAAATCAACAGGCATAGTCTTTCTAGATGTGGCCAAAGGTTTTGATCGTGTGTGGGATCAATCATCGGGCCTTTCCTGTTCAATATTTTTACCAACGACATTCTGACTGACTTACCAAAGACAGAGTTGGCAGTCTATGCTGATGATGTTGCAATTATCTCAGTCTTTCAGTGAAAAGGTGGTGGCCAATAACCTGCAGATCTCACTTGCTAGACTCTCAGATTGGTACAGTGATTGGCAAATAGCCCTGAATGCCAGAAAGACCACGGCAACACTACTCTCCCTCAATGGTGATGGGTCCAATGGTTGCAAACTCAACTGGAAGAGCCATATTGAAAAAACACAGGCATCCGACAAACTGGTAGCTTTGTACCCTCTTCTGAAGACGAGAACCATGCCACTAAGAAGCAAAATCAATATCATCAAGGCAATTATCAGACCTACCTTGGCATATGCTTCTCCAGTATGGAGTGGCTGCTTGGACTCAACTCGTCTCTTACTTCAGAGAGTACAGAACAAAGCCTTCCAGATTGCTGCAAGAGTTTCAACCTTCACCAGAACAGCAGATCTTCACAGAGAGCTGGGTATTGAGGTGCTAGATGAACATCTTCTGAAGCTGAACAGAAAGTTCTATGATGCTTTGGGACAAAATGACAACCCTCTGATTCATAAGCTCTCCGACATCACGGAGAATCCATTCGGCATCAACTCAATCCACGATTTAAAATGCAAACCACGACTTCAGACTAATGAGCTAACTATCTTGGTTTCTGAACACATTACTACTGGATTAAATCTGGTAGTCAGACAAGAAGCCCTGCCGGCTGGTTGTTGTGTGTGCGAGCAGTCTGACGAAGAGCTAAAGAGATCATTTTTCTGGGAGTGTGCTAAAAGAGCATTAGAAACCATTAATAAAAACAGCAGTTGTAACTGTTTTTTGACTGCATGCTGTCTCAGGTTTTTCATTTTGTCCCACTACGAACCCACATACGGCTGAACGCTACAATATTTTTCTGGGGTTTTTGTGTGTTTTGCCATTTTTTTTACATTTCGCCACAATTTTGAATTGTGTTTTAAATTCCACAAATGTGTAAATAATACCTATCAAACTGAAATATAGCTTTAAATCTCACGAGCAAGAACAATCCTACGTTTCTTGCACTCTCGTTTTAAATCTCGCACATGTTACAATCATCCAATAGAAATGTAGGAATTGGGGTGGGTTTAAAGTATTCAGTACAAATCAATGCGAGATAGAAGTCAGGAAGGAGGGACATAGCCCAACTGCACTGGGAAAGTTTTTTTTTTGTAGGTATTGTATTTATTTCACAGGGAAAGGGGTCAATTCAATGTGAATTGAATAACCATATTCATTGTTTTCTCGGTGTTCTTTGGATATACACCAATTTCATTTTTGTTTGTATCGGGGTGTTTTATCGGTTTTTAATAGGTTAAAACCGAAAATCAGAAGCCCTAATTACATGTGAGTGTTATCAAGAAACCTATATTCATAAAGTTTAAAAAGAAGCCCTGGTGGTATAGACCGTCTTCAGTAAAATACAGGGTCTCCTACTTGACCAAAATCTCTAGTGGCTATTGCCTACTGCCTTGCTTTTTGTCTCTGTAGTAACATATTCCTCCCCCCCCCTTTTTTTTTTTTTTTTTAGAGTGCCCAATTATTTTACTCCTGATTCTCTCCCTAGTTTAGAACTAATTATGCAGCAATTCCCCACACAGCTCAGGAGACCAAGCCAATTTTCACTTTTACACCCAGGGGCTTGAGAGAAGGTGTCAGTGAGCTACCGGCTTCTGAAGGACAAAGGCCAGTCCTGCAGTTGTCCGCCTGAGCTCACAAGACACCTGGCCCGTATGGTCGGCAGTGCCAATGCAACACGCCTTCCAGAATCCCTAGCAAAGACCGGTGACTTCACACAGCCAGGACGCAAACCTGCGCTCCCCTGACTGTATGACTCACCTTGCACACCAAGCGGCTGTACTTTTACCATTGGAGCCACTCGCAGACCCTTGTGTGTGGACCCTTAATCAGTGATTTTAACTTATATATTGTAAAAACCATTGTATAAACTTTATTTTTCTAGGCATTACTGGGAGGGCCTAAAAGGGGGGAGCGACTAATACACCGGTGCGACATATGCGCCGGTGTATCTCATATTAAACTACTGTACCAGTGCCACAAATTATTATTTTTTACGGCATTCAGGCCATGTTGCTAGACAGAAACACAAAACCACTGTTCTAATTAAAAGTTTGAATTAGATATCTCAATAACCTTAGTCATTTTGAATGTTAAGCTTTCAGACTCTTGACTGACCTCCTCTTGACCTGGACATGTGTACGTGGGCAAAAAAAAAAAAAAATAGTGGAGAAAAACAATGTGTTTAAAGTTATCAATCTTCAGAATATGAAAACATCACAGCTATACTGCTTCACTGTTAACACAATATCCATCTCTATGAATTTCCTTATTCCTACCCTCCTGAGCCATTGATTTGTCAACATTCAGACTGAACCCACCTCTGTGATCTGTAGCAAACAGCTATTGGTTAGAAAGCTGAGTAAACTTAAAGTCTCCCGTTCATTGTAACTGCAATGCAAAATAATGCAGGTGTCTCTGAGACTGGATAAAGTAGGACTGTTTAGTTTATGTTATTTTATTTATTTTATTTTGCTTTTTTATTGATGCAAGGCAGCACTGTTTAATACTTTTATTTTAAATTTGAATTAATGCAACCCATTTGTAAAAGCCAATGCAGTGGGAACTATAGTATATTGTCTATAAATCTAACCAGATATGTATGGTTTTGGAAAGAATTTCAGTAAAGCAAAGAAGATATGTTCTTGAAGTGTTTGGGTACTTGATAAGCTCAAATAAAATAGGTATGTATGTATAACTTGATTTGACTTACTGGTGCACTGTCAATCATTACTTTTTAAATCCATTCAAGTACCATTTGTCTGTGGTTTACACTGTTACTACTGGAATTTACAGTAGTCGTATTATATCTACTGTATATTTTGATGTATTTTGACTTTGCACTTAAATTTACTTGAACCAATTACTTAGAAATTTTGAAAAACGCAAAATTACTATTAGCATTTTAACTAAAAATGAAAAACACTGTCAAATTATTAATGGAATAAAATGTTGCAAAAGAGGGCTATTTCGAAACTTATCAGTTGTCTGTCTAAAATTGAAGTATCAAAAAAGGGGGAGCGGCATTTATGGTCAGTGCGACCTACACAACGATTTTTATGGTACTTAGGCAGGCAGTGCTGACTTCTGCAGCAAATGAAAAGGGAGATGTACATTTAACTACTGTGGGCTTACTATGCAATTCTGAGGACCCTATGTATGTGCATGCACTGCTTCTAACTGAAATGGAGATTACAAAAGCAGAAATGGTAGCTCTGCGTTAAATGACTGATCCCAGTTCCAAATATAGATCTAAAAGACTATTTAAAAAAAAAATTAAAAAACAAAATCCAACCTGCTAATGTAGCGAATTAATAAGTTATATGGATGTTACACAGTCCATGTCTTTAGTGCTGAACAGCTTCCCCTGATTTGAAAATGGCATGTTATGGTGGAGTGTGGCAAAGTGGTTAGTAGTGTGCAGGTGATCAATAAACAGACAGACAATTATAATCCAGGTGCAATGTTATTTAATAGTTTTTTTAAATCCAATGGCCTGATGGCAAACAGCAGTAAACAATAAACAATGTCAATGAGAAGCAACACAGCAGTGTGTATTGCTTGTTTATAATCCGTGGGTTGGCCCCGAAATAATAACAGTC
Source organism: Acipenser oxyrinchus oxyrinchus (assembly GCA_030684275.1). NCBI lineage: Eukaryota > Metazoa > Chordata > Actinopteri > Acipenseriformes > Acipenseridae > Acipenser > Acipenser oxyrinchus. The sequence goes on from CM060258.1 coordinate 26,764,094, forward strand.
CCATTTTATTTCACCCACATGTAACACATACACAAACACAAACACCAGTCCACAGTGCGTGCTCTAGTGCTCGTAGTGAAAATACAGTTCAGTGGTGATACAAAGTGCAGTGATGTCCAGGTTCATGCTGGCCTTTAGCTGGCCTTTGGATCGTCGGTCTAAATAATAACAAACAAGTATAATTTAGCAACGACAATAAACAAAACAAACACTCACGTATCCCAACACAGTTTCTCCTTTGTTACGTTAATTAACCATTTACAAAGAAACAGATCAGATCACTACGTCCCCTTAAATACCATCAACCATGACCCCTTCGTTAACAAGCGCATCTGCTCCTCCAAAACGCAGATGCCACGCTGTTTCCCATCTGGATCATTGATTTAGAGTACTGTAGCTCTGTCCCCTTTCTAGCTGGCCAACCCACCTAACCCTGGGAATTAACTGTCAGGCCAGCCAGTCCAGGGTACTCTGTTCCCTTTACGCAGCTGACTCGCAGGTTGGGAGTGAGATCTAACACCAAGAATCATTCAATCTCTGTCACATGGAGTTATTGAAAACCATATTTAGGATAATTTACTGTTGGGTTATTGAAAACAGGAATTGTAATGCAAGTAAAATTGATTGTTAAATTATTAAGTAAAAAAACTGTGTCCGAGTTACCAGCAAGAGTAACACTCCCTATCTACAAGATACAAAAAACTCCACCTACCCACATAAATCCCATTACGATTCTGTCTGCTCAACTGAACTTGTTTATTGGTTTGCGATGCAATGTCTAGCATTAAATTAATGTGGTATTATCCAAGCCAAAAACCCAATGGCTCTTCTAAGCCCTTGAACAGGGAAAATGGCTTTCTTTAATTTCCTTAATACCATTACAGGGAAGCTTACAATGCATGACAGTCAGCTGTTCTCTTTTGTCTTAATGTATTTCCTTGAATTTTGCAGTTTAAAATATATTTTCTTTATTTCTCATAACAAATGAAAATGGATATTTTGGAAATGTGTTATTATGATTTCCATTACATGAGAGTAGATGTTAAAACTTCATGCTGATTTGAACTTGGCTCTCGCCAAGATAAGCACCAACTAAGACGTAGCTTCACAGTAAACTAATGTGATCCATATGTGTCTCCATCCATTTGCGCTTCCTTCCATATGATGATGTAGAATGAACAATTAGCCGAGCATTGCTTTCGGCCCAGCTTTATAATGAATGAGAGTCTGAATGCACTGCAGCCTGTGTTGTGTAGGGATGGACAATAATAGGTGACTGAATTAAATGAATTTTCTGATGCCCAGTTTAAATTACGTGGCTCTTAATTCCCCCCCTCCTCCCTCCTCCCTCCTCCCATAGGACAAAACATCCGATAGGAATGAACCATAGAATTATAAATATGACCTATTGTAACAGGGGAGATCTGGACATCCATATTACTGCAGGTAGAGGGCAGCAGTCTTGTGGGATCCGCCTGTCGGTCATGGCGATGACACGGAGAGGTGGGGAAGAGGGTGTGTGTGCTTTCCCTCTCTCTGAGTGGCTGAGGGGCGGGCCTTGGGAGGCTGCTTGGCCCATAAGAACTGGCTTGGTTGTGTACTTGGGTGGCCGTGTTCGGGGAAATACAGTGGCGCTGGCAGAAGAGGCCAGAGTAAAACAAGGAGCAGGCGAGCCCGGTTGAGGGGACAGCCTTTCATAAAAACTAATTTCACAAAACAATATAAATAAATACGTACCCGAGAGGACGTCTGTAGATGTACGGGGAACCCTGGCCAACCCCAGTGTATAGGGACAACTAAGTGTAGGACGGAGACCCGTGCTGACCGGCTTAGTGGCAGTGGGGGCACTGCATAAGCAGCACTTTTGTTTGTAGTTTTATTACTGTGTTTTATTTTCCCTTTTTCTTTCACCTTCTGTTTTCATTTTTATTTTTGAGCACTTGTAGGTGCACGGATTAGGATACCTGTGTTGGTAACCCCGTGGTCCTGTTTTACTGTCGGCAGTATACAGGCCACGGACAACAGCCCTCTGTGGACTAAAATAAATAAAAAAAAGAAAATGAATAAATCTAAGCACCTGTGTTGCGGGTTTTGCAAATAAAATCTTCTGTCTCCCGTTCAGTGAATACCCCCACCCTTCCACATCTATATATATATTGTTCCACATCTATATATATATATAGGTGTTGTCAATTTTACATACCCCTATGGAAATTTGAAATTTCTCGAAAACAAATTATAGGATCTTATGTACCAAAAGTTTTGCTTTTGTGGATGAGGAAAGTGTGTTACAAGAAATAGATGTCTAGAATTATTTATTTCAGCAATTTTTTTGCAAAACTCCAAAAATGCTAACTGTCTACAAGGTGCTAAAAATGTCAATGATAATGCAGAACCTAATTCTAGAAAAGTCTAGAAAATGCTGGATTGTTAGTGAACATTCTTAGAGCGTATAAAAGGGTTAGACATAGGGTGATTGCTGTCAACAAGAAGTCAATATGGGAAAAAGTAAAGACCTATCTGAAGACCTTAGGCAGAAAATTACATTCAAGCATTTGAGCATCCCAATTTCAAATAGTGTTTATTATGAAGAAGTACAAAACTCATGGTGCTGTCACAACACTCCCTCTGTCTGGAAGAAAGAAGGTTCTTTCACCAAGAACAAATAGAAGAATTGTGAGGAAGGTTAATAACAATCCGAGATTGATTGCTGCAAGTGGACTGTGGTTTCCATTTCAACCATAGGTCGAGTATTGCATAATGAAGGTCTCAATGGTTGCATGCTAAGGAAAAATCCACTCTTAGGAAAATGTCACTAGGACAATTGTTTAACCCTTTGAGGTCCTATGTCGGACCAGGTCCGACATTACAATTTTCCCTTTCCGGTCTGATGTCGGACCCTGTCCGACATCATCAAAAAGACTTAAAGCACAGGTCTCTAGTCGTTTTTTCTCCTGAAAAAGATGAGAAAACTATTCAATGGCCGAGTGAGACTGATAGGAGCAGAGAGAAGCCGAAAAAAAGGGGCGGATTTGAGCAATACACATAGCCCCGGCACCACAGCGATAACACGGCCATAAACAAACAAGATGGCTGCTTCTACAACCAGCGCTCAAAGAATATCATGGACATTTACAGAGCTTTTTGAGATGTTACAGTAATAAAATAATGACTTGGATTGCATTATTGAGTTTGGTAATAAAACGAGTGATCAGGAGATAATTTATCAGTATGCATGACTATGAAGAGGTATGTGAAAAATACAGCTTTTGTGGAGTGATGAAACAAAAATCACGCTATTTGGTCCCGCTAATAGTTGTTATGTTTGGAGAAAGTCTGGTGACGCATACAAAGAAAAGAACACCATACCTACTGTCAAGCATGGAGGTGGTAATATCCTTCTATGGGGATGTTTTTCCTCTAGTGGCACAGGAAATTTAGTTCAAATACATGGTAAAATGGATTCCATAGCATACCAAAAGATATTGGCCAATCATCTGAAACCCTCCGCTACAAATGTTGGTTTAAAGCGCAACTGGACGTTCCAACACAACAATGATCCACAGCACACATCAAAATCTACTTTAGAATGGTTAAAGAAGAATCAAATCAAGGTTCTGGAATGGCCTAGTCAAAGTCCCGATCTAAATCCCATTGAGAATCTTTGGTACGAGTTGAAGAAGGCTGTGCACAAGAGAAGTCCTCGGAATTTGAATGAACTGGAACAATTTTTCGTTGAATGGTAAAAAAAAAAAAATTAAAAATACACTACACTACAGAATCATGCCAAAAGCTCATTGACAAATATCCTAATCGTTTAAAGAGGGTATTATTGCTAAAGGTGCCTCAACTAGCTATTAATTTCATTTTCCTTGTCAGGGTGAATACTTTTGAATTAGCATTTTTGAGTTTTGCAAAAAAAATGCTGAAATAAATAATTTATTGTAACTTTTTTTCCTCGTCCACAAAAGCAAAACTTTTGCTACAAAAGATTTTTCCTATAATTTTGCTTTTGAGAAATTTCTAGAAATTATAAAATTTCCATTAGGGTATGTAAATTTGACTACAACTGTATATATAATTTGTAATCTATTTCAAATTGTCTTTCTATTTTAAATGTATGGTAAAATATACTGATGCACAATGAAAATGCAACAGTTTTAAGTTTTACATCAATAACTCATTGGGCACATACATATGTTATTTACATTTTAAATAGTGATCAGATAGGTTTGCCGATTGAGTAGTATTGTGCCTTGAGATAATAAAATACATGTGATTTCATAAAAACACCAGGTTCTCACTGTTTGGTATTTGAGTTGAGTTAAAATTGCCCAAATGAGTTTATTCAGAATCTGTATAAATAGCCATTCGAAAAGACATGATTTTAATTAATGCAAGAACAGCGAAAGATACGACCATGTCCTGCTTGAGCAATGAAGATCATCTGGATGCTATTGGCAGAATTGAAGTTGGCCTGGCTGTGAGAGAAGTTGCCCAGAGAATGAAATGTTCTCTTTCAACAATCAGCAGACTAGTCCAGAGAAACCAGGAAACCAGCTCTGTGAGGGACAGGCCACATCCTGGAAGGCAGAGGGTCACCACATTGGCCCAGGACCGTCACAGAACGTTTGCAGTGAAGGTGCATCCGTTGGCACATCACAGACAAACAGATCGACTGAGGAAGTTCTCCCGGACAAAACAAAGGCCTTCAAGGGACAAACCTGGCACAGGGGCAAGAATTGCAAAGAAGGCATAACCTCAATGGTGTGTGCAAACATGCATGATAGTGAAAACCTGCCTCCTCTTGTTCTCTGAAAATTTCAGAAACCCCAGTGCTTCAAAGGTATCAAACTGCTACCCACACAGTACCATTCGAACCATCGAGCTTAGATGAATAGCGAAATCATGTCATTGCTCTGAGAGTTTGACTGAAAAATGCATGGGAAGAACAGAAATGTGTGTGGAATATTGCCCAGCTCACACTAATGTGTCTAACCTGAAGGCAATAAAGACCGTTTTTCAGCCACCCAACACAACGTTGAAGCTACAGCCTTGTGACCAAGGTATAACCTACAACTTGAAATGTCACTATAGAAGAAAGATGATGAAGCAGCTTTTGAGATTTATAGATGCTGACGCTATTGCATCAGTTTCATTACTGGAGGCTATGATAATGCTCAGCGATGCCTTCTTCCCACAGTGGCCACTTTGAAAACATATTTCACAGAGCCCTGACAGTGTCACTTTGATAGCAAAGCTTGAAAAACTTTAACCCTTTGCGGTCCTATGTTGGACCTGGTCTGACATTGCAATTTTCCCTTTCCGGTCCAAAAAGACGCAAAAACAGGTCTCTAGTCGTTTTTTCTCCGGAAAAAGCCGAGAAAACCATTCAATGGCCGAGTGAGATCGATAGGAGCCGAGAGAAGGCGGAAAGAAAGGGGCATATTTCATGAATACAGATAGCCCCGGCATCACATAGATAACACGGACATAAACAGACAAAATAGTTGCTTCTGCATCCAGCGCTCAAAGAATATCACAGACATTTGCAGAGCTTTTTTTTAGATATTATAGTAATAAAATAATGACTTGGATCACATTATTGAGGAGTTTGGTGATAAAACGAGTGATCAGGAGATGATTTATCGGTATGCACTACTATCAAGAGGTATGTATAGGGCAGCAGTGTGGAGTAGTGGTTAGGGCTCTGGACTCTTGACTGGAGGGTTGTTAGTTCAGTCCCAGGTGGGGGACACTGCTGCTGTACCCTTGAGCAAGGTACTTTACCTAGATTGCTCCAGTAAAAACCTAACTGTATAAATGGGTAATTGTATGTAAAAATAATGTGATATCTTGTAACAATTGTAAGTTGCCCTGGATAAGGGCGTCTGATAATAAATAAATAATAATAATAATGTGAAAAAAACAGCGAACGAGGGGTAGGACGGGGCTGGAGATGCAGTACTGAGTGTCCTGTTGATATACAGTGCCTTTTAAACCTGTTATACTGTGAAAAAAAATTTTAAACAGCGCGTCTAAAATAAACTGCGCGTGTGAAAATAAATTGGACCTGACGCGCCTGAGACATGCTGAATAAATGGACCGCAAATGGTTAACAACGCATTTCCGAGAGTCAAGTGAAAAAAGTCACCCTTGCCTTTTCTGAAAACTAGGGCCATTTGTCTGCTGTGTTCCTTGAACAAACTGTACAGCGAATACCCTACCATACTGATTTGTTCTGTATAGTTTCTTTATGCTTATAATATTGTCTATTTCAGTAGCAAGACTAATACAACACTGACACCAGTCAGTTGCATTAATAGTTAATAGTTAATATATTACCAGTATTGTACACATTTATGTACAGTATGTGATTCACTTTCTTCATTTAAAATGTTGAGTTGTATGTTTCCAGTACAATAAATAATCAAGACTTAACAAAGTTAGCCCTTCACCAAGTGTTTAAGCAACACATATGTTTATCATTTGGTTGGTAGTTATTGAATAGATTATTTCAATACTTTCTGTATTGGTTTATTTTATGACAATACTGTCTTAGCAAGGTGGTGTTTAATTACACAGTTCTGTTGCTGAGAGCCCTTACACTCATGTGACCAGCTCAGTCTTGTCTTCTACTGCAAGCAGTTTCAGTCGACAGAGGTCGAGGCCCTGTCCCAGATAGGTATTCTGGAACACATCCAGTCTGAGCAGCTGTCTCCTGACTGTGTAAGTTCCAGTCAGCAATAAAGCAAGATGGGATTATGTATTACTTGTTTTGCTTCCTGACTAAGCTGAGTGATGTCACTTACAATACAATTGTTTTTATGTAGGGCCTTTCACAACAGTTATCACAAAGCGCTGTACAATCAAGAATAGGCCATATCAAAAAGGAACGCTTTTAAGGCGTCACCAGCTCACAAATGTTATCTGGACCAATTTCCCTACAAGCTTTGTGTTTCTGAAGTAGGACCTTAAAATCAATACTTGGCTTTTCAGGCAGCTAATATAAACAAGCCAAGGCAGGGCTAATGTGCTGTCTTAGTTGGGTACGAGTTAGGAGGCACACAGCTTTTGGAGTAGCTGAAGTCAGCTGCCTATGCACAGTTCATCCTGAGTCGCCGTGATCACAAGTTCTTAAAGACCCTTATCAACGCGAACCAAAGACCGCTAAACAACAAGCCTGGCCTCCGCCCACCCAAACCAAGCTGCATCAACAACAGTCAAAGCTGCCACAACAGCAGAAAACACCAGTGGAGGCCCGGAGTAAACCGCTGATGCTCACAACATGAATGTGATTTTTGAGATTTTTGCACAGCAGTGTATATATGTTACGGTTCATGTGTAAAATCGGTAAATCTATAGATTAACTGGTATATGCGTAGATTTACCAGCTCAATGGTCAATCTATAAAATAACCGGTATATGTGTAAATTTACCAACTCAGCGGTCAATTTATAAAATAACTAAGGAGATGGTAGTCAATGATTTTTATTTTAAATCAAAATTTACCATAGGGCAAACATTAGATATGGTAATAATGACATCTCTTCAGCCAAACTCATGCCTCTACTAAGTGTGATTTAGTATTAAGTTGAACTCATTTAGAAAAAAGCATAACCTAAGTGCACGCATGTTTTGCATTTCAGTGAGAATCATAAGAGTGTGCTACGTCATTTTGCCACCAAAACATTATTTTGTAGTGTGAATTTTTGCCAGACAGTGATCATGGATGTAAGTAAAAGAGATGGTTCTTTACAAATTGGAGACTGCTTTGGCTAGAAAAAGAGAAAACTGTGATTATTAGTCGTGAACGTTACCAAGAAATAGTTGAAACCCTGGAGAGATTCAAGCAGGGGATCGGGCTAACTACTATCTCCTTAGTTACCATCTACTTAGTTATTTTATACACTGGCCGCTGAGCTGGTAAATCTACACATTAAAGGTTTATCTATAGATCATTTTTTATTTAAATATAAATTGCCAAAATAAGAGGTTGTGGAAGGCTGTTGTAGTTAAACTAATGGTAAAAGGTGTTAATAAATAAATGAATATATATATATACAGTACTGTGCAAAAGTTTTAGGCAGGTGTGAAAAAATGCTGTAAAGTAAGAATGCTTTCAAAAATAGACATGTTAATAGATTATATTTATCAATTAACTAAATGCAAAGTAAGTGAACAGAAGAAAAATCTAAATCAAATCCATATTTGGTGTGACCACCCTTTGCCTTCAAACCACCCTTTGCCTTCAAAACAGCATCAAGCATCAATTCTTCTAGGTACACTTGCACACAGTTTTTGAAGGAACTCGGCAGGTAGGTTGGCCCAAACATCTTGGAGAAATAACCACAGTTCTTCTGTGGATTTAGGCAGCCTCAGTTACTTCTCTCTCTTCATGTAATCCCAGACAGACTCGATGATGTTGAGATCAGGGCTCTGTGGGGGCCATACCATCACTTCCATGACTCCTTGTTCTTCTCACGCTGAAGATAGTTCTTAATGACTTTCGCTGTATGTTTGGGATTGTTGTCATGCTGCAGAATAAATTTGGGGCCAATCAGATGCCTCCCTGATGGTATTGCATGATGGATAAATATCTGCCTGTACTTCTCAGCATTGAGGAGACCATTAATTCTGACCAAATCCCCAACTCCATTTGCAGAAATGCAGCCCCAAACTTGCAAGGAACCTCCACCATGCTTCACTGTTGCCTGCAGACACTCATTCGTGTACGCTCTCTAGCCCTTCGGCGAACAAACTGCTTTCTACTACAGCCAAATATTTCAAATTTTGACTCATCAGTCCAGAGCACCTGCTGCCATTTTTCTGCACCCCAGTTCCTGTGTTTTCGTGCATAGTTGAGTCGCTTGGCCTTGTTTCCAAGTCGGAGGTATGGCTTTTGGCCGCCAAGTCTTCCATGAAGGCCACTTCTGACCAGACATCTCCGGACAGTAGATGGGTGTACCAGGGTCCCACTGCTTTCTGCCAGTTCTGAGCTGATGGCACTGCTGGACATCTTCCGATTGCGAAGGGAAGTAAGCATGATGTGTCTTTCATCTGCTGCAGTAAGTTTCCTTGGTCGACCACTGCGCTCACGGTCCTCAACGTTGCCCGTTTCTTTGTGCTTCTTCAAAAGAGCTTGGACAGCACATCTGGAAAACCCTGTCTGCCTTGAAATTTCTGCCTGGGAGAGACCTTGCTGGTGCAGTATAACTACCTTGTGTCTTGTTGCTGTGCTCAGTCTTGCCATGGTGTATGACTTTTGACAGAAAACTGTCTTCAGCAACCTCACCTTGTTAGCTGAGTTTGGCTGTTCATCACCCAGTTTTATTCCTCCTACACAGCTGTTTCTGTTTCAGTTAATGATTGTGTTTCAACCTACATATTGAATTGATGATCATTAGCACCTGTTTGGTATAATTGTTTAATCATACACCTGACTATATGCCTACAAAATCCCTGACTTTGTGCAAGTGTACCTAGAAGAATTGATGCTGTTTTGAAGGCAAAGGGTTGTCACACCAAATATGGATTTGATTTAGATTTTTCTTCTGTTCACTCACTTTGCATTTAGTTAATTAATAAATATAATCTATTAACATGTCTATTTTTGAAAGCATTCTTACTTTACAGCATTTTTTCACACCTGCCTAAAACTTTTGCACAGTACTGTATATACTGTATATATGTATATATACTGTATATATATATATATATATATATATATATATATATATATATATATATATATATATATATATATATATATTTAATTTCTCCTAGCTGTCAACTGTTATCTTGCCAGATGCTACTTACCAAAACGTAACCACACCTGACCATTACTTCTGGAAAAATAAGTAATCAGCTTCGGCAGTGACTGTTGAAATGTAGGCTATTATATTTGTGCTAAAAAATACTGTGAAATTCATCCGCTGTAAACGTATCTATTTGCAAGACAAAAATTATCTGTCTGATGTCTGGAGTGACCTATCAAGTGAATGTGAGAAATGTGTACTTCTGTGTACTGCAGTACAGTTTATAGACAAAGTGCAGTAGATATGTGAAATAAAAATCGCGTCATTGATTTAAAAAAAAAGTAGCCTATGGTAATGTTATAACACATGTGAAATTTGACTTTTCTATGACAAAGAATGCTAAAATTTAGGGCCAAAATAATTCAGTATGTGTTAAGCACCAACTGTCTCTTGGCCATTTTGCCAGTAGGCCTATAACCGCATGATAAAAAAAAAAAAAATATATATATATATATATACAGTGTATGTGATTTTACAGCACTGTATATAATACCTCTTGCATTGAGAAAACACCACTGGAATCGGAATAAAGGAAATTATTATGTAATACAATTCACGTGCAGTCACAGTTTTGGTAAGTAGCATTTTCAAAATCATCGTTATATACAGTATTAAAATATGTTAAGATATAGCAAATCCCCAAAACCAACGAAATACATATTGTATATTTGACATTTGTTCTGTGTAACACGGGCCATCGTTTAACCTTGAAAAAAAAAAAAAAATACAGAAGAAAAATTCACATCTGTCTATTGCCGGAAATTTATTTAATAAAAATGTTCAATACTTTGTTTAAAAATAATAATTGTAGCTGTTTAGGCAGTTTCTTATTTGTTCTCTGCAATATTGATCTCATTTGGGGATTTAACATTCTGCATCTTGCACTTTTTAATCGTCTCAGTGGAGCAACTGTGGTCTAAAAAGGCTGTTGGACAAATTGAAGCTGTTGTCAGTCCTTACAAGCTGTATGACACTTCATTTGAAACTCTGAACGAATCTGTCTGGTTGACAGATGAGGTGAGGAAATAACTAATTCAAACCATTTGAACAGTCCTCTTTCATCAAATAATAATGCTGACAAAATACCTTCTGCTTACACCTTTTTTTGTTTGTAAAATTAGGTGATTGACTCATACCTCCTCATATTAACAAATACACTTAAGGTAATTATATGTTGTTTATTTACATGAATCTCAGCTTGCTTAACTTGTATAATAAATTCCTAATATTTCTAGTAATTAATCAGTTTTGATTTTTACGTTACAATATAATACAGATCTGTACAAAGTTTAATTACCCATTTGCGTTAACTAAAATATTCATACCTTTCACTGTGTTTCTGCATTTATTACAAATGTTTAATCATGCATGACCACTGGTGCAGGTAGCTTTATATTACATTAGGAGTAAAACCATTTGTCTTTGACCAGTAAAAGGTCTGCTACATGTCTGCAGTCATGGCTACATCAATATTAAATGAAAAATTCAGATCTTTCAGAAATGTGAGTATTAATGATGTGTAATGTATTAGCTGTTATCAATGAACTTAGTCAAATGTAATGTTGATTTATATTGCAATCAAATACACATAACTACCACTAAAGAAAAAGTCTTTAATTGTAAAATTTAAACCTCAGGACTAACATTTTCATGCATGTTTTAACAGAATACAAGAATATTTTGCTGTGCCCTTACAATGCTCTAAATCACCAGATTCTTGTGGTATGTTATAATGTAACCGGGCTGTACCCCGCCAGCTCTCTGCTTTCCTGTCCAATCTGGCTTCCACTCTGCTCACTCCACTGAAACCGCCCTCCTGTCTGTCACCAACTCACTAAACTCTGCCCGAGCTGCCTCTCTCTTCTCTGTCCTAATTCTCCTCGGCCTCTCTGCTGCCTTTGACACTGTCGATCATTCTATTCTACTATCCTCTCTTGCTGACCTGGGAATCTCTGGCACTGCTCTGGCCTGGTTCTCCTCCTACCTCTCCAACCGCACTTACCAGGAAACCTGGCGTGGAGCAACCTCCACACCTCGCCCTCTCTCAACAGGAGTCCCCCATGGGTCAGTCTTGGGTCCTCTCCTGTTCTCTCTCTACACCCGCTCCCTGGGCCCCTCATCGCATCCTATGGTTTCTCATACCATTTCTATGCTGATGATGCTCAGATTTTCTTCCTTCCCACCTCTGACTCCACCATCCCCTCCCGTATCTCTACCTGTCTGTCTGCTATCTCCTCCTGGATGCACTCGCATCACCTCAAACCCAACCTCTCTAAATCTGACCTCCTTTTCTTTCCCTCCTCCTCCTCCCCCTCCTCTGATCTCTCTACCTCTGTTCCTCTGGAATCTACCACTCTCTCTCCCTCCTCCTCAGCTAAGAACCTCGGAGTCACCCTGGACCCCTGCCTCTCTTATTCCCAGCACATCTCCACTCTGGCACGCACTTGCCGAATTCTTCCGGAGCAACATCCGAAGAATCCGACCCTTCCTCACCAAATACGCAACCCAGCTCCTGGTCCAGGCCTTGGTACTCTCTCGCCTAGACTACTGCAACTCCCTTCTGGCTGGCCTCCCTGCGTCCGCCACCTGTCCGCTCCAGCTCATCCACAACTCCGCTGCTCACCTGGTGTTCTCTCTGCCTCGCTTCTCCCACGCAACTCCACTGCTCCGCTCACTCCACTGGCTCCCGATCACCGCTAGCATCCAGTTCAAGACTCTTGTACTAGCCTACAGATGCCTTGACCAGACTGCACCCAGCTACCTTAAGACCCTCATCTCTCCCTACACCCCCACTCGACCTCTCCACTCCTCCTGCACTAGAAGACTGGCTCTACCTCCTTTGCGCTCCCCTACCTCCAGAGCGCGCTCCTTCTCCACCCTCGCCCCGCAGTGGTGGAATGACCTTCCTACAGATGTCAGGACTGCCCAGTCCCTGACCACCTTCCGGCGCCTCCTCAAGACTCACCTCTTCAGACAGCACCTGTAGAACTCCTCTGTTTTTCCCCCTGGACACTTATCACTCTTCCTTAAATGCGCTTTACTTGCTCTTATCTGCCCCCTATTTTACTACATTTAATCCTGTACTTTAGATTACTGTAATCTGTCAAGTGTTATTTAATCTGTAGTATTTTGTATTTAATTATATCCTGATGCAACTATCACTGACACTGTTATCTGCTCCATTATTGAATCGTATTTTGTCATACTTGTACTTGCTAGAACCAAAGTCATTGTATTTATCTTGCTCTTAATTGTATTATTACTTGTACTGTGATTCTTGAAATGTATTTGCTTGCGACTGTAAGTCGCCCTGGATAAGACAAATTTCAACAGACACATTTCCATGATGATCTAAATTTTCTGTATTGCTTCAATTGTGTTTTGGTTACAACTAATATTTCCAAAATGTTATGTCTAGGTATTGCAACTATGTTTTCTTTATATATATATATATATATATATATATATATATATATATATATATATATATACAGTATATATATATATATAGTATATTTATATACGACCCCAAACATACAGCGAAAGTCATTAAGAACTATCTTCAGCGTAAAGAAGAACAAGGAGTCCTGGAAGTGATGGTATGGCCCCCACCGAGCCCTGATCTCAACATCATCGAGTCTGTCTGGGATTACATGAAGAGAGAGAAGCAACTGAGGCTGCCTAAATCCACAGAAGAACTGTGGTTAGTTCTCCAAGATGTTTGGGCCAACCTACCTGCCGAGTTCCTTCAAAAACTGTGTGCAAGTGTACCTAGAAGAATTGATGCTTGATGCTGTTTTGAAGGCAAAGGGTGGTCACACCAAATATGGATTTGATTTAGATTTTTCTTCTGTTCACTCACTTTGCATTTAGTTAATTGATGAATATAATCTATTAACATGTCTATTTTTGAAAGCATTCTTACTTTACAGCATTTTTTCACACCTGCCTAAAACTTTTGCACAGTACTGTATATATACATATACTGTATATATTTAATTGAAGAATGAAGGTTACTGTAAATAATCGATATTAAAGAATCTACTAATTTAACAGATTTAATTTATTCTTACTACCACAACTGCTGCTGCTACCACTATAAAATACAGTGTTTTGCAGATGGTGAAAATGTGTGAATATACTGTGGTCCTGATTGATCCACTGGGTATGGAGGACAAGTATAGCAGATGGATTTTAAGGAACTGGAGGTTGGTATACGTGTTATAGGAGTCTTTTTTTTCTAAATGTATTTTAAGCAGAAGAAAATTGGATTCAGTTTACTATTGTGAAATATCTTAATGGGTACATCAGCACTACATGAAAAATAAAACAAACTATCCCATCTTGCTGTTCCAAATGTATTTGGTCATTGTATAATAATCTGTATGCGGCCAAACATCTTTATAATGCCACACTGCTATGTCCACTGTTCTTGAGCATCTCATAACTTCACATGTGCTGTAAAACATGTTGCTCAGTTGAATTGGCATTGCCATGGGAATTCTAAAAAACGGTCTGTTCCTAGGAGTTTCATGTGAGGTAAAGTGGACACAGGAAGCAAGGCAGTTTGGACATTGCAGACATTCAAACACCAACTTCAGATGGATGGCAGCAGTTGTGGTGCCCTTATATTAAAAGGTAAAAAGCTAACTTTATTATCTCAGATCTATCTTTTTAGATTTTTACTTTCTTTATATCACATCTTAACTTATTTTTAATTTGCAGAACAGTACCTTGCAAGTGGATCAATTGATCAGGTGGAAACCAGCCAAGCATCTATAAGAGCAGCAAGACTGGAGATTGCTTGCCTCCTAATGGAAAATCATGGTACGAAATTACTGTGTGCAGCTATTAAAACAACTGGAAGACTACCATGTGATTTTAACACTTGTGAATATGATAATTATTGAATTAACAAAGGATATAACAATCCAGGACTGAACAACACAACAAGGAGAATCTATTGAGCCATTATGCCTCATGCTTTTTATAAAATGTTTATTTTATTTGCAACAATGAAGGGCTGATACACAGTACTGTGTTGGAAGCCACCATCCACAGCATTTTGCTAGTTTTAGGGTCCCTCCATCGCATCATCTTTATATTGCTTAAACTCATAAACTATAAGAGCTTTTTTTTTTCTTTTTAGCGTGATTGCTTTTTAGCATAATGGTCTGCATATGAGAACCAATATAAAACAAATTATTGATTTACTTCAAATGTAGTCTAAACCATTCTAACTATGTCAACTACTTTTTTTTTCATAAAAGGACTGCATCAAGAAACACTTCTTGTTCAAAATGTTATTCCTAAATGTAATTTCCATAGATGTTACATGTACAGATGTACAAAACTATACTGCTTTAAAAAGTGACAACTTTATATTTGAACACATTTATCAAAATAATTTGGGTTTTAAAATCCTTTTTTTAATGTTTTAGTTTGTGTGATTTGTTTGCTTTATCACAGGATGAATACTGAATGATAAACAATACAGTTGCGTTTCAGGAGAACAAACGAGCCATATGACCGCAGCAAGATCTAAACCAGATGTTTATTCATTCAACGTCAGGACACCACAACACAGCCCCGAGCTGCTCACAGGCAGCTCCTAAATAGAGATCCTCCCGAGCCCTATCTACATACAGCTGCACTGTGCATGTGACACTCCAGGCAGCGCGCAATCACTGCCTTGACAAAACGCTCTTTACTCACAGGGTGACACAACACACAAACGGCGGGAAAAACAGGACAGCACACGCGCAAACACACACACACACCTAGCACAGATCTCTACAATATGATGGACCTGCAATCAAGCACCAACGCAATCAACATGGTAAATAAACGTATATTGTTACACAACTGTATTTCTAACTGTTTATTTAGTTTATTATTTATTAGTAGTAGTACAGTATTTAGTTGTTTCATAAATAAGTGCACATTTGACACATTTTACTTGTGTGTTTACTTAACCACAACAACTAATTAAATTAAGAAAAATAATCCATGTGATCTTCCTTGGTATTTTCTGAAATAGCTTACATAAAAACTTGCACTCGGACCAACCCGTAGTAAAAAGCAAAGTATTTGAAAAATAAGAACCCTACTGTTATCATAGATAACGTAAAATAGCTACCACAGTCTGAGAGCACGGTGGATACTATTGCCAAAGCAGGAAAGTCTATTTCATAGAAATAGCAACACTTTAGCAGTTTCCAAACATGCGCTTCCAGCCAATTCCCAGCGCGAAACAGTGTTTTTCTTGACAATAACAAAGTCTGTCTTAACCAAATGGCAGTTCCCCAAAACATGCTCTCAGCTCACAATCTCCAAATGCGGTAGCTCCCATTTTATTTAAAATGAGCACTTTTTATACACCTGTGGTAATTGAGACACAGCTCAACTATCTCCATGGAGACTCACACAGTGGTGCCTGTGAACTTAAAGGACCAGTCACAATAAAGAAATACATCTTAACACCATAAACAAAAGTGAACTTTACACCACACACACAAGTGAAATCAAATAAATAATGCAAACCAAAAATCATAATCAAAATAATAAACACACCCCTTACAACTGCATCAGATGTTGAGATCAATTTCAAACATTTTAAATCCTTTGATGAAAATGTCCAGTCTACTTTTAATGTTTTCAAGCAAATTGGCTTCATCACTGCCATTCTCATTTTCACTTTGACTTTTGACATATTATTTTCCTTGTCCTACACTACTTTAACCTGTTCTGTATACCAGTCTGCCAGAGGGTGGGATCGCTATGAGTACTGTATGCATCCGTCTTATTGATGGAGGTATTATTGGCGATCCAATCAAAACTGCCAATAAAGCCAAAATAAATTCTCCACCAAAATGTTTTAATTACTGTATACACCATTTTTAGGCTTTTCTTTGTCAGATGCTTTTTCTTTATATATAGATGATTATGTAGTGATATAGAGCTATGCATATGCACTGCGTGAAACAAATGTGAATGGATTTATGGATCTAGATGGATTTATCTTTTAAATTGTTGATAATTTGACTATAATACCGTCTGCAGCGAAGTCACATTCTGTCATTTAACTTGCAAGTATTGCTGGGGAAAATCAATAGTAGTATTTCCTGCCCAGCTCACGTGATATCTCAGGCAGCTCGGAAAAGCATGGAAACGTCACCTTTTTCACCATCAACTCAAGTTCTGGGAGAATTCAGGGTAATTCAAGTGCACTCGAGTTGACTCAAGTTGGCTGTCCATGGAAACAAGGTCAAATTCACCCTTCACTGAAATTTCAAAACTGCACATTTAAGACCAAAATAATTAATGGATGTGCATTTTTTAAGCTACAGTTACTTTAAGAAGTGTTGAGCAGAGATTACATTCTATCCCAAGGACCAGAACTAAAACTGACTCAAGATATTTTCATATGTCTTCTAAGTGGAATATTAAGTTCAACTGTTTTAAAAGTAAAACTGTTTGAATTCTATAAGGATTTGTCAAACTGTGTGTATTTAAATGTATTGGATAACCACTAACATATAGCTTAAGTCTCTGCTTGTTATTTGGAACCGTTGTAATGTGAGCCCTCAGTCAGTCCACAATTATAATGCTTACCTGTTCTATACCTTGCTTCACTGTGCTTTATTTCACTTTGCTATGCTTTTATTTAATTGAATTACCTTTTTATGTCCAACAAATAATTTGAAAATGTGTTAGAGGCACGGTGTGGAAATAAGGCCGTGAAATCTGAAATCCAAAGGGATCTGGGAAGGTCTATGATCAGTGATCCTTGAGAACAAATATTGACTTTAATCTAATCTCCTTATGTATCATGCTGTGTCAAACTCAAAGTACATTTATAGCTTAGTTACCTCCATGTTTGAGTGTCAAACTCAATTTTACCAAGGGCCCCACTGTAATATTGGCAGGTTAGTAAAATAAACTGCTACTTTTGTATTTACATATTTTTAATCTTGTACATTGAGTTGTTTAGAATGTCAATTGCTACCAGATTCAGCCCCCAGGATTACATGTGTAATATTTTGAATGCTGTTCAGCTAGATAGAGTCGAGGAGACTCAACAGCAATTTAAATGTAACCGCAAAGGTAAGAACGTGAAAGAGTGAATGTACAGGGTTTAAAACATATTTGTCTATTTGCAATCCAGAAATCTCCTAAGTGTCTTATTTTGGAGAGTTTTCAACAAATGCAGTTTGACAAATATGTAATATGATGCAGCAAAAATGAATTTTTAATATGAGCTATTGACACATTAAAAATGATATCACACATAACCTTAGCTATTCAAATAGTCAGAATAACTGTTTAACCTTTTGTACTTGCAAGATCATTATTATTTTATTATTATTTATTTCTTAGCAGACGCCCTTATCCAGGGCGACTTACAATTGTAAGCAAATACATTTCAAGTGTTACAGTACAGGTAATACAATAAGAGCAAGATAAATACAATGACAAGTTCAAGCAAGTACAAGTGTGACAAAATACAATTCAATACAGCAGATAAGTGACAGTGATAGTTACATCAAGAGATGATTAAATACCAAATACTACAGTTTAAACATATGGCAGGTTACAGTACTCTGAAGTACAGGATTAAATGCAGTAAAGTAGGGGGCAGGTAAGAGTAAGTAAAGCAAATTTAAGGAAGATCATTCCTTGATTAAGCCATAAAGAACATCTGACACATAGTAGTGTTTATGTGGTTATATATCATGTTACACAAATGTGTATGGTTTCTGTAAAAGACAGCATCATCACAGGGTTAGCAATGACACAGAAACCAAGGCTGCATAGCATAGGTGTGACTGCATACATGATTCATTGTCATGTGGAACTGTTTCATTGAAAACTAATTGATCATTATGCGGTTGTTAACTACAGTACAGCATAGTGCTTATTCAATTTTCCAAAAGATGTAGACATTTGTGAAACCGATGTGTTAGCATGAAACCTGTTGAAGGTAGTAATTTGTCTTAATTTAATCTAGAAGAGAACTTCTACATGTCTGAAGAAGAAGCAGTTCCAACCCCTGGGCCTCCAAACAATGGAAGATACTATACAAAGCAATGAGAGGTGTGTTGACAAAGAAAGAATCTGTTATGATTCTTTTGTTATAATGCAAATAGGTTACAGAACTAAGGAGATGCTTGAGATTCACAAAGAAAGCAAGTTACCAAGTTTTTAATTGGTTTCATTCTCCTTGAAATAATTACTTTGTTATCTCAACAAGGATTGCTGTGAACTTTACTGCATCCTCTCCTGCTCTATTTAGGAACAATGTTTCAATTGGGCCTTATGCTGGTGTACAAGCAAAGTCATGTAAACAAGCTTGAGCAATACAGCCAGGGATTAGCTATTAAACACAACTGACATTTACAATTAGACACACCTGTTTCCAAAACTCCCATTCTTTTTTAGCTGTTTGTCATGTTGCTCTTCACTTGACAAAAACCAGAAACAGTCAGACAACTTTCAGAAATCAATCCTTAAAAAATATTTTAGGACAGACACTTTAATGAGGCCACTATCACGTACGTCTTAAATTAATATATTATTGTTAATACAACTGCTAAATCCACATATTCTTTGGTTTTGCTTAAAAAAATTAAATAAACAAAGCAAAACATTCACCTTGATATCTTAACATATCAAAGTGTAATACATATTTAGTTGTAATACCAACATGCTATTATTTTATTGGAAGGTTATGTATTGACTCTTCAATGTGCACAGAGAATCCCACGCCATGCTACACATCTCGTCAGGTTATTAGCCTCATTCTTGGGATAATCTACAGTTTACAATGAAGATGCAGTACACTGTTTACACTTTGTGTTTGTGTTAGGTCTTAAAACCAACTGTCCTTGCAATGCTTCTAAGGAACCCCCCTTGTTCCTTTATCAATTTAAAAGCTCTATCACTTTGTGGCAGCAATACAGTACATTTCTTATAGGCATATCTACCTCAGATAATGAATGTAAAATGCTACCCAGGTAAATTATTTTTTTATTTGTTTATTTAGCAGACACCTTTAACCAAGGCGACTTACAGAGACTAGGGTGTGTGAACTATGCATCAGCTGCAGAGTCACTTACAATTACGTCTCACCCGAAAGATGGAGCACAAGGAGGTTAAGTGACTTGCTCAGGGTCACACAATGAGTCAGTGGCTGAGGTGGGATTTGAACCGGGGACCTCCTGGTTACAAGCCCTTTTCTTTAACCACTGGACCATACAGCATCCAGGACCACACATTGCTATATCCCTGTGGACCACACAGGGAAACTTGCTATATCCTTTGCTCGGAGAAAGGGCAGGTTATGAATGTAATAGGAAATATTTATCCACCATAACCAGCTAAAATGAAAGTGCACGCTACTCATTTAAAAGGAAACTTTGGTTTTCCCAGGACTGGGGAAACATTGAACGCGTGTGTGAGTGAAAAGAGGGCCTTGAGGTAAAGCAGAACAGGAGCTGGGTTACAGCTCCATTGGCAGAATGTAAGTGCGCACTGGTTTACAACACACGACAGGACTTGTTTGGCCATTTTAAATAAAGCTTCTTCAGTAAGACAATTTAAATTGGGATTGATTGGCCTTCATGTAATGGTAAACATGAAAGGGTATTTTTCAGCTGAGTTCTCCAATGATGGACTGTCCTGATTTCAACTAACATTGAAGGGAAACTGATTGGCTGCTGAGCTTGGTAGAGTAATTGTTTCCCAGGTCTATATTTCATGTCCTCCGTTTATGAGCTGACATATATTGAAATGGCAGTTGCATTAATACAAGGTGAACTACAATTAACTTGTTCATAAAGAAACTATTTGTTTTATTTTATTTATGAAAAGTGAAAGACTGTTTTGTAATTACCAGAGATCTGTTCTACGTGTTGTTTGATTTGAGACCAAGACTGCATATCATTGCTTTGGTTAATTGCCTTTCTGTTATTTAGTTCTTGAAATACCACCCATTAATCACTGGAGGGATAATACTTAGTTTCATCCATTAAACAGGAGATGCCATTAACTCTGTTCCAATACAAGTGGAAGGCAATAAAAGGCTGGAATATGTCCAAGCAACCAGAAGAGGCCTTTTCTAAATCAGGTTCACATACCTGTTTTTTCTAATGGGACAACATGACCTTATTTTAACTACAATGTTTGGGGACTGTTTACAACAGACCCCCATTTGTTTGAGGGGAACAGTATGAAGTATTACATTTTTTTTCTTCTAAATTCTGAATTTTTTCAACCACTAAACTAGGTTTAAACTGGTGGTTCCTAGTATATTTTCAATTCCAGTGCTAGAGCCTCCCATGGCCTCAACTCAGAGCAGGAAGTGAAAGAGAAACAGGAAGAAGTTTAACATAGTGGTAAAAACACGATTTGCAACATTGTGACATTTTTGCATTGCCATAATGCGGCAGGTCCGCTACGAGTGAATAGCTAGCCACAGCTGTTACTTCAACCATTGGCTATACTTCCAGAAGATTCTAACTTTGCAACCAAAAAAGTAAATTATATGCATGCTTAATTTTTCGGATACATGTGCATTTACAGTATGTTAGCATGTTCAGAAATGGAAGACTATATCCCCATTAATATGTATGTATAGTTATATGGTTGGCAATTCGGCTCTATATCCAGATGCTGCTCCATAGCACGCCACAGTGGCAGCACGCACACTTACGCCATCAGTGTCTGTTTCAGGCAGAGTGTCCTGGTTGCCATGGTGACACAGATGAGAATTCTTGCTCTGACATCCCCTCTGGTGTTGCCAAGTTTCAGGTTCGGTTGTATTTTAGGGGTAATCGCTCAGTAACGAGGTGCAAACACCTGTTTGATCGATCTTTCAAGCTTTTACTACAGTAAAGTGCTGCCTTTTGAATTGAAATCTGTGTGAATGGTGAGGGTCGTGGGTTCAATCCCAGGTGGGGGACATTGCTGCTGTACCCTTGAGCAAGGTACTTTACCTAGATTGCTCTAGTAAAAACCCAACTGTATACATGAGTAATTGTATGTAAAAATAATGTGATATCTTGTAACAATTGTAAGTCTCCCTGGATAAGGACATCTGCTAAGAAATAGATAATAATAATAAATAATAAAGGTAATGTGGTGAAAACAGCTGATTGGTGGATTAGTAAGAGGGATACTACAGTTAAGCAGTGCGTTTGTTATTTAAATCTATGTGAATGGCACATAACGAGAGCCAAACAGCTGAGTTTGCTGTCATGAGACCTTTTGCACAAAATGTGTAAGATTTATTATTTCTTTACTAGTTTGGGAGTTTAGTTCTGACATTGCATTTGGTTGGATACACCGATGAAGTGTGATTCTGATAACATCATTTAGAACTGTTGTGACAAGACAAATAAATATTTTTCAATGGCAGTGGTTATTGGAAGACGCAATCAAAACTGAAAGAAATCAGCAGCCTTCTAAAATGCAGACAATATACATGAAAACATTTTGTATATGTCATACTGCATCCAGGATCTACAAGTATAGAATGCTGTTTACTTGAGTATTGATCAGAAATGGCTATATCTGTTACGAGTGTTCAAATTTTCCAAGTGGTTGGCATGACACGAGTGTTTTGTTGTAAACTCTTCTTTATGCCTGTTCATTAACACTTTAAGGTTACAACTTGATACAGGTTGTTGCTTTACTCAATTTAGCCATAATATACTGTATTAATCTCTGGATATTGATATGACTTATGCAATAGGGATGGGTACGTATAATGGTTTGTGAATAATTGATTAGAAAGTTGTTAATCGTTGCAACACATATACATGGTCTAAACAGACACATTAACCACACAAAGCCTGCCACTGCAGCTCAAAGTATTAATACATATTAAATAAATCACTCTTTCAGTAGTGCTAAATTACTCAAGCTTTTAACATAAACAAAACAGTCATTCTTAAAAGTGCAGTTGCTGGGGGCTCCCGAGTTGCGCATCCAGTAAAGGCGCTCCGCGCGGAGTGCAGGATGTGCAGTATAGCCTGGAGATCGCAAGTTCGAATCCAGGCTATGTCACAGCCGACCGTGATCGGGAGTGGCGCACAATTAGCTGAACGCTGCCCGGGTAGGGAGGGCTTAGGTCGGCAGGGGAATCCACGGCTCACTGCGCATCAGCGACCCCTGTGGCCGATAGGGCGCCTGTGGTTCTGCAGTGGAGCCGCCAGATCTGTGTTGTCCTCCGGCACTATAGGTCTGGTGGCATCGCTGTGGATCCACAGTGCGAAAAAATGACAGCTTGGCAGGAGCACGTTTCGGAGGACGCGTGCTCCAGTCGCCATTTCCCGAGTCGGCTGGGGGGGTTGGAAGCGGCGAGCTGAGGATACAGATAATAATTGGGCATACTAAATTGGGGAGAAAACGGGGGTAAAAAAAAAATTGGCGACGACTACAGTACGTTTATAGAAAAGAGAAAAAAAGTGCAGTTGTTGGAATACACTACTGCACATATTATAAATTGTTCAATTTAAGAGACTACAAAATAGAGGTATTTTACCAAAAAAAAAGAGATATCATACAATACAGTATTGTTGGCGGGTCATGGTATAATTATTTATACTTAAACCGCTGTGGTTAATATTAATAAGCAAACCAATACCAAACAGAGCATGAATAAGATTGCAGCCAATAAACTTTTTAAAAATTCCAATCTTTTTTGAAATATATACACAAATATATATAGTGGCTTTCAAAAGTATTCACCGCCCTTGGACACTTTTCCACATTTTATTGTGTTACAACATGGAATCAAAATGGATTTAATTAGGAGTTTTTGCCACTGATCAACACAAAAAAATTCCATAATGTCAAAGTGAAAAATAAAATCTACAAATTGTTCTGAATTAATTACAAATACAAAACAGAAAATAATTGATTGCATAAGTATTCCCCCCCTTGAGTCAAAATTTGGTAGAGGCACCTGTGGCAGCAATTACAGCCACAAGTCTATTTGGATAAGTCTCTACCAGCTTTGCACATCTGGACACTGCAATTTTTGCCCATTCTTCTTTGCAAAATTGCTCAAGCTCTGTCAAGTTGGATGGGGACCTTTGGTGAACATCAATTTTCAACTCTTTCCACATATTCTCAATTGGATTGAGGTCCGGGCTTTGCCTGGGCCACTCCAGGACATTGACCTTTTTGTTTTTAAGCCACTCCAGTGTGGCTTTGGCTGTATGTTTGGGGGTCATTGTCCTGCTGGAAGATGAATCTTCTCCCAAGTCCCAGGTCTCTTGCAAACTTCAGCAGGTTTTCCTCCAGGATTTCTCTGTACTTTGCTGCATCCATTTTGCCCTCTATCTTCATGAGCTTTCCAGGCCCTGACGCAGAAAAGCATCCCCATAGCATGATGCTGCCACCACCATGCTTCACGGTAGGGATGGTGTTCTCAGGATGAGCTTTGAGGCCAAAAGGCTCTATTTTGGTCTCATCAGACCATAGAATCTTCTTCCACTTGGTCTCAGAGTCTCCCACATGCCTTCTGGCAAACTCTAGCCGAGATTTGATGTGAGTTTTTTTCAACAATGGCTTTCTTTTTGCCATTCTCCCATAAAGGCCAGTTTTGTGAAGCACCCGGGCTATTGTTGCCTTATGCACAGTGTCTCCCAGCTCAGCCGTGGAAGACTGTAACTCCTTTAGAGTTGCCATAGGCCTCTTGGTGGCCTCCCTGATTAGTGCCCTTCTCGCCCGGATACTCAGTTTTTGAGGACGGCCTGTTCTAGACAGATTCACAGTTGTGCCATATTCTCTCCATTTCTTAATAATGGACTTTACTGTGCTCCGGGGGATATTCAATGCCTTGAAAATGTTCTTATATCCTACCCCTGATTGGTGCTTTTGAAGAACCTTATTCCGGATTTGCTTTGAATGTTCCTTCGTCTTCATGATGTAGTTTTTGTTAGGAAATGTACGAACCAATTGTGGGACCTCCCAGAGACAGGTGTATTTAACCTGAAATCATGTGAAACACCTTAATTGCACACAGGTGGACTCCATTCAGCTAACTATGTGACTTCTAAAGACAATTGGTAGCACCAGAGGTTATTTAGGTGTGTCATAGCAAAGGGGGGGAATACTTATGCAATCAATTATTTTCTGTTTTATATTTGTAATTAATTTAGAACAATTTGTAGATTTTATTTTTCACTTTGACATTATGGACTTTTTTAGTGTTGATCAGTGGCAAAAACTCTTAATTAAATCCATTTTGATTCCATGTTGTAACACAATAAAATGTGGAAAAGGGGGTGAATACTTTTGAGAGCCACTGTATATATATATATATATATATATATATATATATATATAT
This sequence comes from Acipenser oxyrinchus oxyrinchus, assembly GCA_030684275.1. Classification (NCBI taxonomy): domain Eukaryota; kingdom Metazoa; phylum Chordata; class Actinopteri; order Acipenseriformes; family Acipenseridae; genus Acipenser; species Acipenser oxyrinchus. Next base: position 26,789,270 of record CM060258.1, read on the forward strand.
ATATATATATATATATATAGTTGTTTGGGGACATTTTACCAAAGTAGACACTAAAACAGAAACATGTACACTTTGCAATAAAATACTGAACTACATGAATAGCATAGGGACAATAATAATAACCAGCTATGATACAAACATGCACTGAATCCCCCTACAAGCCTCAGGCTCTGTTGACTGTGAGACTGAGAGTATGCCTTGCACAAGCAGCAGAAGTACAGGTAAATCACAATGAACCAGTACAGCTTGCTACACTACATGCAACGATCGCTAAAGATACACTGACTATCAGCACTATTGAAGAATTCAGTTAAATACATTAAAAATTTAAAAAAATGATGTTGTAGTTTTAACTTGACTTTTAGTTAATGGCATTCAATAACTTAATATCTACTCTGTACTACATTACTTAGTTGTGTCCAATGAACACTGTAACGGATGTAGCAGGACGGGGGCCTGCAATATAAAAATGTTTGTTTTATGGCAGGGACGGAGTTAAAGTTTCTCTGCCAAGGTAATTGCTTTTGTTTAATTTAATTGTTTTATTGTTTTGTTTAATTATCACCTGCACCTGGCAATTATTAAAAAATTAGAGCCAGATACAGGGTATAAAAGGGAAGCAGTCAGTCTTCTTTAGGCTGCTGTGTAGAGGGCCTGCTTGTTAGTGTGCGCAAGCATATGAAGATTAAGGTACTGTGTGGAAGCCTTTTTTGTGATTTGTGTTATTTGTTTAAAAACAGTGTGTTTTGTTTTTGTTTGATTTTTGTTTTGGCAGGTAAACAGCTTAGCTGTCCTGTTTTACAGTTTAGTGTGTTCCTGTGTATTTTAGGTAGTGCTTGTGAGAGCTAGGGGTTTATTTTTGTTTTTATTGATTTGTGTTATAATAAAAGTGCAAAGTTCCTGTATCCTAGGTCTATTTTTAAAGGGGCAAAGAACCAGCTTGGTTACAGTACATACTTTATTGATACATACGTTATTGTGTTGCCTTATTATGCTGTTTGGAAATTATGCAAAAGTTGGACTTTATGCGTATTTTAACTCTATTACACTTTCTGTTAAATACTACTGCGATTGTTGTACACATGACTTCGGTTTTGGAATTATGTAAGCATTCATTTTAGTAAGTGGCACGTTGATGTAAAGTCTAATAGTATAATCGTTTAGTAAATTACGTGTATTTGATTACTAAAATATATGGAAATGCCCATCCCTATGATGCAAAATTCATGGTTTAACAAATACTTTGCCCCCCCCTCCCCCCCTCTGGTGTCCATTTGGCACAGCAACACATATGGCACCATTTAAAAACAATAAGACAAGGGGTGAAATTCTGCTGGTATTCACCAGTACTCTGTACCAGGATTTATTTTGATGCCGGTACTGGGTACCAGGACTTACTTAATGTGCTTTTCATCCAACGCAGATGCATTCCATCCACTCGCATAGTCCACTAGGGCAACATTTCTCAAATGCGCTTTCATTCAGCACAGTTCGTGCTGCTTGCATTCTGTTTCCTCATACTGCTTCTGTTTCTGTTATCTGCTATTGGCCACTATTAACATCAGTATAATCACTGCATGTTGATTGGCCAGGCTTTCATTCTGATCAGATTTAATTTTGGGTCCCAAATCTCCACCCATTTCGCTTTGTGTCAGTGCTCATTCGTTGATCAAAGAGAAAACACTTTAGCAGTGGAATGTGAAAACCGAGGTATGGAGTAATTATCATTATTATTAAGTAATTATTTTCTTTAGTGTGGCGGAGAAACTATCTGAAATATTCTGCACATGAATATGAAGGCAAAAAAATGCTGGGTTTGCCATAAATTGCATAGTTGATAAATATTAGAAATAATTATCATAACACGTTTTGTCTTGCACCAATTTGCGTAACATTTTCTAAAATAGCAAGTGATGTGTGGGACAGTAGGGATTAACAATAAAATAAAAAAAACAGAATCAAAGTGCAGCTTCAGATTTGGTAAGCGAGTCAGAATCGGGATACAGATGAAGGTGTGATTCTGATAACATCAGTTAGAACTGGCCCAACTTGGAAGGTACATGTTAAGCATAATAATCAATGTTTTGTATTGTTGTGATCCTAGTATTTTCTGTTATGAGAACTGTAATAAATGAAAACCGAAACCGTGAGGTGTTTTTTCTTTGTACAATGCCCCCTTTTCTAAAACATTTTGAGGAGTTTAAGTTAAATGTGAGTTTTAAGGCAGAAGTAAATCACAGTAACGGTATTACTTTATGAAAATGTGTCTTTTGCCACTTTGTTTCTTGTGCAGAAACCACAATACCAGGGATAAAATAAAAATGTAAAAAGTCTACGTTTCATACTGTTTCTGTCTGAAATCTTTTTTTCTGGAATAGATCATGGTAATTAATCTACAAAGAAACACAACAGAGAAGCACACAGAACATATTATTGTAAGATAAGTAATAAGTACAAAATAAATAAAAGAAACAGGGATATATGTTCTAATCCAAGGCTATTATTGTAGCACGGCCAGGTCCTGTTGTAGGTGTGTACTCAGGGTCTGGAAAGTATGGGGATGATTTCAGAGAATACTATGTAGATTAAAATGGCCAAGTACATCATTAGTCATATTAATGCCTGTTACATAATACATTTGAGAGGTATTTTAGCCCCTATTGTGCACTGTTTGACTTAGACCTTTTTGTATCATTTTTACATAGTACAGTTGTGTTTTTTTATAACACCATCCCTTTTTTTAGGATATATTGAAACAAACTCCCTCTCTACAGCAGTTACTGCATAGCTGATGTACAGGTAAGTAAGCTGGGCTGAGTTGAGTGGGGGACGGAGGGGGGTGATGCTGGGACACCAGAATCACCGTCGAGCCCTCTTGAGGTGTCGTGGGCTAGTTGACGAAACACCGAGGATGGAAGGTGCCCACTTGAAGACCCCAGAGATGTACCCTACTTAGCTCAATCCAGACGGTTGTCATGCTAATGCGCTGGGGAGACCGCACTATGGTTGATCCCCGGAGCCAGCATCGCAGCCGTTGTGTGTGCTGATGCGCTAGGGAGGCAAAATAAGCTGATCCCTGGAGCCAGCATTACACTTCAGCCATCAACACCAGACAGAAGGATATCTACATCATCATATGGAAGGAAGCGCAAATGGATGGAGACACATATGGATCACATTAGTTTACTGTGAAGCTACGTCTTAGTTGGTGCTTATCTTGGCGAGAGCCAAGTTCAAATCAGCATGAAGTTTTAACATCTACTCTCATGTAATGGAAATCATTTCTTAATGCTTGTCATTTAAGGTTTAACTTACAGTACATGATTGAGTGATACAAGCAGAGGGTTATAATTGATCAGTTATTTTTAAGGCTTATTTTGTATTTATAAATGTATCGTGTACCAATATGTATACATTTTTAAAGTATTTATTCATTGGCGCTCAAATTGTCTCAATTTTTTAAATGTTTACACCTGGCTGTGCATATGAGTACCTCATGCTTTTTTTGAGAATTTCACCCCTGAGTAACACAAAGCTTAAATTGAAATCTTCATTAAAATATCATGTATGCACTGCTTTACTACAGAGTTCACTTTGGTGCTAAAGTGTTTAAGAGCTGTTTATTTTTTTTTAGGCAACTTTAACCCTTTAAGGATCGTAATTGTGTGAACACGATCATACTGAAGTGTCATTGCTGGCCCGTGATCGGGTAAACATGTTTCTTTGACTGTGCCACCATACTTTGCAGTACAGGTTGCAGACGCATATCATTGGATAGGGGAGGGATTGAATTTCACTGCCTGATTTGTTTTTTTTCTTCGTATGACATCTCTGAGATGGGCATTTATTTTTTAAAGGGTGGATACATTTTACAGCAGCACACAGAAACAAAACATGACACAGGAACTTGTTTACAGCTAAGAAAAAAAACAGGAAAACGCCGTAAATCTGATGTATTTGACTTATAGTTATATTAGAACTGGAGAGTGCGAGCGGAGAGTGCCAATTGTATATGGAGCGGACATTTCCAGCCCACTGTTTCACAGCACTGAGAAGAATTGAGCACGATTTTATTTTTCTTAAATACATTTTCGGCCATGGAGTTTGCACAAAAGTTTTTTTTTTTTTTTTTTAAAAGGTGACAAATACAGATGCAGTTACTTTACAGTATTTTCCATCATGCCTGTACATGTTTTTTTTTAAAAAAAAATAGGCACCTTTATGTTTTGCAGACTTGAGAATTGCATTTGTTCAAAAAGCGTGTTTTCTTTCTTTTATATTCAATGTGATTGGCATTGCACTTTATAATTCATTAGGGAGGGAAAAATATATATTTTTCCGATTGTGGCGCTGCATTTGTGCCCTATAAAAATGTGAGAAACGTCATCAGTGTGTTCGTCTGTCTGCGGTTATTACATAGCCTATATTGTTCTTATACAGTTCTATGGTTATGACCCAATACTCTTTAGGATAGTTCATTCATTACAGGGTGGTTTGTTAGCCCAGTTGAGACTCACGTGTTCATGGGTTGCTTTGAGCTCCCTATGAGATTTCGGATACAGTACAAACAAGCCCAGCAGTGTGGAGTAGTGGTTAGGGCTCTGGACTCTTGACCGGAAGGTTGTGGATTCAATCCCAGGTGGGGGACAGTGCTGCTGTACCCTTGAGCAAGGTACTTTACCTAGATTGCTCCAGTAAAAACCCAACTGTATAAATGGGTAATTGTATGTAAAAAAAAATAATGTGATATCTTGTAACAGTTGTAAGTTGCCCTGGATAAGGGCGTCTGCTAAGAAATAAATAATAATAATAAAGCTAATTTGGTTCGAATCATATGCAAAGTTTGAAATAGGTAAGTACACCATACATGACATTGTAAGAACCTGTTAAAAACCTGTTCATTGCAAGATGGTATTTCCTATTTTTTACTTTTATTCTCAATTTACACATTTTTCAGTACCAATCAATAATAATGAGAAAGCATCTTTGAATTGAATTAGATAACTTTATGTAAGTGTTTTTCTTTGCTGATCATAGCTGGGGATTTTTTTTTTTTTTTTACCTGGGTCAAGCGATGCAATTATAATAAGGAAGATTAAATGGTATTCCTTTCTGAATGTACATTACATATTTTCATCTGGAATCGGCAACACAGTTGGGGAAAAAAAGGCCAGTTTATTTTGTATTTTTTTTTTTTTAATACAAGGTGAGCGGAGCAGAGTGTACCTATTTTGTCTGGAGCGGGGGAGCAGAGTGGGGAACGCAAGCAGTGGAGCGGAATGGAAGAAACAGCGGAGCTCACATTCTCTGATTAGAATATGTATTCTGTCTCGTGTTCTAACATATGCTTTAATATATATATATGTTTTTACAATATTTATAAATATCAAAAAACAAGTGAATACAAGCAGATAATGTTTCATTAACTACATTTACAAGTTTTTTTTCACTTATTACTGATAATAATGGAATGAAAAACTATTTCATTTATAAATATTTATTTTGAGAAAATAATCATGAGTAGTGTCCATTATTACTTATAAGGACCAATCACTCAGGTGAAACTTTTTCTTGTAATATTCCCAAACATCAACATTTTCAACAAAGCTTTCAATAAGTTTTGTAAGGTCTCTCAGGTTATAGAATAACATGTTATACATGTATCTCTAAGCATAATAATACTAATAATAATAATAAAATAAAATAAAACTATATATTGTGTTGAAAAAAAAGCAAAAAGTGTGTATGGTTTCTGAAATAATTTATAATGTTCCCCAGTGTTCTGGAAAAATTACACAAATTCCAAGATGCGACTGTAATAAAAAGACCCTGTTCCTGGGGGAGCATCCCACTGAAAAACATTTGGTCCTTAAAGGGTTAAGGGATCTCGGTACAGTTCCAGAAAACCCTAGCAATTAAATAATTTTATTCTATCTGTTTTTCCATTCTGTTTTAAAAAGGGCCAAATAATTTTTAAGCTGTGTTGGCAACCCACCTGATATACTGCCATCCTGCCAAAAACAAAAGATCACACACCAAATGATGCATTTGTTTACTGCACTGCTAGTTTCAAGGTTGTGGGACAACTATATATGGGACCACAAAGCTTAGCAAACACCCTTGTGGGAGAATGACTGAAATATCAAAAGGTTGAATACTTACAAGATAAAAATGTTGCTTTTCAAATAATGTGAGCATAGTCTACCATTCGATGCAATGTTAAATCATTATATCTTGAAGTAAAAGAGATTAGATTTATTTTCTTTAGATCCCCAGAGTTGCTGCCATATGCTCCTATCATCATTGTGATTTGGCCATAGGCAAACCAACTCACACAATATTTAGTTTTACAGTTAGGTTGCCAGGCTCTACTCAGCTTTAGCTTACATTTTATTGGTGGGCTTTTCCTGTTGCCAGTACACCCACAGAATTGAAAAGCAGATTCCACTGTGAGGAACACATGCAATATTGAAAAGGATATCATATGTCCTTGATATTTGAATGGAATTCAAAGGTTACTTTATTAACATAATTTAAAAGTACCATGGACCTGCATGACATGTGAAATATATAACAACCAATTACATGTATGTTTCTGATCTTTACTTTGAGGACAGGTAGTTAAAAGAATTAATTCTGTCTAGTCTAAAAAAAGACATTTCTGTGTTTTTCAGAATGTGTTTGTTTAAAAAGACCCCAAATGTTCAATTAACAGTTCTTTCAATTTATTTTACATATTCTGTTTAGAATATTTAGAATTTTTATAATATTAAACATAACATATGGTGTCACAGATCCCAATTTAGCACTAATCTAGGACTACCTTACCTAAAGTAACATTGGATAGTCTAAGATTAGTGCTAATTGGTGTCTGTGGAGCCAGCTGAACAAATCTATATTTTACTTACACTTTTATATGTGTTCTGCAGCTCATTATATTGAAAGTAAAATTAGGCAAAGCTCACATATGTAACAAGAAAAAAAAAAAAATCTGTTGAAATGGTTCAGTCAAGTCAAAGGTCAAAGCAGTGCAGGTATTCCATAAGCTAATAATTACTATTTGGTTATTTTAAAATAAACTAAAGTTGCACCCCATACAAGTTTTGCCACTAAGGCAAACATTCTGTGGTCAGTTAACAAGGCTAACTGGGGCGTGGATTACATTTTCCTTTTGGTGTTGCTATAAAGATTATTAAACATACTCACACACTCGGGACATTTAACGAAACAAGGTGGGCCTTACCAGATGATAAAGCCCTCATCTGCTGGTTGCATTACTTACTTGGGATCACTTTTATTCGGGACCTTAACTAACATTTTATTTAGTTTCAACACTTTTGAATTTGGCCATTTTATTTATTTGTATCTGTAAATACACACAAAAAATGCAGCTTCAGCATTATATGTTTGCATAAGCCTGTCAGTGGGCCTGGTAGCATAGTACCTTTTCCATCTCCATTAGTGACAGTCATTGGCAATACTTTTGGGGTATGACCTAATTTGCATGTTAGCTTTAAGCAATATTGATGACAGCCCAGAGGGGGGCAACTGCGTCTTAAACTAACCAGGTAAGGGGAGGTTTATTTCAAATGCAGGTGCTGTCGATTCTATTACAAAAAGACAAGAAAAATAAATAAACTACAATAGAACCTGTCATATTTAATTTATTTGTTTCCAGAGGTCTGTCGGAGATGTAAAAAATATACTATCTCAGAGGGAGTTGTTATACTACCTTATAGTTGCTTTATTAATGTTGGGGCATTATAAATGAACAATGTCAGATACATCAGTGTGTCTGAAAACACCACACTACAGTACTGCACTTATAATATATAAAGAAAATCAGAAAATCAAAATGATTGCAAAACAAAGCAGTGTAACACAGTATTTGGCAATTTTAAAAGCACTTCCGTGTTTTCTCCGTCTGTGTCAAAGTAATCCGTGCACCGTGCGCGTTAACCCGAGAAAGCGGGCACTCAAACTGGCTACAGAGGGCGGCGAAAAAATTGTGTTACAGCTTTTTAACGGTACAGTAATTATATTATTCCCTTGCTTTCTTGTTTTCTTTTATTTAACATGTTTAAACTGGACAGTTAAGTGAAGTGACAGCATGTAAAAAGTGAAACTGAATTCCTAAACGCATAATCTTTTTTATCAGCAACTGAATCCATTCTGTCCTCCTAAGAGCTGAATTTACTGTTTTAGACCTATAATAAAATGTGCATTGATCAGTTTCCAGCAGTACCGTTCAGTTGGTACAAGCATGTTCAAATCATACGTGCCACAGATCCATCAGTTAATAGAGAATATCTGATCTTACTGGATCGGATATGAGAGGGTATCCTGTATAGCCTGATCTACTGTAAAGCCTAAAGCTCTAGAGTTTTATTATTCACTTTAGTATTAGTTTTATTATTAATTTTGCATTTGTCTTGTCACTTTTCACTATTTTGGATAGTTTTCCTTTTTTGTTTCTTTATGCATACCCCTGCAACCAGAGACTAATTATCACCCAAACCTGAAAGTGATAATCAACTGCTGGTGCAGTTTAAAAACCTGCAGAAAAGAATGGGGAGGTTAAGGAACTAAAATCCAGCAAAACAAGACTAGGAAGCAGTGGAAATAAGGGGGAAGTGACAAGCTATGGCTGCTGTAGTAGATGGTAGAACTCTGGTGTGTGGGGACAAAAAGTCAGAACTGGTAGACGGTGCGAAAAAGAAGAAAAATATAAAAGCAAGCTATCGGGAGAAGGGAAAGTTGGCAGCTCGTACTGTTTGTGGTCGGAGATTGCTGACCATGGGTAACTGTGGACCACGTGATTCCTGCAGACAGGCTGATTTACGTTGCTGGTGGGAAGCGAGAGGAGAGACTCTTTTCCCTGTATAAGTTTCAATGCCGGTTTGTTTTAAAGTTCAGTTTGTCTGCCCCCTTTGCTTGTTTTTACTGATTGTTGCTGCCTTTCCTCAGTTTTATCCAGTTCTCAGAACCTTTTTGTTTTAATTTCTTTTTACTATTGAACTGTCATTTAGGAGAGGGACCTGAGATTGCAGTGCTGGGCTTTATTGAGGATCCACCTGTAAGCGTGCAAGCTGAAAATATTACGGCAGTAATTGAGGACTTCTCTGGATCCCACGTTATAAATTGTAGATTTAATATATCATGCCAGCATGCCTGTACTGTTTTTATATCATTTGTATTTAAGCTTGAAGGAGTATCTTATGCTATTTTATTTTAGATTTAGAGGTGGCCTGAAGGGTTATAGCTGTACACCAAGGGTGGGTCTGGTGGTGCCCTTAGAGGAAGGGAAATTAGAATTGTGTAAATTGGGGTAGGGGTAGCCAGCACATCACACTAGGTGCAATTGACATGATCACAACTCTTGTCTTGTCTGTGCAGATGGTAAGGTAATTAGGTCAATTAAGTACTTGTCAAGTAAATGTCAAGTAATTTTATTCTTACCTATGGTATTTTTTTATGTTTTTTACTCATTGGTCTTGGAAATGGTATTTATTTGTCTCTTGTAAAGAAATGCAACTCTTCTTTTGTTAAAATATTTTCTTTGTGGTGTTCTCCCTTCCTTGCTGGCATTTGAGCTGCTCCCCATCAAGATAAGTGTGAACTTGTCAGCTGTTGGAGAGTTCTGTAAATCTAGGGTGTCGTAGCCACGACTACATATTTATAAAAAAAAGTTTACACGGGTGCGAATAGCCCGTCACATTACTTTTGGTGTTTGTCCACAGAATATTTTGGTTGGTTTGAGCAGTACACTTGCCTTTCGGCCATGATGATGCCTTTGTTTAGAGGTGCGTCTTGGGTCCCCAAGTTTAAGAGTACTGGCTCAGAAGTGAAATGGGATGATGAAAGGAGCACATATTAGCCATGATGCGCATGCAGCCATTAAATAAAGGACAAAAAGTAGATGTTTTTATTGGGAGCTCTAGAAGGGGATGCTAAGAGGGAAATCTTAATTTTAGACATAATCATAGACACAATTTACATGGGGGACGCGGCATACACAGGGAATGTCCCTGTCACATTGCACTAAAACTTTTATTTCTCAATGATTTATTCGTATAATCATTAGTCAGTACAGAGTCTCCAGAGAAGCATATTTTGCAGTACCCTATGACCTACTTAAAATAGTTATGCAAGCAAGCAAGTTACAAAACTGAAAATTGCAGAAGTGTGCTTTCAAACACACACACACACACAACGTTATACAATGTAATGTTATTTTTAAAATACAGAACATTAAACTTACTCCTATAGCAACTGGTATTAGAGCACACATGTGATGACAGTTCAATAAACTTACATGAAATGATAAATACAATTGGTTTTACATGGGAGGAGGTCTTGCCTAAGATTGTTGAAATTGAACAGAGTGGCACTATGCAAGCTCTACAACCCCTGTCTGCAGAGTAGCTTAAAGTTCTTCCATCTATCAAGGATTCCTGCTACAATCTTCAGTTGTGTGGAAACCCTTCAGAAGCTGGGATATGCCATTACAACTTGCAAAATGATGAACAATATATGGTGAGAAGAGTTATGTGAATGTGTTTCCATTTTCTGCTTTTGGATTTCACAGAACTAGTTTTCAGGCCTGGTATAGTTCATGAGCTTCTGTCTTGATCTCCCTCTGAAGAAGGTGAAGGAGATGAAGTTGTAAATGTATCAAGTGAGAAGGAACCACAACCAACTTGAAAAACTGGACCAGTACCATTGCAAGAAAAGTACACTGGGCTCTTGATAGGAATTATGAATTTTGTGAAATTGCATGGTTTTGCAGCTAATGAGAGAAGAACAGGGACTGTTATATCATGTGGTATTTGCTAAGAAGAGATACGACAACATGTTTTAAAAACTGTCAATGGTCTAGACAACATATCTTGTGGCAAAATTTACAACTAGCAAAGTCCACCTCAAGAGAATCAGCAAAGCATAAAGATGCAGTTGATGTCAGAATTGGTATCAGCCATGACCACCCAAATGCACAAGAGTATTTTGCAACCGTTTCAAATGTTAGCCAGGTGTGTGCACTTTATTCAGAATAATCTGTAATTTTTTCATGTGACGATAAAGCTAAGATACACATTGGGGCCACTCGTCACTTTTTTCCAAATGATGACATGCCACACAACCATGATCATGATTTTCCAATCCCAGGATATCCTATTGAGCCAGATTGAGAGCATCTGCTTTCACAAAAGATAAGTTGGGATGGCATGCTGTGCAGCAGCCAGCCACTGGGCCATTGTGGGTATTCAATACATGTGGAAAATCACCATCAACTTCTATATAAGATAATGTGAATTATATTAGGAACTTACTGCAATGTAATTCTGAACTAAAGAAGCTAGTGTTTGCTACAATCACAGATGGTGGGCCAGATTGGAGCCTCAAATCAAATTTGAATCAGTTTTTCCTTGGACGCCTATGGAAATATACTGTATGTTTTGATATGTTAATCTCGAGATGTGAGCCAGCAGGCCTCTCCATGTTCAATCCAATTGAACACCTGTGGTCAAGTTGTTCAAGGTGGTTAGCAGGTGTATCACTGAATCTCTTCAACCGGCACAGCAGAGTCTTTCTCAGGAGGACAACAATCAGAAAGAAACAGTTGTATTTGACCATGCTTTGGAAAAGCTGCACACATACTGGAATGGGAAAGTCCATGATGGTCACAGGATAACTTCTAACCTGAAACGTCTAAGGGTATGTCAATTACACCCAGTACTATACTGACTACCAAGACTATGTTTGACAGCAGCTTGAAAGTTATCAGAGAAAGCAAGAAGCTAACAATGTTGTTTGAGGAGTGGAAGTTTTTGATGAAGCATATTGTGAGGCAGTTCACAGCAGGACCAACATGGGGTGCTTGTGGCAGGCTGGGACCCAGCCTGCAGTGAACCCAAAAGGCTATTGGAAAGATCTCTGGCGGGTGCCATTTGTGTTCTGGACTAATATTACTAACCGCGTGGCTTTGTGTTGCCTTGTGTTCATAATAAACCCTGGACATTTTCATCTAATACCACTGTCTGCTTATTCAGCGTCTGTCATCCCATTCACAATATAAACAGAAGATGTGGTTTGGTAGCATTTAGGCGCTGTGTTTGCAATGCAAGTTCCTGCCCAAACTCAAAAGATATAACAGCTACCAACATCTCAGATGTGGCAATTCCCTCCAGTCACACCAGATGGTACAAATCCTGGACATTACATGACACTTCATCAGCTGATGAAAGCCTCAAAATTCAATGAGCTAGATCAACATATAAAAGGCTCAGCATATGTTAGCTGCACTGCGCGTCGGATCTGACGTGGTGCTCTACTTATAGTAGCCAGTAGAGGTTGGCGCGGACAAACAAATGATGTTGAAATAATAATAATAACACTAGCCAAACTGAGAAGGAGGAATTGCAGACTGAATATGACGAGAAAAGTAAGAGATACAAAGCTGGGTTTACCTTTAGTTGCAAGAAATTTGTTCAAGCAAATTCAAGCAAAGTAAAAAAATAAAAGAATAAATAAAGTGTTTAAAAAAACTCTGTATTGTAAAAACTCTGGGGCGTGCCAAAGAACACTGTTTCAAAATACATTTCCTCCAGAATAGTTTAGCCAACTTTTAAATTGCACATTGAGGGTCGAGAGTGTTTCATCTCATTCTTTTTTTATGTGATGTTTAGACTGATTATCATGAATGGGAAAGGGGGGAGCACTTCGCTAATTAAATGACTTTGTTTAATTCCTCCAGTAGGAGAATAGTGCAGTATTGCGTAACTGAATACAGCACTATTATCTTACTGTAAGCATTAAACAAATGTATTAATTAAATTGGCTCCCACAAGTTCCCATTTATGATAAACACGATCAGTCCATTTCAAAGCATCACGTAAAACCGGATCGAGATGAAACACACCAGCGATTTAATTCAGAAGTTCTTCAAATTCTTCACCATGATATTCACATATGTTGTGAAGACTACAGCATGCTGCAATGATTGTGTTGTTAATTGAAAGGTGGAAGTCGGTGCCCTTAAGTAGACATTGCCAACGACCTTTTAATCTGTCAAACGCACATTCCACGCACATTTATGGCTCTGTTCAACCTATAATTGAGTTTTCTGATGTATATGTGCTAGTTCACAGGGCGTGAGCTGGGTATGTAAGGATGGGGCAGGAGGAAGCAGAAAGGAGCAGTTAAGTAGGACAGGGTGCCGCTTGGAAAAAACGGACTTAGGATAGAGGAGCGGGCTGAAACCTGGACTTAGCAGCAGACCGATGGCCCGAACTTGGAAACTAGGATAGAAAGTGGTTGCTGACTGAAGCCCAGCGACCGAAAACATGTACGAAGGTTATGACTTGAAGAGCCGCCCCTCTGACTCACGTGGTGAGAACCCCCCCCCTTGAAAAGGAAGGTAGGCGGATGCCTGGACCTGAGGTCAGGGAAGTGAGACTCACTTGCCCCCCAGAAGGATGAATCCCCGGCTCCTCGCAAAACCACCCACACCGTGAGACAAACAACAGACACCGCATGCCAACGCATAACATAGACAAAAGACCAGAAGGACAAACGGGACAAACAGAAGGATGATTAGGAATTTTAGTAGGTGTAACTACATGTGTGCCCGCCACTCAGTGGAGAGGAAAAAAAAACTTAATTAGGGTAAAACCTCTGGTGGCCCCGGCGGTCAGGAAGCCCCCACTCCGGGCATACTAGCGATTTTGAAATGGGCTGTGGCTATGTCAGAGGAAGATGAATGGATATAGGAATACACCACGGAAGAGGACCAGCGCCCCATGTTCTTTATCAAGCTGAGATTAATATTGGCCCTTGTGGCGGAGATTACTGCGCCTATACTGAATGAATGAGGGTTGTAGTGCCGAGGAGGAAGACCTGCTCTGGAGACAAGTGTGGAGAGGTGGGTTGAGAACCAGTGGCGACTGATAATGGAGCGAGATGAATCAATGAACAGAGGGTCCAAGGGGGGCAGAGTTTCCTGCTAGAAAGATACCTTGAAGTTGAGGAGAAAGGGCAGGTAGGGGACTCGACCCTAGACATCTGAATGAACTGACTGCGCCGAAACTGATCCGTCTTAGAAGCATGCAGCCGAATGATGAAGTAGGAGTCTGAAATGGAAGAAAGGTCACAGAGACGAATACCCATCACGGGGAAACGAGAGGCAGAAGAAACAGTGAATTTGGAGCTTCTGAGGAAGCTGAAGAAGGCTGACAGGCAGCTGGTCTCCATGAGTTTGTCCTCGTAGGGGGAGAAGCAGCCTTTCCGAAGAGTAAGGATGAGCGAATGGAGAATGTCCATTGATATGGGCAGATGAGACAACAAAGCAGACGCATGATGAGAGGGTTTGAGGAACGTCCTTTGTTAATGATATGCACTGTGGGTTTGTTATCACTGAAGAAAAGGATTGATTTCCTTGACCACTGGTGACCCCAAAGGAGAGCGGCCACCACGATTGGATAGATTTCCAGAAGAGCAGTAGATTTTTCTTGAAGGGGAAGAAGCTGAATTTTGGGGGGCCAGGTGCTGGAGAACCATTCTGATACCAGGAACCCGCCTACTCCGATGGATGAAGAGGGCGAGATCATGTAGGGCTGAAATGAAGTAATCTTTCCTGGCATCGGGTGAGATCTTAACGTGAGAGTTCAGGTTCTTAGCAGTAGATGAGAGAGCTAGGAGACGTGAAATTAATGTTCTGCCTTGAGGGATGATGCGTATGGCAAAATTAAAATGACAGAGAGACAGGAGGTTGCGTTTCTTGATAGAAGAAGAGATCTGGAAGCTGTTGATGAGAGAGAGGATGCGTTGGAGTTTGGCAGGAGGCAGGCTGGCTTTGAATTTCACAGTATCAAAAGTAATGCAGAGGAATTCCAGAGAGTTGACAGGGCTGATGGTTTTCTCTTCCGAGAGGAGACGCCGACTGAGGAGAAGATGGTCTTGAGCTGCGTAATTGCTTGGGCTAGGGGATTTAAAGGGGGGGAAATGAGCAGGAAGTCGTCCATCAGATGGAAGAGGAAAGAAACACTTTAAGTATTTAGCAGAATCCAGCAGAGGGCTTCTGACAGGGAGTCGAATATTTCGGGCTACTGCGACAACCGAAGGTGAGCTGGGTGGCGAAATAGAACTTGTCTGCCCAGCAGACTCCGAAAAGATGGCGGAGAGAAGGGTGCATAGGCATAACCATGAATGCACTGGAGATCTCAGCTTTGGCAAGCCTGGCGCCGTGACCTGCGACTTTGATGGACTTAATAATGTTGAACACTTTTTATGTTGTGAAGAGAGAACTCCTCGCTTGAAATGAGGGAGTTAATGCTGCTAGTGTTAGTGCCCCAAGGAGCGGAGAGGTCAATGATAAGGCGCTTCTTGCCGGAGTACTTGTGGGTGGCTATGCCTATGGGATTGATGCGGTAAGTAGTGAAGGAGGGTGCTAAGAAGGGGCCGACTATAAAGCCTTTGTCAACTTCGGCCTGGATAAGGGAGCAGACGACTTGTGGCTCTGAGATGGCAGAGTGAAGGTTCTGGCAGACAAGAGAGGCAGAAGGAACTTGAGAAATGCCTGTGTAGAAACCATTTGAAAGACCATTGATTAAATAAGAGATGAGGGGCTTGTCAGGATGAGCTTGAAGCACGTTAGCGAGAGCAGGAACGTTGATAAGGGTGGAAGCCAGAAGCAACTATGACTGTCATTTAGCTGAAAGAAGACAGATGGACTGGGAATGGGCGTCGTTACAGAAACTGTAGATATGCAGGTTCTCACAGGACTGGTTGAAGCAGGCGGAAGAGTTAAAACTGTTGAAGATTTGTCTGCCGCCAGAAAACTTGATGGGGCAGCCGTAGATATCTTGAATTTGAGATCTGGTGGGCGGAGCTGAAGCGTGGCTGGAAGCAGAGGGGGGTTGTCTTGAGCCTAGAAGAGAAGGTAAGGAGCAAGAGCTGGGTTTAAAAGAACCGGCTGCTGCCTTAGGGCATAAGTAGGTGGAGTGCGCGGTAGAGGCGCACACGCTGCAGGAGTTAGAGCGGATACCACTGAAAATATGGGTGAAGAGATCTGGTTCGGAGCAGGACCAGTCCACGATTCGATTATCGGCAGAAAGAGTGGCAGCAGCTTTGGCTGAGAATGCACGGTGGTATTCATAAAACATGGTTCCCCTGTAGCACACAGACAGCTCTACAGTGAAGAAGAGATACTGATTGAGCTCCTGTAGCCTGTGAGGAGAAGAAGAACAGAGAATATCGCTGTGAATAGAGAAGGCGAGGACGAATTCTCCCACACAGAGGCTTTTTTGGAGCCTTTGGTCGCGGGACTTAAAAAGAGACTGAAACATCTCCACAGTCAGCTACCCTGTGATCCACGAACTCAGAAGTGGCAATGAGAATAGAGACCAGGAGGCTAGCTGAGAAAAAATAATAGGCTGGAGAAGAGCTTTTATCTCTTTAAGCATGTCAGGAGGGGAGCCGCCCGTGGAGACGATGGACGAAGTGGGTGACTGCAGCCGCAGATGTTGTGGCTGCGCAGGGCGTGCTGGTGACGGGTGCTGGACTACATGGGTAGGATCATGCGTATGCACAGGAAATTAGAGATCCCCAGCTCTACGCCCCTCGAACTGCGCTATGCTAACATATAAAGACGTTACAGTTGATGAGGGTTTGAAGTGCGTCTGCTTTGAAATCTATCACACAAAAAATAATTTCTAAAAAGTGATATGCCTGCACAAGTATTATAATGTTATTTAATGCTGTGTGGCAAAGTGCCCCCCCCGTGTGTATTTTGTGTTACGTGTTGTGTGTAAATGTTGGTGTATAGTCATTGTATTTAGGCACGAGGATGGCACAAATCACTTTCACGTGCTGGTTAAAATGTAATGTGTGGTCACGGGAGTACACTTAATTAATTCACGTGCAGTTGTACCGAGATTCCAATTGAATGATTGACTAGCAATCGAGTCTCGGTACAACTGCATAAAAGCTGCATGTTTTCACTCACTCGGGGTTGGGTGTTCGGTGAGTGGAGAACGGGAGGACGGGAGAGATAAATAACAATTGCAATTGCTATTGCTATTGCGTGCAAGAGGCACGATACTTGTTTATTTCACTCACCGTGTTTGTTTGTCTGTTCGTTTTTGTTTACCTGTTTATTTTGGCCGCAAGTGCGGTGTCCCTTTTTTGTGTTCTTTTATTTTGTTTATTAAACGCTGAGCGAAAGCATTCGCTCAGCTTCACCAAACTCCTCTCTGTCGTTTTGTTCCTGCTTCTGCCGTGACGTCACCGCCCAGTCATCCTGTCACATGCTGTCATTGTAAAAAAAAGTTATTTATACTTATATAATGCTGCCATTGTAAAAAAATGATGTTATGTAAACACATTGTTGTTATTTAAGTTCTATTGAAATACTGTATTTCTGTTTTTCATAATCACAATAAAAAGTGTGTATTTAAAAAATATAGCAACATTTTTTTTGAAAACTGTCCAAATTGCTTATTTGAGGACTAAGAATGAAAAATCTGCAAAAAAAATTAAAAAATAGCATTTTTAACATGGAAATTGCCAAAATAAATGGGCAGTTGGGTGGTTAAGGAAAGGCTGAAATAACCAGGGCTGTAGTGGGTAGGCAGCATCACCCAATATCACAACAGGGATATTGACTCCATTAAAGCTTCAGTCCAATCTGGAAATAGTTGCCCTGTCTGTCCTATTCTGAGTTTCCCACAACACTGGCATCCTGGACCTTTCCTGGCCATCCTATATGAATGTTCCCTAAACATCTTTTATGGTCTACTACTGCCTGCAAAATAACATTAACGTCATTGTGTAGTGGAACCTTTCCTTGTTAAAGGTTTTAAAATGCATTATAAATCTGCTTGGAAAAATCGTGCTCTCTGATTGGTTAGCTGAGTTATATGAGCCATACTTTAATCCCACACAATCTTTCAACAGACACATCACCTTTGAATAAAATTCCCCTGCCACTTACCTGTCCTTATTCTATAACATTTAATATCTGTAACTAACCATTAACTTAAAACAAATGTCAGACCCAGAATTAAATGTTGATCTTTTTAATGGAAAAACTGTTGAAGAATGGTATGAAGATGAATTTCCTGAACCGGACAAAGTACCAGAAATTCAAATTTCTTTAAAAGAAAAAACGGCATAGTGAAATAACGGAACCAGAACTGAATCAACTCGAACTTGACTGAAACAAAAATAATACAATTAAGGCTTCTAAATGGACTGTGTATATCCAACAAAACTGGTCCCAAGGAAAAGGTAGACCTCTTACATTTAATGTACTTTTTAAGGATGAGTTGAAGTCACCTCAGAGAATTTCATGCCGGTTCCGTAAGAAATAGAGATGGAGAACAGTACAGCATATCAAGCTTTATAAACACGAGTCATCGATCGATTTTTTGAATGACCCACCGTACAGAAGAAAAGTAATTCTAGCAAAATACTCAGCATTGAACAATGCTAACAACGTATTTGTAGCAGTAATTAAAAAACTAAGACCAAGTGGAAAAGACAAAATGACACTGTCCCCCAATAACATCGGCAGACCTGGAGAAGCAAAAAAATTCTGAAGGGACAAAGAGCATCCTCACATTGATGGCACTGCTTTCACCCGCAGCAGCACCCCTTCTGGCAGTACAGCAGTCAATACAGTTAATTCAGAACATGTTTTTTCAAACTGCACAACATCTGACAATGCTTAAAGTGGGAGGTTATCACTAATGTATTTACTTATTCTAAAGTTTTAATTAGGTGGACATGTCCCATTACAAATTTGAAACACTTTACCGAGCATACTGATTACAATGTGGTAGACAAAAGGTGTAGCCAATGAACAGGCATTCATTTTACAAGTATGCAATGGTAGTTTATTTAGTTGTACACTTTTATAGCTGGGCTGAGGACTGGAAGAAACCTAGTGATGACATGGAAGTATTGAAAACAGCTTATACATATGAACTTACATCCATTCAGTGTTTTATTTGGATTTATTACAATTTCTAGGTGACTTGTAATGGCATATACAAGCTTTTTTTGCAAAGGTTTGGGGGATATTCAACACTGTTGTATCAAACTTAAATGCAGGGTGCGATTTGTCAAATTTCTGGGGGGTAAGCCTTGATACATCTGTAGTACACAATTTTAACAGTTAAGAGAATCACTAAGTTACTTATTTATACCAAATCAACTGCTAAAAAATCTTTAGGAATCACACACACATTTGCCAAATCTGCCATCATGCAGGATAAATGCTGTTATTATTTTTATGGATACGGTATCAAAAGGCAATAAGAAAAACTACCCATGCTTACAGCAACTGAAATAATGTTAAAACGCACTCATGACAAGTGCTTGCATTGTTGCACATAACCTTGTTGATAACTACACAGTGTGTAACAACAGTACATTGATGTCTAAGCATTACAGAATGAGACAATGCACAGTAAGATAACATTTTGCAGTGGAAACTACAGATTTAATCTGGCCTCATCTGAATTTCAAATGAGATTTTAAACCAGAGTTTATCCAATATCTTTTAAAATTAAATTGTTATAATGGTCCACCTAAAAGTTGTTTTGCAATGACAATATAATGGTGTATTTCTGAGGAAATTTGGCTCCAATCTAAAATAACATAGAAGGTTTTCTGCTCAGAAACGGTAACAAGGCTATTGAACACTGAGGTTAGCTATGAAATGGACTGAGTGGAATCACAGTTTGGGAAATTAATTATTAGTCAGTGTACAGGAAAGGGGAGGATCCAGCAGATTGCTTGGAAGAAGGTGTCAAATATCTTTGGACAAACCAATGTGAGCATCGCAGCTTTTAGACACTTTAAACGTGTTCACTTCTGGATTACTGTTCTTTTAATGCAGATAGGAAATTGTTGCATTCAGGGATTCTATACCCAAAACTAGAGGCAGTAGGCATTGCATATCAACATTTTTTTCCATCACAAAGATCTTTCTGGGAAATCAAATCATTGTAACTGCAAGTTGCTGGTAATGCAATTAGATGTATGATTTCTTGGTGGCTCTCAAAACAAAGCCTCCAATTATTGTAAACTTAAAAAATATAAACCAAAATGAGTTCAAATAAAGGTAACCTGTAACCAAACTGTGAAGATATATATTTTTTTTTTATCATACAAACAAGCAAAAAAGGAAGACAAATATATCTACCTTATTTAAAACCCAAATCTTTTTATTTAATACATTTTCATCTTTGAAATTTAGAAAAATGTTTGCCATAGTAGCAGACTCATGTAAGGTTTGAGACACAAGTCCATATTTCTTTACAAAAAACCTGTCAGTAACCGGCACTGTAAAAAAAAAAAAAATGTTTTGTTTGTGACAAGGCCAGTAACTCTATCCATCAAAAGGTATTGATTCAATCAGTCACTGCAATCTTTATTCTTAGAAAGCCACAAAGGCCATTTTTACAAACGCACGTTCTTGTTCTACCAGATACAGACAATCTGAGGGCTGGCTGTGTGCCTCATTGGAGTGGCAATGTGATACATGTGCTTTTGCATCATTGGTTTGAAGCCCATTTTAGCAGTAATTAGAAAATATCTACTTCAATGGATTCTAGAAATCTCAATTGACTTTGTAGTGGAAGATTGCAGTTCATACAATCACTCTCGGAAGTAGGGTCACATTTCGGCAATCTATCAGAGACCAGAACTTGTAATTGTAATGGCTTGAACTCTCTGCCCTGTGATCCTGCAGAAGACGGTCTATTTCTGACAGCTGATAGTGGATAGTGTACAAGATGAAACATGATTTTAGTTTTGTCTTCATTTTTCAGCAAAATGAAAACAAAGGATAATGAATGATCACTTGTGGTATACAGCTTTTGTTCGCCACAGGACGATGTCCCAGTAAACGGACATCCTCCTTGGGAATCAAAACCGTATACCATGAATGAACATTCAATATTCTGTTAATATCACAAGTACATTTTTTAAATAAATAGCAATTTTATTGCCTGGAGGATCTTTACTTTCCCACACTAGATATACACACACTTGTGGTATAAAACATGTTATATAATCAGCAAGAAAAATGCTGCAAGGTTTAGGTATAACGAGGTTTAGGTAAAAGCATAAACAAGGAAAAATCAAGAGATTTTTTGAGCATTAACTGGTAGATAGCTCTCCCATTGAATATGGTGTAGTTTGGACAGCTGCTAAGGGAACCATTACTTCATATAATTTTATTCAGTGGCACTACATCTCATATATATATATATATAGAGAGAGAGAGAGAGAGAGTGATGTAGAGCCCCTTGTCATCTGATCACTATTCACCTTCTTGCTGCTTTTAGAGATCACTTCGGAGGCTCAGGATATTGTTAAGTGCCGTAGCGTACTTTTATTTATAAAAGTAGACAACAAAGTTTTTGTCACTTTAACTGTGTAAAACAAAACCAAACACTAAATAAACCTAACCCCTTAAACTCACTGAGTCTGACCTTAAGCACGGTCAAATAAAAGAAGACAGGCTGTCCCTGCTTTCCCCAAAATCGTACAGCAGTAATTTCTTTCATTTTTCCAGCTTACTTACGATATTTCTTTGGAGCAGCAACTGCTATCACACCCTCATTTCCTTTCTCTCACAGCCTTACATTTATACACTGGAATCAGGTGCAGCTGATTCACTTCACCAGTTGTGGTGGTTAGGTGACAGAGATGTGCTGATCTACTCAAACATCTCAGCCAACCTCACCCATACTACTTCAGATGAGCCCTGGCTTCACTTGCCCTTCCTGAAGATGGAGTGCATGCTCCCTATGCTCAAAGTCCTAGTACCTGCCCTTATAGGTAGGGAATATACACTCCATCACAATATATTTAACAGTAAATGTGGAAGGCCATTTGAATTTACAAATATTTTCTCTCTTTTTTTATTTCCTGGAAAGCCACAATCATGTTAGCCCATATTACGACATCACCGTGAGTCCAAGACCGCGCAGACATCACCGCAACTGACATTACAGCGCCGACCACTACAGCGGAACATAAGAACATAAGAAAGTTTACAAAACGAAAGGAGGCCATTCAGCCCATCTTGCTCGTTTGGTTGTTAGTAGCTTATTGATCCCAGAATCTCATCAAGCAGCTTCTTGAAGGATCCCAGGGTGTCAGCTTCCACAACATTACTGGGGAGTTGGTTCCATACCCTCACAATTCTCTGTGTAAAAAAGTGCCTCCTATTTTCTGTTCTAAATGCCTCTTTACCTAATCTCCATTTGTGACCCCTGGTCCGTGTTTCTTTTTTCAGGTCAAAAAAGTCCCCTGGGTCGACATTGTCTATACCTTTTATGATTTTGAATGCTTGAATCAGATCACCGCGTAGTCTTCTTTGTTCAAGACTGAATAGATTCAATTCTTTTAGCCTGTCTGCATATGACATGCCTTTTAAACCCGGGATAATTCTGGTTGCTCTTCTTTGCACTCTTTCTAGAGCAGCAATATCCTTTTTGTAACGAGGTGACCAGAACTGAACACAATATTCTAGGTGAGGTCTTACTAATGTATTGTAAAGTTTTAACATTACTTCCCTTGATTTAAATTCAACCCTTCTCACAATATATCCGAGCATCTTGTTAGCCTTTTTTTCATAGCTTCCCCACATTGTCTAGATGAAGACATTTCTGAGTCAACATAAACTCCTAGGTCTTTGTCATAATTCCCTTCTTCAATTTCAGTATCTCCCATATGATATTTATAATGCACATTTTTATTGCCTGCGTGCAATACTTTACACTTTTCTCTATTAAATGTCATTTGCCATGTGTCTGCCCAGTTCTGAATGCTGTCTAGATCATTTTAAATGACCTTTGCTGCTGCAACAGTGTTTGCCACTCCTCCTATTTTTGTGTTGTCTGCAAAATTAACAGGTTTGCTTACTATACCAAAATCTAAATCATTAATGTAGATTAGGAATAGCAGAGGACCTAATACTGATCCCTGTGGTACACCACTGGTTGCCTCGCTCCATTTTGAGGTTTCTCCTCTAATCAGTACTTTCTGTTTTCTACATGTTAACCACTCCCTAATCCATGTGCATGCATTTCCTTGAATCCCTACTGTGTTCAGTTTGAGAATTAATCTTTTATGCGGGACTTTGTCAAAAGCTTTCTGAGTTAGCAGTGTCAGTGAGACTCGTATTGCACAATTGTAAAGCAGTTGCATACCAGGTTTGATGAAGATCTCTTGCAGATCGAAACGTTGATCTTGGGTATAATAAAAACATATAAAGACTTTGGAGCATAATATATACATGTGCGGGTTTCTTTTGTCCGCCGCCGCCACAATACGTAGAAACATTTGTTTGCCCGTTTGGCGGGACACCTAAAAATGTAATCCTGTAAGCTGCTAGAGAATAGATTTATACCATGTGTGTATGCGTATACAGTGGATGTCCAAAGTTTACAAACCCTAATTAATGGAAGTGTAACATCCTAAAATTAATGTCGAATACATGTATATAGTACATTCCTATAAACACCCCTATTTATTTATGGTAAATATATGTAGATGGTACATTCCAAAAATCCCCCTATTCTTCCATTTTTTTTAATATAAAAAAGTTCCAAAACAAAAAACTGTCAGTTCAGCTCGTTACAGTTACGTACTGCTTTGTTTGTGTTGTGCTCTTGTAGCCCAACAACAAAAGTGAACTCGCTCTGGATTTAAGCGTCATGCTAGAAAGGGCACAGGGCAGAGAAGCAAGGACAACAATATAAAGTTAAACTCTTTATTTAAAAAACAAATCTGTACAAAATATACATTTAAAAAAAAACCCAAACACTTCATGTCCTTGTATTGGTCCCCAATCCCGGATGTCCTGTGGAGGAGTAATCATATATATATATATATATATATATATATATATATATATATATATATATATATCAAAACACGTGCTGTATATCATTGTGTACAAGTGAAAAACAAAAAAAATCTATATGCAGCCCATATACATAAAAAATGCTTGTGGAAACACACTTTTATTGCATGGAGGTTTTACTTATCGTATTTACCAGTCTGGTTATGATGGAGCTGTATGGGAACAGTGAAAAAAAAATCAGGAAATCTGTGGTGAACCCCGCTCTGACTGCGTCGTGTGTCCGAGTTCCTGGTAAGTGACGCTTTTGTGAACTTCTGAGTCTTCTGGGAATTGCAGTTCGGCACGGTGATGTCGTGGCGCTGTTATGGGCAGGTGCTGTAATGTCCGTCGCAGTGATGTCGGCGCAGTTTTGGACTCGCTGTTATGTCATGTAACTGTGTTAGCCACTTCATCCAGATTTGTTTTGTGTGCAGATTTCACAAGCGTCCTAAAATCCATCCTTCCTGGGTCATTCATGTAAATAAGAAGTAGCAGGTGCCCAAGGAGCAATCCCTACCCCAACTAGAAGTTATTCCCCTTACAAGTACTCTCTGCTGCATGTGTTTAAACCAGTTATTTATCCACGTAAATGGATTACCTTGAACTCCTACTGATTTGAATTTAATTTGTGTTGAATTTGTGCTGTACATTGTATCCAGCCTTGCAGTAAGTCTATATAAATTCTGAATAAGAGTGTTATTGGCTTAACCCTTTGAGGTCCATTTATTCAGCGCGTCTCAGGCGCGTCGGGTCCAATTTATTTTCACACGCGCAGTTTATTTTAGACGCACTGTTTAAAAGTATGACTTTCTTATTCTCCTGTCCTCTGAACTTCCCTGAGCAAAATAACAAAAATAATAATACAATGCTTCTGTCAGCATGTCCTACAAAAACTATGTTCTAACAACTTTAACCCTTAGTGGTCCATTTATTCAGCACCTGTCAGGCGTGTCAGGTCCAATTTATTTTACACATGCTGTTTAAAAGTAATTTTCCTCAAAGTAAAACAGGTTTAAAAGGCACTGCATATCAACAGGACACTCAGTACTGCATCTCCAGCCCCGCCCCACCCCTTGTTCGCTGTATTTTTCACATACCTCTTCATAGTCGTGCATACCGATAAATCATCTCCTGTTCACTTGTTTTATCACCAAACTCCTCAATAATGCAATCCAAGTCATTATTTTATTACTATAACATCTCAAAAAGCTTTTGAGCGCTGGATGCAGAAGCAGCTATCTTGTTTGTTTATGTCCGTGTTATCTTTGTGGTGCCGGGGCTATGTGTATTGCTCAGATCCGTCCCTTTTTTTCAGCTTCTCTCGGCTCCTATCGGTCTCACTCGGCCATTGAAGAGTGTTTTACCTGTGTTTTACATCTTTCTGATGATGTCAGACAGGGTCCGACCTCGGACCGGAAAGGGTTAAAAGAAGCCATTAGGAAGATATCTGTCAACTAGATCTTCACCTGAATTTAACTGATGGTATGCATATTTCCAAAATATTGTCAAATATAGTATAATAATAGTGTGATTATATCACAGTTTTAGAAAAAGAACATTCCATTTGTAATAGAATAAAATGAAACCAGCTGTTTTGAACACTTTTTTTTAATCTAACCTTAAAAATTATCTTGTGAAAAAACAAGAACTAAAAGTTTTATGAACTTCAATATATCAATCAATGCACCTGGTTAGTCACATGTGTAAGTAGCTGTGGCTGAATCCTTGAAGTTGTATATAAAGCCATTATTAGAGCAGAGTGGATCCACTTTCACTGACAGTGTTCCCTGAAAGGAAAGCAGAGAGAAGGGGTGGTCTATCGAGAGTGCCCAGAGGAACAGGTCCATGATGACTTATTGATTACTTTCTGTGCCTTTAAAATCATTAGTCTTTTTTTTCTTTGTCATTCAGTCTCTCTGAGTAATTATCCATGCAGTTCTCATCTGTAATTGAATGTGCTGTTTCAGACAGATGGGCTGATGTATTACTGCAGGGGATTAAAAAGAACACAAAGTTAGTCAAGTGAGAAAATAAGATTTCTTTAGTTAAAAGTTGAATGTGTGCAATCCTTGGAGAACAGGGAGACAGCGTGACTAGGCAATATCTGCTGCAAGGAAGTGTTCCACAATACAGCATACTGATTCATTTAGGTTACACACCCCAAATTAACAAAACTAATATAATCAGAAATGTTAAGCTGTGATTTGCAGGATATGTTTAAACATAAAATAATTATACACTACAATGGTTTTATTTCAAAAGAGACCCCAGCCAACCATCCTAAAGTGATACAAGCAGAATGGACTCTGCAACTCTGTACTGTTACAATTGAGTTGTTTGTTCAAGGTGAAACCAGAGGCACTTTTCAGAATAGCTGCAATATATATATTCTCAGAATGCTGCATCACTGTGTAGTGCCTTTGAAAAGAGATATCAGATGAATGGAGCTGCAACAGATATGAATAAATGTCATATGGGGCTTCATGATGTCCCACACTGATGCCATGTAATGCAGCAAAATAATGTGAATCTTTACTGATACCAGAATTACCCATTGCAAAGCAAAAATGATCCCAATGAGTTACCATTGACAATTTGGCTTGGTAAACCACTCCATACTCTCACCAGTGTATCAGTCTGTACTTAATTTCCAACTATGTCCTCTGGTCCTTGACATTGCAAAATTCCATTTCTGGTCCAATGTCAGACCCTGTCTGACATCATCAAAAACCAATTATTTAATTTTGATAATTTTAGAGCCCTGTGAAATTATTTTTATTTTCTATAATTTTCTGTTTTATTTTTCACAAACAGCATTTTATTTAGCTTTATTTTTACACACAGATACACATTAATAAAATAACTAAAGTAGATGTATATCAATAACAGTGGCGTGCTGTGACAAAATGGACTGGGGTAGCAGAGTCGTCGCAAACCTGCCGCCTCCGCCGCCGCCGCCATTGTTTTAGACTTATGCGGGGGAAATGCAGATCTCTTATTGGCTGATCACATCCCCTTCAGGAAACCCCTATACTCTTAAAAAACATCTAGTAAACCCTGCAAGTCATCTTGGATAAAGGCGTCAGACAAATGAACAAATAATAATTAGAGTAGTATGTTTCATAGTATAAGCAAGCATACTGTACGCAAGTGAGTGAGGCAACGTAAGTCATTTGACTGACGGTTTACTTGGCCGGGACTCTGCCTAAAAACGGAATCAAGATGGGACTCTACCTGAAAACAGACCCAAGATGTGGAGCAAGCTGCAAGTGAGTCAATGACCACAAGCAATGAGACTGAGGCCCGGCTGATGGACTGCCGTAAAACTTACAGCGACTTATCAGACAAACCAGTCTAGGTCTGCTGTACACTTAAAACCACAGTATCCAAAAGAAACTGTGCCCTGCTTCCTGCGTAGCTAAAAGATTCAGCGAAGAGGACAGAGTGGACAGGCGCTGTTGTGGATCCTATACCGAGGACTGAAGATTTTGTTGCAGCTGTTTGTTGATTCTATCGAGAATTGAAAGCATTGTTGCCGAGTTTGATCCAATGTAGGAAGACTGATTGAAGACTTTGTTGCGAAGAGGAGAGGTTTGTACTGGACACTTCAACAGATTGAGTTTCCAAGCCAGCAGACCAAAAGTCTAAGCTTCAAGGAACTGTTGAGTATAATTCCAGTTGCATTTTCCTTTCGTGGAACTAAATTAATTAATTGTAACACATTCACATAGAATTGTACTGTTAATTATTTAGTTTGCACACTTTGCGTGTGAAATAACTTTTAGTGAAACTTGATGAAATAAGTAATCTCCCTCATATTGCTGTATGAAGAATTTCTTTAAAAGTAAACTTGTCATATACTTAATCTATATATCATTAATAAGCTTAATGTGATATAGTCTAAGATTGTCTGCATCATCTCAGTTGAGGCTGTCTGCTTGGATGTAGGCATGTGTGTGTGAGCAAGCTACTACGTCACAGCCTGCTTGCTTGCTCGAGTGCTGCTGGTGTGTGAGGAGACAGGTGGTGTCATATTTCAATTGCCTGCTAGTCAAGTTAAGGCAGTGAGAGTTTTTGAAATGTGTTTTGTGCTTAGAGACTAAGACATTTACTTTATGACTGTTCAGATTTCTGTTTATTATTTGTGTACTTAATAAAATACTACTATTGATTAAACATTCCTTGTGTCTGCATGTAACACCTGCAAGGTCACGGAAGCGTACAAACACACCACAAACCTGCCGTTAATTACAAAATATCACAAGATGTAGCAAGTGTTGATTGTAAAAGTACTAATGTAGCCTGACTACGCCAGTTCAGTGCGATAAGGCACCAAACAAATTACAGAAGATCCTTTAGGTTCTTTATATAAAGATAACAGATCTAAAAATGTAGGAACAAGGTCACCAAGAAAATCACAAATACATTTTAGGAGATGTTTGTTTATTATAAACTTCCAATAGAAACACAAGGTTTCAAACGGTACTGGTATAATAAGACAATTCCATTCATCTATTAACAGGTAGCAAGATTTCAAGCAGATAAACAAGGTTCACATGAATGAGGTCATGTATTAAAGTGCAAATACAACAACGCTGCTACCCAGCAATAAAGTGGAGATACACATTCAAAGACACGGTAAAACTGTCATAATAAAAACAATACCACAGTTCAAAAGTACAAATACCCACACCACACACACACAATGTCCGTGCAGGGGAGGGAACACACACAGAGTGAGAGAGAAACCAGCATCGCAATATAGCCTATTCTGTGCACTTCTTAAACTCCAATCGACTACCAAATAACCTAAAAACACTCCCGTTCGCTCTTATTATTCAACACAGGCATACCATCAGCCCAATACTTACTGTCGGGATGCTCCATTTACTGGTCCGTTTCCGTCTCTCTCACTCGCCGTTCCTCGCTCCAAACACTGCGTTCCCACTCCTGCACAGACACACAAACCCCAGGATGGCCATCCGGTTTATGAAAACATGTGCTATTTATATTCAGGTGCATAAATTGATCAATAATTCAATTACTAGGTGCTCAACAGGGCAAACACAGGGAAGCGGGTGGAGAAGCCAACATAACGTGATACAAATCAATTGTCAAAAAGTGTCAGACAACACAAAGTTATAGACCAGCCCCTTACCCACTATGATCTGTCTCTGCATACGTCATCACACTGTCAGGACATATCTGCGACCTATTTTACAAAGAAAAATTAGAAAAGAATTGAAAATCTATGTACACCAAGCAGGCTCTTTTGTTAACTAACTTAATTAAAGCATATTTTCATGCACCAAGAACCCCATAATTTGTTATGAATTTTCTGCCATTTCAGATGTTTTCACTAAAAACTGTTTCCAACACTTCAAGTATGACAAAACAATTGGACTTGGATTGATTTTAATCATTAAGTGTCCCAAAACAATTTATGGTTTCTACTCTATCAACCTTATTATGCAAAAATTAAGGCTTGCTAATGAATGAAGTGTTAAGATGTTGCCTTTCAAGCATGTGACACTGGTTAATTAATTGAGTTACACAGTATACCCAGGAAACAAGAGTCTTTGAACTAATTTGCAAATTAGTATTCAGGTAGGTGATGGCAAGAGTCAATAAAGAGAAAATATATGATTTTTAAGCCTAGTTTTAAATCTAATTTATATCTAAATATAATATTTCATTTGAAATTTGATAAGGTGTATATACTATTTTGTTTGTGGAGGATTGCTATAATGAAGACAAATTTGGATCTTATTTTATTATAAGATGACTTTGTCTGGCACGAATAAGCCCTAACGTTTAGACTGTAATCCTTCCAGGATAACCTGCATTGTTGTTAAAGGGGAACCATTTATAAATGCCTAAAAACACATGAAATGTGTTCTTTTTAAGCACTTCAAACGATTATGTAAAAAAAAAAAAATCTTGTAACTTAAAATTGGAGAACAACACAATATAAAGTTGATTTTCTTTATAGCTGAGCGAGTACCATGACGTTTGACTTGTGATGTCACAAAGGGAACATATTGAAGGAAGAGTGTTGCCAACTTAGCGATATTGTCAGGTCAGTTGCAAGTAAATATGGCTTCAAGACTGGAAGTAGCTTGTAGTAGCTCAGATTCCGAGTCCGATGCTGTTTCCTCAGACAATAGTGGCTTAAGGGAGGATCTGTTAAGTGAAACATTTATCTATGAAGGAGGTGCCGTTCAACCATATCAGTTTGAACCATGTCTGAGTGTTGGTCGAGGCTCTGCGGATAGTGGCAGTGACACCGACCTGACCGATGAAGACATTAGTCCTCGTCTAGGAAATACAGACTGTTAAGATATCAGGCATATTAAGTTATGTAAGTATATACATTCCAAGTTATAACAAATTAGTGAAGGCATTTTTTATACTTAGCTAGACAAAGTGGAGATTGTTAGAACTGAAGATACAGTGTAACCCGGTTAATGTACCCTCAGTTAATATCCCAACCCGCTTATTATAACGTTTTTTTTTTTAAAACCACCTGCCACTCACCATAGGTTTCTATGTTAAATTAACTCTTTTAATATCACTAGGAACCCCGCTTATTATCCCCTTTTGAGTCGTCTACCAAAGCTGCGCAGATGAGGTGTACCGTTTTAAATAAATTATTTAACCAATTATACTATGCCTAGATTATTAAACGTTGTGTAAACACTATCAAAAGCGGTACTGGAAGGGCGTTACTTCAGAAGTCACGCCTTCAAAATGTCGGTTAAACTGACTTTGGCTGCATAACTAGGCTGATGTACTGTAGGTAGCTAGCTACAAGCAAAAACGCCTACTCGAATAAGAAAAGATCTGACAGACACTCAGAAACAGGAAATTATACGTCTCTGTGAAGGAACACCAAAGATTTCACATCAAGACATTGCAAAACAATTCAGAATTGATCGGCCCACTGTTAGTAAACTCTACCGAAATCGGGAGCTGACTTTGTTGTTCCTGATTTTATTAGATTGTACACATAGCATTGTTTGAGTTGTTAGCTACAGTAATTATGTTACGTTACAGCAATAAACTTAAGCTTATGGTGCGGTAAGTGTTTTAGTGGACTGGTTTCCCCCTGCACTGATATAATGTCAGCTAGCTAATTAAAGTATGCAGCAATTGTTCGCGTTTGTTTGAGCTATCTAGACAAATAATTAATTTCTGCTATTGTTTAATTTAAGTAAAGTAAAACCTATTTGATGTTACAGTACTGTAATATTAGTACAATATT
The DNA here is from genome assembly GCA_030684275.1 of Acipenser oxyrinchus oxyrinchus. Classification (NCBI taxonomy): domain Eukaryota; kingdom Metazoa; phylum Chordata; class Actinopteri; order Acipenseriformes; family Acipenseridae; genus Acipenser; species Acipenser oxyrinchus. The sequence continues at coordinate 26,820,454 of CM060258.1, forward strand.
GCAATAAAAGACGTACAGATATGGATTATATTCAGTTTTCTTTGTTTATATGTAAAACGGTTGAATATGGAGTGCTTAAATGTCCCTTACTTTCTACTGCGTGGTGGCGCCATAGGATAACATGAGACCCTGTTTATATCCCAACCCGCATAATATCCCCAAATAACTCTGCACGTTAATGGGGATATTAAGCAGGTTACACTGTAGTAGGTGTTCACACTTTTATCGGTACGATATACTAGTGCAGTTTATTTCCTTATAGAATATACTGGTACGAAACCACTTATTCTTATTCATTTTTAAATAAAATTGTTGAACAGGTGTTCCTGTGGTACTTGCCAGAGCATGGAGTCTGCCAGGGAAAGTGTGTGTTGCCAGGAACTGGAGAAAGTAAAAGGCAAATGTGAAGAACAACCTCCAAGTAGTTGTATAATACAGCATGCAGATTTCTGAGCTGTGTGTCTCAATCGGGGAGTGTTGGACACGGCTTACCACCAGTACAGACAGCAGTATAGTGTGGATGAGTAAGCAGTATTAATGTGAATTCAGGAATTACTAGTAGTTTAACAATGTGCTTAATGATTACTGGCATAGGCACCAATTAAATTAAACACCAGCAACACAATTTTAGTATTTTTAGTATTTTTTTCTTTTTATATATAGAATATAATAATAAAATGGCAGCGGCGGTATTTAAGTTCCTGATTTAATTTGACAGTAGTGGCTTTGGGAGGGCGGGTTTGAAGTGACGGACTAACTCGCACCCCAATTACCCCCCCTCCCCGAGATTTAAAAACTTGACGCCTATGATTGCTGGTACTTAATATTAAGACTATATGAAAGGGGAACAATACAATAAAATGAGAGTACCATGTCCGACATCATCAAAAAGACGTCAAGCACAGGTCTCTAGTCGTTTTTTCTCCGGAAAAAGCAGAGAAAACCTTTCAATGGCCGAGTGAGACCAATAGAAGCCGAAAAAAAGGGGCGGATCTGAGCAATACGCATAGTATCTGCACCAAAGACCTAACACGGACATAAACAAACAAGATAGCTGCTTCCGCATCCAGCACTCATAGAATATCACAGACATTTGCCAAGCTTTTTGGGATGTTATAGTAATAAAATAATGACTTGGATCGCATTATTGAGGAGTTTGGTGATAAAATGAGTGATCAGGAGATGATTTATCAGTATGCACGACTATGAAAAGGTATGTAATAAATACAGCGAACAAGGGGTGGGGCGGGGCTGGAGATGCAGTACTGAGTGGCCTGTTGATATGCAGTGCCTTTTAAACCTGTTTTACTTTGAGGAAAATTACTTTTAAACAGCATGTGTAAAATAAATTGGACCTGACACGCCTGACAGGTGCTGAATAAATGGACCACTAAGGGTTAAAGTTGTTAGAACATAGTTTTTGTAGGACATGCTGACAGAAGCATTATATTATAATTCTTGTTATTTTGCTCAGGGAAGTTCAGAGGACAGGAGAATAAGAAAGTCACTGTGTTGTGCTTTGCAAAGTTCAGTTGAACTTTGACTTGGTTTTTACACAAAGTGCGGAATAAAACTACATGTGTTGCACCTGAATGACGTCTACGTCCCTCATTTCTTGAAGGGTAACATATTTAGTTAGTAAACATACAACTGAACAAAAGACTAATTCATTTTAATTGATTCATTCACATTTAATTGCAATAATGTTAAAATTAAAGCCTTTATTATTTTAAAAATACTTTTTTTGCTTGCTGATTGTCTGTAAACTAATGTGTATTTGTAATTGTATATAAATCCCACACCCTTCCAACAGCACTGCATTCCAGAAGGCCTAGTTCTCACTCAGTTATGCTGCAATCTGATAGAGTGGAAGAAAATGAGTGGGCAGAGTGAGCACCTTGATATAGTATGTTTTTTAATTAACCTTGATGGTCAGACAATTCATAGCCACATCTGCCTGGCATAAATCAGCTTTAAATTTCATTTTGACAGGAAATATCGCCATGTGGCATATAGACTGGAGATGGAGGTACAGGAGATATCTGGGCAAAGATGTAACACAAGTCATGCCATTGTGTACAGTAACTAAAATACGAGAAATGTTTCCCAGTCCAGATGGAAGATACAAAGGATTTGTGTTGCGATGACAACGTCTTGAGACTAGTCACAGAAGTGTCTCGTGCAGAGCATTAACTCACATGTCTGTTAGTGTCTCTTATTGAATCTGCTAATATGATTTTCGATAGCATCTTGCTTGTTGTAGTTGGCGGACATTGTTGGAGGCTGTTCCCTTCTTTGAGCTTTTTCCTGTCTCTCTGCTATCTGGTTGACCACCTCCTTCAATGCAGCCGCATAGTCTGTATATTAAAATAATGTACAGCACATGATATAGTCAATAGTAGCCCTTTATTAATTTATACATAACTATATTATGTAATAATATATCTCTAATAACTACACTCATTTCTTTACTTCAGTCCTGTTCTGAATTCTGATAAGGAAATCAGAAAGCATTTCAGGCACTCTAGCTTTCCTCCCACGCTAGTATTACCTATGGGACTTCTTGCATGTGTACATGCGCTCAGCTGCGTGCAAGATTAGTTTAGATGGGAAATAAAAAGGATTATTTAAAATAAAATAAAAAGTTGGGACAATGGAGGGTTTTATTCTGTTAATATAGCCACAGCTCTATATTTGAAAGTCCATGTATATACTAAATAACTCACTGTATGTGTGGGAAGTCAAGACCTTTTTCACAGTTTAAGCACCCTTCTTGTGAGGAATTCTACCCTATATCAGAGGGCCCCCGTCTTGAGTAGCCCTGTCACAGTTAGCTTAATTTTTTCACTACATAACTGCATGGTATGACTCCAGGGTAGATGTTTGTTGGTTGGTAGAGAGCATATCTAACATCCTTTAGAAGAGTCCTGTTCATTAAGACATCCTGACATATTTCTGTGTTCTGGTCATCAACAATATAAGTGTATTTTAACAATTACATGTAGTGACAGATACATCAGTTACATTAATAACTCAGCAAGCTATTTAGACCAAAAAAAGGCCAATTAATACCCAAGCTTTGACACACTACACGTATCTGTAAATACTGAAATCAGTATCCTGAATGTTGGTTTTTGGAAGTTTTTTTTTTTTTAAACAGTCATTTCCAAGGTCGGTATATACATCAACTTTTAATGCCGGCCATGATTGTACTTACTTGAAATCATCCACTCTCCCACGTAATGGCCATTTTGGAAATTTGAGGGTGTCATGTCGGTGGATATTCTGCATATGGTTGACAATGGACAACCGTTTTGCTTCCATTACATCTGGGTCACCATCTGGAGTTGAACTTGCACACCAATACAAGTAGTTGACTGTAGACTTCTTCCAAGCATTGACTTTTGAGAAGCTCTTCCTTTTCCCAACACCTAACAAAGCAATGTTTACAAGATGTTTAGGCCAATCATGTACAGGTATGATACATCGGCCAACTAAATCTATACTAGACATTTGATTAACAATTAACACTGAGTGATGTCTTCAATGATTGTTTAAAATATAACAGGAGAGTAATAATTGCATTATTTTATTTTCCTGCCCCTTTGTACATCTGACATCTACAAGCTGTTTCCACAGGATGATGTGCGTGCCGATTTATGATAGGGATTGTACTAGAACAGGACCAAACTGAATTCAGCTGAATTCATATATATATATATATATTACCTTTTGCCAAACATCTAGTGAATGAGTGATTGAAGGTATTTTCTGATGGAAGTGTGCCTGTCTGGTGTAATTTATTTTATTGTCAAGCCTTGGTCTTCTACCGCCTTTTCTGCCCTTTTCAGTCGATCCAGCTCCATAGCATTACTGCTTTTCACCTATTACCCAGAAGAAAGTGACTGTTATACAAAATCATCAAATAATAAAACTCAACAAGATGCCATATTATAATTATATAAACACATGTACTGTCACTATATTTAATAGTATATATGTAACTGTAGAATAAGGTTAACATTAATTTACTGTGTCCTTGTGGCCTGTACATATGTCACAAATGCACTTTTGAAAAATTAACTTACCTAGCATAAAACTGAAATACATGTACATACGTGAACAAGTTAAATTTGCACAACCTTCTCACAAGTATCAAGCAGGGTGTAGCTGCCATACTGTGTGCTATGACCAGGACTGTCTGCACAGCCATCTTCTGCAGTTCCATGAGGGAGCTTTCATATACCAGGAAAAGTCACTGCTGATGTGGGGGCCTACCTGACTCTTCATTACTGTAAAGAAAAAAGGATGATAAGAATATGAAAATTAGAATTGAAATGGAATTAAAATTTTGGTGATAAAACACAGCAAGGAAAAACAAAAGAAAACCTATCGACCTGTGTTTTATACAAGTAATGTATGCACTGGTTATTTCACAATCCACAAAAAGGGAGACAAAACCGAACCAGGTAACTACAGACCAATAAGCCTGACTTCTATTATATGTAAACTTATGGAAACTATAATAAGATCCAAAAAGGAAAATTACCTATATGGTAACAATATCCTGGGAGACAGTCAGCATGGTTTTAGGAAAGGGAGATCGTGTCTAACTAACCTACTTGACTTTTTTGAGGATGCAACATTGAAAATGGATAATTGCAAAGCATACGACATGGTTTTTTTAGATTTCCAGAAAGCTTTTGACAAAGTCCTGCATTAAAGATTCATTCTCAAACTGAACGCAGCAGGGATTCAAGGAAATGCATGCACATGGATTAGGGAGTGGTTAACATGTAGAAAACAGAAAGTACTGATTAGAGGAGAAACCTCAAAATGGAGCGAGGTAACCAGTGGTGTACCACAGGGATCAGTATTAGGTCCTCTGCTATTCCTAATCTACATTAATGATTTAGATTCTGGTATATTAAGCAAACTCGTTAAATTTGCAGACGACACAAAAATAGGAGGAGTGGCAAACACTGTTGCAGCAGCAAAGGTCATTCAAAATGATCTAGACAGCATTCAGAACTGGACAGACACATGGCAAATGAAATTTAATACAGAAAAGTGTAAAGTATTGCATGCAGGCAATAAAAATGTGCATTATAAATATCATATGGGAGTTACTGAAATTGAAGACGGGAACTATGAAAAAGACCTAGGAGTTTATGTTGACTCAGAAATGTCTTCCTCTAGACAATGTGGGTAAGCTATAAAAAAGGCGAACAAGATGCTCGGATATATTGTGAGGAGTGTTGAATTTAAATCAAGGGAAGTAATGTTAAAACTTTACAATGCATTAGTAAGACCTCACCTAGAATATTGTGTTCCGTTCTGGTCACCTCGTTACAAAAAGGATATTGCTGCTCTAGAAAGAGTGCAAAGAAGAGTAACCAGAATTATCCCGGGTTTAAAAGGCATGTCATATGCAGACAGGCTAAAAGAATTGAATCTATTCAACAAATCTAACAAAGAAGACTACGCACCGATCTGATTCAAACATTCAAAATCCTAAAAGGTATAGACAATGTTGAGCCAGGGGACTTCTTTGACCTGGAAAAAGAAACAAGGACCAGGGGTCACAAATGGAAATTAGATAAAGGGGCATTCAGAACAGAAAATAGGAGGCACTTTTTTACACAGAGAATTGTGAGGGTCTGGAACCAACTCCCCAGTAATGTTGTTGAAGCTGACACTCTGGGATCCTTCAAGAAGATGCTTGATGAGATTCTGGGATCAATAAGCTACTAACAACCAAATGAGCAAGATGGGCTGAATGGCCTCCTCTCGTTTGTAAACTTTTTTATGTTCTTATGTTCTTATGTTCATACAGGCACACAGAGAACTGCACATATTTACCTATTCAGATTATGCTGTATGCAATGAGATTTTTATACTTACAGATCAAACGAATGTTCTAAATCGTCTGCCTTATCTTCTCGTGAGTCATACTCGTAGTCTGAGTCTTCACCACCAGAACTGCTTAAATTATCCTTCACCTCTTCATCACCACTGTCTCTGTGGTATTGTTGAGGGGGTTTTAGGAGCTAACACTGAGTTTCAATCAAATTAAGCTTTGGCTTGACCTGCTTCTGATTCACCTGAACACCTTCAAAAGAAAGAACATAATAGTGGTTACAAGTTGTAGTGGTACTTAGAGAGAGAAAGATTACTTGTAGCAGGGCAGGTGAGAGCAAGACAGCCCCGACTACACAGGCAACATTTTTTTTTTTAAAGAGAAAATATTGAACAGGCCTGTGGAAGGGTGTGGGTATTCACTGACACGGGAAACAGAAGGGTGTACTTGAAACACCGCATAGGTGCCCAGTTTTATTTATTTATTTTTATTTTCAAGTGCGTGTTTTAGCCCACAGAGGACGCTGCTGTCCGTGGCCTGAATACCAGCGATGGTAGACAGGACCAGGAAATACCCAGAGGTAAACAGTTCAAAAGGTGCTGCACTCGGCAGCGTTCCCCCGACCGTCGCTACCCGCATGGTGTCCCTGTCCTACACTTCTCGGCTCCCTCAGCCTGCTTTTTATGTACTTTATGGGGTCTGCCCAAAGTTTCCCCCGCTACAAATTTTTTTTTCTAGTTTCTTCTCTTTGGGGTTTCTTTTCATTTTCTTTTTCTTTTACCAGCCGGGCTCGGTCCTGGAGCAGAGCTCCCGCTGGCCCGTTATGTCGTCTTATAGGGGCAGACCTGAGGGAACAACAGAACTTTATTTATAGGGCCAGCAAGCCCACCTGCCCGCCTCTCAGCCACTCAGGGAGAGGGAAAGCCGACACACCCTCTCTCCCACCTCTCTGTGTCACTGCCATGACTGATCGGCTGCTGCCCTCTTCCTGCAGCACTATGAACGCAACAGAAGAGTCAGCACAGATCCCCGTTACAAGGCCAAATTTTCACAAATATTTAACCACTTAACAAAAAAAAATAACTTTGGTCATAACAACTGTTATTAATAATAATAATAATAATAATAATAATAATAATAATAATAATAATAATGTACATACCCTCGATCTCTTTCGTTTTTCAAACGAGGTTCTTGACTTTGGAGTCAATGTCAGTATCCCCTTGAAACTGGGCACAGAGTCCTCTAAATTTTCACTTTCCCAAACCATCTCTGTTGGGCTGTTCTGTACCATGAATGATTTGTTGCCGTTGTCCGTGTCAGACGGTGTCGCTGGTACCGGTATAGGGCTAGGTGTCATTTGTAGCGTTACTGCTAGCCTCTTTGACAATACCGCGAGGAAGGCATTGCTCTTCAGCTGCAGCTCATACCGACACGATAGGGCAACTTAATTTATTACATAGCAAGATGGGTCAAAATGAGCGGAACACAAATAGGAAAATTGAGAAGGCCCTTTTTAAACTCTGGTATGCTGAACAAACTTCGTCCAGCTCTGTGCTAGCAAAGTGAGGTATAAGGACTGGGGTTGACCTTTAAAGAAAACTATTCTGTATAACATTGATTATCCACAGCCCCCAGCTTTAAATCATCCACCAGTTGCATTTCGATTGGCTGTCTCCTGCAATAAACTCATATCACCGAAGAGTATGCTCGGAGACTTGCCCCATGTATCACTGGACAGGTAAAGGGATTTATATCTTAGTTTTTAAGTAGAACTTAGAGCCCCTGAAGAGTGCCAGACTAACATAGATAAATCTGTCTCTTTATCCAAAGAGCAGGCACGACAACGGCAGCTGTAATGAGAGTTTCTCCACACTTCCCACCACTGTTCCTCCACATGAACGGCTACATCTGTTTCCTAACACATATATGGAAAACCTCTTTCACAAACGTGCCTTTGGGACTTCCTACTCAACCAGGCTGTAGGCTGGATCAATGGGCAGCACAACACAAACTGAACAGCAAAGAGCATCCAAACATATCACATCCTCAGAGCCAGGCTCAAAGAAAATAAAAAAAACATATTTACAGTAGTCCATTTTGATAACACTGTTTACCCCAGGACGATTTTTTCTATCCACATGCTTTTAATCATTGAATAAACTCTGATGAGGCCATATGCCTGAAAATGTGTGGAATGTGTCAGTGTTGCCATGGAGGGAGTGACATGCTTTCTTGGTTTTAACCCCTTTGCAGCTGCCAGTCATGCTACATTTTATGCTATGTGTCCATTCTTAGTTATGTAACTATGTCATTCTATTATTAAACTGCACCAAACATCGTATAGGCATCAAGCCCTCTGCAAGCCTGCCAGACTGTTTACTTACACAGCTTGATTGATAGGTTGTTCAAGACAGTGGCGTTAGTGACATAATTTATTATAGAAATGTAGCGTGCATGGGGGAAGGCAGCAGTAGGGCTGGTAGGTGATGTAATCACACACAAAGACATAAGCCCGATATACGCTCCTTGCAAAGGAGCCGGCTCTTTTGTACAGTGGTATCGGCGCTATGCTTTAGTGCGAGAGGTCCCGGGTTTGCGCCCGCCCTCCACCTGTGTGTGGATTGCCTCGCCCTGTATGATGCGCCTGCCTGCGGGAACCGAGATCGCTACATTGGTGTCAGAAGTGGACGCAGGTAGCCCGGTACGCACTCGTCGGACTGTAGCCTGGTTAGCAAGTCTGGGGTGGACTTGGGGCTGGCAGGGGAGAGTGTAGCGTGCACGGGGGAAGGCAGCAGTAGGGCTGGTAGGTGACGTAATCACACACAAAGACATAAGCCCGATATACGCTCCTTGCAAGGGAGCCGGCTCTTTTTTACAGCGGTATCGGTGCTATGCTTCAGTGCGAGAGGTCCCGGGTTCACGCCTGAAGAAAGGAACAAGACAAGAAGAGAAAACAAGTCATTTATTTTTCATGGTGGATATGCTTAAATGTTTGACAAGTGTTTTTCCAGGAAACGAAAAGGACTTGAAGAGTATCTTCACAGCAATCAGAGCCAAAACACACTACTTGTGTTTATTCCTTATGGAATTATGGTACGCAAATCAAACGGTCTTACCGAAAGAACTTGTGTCAGGGACCAGAAAGTTAAGGAAGATTGTAATGGTATGTAGTCCTGTTTTAACAAGCGACAAACGGCAGCTGTTTTGGATGCAACCGTAAAACAACCAACCAGAATTGGACACAGTAAAGAAAGTGACCTTACTGTTAAATACAAGAAGAATATTAAAGTACAGTGTTCAAAATAACAAGGCTGCAACACTGAATATTAGTTTGGAAGGTTTTATTTTAATACTGCCAACCAACAAGTGCTATTCCAGGGTTTGCCAGAAGAGGTCCTTGGAGGGTGGAACTAGGGGAGCTGCAGACTTACCTGTGATACCAGTATCCACCAGAGGGTCACCAAAGAGAGGAAGGGGACCTGGGGAAAACCCAAGAAGGAGCAAATTAGACAACATTGATGCATAAAGAAAGATAAATCAAAAGATGGACATTTAACTTGTATACTTACCTTTGAGAGAGATCCGGTACCAACCTGCCTTGGTGTAGCCAAATAATAATAATATTTAGAAAGGGTTCAACAAGTGAGCTAATGCCCAAAAACTGGGTTAGGTTTTTGTTTTCATTTAATTGTTTTGTTTAATTATTTGAACTTCTGACTTTTGTCTCTCATTTCCACAAGTACAGTCGGAGATCCAAACAATTAGACCTAACAGGTCACAATATATACAGTCGACTCCACTTATTTTCATATTGGATAATTGCATAAATTGCTTAATTACATAGCATGCAGCTGGTCCAGTTTTTAGTGCATCATTTTCTCTGATTGTATGATATGGTTAAATGCATAATTTGCTTAATTGCATGAAGCTGTACGGTCCCAAAGTCCATTGCACATTGCATTTTAATTTGGATAATTTCATAATGCAAACAACGTTCGAGTGTTTTAAAAAATAAAAGAACATTTGAGTGTTTCAGAAATAGCAGTAACGTAGAGCGCATAGCAACGGCATGACAGCGGGAAAAGCCGGCAAGAAAAACACAGAAAATGGCAAAGCGAATCTGTAAAACTCGAGCCTCAGCACACTATGAGCCTGCATGGAGGCAAATGGCTGTCAGTCTTATGACAGTTTTTTATAGTTGTTTATCAGCTCAATGGGCCAAATACTGTGCATACTTTCATCAAATATGTTTTTGCTATGTTGTAGTCACAAGATCTATAGTAAGGTACTGTAAACACCTGTTTAACTTTTATGTTTTACTGTACTGTATTACAATAACTTTGTTTATGCCGGCTGTTACATACTGTACATTATTTGACTTTTCATATTGTACGTTGCCAGAGAATAGTGTTGTTTGCATTGAGTGCATAACATATTTCAAGTTTTATTTATCTGAACTTGTACAGTATGTTAAGTTACTTGTAATAAAATCTAATGGAAAAACGAAGTAATGAATCTGATCAAAATGAGTCATATATACATGTGCATGTACGTATAGACCCTATTGTCATTGTATTCTCTCACTACGGTTATGCGCATGACCTCACATTGGTCCCAAGCCCATATGGTTTTTATTCACCTCAGGACGATGTCCCAGTAAATCATGAGCCCCGATAGGGGCTAGTGGTTTCTGTTTTCTTACTAAAATAAATAGCAATAAAATGTGTACATTTTTTATATTAAATCAATTAATTCAGCGATTCTTTTACATGGCAGATCATTACTTTCATTGTCAACAGACTATGCTTCAACGCAGATTAATTTCAAACCTTATTTATGGCCTCTTTGCAAGAATTTAGATAGAACCTTGAGCTCAGTCTATTTACATCATCTCTGTTATGTCCTACCTCTACCTATATGAATCACTGGTTAGAATTTCTGCCCTGTAATTGGTTAAAACCTCATCACAGGAGGAAAAACTAGTGCCCTGACATACTTACACTACCGGGCATTAGTCTCCATTTGTCATGTGATTGGTCATCTAACTCTTTGTCTACATCTTGTTTTGTTGATGTTGACGCTAGATACAGGAAGTATGTTGATACTTCCTGCTCCTGATTCTGATCACATGACACCATGTAACGTATCGAGTGTGTGGGAGGTACTGTAGTTGCATTTTTTTTCTCCAGTGGCGTAAATTCAGCGATCAGAGGGTAAAAATAAACATTAAGAACCGCGTGTTTGTTTGTATATAGTTACTGTGTGTGACACACTTGTTGTGTCTGGTTGGAGAGAAACTGTTAGCATAGAGGTGCACATACTTGGTATTTTTGAATTCGGGACACACAGGGTAATTCAAAACCACTTTTAACAGTGGAACAAAAGCTGTCAGATTCACAGGTAATTTTTGCTATATACAATGGCATTACAATAGCATTACTTCAAATTGCAGAAGGATTATGGGTAACACACCATTGAAATGCAAGGTCATGTTACCCATTTCTAAAATCCTTATTTTGTGCAGTTTAAAAAAATGTATACTTATACCAGGGTATCTCATTCTTTGGTGGCGTACTGGACACATTAAATTGGGGTGGGTGCTATGGACTATGGTCTGCATATTTTGAAGTGGAAAGGTCAACATGGCCTGGTGTCTGTCTAGACTCTAGAGCATGTAAACCATCCAAAACCAATGCACATAGGCACAGACACCAAAAGTTTCTACATTTTCCATCAAACATTCGCATTGTAGTAACTAAATGTGATGCAGGTATAAACTTTTTTTTTTTACAATAATAGATTTATTTTGAGGTTATGTGAACAAATAAACCACACAAATTTGGCCCCAATCGAAACTTCAGAGCCTGACAAAAAAAAAACAATATATGGTTTGCCAGGGGTATCTGAAAAGGAAAACAGAGTAATTTTGATGTAAAACTGGAGAGTCACAAATTCACCAAATGCCTCTAGGACAGGGAATTACCAGGGCCTTAGCACAGAAGTGGTTAAATAGATACTGCAGACTCAGCCGTAGTGGAAAATTAAATGCCCATTGGGGAGATTATTGTTACCTCCTGTGGCTTCAGGCATTATAGCCCCCTGTCGGTAACAACAGTCTTCCCTCGGGTCAATAATCTTCCAGTATAGCCCTGCTCTCCAGTCTATATATATATATATATATATATATATATATATATATATATATATATATATATACTGTATATATATATATATATATATATATATATATATATATATATATAGACTGAAAATTATCCATCCTTCAGATGAGACGTAAAACCGAGGTCCTATTGTAAGTGACTCTGCAGCAGCAGTTGTTAATGCATAGTCTCTGTGTCTGCTAAATGACTAATTCATCATCATCATCATCATCATCATCATCATAATAATAATAATAATAATGTTTGCATTGTTAAGCATCCTGTTGACATTTAGAGTATAATAACTATAGGTTCAATATTTAACAATGTCCAACAATGAACAAATCCCTTTATTTTATCCCAGGGTACCTAAGGTAGCAAATTATTTTAAAATATGCTCTTGTTAAAAAAATAAAATTAAAAAAAGTAGTATATAATTTAAAAAAAAAAGTTTTTTCATTTTTTTAAAACTTTTTTGTTTGTACATTGTATGGTCTTTTAAAAAACATTATTAGAGTAAACATGTAGTAGTGTGCTCTGGCAAGGCTCTGGAAATAAAAAAAAAAAAAAAAATTCTGTCTACTAAAGAAGTTTTTTATAGCCCTTTAAAGACAATGTGGTAAAAACATACAATGCTTGGCTGTGGGGTGACATCGATGACAAAAAGGCTTGGCTGTAAAGGGGTTAATGAAATTTATCAGACAACGCGTTAATGTTATTTGAGCCATCCTAAAAAACAGAACACAAAAAATCCCCATACATAACTGATACCTGTTTCTTCTTATTACTTGGCACAGTACATGCATTTTCAACAGAGAATGATATAGGGCCTAACAATTCGGAACCACAGTCACTCCAAATAAGAGTTGTACATAAGCCCTGAATCCACATTTGAGAATAACAGCCTTTTAAACCAAAATGGAAGTATATTTATGATTTTGCCTTATTCATATTTATTCCAAGTATAAAAGCATACCAATATCAGTTTCACATTTGATCTAAAAATAAATGTCATTCTTCTATTTCAAATTGATTTTTTGATTGATGAATGCTGCAGCATATTACTCTGCAAATCAGATATTATTTATAAATCCAACGCAACATTAATTTGGAACTGTAAGTGTCGGACATGTCACTGTGCAATGCATCAGTATATGTGTGACAGGGTGGTCTATTTATTTATTTCTGGTACCAAACTCACACATTTTCAATCACGTCATATTCAGTATTTTCCCCAGTTTCAGGCACGGGTGCCTAGCGCACTTATGTGCATTATTATCTGTGAAGTGTAGGTACAATAAATAAATAGGTTGTTTTTACCAGTACCAATCCTGACAAGGCTTCCTTACAACTTGTAACAGCAACAAATAAAAAAATAAAAACTCCTAGCTTTATTCTCGGTAGATACATAAGCAGCTGGGTAGTTAACACCCTCAATTTCAGGAAAAAAATAAAACATCAAATAAATATGCATTTACAAAGATACAACCTCAATTATGCTGTTGTATCGTACAAAACTGACCCGGAACAGTGTTGTTGTAGATTAACCACAGAACTTGTTTATTGCGCTGCTTACTATAGTACTTAAGATGGCATCCCCGTCGTACACACACCCCTCAATCACTTACAGGATCACGCATCCTGGCAACAGCAAGCACGACACAACACACCACTACATCAGGCAACATGTAACCCAGCAACCACAGCAGCATTGATCGCATTGCAAACACAACAGTCAGAACAATATGCACAGTACCAACGAACATAACATAAGTACATGGAGATTACTCACAGCTGTTTTTCTCCCAATTTGTGAACTGTGGTATTGCTTGGCATGTCGAAAAATACCAGGGTCTGATCAGCATTTGTGATCTGTCCAAGCTGGTACTCTTTTTTAGAAATGCTGAAATTGTAAAAGCTTATTTGAATTCCTCAGGAAGCCAATGACTCCTCTTTGAAAATGGCTGCTTGTATGTCATGGATGATTCAAGATCAGGCAGTAACGGTTTGGTTCGTCTTTTCTCAGCAGTAAGTCAAGTTGCTGCTAGTGTATTCTGGCAGTAACGTCTTTGTTCGTCTTTTCTTGGCAGTCAGTCATGTTGCTGTTTGTGTACTCATGTAGTCAGGTCTTTTGTTGACGATTTTAATACACACATCACTATACCATACGAATTTAAGTCGCAGGCTATTTTTGAGAAGCAAAAAATGGTTAAAAAAGTGTGTCTTAAATTCAAAGGAATACGGTATGTGTTTATTTTCTTTAAAAAAATGAGAGATGTATCTTTAAATAACAGTTGCCTTATGGGAAATTACTTCTATATATTAGTGCCTGAAAATGCTGGAGAGGCTCTCATGTAGCCTTTTTTATAGCCTTTTTGTTTTGTTTTTCTTTTGTTTCCTATAAATAAATTGCTTTTTTTTGCACTGTAAAATTCTGGTGTGTTTATCATCCTTTTGGCAAGCCAGACACAGTCACTCACCCTCGTGCAATAATTTAATTTAAAACTACCAGAGTTAAAGCTCCCCAGGTGCATCACCAGTTTGCCAACAAATACCCATCTGCAATATAAAAGTTAGAAGTAAATTAGGCCAGGTCAATCTCTCATACCAAGATCAACTTAATTGGAATAATATATCACTTTGTTTTGCTATTGAACCTTACCAAGGATCTAAAACAAAACTTCCACACCATGTAGTGATTTTCTTTTTTAACAGCTTAAGTTATACAACTTCCTTCCTTCCACAAATGCCAAAGTCTGCTGTTTTGCGTCTTCCTTATCTATTTAATAGCCTATCACTGTTCCAAGTGTTTTAATAGTATTAATATATCTTTGCTGAGAAGTGCAATTATGTTAGCAACTCATGTAATTGCTTTTTTTGTTTTGCAAGGATGAATGTGCCTGGCTTGCATGTGTATGCTGTTGTTGCAACACAAACTGTTTTGATTAAGTTTTTAAGGTAAATTTAGTGCTCATGGCAGACAGGGGACAGACAAAAAGCTAGGCAGGTAAAGTGCTTGCAGACACTGTAGAACTTCCCCATCACAGCTCAGCTCACTCCCTAGTCTCAACCCCTGTCCCCAATAATCCCTGTGTCCCTCTTTTAAAAACTTCTTTCTTGTGTAAAATACAAATGCCCTCATTCTAGCACAGCCAGAAAACACAGGGGTTGTTTTCAATGTGTATGAATGAAGTGCTTTATCTACACCTGTGTTTGTGAAAGTCAGTGTTAACAAATGAAGGAGGAAAGACAGGCTCTTCAGTCCTGTTCAACAGGAAGGAAAGGTGCACCATTTAGGAGAGGCTCTTTTGATAGACAGATGTCTTTTAAACATCAGCCACAACATTCCTCATTTGGGAGACAACCATGTTTTCAACGTGGTCAAGGAGCCAGACCCTACAGACCCTCATGTGGCCATTTCAGAGAAAGAGGTAAGCCCTCTACTTCTTCCTGACACTTTTTACCATCCAGTGCCTTTTCCCCCCTCATAACAAGATGGTAAAACATAACATCTGATCCCTGGGTCCTCTGGATCATACAATACGGTTACAAAATACCATTCCAACCTCATCCTCCAGTAACAGGCAGCATGAAAACACTGATGGACTGGTTACGGCCACAAGGAAATGTCCTACAACAAGAAGTCAAGTCGGGGGCTCTCGAGTGGCACATCCGGTTAACGCACTCTGGCTGGAGTGTAGGATGTGCCCTATAGCTTGGAGATTGCCAAGCTATGCCACTGCCCAGGGAGCGGCGCACAATTGGCCAAGCGCTGTCCGGGTGGGGTAGGAGTTAGGTCGTCTGGGGAGTCCTTGGCTCACCGCACACCAGCGACCCCTGTGGCTGGCTGGGCGCCTGCTGGTTTTTTCATAGGATGAACTCCACCCTCCTCTCCCCCTTTTTCTTTTTACTGTCTTATTTTTTGGAATTTGGACAACAGTGCTCAATTGAAGGGGGGTTTATGGAAGGATGCCTACTTTGACGCCAAAGAGGACTATATTGCAATGATCTCTGGAACAGAGCTCTGTTTGTTCTCCTGACCCATTCTGTGTGGAGTTCATCAGACGAGGTAAGTCCAGTTATTTATAATTCAACAATATAATATAAAGAATTGTAAACCTTTCAGCTTTCACCTTCTTATTTATACTCTAGCCTATCACTGCTTGCAAACCACTTCTCATAGTATGACCTGTTAATACTGACTTTCACAAACACAAGTGTAGATAAAACACTTCATTTATACACATTAAAAACAACCCCTGTGTTTTCTGGCTGCGCTAGAATATTACAGGTAATCTTTGTCGTCTTATGGGGAAAAAATAGAAACAGCAATTTAAGTGCACACAATGGTAAGTCTATTGTTATAATTAAAGTAACTGATTTAATAATTTAAGTTCAAATGATATATAGTAGGACATGTAAACTAGTATGTGTATTGTTGACTTTGTTGGTATTTTATTGAATTTAATGTAAACTGAACTGAACGGTACTTTTTTCTTTTGCCACTACACTCCTGATTGCAAGTTTGCATTATGGGCCATGGCGAATAACACAGTGGAATGCGGTCCCTTTTATACTATCCCCCATCCAGAAAGCAGGCTGCAATCGTCGTAGTGCGTAGTAAAATACGTGTGTTAACTGGTGGTGGTATATGCTAATGAGTTATTGTAGCGTGTGATATTTTTTCCAGCAAAAACGTTAATGAGTATGGCAGTAAACTAGTGAAAGTACCATGAAGACCTTAGAGTTTAAACATCAGTTTCACAGAGCCTATCTTTACATTTATTAATTACTCTCTCTTTCTCTCTCTCTCTCTCTCTCTCTCTCTCTCTCTCACTCTCTCTATATATATATATATATATACAGTCTACCCCCATTATACCGCCAGGTAAGGGCCATTGGCAAAAACGGGCATTAAGTGAGGGTGGCATTATAGTGAGGGTAAAAAAAAAAGACACCCACAACCTTCTATGTTTGCATAAATTCAGATGTTTTATTTTTTTTAGTTATACAATTACAGTATCTCCAAGCCATTTTAATAAAACATTTATCTTTTTTAAAACTACAGTACTAGTTCTTAACACAACATTAGGTCTACTAGTGACGTTTTATCATCGTTTCCCATCTGTATGAAACATACATGGTTACTTTTGAGGAACAGTTTATGTTTAATTAATAAATAAATAAATAAATAAACACTCATTTAGTGTCAAATCACCCAAACAATAATTCCATGAAAACAAAGCGTACAATTTTTTTTTTTTTTTACTGTACTGGGCATTTTTGTGGCACGACTATAAGCCTGCTGAATACTATCCCCCATTGAACGATGCCATCTATTTATTTCACAAAGCAGTTTAACCTCAACAACATTCTTTTTTAAGCAGTTTAACAAAAAAACGTTGACTATGTACAGGCAAACACTTTTCTTAAACAAAAAGTAAAAATAATAAAAAAAACTATTCTGCTGTTTACAAAACTGATGTTTAAGTTTAAGTCAGCATTCATTTGTGCAAAACTTGCACATAAACAAACAAACCTCTTTTTTTACTGTGGTTTTTAAAAGTCATTTATTTTAGACTGCGTCAAGCCTTTTTCAGATTAAACAAATCGACCTGTTCCATCAAGGTAAGCCATTTGTTTTTATCCATTGCAATGTTGCCAATTCTCCTTCAATTATCAGTATGCCTCACTTATTCGAAAAAACATTTGCGATGTCTTGCTTTCTTATTTCCAGATGCATATATGCAGTGTTTTTTTTTTTTGCTCTGGTGTTAAATGTAGGGTAGACTTGCCATTTTGTACTTTCTGTCTTGCTTTGGGAGCGGAAGGGTTGATGACAATGAATTTGGAAAGCGAGTCAATGGTTGACTGTATAACTGTTGTTTTAATTGGCCATGATTATTTCGCTGGCCATACAATGAGGGAAATTACAATGTTTATATTTCCGTTTGCTTGGTTTGGGAAGTTGGCGGATGGTGGACAGCGGGATGGCAATATAACGGGTAAAAATAGCACTGTTTTTATTATTGGTGACATTTGTTCATAGAGAATAGCTGGCGTTATGCAAGGGGGACGGTATAAACAGGGACAACTGTATATATATATATATATATATATATATATATATATATATATATATATATATATATATATATATATGTACTGTGCAAAAGTTTTAGGCAGGTGTGAAAAATGCTGTAAAGTAAGAATGCTTTCAAAAATAGACATGTTAATAGATTATATTTATCAATTAACTAAATGCAAAGTGAGTGAACAGAAGAAAAATCTAAATCAAATCCATATTTGGTGTGACCACCCTTTGCCTTCAAAACAGCATCAATTCTTCTAGGCACACTTGCACAAAGTCAGGGATTTTGTAGGCATATAGTCAGGTGTATGATTAAACAATTATACCAAACAGGTGCTAATGATCATCAATTCAATATGTAGGTTGAAACACAATCATTAACTGAAACAGAAACAGCTGTGTAGGAGGAATAAAACTGGGTGAGGAACAGCCAAACTCAGCTAACAAGGTGAGGTTGCTGAAGACAGTTTACTGTCAAAAGTCATACACCATGGCAAGACTGAGCACAGCAACAAGACACAAGGTAGTTATACTGCATCAGCAAAGGTCTCCCCCAGGCAGAAATTTCAAGGCAGACAGGGGTTTCCAGATATGCTGTCCAAGCTCTTTGAAGAAGCACAAAGAAACGGGCAACGTTGAGGACCGTAGACGCAGTGGTCGGCCAAGGAAACTTACTGCAGCAGATGAAAGACACATCATGCTTACTTCCCTTCGCAATCGGAAGATGTCCAGCAGTGCCATCAGCTCAGAATTGGCAGAAAACAGTGGGACCCTGGTACACCCATCTACTGTCCAGAGAAGTCTGGTCAGAAGTGGCCTTCATGGAAGACTTGCGGCCAAAAAGCCATACCTCCGGCGTGGAAACAAGGCCAAGCGACTCAACTATGCACGAAAACACAGGAACTGGGGTGCAGAAAAATTGCAGCAGGTGCTCTGGACTGATGAGTCAAAATTTGAAATATTTGGCTGTAGCAGAAGGCAGTTTGTTCGCCGAAGGGCTGGAGAGCGATACACGAATGAGTGTCTGCAGGCAACACTGAAGCATGGTGGAGGTTCCTTGCAAGTTTGGGGCTGCATTTCTGCAAATGGAGTTGGGGATTTGGTCAGAATTAATGGTCTCCTCAATGCTGAGAAGTACAGGCAGATACTTATCCATCATGCAATACCATCAGGGAGGCATCTGATTGGCCCCAAATTTATTCTGCAGCATGACAACGACCCCAAACATACAGTGAAAGTCATTAAGAACTATCTTCAGCATAAAGAAGAACAAGGAGTCCTGGAAGTGATGGTATGGCCCCACAGAGCCCTGATCTCAACATCATCGAGTCTGTCTGGGATTACATGAAGAGAGAGAAGCAACTGAGGCTGCCTAAATCCGCAGAAGAACTGTGGTTAGTTCTCCAAGATGTTTGGGCCAACCTACCTGCCGAGTTCCTTCAAAAACTGTGTGCAAGTGTACCTAGAAGAATTGATGCTGTTTTGAAGGCAAAGGGTGGTCACACCAAATATTGATTTGATGTAGATTTTTTCTTCTGTTCACTCACTTTGCATTTTGTTAATTGATAAATATAAACTATTAACATGTCTATTTTGAAAGCATTCTTACTTTACAGCATTTTTTCACACCTGCCTAAAACTTTTGCACAGTACTGTATATATATATATATATATATATATATATATATATATATATATATATATATATATATATATATATATAGACAAATGAATTTGGGCAGTTAAATAAAAAATGAGAAAAACTTTCTATCATTTGTAATTGTTCTATTGAAAGATATACATTAAAGTAGAAATTCAGCTTTATAATAAAGCAACAAATTATTACAGAACATGCATAAAATGAAAAATAACATGCAAAAACGAATTTCATACTTTGACAAAAGTATTTGGGCAATCAACATATTTCGTATGAAATCCATTCATTGCTAATTATTGACAATGATCATGATTGAAAACCAACACATGATAATTACAGTGTAAATAAATACATAACCATGCGCTGAAAAATAAATTGGAAATTTATGATTTAAAAAAGCCACAAAAGTAGTTAAAACTAAAGAGTACAGCAATGATGTCAAAATGGTAGTGACACAACTAAACTAAAAAGGAGAAACTACCAGAAACATAGCAGAAAGACTTGGTTTACTGAAAAGCACTGTGTGGGCTGTTATTGACAAACACAGGAGAACAGGAACAATTACAAATAGCTCCAGGTGTGGAAGACCAAGAAAGATTTCTGCAAAATCTGGAAGAAGAATCATTCGACCAGCTAGGCAAAATCATTGGATTACTGCAAAAGATTTGACACGAGAATTGAGAGAAGATGGTGTGGCGGGGGTGGCCCGCCCTGTGCGTATTTTGTGTTATATATTATATGTGGCGTGTTATTGTCGCTGTAGGTATTGGTACACAGAGTATGGGTTATGTAGCACAGGTGATATAAAGTGTATAATTGTATTTAGGCACAGGGATTGCACAATCACTCCACGAGCAGATTAAAATGGGAATTAGGATGGAAGCACAGGAGCACAATTAGTTCACATGCAGATGTACCGAGATTCCAATTGAATGATTGATTAGCAATCGTATCTCGGTACAGCTGCATAAAAAGAGTTAGTTTTCACACACACAGAGGGTTTTGTGTTTGAGAGTGGAGAACAGGAGAGAGAGAGAGAGATAGAAGGAGAACATAATTATAATAAAGTAAAAATAACAAATGCTGCTAGTGCAAGAGGACTCACATGATACTTGTTTAGTGTTCGTCCACTGTGTTTGTCTGTCTGTTTTGGCCACCACGCCGTTTTGTTTTGTTAAGTGTTTTGTTTTGTTTAAACCTTTTATTTCAGTTGCTGTGTGTCTTGCATTCATTTCCTGGCCTGATGTCACCTCTCCAGCCAGCCTGTTCACAGATGTTCAAGAAATTCACAAGTGAACCATTCAACGGTGCCTTAACAAGATGAATGTCCATGGGCGAAATCCAAGATGCAAAACTTTGTTAAAAACAATACACAAAAGAAAGCGAGTTTCCATTGAATACTTGAAGACGCCTGATGATTTCTTCAACCACATTTTGTGGTCAGACGAATCCAAAATATAACTTTTTTCACCAAGAAAGCAACAATATGTTTGGAGGAAGACAGGAGAAGAATGTAAGGAAAAGTGAATCATGCCCAGTGTTAAACATGGTGGAGGTTGTGTGATGGTATGGGCTTGTTTTTCAAGAAACTTTGCACTCTCATTTGTTACCCAGTGCTAGAAGGATTATTGACGGAAGTTTGTATTCCAGCAGGATTATGACTCTAAGCATTCTGCGAAGTCTACAATGGAATTTCTGAAAAAAAGGAAGATTACAGTTTACAGTTTACAGTTACATGGATTGGCCATCTCAGTCCCCACACTTGAATCCCATCAAGATGTTATGGATTGTCATGAAGGCTGCTGTTGCAAAAAGGAAACCAAAGTCAATTGCAGAACTCAAAGCTGTATGAGTTGAGGAATTGGCAAAATATTTCTGGAAAGATGCCAATAACTGGTTTCAAAATACAAAAAAAGACTCCAAGCTGTAAAGGAAGCAAAGGGTGGGCACACAAAATACTAATGTAAGGGTGCCCAAATAGTTTTGTCAAAGTATGAAATTAGTTTTTGCATGTTATTGTTCATTTTATGCATGTCATGTTAAGTGGGGCTATATAAGGCAAAAGATCCGTTTAATGAGGGTTTTACTGAAACTTTTGATCCCAAGCAAAGAAAAGTTTTTTTTTAAAGTGTTGCAGGGGTAAATTAGGTTTCACCTAATAGTAATGATTCCATACCGATTAGCCTTCAACTTATTTGACATTTCTATTTCCCCATTAGTGGCGTAGTATAAAGCTGTAGGTGTTTTATTTTTAAGAATATAAGCATCCATGTTGAAATAATGATCAAACTTTAGAAATAAAGAATATTAGATTCAAATGTAATGAAAAACAGGGTACACCCCACCTCTGTGTGTATTTTGTGTTATTTTGTATTATTATTATTTAAATGTACTGTTTTGTGTTTATGTGAAACACTGTTTTATTGTTATTGTTGTTTCACAGCCTGGATGGGGTTAAAATGCCCCATCCAGATAAAATTGTGAGAATATGTGGTCAGCAGTGAGTGATTATTGACAAACTGGCTGCTGACCATCAGTATGAGAACCTGTGCCGAATGTGGTCGAGGGATAAACTAGGTAATTGATAGCTAGTTAATCCCTCAGCCACAGTATAAAAACACGCAGCTTTGGCTGAATGGGGTTAGTGTGTTTTTCAGAGGTGGAATGAGATGTGAGTCGTGAGATCAAAAGAAAAGCTAAAATCCAATATAACAATTGATACCCGTGCTGGTTATACACCAGTACGAAACTTGTTTGTTCCGTGAGTGTTTTGCTTTCCTGTTTAAACTGTTTGTTTATTATTAAAACGAGCAGCAGCGTATTCAACCCCAGTACTGTAGGTCCTGCATTTCCTGGTCTGACGTCACCCACAAGCCATCCTGTCCACACTTGTTTACTATTTTATTTTTATTTGAACCATGTTTGTTTAAAGACTTAAGTAGAAGGATATATTGCATCATTAAATAACTGGATTTTTTTCCCCCAGGATCCGGTGGGAAACTTTTGAATGGCTACGATTCTAGGTATATGAGCCTGTGTGCCAGTGGCTATGTTTATAGAGGAAGCACACTTTGATAGCAGCACTATTATTCCCGAAAGAAATCCACTTGACCTGTCCTTTTTTCTTGTGGTGTGGGTTTACAACAAACTTCTAAGTGCCATGCCAGTGGATGTTTTATGGTAATATTAGAATATTGCAGAAACATTCAGATCTTACTTACCTAATTGTGGCCCACCCAGTTTTACAGCATGTTTAAAATATAATTATTGTAAATGTTTACATTCCCTCATAGAACAAAAGAGATGCAAGTTGTGCCAATATGCTACTGCGACTACTCATTCCATTGAATTTCATTTGTTGAAATAAGTACGACTAATATGTGTTTTATGTGGTTACCCCTATTCACGCAGCAATGTGACCACCAGTATCCATAGCTTCATTGTAATATGAATTTTAAGTTAAAACTAAATATGTCTAGTAAAATATATACAATTCTTAACTACAAACCAATTCGATGTTCAAAAAAGGCAATAATGACTACATTTATTATAAGAGAAGTACCTTTGTGTCAAAATACTTTCCAACAGCATGATTTGACGCAGTCATCTCAAGGACCGCAAGCTAAGGCTTTATTGATTTAATTATAAGGGGAGTTCAGCTTGCTGCTGAGATTTCAGTATTTATATTTATTAAATAATGGACAGTATAAAAAGATTAACCTGTCTCGACATTTTTCAGAGAAACCTGTTGTGAAATTCCTCAGAATGTACTTTTGACAACCATGGGGAAGCACTGTAGCGCTGTGATTTTTGCTTTATTGGTATAATTTCAATTGCCCTCGCATTATTTGTTCTGAAGCTGAGTGATAAGCATTTCTTAACAGGGGGTTCCAACAGCCTACTGTCTCCAGGCGTATTTTCCCAGTGCCTGTGGCCTCTGCAATGTCAATTATCTAGTCAATCACACCACTCTTCGGGTGGTCCAAATTACAAACTTTAGTGGCAGCCATTATAGAGCTACTTGGGTATGGGTGTGGAATATCAGCTACAAGTAAGACATTGAGCACATTTTGGAGGAATTTAACATAAAAGAAAAAGTGGTTCACATTGTTACTGACAATGCCAGTGACATGAAGACGGCCTTCAAAGTAATTAATGAGCTGTCTCCTACTGAAAATACTGTAACCTGAACTCTTAAGTTTTGATGAAGACACTATGTGACAGGACCTTGACTGGCCTTGCCCTAAAAGGCTCCTGGCCTTGGCCTCGGTTTGGCATTATGGCTGGAATCTAAGACTGTCTCATACATGCATAGTCAATTAAACTGCCCTGCTTAATATAAGTAAACTGACCTGCTTATAGAAGCACCTGATTTTTTGTAAAGCAGTTTCCATATATTTGCACGTAGACTCCAAGCAGTCGACTACAACACCCCTTTGAATCCAGGTGCTTATTTTAGCAAATTTTGCAAATTCCTGTTCAGGACCTCAACTAAAGTTTTATTTTATTTTGATACTTTTTTATCATTAGTTTTATATGCAT
Organism: Acipenser oxyrinchus oxyrinchus; assembly: GCA_030684275.1. Lineage (NCBI taxonomy): Eukaryota > Metazoa > Chordata > Actinopteri > Acipenseriformes > Acipenseridae > Acipenser > Acipenser oxyrinchus. The sequence goes on from CM060258.1 coordinate 26,844,768, forward strand.
CTGTAAATACAGCACACATTTAAATTATGTCTACACACTTAACTAACAAGCTGTGAACGAGAATGAATCTGCGTTGCAAATCTACCTCCTGACCTGGGAGGGCGCTAAGTCAGGTTGAGGGTATACCTTCACAGGGATGGGCCGACTCGATGGTAGGATGGAACTGGAAGTCGGGCATCTTGGTCAAAGGGCATAGCTGTAAGACTGCTAAACAACTCTATTATGATCTGCTGTGGTGTGCACGGCAATTGGATAAGGCGTGGTACCGTGCTAATCATGGGAAGGAGTTTGGCAGTACAAAGTGGACACAGCTACGTGAGTACAGCCCCTTACGCTGAAAAGTTAACCCGACTCAGAGCTGTATTGTTGTTTTTGTTGTTGCTGTTATAGATAGAGGTTGACTGGGAGCTGAAGCCTCTAACGCCAGCAAAAACCCCATGGATATCACCAGGAGCGCAACCACTTCACTGAACACAGAACCCGATACTTTCACTGAACACTGCACTGGACACAGAACGGGAACATTTCACTGAACACTGCACTAGACTTTTTTTTTTAATTTAGTCGTTGCCAATTATTTTTTATTATTTTATTTTCCCAAATTTGGAATGGCCAATTATTTTTAAGCTCAGCTCACCGCTACCAACCCCTGCACTGACTTGGGAGGGCGAAGACGAACACACGCTGTCCTCCGAAGCGTGTACCGTCAGCCGACCGCTTTTTTTCACACTGCGGACTCACCATGCTGCCACCCAAGAGCTACAGCGTCGGAGGACAAAGCAGCTCTCGGGCAGCTTACAGGCAAGCCCGCAGGCGCCCGGCCAGACTACAGGGGTCGCTGGTGCGCGGTGAGCCGAGGACACCCTGGCCGACCTAACCCTCCCTCCCTCCGGGCGGTGCTCGGCCAATTGAGCGCCGCCCCCTGGAAGCTCCCGTCCTTGGTCGGCAAAGGAATAGCCTGGACTCAAACTCACGACGTCCAGACTATAGGGCACATCCTGCACTCCATGTGGAGCGCCTTTATTGGATCCGCCACTCGGGAGCCCCAGAACGGGACACTTGAACTGAACACTGCACTGGACACAGAACGGGACACTTTCACTGAACACTGCACTTGACACAGAATGGGGGGCATATTTGTTTAATGCAGTTATTACGTTATTAAAAGTTTGATAATTTTAAGCGTGCTGAAAGTAGACCAGGTACAAACCTCTTTGGTGTATATTAATGTGTTTTGTTGTGTTAACAATGTACAAGTTTGAGATTTATTTTTAATCTCATTTTTAAAAAAAACATTTTAGAAGTTTGTAGTATTATTATTATTATTATTATTATTATTATTATTATTATTATTATTATTGTGCTGTAAGTGTAGCCTTGTGATTAGGTGTCAGCCCGCCCCTATAATCTGTGTTATTATTATCATTTTTACTGTTGTTTTCATTATGATTTTCATTATAATTATTGTTTGTTTTGGATCAGCAGGTAGGGGGTTAAATTCCTCTCTGCCAAATACATGTGAGCCACTGACCTTAAAAGCCAGGAGGAATCATTTGTCTGGGTGGAGTGGTTTGGTTTGGTTTGGACACGAGACGAGACGAGACACAGAGAGCAAGTGTTACCTGTAAAAGATATATATATAGCATGTTGTGGCAATGTGGCCACGCCCTTGTGCGTAGTTTGTGTTATGTTGCATGTTGCGTGTGTTAATGTTGGTGTATAGAGATGGCTGCACGGGATATAAATGGGTGTGTGCAGCACGAGTTATTTAAGATGTAATTGTATTTAGGCACGGGATTGCACATCACTGCACGTGCATTTAAAGTATTTAATATGTGAGCACGAGGTTGCACGTAATTAATTCACGTGCTGGGATTCAAGTGAATAATTAATTAGTAATTGAATCCCAGCACAACAGTATAAATAGATGCACGTTTCATTCACTCGGGGTTGGGTGTTCGTGAGTGGAGAACGGGTGTGGAGAAGGAGGATAAATATAAGAAGAATAAGTGTTTTTACTCACCGTGTTTGTTCGTCCCTGTTTGTTAGTGTGTGTTCGTTTTGTTTACCTGTTTATTTTGGCGAAAGTGCCGTGTGCTGTTTTTGTGTTCTTTTATTTTGTTTATTAAATGCTGAGCACAACTAAGTGCTCAGCTTCACCAACCTCACTGTCTATTGTGTATTACTTCCTGTTTCTGGTCTGACGTCACCCACTGCTGCCGTCTTTGTGACACGTGGTGTCATCGTGGGATTACCAGCGCCTCCTAGACGCAGACCAGAGCAGGAACCGCAATTTGTTGTTAAAAAAAACGGGAAAAAAAAAAATGACAATGGCAGAAGACGCCATCAAACTGCGGGACTGGGTCCTGGAAAATGCTGGGCTGGAGGCCCAGTCTATGCCCATAGCCATCCGGATCCTGTGGCTGATGGACAGGGAGAGATGGGAGGCGTATGAGGGGGAACACACCCCAAACTCCCTGGAGTAAGGTGTGGAGTTGGTCCTCAGCTACCTGGAGGCAGCTATAAGTGAAACAGCAGCCCAGGTAGCAGGATCTCCAGCAGGAGGATTCATGGCCAGCTGCACCTTCCTAGAGATTGGGGAGGAGCCTGAGCGTCCACAGCCCAAGCGGGAGGAGCCCGAGCGTCCACAGCCCAAGCGGGAGGAGCCCGAATGTCCTACGCCTGAGTGGGAGGAGCCCGAACGTCCTACGCCTGAGTGGGAGGAGCCCGAACGTCCTACGCCTGAGTGGGAGGAGCCCGAACGTCCTACGCCTGAGTGGGAGGAGCCCGAACGTCCTACGCCTGAGTGGGAGGAGCCCGAACGTCCTACGCCTGAGTGGGGGGAGCCCGAACGTCCACAGCCCAAGAGGGGGGAGCCCGTGCGTCCACAGCCCAAAAGGGAGGAGTCGGTGCGTCCACAGCCCAAAAGGGAGGAGTCGGTGCATCCACAGCCCAAAAGGGAGGAGTCGGTGCGTCCACAGCCCAAAGAGAGGGAAGTCGGGGCTTCCACAGCCCTAGGACCCAAGCTGCCAGCAGAGGGAGAATGCCTGCTGGTTCCACCTCCACCAACAGAGGAAGAATGCCTGCTGTCCCCATGTCCACCAGCAGAGGAAGAATGCCTGCTGTCCCCGTGTCCACCAGCAGAGGAAGAATGCCTGCTGTCCCCGTGTCCACCAGCAGAGGAAGAATGCCTGCTGTCCCCGTGTCCCCCAGCAGAGGGTGAATGCCTGCTGGGTTCCCATCCACCAGCAGAGTGTGAACGCCTGCTGGTATCACTTCCCACCGTCACCACCCGGAGGAGAGGAACAGGAGCTGCCTCTGCCTCCACCACAGTCCCCTGCAAGAGCGGGAGAGCCGCACCAGTCCCCTGCAAGAGAGGCGGAGCCGCACCAGTCCCCTGCAACAGTAGGAGACCACACGCTGCTCGCACCTCCATCGCCAGGAGACTACACGCTGCTCCCACCTCCACCGCTTCCTCCACTAGGAGCAGAGCAGCAGGAGCTGCCTCTGCCTCCGCCACCACCAGGAGCAGAGCAGCAGGAGCTGCCTCTGCCTCCACCACCACCAGGAGCAGAGCAGCAGGAGCTGCCTCTGCCTCCACCACCTCAACCGCTTCCACCAGGAGCAGAGCAGCAGGAGCTGCCTCTGCCTCCTCCACCAGCAGAGGGTGAGTACCTGCTGGTTCCGCCTCCACCGTTGTGGGAGGACTGCTTGCCCTTCCCACCTCCACCAGCAGAGGGTGAATACCTGCTGGTTCCGCCTTCATTGTCGTGGGAGGACTGCTTGCCCCTCCCACCTCCACCAGCAGAGGGTGAATACCTGCTGGTTCCGCCTTCCCCAACATGGAAGGACTACTTGCTGCTTCCACCTTCACCACAGGGAGTACGGGGGCCGGAGCCCCAGAAAGGGGAGCTACCGGCTACAAAGACAGGGGGAGAGGTCAGGAGACCACTTTCCCCAGCAGCAGTTTCGCTGCAGGAGTTCTTGTGGCGGAGCCCCACAGGAGGGAGCTACCGGCTCTGAAGAAAGGGGAGAGGTCAGGAGACCAGCATCCCCGCAGCAATTTCGCTGCAGGAATGGACCAGCATGCTGTCAGCCGTGCCACTACCGGCAGGGGTGCTGACAGCATTGCCAGCCATGGGCCCACTGAAGCCTCCCTTCCCAGCCCGAGACTTTGTCCTGGACTGCTGGGTCTTTAAGGGGAGGTGGCCGTTGAGGCCATGTGCTGCGCACAAGGGGGTATATGTGGCAATGTGGCCACGCCCTTGTGCGTAGTTTGTGTTATGTTGCATGTTGCGTGTGTTAATGTTGGTGTATAGAGATGGCTGCACGGGATATAAATGGGTGTGTGCAGCACGAGTTATTTAAGATGTAATTGTATTTAGGCACGGGATTGCACATCACTGCACGTGCATTTAAAGTATTTAATATGTGAGCACAAGGTTGCACGTAATTAATTCACGTGCTGGGATTCAAGTGACTAATTAATTAGTAATTGAATCCCAGCACAACAGTATAAATAGATGCACGTTTCATTCACTCGGGGTTGGGTGTTCGTGAGTGGAGAACGGGTGTGGAGAAGGAGGATAAATATAAGAAGAATAAATATAAGAAGTGTTTTTACTCACCGTGTTTGTTCGTCCCTGTTTGTTAGTGTGTGTTCGTTTTGTTTACCTGTTTATTTTGGCGAAAGTGCCGTGTGCTGTTTTTGTGTTCTTTTATTTTGTTTATTAAATGCTGAGCACAACCAAGTGCTCAGCTTCACCAACCTCACTGTCTATTGTGTATTACTTCCTGTTTCTGGTCTGACGTCACCCACTGCTGCCGTCTTTGTGACACATGTATATAGAGATACTTGTTTAATTTGATTTATTTGTTCCAATGTTTTGTTAGGAAACCTTTGCTTTGTGTTTGTACCTTTTCTTTGGCCCTCGTGCCTTTTTATTTTGTGTTTTGGTAAATAAAAGTATTTTGTTTCACTGCATTTAACTTACTCTGAGTCTTCCCTCTGCAGCTATCTTGTCACAAGCCTACACACCTGTTTTCTGTTATCTACAGGGCTGTCTTTTAGTGGATTTAACTGTTGTTGTTGTTGTTGTTGTTGTTGTTGTTATTAACAATTGTAGATCTAATTCCTTTTATAAATACAAATTCATACTTCTGCTCGTTCATTTTCCAACATTTTGCATACCGTGTCCTGGTTAACCAGTGTATATAAAAAGACTGTAATAATACTTTTGCTTTATACTTGAGGTTGTACAATACAATGTAATTTTGTTATAAAACAAAATTGGTACTTAGTTCCCACTGACACACAACCTTTTAACAAAGTTGCTGGAGTGTTTAAATTGAGTTACGATGTTGCTACAAGGTTGGGTGTTAGCGGCTTCTCAATAACCACATGAAGCATGTGAAGCTAGTGATCTAATATAAACGCCGTTCTCAAATAATCGCTGGTCTCTAATATGCACTGGGTCTGCTGGCAAATATTGTAAATAAACGCTGGAGGTGTTTAATTGAAGTTTTATGGTATGCCAAGAAACTGCACCCCTAAAATGAACCATGTACATGCAAGTGCTCATAATTATTATCTATTATCAATAGCTCTTAATTAGACATTATATCAAAGCTAGAGAAATAGAAGTCCATTGATTAAAATTGTGGATGACTCACCCAATATCAACAAGGCAAGCAAAATACCAATTGCATTGTAAATAATGTATCGTTTGGCTTGTAAACCTTCTTTTTTTACTTTAATATATTATAAGCCAGTAAAGTTTTAGGTTTACTCTTTGGAAGAGCTGGCTGGTTCATGCAGTGCTCAAAGCAATTTCCAAGACATGATTCCTACATTGACTATTCTTTTTATTTTCTTAAGACACAAGTTTTGCAGTTTTAGAATATAGAGCTAAAAGATACATGTTAGTCATTGTACCGCTGTTCTCCTCACTTCCTGTCTCTTACTTGAACTAGTAAAGACACAACTTTCCTAAGCAGCAACATCACAGTGCATGCAGGTCTTACAATTAAAGCTCACAGTACCATTAGTCATTATTATTTTTACTGTATTAAGAATTATAAAATAGTACTTATCAAATACCAACAAATACTTACATATTGTTCTTTAAGATGCAAAAGTGTAACGTCAGTACATTTTTAACACAAAAACATTTTTCATAAAGGCAGTGAGGGTGCTCATGCTTGCAAGGTGAGCCATACCTGCCTAACCTCTGGATTTTTCCCAGAGACTCAGGGTCTCTGTCAACGATCTCATGAGGGTTACAATTTAACTACAGTCCCTCCCTGCTAGCGCTATCATTGGCTGCTTCAAGTTTTTATTAAAAACGGGAGAGTGGCAGTTCATAAGATCAATAACTTTCTTTTAATGGACACTTAACAGCCAATGATAGCAGGGATCTCTATTAAGCTGTCCATTCAAAGAAGAGGGATGCAGTTACTGGGAGTGGCAAACTGAGCAGGGGTGAGAGGTGTCGATGTTTGAAAGCTGTTACATTTAAATGTGAGTTTAAAAAAATACATTTATTTAACCATTTTACTTAAAATAATATATTTTCCGCCCACAGTTATAGCCTTATATAAATACTGTTGTGCCGTCAAGCTAACGTGTTCAGCAACACTAATAAAGTGACAAAGCATTTCGGTTTTTGCTTTTGAATCCCCAGGGTAGCAATAGGGTGATATGATATTGAAATAAATAGAGAATGCATGATGATTTGTTAAACATTATATTAACCAGCAATCCAGACTCCTACTTAAACATTCAGAAACTATTGTTGTGGTATGACACTGCCATCCCAATTGTTTGAACTACCGGAGGAGGACAGTGACTTGGATGATGACCCCTAATATTGGTGAGAACCTTATGTGAACCCGTGTCTATAAACTATATAAGCTCTGGTAGCCTACTTATATTTTGCTCCTCCCAGTCTCCCAAGATGTCACACCACATACACTATATTTTATAGGTACAATTATGCATAGTCTTTTTTCCAGAACTTTAGGTTTTGAGACATGCAAGTGTGCAGGCTGTCAAAGATATATATCAGATACGCAAATAACCCACGAAGGATCGAGTTGACATGCGACGGGGAGAGGAAATTTTTTTTTTACTGCAATTTACAGTTCTTTAAGTTGTAACACAAGAACAATCATCATTGTAATTATGCTTTAGCAATACTGTAATATTGTTCTGAAATAGGTCCAATGTACATCAAAAGGACAGTGTTTGTGAATAGGATCTGATGGGGTAAGCTGCACTCTAAAAACACGATGGTTTGAAAGGCACTGCTGCTTCAAAAACTCACATTTTATTTTTCTAAAATTAAGCAACCCTTAAATAGCCAAATTGTTTGACCTTCATATGAAAATCAGGCTAATAATGTAATTAGTCGTGAGATGATAAATTTTGCAAGGACATTAACATCTAGAACAATAGCTTTTTTTAAATAAGAGTAAATCATAAATAAATATGTCAAATAGAAACAATTAGACTTCGAGAAAATATTTTTTTTATAGATCCATGGTGATTCATAATTTGCACAACTTTGTCAGAGCAGTGCAAAAACTGGAGGTTAGGTAGAGGATGATATGCAACAGGAAAAATGTCAGGAAAAATTGGCCACCAGAGATTGTTCAAGAATCTCAAAACATAAGTAGAATTGAAATCAATGCAAAACAACAATGTTGCATGACTTATAAATCACTTTGTATATTTAGAACAGGAATGAATTCTGAATTAAAAGTGATATTCTAACAGCAATTTCCATAATTTCCAGCTCAATTATTATGGTCTCATTTGCTGATTGTAAATTATTTATAGCAGAGGATCATGATTCTTTTCTACAATTTACATTAAAAGTTGTTCATGTTTAACTGGAATATACGTTTTTAATTGCTAAAACTTAATCTGATAGCGTTTAACTTTTTAAATGTCATTTTTTTTTATATAAGGAAGTTAATTTGCTTTTTTTTGTGTTGGATATGAGTCAGGCAAGGGTAAGAATACAATGTGAAAGTACTTATTTAATTGAAAGAAACTGTGAGCTAACAAAACCAAAAACTTGTACACATTTTATTATTTTTTTATGTTTTATTATTATTTTTACTTGTTTAGTTGTAAGCTATTCACTTACCTTTGTGACTGTACAAACAAAAGAGCATGCAGCTACTTTACAGGTAAGCCAGCTGCAAATGGGAAGGTGTTTGGTTTGAAATGGCAGTGCTGTGACAAAATACTATCAAAACACAGCACTGGGTACAAGGCAATAAAGCAGGCGTCTGCAGCAGCCAGATCCATCATAATGCCTGTGCAAAGTAGCCCTGTACACACATTTGTGACTATCCCTCCAACACAAGGGAAGCAGAGACCGCAAAAAAGGTGCAGGGTCTGCTACGAAAATGAAAACAAAAGAAAGGACACAAGAAAAATGTGCAGTGGTTGTGAAGGCAACCCCGGGTTCTGTTGTATTGAACATTTCAATAAATGGCACAGAGCAAGTCGATAGCAAGTCGGCACACATTTTGATGTTGTTTGATTTTTATTTGATAATTACTGTTTACTGATTATTATTGTTATTAGCGTTATTAGCAGCGTTTTTGTTTTCATTGTTCAAACAAAAAATAAATAAAACTAGAGTTGCGAGCAACTTTACGGCTTCCAAGCAGTTATCGTGAAATTTAAGTGCATTGGTTATTATAAATGAAGCGTTATCATCACAACTGTGCTAACTGTGTCAATTTTGGCCCACATATTGGAATTATTGGTTTGTAGGCTATTTAAATTGTATTTGGATGCACACAAAATTCTAAATAGTATGCAGTCATATAGACTTTGAAAATAATGCATATAAGAGGCTAACATTGTTCTAAATTCTAGATCACTCTTTGTTTGAGTTTGTGTGTGTGTGTGAGCGTGTGGTGCCCTATTCTTCATTTTGCAATACAAAATAATGTCTACAGCATGTATTGGTTTTTGTATATTTTAATGCCACTATCATTTAATGTGCATTTTTTTTAAGCAATAGAAAGTGATAATAGTGTAACGATTAGCTATCAGGGGTGCCTGGCAAATACACAATTCACCATATTTAATTGTGACCAAACCGCTACTAGGACATCACATGTGCACGATTTATGAGTAACACCACTCCAATCCTATGCCTAGGAATTATAAACAGGACAGAGGAGAGAAGAAGCTGGAACAGAACCCAGAGAGGCAGTACAAATTGAGCAGTTATTGTGCTCTGCAGGTAATAGACCTTTTGGAAAGTTGGCTCAAATACAGAACAAATTATTTCATAATAAATCACATCCAAAGTTATATTATAGCACTCAATAGTTAACCATCTGGCCCAACAAACATTATATCCGGCTGAATCAAAAACATCATATTGCACACGTGATAAACTCATTATAGTTTGCAAATAAATAGTAATTATTGCACATCAATAGTAGCCCAGTTATATTGCACATCTTAATCATGTATATTACACATAAGTTATTTATATTGCACACCATGGTTAATCATGTATATTGTCATAAGTGAAAAAAAGAACCTCCATACGTCTGCTTCGTTGCCACCTATTGAGGATTTGCGATTGTGGTTTTATCAGTTTAGTCTTAATTATAACTATGAATGTAGTTATGAAATAATAAAAAAAATAATAACAGACGCCGTATCAGTACAGTATACCCATTCACTTGAATTCTATATGTAGATACTACTGAATCAGAGACGATGTATTTGTAAACACAGCCCTATAAATACTTAATATAATTAAAATAAAAGGTAGAACGTAACTGACGCCTGTTATATGTTAACATTCTGCGGAAATTATACTCATGGTAGCTTTAATAAAACAATTTTTTTCATAAGTTTTACAAACTGCGTATAACTTTTATTTCGAGCCTTTGAATTTTCCCATTGACGGTAGGTTTATACTAGAAACACTTTAAAACATACAAATAACCAAACGAATATCATATTAAACATCATTTATATATTGACATGAGTAGTCTGTCAGCCTACCTAAGAGTAGATCTTGTAGCTGTCACAGTGCTTTAAAAAAAAAAAAAAAAAAATGTCCGGTTTTTATTCTCCTTGAATAACTACGCTATCTTTACAGTTACAATGCTATTTCATAGAGCAAGCGGCGATTCGGAACAGTTTTGTGTATACATTTCATTACCAAAAATAACTTGTTTAATTAAAGATACAGCCCCAAAATGCCCGCCCTGCGGGTTTGTTGGAACAGATTGAGGGTCTGTGACTGTGTTTGACCACAGTTCAGTCGTAAAAATAATTATATAATGATTTTTAAGCAAACTGTATTCATGTGACTTGTAAAGCTCATGTATTATGTATTTTTTTGTTTTTGTTTCGATTGTCTTCTGGTTTAAAAAGCACAGTGCAGGTTATTTTTTATTTTTATTTTTTCACGTGGTTGCAGCTGCAACAGTAGTTTACAGTATGTGTCTTTATATACTGTGTGTACGTGTGAATTAATATCATCCTTTCCACTGTAATTAAGTTATATGAGTTAGTTAAACACCGGCAAAAAAATGGTCGTTTTAAGAAAGATTTTTTTTTCTCTAGCTTGTTGACTGTACCATGTTAACAGCTGTCCCCAGTGGTGGGAATGTGTCATTTCATGGTAAAATTTGGGCAAACTGGCATGTCACCCATATTGATTGGCTCATGGCGGTCATGTTTGTTGATGTAGGAACTTTTTCCTGACTAATTTTTTTAGAGGACAGTACAAAGATAACGTATAAGATTCACATCAATCGGCCAAAGCGCTCATGAGGAGTTGTTGTTTAAGCGTTTCACACAAAATCCAACATAGCTGCCACACCATGTGACCGATCCATTTTTCCTTAAGTTGAATCAATCGTGGACATGAGCGCACTATGTACAAAATTTTTCACAGCTGTACTATTTACCGTTTATGAGAAGAAGACTTTTGAATATTGTCCAAACTTTTCATTAAATCCAAGATGGCTGCCACACCATGTGACCAAAGGCCACCATATTGACCACGACACAACATCACATAGCCATCAACATCCGTGTTAAATTTTGTGCGTTTTGGTGCAGCCGATAAGAAGTTATACACAGTTTTATAGCCAGTTGCGTATGTTCATGATGTCATGCAGTGTGCACGCCATGATTTTCACAGTAGCAACTTCCCTTGAACAAGCGTAACAGATGACCATACTGAGATGTTTTATTCCAATTTTTGTTTCAATCGGATAAGTGGTTTCAGAGAAGAAGATGTTTGAATTTTGATGATTTTATATTTTTATGGTAATTTTATGTCATTAATCAATGTGGTTGCCAAACCACAGAACCAATCAGCTTCATATTAACAACAGTTAATCTTGGACTATCCCTCAACATGTATAGCAATTTTCAGAACTCTGCAGTAAGCGGGTTTCCGATACATAGGCGTTTTAACAAATTCCACAAAATCCAATATGGCTGCCAAACCATATGACTTGCGTAAATTTGCTGAATATCACCGACTATCATCCATAGGCATCTACCAGTGTACCGAATTTTGTGAGTTTTTGAGCATGTTTTGGCAGAAAAATAATAATAATAATAATAATAATAATAATAATAATAATAATCCTAACAAAAACAATAGGCTTCCCCAGCTTATGGCTTGGAAGCCTAATAAAAAAGGGGTTTTATCTTTATATTGAACATGGGTATGTAGTACACAGGAGCATAAATGGTTAATGAATGTATTGCCTGTGTGCAGTACTTTACACTTTTCTCTATTAAATGTAATTTGCCATTTGTCTGCCCAGTTCTGAATGCTGTCTAGATCATTTTGAATGACCTTTGTGTCATCTGCAAATTTAACGAGTTTGCTTACTATACCAGAATCTAAGTCATTAATGTAGATTAGGAAGAGCAGAGGACCTAATACTTATCCCTGTGGTACTCCACTGGTTACTTCGCTCCATTTTGAGGTTTCTTCTCTAATCAGTACTTTCTGTTTTCTACATGTTAACCACTCCCTAATCCATGTGCATGCATTTCCTTGAAACCCTACATCCAAGTTTAATATACAGTCACGGCAAGCGATTTGCACTGCCCGTTAATTAAAACAATAACTAAACACAGAATTGCAATTTAAAACTAAAGTGCAGTGTGGCCTAATACCTGCACGGAGACGGGGCTCACAAATGAAAAACAACAATAAAACCAATACAGCCCGTCTCCAGCACTCCTCTAAAACCCCAATGCCTTTTAAAATACTACTTTAAAACACATACAACAGAATGGAGACCAAAAGTGCAGGCATGGAGATACACCTTTAAATTAGGCAGCTCTTTCTTTCCTATTTGTCTTCCTACCATCCGCCGAATCAGGGTCCAATTCCCTTACTCCTGCTGGCTGCACGTTCAGCCTCCACTCCAAACAAATCCGGGTTTACTTAACAATGGAAAAATCAATCTCTCGAATGGATGAAATCAGGATTATTTCTAACAGGTGCTCAGCTTCTCCAAATCAATCAATTTACACTTATGGGAGCTGTGAACAGGGGAGCATTAACATGTTCGTGTAATCAGTGCAAATCTACAAAAAGTAATGTGCCAAAATAAATGTGCTTTAAACAAGGTGATAAAATGAAAAAGACAACATTAAATAAAAAGTGCATATACTACAATACTGAATCAAACGTGCCTATTTTAATGTAACATGAGCAACCCTTTTACACATAGAATAGAATGTTAGTGTAATATGACAACTGCACGATGTTGAATCAACAGTAATGTTTAATAATATATTGTAACTGCGGGTCAATTTGAGACTGCTTGGGACTGGACGCTGGGGGTGTTACTGTAGTGCTGTGTGTGTGTGTGTGTGTGTGTGTGTGTGTGTGTGTGTGTGTGTGTGTGCTGTCCTGCATTCCCAGCCATTTGTGTGTGTCACTCTGCGTGAGTCTGTGAGCAGAAGCACGTTTTGTGTCTAGGCCGTGCTGGCGTGCTGCCTGGGGGATCACATGCACAGTGCAGCTATATTTAGATGGGGTCTGTGTTGGCTGTACTGTGGTTTGTAATCGGTTCCGCCAACCAGCTGTTTGTGCGGTACCGAGGGTCTGAGCGATTGGACCATGTTTATGTAAATGTACCCCTGTGTGTGTGAGCCAATAGGGCTTGGGGGGATCACTATTTAGGAGCTGCCTGCGAGTAGCTCGGGGTTGTGTTGTGGTTTTCATGTAGCTGTGTGGGAGTGTGTCCTGGAGCTGTCTATCTGAGCTAAACCATTTAATTAATAATAATTTAAAAACGTGACACACTGTCAAAATGAAAACAAAGGTATTAGCGGGTATGACCTCCCTGAGCATTAACACAATCCTGGCAGCGTTTACGCATTGACCTGATCAGCCTCTGGATAGACTGCTGTGGAATGTCCCGCCACTCTTCCTATGCAGCTGCAGCCAGCTGGTGAAGGTTGGCTGGTCGCAGTTGTCTTTACATTATTACGCAGATGGATCAGTTGGATGTGACGGTCCTGGGCTGGTGTGGTGACCCTCTGCCTTCCAGGACGTGGCCTGTCCCTCACAGAGCCGGTTTCCTGGTTTCTCTGGAATAGTCTGCTGATTGTTGAAGCAGAACATCTCATTCTCCAGGCAACTTTTCTAACAGACAGGCCGTGTGCAATCATGTCGATAGCATCCAGGTGATCTTCATTACTCAAGTAGGGCATGGTGACATCTTTCGCTGTTCTTGCGTAAATTAAAATCATTTCGAATGGCTATTTATTCAGATTCTTAATCAACTCATTTTGGCAATTTTAACTCAACTCAAATAACAAACACTGAGCACCTGGTATTTTTATGAAATCACATGGCTGAGCTCAGTATTTTGTTATCCCATGGAACAATAATACTCAAACAATCAACAAACTTATCTGCTCACTATTTAAAATGTAAAACACAATTTTTATGTACCCAATGAGCAAGGTTGCCCCAATTGTTTCTAGTAACTTGGCTTGTGTTTTTCAGGCACAATCAAAGTGGATCGAACACATGAAAAACACAAGCCAAGTTAGTAGAACCAATTGGGGCAACCTTGACCCCCACTACCTTTACAGTTGTACCTATTTGCTTGGTGCTGGCCAAGGTTGCCCCAATTGTTTCTTGAAACTTGGCTTGTGTTTTTGATATCTCCACTTTAAAAGGCTGGGCACTTTTGATAGCGTTTTTTCACATTTCCAATGTGTTTTTGTTTCAGATATTAAATACAGTTAAATATGTTTCTAATATTCTGTCCATGTGCAAGTTTCTTGGAACCTCTTATGTTAAACTGAACCAAATATGAGGTATAGGATTTGTTTTGATGTAAAATGGCTTCAGCTGGGAAGACCTCATTGTCTGGCTCTGGTTTACTTTATTGGACAATATTCTGGATCTGTCATTGCATATCTAAAGTCCCTGTCCCTGTGACTGAATTACAACATTCCAGCAAAACTCCAGAATCAGGTGTTGTAGTGGAATGTTTGAAGGGAACCGAAAGTCTCAAGTGTGCCCTGCAAACAGTAGAAATGTATGCTGTCACAACCGTTATTTCAAATATCAGAAATGAATTTGATGACAATTTAATCGAGGAGTGGTTTGAACCATGCCAATAAAGCATTTACAAATGGGTTGTACCCTCTTGCTAAAAAAAAAGTAAGATTCAGACTTGACAACAATAATAAGCTTGTATAAATATTACTGTCATGCTATATAAAGACAGTGTGAACCAAGGTAGAGTGGGTAGAAAGTGGGTTACATGAACACTTGGCATACAGTATATTTTCCAGGTACATTCTGTAAATGTTGACTGTTTTGTACTATACAACAAGTTTGTGACTTGCACATTTTACATTATTTGACATAAAATGAAAGAAACCAGTATACTTCCAAATAAAAACAAAACACAAATGTATTTCACACATAGTGGAATTAGGATAACCGATTACCCGCTCCAATCATCCAAAGTGCCATTATAAAATGTGCTTTCAATTTACCCCTAATGAGAACATTTAGCGATGTGTGATTAAAGCAAATATAAAATCCACGTAAATTGCCACTTATCTACATGTAATGTATAGAGATGAACATAACAATATGCAAATTCCTTAAAAATAGATTTGGGCAACCTGAACTCTAATATAAAATCGGATGTGAGAAATTTGGGGGTTATATTTGATTCTGATTTGAGTTTTGAGGCTCATATTCTATTGCATTGCTTTATTTTCTGGGCTTCCATGTCATGCCTTATCACAGTTGCAGCTTGTTCAGTAGGTAGCTGTGTGGTCAGGTGGGTGTGAGTGGTGCGTGTGGGTGATGACATCACGGACCAGGAAGAAGTGCAAAACAATAAAAAAAGGTATACAGGGTTGAAACTGAGCACATTGGTGTGCAGTGTTTTATTAAATAAACAAAAGTAAATATTTAAGCAAAAGACTTTACGCAAAAAACACAAAGAAAAGGGCACGTTGGCCAAACAAAAGAGATTTAAATAACGAGTGCCTTTTATACACACGAGTCCCTTGTTTGCTGGCTGGTAGCATTCACATTATTCTCCTGACAACTCCGTTCGACGGGATTTCTCCTCGCTTTTGTAGTTTGTGCTGGAGTCAAATGAACCAATAATTAACAATTACATAATTAAGGCTCCATCCACATTCTCACATGTATTTTGGCTGGGACGGATTTAACCCCCTCCCTGCCGATCCAAACAAAACAGTACTAACTAGCAGACAGCATTCGTCCGCCCGCATATAAACAACCATATTATGTAACAATAACAACAACAATAATACAAATAAATACATACATAAATAAAATACACACAAGGGGTGGACACCCCGTCACAATCTGCTAGGGGTTCTTACTAGAGCAAAGAAAAGGGCTGCTATGTTGGCCTGACCTACAGTGCATTTTAAAATATATTTTAAAATCTTACTATGGACATATAAGGCACTAAAGGCACTAAATGGCTTGGCACCAGATTACCTAAAAGATTATGTCCCTACATAAACTTTTCAAGTTGTATAAAGTAAAACAGATTGTGACAGGATGGCTGAGTGGGTGACATCACAGACCAAGTTGACAGACTCAGTACTGCGGGTTGAAGCGTTGGGCGTGTATTTATTAAACAAAAATAAATGCAATAAACAAAAAACACTTTCAAAACAAAAAGGCACAATGGCCAAATCAAATAGACAGATAGAAATCCCTGAACCAAACAAGTATTGTGCTGGTGTAAAGCCAGCACGACTAGCAATTGTTTATTTTTCTCTTACTTTCATCTTTCTCCCACAGCGACTCTCTCCTCCAACCCAACAACAACACAAAGACAAGCCTATATACACGAGCAACTCACACTACTTACAAACACTCAAACAATAACTGAATGTACACAATCCCCACAAATGCACCCAGTGTTTTCCATTCAGCCCTATAGGCTTCTGGGATATGTGCTTTTAGGCATTTGGCCATGACACCCTTCCCGTGGACTACAAAATCGCAAAACACATACAGTGAATACCCAGTACATATACAGGCAGGGCTCTGCCCTGCCACATTTCTACATGCTGGGCTCTGCCCTGCCACACAGATGTATAATAAAATAGTATTTCTCTGTGTGTAACATTTTTAAAAAAGTACAGTACATTGTATTATCTGCTTGAGGTTAGTTTAAAATGTAAAATCATATTTGGTGCTATACTGTAATAGTAAAATTGTACCTGGCTTGCATATGTGTACAGAAATAGATTTCTAGCCTGTTACTGTAGATTATTTTATTTCCGTGTCATTGCTCTGATGCCTATAGTAAATTATAATTTTTTTTTTAATGGAAACAGTAAGTCTCTGAATTGTCAATGGCGCAAATGTTATTGAATGTAACAGACATAGTTTACATGTTAATTGAATAGTTGCATCACACCATTAGATACGTAAGCTCTCTGGTTCGCTGTTTGCTCACTGCGTCGAAAACCAGGAAGAGCCTGGTGCAGCAAATCAAATACGAACCTATCTATATACTCATTAGAGCAAGAGAAATAGTGACTAGTAAGTACATTACAGTAAAATGCAATACACAGAAAGTCACTGTGTAACCTTGATAAATTGTAAAAAAAATGCGAGGCATGAATTATGCGTGTTGTAGCTGAGGGCATGGCATACTACTGAGGGATTATTGTAGTTAATTTGGTGACATAGGCAAATTGCTGTACTGCTGTATAAAGAAAAAAATCTAAAGTAAAACTGAGTGAAGCTGTGTAAAAGGACAGCTCTAATATGACTTGAGGTGTGAAGCAACTCATCCTGTCTGACAGATGAGGGGAGTTTTAAAACCTTCAAACTCAATATGTTGATTAAGATGGAGAGGAGAGTGTGATGGAATAAAATAATTAAGGGGAGGTATCTGAGCAAGACTATAGCTAAGGATTTGATAGAATATCAAGGCTTCAATGAGGCTGCAGTCCTTAAAAATCTTGACCCAAGTTGTCAAAACCCTAAAAATTAATATTTTCCCTGCATATTTAAGTTGGAAATGAGTAGTGGTATCATGCCCACATGAGTACAATCAATTGCGCCAATGATACAAGGAAAATGGCTAATCTTGGCCTGTGTAGTATGATGAAATTGTGCTATACAATCATGCTATAAAATAATCAATTACTTGTTAAATCACATGTGACATTGTGCTTTGATGTGTACCAAATAAATCACCATTAAGTTGTTGAAGAGCTAAGGAATAGCAGGGCACAGGCTGAAGACCCAGCAGACCCAAGCCGTACTGTTTAGCGACGGTGGGGGAACATTGCAAAAGCAACAACTTTTATTTGTGGTTTTGTTACTATGTCTTATTTTCCCTTTTTGTTTTCACCATTTGTTTGTATTATTATTTTGACGCACCTACGTGTGTGTGTGTGTGCATTAATCATTTGCTCCTCATTTACCATTGATGGTATTCGGGTGAGCCAGCAGTGCAGTGCCACCTTGTGGCAGAATTAATAAAGTATAAAGGTTAATTATTAAAGTAATAAAGGTTCAAACCTTTACCACTGTGTTGTGTCCAGTGAATTTCACTTTCACACCGGTTTAAATGCAACTAATATGGTTTAAATGCATAGTGTGAACAGGGCCTAAATCTCTTAAATGTAGTTTGGCTGTTATGCCATGTCCAAGCATGGAACTGCAATACTTAATCATGATAAATCAGGGCTGACCATGTTTGTAGGTCACAGTTTAATCATATCAAATGTTTAAATACACTTCGTTATTCTTTGTTAAAACATTTGAATTACTTAAGTGCATGTGTGTATTAGTTTGAGAAGTATAAATACCCTTCAGCAGCTTTGCTTCAACAGGTCATGCATTACAAGCAAGGACCCTGTCGAATCCAGGCTCACTGAACCTGGAGACGTTTCATAGTTTAGGAGGTTAAGCATAGCCCCAGCACAACTTCAAACAGAACGTGTAGTGTTGTATGTGGGGAGTGCCTTGCACAGACAAAGCTGTCAAATTCTCTCAATTATATTGGGTTAAAATTCCTACTTAGGACATAAGAACATAAGAACATAAGAAAGTTTACAAACGAGAGGAGGCCAATCACACCATCTTGTACGTTTGGTTGTTAGTAGCTTATTGATCCCGGAATCTCATTAAGCAGCTTCTTGAAGGATCCCAGGGTGTCAGCTTTAACAACATTACTGGGGAGTTGGTTACAGACCCTCACAATTCTCAGTGTAAAAATGTGCCTATTTTCTGTTCTGAATACCCCTTTATCTAATCTCCATTTGTGACCCCTGGTCCTTGTTTCTTTTTTCAGGTCAAAAAAGTCCCCTGGGTCGACATTGTCTATACCTTTTAGGATTTTGAATGTTTGAATCAGATCGCCGCATAATCTTCTTTGTTCAAGACTGAATAGATTCAATTCTTTTAGCCTGTCTGCATAAGACATGCCTTTTACACCCGGGATAATTCTGGTTGCTCTTCTTTACACTCTTTCTAGAGCAGCAATATCCTTTTTGTAACGAGGTGACCAGAACTGAACACAATATTCTAGGTGAGGTCTTACTAACGCATTGTAAAGTTTTAACATTACTTCCCTTGATTTAAATTCAACACTTCTCACAATATATCCGAGCATCTTGTTGGCCTTTTTTATAGCTTCCTCACATTGTCTAGATGAAGACATTTCTGTGTCAACATCAACTCCTAGGTCTTTTTCATAGTTCCCTTCTTCAATTTCAGTATCTCCCATATGATATTTATAATGCACATTTTTATTTACTCTATTAAATGTCATTTGCCATGTGTCTGCCCAGTTCTGAATGCTGTCTAGATCATTTTGAATGACCTTCGCTGCTGCAACAGTGTTTGCCACTCCTCCTGTTTTTGTGTCATCTGCAAATTTAACAAGTTTGCTTACTATACCAGAATCTAAATCATTAATGTAGATTTGGAATAGCAGAGGACCTAATACTGATCCCTGTGGTACACCACTGGTTATCTCGCTCCATTTTGAGGTTTCTCCTCTAATCAGTACTTTCTGTTTTCTACATGTTAACCACTCCCTAATCCATGTGCATGCATTTCCTTGAATCCCTACTGCGTTCAGTTTGAGAATTAATCTTTTATGCGGGACTTTGTCAAAAGCTTTCTGGAAATCTAAATAAACCATGTTGTATGCTTTGCAATTATCCATTGTCAATGTTGTATCTTCAAAAAAGTCAAGCAGGTTAGTTAGACATGATCTCCCTTTCCTAAAACCATGCTGACTGTCTCCCAGGATATTGTTACCATATAGGTAATTTTCCATTTTAGATCTTATTATAGTTTCCATAAGTTTACATATAATAGAAGTCAGGCTTATTGATCTGTAGTTACCTGGTTCGGTTTTGTCTCCCTTTTTGTGGATCGGTATTACGTTTGCAATTTTCCAGTCTGTCGGTACAACCCCTGTGTCAAGAGACTGTTGCATGATCTTGGTTAGCGGTTTGTAAATAACTTCTTTCATTTCTTTGAGTAGTATTGGGAGGATCTCATCCGGCCCAGGGGATTTGTTTATTTTAAGAGCTCCTAGTCCCTTTAACACTTCTGCCTCTGTTATGCTAAAGTTATTTAAAACTGTATAGGAACAGGTCGACATGTGGGGCATGTTGTCCGTGTCCTCCTTTGTAAAAACATGTGAAAAGTAATCATTTAATATACTTGCTATTTTTTTTTTCTTCATCTATGATTTTGCCATTTGTGTCTCTTAGACATTTAACCTCCTCTTTGAATGTTCTCTTGCTGTTATAATATTGGAAAAACATTTTGGAATTGGTTTTAGTCCCCTTAGCAATATTGATTTCTATCTCTATCTTGGCCTTTCTAACTTCCTTTTTGACTTGTGTTTGCAGTTCCAAGTACTCTTTCTGTGTACTTTGTTTTTTGGTCCCTTTTAAATGCTCTGAAAAGTGCCTTTTTTTCGCTGAATATTTTTTTAAATTGATCTATTAAACCGTTTTGGCCATTTTGTTTTAGATTTAGATTTGTCTGCTTTTGGGATGTAATTGTTTTGCGCCTCTAGTACTACATTTTTAAAAAACAGCCATCCTTTTTCTGTGGATGTTTTCTCTATTTTACTCCAATCTACTTCTGTTAGTCTCTGTTTCATACCTTCATAGTTTGCTTTTCTAAAATTGTAAACCTTAGCTTTAGTCATTACTTTTGGGGTTTTAAAAAACACTTCAAATGAGACCATGTTGTGGTCTGAGTTTGCCAATGGCTCTCTGACCTCTGTTTTAGTTATTCTGTCTTCGTTATGTGAAAAGACTAAATCAAGGCATGCCTCCCCTCTAGTCGGTGCCTTGACAAATTGCGTTAGGAAGCAGTCATTTGTCACTTCCACCATTTCAACTTCGTCTGTCGTGCTCCCCACCTGGTTTTCCCATTTTATATGGGGGAAGTTGAAATCCCCCATTAGTATGGCTTCTCCTTTGCTACACGCATTTCTAATGTCATTGTATAACAGATTATTTTGCTCAGCGTCTGAATTTGGCGGTCTATAGCATGCTCCTATAATTATGCCCTTTGAATTTGTGTCCATTATTCTGACCCATATTGATTCTGCATTGTTTTCTTTGTCCAGATTTAACACCAGGGCTTCAAGACTATTTCGTATGTATAGCGCTACCCCTCCGCCTCTTCTGTCCTGCCTGTCTTTCCTATACTATGTGTACCCACTAATATTATATTCGTCTCCATCACTCTCAGACAACCAAGTTTCTGTAACACCTATCACATCGTAGTTACTTGTTAGTGCAGTAGCTTCAAGTTCTAACATTTTGTTTCGGAGACTTCTAGCATTAAGATAAATACATTTAATAGTTGTCTTACCTGAGTTGTTGCCCTTGTTGTGGTCTCCCTTCTGTTTTTTGTTTTCTCCCCCCTTCCTTTCTAGTTTAAATGCTTCTGGACCTCCTCAAGTATCTTTTCTCTGAGTATCTTGGTTCCCTTTCTGTTTAAGTGCAGTCCATCCCACCTATATAGATAGTCCTTGTCAAGGTCACACAATTCATACTGCAGGTCATATACACCATATGACATACACGTTTGTTGTGTGCAGGATTAGTATAGACATTTTGCACCATAAAAGCTGCATCTCCCATTTGTTGATGCTGAATCATTGGCCTGGTTTATATGCAATAAGAAAAATTAGTCTCACCTTTTTGTCATGCTGCTGTATTTTAGTAGTACTTTTCATGCAATTTGGGTTTACATGTAGTTTTCATTCTCCTTCAAAATTAGATCATTAATATTAAAATATGGGAATGAATATTTTAATAGTTCTGTCAGTGGTACAATTTGGCCTTGCACGACGACTGATATTATATACATTTCTTAAACTGGGTTTACAAGTTTTTAGGTGACGGACGTAACCCTGGTTCCCTGATCGACCACCAACTAATACTTTTGGGATATGCCTGCCACACGTAAGGTATTTACTGAGCATTTTATGTCAGAGCTGCCGATAGGCCCCTCCGGGGAGTGACATCCTCGGTCCTGCCTCCCGAGGGAACAAACAGTCACTCCACGGAGCGCACTTCCTCTTTTGCATCGAACCCGTGGAAGCGACCGATACGACCTTCTAAGGTTTGGTGGTCATCTTCTCTTTCAGGGAACCAGAGTTACATCCGTAACCTAACGTTCCCTTTCAATTCGAAGACGACCACCAACCAATACTTTAGGGAAAAGTATACCAAAGCCGTCACGAGGGAATGTGAGCAGAGACAGCAGACAAGGGACGTCTCGCTACCACAAAAATTAGTGTTTGTGGTGTGAGCGTGCAACCTCAAGGACCCTTGTGCCTAATGAAGGCATTGAGGGATCTACCACATTAAGTCGCTAGAACCTGGCAAAAGTATGCAGAGTAGCCCAGCTAGCTGCAGTACATATATCAGCCAATGAAACTCCTCTAAAGAGGGCCCATAATGTAGCCACTCCTCGGTAGAGTCGCGCCACCCGCCCAGGTGGGGGTAGGCTGGCATTAGTATACACCGTCAAAATTGTGTCCACAATCCAGTGAGACAGCTCTTGGACCTCTCCTTCCTCCTCCTCCTGATGGAGGGCGCTACCCTCTCAAGAGGCCGAAATCGAGATTGCATCTTGGTCCTCATCAGGCATGCTGACATCCAACTCTGGGACATCCAGGGTGACCACCAGTGAATATGGGGTCAGCTCTGGGGCAGGGGCTGGGACCGGAGCAGAAGCTTGAGCCTGCTGCTTGGTCAAATATTCCAGAACTTGGGCCATCTGCTTTTTCAAGTCTGTAATGTTCTCCGCCTGTCTCGAGTGTTTGGCATGCTTGGAAATCCGGGTTGTAGACTTAGAGTGGGTGTGAGACCGAGGCACCTGAGCCTGAGCACAGGGAAGGCTCTGCGAGAGGCTCAGGGACAGATTGAGGAGAGGAGGGAGGAGCTCAGCCGTGCTAGCACGGGACGTAGCACCCGTAAACTTATCAAGCCTCCTGCGTAGCACCCGAGGCTGGAATTCTGCACAAAAAGACCAGAACGTCTCATCTCCAAGGGCATAGGAGGTGTGCTGCATGCCCAGGCCCAGGTAGTACTTTATAGCCCAGGAAGTGCTTGTCCTGTGCAGGAAGCATCGCCTTGCAGGACGTGCAAGCGTTGAAATTAGCCATGCTTGCAGATGCTATCGACGTGCAAGGGTGTCTAAGCACTGAGGCACGGAGAGTCTAAGCAATGAGGGTGCCGAAGCACAGGGGCACCAAGGCTCCAAGGGCAGCGAGCACCTAATGTGCTTGCACCAGGGACGTGCTGGGGAACCCAAGCACCGAGACACTGAGACTCTGAGGCACCAAGGGCAGCGAGCACTGAGGGCGTGTGCACCAAGGGCACCAGGGACGTGTTGGGGCGCTGAAGCACCAAGGCACCAAGGTTCTAAGGCACTGAGCAATTAGGGTATAAGCACCAAGGTACTGGGCAGGTGCTTAGTCTTAACCACGTGTAGTCACACAACCTGGGGTAGCGCATAGCATATGCCGAGGTGGATACACAAGCTCTGGTGGCTGCGGTTAAGAAAACATGATTTGAACCACGTGCAGTCACACACAACCGGGGCAGCGAGTAGCATACACCAGGGTGGAGCACAGGCTGAAGAGCTGCGGTAGTAGAGAATGTACTGCTCGTGTTTACTTTTTTTTTTTAACTGCAAGAGCAGTAAAGAAAACACACACACACACACACACACACACACAACAGCAAGCTGTGGGGGGAACATTCACCACGCCAGGCAGGAGAACTGTGAAAATGTTATTTTATTTATTTTTTAGCCCAGTGCACCGAGTGGGTGGGCAGAGACAATCCGCAAAGTCGATTCAACAGTGGGGCGCGGCAGAGCCGAGTCCCGGTGGAGGAATTATGCATCTCTCTTTTTTTCTTTTCAGCTGCAATAGCAAGAGAAAAGACAAACACAACAGCAGATGCTGCGGAGTTAGAAAGACTGCAATTGCCAAGTGATGCAGGCTGTTGAAAAGAGAAATTATTTTTAAAAAAGTGCCGTTGCACAGTGTTTATAGCTCAGTCTCGGATGCCGAGTTTCTGATTCCGGGGAAGAGGTAAGCCAACTTCCAGCAATATAAATATTGCAGGGGAACTTGAGTGAGAGCTCTTTCACACAGACTCAATCACAGCAACTGGAGAGGTTAGTATACCTACCTTACCTACCTGATGTGAGAGGCAAAACAGGAAGTGAGCTACGTGGAGTGACTGTTTGTTCCCTCAGGAGGCGGGACCGAGGATGTCACTCCCTGGAGGGGCCTATTGGCAGCTCTGACATAAAATGCTCAGTAAATACCTTACCTGTGGCAGGCATATCCCAAAAGTATTGATTGGTGGTCGTCTTCGAATTGAAAGGGAACCACAAGTGCAGCCTGCCTCATTTGGCCACCAAAAAATATATATTTTAAAAAGCAAGGGAAACCCAGACATAGTGTTACACAAATACCAAAGAAACCCTAACATTTTTACATATTTATATACATATTATACACATAGATACGTAATAAAAACAAGGTTTCCTACCGAAGGAAGCTTCAGGAATTCTGATCCTTATGGAAGTCTACAAACTAAGCTAAAGTAAAAATCCAGAACTTTAGGTTAATGGTCTAAAAAAATATCCAGTCAAAATGTTTAGTTCAGTACATTTTCAAAATGTCAGTAGTAAAACTACAAAAGGCTACCCTACTCGGCCACATTTCCCACCACATAATGTTCTTATAATACGACTACGACTGGCAGGTCACATATTTGTGGAGCTCCTGCAGCTGTGCTTTAAAAACATTTAAAACAGTTGTTTCAACTTTTTATTTTCTAAATCTTTTTATAATTTCTGTTATCTAAAGTAGTAGTGCACCTTTTGATTGAAAAACATTTTGGTTTAGTTATTTTATTTTTAAATAAAACACTTTTTTTAGTTTTTCCTTTCTCTCCCTACACTTGTGTGCATAAACAAGTGCAGGAGAGATTTTTCTTTCCTTTATTTTTCCTTCTTTTTAAAAACACTCCTTAATTAAACTTTTAATTTTACCTTAAAGGCTTTATTTTTGTCTTCTTATTAATATTTTTTTTTCACAAAACAGTTTTAGTTTTTGATTCAAAAATCGTTTTGTTTTAAAATCCCCCATCTCTGCTGTGTGCAGAGTGGGGGAAGGGCAGGCAGGGAGCACAGGCCGTGTGCTCCTTTGTTTGCCCTCAGTTTGATTTTTGATTTTTCTTTAAAGTTTAAAACTATTTTTATTTCAAACTTTGATTTATTTTTTTTAATTTTCTTTGTACCCATGCACTATTGGCATGCAGGGGTGTGTGAATTTGTATTTATTTATTTATTAAAAAATAAATAGATACGTTTGTTTGAAAAAAAAAAAAAAAAAAACCCTTTTTCTTTTGTTTGTTTTTTATTTTGTGCCCCTGTGCTATTCGAGTGCAGGGGTGCGTGTGTGTGTGTATTTATTTTATTTTATTTCTTTATTTACAAATAAATAAATAATTTTGTTGGAAAAAAAATTGCCCCTACACTGATTACAGTGTAGGTTATTGTTTGTTGGTTTGTCTTTTTGTGTAGCCCTGCGCTGGAAACTGTTTTGCAGTGCAGGGGTGTGTCTGTCTTGTGTGTGTGTGTGTGTGTGTGTTTTGTTTGTATATTAAAATAAAAATTAAATAAATAAAACAAAACACTAAATAAAAAATAAAAAAATTAAATAAATACAATGAGCGGGCAAACACCACAGCCCCCCAAACAATGGGCAAAGGCGGCTGCGAGCAACGAAACCCCCCCATTCAAGAACATCACCAGGAGGCACGGGGTCAGGTGCCTCCTACGAGACTCCCTCTCGATCGAGGCCTTCATCAAGGCCATGGCGAAGGTGGTGGGACCAGCAGCAATTGTGGAGGCCTCCAAAATGTATGGGAAAGCGGTGTTTTTCCTAAAATCGAGGCCACCGCGATCGAGAGGGGTCAGCGTGGGGTGCATGTTTGTCCCCATTGAGCCCCTCGTGGGGCTGGGCAGCAGGGCCATCCTGTCCAATGTGCCACCTTTTATACAGGATGCCCTGCTCACGCCCCATCTGCAAGCCCTGGGGGAACTTAAAACGGCCATCCACCCCATCCCTCTGGGCTGCAAAGACCAGGCCCTCCGCCACGTCCTGTCATTCCGCCGCCAGGTGACCATCCACCTGGCGGGTCGGGAAACGGTGGAGGGCAGCCGTCGGTCCCCTATGGGGGACCAACTATGTCATCTTTTTTCCTCGCAGAAGGCGGAGCCCATTGAAGAGGCCCCGCTGAGGGGCTAAAGGGAGGGAGGAACCTGAGAGGGCAGAAGGAGCCTTTCGGGTAGATCCCCTCCCGTCACACAAAGACCTCGAAGCCTGCCCCGACTCTACCATCGAGGGGCCGGCCGCAGCGGAGGTCGC
This sequence comes from Acipenser oxyrinchus oxyrinchus, assembly GCA_030684275.1. Taxonomy (NCBI): domain Eukaryota; kingdom Metazoa; phylum Chordata; class Actinopteri; order Acipenseriformes; family Acipenseridae; genus Acipenser; species Acipenser oxyrinchus. The sequence continues at coordinate 26,871,279 of CM060258.1, forward strand.
CGAGGGGGCGCAGGAGGGGCCCTAACAGAGCAGCTGCCTTGGGCACCGCCTTCCTCCGGTAGCGACACGGGTCCGGAACCCTGTGTTGCCGAGGAGGGGGCGGCGGAAACAGCTCCCGAGGCAGAAGCGGGCTCCGCAGATAACACAGAGCCCATGCAGGCGACCCCCGCTGAGGGGCCGGAGGGGGAGGAAGAACCACCCCTCCCAGAAAAAGAGCTGCCTCGGGCTCCCGTCTCCGGTGAGGAGACGGATTCGGCTCCTGAGGCAGGCACGCCTCGCTGCGGCCCCTGAGGCAGGCACGCAGCTCGCTCGCGGCCCCGAGGCAGGCGCGGGCTCCGCTGATGCGCGGAGCCCATGCAGGAGACCCCCGCTGAGGGGCCGGAGGGGGAGGAAGAACCACCCCCCCCAGTAAAAGAGCTGCCTCAGGCTTCCCTCTCTTGAAGCGATGGGGGTTCCGGCCCTCGTGCTGCCGCGGAGGGGGATGCGGAGACATCCCCTGAGGCAGACATGGGCTCTGCGGCGCCCGCGCGTACAACGGCTGCCGGAGTGCAGAAGGGAGGGGAAGAACCGGAGAGGGCAGAAGGTGGTGCCCTCGAGGCAGATCCCCTCCCGGACGTGCAAAGGGGCCAGAAACGGTCCCGACCCACCACCCGAGGGGCGGTTTCTGTCACGGTCACCGAGGGGCGAGGAGGAGCCCCGAAGAACAACCGCCTCGGGCTTCCCTTGCCGGCGGCGACGAGGGCTCCGGCCCTTGCGCGGCCGTCGGGGAAACATCACGAGCGGAGCCGGTCGGTGACCGCCGCAGAGGGAGGGGAAGGACCCAAGAGGGTGGATCCCCTTCCTCCAAGGACCGAGGATGGGCCTGAGACCGTCCGTCTGTGCCCCCGAAATCAAGGGTGAAGACGGTACCCGCCAGGGTTCCTCCGCCGATCTCTCCCGCCCGCGTCCCTGGGGGTGGGGCGCTGGGGAGTCGGTCAAGATCAAAATCACTCGCAACACGCTCACCCACCAACGTGAGTGTGTTATGCTTCTCCATCACGAGGCGGGCGGTGGAGAACCGGAGGAGCGGGAGGAGGACTCGGAGTCTGCATGCAGCGTGGGCTCGGAGAGTCTGTCCGCCCCTTCTCCGGACATCCCTGCGGTGGAGCTCCTGGATTTCTTGGAGGCCACCATCCACCGCAGGGACAAGGTCCAGCTGGCCCTGGACAAATGGGGGGATTTCCAGAAGATCTTAAACTCTGTGAGATTCTTCCTCAGGGCCAGCCAGCCAGCAAAACCGGGCTCGGCGTGAGTCGAGGCAGTTCTTTTCTGGGAGGGTGGTTCTTCCAGCCCCTCAGCGGGGTCGCCTGCATGACCTGGGCATCCCTCCAGCTGCATAACCTGGGCTATGACCGGCAGCTCTTCTGGATCGACCTCCGGGGAATCCGTCTCCCCGAGCTGCTGGTCTTTTACCAGGTCCTGCTCAGGACCCAGAGCATGTTTTCTATCGGCCGAGACGCCATTCCAACCGAGGGCGAAGGACTCCTTCTGGAGCCCCTGCTGCACAACCCCACCTAGAGTACGCAGGTGTTGGAGTCCCCTCTGTGCGGGCGCTGATCTCGGCCAAGGTGACCAGAGTCTGGGATCTCCTGGATCGCGGCGCTCGGAGTGGCTGACTCCCGAGTCGCTGGTCGCCAGGGCGGCTCGAGCGACTGTCAGGACGGCCGGCCGAGCGATCCGGGAGTGCAAAGCAGCATTGCACCCAGACTCTGTCAGGTATCTTGAGGGAGTTCTCAGGACTGGGGAGCCACCTTCCCTCCCTACCCCCGGCTCTCTGGTCCTGCTGATCAAACCCAAGGCTGAGACCCCCTCGGCCTCCCCCCCTCGAGAACAACCTGAGCAGGATCTCGCAGTTCTCCTCGACCCCCCTCCGATCGGCGTCGATGAGGACCCTGTACGCGATGGCGCTCCACACCCTCCATTTCCCCGCCCTCGTTTCCCGCCAAGACACCGCTTGGTGGGAGCCCCTCCGACCCCAGGAGGGCAAGAGTCCCCAGTGGGAGGCTCTGTACTCCCCGCTGGTCCCCTGGGGAGCTGGGGACTTGGGATGGAGGGTCCTGCACGGAGCGCTCGCGTCAGGAGAGATCCTGCGTCACTTTACCGACTCGGACGCCGCATGCCCTTTCTGCGGTCGGTCCGAGTCGGTAAGTCACATTTATTTTTCATGCGCCAGGCTGCAGCCGTTCTTCCTGCTGCTGAAGAACCTACTGCTGCAGTTCTGGCTGCATTTCTCCCCCACCCTCCTCATTTTCGGGCACCCTGTCCGTGGCTCCAGCAAGATGAGAGACCTCCTCGTGAATCTGCTCCTGGCTCTTGCTAAACTGGCAATTTACAAGACCAGGAAGCACAAGATGATCGGGGAAGGTCTCTTTGACTGTGGGGCCATGTTCAGGGCCCTTCTCCGGTCACGGATTCAGTTAGAGCACGCCCACGTGGAGTCCGCTGGCGACATGGCCTCTTTTGTCGACCAGTCTCCCCGGTCCTGAGAACTCCCTCGAGATACCTGACAGAAAAAAGGCTTGTAACCAGGAGGTCCCCGGTTCAAATCCCACCTCAGCCACGGACTCATTGTGTGACCCTGAGCAAGTCACTTAACCTCCTTGTGCTCCGTCTTTCGGGTGAGACGTAGTTGTAAGTGACTCTGCAGCTGATGCATAGTTCACACACCCTAGTCTCTGTAAGTCGCCTTGGATAAAGGCGTCTGCTAAATAAACAAATAATAGGGGGCGTGCTCTGTACCACCTCCCCTTTGGTTTTGCATATTTAATTTACAGTCCTTTTGACCGGTTTTTCAGTTAAATTAGTTAAGGTCCATCTTTTTTAGCACCCTCAAGGGTACTAATTAGAATTTTTTTCCAGCTGTATTTGGACAGCAGGTGTAGTCGCTCAAACGGACCTTAAATAGGACTAATAATAATAATAATAATAATAAACCTGAATCTGAATTCCGCAGGGACAGTGCAAGGCTCTTGCCAGTAGAATGTTGTATTTGTCTGTATTTGTCTTTCTGAAAAAATGTGTGGAACTAATGTTTATTTTTTTCATGTTTTTTTTTTCTTGTGAAACAAAACTTATCCAATGAATTAGATTTAATTCAACTTTATACTTTGTAGTTGCTTCAGTATTTTTTTTTATAACTTGGCTTATAAAGAAACTATACTATAAAGCAGTATCATTTTTGGAGTCACCTGCAAATTAAAATAATTAAAATAAATAAATGGTGTCACGTAGAAAAGAAAAACTGAAAGAAGAGGTCTAAACCCCTTGTACTGTATGCTTATTTTGTATTTTTCTGTTTGGTCAAAGAAGCTTGCCAGGCCTACTTTCAGCAGATCTCAGTTGTTAAAAAATGATTACTTGGTACGAGCTTGTAGCAGGTAGCAGAGCGAGGTCTGTGCTGGCTCTCTGACGCATGCATGATCCTTTGGGGGCGGGGGCGGGTGCAGGGGGTCAGGAGCCCTGTGGGATCTGCCTGTCAATCATGTCAATGACACAGAGAGGTTGGGTGAGGGTGTGTCATCTCTCTTTCTCTCTGAATGGTCAAGAGGCTTGTCTTGGGGGGGTTGCTTGACCAATTAAAACAACACTTTGCTGTTCCCTCTTTTTTGCCCTTTCTAAACAACAGCGGGAACTCTGTTTGGAAACCAGGATTACAAATCATAACAGTATGTCAGTGTCTGGAATAAGAGAGCGGGGCAAGCAAGCCCGGCTGCGAAAGACAGCCGATACTTATTATTTTATTACGTACCCGAGTGGGACGTGGTCTGTTTAACTGGAGAATGCTGGGCAACCCTCTGAGTGTTAGTGAGGGATTAGCAAAGTATCTCTGAAACCCAAGCCATACCGGAAAGCGGAGGCTGAGGGAAGCTGCAAGGAGCAGCACCTTTTATTTGTAGTTTGGTTGCTGTGTTTTATTTTCACTTTTTGCTTTCGCCTTCTGGTTTTGATTTATTATTTTCAGCACCTGCGAGTACAATCGGGATTGTGAAAAGAAATATACCATTGCTGGTAATCACTGCGTGCTACACCATTTACCGTTGTCGGTATTTGGGACCACAGCATAACACCGCCATCTACTGTCCTAAATAAATCAGTGCACCCCAGAGGTGTTTCAAATAAACTTTCTGTCTCCGGTGTCCAGTGGATTCCCACACCGTCCCACAGAACTTATAGTAGAAAGTTTTACGAGGTTACTTCACTGATTAAGTCTTGTAAACATGTGGTAGCGCTTTCAAACTTGTTGCCATGGGGAAAAAAACCTTAGTTTCTAAACTGCATGTAAATCATGCCATTGTGATCTTTTCAGACCTGAGTTGACAAGATTTTGAATTCACCCATCTAAGAATTAGATGACCACAGATGGTCCTAATGGCCACCACGCGTTCATCATTGTTCTTCTTATATTTCGGTTTCAGTCACTACAGATCTGACAGACTTTGATAAAGGGATGATAGCTTGTGTTTTGTTAGCAGGTCTCGTAAGTGATGAATGTATTAGAATTTACTACAGATTTCTCAACCCTTCCCTGAAGAATTTAGAGGTCGTAACTTCCACTATGGCCAGTAATCATTTATCATTGTAAACCACCAGATTGCAATTTAGGCCCCATGGGTTGATGTTGGGCAACCATAGGATGGCAGCTGTCAGTACGAATTTAACTTAAATACAGCAGTAGGAAATGCAATAACAAAAAAAAATGTTGATGTTTATAGCTTTAAGCAATGGACAGCAGTAAGGAGTGTATGTTAGAGAGTAGAAGATGCAAACACAGCAAGTGCAGTGTTTTAGAACTGAAATCAATTACTGATTGATGTGCCTACAATATGTTCAGCTAACACTTTATTATAAATTTATGCATAATGAGGTCAAGTTCTGAATAAATGACAAGGATTAAGATTTAAACAATAAAGCCACTAGCACTGCAATGTGATTACAATATACTGTGTAAAATTAGACTTAATTACAGTAGATTTAATTGCCTGTTTGTGAGCTCGACTGATTATATACTAACAAGGTTCTTTCTGAGCCTGCTACATTACAGTGTGTGTGTGTGTGTGTGTGTGTGTGTGTGTGTATATATATATATATATGTGTGTGTGTGGGGGGGGGGGGTATTATCAATGCCGTTGCTAGGCTACCATGAATGTATAATGTTAATAGACTGGTTTGACCCTAGGGCCCCTTTTCTGTCGTGGTGGGGTCACCCACAGAGACATGAGAAACATCAGGCTTGGGATAGACATAGAACTTCCCTCGGCACCATGTAGAGGAAAAGAGGAGATGGTGGCAAAAGCCCAACTTCGTCCAGGAGAGACTAAGAAAAAAGCACGCAGCAACCTGCCCTTGCTTCATCCCGGGGGAGACTCAATCCATGCAGAGAATGGAAACAACAGAAAGGGAGTAACTTCACAGTGGACAAGCATGCTTTATCCAGGGAAGGATGAATATGGGGCCTGATGGTTAATGGACAGAAATAAAGTAGGACTGAGAAAAGGGAAACAGAACAAACACAAAAAACAGGCCCCCTGTTTGTGGGGAGACACAAACAAAGGTTGAGCAGCCGGAGGTATAAGCAACAGTATGGGGTACAAATCAGTTACATAACTGTTACATTAGAGATGACTAAGCAGAGACAGTATGGGGTGCAAATCAGTTACATAACGGATACATTAGAGAGGAATAAGCAGAGACAGTATGGGGTACAAATCAGTTACATAACTGATACATTAGAGAGGAATAAGCAGAGACAGTATGGGGTACAAATCAGTTAAATAACTGATACATTAGAGAGGAATAAGCAGAGACAGTATGGGGTGCAAATCAGTTACATAACTGATACATTAGAGAGGAATAAGCAGAGACAGTATGGGGTACAAATCAGTTACATAACTGATACATTAGAGAGGAATAAGCAGAGACAGTATGGGGTACAAATCAGTTACATAACTGATACATTAGAGAGGACTAAGCAGAGTCAGTATGGGGTACACGTGAGTTACATAACTGATACATTAGAGAGGAATAACACATTGCATTGATATTAAGTGGAGTGTGATAATAACTGACGTGATATTATCAGGAGCTTGTTTCCATTGACTCCCATTATATTCTGCCTGGGACCTTTCAATGTGTTGATAATATGGAGAGTGTGACATTAAGAGGGTTTCACTGTATTATTATTATTATTATTATTATTATTATTATTATTATTATTATTATTATTATTATTATTATTATTATTAATAATAATAATAATAAATGTAGACTAAGGTACATTTTACAGTGAAACCTTAAAAGCATTTCAGTCAAAATGTCTCGTTCACTATGAACAGTTTCAAATACTATCTGTTTGTTTTTGATTAAAATTAGGTTTTAAAAAGTTTACGAACAACTGACTTTCTGACAGATAACGCGTCTGATCTTTTTGCCATGAAACAGAGCTTGTGCATTGATATACTGATCTACTTAATTGGTTATGGTGAAAACAATAATAATCGTACAGTGATACAAACAGATGTTTGTACCAGTCATAAAACCGTTCTCAAGAAGGGACTGAACTGATTCTGGGTCGTTTAAGACAAACTGTAAATTCTTGCACTGATGAGAGCTGCAGGGAAGATGTCAAGGATGAAAATAATCCACAAAGCATTGAACTGGGTAAGACTGATGCATGGTTGAGCGACAGCACTTGCAGTAATTTTTTGGGATAGCAGATGGCATATTTGAAATGATTGCATTTCTACTTTCGCCCAGAATATTTGACGGGCATGTCTTGAATGTCTGCTAAATACTTGCAAGCTGGTAACTGCATGTTGGAGGGAACTGGGATCTGGATGATGAGTGCTAGCCTTTAATTACGGATGAGATGAATTGTGAGTACAATACTGTTCAATTTAAACAGTTGTGGAGGCAAATGTCTTTAGCACATTAACACATCTAATTCATTTAGGGATGTTTAGGTGGAAATCTGTTTTCCAGGATAACCAAGAGTCATTAAATTTGAATCTGTTTTGGTACAGTCTTGAATACGGAAACACCTGCCAACTTAGCACATTCTATTAAGGTCTATTTGCATAACAAATTAATTAGTTGTGTGTGGCACTCACAATTAGTCTTGCTTACCCAGATTTAACTGTAGCTTTATGTGGACTGAAACTTTGCTGTCAATTATGCCAGAGACTGCAGTAATACCTTGTTTCAATGGCATTTATTTACATTTGGCTATATGGCGGCTTGCGACAAAATCTGATAAGGCCCTGTAAAAGAGTGTGTTGATTTGACCCAGGGAGGAGGAAGTTTGTGCTCCCACAGCTACACAAAAATTGTGTTTAGAAAATGTTAACTGACTGGACTGACTTGTGTGCTGGTGAAATTAATATTATTGTACACATTTAATAATGAAAAACTTTGAATATACTTCCAAAAGTCATTCGTCTCAGTTTTTCTGCTTCTCAGGTGTCATCATCAGAGTATTATTTTGTGGGCTGCTACTCTCTTCCTACAGGTATTACTAATGCAAGTCTTTAAAATATTGTAAGATCAAATGTTTATTACCAAATATTCATACTTTTGTGCAAAACATTTACAATGCCAACAAACATGGTACTGTGCATGAAAACTACATTGATAATAAAAGTCAAAAAGTACTTGTTTTCAAAATATAAACATTTCATCTCTATAAAAAGTGCATTATAAACAAAAGAAGACTACCTTCACAGAACCAAAACAGCAAACCAAGATAACCTTTACCTTGTTGTAATAACTGATATTTAAAAAATAATTCACCACTTCAGTTGAGGTTTTATTCATTCAGAAAAAGGGACACTGTCTAGAAAAGAAAGTACCTGGTACAACCAACCGGAGAAGAGGCTACCCAATAATCTTGTACCTTCACATGTTTCAAAGTTAAGAAAGTAATAACATTTCTGAACAATTATAAGGGGGCAATGGAAAGGGTGCTGAACATACACCAGCCCTACCCAGCTGTCAACTTTTTACATAGTGATCCTTGAATCAAAACCATCAGTTTAATCTTTTTATATTACCAGCATACCCTCAACCTTAATGCACCACAAGATTTTCTTTACAATGTTCTGTCATAAAGTCTTAAGCTTTTCAAAGTTTCTTTACATTCATTCAGTTCATGTAAGAGAGATGAGAATGAATGATTGCTAGTGAACATCAGCTGAAGTGTTAAGGGTTGTTGTGCCTGGTGGCATGATTTGGGGATGATAAACGACATGTTAAGATGTGGGAATAGGTGGAGTCTGACCCTTAGCTGTAGATATATAGCTGCACATTTGTTAATCATACTGGGCATTAGGAGTAAAAGTAGGTTGATCTGGTCCCTGAGTGGCTCACCTGGGAAAAGCACAGCCGTGTGCTATGCAGGATGAGTCATGCAGCGCAGGTTTTTGTCCTGGCTGTGCAGAGTCACTGGTCTTCGCTGGGGATTCCGAAGGGAGCATCACATTGGCTCTGGCGCTTCCGTGGCTTAAGGAGGCAACACCGGCAGGGACTGCTTTTCCTCATCGCACTACAGCGAACCCTGCTGGCCAGGCGCCCAGTGAGCTCAGAGCGGACACCTGCAGGGCTGGCCTTTGTCCTCCAGAGGCCAATAGCTCGCTGACATCCGCTCTCGTGTTCCTAGGTGTAAAAGAGGAAGCTGGCTTGGTCGTGGAATCGGAGGACGCCCACTGAACCTTGGGATCTCCTGAGCTGTGTGGGGAATTACTGCAGTGAGGTGAAAAAAATAAAACGTTCCAAATTGGGGAGAAAATCAGGTCTAAAATAACTGCACACTAAAAAAAGGAGACACTAGATTGCTGCCTGCAAAGGATTGAGCTAGGGTAAACATGCTCATCATAGCTTGATTATGTTTCATTTGAGCTGTGTCATTTCTCCTGGCCTCCATCTTAAGCCTGTGCCTTTTCTCTTCAGATTCCATCACCCTCTTTGCCCTTTCTTTGTCTTTATGGAAAAACTATTTTTGCTCTTTTTTGATTTTCAACAAAACATATCTGTCATTAGATACATAGCTTTTGCTTGAGACACACTGTGTTCATCGCTTTGGTTCACACTGATATTGCGAAAACCATGATAAATCAAAAAAGAAATATTAGCATACATTTTCCTTTTTTTCTACTTTTATAGACAGACTAATATTATCTTTTCTATGTAGGTATGTTGTATTCAAAAAGAATTCATTTGTCATAAATCAACTGGACAATACATTTGCCAACATTTACTCGAGAGCGTCCACATGAAAAATTAAAAAAGCAATGCCTTTGTTTATTTACCTATCAATAAAAAAAAAATTCCAAACTATTGAGAATATGCTGAAAAATATTTCTGCAATATGGACAACAGGATTCAGCAAAGGTAAAGTAATGTTTCTGCAGGGGATTCTGTAACACTCTGAACACCTTCACCATTGATCCCTTATGCGTGTTGGTCTCCTTCAAGCTTATTAACTCAGGGCAGTAAAGACTTCTCAGCCTGCTGTACTCTGCAACTGCAGATGGAAGTGCTTTAATGTAGATGGGGTCAAAGTTTATAAGGTGGACGCCACTTAAGGAAGTAACTCTATAAAGTGCCACAAAACTTTGGCCACAGGAGAAAATGGAGTTACCAAGGTCCATCATCACTGTTTTGAATGTCATGCCCTAGCATTTATGAATGGTGATTGCGTGAGCACTGATGACTAGAAACTGCTCTCGAACAATGTAGGCCCTGTTCATGACTTCAAACGTTGACCTTGAGCGTTCAAAGTATGTGTGTGTCCATTGTTAAATGGATGGATATGGTTTTCACCATCATGGGTTTTCTAGATAATACAAAACTGCTTGAAGTTTCCTTATAGTACCATTGATGAGACCAGTGCCAGTGTGAATATTTTTCCACAAGCTTACAGCCTATTTTCACTCGTATGCTAGTTTGCAGTCCAGCTGTACGACTGCAGTCAGCCTTATAAGCTTTCAATTTTTTCAACACATTTTCCTGCAGGGAAGGAAGGCAGTCTTCAGTATCCATTGCCACAAGATGAATGTCCTCCCCATGCATACTGTCAAGCACATCTTTCTGTATCTGGTTACAGGTGTCTACTGTAGGCATGAGACAGGTTGAACTTTCATCTTTGTCATCTAAATGTTTCATGTGTTGGATAATTTATTTTTTGCAGCTGTAAATATCTCCTCCCTTGATTGGTATCAGTCGTTTACTCAACAAAATGTGATCAGTTTGGTTGGTGGCTCCGAATCTGGTACGGTTAAGCAGATTGGCATAAACCCGGTCCTGCTTCTGGCGCACCAGATGCTTTTATCCAAAGCGACTTATAGAGATTAGGGTGGGTGAACAATGCATCCACAACTGCTGCTGCAGAGTCACTTACAATAGGACCTGGGTTTTACGTCTCATCCGAAGGACGGCGCACAAGGAGGTTAAGAGACTTGCTCATCAGGAACACACACAGTGAGTTAGTGGCTGAGCCGGGATTTGAACCGGGCTCCTGCTATAAAGCCTCTTTCTTTCGGCACTGTCCCACAATGTTACAGTATGTTTAACAAAATGTTGTATAACATGACATTGTAATATCAGATGGGAATGCAGCAAAGTAAAAATGTATAAGGACATTTTTACCTTACTTTGGTGACTTATTTCTCTTATTGTATGACAGGTATTGACTTTTTCCAACATTTCACCGAAGAGTGTTGGGAACTACAAATTAAAAGTGAAATGGTGCTTTTGGCTGATTTACTTTTGCTGTGCCAATACACTGAAAACACGTAAACTATCCTTGCTGTATAGAGAGTCTGGCAGTTCTCGCACTTCGCTGATAACTTGGCGCAAGGATCTACCGTTCCTCTCAATACTGTCAAAATGATTGCCTTTTCTCTAAATCTTTAAAATGATTACAATAGAGTCATCACATGGCTGACTAAATGTTCCACTTCCCAATTCCTAGTGCTACCATAGGAATGCAAAACATCAACTTGGAACTACACCTACAACAAAAGGAACATGAATTGTTACAATGCTGGTAATACACAATGGTCCACTTTGATGTGCTTATCTGTTGATATCTACTGTACTTCTATCTACAAAGTAAATGCTGTGTGTGTTTGAAGGTGTATGTCAGCCACTCTCACACAGTAAAAATGTATAACTATTTGTACTTACTGTACGACTGGCCCAATCGTCGAATTTGTGTGCAAAACAGAACTTTGCGAAGCGTGTATTAATACCATATAAGAATCAGTGATCAATTGTAATGTAATCCAATGGACAGATTGATGATAGACTGAATGAAGCAAGTATGTTCTTAAAACAACAGTTGGTGTTTACATAACATCTAACAAAACAAAACATAACAACAGTCAGGTTATGTCTAGTAAAATGGCATTTTCAAGCAAAGCTGGAGAAGTGACTTGATAAGCGATGTGAAATGCAGAAGCAATTAGCTGTTCTAACACGTTACTGATAATAACATGCACACATTACGGAAATAGCAAAATTATTCAACCTATTTTGAGGCACTGTATTGCCGTTTGGATAGGGTAAATGTAAATAGTAGCCTAGCCTGTTGAAAGGGTTAAGATGTGAATCTGTGCAGCGTAGCAGTTATGTAGTTTGACTGAAATTATGACTAGTTAGGGTTCTGATTTTCTGCATTTTTGCACATTTTTCACATTGTATTTGGTCAGATTTTTTGTGGGTTGTAGTAGTATGTATAGGGAGTCTGAGAGAAAAAATGACACCATAGTTTGGTGCTTCTTTCATTTGTTTGGTGTGCAAGGTAATCAAACATGCAATCTTCAGGTGTGAAAAAGTTATTGCCCCCCCTAGTTAACTCAAACCAATTAAAGGGATAATTAGGGTCAGCTGTTTGAGTACTTTGGTTAACAACCAGGCCTGATTTGGGCCAGCCCTGCCCAATATAAATCTGACTAACTTTGGCCCTTACCATCAGAGTGAAGTTGTCAGCACACAGGTTCTAGTGGCACGTCAAGCCACGAACAAAAGAAATTCCTGAAGACCTCTGGAAAAAAAAGTTTTTGATGCCTATCAGTCTGGAAAGGGTTACAAAGCCATTTCTAAGGCTCTGGGGCTCCACTGAACCACAGTCAGAGCCATATTGTCCAAATGGAGAAAGTTTGGGACAGTAGTGAATCTTCCCAGGAGTGGCCGTCCTGCCAAAATCTCTCCAAGAGCAAGGCGTAAAATCGTCCAGGAAGTCACAAAGAACCCTAGAACAACATCCAGGGATCTGCAGGCCTCTTTTGCCTCGGCTAAGGTCAGTGTTCATGACTTCACCATCAGAAAGACACTGGGCAAAAATGGGATTCATGGCAGAGTAGCAAGGCGGAAACCATTGTTCACGAAGAAGAAGATGAATGCTCGTCTCAAGTTTGCCAAAAAGCACCTGGATGATCCTCAAGAAGTTCTGGAACAATGTTCTATGGACAGATGAGTCAAAAGTTGAACTTTTTGGCTGACATGGGCCCCGTTATATCTGGCGAAAACCAAACACTGCATTCCACAGTAAGAACCTCATACCAGCGGTCAAGCATGGTGGTAAAGATGGTCCTAATTATAACAAGTCAAAAATAAATGCCTCTTCCACTGTAAAACAGACTTGTCAGAATGTAGAAAAAGATACTACGATATAAAACGTTGTACTAAGTCAAAGTTAGCTTGCATAAGTAGAGAGAGAATGGCTACAGGTGGAGGACCATCAACATCACAGCATTTAACAGCAGAAGAAGAATGCGCTGCTGTCAAATTGAAGAAGGGAACTATGAAAAAGACCTAGGAGTTTATGTTGACACAGAAATGTCTTCATCTAGACAATGTGGGGAAGCTATAAAAAAGGCCAACAAGATATATTGTGAGATCAAGATATATTGTGAGAAGTGTTGAATTTAAATCAAGGGAAGTAATGTTAAAACTTTACAATGCATTAGTAAGACCTCACCTAGAATATTGTGTTCAGTTCTGGTCACCTAGTTACTTAAAGGATATTGCTGCTCTAGGAGGATGGAGGATGCAAAGGCTGCCCTTCGAATTGGTGATATCATGGTGTGGCGGAGTGTCCTGCCCCTATTTATTATTATTTGTATTTGTTTGCGTGCGGATAAAAGCGCCCGCGTCTTTTGTTATTGTTTTTATATTTATATTTAAAAACCTCGTGAGGATGCATGACTGATCAGCTACTGATTATTTAACTAGCTGACAGTCATGCATCCTTACCAAACGATGCAGACTGTGGCCGAGGGAAATAAGATAATTAACAACTAGTTAACCCCTCAGCCAGAGTATAAGAACCGGCAGCTGTCCGGGTTTGAGTGTTGAGTGTACAGAGGAGAGTGCGGGGAGAGGCGAGACCGAGGCGAGGAAACATAACGACATTTAAAACGACTGCTAAACAGTCTTTGTTTATTCGTTTGGCCCTTGTGCCTTTTGTTTTGTGTTTTGTTCATTGTTTAAATCTTTTGTTTTTGTTTATTTGATTAATTAAATACGCTGAATGCAGTAGCATTCAGCTTCACCCTCCATCCATTGTTTTGGTTTCTGTACTTCCTGGTCCGTGACGTCATCACACATCACCACTGCAAGCCAGACTGTCACATATGGTGTCCTGCGTGGGACAAACAACGCCTCCAGGAGCGGACCAGGAAAAGGACATTTTTGTTTGTTTTTCAAAAGTGTTTTTGTGATTTGAAAGGAAAAAAAAAAAAATGGGGAAAAGTAGCCGGAGAAGAAAGCAGCAGCAGCAGCAGCAACAACAACAGCAGCAGGAGGCGCAGCAACAGCAGCGGGTCCTTACCACGCTGGACGTCTGCCTCACAACAGGAAGGAGCCTGAGCATCCAGCAAGGGTGAGAGAGGACCCGCATCCTCCGAGGCGGAAGAATCCTGTCTCCTCTGAGTGGATCTGGGACTGGCTGGCGGAGCCTGAGAGGGATATAATGGTCGCCCTCCCTGCTGTGATCAACCTCCTGTGGGCGAGAGATGGGGAGTGCTGGGAGGCCTGGGAGCAGAAACCCCACCCAGCATCCCTCCCAGACATCGCAGCCATGGTGCTCAACTACCTGGCTGCAGATATGGGAGGGGCCCCGCTGCTATTTCCAGCGCCAGAGGGAGAGGAGCCATCACTGCCGTCTCCAGTGCCAGAGGGAGAGGAGCCATCGCTGCCATCTCCAACGCCAGAGGGAGAGGAGTCATCGCTGCCTTCTCCAGCGCCAGAGGGAGAGGAGTCATCGCTGCCTTCTCCAGCGCCAGAGGGAGAGGAGTCATCGCTGCCTTCTCCAGCGCCAGAGGGAGAGGAGTCATCGCTGCCTTCTCCAGCGCCAGAGGGAGAGGAGTCATCGCTGCCTTCTCCAGCCCAGAGGGAGAGGAGTCATCGCTGCCTTCTCCAGCGCCAGAGGAGAGGAGTCATCGCTTCTCCAGCCCAGAGGGAGAGGAGTCATCGCTGCCTTCTCCAGCCAGAGGAGAGGAGCCAGTGCTGCCTTCTCCAGCGCCAGAGGGAGAGGAGCCATTGCTGCCGTCTCCAACGCCAAAGGGAGAGGAGCCATTGCTGTCGTCTCCAGCGCCAGAGGGAGAGGAGCCAGTGCTGCCTTCTCCAGCGCCAGAGGGAGAGGAGTCGTCGCTGCCTTCTCCAGCGCCAGAGGGAGAGGAGCCGTTGCTGCCGTCTCCAACGCCAGAGGGTGAGGAGCCCTCGCCACTGTCTCCAGCAGTAGGAGCAGAGCAGCAGGAGCTGTCTCTGTCTCCACCACCACCAGGAGCAGAGCAGCAGGAGCTGCCTCTGTCTCCACCACCACCAGGAGCAGAGCAGCAGGAGCTGCCTCTGTTTCCACCACCGCCAGGAGCAGAGCAGCAGGAGCTGCCTCTGTCTCCACCACCGCCAGGAGCAGAGCAGCAGGAGCTGCCTCTGTCTCCACCACCACCAGGAGCAGAGCAGCAGGAGCTGCCTCTGTCTCCACCACCACCAGGAGCAGAGCAGCAGGAGCTGCTTCTGTCTCCACCACCACCAGGAGCAGAGCAGCAGGAGCTGCCTCTGTTTCCACCACCACCAGGAGCAGAGCAGCAGGAGCTGCCTCTGTCTCCACCACTGCCAGGAGCAGAGCAGCAGGAGCTGCCTCTGTCTCCACCACCACCAGGAGCAGAGCAGCAGGAGCTGCCTCTGTTTCCACCACCGCCAGGAGCAGAGCAGCAGGAGCTGCCTCTGTCTCCACCACTGCCAGGAGCAGAGCAGCAGGAGCTGCCTCTGTCTCCACCACTGCCAGGAGCAGTGCAGCAGGAGCTGCCTCTGTTTCCACCACCGCCAGGAGCAGAGCAGCAGGAGCTGCCTCTGTCTCCACCACCGCCAGGAGCAGAGCAGCAGGAGCTGCCTCTGTCTCCACCACCGCCAGGAGCAGAGCAGCAGGAGCTGCCTCTGTCTCCACCACCACCAGGAGCAGAGCAGCAGGAGCTGCTTCTGTCTCCACCACCACCAGGAGCAGAGCAGCAAGAGCTGTCTCTGCCTCCGCCACCTCCACCAGCAGAGGGTGAATGCCTGCTGGTTCTGCCTCAACCGCCGTGGGAGGACTGCTTACCGCTCCCAGCTCCACCAGCAGAGGGTGAATTCCTGCTGGTTCCGCCTCAACCGCTGTGGGAGGATTGCTTGACTCTCCCACCTCCACCAGCAGAGGGTGAATGCCTGCTGCTTCTGTCTCAAGCACCGTGGGAGGACTGCTTACCGCTCCCAGCTCCACCAGCAGAGGGTGAATTCCTGCTGGTTCCGCCTCAACCGCCGTGGGAGGACTGCTTGCCGCTCCCAGCTCCACCAGCAGAGGGTGAATACCTGCTGGTTCCACATCCACCGTCATGGGAAGGACTGCTCCTGCCCTGCCTCGCTTCGCCCAAGGATGCCTGCCTCGCTTCGCCCAAGGATGCCTGCCTCGCTTTGCCCAAGGATGCCTGCCTCGCTTCGCCCAAGAAGGCCTGTCTCGCATCGCCTGGGGCTGCCTGTTGCTCCGCATCGCCTGGGGCTGCCTGTTGCTCCGCATCGCCTGGAGAGCCACCAGTTACGGGGAACAAGGGAGAAGTGGAGCTCCCGCTGCCGCCTCTATGGCTAGGGGCTCCCCTCCCGAGTTCGCCTCCGGAGGGTCCGCTACTGCTGCTGCTGCCGTTGCCTCCCGAGGGTCCGCTGCTGCTGCTGCCGTCGCCTCCCGAGGGTCCGCTGCTGCTGCTGCCGTCGCCTCCCGAGGGTCCGCTGCTGCTGCTGCCGTCGCCTCCCGAGGGTCCGCTGCTGCTGCCGTCGCCTCCCGAGGGTCCTGTTTTGCCTGGGGTCGCTACCAGTCCTGCCATGCGGCAGGAAATACTGTGGCTGGAGCCCCATGAAGGGGAGCTGCCGACCACAGAAAAGGGGGGGAGGTCAGGAGACCAGCTCCCCCAGCCGCACTTTCGCGGCAGGAAATACTATGGCTGGAACCCCATGAAGGGCAGCTGCCGGCCACGAAGAAGTGGGGGAAGGTCAGAAGACCAGCTTCCCCAGCCGCACTTTCGCTGCAGGAAATACTGTGGCTGGAGCCCCATGAAGGGCAGCTGCCAGCCATGAAGAAGGGGGAGGTCAGGAGACCAGCTCCCCGCAGCAATTTCGCTGCAGGAGAGAGGTGGCGGAGCCCCACGGAGGGAGCTGCCGGCCATGAAGAAGGGGGCAGGTCTGGAGACCACCCCCAGAATTTTGCTGGCCAGAGGAGCCGGCCTGTGCATGGTCCACTGGGGCGCTACAGTTGTTGGGGTGGGAGGAGGACATCCCACCGTGGCCGCCACCTTTGGCCCGTTGCTGCCCCTGTTCCTGCGCCGGGACTGCTAGCGGGACTTTAGGGAATAAGGGGGAGGTGGCGAAAAGGCCATGTGTGCTGCGTACAAGGGGGCATGTGTGGCGGAGTGTCCCGCCCCTATTTATTATTATTTGTATTTGTTTTGCGCGGATAAAAGCACCGCGTCTTTTGTTATTGTTTTTATATTTATATTTAAAAACCTCGTGAGGATGCATGACTGATCAGCTACTGATTATTTAACTAGCTGAAAGTCATGCATCCTTACCAAACGTGCAGACTGTGGCCGAGGGTAATAAGATAATTAACAACTAGTTAACCCCTCGGCCAGAGTATAAGAACCGCAGCTGTCGGGTTTGAGTGTTGAGTGTACAGAGGAGAGTACGGGGAGAGCGAGACCGAGAGCGAGGAAACATAACGACATTTAAAAACGACTGCTAAACAGTCTTTGTTTATTCGTTTGGCCCTTGTGCCTTTTGTTTTGTGTTTTGTTCATTGTTTAAATCTTTTGTTTTTGTTTATTTGATTAATTAAATACGCTGAATGCAGTAGCATTCAGCTTCACCCGCCCATCCATTGTTTTGGTTTCTGTACTTCCTGGTCCGTGACGTCATCACACATCACCACTGCAAGCCAGCCTGTCACACATGGGGATATCATGGGGCAAGTTCAGCATGGACGAGGGGGTCTTGGTCTCAGTTCAGCTCCTCCTACATGGCACAAGGCAGCCCCAGCTCAACGGAGGAAGATGGTAGTCAACGAGGTGCAAAAGCAGGAGGAGAGGATGAGGTGCATAAAGGCCATTTCCCAGGCGAAGCAGGGAGAATGGATGAGATGGGAGAGTGTGGAACAACGCAAGATTGGCTGGCAAGACCTATGGTCAATGGAACAGAGCAGGATCAGTTTCCTCATCAGGTCAACATATGATGTTCTCCCATCACCACAGTACCTAAACCTCTGGGTAGGAGAGGATCACTCATGTCCTTTGTGTTCATCACCTGCAACATTAAGGCACATTTTGACAGGATGTAAGGTGGCTCTTGGCCAAGGACGGTTTACTTGGCGCCATGACCAGGTGCTGCGATGTTTGGCCTTAGCATTGGGAGACAAGCGTAACATGACCAATAAGTTGCCACCTGTTCCATCAAAACATTACACACAAAAGACAACATACCTCCATCCAGGAGAGCAACCACCAAGAAAAAGTGTTGAAACCAATCCACGCCCAGGACAACTGGAAGCTGCTAGAGACTGGAAAATACTGGCAGATGTTGGTCAACGGTTTATTTTTCCACCTGAGATTGCCACCACTAACCTTCGACCAGATATTGTCTTGTGGTCTGGATCAGCACGCCTTGTTCACCTGGTAGAGTTAACAGTTCCATGGGAGGATGCTGTAGAGGAGGCGTATGAGAGGAAGAAATTGCGGTATGCTCAACTAGCCTCTGAAGCGGAACAGCGAGGATGGAGAGTCCGTGTTTACCCAGTGGAGGTGGGTTGTCGAGGATTTGTGGCACACTCTACAACCCGGTTTCTCAAAGACGTCGGATTCAGTGGCCAAGAGTTGCGTCGCACAGTGAAGAACTTATCTGAAGCAGCAGAGAGGAGCAGCAACTGGCTGTGGTTGAGACGGAAAGACTCTGGCTGGAGATCTCAAGCACAATAGAAAGAAAGAAACGCTGATGTACAGGTAAGTAAGCTGGGCTGAGTTGAGTGGGTGACGCCAAAATCACCGTCGAGCCCTCTTGAGGTGTCGTGGGCTAGTCGACGAAACACCGAGTATGGAAGGTGCCTACTTGAAGACCCCGGTGATGTACTCTACTTAGCTCAATCCAGACAGTTGTCATGCTGATGCGCTGGGGAGACCGCACTGTGGTTGATCCCCGGAGCCAGCATCGCAGCCGTTGTGTGTGCTGATGCGCTAGGGAGGCAATAAGCTGATCCCTGGAGCCAGCCTTACACTTCAGCCATCAACACCTGACAGAAGGATATCTACATCATCATATGGAAGGAAGCGCAAATGGATGGAGACACCTGTGGATCACATTAGTTTACTGTAAAGCTACGTCTTAGTTGGTGCTTATCTTGGCGAGAGCCGAGTTCAAATCAGCATGAAGTTTTAACATCTACTCTCGTGTAATGGAAATCTAGAAAGAGTGCAAAGAAGAGCAACCAGAATTATCCTGGGTTTAAAAGGCATGTCATATGCAGACAGGCTAAAAGAATTGAATTTATTCAGTCTTGAACAAAGAAGACTATGCGGCGATCTGATTCAAACATTCAAAATCCTAAAAGGTATAAACAATGTCGACCCAGGGGACTTTTTTGACCTGAAAAAAGAAACAAGGACCAGGGGTCACAGATGGAGATTAGATAAAGGGGCATTCAGAACAGAAAATAGGAGGCACTTTTTTCACAGAGAATTGTGAGGGTCTGGAACCAACTCCACAGTAATTTTGTTGAAACTGACACCCTGGGATCCTTTAAGAAGCTGCTTGATGAGATTCTGGGATCAATAAGCTACTAACAACCAAACGAACAAGATGGGCTGAATGGCCTCCTCTCGTTTGTAAACTTTCTTATGTTCTTATGTTCTTATGATAGTGGTGCATACATTTCTGCCACTTGTATCAGTCAGCCTCCTGTTGAATAAGATAGTGGTGCATACATTTCTGCCACTTGTATCAGTCAGCCTCCTGTTGAATAATGACATTTAAAACCTGTTTTCACTAATGTCTAACAAAAATCCATGAGTAGTAGTTATGTTGTGTAGTACACAACATGCTTCACATATGTCTGCAACCTTCTTCAGACTGTATTGCAGTGCACCACCACTCCGATCCAAACACCTAAAATGCATTTTAAGCATGTCAAATGTGCTTTCAATTATGCTGCAAGTTCTTCTGTGTACCTCATTATATAAATTTTCACCTGCTGTTTGTGGATTAAGAACTGGTGTCATAAGCCATCTTCTCAGACCCTATCCATTGTTATCTATCAGTAAACTATGATATGTGTCATCTCTTTCAAAGTACCGTGCAATGGATGACTGAGAAAGGATAAAAGAGTCATGGCTGGATCCTGGGTAATTTTCAAAACACATTAGTTATTATATTTTTAGCATCACATAGTACCTGGACATTTAAAGAATAAAAGTCTTTCGATTAATGTAAACTGCTTAATTTTCAGAAGGTGTGCGTATTTGGACATGAGTACACTCTATTGCACCCAATACCTGTGGAAAACCAGCAATATTAAACAAATCTCTCTGTGTTTGCTATTTCTGGTATCTGGTTTCAGGGAAAATTATATAATCACTGGCCACTTTTAATAATGCACCATTCACTTCATGTAAACATCTTGAAACATCTTGACTGACTCATGTCTGCGATGTCTGCAGTTGGTGTCTGGAATGTACCTGTTGCTCAAAAAACTAATTATACAGCAACAGGCAAAACAGTAGAAACACATGACTTGGGTTCTAAATCTAAACAGAGTTTACTTCATAAATCAGCTACTGCTTGCTTATTAATTTGAAATCGGCAAATACACTGACTATTAGTAAGTGCGAGAAAACTGATCCTTTACTTGTAAACCCTCTCAAAGGCTATCTCCGGCTTCTTATCTTTTGCCATTGTTCTATGTCAAGATCCAACAAATTTTACTTTTACCTGCTTTTTATATGAGAGATGTGTCACATTGCATTAATAAGACAGACCTGTGGCCATGTCTTAATTGCACTCATTAACAGCCCACAGATGAGAGGGGGAAATAGCTTTTGTCAAATGATACCTCAAACCACCCATCTTGCTTCATTAAACTGTGGGCAAACACTACCAGGCACACAGCTCTTGCCCATGTGCAAACCCCTCAGGGGAAAATCAGATGCCTCAGGTGAACGTGGCCAAGTGCTGGCAGCCCATGTTAATGTATTTTCCCGGTAGTAGCACGTGTTGCACTGCACTTGCACACCTTTGCGCAGCGGGACAAAAATCGGGCTTTGAACGTGTGGTTTGCAGTGCTCAGGTGTACAGGTGATGCAGATGCTCCAACAATGGCAGACCCAAAGGTGATGGTTCAAAACAGTTCTATATGTTCTTTCTTTCTCAGTTTGTGACCGCTAAATAATAATGCTGGCTCTACACAACAATGTGTATTGCCAGCATTTAAACCATGGGGATCAGTCCTGAAATAATAATACTTTGGGTTCATGTTTTTCTTATCTTTACAATGTGCCTTATAATGTGAAGTGGGCATTGTATGCATTGGTTTCCTTTGTATGATGTCTTTTCAATGCAATCATGTATAAATTCTGTTATATGAACAAATACAGACACACAACACAGACACAGAGATTGTTGACTAGGATTCATTTGCTCTGTCACATGGACCCAATATCTTTTATAAAAATAAAATAAAAGGGACTTGTATTGATTTAGGTCAGACATTTACATAGAAACAGTTATGTGCCTAAAGGGGCCATGTACCTATCTAGCTCCACAGACCAGCAGTGTGGAGTAGTAGTTAGGGCTCTGGACTCTTGACCAGAGGGTCGTGGGTTCAATCCCAGGTGGGGGACACTGCTGCTGTACCCTTGAGAAAGGTACTTTACCTAGATTGCTCCAGTAAAAACCCAACTGTATAAATGGGTAATTGTATGTAATGTGATATATGTATAATGTATAATGTGATATCTTGTAACAATTGTAAGTCGCCCTGGATAAGGGCATCTGCTAAGAAATAAATAATAGGTACCTGAATTAAGCTTACAGTTTTCCAATAGGTATATTCAACCAAGCCCAATTAACCACATAACAGGACTTATGTTCTGTCCTTTCCTAAGTATCAAGGCAAGACAAGGACAATTTGGTGGGGGTTCCCAGGGTTAAGTGACCCAAGTGCCATATTCAAACCAAAATGTGTTTATTTTCTTCCCCTTTCGTTTCTTTCCAGAGATGGACAGGCAGGAACCAGGTTTAACTCCTTGGCAACTAATTTAAAGAAACAGACTTCATACTAGTACAATATTAAAATGCTGTGCTGAACGTTTTAATATCCGTTATCTGTGTTTTTAATCAGTTGCCCCAGAGCAACTGCTACTTACAATTTTTATATTGAATATCAATGTTCTATATGTAGTGTAACAGAGCAAGGGCTCTGCTTGTAAACAGTTTTAATAATGTTTGTATTTGGTGGTTGGCAGGGATGGGGTTAATTCCTCTCTCTGCTAAAAACATGTGAGAATGTGGCTGTTCCCAAACAAGGTAATTGGTGTTAATTGGGAACAGCCACAGACTATAAAAAGAGAGCTTCCAGCAACATTAAGAGGAGATCACCAGGGAGCTGGTATAGGAGAGTTTGGCTACGAAAGAAACGAAACGAAACGAAAGAGAGAGAGAGAGAGAGAGAGAGAGAGAGAGAGAGAGAGAGAGAGAGAGAGAGAGAGAGAGAGAGAGAGAGAGAGAGAGAGAGAGAGAGAGAGAGAGAGAGAGGGGTAACCTGTTTGTGAAGGTTTTTGTTGACAGGTAAACGGCTTAGCTGTCCTGTGTGTTAGTCAGGGACCAGTTAAAGTGTAGGTAGGCTCTACGTTGAGCTAGGTTTTTGTTTTGTTTGTTTGTTTTTTGTTTTGAATTAAAAGTGCTCAGTAGCGCTTAAAATCAAAGTTTTGGTGTCTGGGTCTGTGTTTTAAGGGGCAAACGAACCAAAAGTGGTGATGTCCTTTTACAGTAGATATGACCAGTTTTCCATGATACCAAAGTTGCTAACAATTTGTAAAGAACACTGCATTTATACACAAACACATACTGCATTGGCACAACATTGTTTGTACTATTAATAAGAGTAATAGACTTCAGTTAATCCTGTGTTGTCAGCTCTTTCACTTGTATTGTAATATTGCTCTCCAGTGTATAATAGTGAGGACAGCAGTCCTGATGCAAGTGTTAGTTAGCTCCAGTATAATTTACTATCTTAAAGAACAGCAGATTAAATTGTAATCTTTCCACATCGACAACAGACAAGGCATTGCAAAACATGATTTAACCCTACTTTAAACGTATTTGTGTTTATATTTATATGTAGCCTAGTGTAACAATGAAATACAAGTGGTAACTCACGTTTTATGAGTTAAAAATAATCGTAAGTGTATGTATACATGTACAGGTAGTGAACACAAAAATGGAAACACCTGGGTAAATGAGGGACACCAAGTCCACACATGTGGCTCGTGCGTTAATTAAGCAAATAACATCCCAGCATGCTTAAGGTCATGTATAAAAATGTTGGACAGGCCAGGTTGCCTATAATTATGGCTGCAAGTGGAGACCTCAGTGACTTTGAAAGAGGGGTGATTGTTGGGGCGCATTTGGCAGGAGCTTCAGTGACCAAGACAGCTCAACTTGCTGAAGTTTCACGAGCAACAGTGTCTAAGGTGATGTCGGCATGGAACTCCGAGGGAAAGACATCAGCAAAGGGCAAGAGTGGGCGGAAGCGCATGCTCCAGGATCGTGATATCCATGCATTAATTCAAAGTGCAAGACAAAACAACGAGCAACTGCAGATCAATTGACTGCAAATTTCAACCTGGGGCGTGAGCAGCCAGTTTCATCAAAAACAGTCCGGCGAGAACTCCACAGAGTGGGATACCATAGTGGCCCAACGCCCTATTAAGTGACTTTACATTGGTGTTTCCATTTTTTTGTTCACTACCTGTATGTTGTGGTCATGCAACATACAGAACTCTTATCATTTGTTTGAATTCATTCCTGTCACATATCCATGCACTTGTAGCTTGTCCACATGCATTTTGACTGCCTTTGAGATGTCATAGCGACTAAGTGTAGCGGTCATCCCCGAGGTGGTCATGATATGGTTAAGGTCGAACTGCTAAAGGACAAGTGAAACGTAACCATGAGTGTTTTGTTTGTTTGTTTCGTCTAACTGTTGTATTTGTTATTTATTAAACGGCTAACACAATCCGGAGCTGTCGCTACAGGCCAGCACAAACCCAGATAACCAGCACTGTTGTTCATGGATAAATTGTATTTTCACCACTAGCACTAATAGCACTCACCCTGGACTTGGACTCCTGGTTGTGTACTTTGTTGTCTGTCGTTATCTTGATCACCTCTACAACTGCAACCTGCAACCCACATTGCCACACTGCATCATGAGTGTTTTCTGCTCCTCAAGTAGGTTGTCTACAACAAAACTATCTCTAACATTCAGTCCAACTTAAAGCCTTTGGATACTTTGCTTAATGATGGCCCCTGAAGAAAACCTTAAGAGTTTACAAAAACATAATGAAAAGGTAATCATGAGGGATCCATCACAATATAGCTTTTTTGCTATAACCAAAATATGTGGAAACCGAGATCTTTTATACAAAATTCAAGTATGGGTCAATACAATTCTGAACTGGATAAATTCCCCATTGGATAAAAACAAGACTTCAATCCCTATTCCTGTGAACAGGGACACACCATTACTGGAAATGAGATGTTGCATCACAGTGGATCTAGCCTGTTTAAATATCTTCCAATCCTATCAACAAGTATGTGAGTAATTGGACAACATCATTGAAAAAAACTCATTATACAAAGATAAAGATCAAACTTAAAAATTGTGTCATGTTATGTTCTGTGATGTAAGGAATATATATCCAGACGACTCAGCTGAAGGTTAACAAACTTTTATTAACATACCAGTGCTATGGGTACAACTCACTGCAGTGGTCTACCAGAGTTATAGCTGGACTTTAGGCGGCTGACGCTTGCCTGATGAAAACTAAACCACATTACTACAGAAAACACAGCATATAAAAGTGTATTAGACAGACTCTTTATTCTAAGGCATAAGTATACATTTTTATATCATGCATTTACTAATAATATCAGGAAAGGAAATAACTGCATACCAGAATATTTTCTTCACCTCCTGTCCCACGTTTTCACCTCAATGTCAGGTTATTCTGCACAATACACATCAAGTGTCTTTCTCTTGTGCCCCATTTTTAAATCAAAGTAATTGCACCATACACGTTACCTAGACGTTAACCCGCTAATTTTACAGTAGGAGCTTTGCATGACAGGTGCCATAGCTGGCAAATGAAAGTGCACAGTCAGTGCAGGTCTTGATGATTGACAGTCATTTAAATGAATGAGACAATGTTAGCACTGGTTCAGACAACGAGATCTGTCAGACCAAGGTGAAATCACTGACGGTGTGAACTATAGTACTTAGGGACCACTCAGAAGACTGACAGGGACCACTAGCCATTCACAACAGAACGGAGACGGGACAGAAAATAAGATCATTTCAAAATTATATAATTTTTTTTAATGATAATATTAACATTAGAAGTTGTTTTACCACTGTTTATCCTATGTACATTTATTTCAGTCAAACTGAATTTTTGTAATTCAACGTTTAACAAGCGTTACTGATTTAAAAAATTTAAAGTAGCGAGCCTAACTAACTAAGCCTAACTGGTTTCTCTCTTCATTCATTGTAGACTTACAAAGCAGGAGTTCAAAACAAAGTGTTCAAAGTCCATTGAGCCCTAGAGTTAGAAATAGCATCGATAAAAGCTTTATGTGTATCCTAATCAAAGTGCATGATGATGAGTGTCACCTTTCTGCACATACTAATGTAATCTGTCCAAGCTTAAATATATATCTTAAATACAGTATATATCTATCTCTATGTAGCTACACTGTACCTTTAGAAAAACTACAATAAACTTAATAAATTCAATGAATGTTTGCATCTTTAAATAGCTGCAATTTGTTTGTGAAGTGAAACCTATAGTTATTTCTATGTCAGCTGTTGGATGTGCTAAAAGTTAAATTGACTGTCGGCTAAAACTTTGTGAACAAGGTCTGTACACAGCGGCTTTCTGCGTTCCTTTCTCTGTCTCCCTGCGTTAACAGGTTGATATGCCTTATTCAATGCCTCTTCTCCAGGTACAACCACATTTAAAAGTACTTGAATTCACAAAAGGTCATCCGTAGAACAATGTGAGCATGCCAGGTACAGCTCTGAAAATCAAAGTCAGAGGACTGGCTGTGAATTCAGATAGTTCCGACTTATCTTTCTGATATGCCATTCATGTGATGTGCATTTTTCAAAATTGACACTAACACTTTGTCCTCTTGTACTGTTCTAACAATTGCAGAAAGCAAAGACTTTTTTGAAGGTCAACTGTTGTCAGAAGGCCTTTTTTGAGCTTTTCCATTTATTTGAAAACATTATAATGAACAGCGAGCAGAAGGCAGCATGTATGCAGTCTTTCCTCATTCGATAACTGACTTGCACATCAAAATGTGAAGAATTAAAAACAGTGAATTTGTCAAGTAGATGTACAATTTAATACCAACATGGCCTAACTGTGAATGTACGGATTTGTCAATTATTGAAATATGAAATAACAAGGGAACACTATTTTAGGCATTTTATTCAGGTCAGAAAATACTGAGCAATGTTCTTTTATAATTAATTTTCAGTCAATGGTTCTTCTGACTACTAGGACTATTTCCACAAAGTCATATCAAAGTCTCTGCTGGTGTGTGACAATGCAAATAACTTGGCTAAACAAGACACTAAGGAAAAGTTAAATAGAAATTAGATGTTGCCACCGCCGAATAAAAAATATGCCTTTACCATTAACAGAATGCATTATATTACATTTATTATTTTACTGAAATAATATGAAATCACGGAAACATCATTTATAACATATTTAAAAGTACAATAATTGCAAACAGCAATTTTTTTTTATCCCCGTACAAAGTTATGATACTCTTATACCAAATATGCTATATACATTGTTTTAATTGTGAGTCTATCTAATTAAAGATGTTACACGTTTATATACGAACACCACGGAAATGCTGTATATAATTCATATTAGTACTGTATTTTGTAACAAACTTTTGAAAATGTATTGTTTTTTAATAACATATAATGGTAAGTACATTTTCTTAAAAGGAAAAATCACATCAAAGTGTGCTCTCTCACCGGTGGTGCAGTGCCAAATGTCATTGTTTCTATGACAGTGAAAAATAAATAAATAAATATCAAGATAAATAAATACATAATACATAAATGTCTACGCAACCTTTAAGCGATTGTTCTTGTGACGTTATCCTAAGAGTGGCTTTTTCCTTGGCCTGCGACCATTGAGACCTTCACCATGCAATAAACCTATGGTTGAAATGGAAACCCCAGTCCTACTTGCAGCCAATTCACTTTGAATATCTTTGGCAGTCAATCTCAGATTGTTATTAACCTTCCTCACAATTCTTCTACTTGTTCTTGGTGAAAGAACCTTCTTTCTTCTGGACCGAGGGAGGGTTGTGACAGTACCATGAGTCTTGTAGTTCATGATAATAGAAACAATAGTTGAAATTGAGATGCTTTGAAATCTTGTATCCTTCTCCAGCTTTATGACAATAAATAATTTTATAAAAGCTGCAAGAAGCATGCTTTCTGCGGTCAGCCTGAGTCGGTATTCCATATTTATTTTTTGTGCGCCAGACTGCAGCCGTTCTTCCTCCTCCTGAAGAACATCCTGTTGCAGTTCTGGCCGCATTCTCCCCCACCCTTTTTATTTTTGGGCACCCTGTTCATGGCTCCACCAAGTCGAGTTGGTAAACTGGCCATTTACAAGACCAGGAAGCATAAGATTGCCACGGAGGGTCTCTTTGACTGCGGAGCAATGTTCAAGGCCCTGGTCCGGTCCCGGGTTAATTTGGGGCACGCCAATGCAGAGTCCGCTGGTGACATGATTGCCTTTGTCGACCAGTGAGCTCTAAATGGCGTGCTCTGTACCATCCTTCTTGGTGCACTTTTGCAATTCAATATTTAATTTATAGTTATTTTTCAACCAGTTTTTCTTTAAAATTAGTTAGATGTCCGTCCTTGTTAGCATCCTCTTTTTTTTGGAGAATTTTATTCCAGCCTACACTTGAGTAGTTGAAAACGGTAATTTCAATAGGCCCGCTATGGAAAGTCCTTGACACTTGAATACTGATATAGATGAAACTTTGCTACAGATAACGCATCCAAGCTTACCATCCCGGCAAGACAACCAAGGATAATCCCTCTTCTTCGCCGTCCACATATCAGTCAACCTGGTCAGTTGGTCTTCGGCTGTTGAAGCTGTAGAAGCAGATGCTTTCTTTTGAAGAGTTATCTCCGCAGTTCATTGTCACTACAGTAGCCGCTTGACTATATGCCATTCTGAGAGGAGCTTCATCTGTGTTTGTGTCCACAGTCGTAGTCGATGCACTTTTGCTGTCTTCTTCGTCAGCATTTTTACAAAAAATTAATGTAGTAGTTTGTAATTAGAGAAGTTCCTAATGTTCTCTTCATTGCATCACAAGGATGACTGACTGAATCAGACAATTGTGCGGGAGATGTGTGTGATTCTGACTGCAAACATTTAAAATACGTGCCGGTTATCAGGGACTCCGATTCGAAGTGTACCATCAAAAGTGACATGTAGGGAATTGGACACTGTTTTTTTTGTTCCTAGTGACTACCCTTATTCAATGGCAAGGTGCAGAAAGACTAATTTGATTTCCCCACGACACAACCCGGAAAAGAGATTTCTTCATCGGTGCCCAGGCACTGGAATTAGAGCGGACAGGTGGCATATAAGCATTTTCATAACACATTGGTTTAGTTCATTCAAGTCAAGATTCTGGCTATAAAAAATAAAAAAAAGTACTGGAATGGCGTTCTGGCAAGTTCTGGCTCAACTACACCAGTGGTCATCAGCGTTTAGAAGTCAGCAGACTGAACTTGAAAAAAACTGAAAAAGATCCTGGGGCCTTGTGATAAATCTGTAAATCTCCCTCCCGACCAGAAAAGGCGCTGTGTAAGGTTGGTAGTACACTTCCCCATAGACGGGTCGACTCGACGGTGGGTGGAAACAGGAAGTTGGCCATCTTGGAGGAAGCACGTAGCTGCGAGTACTCAAAACGATTCCCATGCGATCAGCTGTGGGCCAAGCAGCGATTGTTACACTGGGGCACCGAGCTGATTGCAGGGAGGAGTTGGGTAGTACAAAGGGGGCGCAGCTGCGTGAGTCTGGCCCCTTGTGCCGAAATGTAACTTACGGCCCCCATCATTGGTAGAGGGATGGCACTTTTTGTTACAGGCCTTTATACCAACCTGTTGGATATCACTTCCTGTGAAATTGCATTTGCTATGCTTTCAGCATTCAGGTCCGCTTACTATTGTGAGCAGACATTTTCACACATGAAGTTTGTTCTCAGGCTTTCTTGGAGCTGACTGACAACTGACAGCAGAAGCCTGTGTGCAGCTGAAAGTGTCAAAATTTCTTTGCATGTGTTGTGTGCATATACAGTTGTACCATCACATACTTTATTTCACATACTTTATTAATAAATACAGTTGGTCATTTTTTGTATATACGTGTTTTTATGTATTATTTACTCAGAAATGCGGGAGAAAAAATACAATCCGGCAAACCACCCTTAAAAATTTGCCAACCCCTGCACTACGCTAACCTTATTGGCTATCCAATATTATATAGCTGACCAAGCCCACCTTTCACTAAATGTTCTGAAAGTCTTTCTCTCCTGCCTCCCCACTGCCCGCATTGCAACTGTAACTCCCTTCTGTTGGTCAGAGGTCCTTCTTCACCTGACCTTGGTTGACCTCTGACCAATTTTGGAGATCACACCTCAATTAAAGGCAGCTCCTGCTAGTCCAGAAGACAAGATCCTGTGGCAAAGTTTTATCACCCCATACTACATTTTTTCTAGCAATGTTGTGCCTCAGTCTTTGAATTGTGGTGGCCCTATTCTTATGACAGCTTTTAAAAAATACCAGATAACTACTAAGATAAAAATTATGTTTTTCACCTTTCATGTGATGTTACTATTAAATAACTGAACTGCCCTATTTAATAGGCTATCATACTTTTATGAAGTGCTTTTTAAAAACTGCTGAAATGTATTCCTAGGATTTGTCTGTTATACCTCCACTTCCTTGTTCATTTTGCACCTGGAGGGTGGACTTCTCTCTGCCCCTCAACACCGACTTTACTATAATCAACCGACCAGCAGCTCTCCCAAATGAATGACATACTTTGACCCCCCAAAACACTGCTGAGATTAAATGACCTGAAAGTAAGGCATACAAACTGATAGCTTTCATTAACCTAGTATAGTACCAGGTATATTCTTTCAAAACTGCACATGTAACATGTATTAAGAAAATATAAGTTCACAACAGCTAAGATTTTTACAAACACGATTATCTTCCAAACAGAATCAGCAGTTCAGTCAATGCTTTTGTTTTCAATAATTTAAAGAAAAACTTATATTTCAAACCATGTTCAACTCATACAACTTTCCATGGTTAGACCATGGATTTCAATCATCACAAACAGTCATCATTTTTACACCATTAGGACCCAGGACACAATCACCATCAACATGGTTTACCAATTGTCTGGGGATTCTGGTTTCCAAAACAGTAAAATACTAAATGCCACAAAGTCTATCTACAATATTAACACAGGGTTAGGGTTTTACTTTTACACTAAAAGAAGTGAAAAAATATTTTCTGTCAAAATGCTCATTGAGATTTTTTATTTGCAGCTAGCTGCCAGTTTATCTTTGTCTGTGATAAAGCAGTTCCACTAGCCTTAAATAAAGCATCATGCAGTGTCTTCACTGAGTCCTGAGCTCATAAGACTGTGCTGTCGGCTTCTGTTAAAAAACAAGCGGGAGATGGAAATAGGAAAGAACATTTTCTTTCATTAATATCATCTTAAATTGACTTATAAATCCCCCAAACTATATTGAAAAAGAGTATTTGCTTTTAATTAAGTAAGTTAAAAGATACAGTCAGTTTGTGTCGCTTGAAGTTATCTTGGCTTAACTTTAAATTAAAAAGTTAATTAAAAAGAGGTTTTAACTCAAATTTAACATTCAACTGATTGTTATTAAAATACATCACGTGCGTTTTTATTTCAAAGATCTTCTATACTGTTAAGACATAACACATACCATCTGGTAGCAGTTGGTGTTGTTTTTGGCCTTTTGTGCTTTATTCCTAATTCGAAAGGCTTTAGCCATTTTAGTTTCAGCATCGTGATGGTGATAACAGCACACATTTTGTGAAAAAAGATGTGTATTATTTTCATGGAAACCCTCTGAATGGTAGACTGCAAGTTTAAATAACCAGCTGTTTATTTCCTAATTTCTTTACTTGTCGTTTCTGTGCTTTTGTAACATTCAAAGCTCTCTGGGTATTCTGCTGTTACGTTATGCAACTTCTAGTTCTGACAGACATTGATTTTAGGTGAAGAACAATAAAAGTAAACACACATAAATAACACTTTATTTGTTTTTCAAATGAACTAAATTATTTTGTGAATATTTCTACTCCAAATGCCTTAACAGCCATGTCTATCTGTTCATAATGAGTGTGGCCATTTTTTTCTAAGTACTAGTAATACACAAGTAGTTTTGCTATTACTCGTTATTCATAGAAAACATACATATGAAAAAAAATGCATTCTGGCTCCAATGGGGCAGTGCCGACTGTCAATCTCAAGTCTAGAGATACAGAAACAATCTAGTGGGGAAGGAGGAGGGACCGGTGTACTCAGTGTCTGACACAGTGGGAGCCAGTGTTGCCAGTTCCACTTAAAACCTGCAGAATTGCGCTTGCCCGTGCAGGCAGGCGCTTGCAATTCTGCTTAGTCATTTTCCCCCATATTTTGGGCTTGTTTTTTGTTCCTGGTCGCTTATTCAAAAGTAAAAAATAACAACTGTTTGTGGTCAATTCATATATAATGTACATCCAGGTTTAAATAAAGGGCTGTTGTTTTGTACACAGTATGCTCTACTGCCCAATTTGTTTCGTGTTCGCTCACTTTCTTCTGCAAATACATTTATGTGTGTGGCTATTTCAGGCATATATTACACAACAGAGCATTGTGATTGGTTAATAATGATGCCATATAAAATCATTTTCTTAAGAGTGAGCGGAAATGTGGTGTGGCTAGAGTTGCACTTGTTTTGAAGAACAAGGTTGCTAATTTTCTTTCAGAAATCTGTCAACTCTGAGTGAGCACAATTTGCAACAGTTCAGGCCTTTTAACACATTGCAATGCATTTTGGTAGGTGTATTCCTGCTTCGTATAGAAAAGAAACAAGTGAAAGGTACCTAAAAGGTTCCAGAATGCACTACGATGAAAGTTAAAACTGAACTGACCCAAACTGTCCCGGTTAACATGGGGCCATAGAGGTTTTTTTCTTTCTTTCTCTGACTTACTGCAATGAACTCCATGATAAGAGTTAAAAATGCTCAATGGACATACAGGGCTGTGGTATTTTAGATATTATGCAGTTACTAGGGTTTACATTTCAGTTTATTGCTTATAAATATCAAAGCTAAAAATATGACTTTAAAACAATACATTTGGACAGAAGAAAATCACTGCCATAAGCAAAGGTCATTGTTCTTTTTTTGGACCATAAAAGTCATAAAAAAAATCATTAGCAGTATTTCACTTTGAAATTCAATCCACTGCTAAGCACTATTTATTGGCATTTGCCTATTATTTAATGCTCTGTCAATACATTACATTGGTTGTAAATTGCAATATGAGTGTATCTCTTCAGGGCCTCTAAAGAAACCAGTCTGCAAGCTGCCGAAAGCATATATATATATATATATATATATATATATATATATATATATATATATATATATATATATATATATATATATATATATATATATATATATATATAGACACACACACACAGTTGTATCAAAAGTTTACATACCCCAATGGAAATTTATAATTCCTAGAAATTTCTCAAAAACAAAAGAATTTTAGGAAAAATCTTTTGGATTGTAGGTGAACATTCTTAGAGAGTATAAAAGGGTTAGGCATAGGATGATTGCTTTCATTACCAATAAGTCAATATGGGAAAAAGTAAAAGCTATCTGAAGACCTTAGGCAGACAAATATTTATCGTCAAAGCTGGAGAAGGATACAAGAAGATTTACAAGCATTATCCCAATTTCAACTATTGTTTCTATTATGAAGAAGTGCAAAACTCATGGTTCTGTCACAACACTCCCTCACTCTGGAAGAAAGAAGGTTCTTTCACCAAGAACAAGAGGAAGAATTGTGAGGAAGGTTAATCCAAGATTGACTGCCAAAGATATTCAAAGTGAATATATTCAAAGTGAATTGGCTGCAAGTGGGACTGGGGTTACCATTTCAACCATAGGTCGAGTATTGCATGGTGAAGGCTAAGGAAAAAGCCACTCTTAGGAAAACGTCGCAAGGACAATCGCTTAAAGTTTGCAGTTTGGTGTTGGTTGTGCTAACCGCACGCCCTGGAGTGTCATATTGCACTTATAAAATGGGTTACTAGTTTTTAGAAATAAAGATATAGACACATTTATATTTAAAAATATAGGTTATATATATGAATATAGGTTTATTTTTTCCTGAATATCTTACTACGCTAGGAAAAAATAGTTCAAATAAATGTAATAGTTCCAATGAATTTAATATATATATATATATATATATATATATATATATATATATATATATATATATATATATATATATATATATATCATTATTTTAAATAATCAATTAAATAAATTCAAATAAATTAAATAAATTAGCAGAATATTTTCAGTATTTGTCTCATGAAGTTGACTGTACCAGGGAATGTAATTTTCTAAATTAAATGGCTGGTTACACAGTTGGACAGATTGTGCAGTAGGTGGCACTGTTTGGTGAGTGAGTGAGTTTGTTTCTGCCTTTTTGTTTATGAGTTGACGACAGTACTGGAGAGAGGATGTAACTCCAGGACTTTCTGTCTTTCTCAGCTGGTGCCCAATAGCTTCTTAAACTACCTTATAAAATGGGTTGGGAGATATCTGCGTCCAGAGTACCGATGACTGAAGTTTGTTTAAGTCTGTTTGGGATACAGCAGGGTGATGTTGTCACTTGTCTTTTTGTTATCGCATGTAAGTTTTTAGGACAGAAATGAAGATGCTGTTTGCTGTTTTAAAGTGGGTATCTGAACTTATGTTTATAGATTGTCTGACTGTGGGAGAATTTAAAAAAACGATTCAGGCCAGCTCGCAAGCTTGTGTAGCTGCTAACTGAATACTGTGTACCAGCTGATGTTATCACTTCAACAAAGAAACTTCTTAAAACTGTGTTTATTTTAGTCTTAGGTGCAGTTTTCCAGTCCATATTTTTTGTTTGTGCTGACCAATCATTAAAAACTGATACAGCCCACGCGGTTACTTTTTTAGTATTCTTTATTGGCTTCAATTGTATTAATTTCAGCAGTACTGAGAGGTATCTTGTAGTACTCACGATTTCATTTTTTTCCTGACCTTTTTTTTAATTATTACTGTCAGTGCCATTACCAAATTGTTGCAGTCTAAATCCTCCAGGAATGTGTGGACAGTGGAGTCACCAGACAAGTAAAAATTTACATGGAGGAAATCTGACATTGTATTATTGAATTTTTTTTTTAATGGGGGGAAAAATGGCAGCCAATTCAAAATTATTTTTTTAAACGTTCTTAAACCCTTGTCGCAATAATATCTGTTTGTAAAAAGTCTTAGTTGCTGGGAATTGTTTTTACCCGTTGGTTGTACTGTAAGAATTCAATGGCTTGGAATGCTTATCAGCCAATCAGGATGCGGATATATCCCAACCCATTATATATATATATATATATATATATATATATATATATATATATATATATATATATATATACAGTGCTCGCTCGCTTTAAGGCTCTCAATTAAAACGCACCTCGGATATAATGCTTCTACAGCATGTCCCCCAATCCCTATACTAGTGATTCAAACTGTAAACAACTTCTCAGTCTAACTTCTGTTTCTGTCTCTCCCTTTTGATACAGTATCTGAACTGAAGAAAAGCTGCGCTGGCACTTTATAACACAGACATCTTATTTGTTTTATAACTAAATAAATATTAGGCCGATTGCGTGGTTATCTTTCCTAATGTATTTACTTTTTTGCTGCCGCTTTCTCCGGGAGGCGAGATGCTTCAGCTTCGCTTCAGCCCCGCTCCAACAGCTGAACCTGGGGCGAACCCATTCCCTCTTCCCCTCGCCTGACCCGCTCTCCTTCTCGCACTTGGTTTGCTTGTCTGTTGCTTCCAACTGAACTCCTGACCGCCGTTTAGCCAGGCTATTTATAGTTTAAAAACTGCTCATTAAAATGATCCACGATTGGGAATGTTACTTTTTGTAAAAATATAGCGTTGATTACATGGTGCTTTATGCATGGTTAATTCACGGAAAGTTACATTTTTGCTTCACTATCCGTGCATTATAGAGAGGGAGTTATTTTATTTTGTATTTTAGACAGATGTGTGTTATGTGTCCCGAGGCGCCTCCCACCCCCTCCCCCGTTTATAACGCTTTTCGGTTATAACACTCATACTGTGTGTCCCCCGAGACAGGCGTTATAGCAAGGGACCACTCTATATATAAAGTATAAATGCCGGCGCTACAGAGATGTCTCAGTCCATTTAATCAGACACAAGGTGCTTTGTCCCAGGAAAAGTTAAATAAAAAACACTTCTTAGATGTTGCCACCGCCGAAAAGAAAAAATAGCAACTCCTGTTAAATATTGTGTCTCTCAATCATTCATATTTTATTAATTAAAAACAAATCAATGTAAAAACAGGTATGCTGATGCGTTTCGATATATTGTTTTCATCAGAGCATATTGAAAACAGAACTCATTAGATCTATTAAATACATCCGGTCATCATTATCATTAACACCATTATCCAATTACTAGGAATAACGATATAGTAATCAACATTATTAAATATTATAGTTGTTTCAACACCATGCAATTATTATATTACGCTAGCATTCTATACATATATATATACACACACACACACACTGTATATATATATATATATATATATATATATATATATATATATATATATATATATATATATATTCAGCAGCAATCTGCCACATAAATTAAAGTGTCATTCTTTAATTAAATATTAGAATTGATTCAGCATAGCGCATTTGACAAATCCAAATTCGATCATGATTTCATATTTAAACACACAAAATTAATTAAAATCACATGAAGTCAACACTCATATACCACAAATCTATAAATTATAGTATAAATTAATTATGTAAATGACATATCTGACTTAAATCAGAGATTTCATATTAGAGGACACAAATTGACTTCTTCATTGAGACCAATTGGTTCTAAAGGGCAAATATCCAGTATGCTTCTCTCCGTATTAACAAAAGTGTCAAATTCCCACCTCAAGATGGTAGAGTTACTTTTCCACCCCCACAAATCGTAATGAGTGTGGAGATGATCCGTGACCATCTTTTTTATAATGTTTGACTATTCTTCTTGATTTTGTTTCCTGATTGCTGCTTTATGTTCAGAAACCCTTACTTTTAAGGCTGTTTTCATGTGACCTATGTAAAGCAGTCTGCATGGACAGGTTAACATGTAAATTACTCCTGTGGTATTACAATTAATAAAGTCTTGAATTGTTATCTTTTTGCCCGATCTTGGATGATTAATAGTTTTAGCATTTACAGTATTTGAGCAGCGGACACAATGGTCACATTTAAAATTACCATGTGTGGATAACGTAACCATGTAATTGCTTTGTCCACTTCTGGACTAAATGAATGAACCAATTTGTCCTTAATGTTTTTTGCACATTTAAAGGCAATACTTGGTAGTTTGTCTGTTATCGAATTCAAGGAATGATCACTTTTTAGTACCTGCCAATGTTTAAAAAATATTCCCTTTATATTATTAGACAAATGATTAAATTCAGCGGTGAAACACACAGTCAGATCACTTTTAGTGTATTTAGCATTCTTTTTAAAAAGTATCTCTCGATCACAATCTTTAGCTTTTTACATTGTTTATTTAAGAATACGGTCGTCATATCCTCAGGTAATAAATTTGGAGTGCGTTTCTTCATATTTAATTTCAAATTGTGACTCTGTGCTACAGTTCCTTCTTGCTTGTAAGAATTGACCTTTTGGTATATTTCTTATCAGTGAGCGAGGATGTTGACTTTTTACCAGTAACGAATTCCAGTCCGTTGGTTTACTGAATACAGTAGTTTGTAAGGTGCTGTTCTTACCTTTAGATATTTCTAAGTCGAAAAATGTATTTTGTCTTGATCAGATTCATATTTAAAATTTTAAATTTACAGAATAATATAATCCACGTATTGATCAAGTTGAATCTTTGATCCCGACCATATTAATAATAAGACATCATCAATGTACCTAAGCCGTAGAGAGATAAATAAATAGTAAAAAGATGATATCATTCTTGTGGATGAATGTCTCCTCCCAAAATCCCACATACAAATTGGCACAATTGGGAGCAAATGCTGCACCCGTTGCTGTACCCTTTATCTGGGAAAAATATTGATCTTCAAACAAATCAAGTAACTCTATAATTAATTGAGAGGGTGGAATAACCTCAGTGGGTCTGGAATTTAAATAGAATGTGACGCCATCAATGTCCCCTGTATGTGGGATGCTGGTGTACAAACTAGTGACATCAAGTGACACAACAATATTATCAGGGACCACCCTAATTTCATAGTCCAGTTTACAGTTTAGGGATTTAAAGAAAAGTTTAGTTTAGCACTCCATGTGGGAGTTAGGTTTTTGTTTGTTTATTTTTTATTTCTGTAAATAATAAATGTACACATATTAAGTGCTGATTTTAAAGTGGTACAATATATAATATTATTTTTTCACTGAAATTCTGAGGAGGCACTGCCTCCCTTGCCTCCTCTAAGGAGCCTCCATGGCACAGCGGGCTGAACCTGGCCTCCAGAATTACAGCAAACCTTCAATTCATTTTTTTAATGGAAGTGCATGACAGGTAAGATTTATTGTATTATTTAATTTGCTATAGACACTTTAACTATTGTGTATTCTGCATTTGGAATCAATTATCCAAAAAGTTTACATCTCTTATAAATGTACCACAGTTTTCTAATGTGTTTGCTATACTTTAACATAAATCTCAGTTATTTCCCATGCTTTTACTATATTACCACTCCTAATGGGCACACACATATATATATAGGATCACATATACAGTATATATATAGGGCAGCAGTGTGGACTAGTGGTTAGGGCTTTGGACTCTTGACCGGAGGGTCGTGGGTTCAATCCAAGGTGGGGGAAATTGCTGCTGTACCCTTGAGCAAAGTACTTTACCTAGATTGCTCCAGTAAAAACCAAAGTGTATAAATGGGTAATTGTGTGTAAAAAAAATGTGATAACTTGTAATATTGTGATATAATGTGATAACTTGTAATAATTGTAAGTCGCGCTGGATAAGGGTGTCTGCTAAGAAATAAATAATAATTTCTTTAATATATACTGTATATATCTGTGATGCCTCATTTAGGGAGTATCGATACAATACCATGCACAATATCATGATATTCGATACTATCATGATACTTTGGCTTGTATGTCCATTACATGTTAAATGGCTGCCAAATATACCCCTTTTTATGCAAGTGCAAAGTGCATAAGAGGCTAATATCCAGTTAATAATGCTACAGCATGGTTGAATGCTTACTGTTTTAATATTTCCAGTTCCAGTGTATTCAAAGGTCATTGCCACCAACTATAAAATTCAAATAAAACTGGTAAGAAAGCGCAACACTTAGTATAAAATACACCATTTTCTTTATTTCTTGCATATATAAGAGAACTCTGGCATTTTGGACAGCTTCAAATACTCAAATTACAAAGTAATCTCTTAATTCTTATATATAACAAAGTAATACAGAAATACTGTCCTTGAATCAGAGTTTTTATAACTAGGCCAGATGTTTTACATACAGGGGTATCTTAGAAGTGCTCTAAACATGTGAGCAAGGAATGACAAAATGAAGCACTGTTGTGGAAGCAGATTCACATGGGTACTTCAAGAAATGGCTTGATGAGGTTCTTGCTTTTATCAATAAACAACCAAATGAGCAAGATGGGCCAAATGGACCTGCTCTTGTTTGAAACATTTCTTATGTCACATACAACATAATACCTTGTGCCAGGCTGGCTTTAGTGATGACCTCAGACCAGAAATGAACACACAGCACTGCGAGTGAAAATAATGAATGAAAGCGTGATTGCGCGGTTTATTATAAATAAAAAGATTTTTACAAAACTCAGGACACGGCACTTTAGCCAAAATAAACAGACAAAAAACGAACAGACACTAACAAACAGGGACGAACAAACACGGTGAGTACAAACACTTGGCCATACTGGCCATGCTGTCAGCAGATGTGCTGACAGATCCCAGACTGACTCCTTCAGCCGGGGTAGTCCTGGCAGTGGAAAGGCTGCTTGGGGGGTGGTCTTCTGACCTCCCCCCTTCTTCGTAGCCGGCAGCTCCCTTTTCTGGGGCTCAGGCCACAGTACTTCCTGCAGCGCACCTACTTCAGTGGGAGTAGGTCTTCTGACCTCCCCCACGATCTCCGGCAGCAAAACTGCTGCTGGGGTTGGTGGTCTCCGGACCTCCTCCCCCTTCTTCAAAGCCGGCAGCTCCCTTGGTGGGGCTCCGCCACAGTACTCCGGCAGCGAAAGTGCTGCAGTGGGAGCATGTCTCCTGACCTCCCCACGATCTCCGGCAGCGAAACTGCTGCTGGGGTTGGTGGTCTCAGACCTCCTCCCCTTCTTCGTGGCCGGCAGCTCCCCTTGGTGGGGTTCCGGCCACAGTACTTCCTTCTTTTGCGATGTGGAGCACCAGGCAGTCCCAGGTGATGCAGAGCACCAGGCAGCCCCGGGCGATGCGAGGCTGGCATCTTTGGGCGAAGCGCGGCTGGCATCCTTGGGCGGTGAGAGGCAGGCATCCTTGGGGGGTGCGAGGCAGGCATCCTTGGGCGGTGCGACGCAGGCATCCTTGAGCGGTGTGAGGCAGGCATCAAAACAGTTATTTTATTTTCTGTTTTCCAGTTTGCAACTGGTTAAATAATAGTACTGGCTCTACAAAACAATGTGTATCCCCAACATATAAACATATAAACCGCGGTGTACAGCACAGACACACAACACAGATACAAACACTTCTCCTGATAGTGAGTGCTCTAAGTACAGGTGTGGTGTGAGACAACAAGTATATTTTATAAGTGCAGTGTAGTCCGGGTTTGGTGCTGGTTCGTAGCAACAGCTCCCGGTTTTATGTTAGCCGTCTAACAATGACAAACGCAGACAGCAACAAACAAACAAAACACTTAACACTCACGATACGTTTATTAATAGTCCGTTTCCTTTCTCGGTCCTTGCGATAACCATACCCAAGGAACATATTACAAGCCCCCTGCGATAGACTGACACATCGCGTACCGCATTAGGCCGATGACTTCGGGCATTGTGACTCCGCCCCCTTCCTGGATGGCTGGCTTCCGACTGACCCTAGAATGAACTGCCAGACCATCCAGTACAAGGCACACTGTTACTGTTATACAGCGCCCTCACAGATCGGGAGGGAGATTGTTGACTAGGATTCATTCGTTTTCTGTCACTGTAAAACTTTTTTTTTAAATGAACACAGTAATGTGTTTGTTGTGTATTTAACTTGTCTTACACAGCTATAACCTAAGGACGACACTACACACCAGTAACTGTATAGTCTTTATGTATAACTGCATAGCTGCGTAGTTAACATTAACAAGGCATAATATAGTATCAATGCGCCACCAACTACAACTTGGGGGCCTTACACCTGAAAGTAGTGCCTAGAACTAATGGCACCGAGTACATTCATTACAGTGTTACATTAGGGAATACACACAAACATTGTATTCCTTAATTTTAAACACCATGCGTTCATTTTAAAATGTTATAGAATTAGATATTTTGAAAATCACCACTTCCAAATAATTTAATGTAATTAGTTCAGCGGATAAAAAAACGTATTTCTGGCAAACAACAGATTCTGATAGTACTAAAAACACTGCTAACATACGCAATTCAATAGTAAAAAATTGAAAGCATTATATTTAATGCTACATCTCTAAAACAAACGGGCTAGTAATGTAGATGTCTTCCTGTTACATGCTATTAGAACAGAATTCTGTTTAAGCGTATTCAAGCCAAATGTCTCTGTCAAAACCAGCCCCTCACTGCACCTTCAATAAGAATATAAGACATTTTACTAGCAAGAGGAGGCCATTCGACCCATCATGTTTGTTTGGTTGTTTAAAATCTTTCAAAGAAAGTAAATTAGACAAAAGACAACCACTCTGGCTACTATAATAAACTGTAAGTGCTTTGTATTGCTTTCATGCTGAACCTGCAGCTGTCTGCATTGGCGGACTTTTGCGTTGTGACTCGGAAGCTTCTAAAGGGCCTGTGGTATCCTCAGCGGATGAAGCGTCACATTGATCCTGTTATCTGTAGGGAAACTGATATGCTAGTAATGAAGTCTCTATTTAACCTGGTCTTTCCACCACTAATGCATACAATTCAAAACACAGGAGTTTCACAGCTTTCACATTACATACACATAAAATACTGATTACCACAAAATTCAAAAAAATATAAAAGCAATGCTAACATTTTTGTGGTACAGTTTTAATGACATATGTTTGCAAAGTATATTTGTGCAGCTTATAGCAAATGCACTGTAATGACGAAATAAACAAACATCAATGAATTCCCTTTTGATCAATGTCTAGCGCATTCCTGTTTTATTTGCTGTGCCTTTTTAAATACGCACTAGGGATTCACTTAAACTAAAAGAACTACAGTAAAATAAAAAAGTAAACTTCTGCAAAGTTGCTACAGGCTCCAGTTTCATGCCTGCCTCTTATTATTAGCCAAGGACACAGCGGCAGTTAATGGTTGTTTTTTTTGGTTTTCACTGGAAAAACCAAACATATTCCAGTAGAGGGAGAGCGGGGGAACAAAATGAGGGTCTTTCTTTTTTCCGAGGCTGAGATATCAGCAATTAAAATGTAAGGGAGGTACCTCACACTGCTGCCCCGGGAAATGCGGTCTGTCTCAGGCAAACCTCTCCAGAGGATTTGATGGTGACTGTCCACAATTTTTTTTTTGCCAGAGTACATATTTTTTCGCAAGAATGAAAGAACCTCATGAAAGAAGATCCCCTTCACATTAAAAGAAATTCAATTCTACATTATTTTTTCGCCAGAGTACTTCTATTTTTGCCAGAACAGCAACTTTTTTTTCATGAGAAGAATTCCTTTTTTGTGAGACGTGTGATGAAAAAATATTTTAAAAGATAAAATAAACACATTTCCCACTCACAAAATGAAAAGACAATGTTACAGTTAATCTTATGGGGGCCCAGTTATATACAGTCATGGTTTACTAAAGATATATGATTTTCAGGCATTTTCAGATTTTTTTCGTATGAAAGATTAGACCCTCGTGAAAAAGGATATTTTGTTGTGAGGCCAATTCCTTTTTCGAGATCAAACATCTAACTGCAAGAGCTGTACTGAGCATACTCACAAACCAAAATTGTAACTCAGAAATTGATTCATATTTTTTCACCAAACCAGAAAAAGGCACTATTCTATACTATTGGGCCAGTCCCAAACTAAAATTCCAAACCGTTTTGGAGCTGAAGACTGATAAAAAAACAAAACAACAAAAACCCCAGATTTTTTTTTTTTTTTTCACTATCTGGATCTCGAAATCTGCATATCCTAGCAGAATGAAATGGCCCACATCAAGAGATCTAACCAAAGGGACCACACATCCAAATGTTCGTGCAAATCCATTGAACAGTCAGTTATTAAAGTACATAAATTGGGGTTTAACATTAAACTGCCTACTCAAACCTAACATTCTTTGTTCCCGCAGGCAGGCGCATCACACAGGGCGAGGCAATCCACACACAGATGGAGGGCGGGCGCGAACCCGGGACCTCTTGCACTAAAGCATAGCGCCGATACCGCTGTAAGGAAAGGAACCTATATTGGGCTTATGTCTTTGTGTGTGATTACGTCACCTACCAGCCCTACTGCTGCCTTCCACCGTGCACGCTACACTATACACACACTGCTGTGCAAAAGTCTTAGACATGTTGCATTTTTCTACTCTGATGCATTGTATGCATCAACAATTTACTCAAAGCCTCCACTAGTGTTTTCTACTATTATAAAGAAGGGAAAACATTGAGTGAAATAGCTTGCATCACTCGATTTTCAAGGTGTGGTATCTGAAGCGTAATCTACAAGTACAGAGAAACATATACTGTAATTGACAAACCCAAGACTGGAAGACCCAAAAAGCTGTCTAACAGGGATGAGCAATACTTGAAGATAATATCCTTAAGGAATAGAAAGAAGACAAGCGTTGAATTGACAACAGAACTGGCAGAAGGCACAGGTGTCGTTGTCCATCCATTAACAGTCTAAAGCACCTTTGACCTTTGTTCCATAGTCAAATTTCTGTGTTCTTGTGCATATTTTAGCATTTTAGTCTTGTTCCCCTTTCTTAACAGAAACATATCCTTTCAGTCCTGATTTCAAGAGTGACCTTTGTACTGTCAATTTGATGGGCAATGACACCTTTTGCACAGCAGAGTATATATATCTATATATAGATATATATATTGCATAAGATTTAAAATCAGAAGAAAAAAGCACATTTTGTTATGAAGGCAGTATTTTTTTGCAGTATGTGTCTTTGCTTATACTTCTAGGGCCAATTTTTCCTTGGACCAATTTTTCTTCAATGATGAACATAATGAAAGGAAATTGTGTAGTATATTAGATAAAAACGGGTTCTACCCCCCTTCCTTTAAAAACAGCTTAATGGTTCCCATAGGCTTTGCTGAATATTGGCTATTTCTGCAGTGCTGAACTCTCTCCTAATTAAGCACATGCACTTTGGATTCATGCCTCCTCTTCAACGTATTAAAAAAAAAAAAATACTGAGTGACTGAATCTGTAACTCTGCAAACATACCCTACCCTACAGGAAATGTACATGTTTTAATTGCAATTATATTATATTAGAATACATCCTTAGACCATATCATTATCACATTACTATTATATTTCAAAATATTGTAGCGGCAGTGTATCTGGTCCGCAGCCCACACAGCGCCCGACCAGCGCGGTCCAGCCCAGCAGAGCTCAGCCCAGAGCAGTCCGGTACACCACCCAGGCAGATCAACACAGCACCAGCACAGCTACACTGCATTGTATTGTTAAAATGAAAAAATGTGTAATTGATATGTATATAACAATAGGAATAATAATAATAATAATAATAATAATAATGTATAGAAGAATTGAGCCAATAAAAAGTGGAGAATCACACATATGGCTGACAATCAGCAGTGATATCATATCCTCACAGTCGGAAGTTTTCCTTTGTGCAGCCTATGTTGCGCCCTCTGATCCCCCTATTATAATGAAGTCATTTTTCAAAATCTTCACACAGTGATCTGTCACTTCCAGGCCCAGAGGAACGTGCTGCTCTGTAGGGATTTTAACTTCAGGACAGGGCGACAGCCTAACTTTACTAACACACAGGGAAACAATAATATATTCGGACAGCCCCCTCTGTACCACACCCAATATATATCAAATCAGAAATAGCCACGACAGTGTGGTGAACAAGAATAGGTGAGAACCACTGCATCTCTGTCTAGGTCTGTACATCATTAACAGCAGGATCAGAGGGGAAGATGGACTATGACCTAGACCTCTCCTTGCATTCGCTGTCAGATCTCAAACCCTCCTGTGTTAACAGAGCAGCCTAACAGCACACAGACACAGACCTGTAAGTTGTACAACCTCACAAACTCCTACACATGGGCTCCAAACAGCACAGAACTATACAAAGAAGTAATTGGCACTAATGAAAGAGAAATTCTAATACACACATTTAGAAACACACA
This sequence comes from Acipenser oxyrinchus oxyrinchus, assembly GCA_030684275.1. Classification (NCBI taxonomy): domain Eukaryota; kingdom Metazoa; phylum Chordata; class Actinopteri; order Acipenseriformes; family Acipenseridae; genus Acipenser; species Acipenser oxyrinchus. The sequence continues at coordinate 26,916,139 of CM060258.1, forward strand.
GTATCAACCCAACAAAACAGGAGTAAATCTGGCTGTAAAAGACCTAAATACTATATTTAGAAAAGCAGCTGAAAAATAACAATTAAAAATAGTAAATCTGAAAAACAAACAAAAAGAATAAATTAAATAAAAATAAAAAATAGAGGAAAATAGCATTGGAGCTTATAAATATACTTAAAAGGCCCATTCATTATTATTTATTTTTTTTAGGGGATTTGTGGTATGAAGTTAAATGCCGTTTAAGAGGAAGAATAAATTGTAAGACAGTCGATATTACAAAACATTCATTCTTTTAATTCACTGAATTGATTACTGCATCATTAATGACTAACACTCTGCACTCTTCCTTTATACATGTGGCAATTAGTTATCCCATTTAGCCTGACCACAATCTCATGAGGTTTTAACCCTATCCTTGCCAAAGTAAAAAAATAAATAAAAAAAACACATTTCCAGGTATTATGCGATGGAGGACAGCTCACTCTGTCACACACTGATTTTCAACCCCTTTTATTACACCTACTCCATTTTTTCACCTGTTACAGTAAAAATAAAAAATAAATACAGCAGGTAATTATATTTAAGGCAGTTTAGGTAAGTTTCTTAGTTCTTTTTTTTTTACCTTTTATACTTTTGAAAGGCTTTGAAAAGAATAGTTCAGAATGATAACATACATAATTAAATGAGACTGAACATTTAATTTGAAGCTAGTTACTCTTTAGGATGTAATGGTTTTCTCAGGATAACTTCTTAATCTAGTGTAACGCCCCTCTCAACCTTATACAGTAATTACAAAGTACAATTGAATTGACAGCTGCTTACCTAATCTACCACAGGCTGAAAGTCCTGAGTTATTTTTTTCAAAGGGGAGAAGAAATCGTCTGGCCCCGTCTTCTGTTTGTAATAAGCTTTTGCTTTAAATGTAAAATGTGCGATGCTTTTTTAAACAAAAAAAAACACACACAAACTATAACAGAGAACAGTGTACTTTAAATGCTAATAATAAATAATACACTTAGACTAAATATCAATACTAAGAATGCAGTACCGGTACTGCAAGTTGACTATTATATTTTTTTGCACTGGCCAGTGATATTTATATACTGTACAGGAAATACACAATAAACATTGAAAATAAAAAAAAGTAGGTGGCCAGCTTATAGGCCTGCTATAACTTTTCCCACATTCTGGCAACATACTTGCGATTGATCTTGCTCAGGAACTCCGTCTGGTGTCACACCAAAACACAAATCAACTGGCAACCGGGCTTCTCTCCCAAACATAAGGAGATATGGTGAGAATCCTGTGGCATCATTTTTTGTGCAGTTGTAAGCATGCACTAGATAATTTACATGCTGACTCCAGTTGGCTTTCTGAGAAGGGTCTAATGTTCCCAAAATATTCAGAAGTGTACGGTTGAAACGTTCAGGGTGGGGATCTTCTTGAGGATGGAAAGGAGTCTTGTGAGACTTACGAATTCCGAACATCCTCAAGAGCGCTTTAATTAGATGACTTTGAAAATCATGGCCCTGGTTGAAGTGAATCCTGACAGGAAGACCATAGTGGATTTATCCCTGTTAGAGGGTAGTAGGTGTAGTCTTTGGGAGGACCAGCAATGACGTCACACACACAGGAAGTTTGTGGGCAAACCTCAGTGCCACCTGGCGACTGAGTAGAGGTTTATTAATTAAAAATAAACAAAAAACCAACAGGGCCAAAGCCACATTCAGCACCCAGGCAGGGTAGCAGGTATTACAAAAATAAACACAAAAACCCCCAGTAGTACCAACTATGGTAGAACCAGGTTAAAAATAAAAAGAATAAACAAACAAGTCCCACACAACAATAATACAGAACACAAAAAATAGTAGCTCCCGTTCTTTAACTGGCCACATTAGTGGTGGTGGCGCTGTGTCTGCAGTTGGCTCCTTCCAACTCTAGCTGTGGCATACTCCAGCACTCACTGCCCTGGGTGGTTACAAGACTTCCGGGTACTTCCGAAGCACGCACTCGGGAAGAGAAGGAGAAACTAAGAGTCGGGACACAGGCAACCGCCTGTTCAGGGGTCTGGAACGAGAGCAGAGGAAAGTAGCAACACACACACACAACAGCACAGCGTACTCCTGTTGCTAACCCAGGACAGAGAGCCCGAATACAGAAACAGCACAACCTAAATACTGCCCAACCCCGCCTCTGCAATCAGCTAATGCCCCCACCTCAGCCAACCGGCGGACACAGCACAGCTGACTGCAGAAAGCGAGCTTGGCGACCGCGCGGTTTCACGTCAGGGCAAAACGACCAACCACACCAGAACTCCGGGTATGATCATTTGCAGGCCATTCGCCCTGACTTCGGGCTGCCCTATGCAACGCCACAAGAGATCGGGAGGGCAGATTACAGTGGGACCCTATTACACCCCCGTCACAATCCCACAAGACTTTGGCAACCGTCTGTGCTTTCTGGTCTCTCAAGTTTATCCAGGACTTTCAGAAGACAAGTCTCATGCTCTTCTAAAGTATAGTATTTTGGTATAGTAAGCAAACTTGTTAAATTTGCAGACGACAATTAGGAGGAGTGGCAAACACTGTTGCAGCAGCAAAGGTCGTTCAAAATGATCAAGACAGCATTCAGAACTGGGCAGACACATGGCAAATGACATTTAATAGAGGAAAGTGTAAGGTACTGCAAGCAGGCAGCAAAAATGTGCATTATAAATATCATATGGGAGATACTGAAATTGAAGAAGGAATCTATGAAAAAGACCTAGGAGTTTATGTTGACTCAGAAATGTCTTCATCTAGACAATGTGGGGAAGCTATAAAAAAGGCCAACAAGATGCTCGGATATATTGTGAAAAGTGTTGAATTTAAATCAAGGGAAGTAATGTTAAAACTTTACAATGCATTAGTAAGACCTCATCTAGAACATTGTGTTCAGTTCTGGTCACCTCGTTACAAAAAGGATATTGCTGCTCTAGAAAAAGTGCAAAGAAGAGCAACCAGAATTATCCTGGGTTTAAAAGGCAAGTCATATGCAGACAGGCTAAAAGAATTGAATCTGTTCAGTCTTGAACAAAGAAGACTACGCTGTGATCTGATTCAAGCATTCAGAATCCTAAAAGGTATTGACAATGTCGACCCAGGGGACTTTTTTGACCTGAAAAAAAGAAACAAGGACCAGGGGTCACAAATGGAGATTATATAAAGGGGCATTCAGAACAGAAAATAGGAGGCACTTTTTTGCACAGAGAATTGTGAGGGTCTGGAACCAACTCCCCAGTAATGTTTTTGAAGCTGACATCCTGGGATCCTTCAAGAAGCTGCTTGATGAGATTCTGGGATCAATAAGCTACTAACAACCAAGCGAGCAAGATGGGACGAATGGCCTCCTCTCGTTTGTAAATGTTCTTATGTTCTTAAGTCTTCCCAAATATAATTAAGTCATCAAGATAAACTAATACTTCAAGCAGGTTCATGTCTCCAACAGCTTTCTCCATAAGCCGTTAAAATGTAGCTGGATCTCCAGTTATTCCTTGTAGCATGCGCTCAAATTGATAGAACCCTAGGGGACAGATGAATGCGGTCCTTTCTTTGTCCTTTTCCCCCTATTGGTATCTGGTATTAACTGATACGCAAGTCCAACACTGAGAACCACTTGCTTCCTGTCACTGTCGAAGGCATCATCTATGTGTGGTAATGTGTACTGATCAAGGATGGTTCATTTGTTAAGAGTCTGAATGTCAATACACATTCTTAAAGAACTGTTTTTCTTCCGTGCAACTACTATGGGAGAGGCATAAGGGCTTTGTGACTCTGTGATGATTCCAGCAGACAACAGCTCCTGCAGGTGTCTCCGGAAATCATCAATATCCACTGGTGTCAGCCGTCTGGACCTCTCGTGAAATGGACCGGGATCATTTAGGCGAATATGGTGCTCCACTCCTTTAGCAAGTCCCACATCCCTTTCATGTAGTGAGAACAGACTGGCATGCTCAGCCATTCGCCGCCTCCAATGATTCTTCCATTCTTCAGGAATCGGTGAGTCTCCAAATTTGAACAACTTGGTGTATGTGTGGTGTTTTTCTCTCTGACTTATTAGCAATGATAACAGTGTCTGTCTTACAGATATGAGCCAACACTGTCCCTGCAGGCAGGGTGACTTCTTGTTCAGACTCGTTCTCCACCAACACAACGATGCGTTTTGCAGAAATGGATGAGGCAGGCATGACACTTCTCTGTACCAGCTAGTAGGGAAACTTCAGCCAGGGTCTCCACCAATACAGGATGATTTCCCAGATGGTTGGGGACATCTACTTCACAGGCAATGGCACGTTTGGTACCAGGAGGGAATGCCAGGGGGCCACAGCCTTTCGGTCAGACTTCGCCCAGGAAGTCCTGTACTTCTCTTTCTCCTGTCCGCTGCTTCCGGTAAGCTGCTAAACACATAGGGTGAAGGGGCAAAACGTCCACATATTGGGGTTCTGCAATTTCTTCACATCTCCGCGCCAGACGTCCAAACATACTGGCATTTGACCCAATAATGACTGGGATATGACTGGGATATATATTATTAATGACTGGGGTATTCTCGGCTCACCATGCACCAGCGACCCCTGTAGTCTGGCCGGGTGCCTGCGGGCTTGCCTGTAGGCTGCCCAAGAGCTGCGTTGTCCTTCGCTGGAGTGCGTAGTGGCTTCAAAAGCCCCTTCAGTATGTAATGCAATTTAAAGTACATACACCATAATAAGCAAATATTATTTCAGTCTACACTCCTGACATAAAATCCAATATGATTACTTACAGCACCTGCAGTCCTTCACATATTTTCCTTCTTTCTGTTTTTTCAGAGTTCAGGTCCACGAATAGTGAAACAGCGGGATATAAAGGCCTCTCAGTAGCCTGTTTATGCTTCGTTTCGATGTTGTTGTTTTTTTGGGGTTTTTTTAGTAATTATCAGAGGAACTTAGGGCTTGCTGGTCACTCTGAGCGCTATCTGATAAGGTCTTTTGTTAATGCTGTTGTTGTTATTACCGGTAACTTTTAATTTTATTCAGTTCCTTTAAAAAAAAACAAAAAAAAACATGCTTTCTATTATGAGAAAACGATCTGTGAGAAAAGTTTTGGTTTCTCTTTCATAGTCATTACAAATGGCAGGAAAGTTACAGTGAAGAAAGAAAAAAAAAGTAGAAATAACCGAGCTGGATATAGTTTACTTTTACAGAAATCAAGCCGATTTTCGGAGGTAATACTTTTTCATGAGAAAAAAAAAATGGTGTTACCTCAACTATCTTGCACACGCCATCTTCCCCTCTCCTTCCACTCCCCCTAGCAACCAAATACACTTACTGATTCGCTGGTACAGTATTCCATTGACCTCCCATCTCCCACCTAATAGGACTGCCAGTAACTGTACTGCATTCAGAGGAAGCCCCCTCCTTTCCAAGAAAACACACAGGGCTACACTAGAATGTGGACTTAATACTTCCCTCACATCCTTGCCTCCATGCTACATAATGTATAATGTTACCAACATGATTCCAAACTGTTTGAAGTGTTACTTGCTGTTTACAGCATTAATGTGGTGTATAAATCATGACTTATTGACAGATTTCAAAGCCACAGCTGTCATATCTAAATCGACAGCGTGTGAAAAAGGGAGCAGCCACCCATCAATCTCCTTAACTGTTAGGCACCGTTGAAAAACAAGTTCCCCTTTGCGGCTGCACAACATGTAATCAAAAATAAATGGAAAGATAAGCAGAAGCATTGCTGGTTTATTGATCCCCCTTGAGGAATGCATAACTGATCTCTTTGAAGGGTGTTAGATATAGTTATATTAGAACAAAGATGTTTTTTTTAGGGTCCTCAATCAAAAAATTGGATACTTCTGGGCTGATCGTGTTGTTCTGCCATCTGTCACTCAATACATTGAACATGATAACTACCTTGGTTTTGCACTAATCTTCACCAGACGTTTACCATACATTCCTGGCCTTCTACAGATGCTTTTGGATTGTAATTGGATTGCAATCCTCTCATTTTTATAAAAATATTTGTAACCTTTCAGGTACTGTGCGTACTGTCATTATGTGATTATGAGGATCCTCTACGTGCGTGTGCTAAGAAAATGACAATTCAGTGCTCACGAAAGTAAGGCACAGTGCTGGTAAACCTTATGAGAGCGCACCTCGATGCTGACCTAAACACCTCCTGTCATTCAGTCTTCCGACTCAACTAATCAACTCCAAGAGACTCCAACAGTTGTGCTGAATTATGTGGTGGTTTTGTGATGTGGCCTAGTATCCACCAAACGTATTACACTTGTACCAGCTTCAATTAGACTGCTGTACCATCCGCTCCCATTTTATTTTTCTGTGAACATATTTTGTTTGCAATGTTAATTTTGCCTCTGCTGTTTGAAGATTCCTAACCTGTGGTTTGTGAATAAATCCCAGGCGGTAACATATTAACCTGCTTTACTACTGTACATCCAAGACAGCTCCATGCCTCGGTCCTCACAACATCCTAGTTACAATGTGTCCATGTATTCTAAAGATTCTCAAATATACATATTCTCAAATGTCTACAATTACTCAACTAGAGTAAAGCCTCTAAAATCCAAACCAATTTTAAGTGTAAAACTGTTTAATATGACATTCTGTATCAGGAAACCTCCAAAATAACTACAACTACTGTAACTGTAAATATAAAAAGTACATTTGTAACGATGCTGCAAACTGAAAGATAAATTTGGGGTGCCAAGAAGGGAAATACCCTTACCAATAAGAATAATTAAAAATAGCAAAGAAGAAACAAATAAGAATATATATATATAAAAAAAGAGTGAAACAAGCACCATTACCAGACTACAGATACCAGTGACACAGGGGCCACCTGACCGGCACCCTGAAGCAGAGTTACTATAAAATAGAAAAAAGAATAGAAAACAATTATGATTTCCATTACATGAGAGTAGATGTTAAAACTTCATGCTGATTTGAACTTGGCTCTCGCCAAGATAAGCACCAACTAAGACGTAGCTTCACAGTAAACTAATGTGATCCATATGTGTCTCCATCCATTTGCGCTCCCTTCCATATGATGATGTAGATATCCTTCTGTCTGGTGTTGATGGCTGAAGTGTAATGCTGGCTCCAGGGATCAGCTTATTGCCTCCCTAGCGCATCAGCACACACAACGGCTGTGATGCTGGCTCCGGGGATCAACCATAGTGCGGTCTCCCCAGCGCATCAGCATGACAACCGTCTGGATTGAGCTAAGTAGGGTACATCTCTGGGTTCTTCAAGTGGGCACCTTCCATCCTCGGTGTTTCGTCGACTAGCCCATGACACCTCAAGAGGGCTCGACGGTGATTCTGGCGTCCCAGAATCACCCCCCTCCATCCCCCACTCAACTCAGCCCAGCTTACTTACCGGTACATCAGCGTTTCTTTCTTCCTATTCTGCTTGAGATCCCCAGCCAGAATCTTTCCATCTCAACCACAGCCAGTTGCTGCTTCTCTCTGCTGCTTCAGATAAGTTCTTCACTGTGCGACGCAACTCTTGGCCATTGAATCTGACATCTCTGAGAAACCGGGTTGTAGTGTGTGCCACAAATCCTCGACAACCCACTTCCACTGGGTAAACCCAGACTCTCCATCCTCGCTGTTCCGCTTCAGTGGCTAGTTGAGCATACCGCAGTTTCTTCCTCTCATACGCCTCATCTACAGCATCCTCCCATGGCACTGTTAACTCTACCAGGTGAACAAGGCGTGCTGATCCAGACCACAAGACAATATCTGGTCGAAGGTTAGTGGTGGCAATCTCAGGTGGAAAAATAAGCCGTTGTCCAGGATCTGCCAGCATCCAGTTGTCCTGGGCGAGGATTGGCTTTAACACCTTTTCTTGGTGGTTGCTCTCCTGGGCGGAGGAATGTTGTCTTTTGTGTGTAATGTTTTGATGGAACAGGTGGCAACTTATTGGTCATGTTACGCTTGTCTTCCAATGCTAAGGCCAAACATCGCAGCATCTGGTCATGGCGCCAAGTAAACCGTCCTTGGCTAAGAGCCACCTTACATCCTGTCAAAATGTGCCTTAATGTTGCAGGTGATGAACACAAAGGACATGAGGGATCCTCTCCTACCCAGAGGTTTAGGTTCTGTGGTGATGGGAGAACATCATATGTTGACCCAATAAGGAAACTGATCCTGCTCTGTTCCATTGACCATAGGTCTTGCCAGCCAATCTTGCGTTGTTCCACACTCTCCCATCTCATCCATTCTCCCTGCTTGGCCTGGGAAATGGCCTTTATACACCTCACCCTCTCCTCCTGCTTTTGCACCTCGTTGACTACCAGCTTCCTCCGTTGAGCTGGGGCTGCCTTGTGCCATGTAGGAGGAGCTGAACTGAGACCAAGACCCTCTCTTCCATGCTGAACTTGCCCCATGATATCACCAATTCGAAGGGCAGCCTTTGCATCCTCCACAGCTTTCTTTGCCGCCCACTTTCTTCCAGTTTTCAACACAGGTGCTGTTTCCCTTACGCATTTGTCGCGTGACTACTAATGTCATTTCCAGTCGGACCTTGGCGCACTTAAACTCGTCGGTTAGAGAGGAGACAGGTAGCTGCAGTATTCCTTTACCATAAAGTCCCACTCTGCTGAGGCAGCGTGGAACTCCCAACCATTTCCTGATGTGTGAACTGATTAAAGCTTCCAGCTTCTCAACTGTTGTCAAAGAAACCTCGTACACAGTCAGTGGCCACAGCAACCTTGGCAGTAGACCAAACTGAAAGCACCAGAGTTTTAGTTTGCCTGGTAAAGCGCTGCTGTCTATGCTCTTCAACCCTTCCACAGCTTGTTGTCTAACTTCTCCCACACAAACTGTGTCCTTTAGATCCCCGTCGTACCATCTCCCAAGGCTCTTCACTGGCTTCTCAGACACTGTTGGTATTGCCTCACCATTAATGAAGAACGTTTTATCTGCTACTTTACCTTTAATTATAGAGATGCTCCTTGATTTAGTGGGCTTGAATTGCATTCGTGCCCATTCAATGTTATTGGTTAATTTGCCCAATAACCGATTAGTGCAGGCTACTGTTGTAGTCATGGTTGTCATGTCATCCATGTATGCTCGAATTGGTGGTAGCCGCATTCCAGAAGCCAAGTGCTCTCCTCCCACTACCCATTTTGATGCCCTAATGATTACTTCCATTGCCATGGTAAAAGCCAGTGGAGAAATGGTGCATCCTGCCATTATTCCAACTTCTAGGCATTGCCATGTAGTGCTGAATTCTGAAGTTGAAAAACTAAATTGCAAATCTCCAAAGTAGGCTTTCACTAGATTTGTTATTGTCAATCAAATGCTGCCCAAAGAAGTTCGTGTGGCACTGAACCATATGCATTTGCCAAATCCAGGAAAGTCACATGGAGCTCCTTCCTCTCCTTTTTAGCTGATTGAATTTGTTGCCAGATCACATTGATGTGTTCTAAGCATCCTGGGAAACCTGGAATGCCTGCTTTTTGTATTGAAGTGTCAATGAAGCAGTCCTTTAATAGGTAAGTTGACCATCTCTGAGCAATAATGCTGAAGAAAATCTTGCCTTCTACGTTTAATAGGGAAATAGGGCGAAACTGACTGATACTTATAGAATCTTTTTCTTTAGGTATAAAGACTCCATCTGCTCGGCAACATGCTCTTGGTACACCCTGTTTTTCCCATGCTACTTTCATCAATTTCCACAGGATTCGTAGAACTCCTGAAGCACTCTTGTACACTCTGTACGGAACTCCATTAGGCCCTGGAGATGATGAAACCCTTGCTTTTTTCACAGCTTGCTCTACTTCTTTCCACTTAGGTGCACAGTCCTCCATTTGGTATTCTGGTGGATTGATAGGTGGGATGTCTGACGGAATTGACATAGGCTCCTGCCTTTTTGAATCTGTATGTGTTTCCTCCAAATATTTCTCCAGCTCACACTTAGATGCTTTTAGTGTGCCATTCTTCTCACTGGTGAATAACTTCTTTACAAATTTGAATGGGTCTTTATAAAAGTTAGTTCTCGCGCGCTCCTTCTTTTTGTAGCATTTCCGTAGGCGCTCAGCTCTGCGCAATGTTGGAAGCTTATCTTTTATGACCCTTTGTAAGAGATTGAGTCCCTCCTTCTGACTTTCTTCTGCTCTTCTCCATTACTTCCTCAGCTGTCTCCTTTCTCTAACTAAGTGTTCAATCTCCTGCTGCCGTCTAGACTTTCCAGGAATAGTTTGTACTTTTTCCTTCCTTTTTTCAACTCCAAACCTCTCGCTTCTATATGCGTAGATGATGTCCCCAAATTTATCCAGTTTCTTTTCAACTGTTCCACTTAACCTTTCCAATGCAAAGCAGAGATCTGTGTTTACTGTGTCCCATGCAGTTTTCTCACAAGCTCTTGGCCATTTAACTCCAGGCTTCTGCCGTTGAGGTTCTTTTCTCTCTTACACTGGTTTGTCTGACCGGGTTCACAAGGATCATTAGGTTCATCACTAACTGTGTCCATGCAAGTCCTCCTCACATCTATGACAGGGGTGCTGATATCCTGCAAACTGTGGTTTGCTTCCTGTCGCTGGATTTCATTCGACTGACTTGACTGACTTCGTAAGAAGTACTGATCAATGCGAGGCCCTTGTCCCTTCTCCCTCAAGCACTTCATTCTCCCTTGATGAATCTTCAAACCCCTGACCGTTGTCGCCTTGCTCCAGCCGCAGACACAAACCTGGAGTTCCATGTCTTTGCTAACTGCAGATCTTGAACAAGTCTTTTGTGAAGTACTCTCCATACTCATATCCGTTTCCGTTCCTAAGTCCTTAACCGTGTTGTCCAACCTTGAATCATCTTCCGCCCCCGCTCTCGCAGACTCTAAGGGCATTTTTCTCCTTAATTTTTTAGAAGCCTTGGGCGGGTGTCTCCAGCATCCTGTAAACAGAGCTGGATACTGCCGACAAGGGTAGCTAACCCTTGCCAGCCCCAATGGGGTCTCTTTCCTCCAGTCAGCTGTCTCTCCAGGCTGTCACGAGGTCTTTCCCTTGTTGCCAGCTGCACTATTCACAGCAGTCACTGGACGTATCCAGATCTTCATGATTTCCATTACATGAGAATAGATGTTAAAACTTCATGCTGATTTGAACTTGGCTCTCGCCAAGATAAATTACACTAACTATTTTACAGGCTTTTGTAGTAACAAACAAAAGAAATACAGAGAATACCAATAAAGCCAAATAATAAAGCAACACACCTGAAGAGAAATATCCTTAAATACTATACTCAAATAGAACTATACAAAAAGAAAACAAGACACCAAGGTTCTGAGGTAATTAATAGTTTAGTATTATTTTTAGTCAAGGCCGCAGCACAAGCAACAAAATCACAGTCCTAACCACTACCAATAAGTGATTAAAAGTAATTTTGTGAAGTAGTAATAGACAATAAAAACACTAAGCACATTTAATTCTGCACCTGGGTTTTTAACCTAGCCACCTAATAAGTAACAAAGTATATATGCCGACTGTAAAATAACTAATACAAGAGATATGCCGGTTATGAACTATATAAGAGTTAGCAGAGAACGGGAGGTCGGTAAATATACAAACAAACAAACAAACAAACAAACAAACAGTCTTACAATTACCATATAGTTTCTCTCACATCTTGCATAATAACTATCAAAGTAATAAGGCAAGAGTTAAAGTGTGTAGCCATTAGAAAGTATAATAATTACAGAAAAAGAAAGAAAGAAAAACAAACAAAGAAGATAGAACAAATGCAAGTACCTCCTGATCTACTTTCTGGGTCAGCGTTTGTCAATACACACAGTTCACTCGGTAGATTTAATTAACAGTCCAAACCCACTCCTACTAGGAACTGAAGAGTCCTCCGTGAATTTTGTATCCCGTGTGATATAACCCGTCCGTGTGAGCAGCAAAGAAAATCCATTTAGGTGTCCCGCAGCAACGGAGTCCTCCACAACTGTTTACATATTCACAAAGATACATTTCCAGCCTCAGCCCAGGTAGTCGTAATCCGAATCTTGTCCATCTACTGGGACGCAGCTTCTTAGTAATTCACGCCAAAAATAGAACAGAATTAAGTTTTTATTAAACCAAGGTAAAAAAAAGTAACCAAAAACCACAGGGCAACCCAGTCCAGGAAAAAAAAACGCTCTCCTGTAGGAAGAGACATGCGCCTTATTAGTGCTCAGTGGTGCGCGTCATTTATTACAACTCAGTCTTCTTAAAGGGACAGACACGGTGATAACTGTGGCTTGTCACACATTACTGTGTTGTACAGTATGTACTAGACCTAAAAGTCTGTTTAACTCATAGACAGGTTACCAGGGATGTCTGGATAACAGAGGTGTTACGATACAAATTTGCATTTTAAATACTGTATTTCTTAACGAGTGTAACAATTTTCACACTAACAGTACAGTACAAATATCATTAGGTTACTTACCATAACCCTGGTTCCCTGAAAGAGAAGATGACCACCAACGACATTATGTATGGGATATGTCTGCCCATTGGGTAGGTATCGCTGAGCTCTATACCAGAGCTGCCGATAGGCCCCTTCCTGGGATGACACACTCGGTCCTGCCCACTGAGGGATTAAAACCGTCATCCTGAGGAAGCCATTTCTCTTTTTCCATCGAAAAAGAGAAATGGTTGTGTACCCTTCAACACCGGGTGGAAGTGGTGGAGAGCAAGGGAGACCGCTTGCAACTCCAGCATGTTTATATGCAGGGATGTCCAGCGGTCCAGTCTGTTGTCACCACTTGGCGGTTTAACACTACTCCCATCCGCACACTCTTGCGCAGGTGAGAGGTGGTCCTCCACCAGTGTAGGGCTGCCGAGCATACGTGAGACACAGTCACCTGACGGTGTCTGTCGTGTTTGGTGTTGAGGTGGAACGCATGAAGCCACGCGGGCACATGCGAAGCAGACCCAGCTGAATGGACGATATGTCTGCAGCCATCAGACCCAATAGTTTCTGGCACAATAGGAGGGTGACCTGCGATCCCTGTCAAAACAGGGAGAGGCAACCCTGTCGTCTGACAGGTATGCACGCATCGTACTGGAGTCCAGTCGGAGCCCCAAGTACGTTGTGCACTGCACCGGTGTAAGCCAACTCTTTGCATCGTTGATGGTGAGGCCCAGCCTCGCCAGATGCTCTGTCACGACCGCCGTGTGGGCCACTGCTCACTCTTGCGACTGGGAACAGATCAACCAGTCGTCGAGATTTTATTACTCTGATCCCCTGCAGGGGGACCAGGATACCGTCCACGCACTTTGAGAACGTACGAGGAGCCAGGGAGAGGCCGAATGGCAGCACAGCAAACTCGTAAATGCTTCCTTGAAAAGAGAAGCGAAGATATTTCCTGTGCTCTGGACGAATGGGAACGTGAATGTACGTGTCCTTTAAGTCCAGCCGGACAGACTGGAGAATGTGACGGTGAGTCAGCATCTGGAACCTCCTTTATTTTAAGAACCCGTTGAGGAGCCTCAGATCTAGGATGGGGCGATAGCCGCCATCTTTTTTGGGCACCAGAAAATACCTCGAGTAGTACCCCTCTCCGTGGGAGGTGGGGTCTACGAGATGAATGGCTTGCTTGCACAGCAAGGCGGCCACTTCCTTATGAAGTACCGAGGCCTGGAGAGGGTCTGTCACGAAAGTATTTGTGATACCTCGAAAGGGAAGAGGTTCCAAGTGGAACTGACGCGCGTAACCGTTTTGCACAGTGGCTAGCACCCAGGTATCCGAGGCCACGGTGGGCGAGTTGAAGCAGACAGCAAATAAACCACGGTAGAATAGATAGATAGGGGACAGCACACTGTTTGTTTACAAGGCCCGACTCACCGAGGTGGGCGGGCCTACACAGCTGACGAGGTCTGCTTGACAGCGGAGATGCAGCAAGGCCTAGCCCCGTGGAGGAGAGCACGGCTGGAAGAGTCAGTCAACAGCAAGGATGTGGCAAGGCCTAGCCCTGTGGAGGAACTGTGTACTCTCAAGAAAGAAATAGACAACCACTCGCAGGTTACTGCACAGGCAGTCGCTCACACATGACAGACAGATAACAAAGAGCGGCCTACCATGCAAGCGAGGAGGCCTCTGAAAGACAGAAAGGCGAAAGACTCATCTTTTCAAAGTCGTTGATACCGGGAAAGCAGCAAGTCAGCTTTCAGCATGAATGCAAGGGAAATACAATCGACTCGATTCGACTCAAGAAGCTCTTTTCTATCAACACACTCAGCTCAACACAGAGGTCTTACCGTACCATCTTCAGAAGAAAAAAGAGAAATGGCTTCCTCAGGATTTAATCCCTTGGTGGATGGGACCAAGTGTGTCATCCCAGGAAGGGGTCTATCCCATACATAATGTCGTTGGTGGTTGTCTTCGAATTGAAAGGGAACTTCTCATTGTAGTATATATGTAGTATAAATATTGTTGGGAAGCCCATTGGTTCAGGTAAATTAAATGAACCACATTAAATGTTTATTCTAATGAGTGGAGCTGTAATTGAGATGTTGCCCGCAGGAAATAATGTGTCTGTGATTTGACAAGCGTAGCACCTTTCTCTCAGAACACTGCTAGCTCCCCCTTCTTCGCCATAAGTGAACTCTGTGGTTATCCAACCAATTTAGTGAGTAAGGCTTGAATGAGGGGGCTGTAAAAAGCATAATTTACTTTTAAGAGAGAAACATGTACAGTGTATTTCCTGGAGAAGTCAATTTGTGTACAGTTAATGGACAGCCCAGTTGATAGGCCTGTCTACTCCCAGTGATAAACTAATTCCAGAGAACACAGGTCCTTAACAGCTTTATACAGGCTCAATAAGTACTGCCCTTCTCAGCATGTAATCTTAGTGATGTCACTATTCTTGAGGCAATAGAAGTAAACCTGGATGCAGTCAAAATCTCACCTCCTTTAAAACAGTTTACCATAGTAAAATCATAACAAAGTGTAGTAAAGCATTGGTAAACACTGAAAGCCCAGAGGGGTGTGGTAAATCATCCTGTAGAAAAAATATAGCAATAAATGGTTAACTATGGTAAATGAATAATAAAAGCATAAGAAAAAAGCATTAGAAAGCAGCTACTTGTAAATTATTGTGTGCATTTACCATGGTTTGGTTTATAAAAACATATTACATCTATGTTGGAACTATATGGTTAAGGAACCCCCTACTGTTTTTTAAGGAACATCTGTTACTGTGTCAGTTTAGAATAACCTTGATTAAAAGGTTACCAGTCTGCAAAAATTACCCCCAGGGGTAAAAGGGAAGAGTAGAAGGTGGGAAAGAGCTTGTGGAAGATGTAATTCAATCAGACTTCCTGTCATTAACCAGGCTAGTAGGTTTACTCACTTGGAATTGTTAAGACACCACAGGTCAAATGTATCTTAGCGGGGTGCTCTACCATTTGCTAACAGTATTTAAAATGAATATGTGACTCAGTTATTATCCATGCTTTTTGTATTTGTATAATTATTATGATAAAAACAGGTTTGTGGTCAACTTCTTTCTGTAGTGTAGCTAGCTGTTTCAATATCTTATCAACTGGGTATCCCTTGAATTGCAACGTACAGTATGCAGTAAACTACTAACAGTAAGCACAATTCCAATCAGATGTACGGTATAATGGATCAGGTACCCAGATGTCTGCAACGCATTGTGACATTCAAGAGTCATGTTACAAAACAAACTGAAAGGGGAAAATGTTGAAAACAAAATTAAATAACAATGCGTTTTCTTATGACCGTGCATACATAAATAAAAAAGAGGATTCATTAATTTACAGATTTTTTTTAATTAATCATTTGTCACGACAAACTTTAATTAAATGGTATAAATCTGAATAGATTATAATAATATATAATACAACATGCAATCTGAATGTGTATGTAAATAGACATTATTTTGTATAAAGTTTGCATCTTTAATTACATATATGTGTGCTTGTTTATAATATGGCTTACATTGGGAGGCTTGCCGTGACTCTAGAGGCGAGACTACAGCACCTCCTTATTATCTCATTCGTCGATTAGTCTTTAAATCTTTCAAAAAATGTAATATTTAAAATAAATCACTACCCAGAATTATGAAACGTCCTTTACGCTTTACGAACAAACTTTTTGTAAATCTAAATTTGGTGGTATGTTTCAACTTTAATATAACTTATTTAAAAAACAAATATAAGAGATGGAAGTCTCCAGTAAAAAAACACTTCTTTATTTCACCTTTAAGCCTCCTATTATGATTCTGGTCTGTTTGACCCAACACTGGTTTCCACCAACCCTAAACCCCCCCCCCCCCAATGCTCTTATGACTTTTCCTAGGTTGGGGTCACAAATGTATAAACTGAAAGTAAGAACTACAAGGTAAAAGTGAATAGAGGCTCCTTTTATATGCAAGTAACAGCATTTTTTGTAAAGAGGTTACAAAACCAGCAGTTGCAAATAGTTATCCAACAAATACATTTCAGCAGAGCTGTACAGAGACGACGATGTGTCAGAAACTGAAGACATCATGATGATGATCCTGGTTA
This sequence comes from Acipenser oxyrinchus oxyrinchus, assembly GCA_030684275.1. Classification (NCBI taxonomy): domain Eukaryota; kingdom Metazoa; phylum Chordata; class Actinopteri; order Acipenseriformes; family Acipenseridae; genus Acipenser; species Acipenser oxyrinchus. The sequence goes on from CM060258.1 coordinate 26,932,710, forward strand.
CCATGAATCATACTTTTGAGTCATCAAAATAGTTTGTAGCGCATTTCCTCAACTATATATATATGCTCATAAGTCAGTATAGCAAGCATAAGCACACTCTGGCAAGTTTGGGAAGCTGCACCTTTACTATATAAACGTGCGGCAAAGTACTGCATTCAACAGCACACACACACTAATGCATACATTGTGTTACTTTTGTTAGCTGGAGTGTACAGATCCAAATAAGAAGCAACTGCTAGTTTGTGGAAAACAGAAACTGGTGGAATTATATTTTCCAGCCACTATGTCACTGGAAACATTTCGCATCATTGCTAGAGTGATTCACTTCAATAATCATGATACCAGAGCCAGCTGACGTGAAAGAGACAAATTAGCTGCTGTCAGAGAAGTGTGGGATAAATCATTTTGCCTTTGCTCTACAGTGGGAACCACATGTTCCGACCGCAGTGTCGCAGAATCTTCCGACAGAATTTGCAGCACAATTGAGGTTGCAGTGATATGTGCTTTGTTTAACCAGACATTACGTGTTTTACACGATAGAGGGTGCTATGTGTCTAGAAATGGAATTTCGAGAATTATAACTGAAATACATCTGTTCACCAGCAGTCGTCAAATGCTGAAGATCGTGCTACTATGGAAAGTGATCTCTAGTATGCCGTGGGGGTCAAAAACAAGTCTGTGCACGTTTGAAATATACTGTACTTGTAATGTACTTGTAATCTGCAAGTTCTCATTTGATTAAACAGGAAATTAAACCAAATTAAACCACTATTTCAGTGCACTAGCTGTGCTATCATTTCTTGTTTAGAAAGTTCAATGTTAAACTTTCCAAATCTTAATCAAAAACAAACTGTTCATGGCAAACAAGATATTTGTGATGGAAATATCAAGTAGAGGTCAAGCAGAGGTTCACTCTAAAAACGAAATGTAGGCTTCCTACATCTGAAGCTAGCAAGTGCACCCAACAGATGCCCAATGAAATCATTTGTTTTTACTATCATTATTATTATTTATTTCTTAGCAGACAATTGTTACAAGATATCACATTATTGTTGCACACAATTACCCATTTATACAGTTGGGTTTTTACTGGAGTAATATAAGTAAAGTACCTTGCTCAAGGGTACAGCAGCACTGTCCCCCCTCTCCCCTCAGAATTTAACCCACAACCCTCTGGTCAAGAGTCCAGAGCCCTAACCACTACTCCACACTGCTGCCCCATTAATAAGATCACTTAAAAATATACTTTTTCTAATTGTTAGCCTAAACAATGAATTAAATTTGAATAAAGCCAATGCTACGCTACAATTACTCAACATTATTCAACTAATCCTAGATCCCGTGAAGGTGAAAATGGCTATGTTTACAAAGATAAAAAGGTAGCCCACTATGATAATAAAAAATGTCCTTTTCTTCCAGGTTTAGCTTAATACATAAATGTTAACAAAAACATAAATCTGTACTTTCAGATATAATTTATAAATATTGAAAAGGCTTATTACAAATTCAACATTTAAAGTCATTATGACAATTAAATCTGGAAAAAAATGCTTCAATCTTTAAATCTTTTTTTACACTTGGCATCCAACATTTAGATGACACGTTAAATCTGAAATATGTGATCTTTCAGCATTTTAAAGTGAGTTCAATCTTTGTTGTTTGCAATTAAATCTGGAAATATAAATCTGTTTTCTGCAAAATAAATATTTGTTTGGCAGCTAAATCTGAAGCTAGCATGCAAATGAGTCCCCGCCCATTTAAGCATAAGATGTAGGCATTCTATGCCTAGAGGAGGCTGGGAGGCAGGGAAGCAACATAAAGCAGGGCTGCCGTTATATTTTTTCAGATTTAATGTTTTTTGGGTTAAATCTTGTGAAAATTAGGTGATTTAAGTTAAATCTGGAAAAAAAAAACACCTGGTAAATATATGTGCTTTTTTTTTACACTTGGCACCCCTAAAGGCGTCTGCTAAATAAACAAATAATAATAATAATAATAAAAGCATAGGTAATCATTGAGAAGGTCAGAGAGGTATGGTAAAACATATTACACAACAAAAGCAAACCAGGGTAAACTATGGTACCCTGCCCTTTTACTACTATATGGGTTTACAACAAACTGCAGTGCTGTGCCAGTAGGTGCTTCTATGATAATTAAGGACAGGCTTGCTAATATTTTGGATATCGCACATAACAACTGCACTAATGTCAACACAAATTAAAAGCGTATTGCATTTGCAGCCATTAGTACCTGATATATAATCAAATGTGTCAAATTTCTTTGAGCTTAACCTTAACCTTGTTTACGCATTAAACCTGATATGTTTTTTTTAAAGAATCGGCCACAGCTCTGAACAGAATGGGAGTCCCACAGGAGAGGCAATCACTCAGCAGATGGTTTAGCAGAAAGAAAGTGATGAAAATAAAGACAGATGTTAACGGGTGCTAAAAAACTGTGATCTTCTTCCACAGATGGTATGCACGATTGCATGCAAGTATCCTAAACCATGTAGGAGTTGAAGAAGCTATGTAATTCCTGTGACATACTTGCCTTGGGAGGAAGCATTTCAAGGGTGATTTCTGATTAATTTCCTCGAGCCTTCATCAGTGAACAATTCATTAGTACAATCAGATAAAGGTATAACTATGTCAGTCTATGATTAATGTGATTTATGTTGTAAGTTAATTACATTTGGTATTTTTATCATCTAAACGCATCAGGAAACCTTTCCGCATGTTTTGAACAACAGGACATCAGTTATTTAGTCATATTTAACGGATTTAGCATGACATAATATGGTTATTCTGGTACTCTGTCTTTAGAGTTTAGCAGTTTCATATGTTTGCAAATGTATTCCACGGTTTTCTGCATTATTTCCAAAGCTATAGAAAGAGCACATGTCAAAGCCTGTGACAAAGAGATTACTCAAAGATTATGGCTGCAGATTGATGAGCTGCTAAAATGGTTATGAATAGTAAAATTAAAACAAATGTGAGACATAATGCAGTTATAAGGTTCAATGTAGTATGTATAGTGGTTGTATCACATAGACTAGATGGACTATCCTGTTTAAATCTGAATGTTACCATGATGCAGGATAAATACGTTGTGAATTATTTCCTAAAATTAGGTTTTGTAATGAAAGGATTGATATAATCCTAGAATTGTGTATACTTCTCCATGATTTGTCCACGATTAAACCATGAACTATAAACATGGTCAAGCTTGATTTTGCCCTCATTTACAGTACCATGGTTAATTGTTGCTAAACCATTAAACCATGGTTAACTGTTGCTAAACCATTAAAGACATGCTGCATGTTTCGGAACTCAGCCAGTTATACCATGAACGCCTAAGAAATATAAATTATGGTAACATGGTTTACTGAGATGTCATTGTGTTGCTTTCTGATGCAATCTTATGTTTAACAGGAATTGACAGGTTTTAATACTGTACATAGTACTCTATACATAACTTAAAATGTTAATTCAGTGGGGAAGGCACAGTAATGGTGGGCAATCCCACTTTTAGTTGCCAGAAATAAAACAGGTATCTGTATTCAGTAACTACTGTCATTGCTTGTTGCTTTAACTTTATAATATTTACTGTATAATTGCCCCTCAAAAATGTCAGATTTGAGAAACTTTTGGCATAGCCCCTGTGCAGCTACTGATGGATTATCCAGCCCTGTATTGCACATTTCCACATTTTTTACTGAACTTGCAGTATATGTATTGTGTTTTGATAATATACACATTTAAATTGTTGCAAGCATTGTTTCATGCATTGTCAAGTTGGAAATAAACAGAAGATTTAAACGACCTCAATGGGTCTAATGCTAGTATAGTAAATCCATTTATGTAATAAGGAATGTAACCAGCCAGGAGTGATGTTGTAGGGGGTCACAGTGTGCTGGCAGGGTGTCATGGTACAGCTAACAGTTTGATAGGAACGTACGCAGGAGATTTCCCATGAGCTGAAAGGGGGCAAGCACTGCAAACACCATTACACAGAGCACTAACTCACTTTCCTCAGTGTCAACCTTCAGCACGCTCTGCTGTGGTCAGGTGGTTCCACTGGGATGTTCGACTTGTGAAAATGCAGTGGTGCAGTACATTTTTTACGTATCATATTGAAACCCCATTGAAAAGAGAAATCTGTATTCCATTATCTGTTTTTCCTTCAGGAAACTTAACAAAATTTTACATAATTCTAGCTCCTTTGTGTATACTTGAAAGCATTTAGTGCAAACGACTACACAAAGTCAACCTGGAATTGATGATGGGTTTCAAGATATCAAAATATCCTTATTCATTTTTTTAGAAATATTCTTTTGAATTATTTAAAAAGAAAAAGCCCTAGAGACCTAGCAAAATGGATTTTCTAAGAATAAATGTTGTTCGTTAAAGGTAAAGTGTTTCACTTTCTTTTAAAGAGCTAACAAAATAGTTACAGTAAAAGACAAACACATGATAAACTTGTATTTTTGAATTACCTTTACTGATCATAGCAAGGAACACAGAGAGACTGCAACGTGTGTGATAGGAAATGAAGTGTAAGTAATACATTCTAACACTTAGGGCTTGCATAAATAAATACCTTTTTACTGACACTAGAATTTCTTTAGTACCCTGGAATTCAGACATTATCACTGTTAAACTAATTTTTATAGCATTAGTTCTCTTAGATCAGGGGTGTCAAACTCACTTCCTGCAGGGCCGCAGTGTCTTCTGGCTTTGGTTCCACCCGAGCTCTCAATTACTCAATTGGTCTAATTATTTGATTAACTGGACACATTTAACACTTCTCTCCAGGTCTCAAAATGTTTCATAGGAAGTGTACCTTGAATCAAGTGCATTTTTAAAACCATCAACTGTAAAAGACATTGAAAAAAATAAAATGTCAAATTCAACAAATAATTAGATCAATTATGTTAATTGAGAGTTTAAGTTGGAATGAAAACCAGAAGACCCTGCGGCCCTCGAGGACTGGATTTTGACACCCGTCTTAGATAGTCTATCCAATTTAAATACATTTGAACCCAGCATTGTGCTCCGAATTTTATCAACATTGCTTTCTGTGGGGACTACAAAATGAAAAAAAAAACATGGAAATCTATCAATAATTGTTTTCTAATGGTGTGGTGTGAACAAGCACAACTATAGAAGGAATTAATTGTACCTCATGAAGTCAAATGAAACCTGATGAATAATTTCAATTTTTCAATTACATACTACTTTGTAGTTTTCCATATAGTTAATGAAAAACCGACAAAATTGAAAAATTTGACATTTCAAAATCAAACATGAAATACTGTACTACTATTATGGCTTCCGGTAGACTTTTGCAATATAATTTTGTAGTTTCTTTGATTACATGATGTTTAATAAAATATCTAAATTATGTACATATAGTTTTTTTTTGTTGTTTTTTTTAATTATGCCTCAATCCTCCAATTCTAGGTAATGCTAAACTTTTGGCCATAGCTGTATATGGTAGAACATATTTAAACAAGTGATTAAAAACAAATGCACTGTAAGTAATTGTCTAGTGTAAGGAAATACTTGGTAAACCTGTTCACCCTAAATTACCACACTCACAATAGTATTTTTAAGGCTTTAGGACTGTGGATTATGTCACTCTCCAGTAGTTTATGTAATGCACTTTATGCTTTATGATGCAGTGTGTGTAAGAATCCAGCTTAAGTAACCCCATAGCTGTCTGAAGGTGAAACGGGTGGAAAAGCAGTGGTTTCCTTCAACAATATTCTAAATAAGGGAAAACATGGTCTAATGGGTCTTGGAAGCCAGATGAATAGGCCAATTTACCTAATGATTCCAGCCTCTCTCAGGGGGTGGCACAGCTGTGATGTTTGCCAGCCCAGCTGTTGATGCTTCAGTGGCAGATGCTGACCCTGCCACCTCAGTAACAGTGCTGTGTATTTTAGGAACACCCATTAGAAACATTAGCGCAGATTACAGCTACAGGTTTGAAATAACAGCTATTCTGCAGTTAATAGAACCGTAAAGTACAGCAGGAAAATACATTACATGGTGCATTACCTATGCAGTGTCACAGTAGCCAATTATGAATAATGGAGGAGAAAAATGACCGTGGCTCTACACAGGACCAAACTTGTTTATACACATCTTTATTTTCTCAGTGGTAATATTTAGATCTCACTCACTGTTTAGACTGAATAGACAACAATGTGTGAATCTTTTATACAGAAAAATGTGAGATTATGAAGTGATGGTGTTACCAAGTCAAGATTTAATTATTTTGTTAGCTCTATGTACTGTACTTAAATAAACACTGGTGGCATTCTTGAGGTTTATTGAACAAGAGGGCATATTGTGCAGTTTATGAAATCTCATAAACAGTCACTTTACACACATTCTCTGCTCTTTGTTACACCTGTTTTGGAAAATTGTGAGTTTCTCACAATTCAATAGCAATAGTTGTGTAACCAAACTCTTGGTATGGAGGCCAAGTTAGTTTCACTAATCAATCCAGTATTACAGTTTAATGCAATCTCGATTGGGGCAGCAGGTTGATAGTTTCATTACTCTGAAACTTGTGGATAAATAATCCACAAGGGGTACTGGCATTTGTCTGGTACTATGTCTGTAGGATGATGGATATGTCACCCAGACTTCAGGATAGCTTACTTGGGAATGACTTGGTTGTGATTGCATCAATATTGTGAAGATCATTTTACTGTGAAGTCAAAGGTAAAGTCACATTCATCATTAATTTACTATACACATATTCACCGGGGGTTACAGAACTGACCGACTGTGAGCTAACTAATTCCTGAAGCAGAGCTGCATTGGTCAATTCAATTGCCTATTACTATAAGTAATTACCAATTACTATAAGAAGCAAGAGTCTAAATATTAGTTTTATTAAACCCATTCGATGTTGTCTTGTCAGTTTTGCCTCCAGAAATTTCAGGAACACTGATACTTCTTGTGTAAAGTATGTAAAGTTTTTTTTCTCAAGATATCCATAGAAAAGTGGAAGAATTACTACCAGACACTAGCAAACATGCTTTCATGTTTTATTTGTAGGAATGAATTATGCTACAAAATTAAAAACAAGAGCTGAATTAAAAAAAAGATATCACATTCCAGAGACAAACCTTGTGAGACAAACCTTTACTAAGTCTGCGCAGATTCTGCGGAAAACCTGTCCAAATTCATCGTCTGCGTGAACTCAGCCGGAAAAGACGTCACCAGGTCACGCATCCACGGACTTAAAAGTCTGCACAGCTGCGCAGCTTCTCAAGAGGTACTGCGCTGGAGCAGCCGCGACTCAAAACAATAGACGAGCGTTGGCTGACAAAGAAGTGTGTAGCAACCAGATACATTCCTCACTCCATGTGCTACTGCCACCTAGCCAGGGGGTGTGAATCACCTTCGAGTCATGTCATTAATTATCTTATGAATGATTTGTAATACAAATTAAAATGATTTTCCCACAGTTATGATACTTTTCAAATATTCAGATATTTATTCTAAAGGTTTAAACATGTAAAAAAATAAAATAATGCTAAACAGTTAAAATTAACCTAAAACCGCTGCTATTTTCAGCAGGTGTAATTGGTTATTGATGAAAGGCTATCAGGGACAGGGAATAACCTACTTTGAATTAAGGAGAATAAATCAGCTTTAATAACAGGTAGTTGAAGTGAGATGTGTGACCATATGTGCAAGTATTTGAACTATTTTTGTCCCAGATCAAAGTACAGTACTCTCTAACAATTCCTTTGTGAGAGGGTGGGGGGGAATCCTGCCCGTTATAATACATATTAATTTGTCTCACATCACAAAACATATGTTTATATTATCTCTGTATAGCAGGGACTGTTTCTACTATACCTTTATGATCATGCTGTAAATTATGAAGCTGGTGGAGCACAAAGGGAACTTCGATTGCATCCACCACTTCTGTGATTAGAATTTCTCTCAACACCACTTCCATTTTGGTTCTGCTCAGAACTGTTGTTCATCTACCAAAGCTGTCCATACTCCGTCTACACAGACCATGACGTTACGCGCAGACTCCCGTCTGCAATCTAGCCGACAAAAAACTGTCGTGAACGCACCCCATATCTAGAGCGTTAAATACAATTAACACGGATTATTCAATTGTTAGTCATGTTAACTGATGTATTAGCAGCAGCAATAAAATCTCACCACATTAAGTTGAGTAATTGGTTGCAGCCATTTGAATATACAGTCTAACTTCACTATAACGAACCCCATTTTGTAATGCTCCAAGCATCAAGAAACGTTTTTTTCAATGGAAATTAGCCCTATAACGATCACTTTTATAAAATCTACCCGGATAAAACGATCTCGGTAGTGACTGACACTGAACTTTCTCCAGTGTGAATGTGTTGTTCTCTCAGTGAAAACAAAGACCTTGGTAGGGTAAGATAAGGCTGATTCATAGATAACCTATTGTAGTACGTATCATGTGTGACGTATGCAACCGTTGCCATCTTCACACAAACTGCAACCATGGCAACAGGCGTGAGGATTGAAACAGCGTGCATTGAGAAAAGCATGAAAAATATGAAGCGGTTTTTGCTGGATATGTTTTTCAAGAGAAAGGGCATGTAATTACTGTATTCAGCATGTAAGTGTACTTTTTATTTGTTTCATTTCTTTACTGTTTTCTTTTAAATATATAGTTTAAATGCTGATCAATTCAATGTTGTCTTTAAAGAACTACTGTATACTGTATAAAGATCTTCAATTCAATTTGGGCATTTCTTTATTATATATATATATATATATATATATATATATATATATATATATATATATATCTGGAGCGAACCAGCAAACTGAATCATCTTTGAATGATCACATAATAAATAGGGATGGACATGCAGGTAGCCAGGGTTGGCGTCACCAGCCGGGCAAGTGCCTGGGGCCCCCGACTCCAGGAGGGCACACACACATACAAAAATAAAGTTGCAAATATGAGTAAATGTACTACTTCTGTGCCAGCTATCTTACGCAAGCAGCTTTTAGGGCTAGAAACATTTCGTTTTCACGAAGCTAAATTGTGTGCAGTGCAGTGAAACTTTTCAGGTCTTCCCTGTTTTCTTTTCTCTTTTCTCTTTTCCTGTTTGCATCCTGTTCCCTTAGTCCCACCTTTTTTCATTTTGACTCCCTATTGGCTTCTGTCCTCCCCAAGTTTTCGTAAAGCTGAAAGCTATTGGCTGATGTCGACAAACAATTATACAAATGTGCCAAATAAAGACATTCTCTAATTAGCACATTGCACTTTCTAACAATCAATACTTTCAAGTGTTTTGTCGAGCATTATTATCATAATATCTATTATTATCATAATGCCTAAACACCTATTATAATTATATGATTTTAAACCATCAAAAAAGAAACCTGCAGAAACACTGGAAACTCCAAATCAATAGAAACACAAATCTGGATGTCAAAAACCTGGATAAGGACCTCTGCTAAGGAATAAATAAATAAATAGGGCAGCTGGCTCTTTGAGCTAAAATAAATAAATCATAATAATAATTCATTGGGACTTGTCTCTTCAGGAATACAGCTCTTTAGTGCTTTCATCACCGACACTCACTTTCTTTGAGATGGTTGCTACCTGGTTCCAAACAACATGCTGCTTTCAATGTTTTTGGTGCTTAACTTTTTGAAAGGGAAGAACAACTAATTAAAAAAGGGAGAAAACTCTCTCAATTGAGGGAAATTTCAATCATTCTTATACAATGGTATACTTGGTGTCTTGAAAGCCACAGTTAATGCCAGTATGAAGGCTAAAACTTGCGATGTTGAGGTAAGTTTCCCACTAAATTGACTCTCAGACTTTATTGTTTGATATAAAATTATTTTTAAAAACTATTTTTAAACAAGAACAACAGTAGTAGATAATATTAATGAAAAAGACGTGGAATAGCTGACAACAATTTATTATTCTGCTATACTTTCTAACACAGTTTCACTTTGTTGTTCTCTGTATGGACACATTACCTCAGAATATTGTAAATGTACTGTATTTTGTTTAAATAAAAAGCAAAGACCTTTTTTATGCGAAAGTTGAAATGCGTTTTTGTTTAAAGGTGTAGTGCCCCATAAAGTGGTTACTGTTTAAGCTCATGTTGAAAATAGTCCTGGGAAACTGGGCTAGGACAGGTATTTTAGTTGCCCCAGAGTGAAAGCAATATTAGCGTGTTTTGAGTGGAAACCCTATGTTAAATTGATATTCTTGTTATCGTGACACACATTTACAATATAGTCTATTGTGAAGAAGAGGCCTGCATAATAGGTACATTCATTAGTAACAAGATTAATTGTGTCTGTATGATTAAGGTCACCATAAAAATCTGGAATGGCTCAAATTGCTATGAAATGGGCATCTTATTTCCATCCTTGAATTGTTTTACAGATATGGCTGACAGATGACAAGGGTGTTCGGACTACATTTTTCAGTTTTCTCTTTCTGAATGGTGGTTGCAGTCTGCTGCAAAACACTGCACCATGCTGTTTACTAGCTATACTTTGATTTATTTTAAAATACGACCTCTTGCTATACAATTGTACAGATATTTTAAAACACACTAATTACTGTTACTGTAGACTTGCCTGTTTGTTTGGAACCACCCAGCAACAATCACCGCGGATGTGACGTCACACTTAGACAGGTAATCATAACAAACAGGCCAAGGGAGCGGTGACCACCTGGGACTGAAAATATTGCCACTGAAGGGCATTCTCAAAATTCCTAATATATATTGATGCCTGGCTGACTGAGGCAGCGACTCTCCGGAACAGTTTGGGTCTGGAATAAATGTAATCTTCAAAAGTTTATATGGAGTTTCTGTAAATGTTATACCAAATTGCTTCCCATATAGTGGTTTCTCACAGCTTCACTGTTCAAAATAGTGATAGGGTACCCCCAGCCCCTGGGTGTATTTGGTTTATTTTGTATAGTTTGGGTTATGTAGCACACCCAAATTAAGTGTGAGATAAAATGTATATTTGTATGTAACGTTTGTGTGTGGTTCAGTGGGCAGGAGCTAGGGCTCTTATGCAGCTGTGTTCAGCCAAAATATCTGTCAATCTCTATTTAAACACCAAGTCATGCCCTTATTCTCTGTCTTGCTTTTTGTTTCCTCCATCCTCTGTTCCTCCTCCACTAGGCCATGGCACTTCTACAAGTCCATCTGGGGGCAAGTAAAGTTCACATCCCAACCTCAGAGGCCCAGTTGCATTGGCCTCATCCTCCGCCACGTTCTCTGTGGACCCCTGGCCAAATCTGTCCCAACTCTCTTTTGTTTTCCCTTTCTCTGCCCACTATCCATTTCACCCATGCCAGCCTTCCCCTCGGGAGAGCAAAGCTTGTTCTCAGCCTCAAAGACCCGCCATTCGGCCTCAACTCCTCGGAGGTGGCTCTCTGAGAGTCGGGAAGGAGACCTCTGGCCCTCTTTGCATGTTATTTATTTTCCCTTTTTCAGTGTTCCTTTCTCACCGCAAATGGAATCAAAGCTCTATTCGCATTAGAAGTCCGATTACATCAACCTCCATCAGCATAGGCGACCCTTGCAACTCGGGGAGATCTTTACATTGCTCTTAGTCTTTTCAAATGGTCCGCAATCTTATTTTCGGTTCCCCTTGGGGGAAGTAACGCTTACTTCCCATCCTTGGAGGCTGATCGGTTCGGATTTCTTTCCAATAGTACTTCTCACTGTTGAGATTTTTAAATATTTAGCATCACCAACACGTCTTAAGGAATAAGCACAATTAAACTCCCGGAACTGATTATTTAGATAGAAAGATGCAGTTTACACCTGATGAATAACTGGTTTTGCGACGGCTTCTGCTTCTGTATTTTCTAAAGTTTAGACCATGTATACCAAACAAAAGCCACAGCCAGTGTCCAACTGACATTACTGTGTCCGTTGCCCAGTCAATCTTAATAACCATGCATCAGCTCCCACAGTGTGAGAGTGCCAGATATCCAATGTAAATTAACTTAATGCCTCTTGCACAGTGGCTGTCTGTGTAATTAATGTGTACTTGAAATAAAATGTGAAAAATAACAGAACAGAAAGAAAAATGTGAGAGCACTAAATTTAAGTAAGCAATCCATAAAAGTCTTCAAAATAACATCATTTGTGAGATGTTTTATTTCTAAGTGCCTTGCTAAATATAAAAAGCACACGTTTTTAGTGTCAATGTTACATACAAATAGTAGGATGGCCATTAAATAAAACTTAAGACTTACTTGTTATATGAATTCATACCTTACACATTTGAAAACTAAAGAAATATGTGCATTTTTTAAACACTGACCTTGTGTTCCCACTTTTGGTATGGGAGACTGACCCTTTGTGACAGAGAGCGAATGAATCCTAGTCAACAATCTCCCTCCCGACCTGTGAGGGTGCTGTGTAGCAGGAACAGTGTGCCCCGGACTGGATGGTTTGGCAGTTCATTCCAGGGTCAGTCGGAAGCCGGCTATCCAGGAAGGGGGCGGAGTCACAATGCCAGAAGTCATTGCCCTAATGTGGTATGCGAAGTGTCAGTCATGGATAAGAGGAGACGTGATTGAACTAGCTATCGCAGGGGGCGTGACTGAAGGTATAATAGGGGATGTAATCTGTTCCTTTGTTATGGTTATCAAAAGGAAACAGAGAATTGAGAAACGTATCGTTGAGTGTTTTGTATGTTTGTTGCTAACTGTCTGTGTTTGTCATTGTTAGATGGCTAACACGAACCCGGGAGATGTTGCTACCAGCCAGCACCAAACCCAGACTACACTGCACCACTGTCACAATTATTGCCTTGCACTGCACTTGCACTGCACTTGCACTAAGAGCACACACTATCAGGAGTGACTGTGCTGTGTTGTGTGTTATTGTTATTATTTTGTGACTGAACCCCGTGATTTATATGCTGGTGATACACATCATTGTGTAGAGCCAGTACTATTATTTAACCGGTATCAAAATAAATAAAATAACTGTTTTGAACTGTGAACTTTGTGTCTGTTGTTGTTTGGAGCACTTGCATCACATGTTCACCTGCACACTGCAAACCACCAGTTCACACCCTTATATAAAACATTAACAAATCAAATAATTGTGTTGTTGTTCTGCCATGAATTCTTATATATACAAAGGTCACCGACTTCTATCTAATCAGATACACAAGCCTATCTGACAGAATTGCCAATTGAGTTTACAAGTTTGGAGGAGAGAAACATTTTTTGTCTGCCTTTAATCAGATTAAGCCTGTGATTAAATGTCTAGTTAATACAAACATCTTACAAAATGTTTTTTTTGTCATGTTTACGTTCTGATTTTGGTATTCTGTTGCACATTCAGCATAACTTTCCATATTTGACCAGGTGCAGTGTGGGATGACAGACATGTGGAATTGAATTCCATTTTTTTTTAAGATCTTCATTTAAGACCCGTGGATGGTGGCAAGTGCTGTCCTTTTCAGACTTGCATTACAGCTTTATGGTTGACAAACAGACATGAATAGCTAGTAGGAACTGTGATTCCTGATTGCAAGAAAATTATATTCAAACCATTGTTGTTGGAATACACAGCCAAAAGACATCTGAGACGGCTACTTCTATTTCTGTGTTTAACCCTTTGAGTAGTGAGTTCTAAAATGCACTGCCGGTCCTACGGGCAGTTTTTTTTTCTGTCTTCTGCATGCGCTTGATTATTACAAGTACAGTGTACAAACAAGCTGAAAGCTGTATGTTTGTGTGTATGTAATGAACACTGACAAAATACAGACACATAATTTTTACTGTAAATAAATAAAACAAACACATATATATATTTTTTTTAATTTAGTCATAGGGAAAGGTTTTGACTAAAAAATAAAATGTAGGCAATAAACAATAAGCAACGGGTTGGAACAACCACAACAACACGTCCTAACAAAAAAAAGGGCAAGAAAGAGAGAGAGAGAGAGACATGAATAAATCATATCCAGGTAAACAGGTTATAGGGGCAGAGTAAGTGAGAGTGTCTAATGCTTCAGCGTATGATACTCCTTGAAACATGGAGCAACGCACAGAGCTTGGCACCGCCTCTTAGCTGTCACTTGATGTTGATGGTAAATATTCTTCGCTTATGTCTTCACTGACACACTCGCTGACATCCGATTCAGTGGAAGAATTGTATGTATTTGAATATAAATCGGAATCTGAATTCATTATTATTACTAATACTTCTTTCTCACTGATTTTCGCCAGTTTACAAACACTGTTGACATTTTTGTGACTGTGTTTATTTTATGTAGTTCAGTCAATATCTGGCAGAGGGCGCAAGAGACCAATAAAAGGTGTTAAAGAAACCTAGTGTTACAATATTATGTGATCAGGGGATTTGTAGGCTAAAGTTCCAGAACGTACCGGTACGTTCGTACTTCCTGGGGACCAGAGAGCAGCAAACGTACCGGTACATCCGTACTACTCAAAGGGTTAAGTTGTTTTTGGAATCTAGCCTTTCTAGCCTTGATGTCTAGGGATGGTGTTACTGGGTGGGAGGAGTTTGAGTGTTTGTTAATTTTTATTTTATTATCCCATCATGCCGTTGTTTAAACTTTTTATGCTTGTATTTTACATGAAGCGCTACAAATCCACTGTATCCCTGTCGGAGGATAACAAGGCAGTTTGTTACACATGATTAATGACTGGTTTTGCAACTGTCTTCTGCTTGTGTACTTTATAAAATTTAGGCTATTCATGGATACAAAATAAGAGCCACAACCAGTGTCCTACTGTGTCCTCTGCCCAGTGAATCTTAATAACCATTCATCAGCTCCCACAGTGTGGGAGTGCCAGATACCCAATGTAAATTAACTTAATTCCTCTTGCACAGTGGCTGCCTGTGTAATTAAAGTGGGCTTGAAATAAAACGTGAAAAATAATAGAACAGAAAGAACAATGTGGGAGCTTCAATAAAGAGAGACTCAATAATGAGACTACTTCATTACGTTTACATTCTGATTCACAATGTAGTGAACTGGGTTATTTTATGAGTCAGTGTTTATATAGTGTTTAAACCTTATACTATGGAGCAGATAAATGGTTATTAAGATTGACTGGGCAGCGGACACAGTAATGCCATTTGGACACTGGTGGTGGCTCTTTGGTATACATGAATGGCCCAACTGATGATTAATCTTAAAGGATTCTAATGATGTGACCAAGAAACCCATTCCATACATAATACTAACAACTCAAAATATTACAATACAGTTATATGTGCCTTTTACTGGCTCTGTGGTATATTGATTCTG
Source organism: Acipenser oxyrinchus oxyrinchus (assembly GCA_030684275.1). Lineage (NCBI taxonomy): Eukaryota > Metazoa > Chordata > Actinopteri > Acipenseriformes > Acipenseridae > Acipenser > Acipenser oxyrinchus. The sequence goes on from CM060258.1 coordinate 26,948,036, forward strand.
ATATAATAATAATAATAATAATAATAATAATAATAATAATAATAATAATAATAATAATATGTTGCAGGGCATGTTTACATTAATGATAACAACAAAAAAAAAATCCAAATTATTTATGGAGAGTGCAAAGCGCCCACTGTTTCAATATTGGTATATTTTTAGGTGATATACAGAACATTTTATAAGTTAACATTTAGGGTTACAGGACACACTACAAAATCAACGCTTTACGTTATCTTTGCTGTCCCCGTGTTGTCGGTATCGCAGCTCTATATTGCTGATTTATTTTTTATTTGACTCAATCAATTGGGCAATACATTTCTCACTATTTACTCTGTATCCAGATAGAGCTTCCTCCACAGTATTGTTGCAGGAGGCAGCATGAAATGGATACCCTATAATCTTCAGAAGAAAAAAAAAAGTCTTTCTCCTGGCAAACATAAAAAATTTTTGTGAATAAAAAATTATCAAAACCATTGGGAATATTTTTAACAAATTGCTGAGATATGGACAACAGAGACCACATAACAGATAAAGTAATGCGCTTCTTATAAACACTGCAGGGGGTTCTGTAACGCTAATGACATTTGTGTATGTTTCTAGAAAGCAGTAAACCTCATTTAATAAATCCATATTTGAATAATGTCTACATTGGTGGAGTTTCCATGCATGTTTTTTTTTTTAGCTCGAGAAAAATGTCTTGTGTAAAATGCTTTTTTGGGTTTCCATTCGCTGAATTTATTTTACTCGAGTAAACCAGGCATTTCACCCAATGTCATGCAAATGAATGGGAAAGGTGGGGGTTAATATGTAAATTAACTATGCGTAAAGTACTTGTGCTGTTTTTGAAGATTACTAGTGAAATTTTGTGAAAATGTGGTTTCCATGTGTAGGGAACTGGTACACGAGTGAATCTAAGCTGCTGTAATAAAGTAAAATACCTTGTGCCTGGTTGGTTAATAATGTGTTTTACTGCTCCTGCCCAAATTGTTTTTCAGATGTCATTAGTGGGGTGTCATTTTGTTAGTAGTGAATACTGTTTCAACTAATTTATCTTACGACTCATTAATTAAAAATGAACTCCGAGGTATAAAATGAAACTGACCAACAGGTATTGCAGATCACCATGGCTGAAAACCAGTGGAGACATTATATATATTTCCCTTTCATTCAGGCAAAATAGCATATAGTGTATCAGGTGATGCTGTGTATACTACCCTGGCTTAGAAACCCTACCCGTCTGGATGGCTGACAGCTGTTGAGGAAACATTCAACTTGGGAAAATTCGGGTAGTGGGCATTTGAAAGGGAGGTCAACAGCAAAATGAGGTGTTCAGGAATCAGTGGCTGCCTGCGAGACAGACGGGGAAGGTTGGTGTTGCCAAGTCTCACAAGAAAAAGAAAAGCAGCACTGCATTTCAAAATAAGCCCAAAACAAGCAAACCCATGTTAGAGTATGGGTGTTTGTAAATTCCAACCCGCAACTCTGAAAAAACAAGCCAAGCCTGCTTTATTATAAGCGGACTTGGCAACTGTGAAGGTTACCTCAGCTGCCAGTTTCAATTGGATAGCAGTGATCTGAGGAGGCTCGTGCTGTCAGAGATTCTCTCCTTTCTTTTAAGTTGTGTTGGATTTACTGTTGTGTTAAATATTAATGATGCAAACAAATATAACACAATCAATATGTTCATTTGCAATTATATTTGGTCAGTTCTGAGAGGGCATCAACAACTTGTTGGATGCTGTTGCGCTGTTTTGGGTGATCGAGCTGGCTCATGGCATCCAGTTCACCAACTATATTTATTAACGTGGAGGGCAGACACACGTTGTTTTTGAACACAGCTGGCATAAAAAAAGGACGGGAATTAATTCAGTTAGACATTTAAGCAGCTCACTTGCTCTTCGTGTTTAACTTTAGCATAGTTTTTACAGCAAGGGTATTCTCAAACAGCTGCTTTAATACTATAACAAATACATAACGCTGTTCGTGGTAAGTGGTTTTATACAGAACTGTAAACCCACAAGAGATATACAACATGACAGTCCAGACATAGCAAAAAAAAAAAAAGCCGCCCGCATTATCATTAAGGTGAACTACACCACTGCTAACCATAAAATCACCCATGAGCCACAACTTTCTGCCATCTCGGAAACCACAGTAACAACTGACCTGCTCCCTTACAATATTTATAGTTAAGGATTAACTCACTCATTAACATTTACATGTGTGTTTCGTCATTTACACGAGTAAATGAGATTTACCCTATCTTATGGAAGGCCATCTGGGTCAAAAGCGTGTACTGTTTTGTACACGTTTCAAATAAATTATTATGTGTAGTATTTTGTTAACTACACATACTATTTTTACTAGACGTACATTTTTGGGCCAATCAGTTCTTTAGAAATGAAATAAGAGCCAATGAATTTAAAGAAAATAGTATGTGTACTAAATGATCCAATGAAAAGTTGCCTAACATTTTCTATGCTCTTCCAAAAGTGATCGGGGAATCTGACCCTTTGAATATTTTTTAAAGCCGTCTCAAAACATACTTTTTAAAACTTGCCTTTCTAGTTGTTTATTGACTGTTTGTACAATGTTTTTTATATGCCTTTACTTTTCCAATAATCGCTCGGTCTTTTTTAAACAGCGAGTTATGAATGTACCCTTGAGCAAGGTACTTTACCTAGATTGCTAAAGGTAAAAACCCAACTGTATAAATGGATAATTGTATGTAAAACTAATGTGATATCAATCAGTAACAATTGTAAGTCGCCCTGGATAAGGATGTCTGCTAAGAAATAAATAATAATAATAATAAATAATATACTGGATGTGGTCTTTTTAGTGGAGTTTATTATTTTATTATTATTAACAGTGGTAGATGCAGTTCAGTTTTTCAATGCAGATTCGTTCTTCTGCTTGTTAATTTTCTAAAGTTTTGCATATCCTTGTTTACTTTCGCTTCATTTTGGACAATACAGTGGAATTTTGTTATAAAATAAAACTGTTACTTAATACCCACTGACACAACCAGTTTAGTTATGTTAATGCTATAAGGTTGTATGTTAGTGGCTTCTCCATGATTGCATCTGAAGTATTTGAAGATGTTGGTGATGTTACATAATAAACGCTGTGTCTCAATAGTCGACGGGGCTTCTGGCAAATATTGTAAAGAAATGCCCCCGGCGCTATACAAAATAAAATTATTATTATTATTATTATTATTATTATTATTATTAATAATACTACGACTATGACTAATAATACTACTACGACTACTAATAATAATAGTAATAATAGATTGTGATTACACTTACTATTTTTGACGGTAAAGCAGGAGATAACAATTATTAACAAATGTATTATACTTGATAATAAACAAGGTCTCTGTCCAGACTAGGACCACGGCCATGTAAAATAACAAATGCCAAACCTCAATGACACGGCTGCACTCAGCAAAAATATGCTTGCAGCGCAGAAAAAAATCTTGCACCGTCATATTTGCAATATTCCTTATTTTAAATCGATGTCTTCTTGTCTAAATGATACACCAAAGGTTATTGGCTACTGTGCCAATTACCTTGTGAATAAGAAGTGATTACAAGCGATTACGTTGTCATGACCAGCCACTAATGTAAAATGACTAGACACCAATGTAGGAAATACGTAGCTCATGTCATTTTTTTTAGAACATGAACAAATTAAAATTGGTACATGTAGTCATTTCTGTGCTCTGATTGGTCCAAAGGAGTACGTGTAGGAAATATTTCAAACATGTACTACACAATGCATTTTTGACCCAGATGGCCTTCCATACTATCCCTCTCTTTGGCAGTTTTTTTTCAGCCACAAACCTGATTTAAACGAGTCATTCTCCCAAACGTGTGCATTGCCATTTCATGTGTAAATTGCCCCGCATGGAAACCCCATGATTGACTCTACATTTTCTTTGCTTGTGATTGCTGCAAACCCAGTTTAACAATATTAACAGTTGCACAAAGCTGAATTTGAATGCTGCGTTTGCACTGATGTTACTGTGTTTGTTTATGTGGCATCATAAACTGCAAGACTGTTCAGTCAAGTTGTTTTAAAACTGTCACAGAAACCCAAGATGGAATTATTTTCCTTTAACTCACTGAATGCCATATATTATTTTTTATAATACATGGATATTGGTATCTGTAATAAAAAAAAGACAATAAACGGGTGTTAAGGTTCAAATTACAAGTTAATTTAGTGAGTAGTTGTGACAGAGATAGAATGATTCTTGGTGTTAGATCTCCCTCCTGACCTGTGAGGGTGCTGTGTAAAGGGAACAGTGTACCTTGGACTGGATGGCCCAACAATTCATTCCCAGGGTTAGATGTAAGTCGGCCATCTAAAAATGGGGCGGAGCTACGGTACACTAAATCATTGCCCCGTAAGGGAAACAATGTGGCAGCCATGGATTGGAGGAGCGGTTGCAATCTTTAACCAGGGGGTTTTAGTTGACAGGGACGTAACAAGGTGATCTTTTCCTTATTATGGTTAGGCTGAAACCGGAAGGACTAATTGTGAAATGACCGTGAGTGTTTTGTTTGTTTTGTCTGTCTCGTCTTTAATTTAACTGTTTGTTTGTTATTAGATTAGATGGCTAATACGATCCGAAGCTGTCGCTTAAGGCCAGCACAAAACCCGGACAACACTAAACTTTGTATCATGAATAACTTATACTTCACCACGAGCACTACAGCACTCACTCTGGACTTGTGACCGTGTTTGTGTATATGTACTGGATTATTGTATATTATTTACAGGACTGCAACCCATAGTTGTTCCCTGCGTAATACTCATCGCTGTGTATTGCCAGCCCTCCTTTTGTTTACTGTTTGGTCATCAGACCCTTTTGGATTGCAAAATAAAACAGAAACCATTTCACCCGTTCTTTCATTTTTGGATTACTGCACCTGCTTACACCTGTGCACTAATTACCACTTTGCCACAGTAACAATAACGTTAATTATGTCAATATTAAAGAATTTAAAATATAATTTTCTTTTTGATAATTCAGGAACGGTGAATTAAACTGGGTATATAATAAACTGGAATAACATATTTTTAAGGAAAAGGTGTTTCAATAGGGTATGCTTTTTTCTTTAGTCGCTGTCAGTCGAAGATTATTTGTCTCGCTCGATTGGTTGGTGCTCCCGTTGGTGGAAGATGATTATAAATCTTCACAGAGACAGATTTGTTACCTAAAAACCACAAATTGTGGGTATTGTCGAGTGATTGATAACGAGAAATGTTGTGTTTGAAAGTGGTCTCAGGGTGCATAGGAGTCAAATATAGGCCAAAGGTCAAGTATAATCTTCTAGAGGATCATGCCATTTAGACATCACTACTGCGCTATTATGCCTTTTTTTCAAATGGCTCAGGATGTAAATATAGCTTTAATCCATGCATTATATATATATACAGTACTGTGCAAAAGTTTTAGGCAGGTGTGAAAAAATGCGGAAAAGTAAGAATGCTTTCAAAAATTGACATGTTAATAGTTTATATTTATCAATTAAAAAATGCAAAGTGAGTAAACAGAAGAAAAATCTACATCAAATCAATATTTGGTGTGACCACCCTTTGCCTTCAAAACAGCATCAATTCTTCTAGGTACACTTGCACACAGTTTTTGAAGGAACTCGGCAGGTAGGTTGGCCCAAACATCTTGGAGAACTAACCACAGTTCTTCTGTGGATTTAGGCAGCCTCAGTTGCTTCTCTCTCTTCATGTAATCCCAGACAGACTCGATGATGTTGAGATCAGGGCTCTGTGGGGCCATACCATCACTTCCAGGACTCCTTGTTCTTCTTTACGCTGAAGATCGTTCTTAATGACTTTCGCTGTATGTTTGGGGTCGTTGTCATGCTACAGAATAAATTTGGGGCCAATCAGATGCCTCCCTGATGGTATTGCATGATGGATAAGTATCTGCCTGTACTTCTCAGCATTGAGGAGACCATTAATTCTGACCAAATCCCCAACACCATTTGCAGAAATGCAGCCCCAAACTTGCAAGGAACCTCCACCATGCTTCACTGTTGCCTGCAGACACTCATTCGTGTACCGCTCTCCAGCCCTTCGGTGAACAAACTGCCTTCTGCTACAGCCAAATATTTCAAGTTTTGACTCATCAGTCCAGAGCACCTGCTGCCATTTTCTGCACCCCAGTTCCTGTGTTTTCGTGCATAGTTGAGTCGCTTGGCCTTGTTTCCACGTTGGAGGTATGGCTTTTTGGCCGCAAGTCTTCCATGAAGGCCACTTCTGACCAGACTTCTCCGGACAGTAGATGGGTGTACCAGGGTCCCACTGTTTTCTGCCAGTTCGAGCTGATGGCACTGCTGGACATCTTCCGATTCGAAGGGAAGAAAGCATGATGTGTCTTTCATCTGCTGCAGTAAGTTTCCTTGGCCGACCACTGCGTCTCGGTCCTCAACGTTGCCCGTTTCTTTGTGCTTCTTCAAAGAGCTTGGACAGCACATCTGGAAACCCCTGTCTGCCTTGAAATTTCTGCCTGGGAGAGACCTTGCTGATGCAGTATAACTACCTTGTGTCTTGTTGCTGTGCTCAGTCTTGCCATGGTGTATGACTTTTGACAGTAAACTGTCTTCAGCAACCTCACCTTGTTAGCTGAGTTTGGCTGTTCCTCACCCAGTTTTATTCCTGCTACACAGCTGTTTCTGTTTCAGTTAATGATTGTGTTTCAACCTACATATTGAATTGATGATCATTAGCACCTGTTTGGTATAATTGTTTAATCATACACCTGACTATATGCCTACAAAATCCCGACTTTGTGCAAGTGTACCTAGAAGAATTGATGCTGTTTTGAAGGCAAAGGGTTGTCACACCAAATATGGATTTGATTTATATTTTTCTTCTGTTCACTCACTTTGCATTTAGTTAATTGATAAATATAATCTATTAACATGTCTATTTTGAAAGCATTCTTACTTTACAGCATTTTTTCACATGTGCCTAAAACTTTTGCACAGTACTGTATATATATATATATATATATATATATATATATATATATATATATATATATATATATATATATATATATAGTGAGCTAAGTTGCTCTGTTTGGGAAAAGTTGGCTGAATGTGCTTTTAAAAACTGGGCAGGAACAGAAGTGGTGAACCCATGGTGAGTTATTTACAGTGAACAATTATAAACAAAATACTTTTAATAAAACAAAAGAAAAACCTAGCCCAATCCAGAGTTGTAATGACTCAAGTCTGACTCAAGTCGCAATTTTCGGTGACTCGACTTGACTTGAGTTATTGTCACCAAATGACTCGACTTGAATCCGTGCAAAAAAAGACTCGACTCTACTCAAAAGACTCCCGGCCCAAAAGTCTCCACTTGACTCGAGCCCTTATGATAAAATAAATTACACCATCAGTTTCGTTTTCAATAACCCTTCTTCTGATGCGTACAAGCCCTGCCTCTTTGTGAGTGAGAGGAACACGAGACGACATAGAGCAGAGGGAAGAGCGTCAGCAGCATGGAAGGTAAATCTAGAGTACCTGCGCTCGTCAAGTTCACAAGAACTGTGGAGAAGACAGGGAGCGAAATAAGCGTCTGCATCCTGCCAGCGCTGAGAAATGCCAAACTAAAATCAACTGTGTCTAAAATAACTTAAATCATTTTTGGTCTTTATTGTTTCTTACCAATCAATACTTATTTGGTTGGTTAATCAATAGATTTTTATTTACATCAGCTTAAAACTTAAATGCAGTAGAAAAGGGGTTTAGTGGTTGTTGTCTGGTTTAATGTATATTGATATAAAGTTAGACTGTGTTTAAAAAATGGTTTTAGAAAACAAGAACTGGCAATTTTGCTAAAATTGTAAGTTGTTTTTAAAATCCAGACTACCACTTGCGAATCAACAATCTTACAAACTTAAATTGATTCATTTAATACATTAGGATTTGCATCCTATATAGATGTTTTAGAGTTAGTTTGGTTAAAAACAATTTTGCTTTTTTTAATGAATAAATTCATTAAAACGAAAATGGGCAGACCAGACACAGCAGCATGGTTTTGGGAATAGGCACAATCAACATTGCCAGATGAAAAGAGGTTGAAGACGGAACTGTATTGCTTTCAATTCATTTTCAGGTCTGTAGATTCTGTCATAGTGGTGCGGGTGAACAGATCAATTATTACACCAGTAAAAAAAATGTCTTCATTTGTGCTGCTGGGGTATTTTGCATGTGTTTATGAAACAGCGCTACAATACCAGTCTTTTACGTTAGTAGGGTTATTCAAAATACAATTGACCTATTTGTATTACTGTACATTTGCACATTTTAACTACTTTGATGATTTTATTTTGACAACAACTGGGCTATTATTTTTAAGCGCATTTGTGAACAACCCTTTATCTGAAAATAACAAATTACTTACTGGCATTTTGTAACACGCATTATTATGATAAACTCTAGGGGTATGTTGAAAATATATGGTGCACCATGTAGTATTTCCCTGTATTTTGCTCCTTCCTTCAATTTTAACAAGATGCCCAGTCCCTGCTGATGAGAAGCATCCCCACAGCATGATGCTGCCACCACCATACTTCACTGCAGGGATGGTGTGTCTTGAGGCATGTGCAGTGTTAGGTTTGTGCCACACATAGCACTTTGAGTTTTGGCCAAAAAGCTCTATCTTGGTCTCATCTGACCACAAAACCTTTTCCCACATCGCAGCTGGGTCACTCTCATGCTTTCTGGCAAACTCCAGACGTGCTTTCAGATGGTACTTTTTGAGTAACGGCTTCTTTCTTGCCACCCTCCCATACAGGCAGTGTTATGCAGAGCTCTTGATATGGTTGACTGGTGCACCATTACTCCACTCCCAGCCACTGAACTCTGTAGCTCCTTGTGACAAAGACGACTGAGCGGTGACGTCACGTCAGAAGCAGGAACAAAAACAACAGAGAGGAGTTTGGTGAAGCTGAGCGAATGCTTTCGCTCAGCATTTAATGAATAAACAGAACAGAAAAATAAACGGTTGTAACAACAAACACACAAAACAGGACCGCGGCACTTACGCCAAAATAAATAGATAAACAAAACGGACTAACACTAAACAAACGGTGGACGGACAGACACACAAACACGGTGAGTAAATAATAAAACAAGTACCGTGCTGGTCCTACCAGCACGCGATATGGTGTTCTATATATTTTCTCTCTCTCTCTCTCTCTCTCTCTCTCTCTCTCTCTCTCTCTCTCTCTCTCTCTCTCTCTCTCTCTCTCTCTCTCTCTCTCTCTCTCTCTCTCTCTCTCTCTCTCTCTCTCTCTCTGCCCCTCTCTCTCTCTCTCTCTCTCTCTCTCTCTCTCTCTCTCTCTCTCTCTCTCTCTCTCTCTCTCTCTCTCTCTCTCTCTCTCTCTCTCTCACCCGTTCTCCACTCACGAACACCCAACCCCGAGTGAGTGAAAACATACAGCTTTTATGCAGTTGTACCGAGACTCGATTGCTAGTCAATCATTCAATTGGAATCTCGGTACAACTGCACGTGAATTAATTAAAGTGCAACTCCCCGTGCTCACATATTACTTTTTACTTGCACGTGATGCGATTTGTGCCCTCCTCGTGCCTAAATACAAATCTACAATTTAAACACATGTGAAACACAGACCCGCTTATATCCCGTGTACCAATGCCTATACACCAACATTTACACACAACACGTAACACAAAATACACACGGGGGAGCACTTTGCCACACTCCTTCAAAGTGATTGTTGGCCTCTCTGTGGCTTCTCTCACAAGTCTCCTTCTTGTTTGAGCACTGAGTTTTGAGGGACTGCCTTTTCTTGGCAGTGCCTGGGTGGTGTGATGCAGCTTCCACTTCCTGATTATTGATCCAACTGTGCTCACTGGGATATCCAAACACTTGGATATTATTTTGTACCCTTTCCCAAATCTATGCATTTGTATTACTTTATCTCTAACTTCTGTAGAATGCTCTTTGGTCTTCATTTTCCTTCAGATTCGCAGCCTGACCAATGATCCTTCAACGGTGGGGTTTTTATCCAGAAAATGTGACAGCAACTTTAATGGTTCACAGGTGGAGGCCAATGGTAAGGTAATTGTGTCCTCGTTAGGGCAATTTCTTTCATCGGTGTAAACTGGGAGCTTCCACAGCACAGGGGTTGAATACTTATGAAAGCAAGATATTTCAGTTTTTTATTTTTTCTTAAAAATATTTCCCAACATAAAACCAATGTCACCTTACAATAATTGATTTTGAGTTTCAGTGTTTTAAAATAAAATATCAAACAGAACGAAATTTCAATGTACCATTTGTAATTCAATAATATGAGAGAATTGGTCAGGGGTCTGAATACTTTTGCAAGGCACTGTATATATATATATATATATATGTATTTAATATATTTGGGGATGAAACTCCAGAGAACTGATACAGTACCAACTTTCCTAGTGAAGACAGTAATCCACCTGAAAAACAGAGAAAAAAAAGTGCTAAGATTACATAAGGCACAGCTAAATGAAACAGATGAAAACAAAGATGAAAACATACTAAAAAGACTACAACATGGCCTGCAATGTATTTAAAGACTGCCTTAAAGAAAAAAATAACATTCATTTTCAGGAAATAAGTCCAGAAAACCCCAACAACATTCTGAAGGAATTTTATGCTAGTTGAAGAAGTTCAACAGGTGACCAGTATTCAAGTCTCCAGTTTTTTAACACTGAGACCCCAATTGACCTGTGCAGAGCTTTAAAAAATATTTGTCAAAATGCCCTCCTGATGTAACAGCTTGTTACCTGCACCCACTCACCTGCAGCTCCTCAGCAAATCCTGAACACTAGTCCCTACTGGTACTCTCCTGAACCGATGGTAATACAATTCCTCAGTGAAATGCTGCCTAAACTAAGCAACAAAGACAGTGGTGCACCTACTCTCAGAAGCCAGGCTGGCATCGAGGGAAATAATGTCTGTAACTGGACATCGTTCTGAAAGCAATTTGCCAAGCTACTGGACTCCAACACCGCAAAACAGAAAACAGCGAAGTTCAAGTTTATACTCAAACTCACCTCTAATCTAACTCCAGCCTCATTGCAGTTGTGCCATTTCCTTCCTTAGTTTCAAGAAACCACCGAGAAAAACACTTCATCAGCTTGTACTCTGCCCTCTACTTATGAGATGCCACTTCAATGCAGAAATTCACAATAAATGGAAATGTGCAGTTTAATTTTAACAAGTAAAACGTAAAACAAATTATTGAATACAATGGTTTGTCTTTTGGGACTAAATAGCACTGTGGATGTACAGATAATAAAAGTGTATTTTTTTTTTATTTAAAAAAGTTTTTTAATTATTTGGGAATCGCACAGCACATTGTGGTTTATACCTTACACACACACACACACACACACACACACTTATATATATATATATATATATATATATATATATATATATATATATATATATATATTTGGTAATTTCCCAATATATAAAAAATACTTTTTATTACAATATTTTCAATATATTTTGTTTCCGAATGTAAATCAAACATTTGCAAAAATGAGGGACAAGCCCTTTCTAATCTCATAAAGATGATGAGATCATCTGAAAATCTTGTTATTCGCTGTAAACTGGATCCATCTAGATGAGTTCCACATTTTCTTGCTGCACATCTGCATAAAAGTTAAATAAGAGTTTCATTTTTCATTGGGCAGTCATTGGAACTATCTGTTGTTAAGAGTGCCCGTTGTGCCCGTTTGTTTTTTTGTGTGTGTTTTGTTTATCTCCTTTATTTTTATTATTATTTAATAAAGAAACCGAGCGCTTTCGCGTCTCGGTTTTAACCCGCAGCTGCTGTGTGTCTGTGTTTCTGGTCTGTGACGTCACCACTGCAAGCCATCCTGCCACAAGCTCCCACTACAATTTTGTTCTAAGGCCCTGTGAATGTTTTTTTTTTTTTTCTATTGTGGAAGGGTAGCTAACCTTACACAGACTGCATTCATTCTATGGAGCTGTTAGCCGCATCCTAATTAGGGCTTCCAGTGTCTTCTCTATTACATTTTGAAACATTTCAAGGTAAATTGCTTCTGGTAAAACTAAACTACATGCCATTGCAGAGTAAATGCCGGATTGCTGTGATACACAGCTGAGCTACATTGGTCTGAAGCAGTCACAGACATTGCTACCAACCTTGACTATGTTGCTCTCTGAATAAGATGTTTGTGTGCTATATTATTTATTTATTACTTTCTTAGCAGACGCTCTTACCCAGGGCGACTTACAGTTGTATACAAAAAATACAGGGACTGGGCAGTCCTGACATCCGTAGGAGGTCGTTCCACCACTGTGGGGCGAGGGTGGAGAAGGAGCAGGCTCTGGAGGCAGGGTAGCGTAGAGGAGGTACAGCCAGTCTTCTAGTGCAGGCAGAGTGGAGAGATCGGGTGGGGGTGTAGGGAGAGATGAGGGTCTGGAAGTAGCTGGGTGCAGGCTGGTCCAGGCATCGGTAGGCGAGTACAAGAGTCTTGAACTGGATGCGCGCGGTGATCGGGAGCCAGTGGAGTGAGCGGAGCAGTGGAGTAGGGCGCACATGGTGGGTTTGTGGCCCTGGAGGAGGGAGGAGAGGTCAGAGTCTGAGAGGGGAGAGAAGGAGGAGAAGGGAGCCATTACCTACCTAAGCCCAACAGGACTAGTACGGGTACCTCTAAGGACATCTAATTGTATTTTGGAAGTGTTCTTTACAACAGGAATCCAGAAATTAGTGACACAGAGATGGCATATACCATACATTCTTTCTTTTCATTGTGGCAGGTTTAACCCTTTGCGGTCCTATGTCAGATCTGGTCCAACATTGCAACGATAACACGGACATAAACAAACAAGATAGCTGCTTCTGCATCCAGCGCTCAAAGAATATCACAGACATTTGCAGAGCTTTTTTTAGATGTTTTAGTAATAAAATAATGACTTGGATCGCATTATTGAGGAGTTTGGTGATAAAACAAGTGATCAGGAGATGATTTATTGGTATGCACTACTATGTAGAGGTATGTGAAAAATACAGCGAACGAGGAGTGGGGCTGGAGATGTAAACAGCGCGTATAAAATAAACTGCACGTGTGAAAATAAATTGGACCGGACGTGCCTGAGACGCGCTGAATAAATGGACCGCTAAGGGTTAACTGAAGGAATCCAGTGCATGTTGTGATCCCTGGCAGGGGGAGCCCATCACTGGGACACTAACCCCCAATTTCAGGACAGTCCTGTTCAATACTCGAGGCATGAATAATGGTGAACATTATTAAGTCATTCATAGTTGAATTTTAGTCACTAAATATTAATGTGATATACATGTTAAGGGCGAGCCTATGCCAATTATTTGGGCGAGTCTAGTTTTGCATTTCTACACTCTCCTCTGCCAGCTTCCAAGTGTGTGCCAGGGTACCTGCCTCGCCTCCACTTCTGACAACAATGTAGCGACGGTGTGCTGGGTTTCCAGCGGTGGTGCTGAAAAGGCAGTGGTTAATAGTGTTTAAAACCACTCTTTTTATTAGCTCTCTCTCACAAAAAGTCCAGTCAAAAAGTCTTGCTCCTCCATATGTGCAGGCAAACTCGTCACACACATACACAAGAGAGAGAAACAGTAACACACAGGCAAACTCACAACACGCACACACACAAAAGAGAGAGAAATAATATGTTAATTGTTCATGTTCAAATCTTCTTTTGTTTCATCTTCATTAAAAGATAGTTAAGATTGTAACAGGGTCAATAATGCCCGTTATATTTCACATATTTATTTGTCACTTGTATGTTTTATTTTTATAATTGTACACTTTGATTTGATTTGTGCATGTTTTTTATATATCATCGACTAACACTGACTAACACTATCAACTGTAATTGATTTATCACTTTCTAGTAGCTTCTCCACTCAATCCCCTTGTAATGCCTTCAATCTCAGTCCACAGACATACTTTACTGCGTTCTCATCTTCAAATTCTTTTCTCATCAAAGTTTTATGTAACACCAAACAAATGTTTAAACCATCTGTTCCAGTACTAGTATTTATGTAGTACCGCTGGGTCCGTGTGGGTTAAGAAACAAGTCCTGCGTATTTCTCATTACTTTTAGTCAGCATTACTTTATGTCATCAGAATTGCAGTCCCAGGAAACAAGATCATCTGAGCTAGGTTGGTAATTTAGTTGAAAACAAAAAGGTACATTTTAAAAGCATTGCATAACGAAGACATGTTTTTACATGTAGTTGTTTCTAAAAACAGCCAGGCTAAGAGATCTGTTTTGTAAGCTTTGAAGAAAAATCCTTCCATGGTTTTATTTTCCCTTCCCAAAGTGTACACTCTACCACTTTAATAAAAAGTGTACTAAAAACTCTCTGCCAATGTTTACTTTTTACTGGGCAATGTGGAGCTCACTGCTACATCTCTGGACACGTCAGTCTTACTGACCCTACATGGAAGAGCAGAGACAGTCAAATGAGCTATTACACTACGACATTCACTGGTAAAATCAAAACCAAGATAATGGAAGGGTTTTTTTAGACTGGAAAAATTACCATATTTGCAGTTTATATTCTAGATTACAGGAAGTCTAAGAAATGTATCCCCCAATAAATGATTCCGTCATTGGACAGGTTTTTCTTCTATCGTTGTTGTTTATGTGTGGTGCATGTGTTTTGCTGGTAGTCCCAGGGAACGGCATTAAACCCAGGAGTGTTGCTCAAATTTCGAAAGGTAAAGACTGAGGACCAATGCACATTGACCTTCAAAAGTAACTCTACACCTGAGGTGTCAGAGAAGGTTAATTATAGATGACTGAAGTAAATACATGCCAAAGGTATTATATATTTTGGAAAAAAATGTAATAGAATTGAGAGACACACTCCTGCTTTTAAATAATAAGAAGAATATATAGAGGATACTGAATGATCGTTCGTAGTATAAACAGAATATTGAATGACATTCGTGCTATATGTTTTTATTCACCTTAGGAGGATGTCCTTACATAAACTGGGACATCCTCCTGCGGTGAATAAAAACCATATACTACGAGCGATCATTCAATATTATGTTTATAGCACAAGTATATTAAATTTGGACATGTTTTATGTTAAATCAATTTATTTAAGGATTATTTTTCATGGCAGATCTTTACTTTAATTTTCAACAGACTCTGATGTAAGGCGGATTCATTTCTAGCCCTGTTTATGCCCTCTTTGCAACTCAAGATCAGTCTGTCAATTTGCAGCCTCTGTCATTTCCTACCATTAACGGTGTTAATGAAGAGGCTACAGGATGTTTGGATAACAGACGCAGGCATGTCGGTAACTGGCACTTCCTGACTAAACTCGCTCTCAAGGAAATCGTGGAAATCATGTCAGTGTTGTTTGAACTACCGAAGCTCAGCTATGTCCTGAATTTCAGCAGTACACCACTTGGTTGGAATGTAAGCAAAAAGGGCTTAGGTCGGCCAGGGTGTCCTCAGCTTACCGCGCACCAGTGACCCCTGTGGTCTGGCCGGGCGCCTGCGGGCTTGCCTGTAAGCTGCATGGTGAGCCTGCAGTGTGTAAAGAAGCGGGCGGCTGATGGCACACGCTACGGAGGACAGCTTGTATTCATCTTCGCCCCTCTCGAGTCAGCAAAGGGGTGGTAGCAGTGAGCTAAGCCTAAAAATAATTGGACATTCTAAATTGGGAGAAAATAATAAAATAATTGGTGGCTACTAAATTAAAAAACAAAAAATGATCTCATAGCCATTGTATAATCACAATATGGTTTCGCCTCGCGCCTCATATTGTACCCAAGGGGTGGTGATATCACACAACGACACACACCTTGCCACGCTATATTGCTTAAATAAACATGTCAAATTTGAAAATAGTTTGTGTTATTGTTTATACATACTGTAAGTCTATACAGCGGCAGACTGCACCAACATAGGAGCAGAAATACAGTGCTCCCCTTTTATAACACTATAACCAAGAGCCATAATTACGAGACTGTGCTATTTGTGTTCCGCCTTCTAACAAGAGTTAAAATAGCAATAAAATTGTATTATGTCCTGTATTATAAGCTTATTTCAGATACCATAATATTTGAATATAACTATAACATTGTTTATGTCAGTATTGATGTATGTGTATCAAAACCCCAAATCAAAGTTGTTTACTAGCAAACGTTCTTGAGTGAAATGTACAGACCGCAAGCTCACTGTCATGGAAAATTACTTAGTTTTGTTGATGCACCAATGCTTCCCCAGAAACTAAAAATAGCCATAAATTTGTACCTATGACAAAGAACCAAAAAGCTGGATTCAAAACAATTATACAGTTATACACACAACAAATAATATTTCTATCACCGTGCCTCAAAAAGTTTTCTGAAATGGCGTGATTCCAGAACTACATTAGTCAGTATAATTATAATAATTAATAATGCTAAAAGCGCACTTCAAAATATAGTACTCCTTGTTGATTCTGTAAAAAAATATTGGCAGGTAGAAAGCCAACTGTACGACTGGTGTAAACTATGCAAAAATTAAAATCAAATTTAAGGGCCAGGATACAGCACTCACTGGCCCTTTGGTAACAGACTTTTTTTTTCAAGATACAATGTTTGTAGTCATCACTACACTACTGTCAACATTCATCAGCAGAATAAGAATATGTCACCATGGTTTTGTGACAAGGTGGCGTAACCATCATGATGTCCTTACATTGGCTTTGCAGAAAGCAAAGACCCTGAGGGAGAGCCATAAAGCTTCTTCAGAACAGGAAGAGATTGCTGAAGCTATGGAGAAACAGCAGTAAAAGCAAAAACAAAGAATACCTTGTTTGTTTGCTTCAGATGTTGAGTGTAAGCTGTCCGCCTTAACTGGAAATGGAGATCAAGTGAGGACAATAAAATGTCAAATATTTAATCACAAAGAGGTTTGGGGCTGTAAGGACAAAAATCTAAAAATAACAGGGGTCACTGGAAGAGCTAGCTAGGCAGCAGAGATGCCTGTGGAAATGAAATTGGAAACAGGAGTGTCACATTACTTACTACCACAGTTCAACAAGTCTGGGGATTTGAAGAAATTGTTTTTTTCCAGACATGGATCAGTTTTTTTTATAATAAAGACAGGTTTTTAAAGTTAATTCTCAAAATAAGTCTTTCACTGAGCAGAGTGAAATGGGAAAAACATTATTCTGATTATCTTCTCATGACATGAGCAAAGATACATAAAAAATGTTATTATCAGTGACACATGGCAGGATACTATTTGATATCTGGCAAACTTAAGAACATGTAAATTACATTTGGGAATGCCCCACATGTTATAGTGGAGAGGACGACTATATATATATACTTCCAGAACACTTTTGAAGAAGACCAATGAAAGGTGTTGACAGATATGTCAAAAAACTAAGAACTGTAACATATTATTATTTATTTCTTAGCACAGAGATGTACAAATACTAAAAGAAACTAGTAAAATTATTTGACAAATCATTTGACATGCTGTAAAACTTCAAATAATTGCCAGGTCTCAAATAATCGCCTGTCTCTAATACTCGCTGGGTCTGCTGGCAAATATTGTAAATAACCGCTGCGTCTCTATTAAACACTGGGTCTCTGTCATTGCCGTTGAAGCTGAGGAAGAGGAGGAGCTTTAGCGTAATGAACTGCTAATAAGTGACAGCGATGACCGTGACTCTCAGGAGTAATAAAAATGAATCATAGAAAATGTCATTTAAGGTTAGCCTACATGTATGCATATTTGTTTAATGCAGTTATTTTGTTATTACGTTATTAAAAGTTTTGATAATTTTAAGCATGCTGAAAGTAGGCCAGATACAAACCTCTTGGTGTATTTATGTGTTTTATTGTATTAACAATGTACAAGTTTGAGATTAAACAATAAATTATTTTTGATAATCATACTTATTGCTTTTATTGTTCATTTTTTAAAACATTTTAGAAGTTTGTATTATTATTATTAGTAGTAGTAGTAGTAGTGTGTTGTAAGTGTAGCCTACATGCCTGTGTTCTGATATCTACAGGGCTCTTTTCCATTTAGTGGATTTAAATGTTATTATTATTATTATTATTATTATTATTATTATTATTATTATTATTATTATTATTATTATTAATAATAAACAATGGTAGATCTAGTTCCGTTTTTAAATACAAATTCATACTTCTGCTTGTTCATTTTCCAATGTTTTCCATACCATATCCTTGTTAATCACTGCATATAAAAAGACCATAATAATACCTTTGCTTTATACTTGAGGGTGTACAATACAATGTAATTTTGTTATAAAACAAAACTGTTACTTAGTTCCCACTGACACACAACCTTTTACAAGTTGCTGGAATGTTCAAATTGAGTTATGATGTTGCTATAAAGTTGCGGCTTCTCAATGACCACATGAAGCATGTGAAGCTAGTGATCTTATATAAACGCCATCTCCAATATGTGGCGGGTCAGCTGGCAAATATTGCAAATAAACGCCAAAGGTGTTTAATTGAAGTTTTACGGTAATAACAGAGATATATATAGTAGCCTTTTTAACAGTGTTTTTGCTACATCAGACATATTAAGATGTGTGGACTTACTAATAAGAATGCAAAATGCACATACTGATAAATTTTAATCAGCAGAATATCTGTAACAGTGTGATTATTATTATTTTTATTTTTATTTTTTAGTTATCATTTTTTAGTTATCAGTCCAACACTATTTTTTTTAACACTAAGCATTCCATCAGCAAGGTGAACATTAAACACATTGTACCACAAAAAAGATTTGAACAATTTTAAAATCAGAGGTAAAAGAACCAGAGAGCAGAGGTGTTAATGTGGGAGGAGATAAAAGGAAACAGAGCAGGGGTACTATATTGGAAGAAGTGAGAAGGAAGGGGACGCAGAGCACTAATAGTTGACCTGGAGTTCACGATTAAGGAGCAAAGGTCAGAATCAAATATTGACATGAAAGTTGAAAGTGAGGGAGGAGGAAGGCAGGGGGAGGGCAGGTGGGGAGGGGATAGGTGAAGATGGATTGGAGAATAGCTTTTGGATATCAGCTACCTTTGAACAGAAGAAGGAGGCAAAATCATCAGGTGTAAAGGAGGAGGATTGGGGAGAGGGTGGGGGTTTAAAGATGGAAGAAGAGGTAGAGAAAAGTGCGGGTTTGTTAGAAAAAGACAGGATGAGAGATGTTTGGCAGAGCTGAAGGTTGACGAAAGGGAGGAGAGGAGGGAATGGTAATGATCTAGATCAGAGGAGAATCTGGAGCTCTTCCATCTCCTCTCAGCAGCATATAAAACAGTACAGGATGAGTAGAGTGTAGAGGACAGCCAGGGCTGAGCAGGGGCTGAGCGAGCAGGGCGGGAGACGACAGGACAGAAGGAATCAAGAGTTGTGGTGAGAGAGGAAGAAAGAATCCTGGTAGCCGAGTCAGCTGAAAGCAAGGAGAATGATTCAATAGGAGGAAGAAGGGAGAGAGCAGAGGAAGTAAAGGTTGTTGAGGAAAGGGAGTTGAGATTGCAGTGAAAAGAAATAGATGGGGTAGAAATAGAGGGTAGGTAGAAGAAGTGAAAAGGAGATGAAAAAGTGATTAGAGGAGAAGAAGGGGAGTAATAGAGGAGGTAATAGAGGATGGGAGACAGCAGTCGGTAGAGAAAATCACGTCAAGTTGGCGACCAGCAGTATGAGTAGGAGGTGAAGGAGAGTTGAAAAGAAAAATAATTAAGAATGAGAGAACCAACAGAATGAGTTGAGTTAGAGAGATAAAATGTCAAATCCTGGCCTGTATAAGCCGTGAAACTTGTGGAACGGGGACAAAGGATCTTGCACTGTCTTCTAATCTGAGGGCAATTAGCGGCTATGTCGCCTGAAAAATGACCCCTCTGCCATACATGATGAGAATCTGAGCACCTCTTGTCTCCATTGTTCAGATATGTAATCTTGGTGGCAGGATGGGGTTCATAGCCATTGCCTCTCTCATTGAGGTCAACACATTAGTGCCTTGAGCCACATCAACAGGCTTTGGGCATTTTATATTTATCTGGCTGGCAGCATCTGACAAGACATGCATGAGGATTACTTTAATACATGATGATTGCATTAAAAAACAAATGGACTAAGAAATCTGTTTAAAAGTTAAGATGTTTTTAAATATTTGATAGGGTGAAATGCCTTGGGACAAAAGGCTTACATCATGAGATGCTGTATTTTAACTTTGGATCAAAGTATATACTGTACAAACCAAATCAAAAAGTTTAAATGTTTTATACATACATAAATGTATACATGGTAGACTACCAAGTTGTTGGCTCTAATAACTGTAATTTACAACCATGGTCCTCAAGTACCCCCAATAGTACAGCAACTAAATATTTGTTTTAAACACACATTGCGGACCATAGTTGTGATAGTGTAGACAACAGATGAACTGCTTTATGGTAACCATATGAGAAGTTTGTGCCCTTGTGGCCCCTCTTACATGCAAGAGATGTATGTGAATTATTTATTAAAGAAGAACTGTTAGTGTTTTCTATGGCAGCTGATTATTAACAATTAATTCTGGTATTTTCATTAGTTTTATTAATATAAACTGTTACATTGTAATCTTACAGTTACCTATATTGTTTAACAGGTGGTGCTGTTCCATCCAAACTTCATTGGTTTCAAGCTGCGATTTAGTATGTTTTTTTTTTTTTGTTTGTTTGTTTTGTTTATCAATGGGATTCAATAACTACTTGTTTGCAATTAGTTATACTTATGTTTGTATGGGTGTATAAAAGTTATGGCAACTCCCAAGTATTGTAACATGCCATTGCCATGTAACAGCGCTCTGGAAGTTGCCATCTACTAGTCAGGTTTGTACCCTCCACCCCACCGCTCCCACTGTGCCTATTTGTCTTGCCTGTCCTGCTATGACTGTCTCTCACATCCCTGTTCTGTCCTCTCGCCCTCGTCCTTTGCCCTCTCTCCGCCGCTGCTCCTCCAACCCCTCTAAACTTATCCCTCTGCCTCCCCCCCCCCCCTCCCGCACACTCTCTGGTGCACTCTGGAACTGTCGCTCTTCTGCTAACAAAGCTGATTTCATCTCTGCCTTTGCCTCTCTCTCTCGATTTCCTTGCTCTCACTGAAACCTGACTGTCCTGATAACACTGTAACTCCTGCTGCCCTGTCCTCTCTCTGCATCCTGTCCCATACTCTGCATCTCACTGGACGGGGAGGTGGGACTGGTCTTCTCCTCTCTCCCTCCTTACTCTCAGATTCCTCCCTCTCCTTCACTCCTTCGACTTCTGTCTCTCTCCATCCCCTCCTACCCACAAAGCTGGCCGTCAACTGGACCTCACCTTCTCCAGGGCCTGCTGCCCCTCCACCCTCTCTGTCACCCCCCTGGACCTCTCTGATCACTATTTCATCTCTTTTTCTCTGTCTCTCCCCTCTCTCCCTGCTCCTCCTACCTCCACTGTCACCTCTCGCCGTAACCTCCGCTCTCTTCCCCTCTGTCCTTGCCTCCACTGCTCTCTCTCACCTCCCTCTTATCGACTCCTTCTCACAACTCTCCGTAGACTATGCTACCTCCACCCTCTTCTCCTCCCTCACCTCCTCCCTCGACTCCCTCTGTCCCCTCCCCTCCCCTCCCCAACCCTGGCTCTCCTCTGCGCTCTGCTCAGCAAGATCTGCTGAAAAGAAATGGAAGAGAACCAAACTCCCTGCTGCCTTAGACCTTTACCAAACTCTCCTCTCTTCCTTCTCCTCTACTCTCTCCTCTGCTAAATGTACTTATTTCCAATCTGTAATCCAAGCCTCCACTAACAACCCACGTAAACTATTCTCTACCTTCTCCTCCCTCCTAAACCCTCCCCCCTCCTCCTCCCTCCTCTATCTCCTCTGATGACTTTGCCTCATTCTTCTTTTCTAAAATCTCAGATATCCGCAAACTCTTTAACACCTCTCCATCCCCCGCACCCCCTCCTGCTCCAACCCCTACACCCACTGCATCCCCTACTAACTCACCCCCTTTCTCCACCTTCTCACCGCTCTCAGACTCTGACCTCTCCTCCTTGCTCCAGGGTCACAAACCCACCACGTGTGCCCTGGACCCCCTCCCCACTCACCTCTTTCAAGCTGCTGCTCCTGCTCTACTTCCCTTCATCTCCTCCCTTCTCAACACCTCTCTCCTTTCTGGTCTTTTTCCCTCTGCCTTCAAAAAAGCCTCTATCACACCCCTCCTCAAAAAACCTACCCTCGACCCCACCTCCCTCCAGAGCTACCGTCCTGTCTCCATCCTACCCTTCCTCTCCAAAACCCTCGAGCGGGCTGTACACCGCCAGCTCTCTGCTTTCCTGTCCAACCACTCTCTGCTCGACCCTCTCCAATCTGGCTTCTGCTCTGCTCACTCCACTGAAGCTGCCCTCCTGTCTGTCACCAACTCACTAAACTCTGCCCGAGCTGCCTCTCTCTCCTCTGTCCTAATTCTCCTCGACCTCTCTGCTGCCTTTGACACTGTCGATCACTCTATTCTACTATCCTCTCTCGCTGACCTGGGAATCTCTGGCACTGCTCTGGCCTGGTTCTCCTCCTACCTCTCCAACCACACTTACCAGGTAACCTGGCGTGGAGCAACCTCCACACCTCGCCCTCTCTCAACAGGAGTCCCCCAAGGGTCAGTCTTGGGTCCTCTCCTGTTCTCTCTCTACACCCGCTCCCTGGGCCCCCTCATCGCATCCTATGGTTTCTCATACCATTTCTATGCTGATGATGCTCAGATTTTCCTCTCCTTCCCCACCTCTGACTCCACCATCCCCTCCCATATCTCTACCTGTCTGTCTGCTATTTCCTCCTGGATGCACTCGCATCACCTCAAACTCAACCTCTCTAAATCTGACCTCCTTTTCTTTCCCTCCTTCTCCTCCCCCTCTTCTGATCTCTCTATCTCTGTTCCTCTGGAATCTACCACACTCTCTCCCTCTTCCTCCGCTAAGAACCTCAGAGTCACCCTGGACCCCTGCCTCTCTTATTCCCAGCACATCTCCACTCTGGCACGCACTTGCCGATTCTTCCTGAGCAACATCCGAAGAATCCGACCCTTCCTCACCAACTACGCCACCCAGCTCCTGGTCCAGGCCTTGGTACTCTCCCGCCTAGACTACTGCAACTCCTTCCTGGCTGGCCTCCCTGCATCCACAACCCGTCCGCTCCAGCTCATCCAGAACTCCGCTGCTCACCTGGTGTTCTCTCTGCCTCGCTTCTCCCATGCAACTCCACTACTCCGCTCACTCCACTGGCTCCCGATCACCGCTCGCATCCAGTTCAAGACTCTTGTACTAGCCTACAGAAGACTGGCTCTACCTCCTCTATGCTCCCCTGCCGGCTCCTTCTCCACCCTCGCCCCGCGGTGGTGGAATGACCTTCCTACAGATGTCAGGACTGCCCAGTCCCTGACCACCTTCCGTTGCCTCCTCAAGACCCACCTCTTCAGACAGCACCTATAGAACTCCTCTGTTTTTCCCCCTGGACACTTATCACTCTTCCTTGAATGCGCTTTACGAGCTCTTATCTGCCCCCTATTTTACTGCATTTAATTCTTTAGATTACTGTAATCTGTCAAGTGTTATTTAATCTGTAGTATTTTGTATTTAATTATATCCTGGTGCAACTATCACTGACACTGTTATCTGCTCCATTATTGAATCGTATTTTGTCAAACTTGTACTTGTTAGAACCAAAGTTATTGTATTTATCTTGCTCTTAATTGTATTATTACTTGCACTGTGATTCTTGAAATGTAATTGTTGATGACTGTAAGTCACCCTGGATAAGGGTGTCTGCTAAGAAATAAATAATAATAATAATAATGTGCAAACTTCTTGCAGTCATCGCCTGTCATTGTCATTGTGTCGTCTATGTGTGGTTAATTTGACGATAAAGTTGCAGGTAGACACAAAACTCTTCTCTCTCTAGGGCAGTGGTTTTCATGAGGGGGTTGGTGCTGCTTGGTGTTCCCAGTATATGAGTATTACAAAGTTTTGTGGAATGCAACTTTAAAATACTTGATATAGCACCCAGTCTCAACTGTCCGCCTTTATTCATATTAGCGCCCAGTTTTACTGTCCAGAGGTTAATAAGCGCCCACACTCTCCAAAGCACTCCCTCCATTCATTTTTTTCAGTATCTTAAAATATTTAAATAATTGACTTATCTGAATGAAAGCAAGGATCAAGTCACCTCACTTCATAGTTTTCCTGTAACTTGTGTTAAGATTTACTGAGACATTTTTTGTTCAGTAACCAATGTTGAAATGTCACAGGGCTGCATTATGTTTTACTTTTTCATTTTGGTCTTTTTTGAACACATTGTGATTGAATATGGTTGGTCATTCATTCAAATTCACAACACTTTTCATAGCTATTAATTTCGGTCAACCATGAGAATGGTGTGGGTAATAAACACTTAAGGGCCAATGCACACCGGACGCGAACTGAACGGAAAGAAAAAATGGAAGCCTATCTACAGAATTAAGACTACACATTGTTTGCTTTTCCTGCAGTATGTATATTTATTTATTTATTTGCTCCGGGGTGCATTGACCTTAACGTCATAGATTTTTTGCACAGAAATCTTCTGACAAGTTGCAAATACAGTCATTTAAAAGTATGTCTAAATACTAGTTTTGCCAGATACAAGAAAACAACTAATATAAGGGAAAATTAGTAGACATGGAGTTCATTTTCACTGTTACGCTGATGATACTCAGCTTTACCTGTCCCTCAAGCAGGGTGATGGATCTGCTGCTAATATTTTGAATACCTGTCTTGCTGACATCAAGAAATTGGATGTTTAAAAACTTCCTAAATGCTAAATTCAGATAAAACAGAAGTGATGATATTTTGGACCTCAGAAGTAATACAAGAATATACACTCATCTGATTTTGTACTTAATGGTCTTTGTACAGATTTTAGAACAGAAATATAAAAAAAAACCCTAAGGTGTCATTTTTGACCCAGACCTCTCATTTGAGGCACACATTAAAAATGTTTCAAAAATTTCTTTTTTTCATTTAAGAAACATTGCCAGATTGAGAGGTATTTTTTCCAGACAGGATGCTGAGATTGATGCCTGCTTTTATATTGTCAATAATTGATTATTGTAATGGTCTTTTAATTGGTATTGGTAGGAATGTGATATCTTGTCTGCAGCTTGTTCAAAATGCTGCAGTAAGAGTTTTAATAGGGACTAAGAGATAAGATCATATCACTCCTGTGCTGGCATCCCTACACTTGCTTCCTGTCTGATTTAGGATTAAGGTGTTGTTGTTATTAACCTATAAGGCCCAAAATGCCTTGCTCCACCTTACCACCCCTGTGCGTATTTTGTATTATTTTGCTGAATTATTGTTTAAATGTACTGTTATGCGTTTGTTTTGTTATTGTTGTTTTACAGCATGGAAGGGGTTAAAATTCCCCAGCCAGCTAAACCTGTGCAGAATGTGACCATCTCCAGATTGATTAATTTATTACTAATCTGGAGATGGCCACATGTATAAAAACCCACAGCTTTGGTTCAACGAGGTAGAGTGTTCAGAGGAAGAACAAGAGACGTGCGTGAAACTAAGATCTATATAAGAACTACAATTGCTACCTGTGCTGGTATCACACAGCATGATACTTGTGTGTTTTGTCTTGTTAACTGTTGTTTTGGCCATTGCGTCGTTTGCTTTTGAAAGTGTTTCGGTTTTGTTTAATTATTTTATTTAATAAATCTGCACGCCAGTGCTTAACTGCAGTATTATTGTCATTCATGTCCAGGTCTGACGTCACCCACAAGCCATCCTGTTCACAGTCCCCAAATTGTCACTCCGATCTGACGATGCCTGGTTACTTTCTAAACCCATTATTCACAAAAAAAAAACGGTGGTACATGTTACAGCTATATTGCACCGAAATTATGGAATGACCTGCCCAGTACTGTAAGTTAAGCTCCCTCGGTTAAAAACTATTTTTTTATAGCCTGACATATCCAGTTGTCTAAAATGATATTCTCTTGTCTCTGTATGTCATATTTTACTATTTTTACTATTTAGCATTATGTTACTGTTTTATTTATTTTAAATGTTAAACTTTTGTGAAATTCAGGGGGCATAAACCAGGCTTCTCTATTTCCTAATTTCACCTGTCTATCATCTTTGACTCCCTATTTAAACCCAGTCACAGCCCAGCTCTTTCTCTTGCGTTAGCTTTTTTCCTCTTCCTCCCTCCTCCTCATTTTTTTCATATGCTGCTTGCCTCTGTGTCGGTCCCCTCTGAGGATATTGTGAGTCTCACTTCCCCAACCTAGAGTTCCAGTAACTCCACAGGTTCTTCGTGTGGTTGGAGGGGACTACCGGCCACACTATTCTTTCACAGCTCATGTGCTTTATCTTGCCTCATGAAAGGCTCTGTCTTACTTCCTCCTTTATCCTCCTGGGATGTGGCCCTCATACTCTTAGTGCTCGAGTCCCATAACTAACAATTATTTGTGTTCTTTCAGATTCTCTTTTCTTCCTTACGTCAAGGCTTCGTATGAGCCATTCCGTCCTCTGAGGGTTGAACCCGGTCGCTAACTGGGAGCCAGTCGCAAGGCCGAGCTTATGACTCTCCGAGAAATCAGAGGACTATGTTTCAGAGGCCTGGAGGCCGATAGGGCCAGCCTTGACTCCATAGGGAAGGCTCTCTCGATTGGAGTCCGGCCCGTCCTTTTCTCTCTCTCTCTCCCCTGCTCTAGAGGCCGAGCCTCGAATCCTAAGTTGCAAAACGCTCCCTTCCACTCACAGCCCTGGTTCCCGCCCCGTGAAATACTTTTAACTATTTTATGGGTATTGTTCTTGTTACGATTAACATTATTGTTTTTACTTTATTTTATTTTATTACTGCTGATTTTTATTTTGTATTTTTTTTTTCTGTATGAAGCGCTTTGTGTGCAGCCCTCGTTAAAGACACTATACAAAAATAAAGTGATTGATTGATTGATTGATTTAAGGTTGGTATATTGGTCTTTCTCAGGGTGCGTTTTATCCAGCATTCTGGCTTACACATTGTGATTAATCTGAGGCAGTCTGAATTTTAGTAGTTATTGTGAAAAGTCATCAAGCAGACTTTAAAGAAATGTTTTAAATCAATGAAGCCACACAGAATTGTGTTTTATGTGTAATGATAGCAGATACTGAAAATCAAAGTAGTTTTTTTTTGTGAATAGAATTTCAATACACACAAATCAGATAACAATCTGCACACCACACAGATAAGCCTTTACCAGGTCAGCCACTTGGGACACCATAAATAAACTTTAAAAAACAACAAGCTTGCCGACCAATGTCCACCTCAAGCTGGGTTTTGGCTGTCGTCTGTGTTATTATAGGCCAAGAAAAGCATGTCAAACTGCCCTGTATCAAATCTCACAAGGTCAGGCCCCCAGAGAACCACTTTCTAATAAAAGAACAGTCTGTATCCAAAACTGTTGCGACAGCAGTGAAAAACTATCAGTTCAGCTATGAATAAGCTCACCATTCACTGAAGTCCTTAAATAGGATCTAGCACACCCTCAAATATTCATTTCAGAAGAGACTGTTGGGGACACATTCATTGTTACAGCCCTCAAGCTCCAATTATGTGACACGATTTATCTACTGTGCTTGAAACAGTTTTGTATGCACATTAATAATAACAGCCCACGCCTGCACGCCTTTGTTGTGCTAATGAGACTATTTAGAGGCCATTTTATGTTTTTATTTTACTGCTGGGAACATTTACATTTGTGCTACAGGTAGTTAACACATATATAATATATATCCCTGGTCTACAGTACAGAGGATATTAACTTGAGAAATACCACATTATTTGAATTTTATGTGAAAAGTGGTCTTGAATAATTCCAGAATGAAATCTAAAATGCCTTCACTTTCCAAGCATCCATGTAGTTCTATACAGTCGTAGTAATATTACTATAGCTTATGTCAAAAGTCTGATTTATGATCCTTTTGACCTTTTGACCTTATATGTGTAAATATGTGAATATATAATGAGGGGGCATGGATTTATGAATATATAATGAGGGGGCATGGATTTTATATAGGAGTATGGAATATAGGCATATATATGCCCATAAACTTATTGAATGTCTTTTATAAGATATGTACAAAAATCATTGTTTAATATGTTATTTATGTAATCAGGGGACAGTGGGTTACCCAAGTTTTATAAATGCTTATGTTAACTTATGCTTGGTGTATACAACATTAAAATCTTAGTATTTTTACATAAGACACTTAATGAAAAAGGAGAAAGTTTAAAATAGGGTATTAAAAGCAAAAAAACAAAAAACAAAAAAGAAAACAACTTATTTGACACTTAAAAGCATTTAAACATTACACACAGAAATCATAGTAAAACTTTGAGTGTTTTGTCGTTTTAAAATGGGTCACAGACATATATGCTTATGGGATATATATATATATATATATATATATATATATATATATATATATATATATACACACACACACACACACACACACACACACACACACACACACATATACACACAGTATGTGCATATACACTTATTGCATTTGTCCATATTTACAAAATCATTGTTTAATAAGACGCAGGAGGATGTTCAAAGGTTTGAGGCTCTGTGATTTTTACATTTTATAGGCTTGGTGTATACATATTTTTTTTACCAGGCAAACGTTAAAACCAAAAGATATTTTCACATACAATAACCAATAGTTGAAACAGGAGAAAGTTTAAAATCGCGTATCACAAAAGCAAAAGTAAAAAAGCAGAAAAACAACTTATTCGACATTTAAAATGCGTTTAAACAAGTATTACACACATAAATCACAGTACAACTTGAGCGTTAGTCGTTTTAAAAGTGTGTCGTTAAAAACAAAATAAAATAGATATCAAATTAAATATTTATAAAAGAACAAAAAAAAAAAATCTATCAGAGTAGAATTTCTGAAAAAGCTCTCTCTTACCGTTTTCAAAACAAAGAAAACTCCCCGGACAAACGCATAAGTCCTGCCTGAATTCTCTCTCTCATTCTTATTCTTTTTCTCTATTCAAACTTCAGCTGAGGAATGACTTCAAAAGATCGTTCTGTGACTTAAATAGGGGGTGGTTCCTTTGCACCAAACATGCGCGCGAAACACACATCCACATACCCCCCCCCTTGCAGATTACATTGTGAATCTATCCAATCTACAAATGTCAATCTTGTCAGTCTCAAATTAGTTTTTAAAATACAGTACATATATGAGATTGGTAAAAAAAAAAAGCTATTACTGTTAATACAACACAAGAGTCAAGCAGTATGAAATAAATTGAATGATTCCTTATTAAAAAATAAATAAAAAAAAGTACTGCAAAAATGATCTTGTGAATGCACAGCTATGTATACAGTTCAACTGCAAATCTGCAAAGCCTCCCAGGCTTATCCGAGTTAGCACACAATTTAACACAATACCAGGGAGAATGAGAGTGCCACAAATGTCCACAAAAATTAAACCAACCCTTTACACTATATATATATATATATATATATATATATATATATATATATATATATATATATATATATATATATATATATATATACAGTATATATATATATATAAGATTTGATTTTACACATTATGAACAGAGTAGGACAATTGTGTTCTATAAAGCCGACAGCATTTGTCAGAGGAAGTTAGCCCTGAAGTAGGGTTATTGGGGCAGTTGTCACACCATCGTGAAAATCGATTTTTTATGGGCATCCGTTTTCCTGACCCAGTCCCCTGGGGGTTACGACCGTCAAGACCATGGAACTATACTGTATATAAACTGCCTCTCAGGACCTGTCTGCACTTCTGAAAAAATTCTGAATCCTTCAAGAAGCAAACAAGCAAGTACACTATCAAGATAAATGGACAACGCACCGATCAAGAACACTGATCTTTTACACGGTACGTAACTCTATGTTTAATGCTTAAATGGCGTCTTAACTCAGAGCGAAAAAAGATGTTTTTTAGCCATAATTTTTTTTTTGGGGGGGGGAAATCTAATTAAAATGTATGTATTATAAATGTAATGTTTTGAAAAATCGTATGTAAAACGCTAATAGATACTCTGTAAAAAAATGTTTGAAATGCGTTTTAACTCAGAGTGTAAGCCGCTATGTTTAGAAATGTATTCTGGGGAATGTAGTGTCGTTACGCCTTATGGAAAAATTGTGTTTTTTAGGTTGTGAATGAAGACCCTAGGGGTTTTGTCTGTGACGCAGCATGGATTATCCTAATAGGTATCATGTTTACCATATACGTACATTTTTTAAAAATGTGATTTATTTTAAAAAAGAGTTAAGATGGTGCCTATAACTCAGAGATATAAACTCGATTATAAAAATACATACTTTAACATTGGGAATTTTGTAATATTTTAACATGAATAAATTTAGTTGAGTATTATTATTTTTATTTTATATTATTATTTTAATTATTATTATTATTATTATTATTATTTATTTTTAATGATATATTTTTCATATTTACAGATATCGAGGAGCTTATCGAAGAACAGTTAAATTCATATGAAGAGTTAGTGACTGAGCTGCACAACGACCAGACGACTATTTTCCCCCTTTCCCCCAAATGGCTTCTAGAGGCTCTGGGTTATAACGGTATGTGTCATACATTTTTTACTGCCGCTAGACCTAACTATCGTGATCTTTTTTTTCTAAGTATTCATGACGACTTTAAATTACAGAACTTGCCCTCGGAGAGAACATTCAACAGGAGCTAACGATCCCCATGGTTGACCCTGATGTCTTTTTAAGTAATCCCTCAGTGACGGTAGAATCGACTAAAAGTGAGTAAAAACTGTCATGTTTTATTTAAAGTGTTGACTATTACTAACTATATTTATGTCTGTTTTTGTTTATTAATAGTGTATACAGATATATAATTATTATATACTTGGATATTAAGTTATGTATAATTATTACAGATTATATACATTATTTTTAATTATTTTAGATTATTATTTTTATTATTTTTTATTATTTATTTATTATTATTATTATTATTATTATTATTATTATTATTATTATTATTATTATTATATATTTCATTTTTAAAAAGACGTATCTGTTTCATACAGTTTTAGAATCTGACTACGTTGAAGACCCCTCTCAATTGGAAGAGTGCTTTATTACATCTTTCAGTGACCTGCCGTCTGACTCAGAAGTGTCTAAAAGTATGATCAGTATTGTTTTATAGACTAATAAAAATATGTTTGATCATATATAATTAATATTATTTATTTTAGATGAATAAAACAATCATATACAACCTTTTATCTTATTATTATTTTAGAAAGCCCTGAAAAACCTGCAAGGAAAGATGTGGCCAGCACATCAGAGCGAGGCGAGGACCCCCTTAGAGCCCGACAATAAACAACCAAAATCTGAAAAAAGACCTCTCAAAAGTAAGTACCTATTTTAAAATGAAGCATTTTTAAAAAAAATTATGTTAAATATTTCATTAAGCAGCTGTTAATGTATTTTGGTCTGATTGTATATTTTGTTCTATTTTCTTTTAGAACGACCCGCAAGAACTGCTCTTATTGTATCCAGCGATTCTTCAGAGGACGAAACACCAGTCATCAGGGACCCGAAGTCTAAAAGACCACGTAAAATTTCCAGAAGACTGCCCAGTTCACCGAGACCAAGAGTCACCCCACCAGTCTTAGAAGTACCTCAAAGGCCAAAACCAAGCCTCATCTTCGACTACTAGGTATCACAGCGTGGAGCTCTTGAAGCATGTAGAATTGACTATAGATCAGCTCATTTACAGACACCCCACTATAAGGGCTCTAGTGTCTGACCCTGAGGTGGCTCAGAATATTCAGACCTTAATAACCCTGTTGAAAACTCTAGGCTTTTTTGAAACAATAACTTGGTCATTGTAGAGCAATAATGACGCCCTTTCGAAAAAAAACTTGTAAGAGAAAACATGTTGAAATTGCTGTTGTTGATGAATATGTGTTTTATGATTTTGAATGCCGCCAGGAAGATGGCTTGCACATTCCGAATTATTTGTACTGCACGCACATGGATGGTGAATCATGGTTTTGGGAGGGTGAGAATTGTGTGAAAAAGTTTTTCGAAAGGTATCGCAGCCCCAGTTACGCAGGCTATACTTTCTTGGCACACAATGCGAAGTCGTATGACAGTTATTTACTGATGAATTATTTAGTTACCAACGGTGTTAACCCTCATATCATAGCTCAGGGTAGCAAGTTAATGTGTTTTACAGATGAGGCTTTTAAGATGCGCTGCATTGATTCCTATAACTTTATGCCCATGTGCAATGCCTTCAGCTATGGGATTTGAAGCCAGAAAAGGATATTTTCCTCATTTTTTCAATACTGTTGAAAACCAGAATTACGTTGGGCCCTATCCTGAACCCCGTTACTACGGTGTTCAGCAAATGATGTCTAAAGAACGTGATGACTTTTACAAATGGTACGATTCGATTAAGAATGGCATTTTTAATTTCAGAGAAGAAATGGCGTTCTACTGCAAAAATGATTTTGAAATTTTGAAAGAGGCCTGTATCAGATTCCGTACAGAGGTTTATGCTATAGGGCAGATAGACCCCTTCCAATGTACTACAATTGCTTCACTATGCATGGCTGTGTATAGAAGTAAATTTATGCCTAAAGACACAATAGCTATCATTCCTCCAGACAATTACAGTGACCAGCAAAAAAGCTTTTCAAATGCCTCGATACAATGGTTAATGTATGTATCTGAAACTGAAAATGTTTTCATTCAAAATGCTTTAAACTATGGAGAGCTTAAAATAGGGCCCTTTTTCTTGGTCGGGTATGCTGTGATTAATCGTAGTGGCTTTTGAATTTGTAGGGTGCTCTTTTCATGGTTGCCCCCAATGCTATGATTCTGCCGATGTAAACCCCTTAAGCAAAGTATCCTGCGGTACGATGTATCATCACTTTGATGAAAAGATTGAAACATTGCAAAAGGTTTACGGGTTGGAAGTCAGAGTTATTTGGGAGCATGAATGGAACACCCTGAAAAAACAGCCTCAAGTTCATGATTTTTTGGTTCGCTCTGATTTTCCAGAACGTATCAATCCTTGTGAGGCTCTGTTTGGGGGTCGTACAAATGCCATTACATTACATTATGTGGCCCAGGAAAATGAAAGGTTGGAATACTTTGATTTCACTAGCTTGTATCCCTTTGTCAACAAAACAAAAGTGTACCCTGTAGACCATCCTACCATAATTTACCATAATTAACTGTTCTGCCTCCTAGGGGTCTTTTTTCCCCGTACTGCCTGCAAGAATCTGCGGGAAATTAATGTTTACCCTCTGCCGTTCTTGCGCAGAAACACTAAACCAGACAGGGGTATGTAACCATACCTCTGGAGAAAGAGCCTTGACAGGAACATGGTGCAGTGTAGAGGTAGTCAAAGCTCTTGAGAAAGGTTACAAAGTATCTAAAATACACGAAGTTTGGCATTTTCCTCAGAAATCTGACACTCTCTTTACAGGCTACATTAATAGTCATCTCAAGGGGAAACAGGAAAGTTCAGGTTACCCCTCTCATTGTACCGATGAGGTGAGTAAAGAGCGTTATATTGATGAATATTTTCAGAAAGAGGGGATTCAATTAGATCCTCAAAACATTAATGTTAACCCTGCTAAAAGACAAATCTCCAAACTATCCTTGAATTCGCTCTGGGGGAAATTTGTCAGTAGGCCCCATGCTTGGCGTCCAGAACTTGGCGATTATCTTGGAGATTTAACTAGCGAGTTGAAGCCGGGGGAATACATTACAGAGTTTGTGTCAGGGGGGCCTAAAACGCATGGATACGTCACAAACAGAGGAAAAACATGTCTCAAAGTAAAGGGTATTACCCTAAACTATGAGAATTCCAAATTAATTAACCTCACTTCATTAAAAGACCTAGTTCAAAACTTGAATCCTGATAGAAACACCCCCGCAGAGCATATCATGATTCAAGGCTCCCAGATTCACCGTAATAAAAAAGAATTTCAATTGGAAAACAAACCACTCCAGAAAACTTTTCAAATAGTCTACAATAAGAGAGTTGCTGTCTGATTACACATCTCTTCCTTATGGCTACTGAAGACGGCTTCGATATTAGACTAACCGTACCTTTTGCCGCTATATTATCGGGGCCCTCCAATTCAGGCAAAAGTTATTTTGTGAAGCAGCTTTTAGAAAACTCTCAACAGATCTTTTCCCAAACCCCTGAGAATATCATATGGTGCTATAGCTGTTGGCAGCCATTATACAACGAATTGGCACTTAAATTTAAAAATGTAAAATTTATTGAATGCATACCGTCTTCATTAACCGATGATAATTTACTGCCTCCTAACAAAATCAATTTAATCATTATAGATGACTTGATGGAGGCGGCTAGCGAAAATGATGAAATACAGAAAGCTTTTACAAAATACGTTCATCATAGGAATTTATGCGTGCTGTATTTGGTTCAAAATTAGTTTTTTCAAGGGAAAATGAGCCGTACCATAAACTTGAATGCCAATTACATTATTCTGTTTAAACACCCCAAAGATAAACTTCAAATCAACATGCTAGCCTGACAGATGTACCCCGGTAAGTCCAAGTTTTTCTTAGAAGCGTTTGAAGATGCCACAAAAAAACTATGGTTATCTTTTAATAGACTTAAAAGCACAAACCCCCGAAGCATACCGTCTAAGAACTGGTTTATTTACTCCTGATTGGCCAGTTGCTTATATCATGAGAAATACAAAACAAAACACTTATAAACGACCTGTTATAGCGCTAAAACTTTTATTTATCTAGACTCTTCAACAATGCATCATGTCGGCTAGAATAAAACGTAACCTCCATCTCTTAAAGAGCATAGTTCGCGGCTCTGCTCATCAGAGAAAAGCAGTTTTACGAGACGCCTCAGATGATTTTATCAAATCTATTGTTGAAATTGCCTTAAACGCCTTAAAGGGTAACATCCCCTTGACCTCGAGTCAGTTAAACACCCTCAAAAAGCAGCGGCGTGTTATAAAGAGCCTATGTAATAAGAACCATTCAATTAAAAAGAAGAAAAAACTGTGAATCAGAGTGGTGGTTTTATTGGTGCTTTAATAAGGATTGCTCTGCCTTTTTTATCAGGACTCTTAACACCTCAAAGTTAATTTGTAAAAAATGACTCACTCCCAGAAAATGTTTCTGGTACCGCAACATCAACTCGATAGACTTTGACAGCCTGAGCCACAGCACCCCGAACCTATTAAAAAAGCAGTTGAAAGCAGACTTGACTCTGAAATGAAAAGCATTCTACTTAGAACTGACATCAGTGACCATGAGAAAGTTAAGCTATACACCAGCTCCTTACAGAGATATCTAGCCTTGATTAAACAGAGTGAAAAAGAGCTTAATACCCTGACTTTGATTACACCCCCCCTCTGTGGAAATGGCACAAACTGATGCAGAATCTGAATCTAAGGTTGTGACTAATGTTATGAGTAGCATCCCCACCAGATCTAAGAAAAATGCTAAATTTATTTTAAATGTTATGTCTCAGAATGTTTTGGTTACCTCATGGAATGATCAAGGGGAATTCATTCTTAGGGGTAAGAACATAAGAGGGTCGCATATGGTTGATTTAATCAGGGCCGCTAACTGGGAATACCAATATCCCTGAACATAGGCTACCTGTAGGATGGGTTGAATTCAAGGTTTGGCTGTGATAAATGTCCCTTATTCTACAGTACCTAATTCTCAAACACAACAACTCATAGAAGCCTATAAAAAACGACCCTTAGAGACCCCTATGAATAAGAAGCAGAAAAAAAGACAACAGTTATGGGAAACTTATTAAGATGTTACTGTTTTTATTGAGTTTCACTCATCTTTACATTTTGTTGTATATTCATGCAAATGTTGTATAATCATTGTCTGATACATTTGTTGTATATTCATGCAAATGGTGTATAATCAATGTCGAATATATACGTCTGTGTAAGTCTTTACAACAATAAAAATATTTATTCAACATCTACATTGTCATAAGTTTTTTGAAGACTAACATTCGTAACATTTTTTAGAATCATGGTGAGTCTTGACACACTGCACGCATGAAAATATATTTATATAGTTCTGTTTATTAGGGTTAGGCATACAATGTATAAATTGGGACACCATCATATCATTCTTGTTTAAATCAGAGCTGTAGAGAGCCATAACCTTGGGGTAAGTAAGTCCTTTGGCTCGATGATGTAAGAAGAAAACACAGTGATGGCTGCAGGTAGTGGTCATAAGACCTTGTAGAGTTTGATTATTGCACACTGTTTAGCGTTGTTGTATAAAAAGTTTCAGATAGTTTTTGGAAAATAAGTAAAATCTGGAGGGTTACCGTAAGAATCAAAAAACTCTCCATGACCCTCTTCTTTTAGATAAGGATAATTTTGGGGGTCGGTGTTGACAATAAGCATCGCAGGAAGTTTTTTTTATTTTTCCTTTAGGTAGTTGATCACTAGCTAGGACCCCATAAAAATACTTTTCAGTCAAGGGGTTACTGGATAGCAACGCTGTAAGCTGGGTGGTATTCATTTTAAAAAGGATCAAAGTTGTATCAAACTTTTCAGTAATCAAAGAGAACTGCTCTTTGGTGCGAAACCTCAATCACATTCTCAAAAACAGCATAAACAATCATATTCACAGTCTCTGGCAGAGCATTGGCAAAACGCATCTCAAGACACATATTACCATTTTTTACTAAGGAAAAATGATCTCCACATTCTTGGTCAGGGGTCAAATCAAAGGCATAGAGTACATAGCCTCTAATAAAGTCTGACCGATCAATTATCAGCGGTTTGTCTTTGAGATGTCTACCCGTGGCTTGTATTAGACTGTAATATTCCCGGACGGAGGAATAAAACTGGGTGACGAACAGCCAAACTCAGCTAACAAGGTGAGGTTACTGAAGACAGTTTACTGTCAAAAGTCATACACCATGGCAAGACTGAGCACAGCAACAAGACACAAGGTAGTTATACTGCATCAGCAAGGTCTCTCCCAGGCAGAAATTTCAAGGCAGACAGGGGTTTCCAGATGTGCTGTCCAAGCTCTTTTGAAGAAGCACAAAGAAACAGGCAATGTTGAGGACCGTAGACGCAGTGGTCGGCCAAGGAAACTTACTGCAGCAGATGAAAGACACATCATGCTTACTTCCCTTCGCAATCGGAAGATGTCCAGCAGTGCCATCAGCTCAGAACTGGCAGAAAACAGTGGGACCCAGGTACACCCATCTACTGTCCGGAGAGGTCTGGTCAGAAGTGGCCTTCATGGAAGACTTGCGGCCAAAAGCCATACCTCCGACGTGGAAACAAGGCCAAGCGACTCAACTATGCACGAAAACACAGGAACTGGGGTGCAGAAAAATGGCAGCAGGTGCTCTGGACTGATGAGTCAAAATTTGAAATATTTGGCTGTAGCAGAAGGCAGTTTGTTCGCCAAGGGCTGGACAGCGTACACGAATGAGTGTCTGCAGGCAACAGTGAAGCATGGTGGAGGTTCCTTGCAAGTTTGGGGCTGCATTTCTGCAAATGGAGTTGGGGATTTGGTCAGAATTAATGGTCTCCTCAATGCTGAGAAGTGCAGGCAGATACTTATCCATCATGCAATACCATCAGGGAGGCATCTGATAGGCCCCAAATTTATTCTGCAGCATGACAACGACCCCAAACATACAGCGAAAGTCATTAAGAACTATCTTCAGCGTAAAGAAGAACAAGGAGTCCTGGAAGTGATGGTATGGCCCCCACAGAGCCCTGATCTCAACATCATCGAGTCTGTCTGGGATTACATGAAGAGAGAGAAGCAACTGAGGCTGCCTAAATCCAGTTAACTGTGGTTAGTTCTCCAAGATGTTTGGGCCAACCTACCTGCCGAGTTCCTTCAAAAACTGTGTGCAAGTGTACCTAGAAGAATTGATGCTTGATGCTGTTTTGAAGGCTGGTGGTCACACCAAATATGGATTTGATTTAGATTTTTCTTCTGTTCACTCACTTTGCATTTAGTTAATTGATAAATATAATCTATTAACATGTCTATTTTTGAAAGCATTCTTACTTTACAGCATTTTTTCACACCTGCCTAAAACTTTTGCACAGTACTGTATGTATATATATATATATATATATATATATATATATATATATATATATATATATATATATATATATATTCCATACTCCTATATAAAATCCACGCAACCTCATTGTATATTCATAAAATCATAAATCCACGCCCCCTCATTATATATTCATATATTTACGCATATAAGGTCAAAAGGTCAAAAGAATCATAAATCAGACTTTTGACATAAGCTGTAGTAATATTACTACTTACAGTATTACAAACCACATGTGAAGCTACTGTCAGGGGTTATGTTTGCGTGACTTCACAGGTAAGTATATTTTTTTATAATAACCTTCTCTTCTATACCCCCCTGGCTGTTTGGCTCTCAGACTGACCACCGGACCACCCCAGGAGTGCACAGGAACCACAGAGACAGGTAAATAAAAGGGCTGTTCTTTATAATGGCAAACAACAAAATCAACAAAACACTGTTTTTTTCCACAAAGAAATGTCAATAAGATCATTTATACCCCCTAAAATAACAATGATTTTCCTAGCCATGCTATAATTTAATAGCCACACATTAAGTATTCCAGTAAGTAAACAGTATAGTTCAGTCCCAACTGAGGATTTCAAAATGTCTCACACTGTTTAGAAGGTAATTATGTTCACAATACCATTATGGTATCACCTAATTATGTCCACAATACCATTATAGTATCACCTGACCTTCAATGGCTGCAGAGTGTCTCGTTCCTCAAAGGACAAAAAAACAATCTTCTCCAAAATGGTCTTCACCATAATACAGGTACTTTAATTTGTCCACGAAAGTCCAACTGGCTCCTTGCCAATACTTGGCATCTAGATCCCACGCCCGCCTCCGTGGGATGCTTTCTTCCTCTGTGACGTCGATCCTGAAGAAACCATGAAAACTATCCGTCCTTAATATTCGCTGTCTCCTCTCTGTCTCACTGTCTGAGCAGGGCTAATTCACACACCCCAGATTTGGCCCCTCCCTACAAGAGCATTAGTCTTCCAGTTCGGCCACTGATACTTAACTCTAGCAGGTGAGAGTCTCGCTTATCGGGGTGTCTGTAGGTATTACAGCAGCCCTTCTTCTCTGCAATCCTTCTTCTGGAACGGAGGGAGAGAGAAGGCAAGCCCTGGAAACAGACAAAACTACAATGCGTCACCAATCATAATACAATAAACATGTCTTCCAGTTCAGCAGTATAGTTATTCCATTCACAGTCCCTATGTACTGGAGTCGTGTAACAGTTAATAACTAGAACACTAGCATCCGTCAAACGGGACGTTTACATAAATAACAGAAGTTGTACTCGCAGTCTGTTGTGAAACCGTATTCTCTTAGTCTCAACAATGCAAACAGTACTTAACTTTCTTTTCTGTGCCATAGAGTCTTCACTGCATGTAGTTGTGCCAGTTTATTTCCTTCTGTTCCTCTTCAATATAATTGTTGTTCAGGCTCCAGTGCTGCTTCTCTTCAGTGTCCAAAATGGTCACGGTCCAGTTCCAATATGTTCCCCCCGTGTTCTCCCTCTCTGTTCTTTTAGTTCCAGTTATATATGGGAACTTCACGAGGCCTGCGAAAGGGACAACTAGAATAAATACAAAGTGCTTGTGGCTTGGTAACAGAATAGGGGTTTCCCCTTGACTACTCGGAAAACCGCCCTCGCTGAGGTGAGGCTGAACCGATCGACCTCCAAGGCTGGGAATTGAGGACTTCCCCCAAGGGGCAACTAAGGAAGGATAGGAGGATGAACCAAGGTCTCCCTGGCTTACTGAGTCGTCTAGTCGAGAGATGACGTATGGAGAGCTTTACGATCTAAGCAGGGAGAACAAAAGCACTGGAAAAGAGAAGAGCACTGGAAAAGAAAAGAGAAGAAATAAACACATAAAGAGGGCCACGGGTCTCTATATATATTTTTTAAATTAACCCTTTGCGGTCCTATGTCTGACCTTGTCCGACATTGCAATTTTCCCTTTCTGGTCCGACATCATCAAAAAGACGCAAAAAACAGGTCTGAGAGATCATGGGGGCAGCATTGAAGTTATCGTAAAAGAGAGAAAGGCCATTCCAATGCTGTAGGTGAGAGATCTGAAAGGATTGAAAGAGAGAAGGCTGTGTGGTCCAGTGGTTAAAGAAAAGGGCTTGAACCAGGAGGTCCCCGGTTCAAATCCCACCTCAGCCACTGACTCATTGTGTGACCCTGAGCAAGTCACTTAACCTCCTTGTGCTCCGTCTTTCGGGTGAGACGTAATTGTAAGTGACTCTGCAGCTGATGCATAGTTCACACACCCTAGTCTCTGTAAGTCGCCTTGGATAAAGGTGTCTGCTAAATAAGAGAACAAATGCATTCCAATTTATCGGGAGGCAGTCGGGCTTCAAATCGAATAGTATCCAAAGTTATTCCTAGGAACTCAAGAGTGTGAATTGGACCAATAGTTTTCCCCTGTGAGAGGGGGATGCCGACTGCTGAGAAGAGAGACATGAGTTCTAAGAGTGCTTCAGCTGGAGGGGCTGATGGAGGAGATATAAGGAGAAAGTGAATGTCATTTAGATGAAATAGGGCAGATGGAACCTGAATGGGCATTGCCACAAAACTGCACATATATAAAAAACATCATCCTTTGGAAATGCAGAATGAGGAATTGAAATTATTGCACAGCTGTCTGCCGCTGCAATGTTTGATGGTCTTCTATGAGAATCTTTGCTTGTTGAAAAAGCAGGCGCAGCTGAATAATGAATAGGAGAAACTGCAGACGCACTATTCCTAAAATAAATAAATAAATAAATAAAAATGTTGTCGAGAGCAGGGGAAGATAATTTGAGGCTGTCCAATAGCAGCCTCCTCTACAGTCTCCTCATCAGAGGTAAAAAGGGCGGTGGAAGCACAAACCGCAAGAATTAGCATACAGACTACTGAAGAACCTATTAAAGATCATGATCGGGCTGAGACCAGTAATCAGTGTGTTACCCAATGCTAACCGAGAAGCTGCTTGGCTTAAAAAGCTTGTATCTCAGTT
The DNA here is from genome assembly GCA_030684275.1 of Acipenser oxyrinchus oxyrinchus. Classification (NCBI taxonomy): domain Eukaryota; kingdom Metazoa; phylum Chordata; class Actinopteri; order Acipenseriformes; family Acipenseridae; genus Acipenser; species Acipenser oxyrinchus. Next base: position 26,989,349 of record CM060258.1, read on the forward strand.
GATGAGAGAGAGAGTGCAATTAACTACTGAAACAGCAGAAAATCCTGAAGTAGAGACCGTCGCTAAAGTCAAGATTGTCTACTCAAGAACAGGTGTGGGCGTGGCTGAAGCAGCGGGAGAGGCAAGCACTGAGCACTGCTGCTGATGCTCTACTGATGAGGATGCAATGGATGCCGGTTCCAAGCGAGAGATCCTTTTATCAAGTGCATCAAGTGATCAGATACTATAGGAATGGAGGTGGATAGAGGATGAATGAGTTGGTTGATATCGTTAAAAATCTGATAACTCAAATGGGAGGGAGGAAGCAAATGGATCAGATCAAATTGAAAGCTGAGGGGTAGTAGATGCTGAAACAGAGGCGCGTGAAGCTTGCAAAGTAGCTGGGCTGTCACGTGAACTGACTTGTTTGGATATCTGCTCAGTCTTTTGAGGAGGACAGACAGACTCGTCTGATATGGAATTGCAATATGAAGCAAATAAAGCAGCCCGATCACACCCTGCTTCAATAGGCAATCCTTTTTGAAAAGGCTTTCACAAGTTTGTCGATGGGTCAAGCCTTCTAAAAAGGTTGCACTGGAGAATCGTCCTCAGGTTTAATACATTTAGCACGGTGAAGAGAAATGGCAGCGGGCATAGCTGGATAAGCAGAGGTTGAAGCAGCAGCATTGTCATATGGAGGAAAAGCAGGACAGGCTTTTTTCGGTGGATTATTTGTTGAAGGAAGACAGCCAGAAAGAGAGATCATTTCTTCATCTGAGTCAGATGAAAACGAAAGCTGCCTCAGATGAGTAGTCATTTTATACTGATTGAAAACAAAAGGTTTTGTTTTAAGATTGATTCTGCAAGTCTGTGTGGTAACCGCAAACTGAAAAGCAAGACGAATTAGGAAGCTGGCTGCAGTTTAAATAGCGTGACTAATAGGTAATTAAAGGTTGACTGACAGATATTTTAGCGGGATGACTCAGGGGAGGAGTCCTGGCTCCAGCCCGCCCCCCAAAATACACAAAACATATAAATTTAACCCCTTACTGAGGTCTCCCTTTGTGCATAAAAATAAATGCAACACAAAATACAAAGTAAAAAATACAATAAATAGTGCAACTAAAACAATATATAATAAATCCACCAGTGAATAAAACAATTAAAACCTTGGTCATTTGTGACAGTACCGCAGAATTAAACCAATTTAACTGTAAATTATTTCTGTTCATACTCTAGATCTAAAGTGCTCTTATGAAAGGGTCAAGGTATGCAGTCTTTAGTTAATCTGTGTTGTTTCTCTTCTGTTTCTCCTGGCTCATATTCACTGTCACATTTTAACATTGGCTGCATTCCCCACTCGAAATAATTAATTATTCTCAACCCAATCTTATCTGTTAGCCTGAATATATATATATAGGTTAAATTAAAAGTAACTTAAACTAAGTAAAATTGAAAATGTAGTTTTGGCTTGGTGTTCAGCCTCTCTCTAATACCCCTTTCACATAGACGAGTTATGACAGCTCAGAACTGGCACTGATGCAGCATTTTGGTCTGTGTGAATTGCCTATACCATCACAGAGCCGTCATATTTTATCTCTGAACCACGTCGCGAGAACCATTTTAACTCCTGTGTGAAAGGCTATTCCGGCACTGAAGCGCTATAGTGGCTGTGTATTGAAAGTCAACATCCCACGTGACTGTATACCAGATGCGTTCTGTATTTTTGTCGTTGGTGTTGCACGCTTTTATTTTTTTCAAATACAATGGCTGATCAAGAACAAGGTAGTGATTGGAGTCTGGAATAAGTTAAGGAATTGTTAACTTTACGGGCTGACGAGGAGGTGGATTCACAAATAGAAGGGACGTTGCGTGATGCTGTAATTTATGGGCAAATCGGCATTGCCATGAAAACGATCTGTTGAATGACAGGTTTAAAAATTGTACTCACATGATCCCTTTGACTGTGTGAAAGGGTTTTGATGGTATAATACTGGCATAGATTGCACAATTTCGTGCTGTGTGAATGGGTATTTTAAAGAATGTTTTAAACATCTCTAAGACGGCTCAGTAATGGTATTTGTGTGTGAAAGTGGCTTAAATGTACAATACATCTAGAACATGTATTAAATACCTAGAAGCAAACTAAACCAATAACTCAAACAAGGTCGTCAAACTACAAAACGTTAGATACATAAATTCCAGACTACTTAAAAATATTTTGCAGAATACATTTGCATAAAATTGTACATCTATGTTCAAAGGTTTTGCATCACCCTATATGATTAATACATTAGAACCGATACTTGTAAGTCTTGTCCTAAAAAGGGGCGAGGAAATCAGCACACCATTAATATGTTATGCCAGTTTCACGATGTGTGTAACATTTAATTCAAGAGTGTTAAATTACAGCAAAACACTGATTGTGTTATACTTAACCACCCAGATGCTTATCCCATAATTTCCATGTGGAGCGCAAGCAAGTAAAAATTTGTCACTAAATCAGTAAGCAGAATATATACAACTATAGTCTGCAGTTTTGTTTTTCACTGGCAGATGGCAGCAGTTGTTACAGAGAATGAGATGAGGGTATTTATTTCTTTATTGGTCAGGATTGCTACTGGTCAAAACAACCGATTTATTCTGTTGAGGAAGTAACCTACACTGTGCAAATAATAATGCATGTAACAGCGATACACACCTGAAACTGTGGAAGACACAGAATAAGATGTAAAAATGTATTCTGATGTATATGTGCTAGATAAAGATGTTAGCATTGATGAGAGACTAAAATAAGTATTTGCACCTATTTAAGTTTTACTGTAATAGAAAACAGAAGTATGTATTACAGGAAAACTGTTAATTTTAATCAATACAAGCTGTGATCACATTTAATAGCTTAGGTACCTACATGAGGCTGTGAGCCCTTATCAGTAGATTTACTGTGGGGTACCCGTCTGCTCTGCCTGACTGAGTGAAGCAGTATTAGACATTCAGAGCTGGTTTGCTGGTCAGCCGTGTCTCCCAGGCCCTTGTCTAGGTATAAACTGTTATATTTTACGAACAAGTACTGCATGAGCGAAGCAATATTGGACATTAGCAGACAAGGGAAATGAATCTTGGCTGGTTAGACGCTGTTTCGAATTCAAGTTTCCTTCGCTGTGTGTAATCTTGTATGTTAACCAATGGAAGGTACTTTGTGGTACAAGAAAACAAAGTTAATGGTCTTATTCTCACTACCTTATTATGTTATCCATAAAAACAACAAGAGCTTAGTTATAAAATTAGGAGAGAAACCAGTCCGAGCAGTCTCTTGAATCTAGCATATCTAATGTAATGAATTTGGGAAAGTGCTTACAGTCAAAGTTTCTTATTAATTAAAGTAGCTCCGGTTAGAAAGTGGCTTCTAGTCTTTATCTATAAATTGTCCAAGGTCTGTTGAAGCAGGGGATTTTTAGCTAGAGGAGCCATGTCTGTTAAACACGCACTTGTAAAATAAGAAGAAACAAGTTTATTAAATACACACTGAGAAGTGGGTTTTTACTGTTAAGAAGGAAATATATTTTAGACTTTAGAGAGTGACATATTGGATGCTTTAGGATTTAGTGGTGGGCGTTTTAGCATTTTAAAACTAAAGCAGAAAGCTTACAATTCAAAGCATACAAAACGCAACCATAGTCGCCTGACATCTTTGCAACTATCAAATTCTGGGAATAATGAGGCACACCTATAAGCTTCCAATCCAGTAGGCTAAAGACAATACCCACTTTCATGATTTCAATTTAGTGACCTTGGAGTGACTAATCAAAGTGTATCATCATTGGGTTTTATGTAATTTTATTTCATACCTTATTGGAAATTGAAAGCTCTGCTAAATGTTAAAAAAAATTCTGTATTCTATATATTTGATATCGGTTTTATTAATGGTTTCATTTCAGAAAACGTGGCTTTAATGAGGTTTCTCATTTTAACTTAAGTTAGTACGGTAGTACCATATATCAGGAACATCTAGGGAGTTTGTTCCAATTGGGAACATTTTTAATATGCACCTGGGGAATATCTGGAAGTTCTTGATTCGTTGTAATTGGTGCTAACTAGCATACTAGTTATAGTTCTGAAGTATTAACAATGGGATCATCTGCAGCTTTTTATTCGTTGCTCTCTTTCTCTCTCTCAAAATTCAAGAAAAAAACATTCTCTTCCACTGAACTGCTTGCTATTTGAACCAAAACAAGCTACAAGGGGGAGAGACCTGTGAAAGATCCAGCCTACCATCTAAATAACTTCCCCAAAAACAAACTCTGGTTGACCTCACAATGAAAATGAGCACCTTTGAAAAACATCTGACTTTGTTCTTCTGAAAACCACTGCAAGCTTCTGGAATGTGGTTAGGCCTGTTTGGATGAACAGTTGCTTATGTCCAGCTTTTAAAACACAGAAAGCTTCATGTTTGTAACCTGTTGGACATTCCTACCTACTGTCTAAAAAGAACACAGCCAGGAATTCATTTATTTGAGGAAATCACCAGGACAAGTAAAACTAAACCGCATTTTTTGGACTTTTGCAAAATCTTTGTAACAACAAGGAGTGAACAACCTTATCCCAAGACTATTTTAAACCAATTTCTAAATAAAAGTTTGGTAACTATATGTTGATTTATTGAATTCCATGGTGCATATAAATTATAGGATTCATTTGTAAATGGTATATATCTGGAATTCTTAATCTAATAAAATATATTAATTAATGTTTTAATGTTTTAGATATACTTAGAATTCTGATAAATATATGGTTTAATAACTTTCTGAACATAAACATTTGTTTAAAAAAAATCCTATGCTGATACTTCTAATCTACCTAGTTTTGTATCAATGAAATAAACAAAAGTAATTTTACCTTCAAACTGAGTTGTCCGATTTTATTTTTGAACGTTCATTACGTATGTTAAGATATAATACCTATTACGTTAACCCTTTGCGGTCCTTTGTCGGACTGGGTCCGACATTGCAATTATTCCCATCAGGTTCATTTTAAAACGCAAAAACGCAAAAAGTCGGTTTTTCAACGGAAAAAGCCGAGAAAACCATTCAATGGCTGAGTGGGAACGAAAGGAGCCGAGACAAGCCGATAAAAAAAAAAGGCGATCTCATGAATAGTCATAGTACCCCATTGGCATCAGATGGGGCGGTCGTATGGAAACAAGCTGGGAATACAGTATCAGCGCACAGAGACTATCACGGACATTTGCAGAGCTTTTTTGAGATGTTATAGTAATAAAATAATGACTTGGATTGCATTATTGAGGAGTTTGGTGATAAACGAGTCATCAGGAGACGATTGATCGGTATGTACGACTATTATTATTATTATTTTTTATTTGGTAGCATATGTGAAAGCGATAGCAAACAAAAGGGTGGGGCGGGGCTGGAGATGCCTAGTGAGTGCTTTGTTGATATGCAGGGCCATTTAAACCCGTTTGACTGTGAAAAAAAATACTTTTAAACAGCACGTCTAAAATTAACTGCGCGTGAAAAAATTAATTAGACCTGGCGAGCCTGACACAGAATTAATAAATGGACCGCAAAGGGTTAATGGGGAATATTGTTTAAAGTATTAAATTAGCTATATGCAATGAACATAAAACAGGCTATATCAAAGATATATTAATATTGGTATTTTAATTTAATTTATTTACATTGACTCATACAAGTTATATAATATTTTCTTTTCAGATACTATAATTAATTTATATACTAACCCTAAGTAGTTTACTAAATTTACCCTAGATAATCAATATGAAGTTCAAATATCCGCTACAATGTGCACATTTACCCTGGAAAACTTGTATAAGGGACCTTCTGGTGAACAAATGTATTTCAGTAATGATTCATGAAATTCCACTTTCTAGTCACATAGCAGTGTGTAGCATACAAAACACAAAAATACTGATTAACCCTTTGCGGTCCATTTATTAATTGTGCGTCAGGCTCGCCAGGTCTAATTTATTTTCACACGCGCAGTTAATTTTAGACGCACTGTTTAAAAGTATTTTTTTCCACAGTCAAACGGGTTTAAATGGCCCTGTATATCAACAAAGCACTCACTAGGCATCTCCAGCCCCGCCCCACCCTTTCGTTCACTATCGCTTTCACATATGCTACCAAATAAATAATAATAATAATAATAGTCGTACATACCGATCAATCATCTCCTGATGACTTGTTTTATCACCAAACTCCTCAATAATGCAATCCAAGTCATTATTTTATTGCTATAACATCTCAAAAAAGCTCTGCAAATGTCTGTGATAGTCTCTGTGTGCTGATACAGTAACACCCAGCTTGTTTCCATATGACCGCCCCATCTGATGCCAGGGGCAGGTATGACTATTCATGAGATACGCCTTTTTTTTATTGGCTTGTCTCGGCTCCTTTCACTCCCACTCGGCCATTGAATGGTTTTTTCGGCTTTTTCCGTAGAAAAAACGACTTTTTTGCGTTTTTTGCGTTTTTTGGATGATGTCGGACAGGGTCCAACAAAGGACCTGATAGGAATAATTGCAATGTCGGACCCAGTCCGACAATGGACCGCAAAGGGTTAAACAGTGCCACAACACACTAACCTTAACTGTGCTGCAAATGAACATAAGAAAATAAGAACATAAGAAAGTTTACAAACGAGAGGAGGCCATTCAGCCCATCTTGCTCGTTTGGTTGTTAGTAGCTTATTGATCCCAGAATCTCATCAAGCAGCTTCTTGAAGGATCCCAGGGTGTCAGCTTCAACAACATTACTGGGGAGCTGGTTCCAGACCCTCACAATTCTCTGTGTAAAAAAGTGCCTCCTATTTTCTGTTCTGAATGCCCCTTTATCTAAATGTTAGCCTGTGTGGTTCAGGGGGCGTGGAGCTGGGTGGCTCCTAATCATCTAATCTTCTAATTTTCTAATTTCCTATTTAAGCCTTGATCACCTGCAACTTTTCTGTCTAGTGTTTTGTTTTGAATCCTGACTGGTAGTGTTATGCATTACTCCAAAAAAATAAATAAATAAATAAATAAATAAATAAATTACGAAGACCATTGTTTCAAACAAATTAAATATGCGCAGTCTACCTGCTTCCAAATGGAAAAGTCTTCAGCCGACGCCTTTCCTTCCAGACGAGTTCCTGCCTCCGACTCCTCCACCGGTCCGTCTCTGTCAGACATCCCATTCCTTGTCCCGGCTCATGACCGCACCAGCCCCGCCAGTCAACCTTGCTTCCACCCGGCTTTCAGCTAGGCAAGAGCGCGGCTCAAAGCGCGATTCCGCTAGCCAGCCCCCACTGCAGCTCCACTATAAAGATTGGACGACACCTAAGCTGCTGAAAGTTCTCTTTGAGAAGTCCATTCCCATCCCCGTTGGCGGGGATCGCATGTCCTTATTTCTTACTTATTGTGAAGCTTTGTCAGCCGAGCCGATTCTTCCCCCGCTTGCAAGCTTCGGCCGTCATGCCCTCCTCTTCTGCTACTCTCTCAGCTCCTGTTCCTGCTGCGCATACGCAAGACCCTGCTCACGCAGCCCAGCTCCCCCTGCCGGCACAGTCAGTGCAGTCAGCGCAGCCTCAGCATCTGCCGCCGCAGTCACTCACTTTGCCCGTCTCCTCCACCAGCGGCGTCCCTCAGGTCACGTTTAATCAGCTGCAAACTCTGCTCCAGCCCATTATAGACTCTCAGCTAGCCCTCAGCGCCCGTCTTGATAAACTGGAGAATCCTTCCTCGGCTCCACCTGCCTTCAGTTCCAGCACTCCTGCTCATACTTTTGGTACGTCCTCTTCAGTACCCCCTGTTGCTCTTCCAGAGTTCAACTTCTCCTAGGCCACTGTAGCAGGTTCCTCTTCTCCCCGTGCTATTACCAGCCATTCTATTTCTCCAAAAATTAGGAAGCAAATAATTGAAGGCAAGGATGTTAATCTTGTTTCTATTCTCATTGCTTCTTCTGAGTTTTTGGATCACAGAGTGGTTGACTGCGGAGACGTTTCAGTCACTCTAAAGTCCCGCGACCCACGTCTTCAAAAAAGCCTTTCTGTGGGAGAATTTGTTTTCGCTTTCTCCATCTATCGTGACATTCTCTGTTCTGTTTATCCACACAGATTACAGGAGCTAAATCAGTATCTCTTCCTGGTTGTTGAATTGTCTGTGCGCTATGGAGGCACCTTGTTCTATCAATACCACCGTGCTTTTGCAGCCAAAGCTGCTGCCACCCTCTCAGCTGACAACCATATTGTGGATTGGTCCCGTTCTGACCCAGATCTTTTCACCCGTATCTTCAGTGGAATTTTTTGCCAACGCCTGCAGCGCATGTGCCTCCACAGCGCACTCCTCTCACCTGTGCCCTAATGCAGCAGCTAGTTCCCTTCAACCCATTCCTCGTCCCTTGCCTTCTCTTCTCAGTTCAAGACAACCTGCCCCTGCTTCCATCCATGTTTCAGCTCCACCCACCAGATCTCAAGCCCAAGATGTCTATGGCCGTCCCATCAAGTTTTCAGGAAGCAGGCAAATATGTAATAACTTTAATTCTTCTGTCTGCTTCAACCACTCCTGCAAGAACCTCCATGTCTGCAGCTTCTGCAACGACGCCCACTCCCGGTCCATATGTCCTCTTACAGCTAAGTGACAATCAAAGCTGCTTCAGGTTTTTACTCCTATCAACGTTCCGGCTCTCGCTAATGCGCTTCAAAATCATCCAGACAAGCCGTTCATCTCCTATCTAATTAATGGACTTACAAATGGCTTCTTCACTGGCGTTTCTCACGTTCCTTCCATTCTGCCATCGCAGAGCCACAAGTCGTCAGTTCCCTCCTCCAAGCTGAAGTCGACAAAGGCTTCATGGTCGGTCCCTTTGCAGCACCTCCCTTCACTACCTTTCGCATTAATCCCATAGGCATCGCTACCCGCAAGTATTCTGGCAAGAAACGCCTTATCATTGACCTATCTGCTCCTCGAGGCGTTTACACGCAGAATTAACTCCCTCATTTCAAGCGAGGAGTTCGCTCTTCACTACATTAAGCTCTCAAATGCCATTCATTTCATCAAAATTGCAGGTCACGGAGCCTGGCTTGCCAAAGCCGATATCTCTGATGCATTTAAGGTCATGCCTATTCATCCTTCCCTCCGTCACCTTTTCAGTTGTCTGCTGGGCAGACAAGTTCTATTTCTCCACCCAGCTCACCTTCGGTTGCCGCAGTAGCCCAAAAGTATTTGATTCCTTGTCAGAAGCCCTCTGCTGGATTTTGCTCAACACCTATAATGTTCCCTTCCTCCTCCATCTAATGGATGACTTTCTGTTTATTTCCCCCCATTCAGATCCTCCAGCCCAAGCAATTAATCAGCTTAAGACCCTCTTCTCCTTAGTTGGTGTCCCTCTTTCTCAAGAGAAAACCATCGGCCCTGTTAACTCCCTGGAATTCCTCGGCATTACACTCAACACCATCAAATTCGAAGCCAGCCTGCCTCCTACCAAACTCCAACGCATTCTCTCACTCATTAACAGTTTCCAGATCTCCTCTTTCATTAAGAAGCGGGACCTCCTGTCTCTCCTCGGTCATTTTAATTTCGCCATCTGCATCATTCCTCAGGGCAGAACATTTATCTCATGTCTCCTAGCCCTCTCATCAACTGTCAAGAATATGAATTCTCACGTGAAAATCTCAGCCGAAGCCAAAAAAGACATAAAGATGTGGATCAATCTCCTTACTAACTGGAACGGTCTCTCTCTATTTTATGATGACTTTATTTCAGCCCCTCATGATCTTGCCCTCTTCACTGACGCCTCATCCATTGGATTCCGCGGGTTCCTCGCTCTTGAATGGTTCTCCAGCACTTGGGCCCCTGAAATTCAGCTCCTTCCCCCTCAAGAGAAATCCACGGCTCTCCTAGAAATTTATCCAATCGTAGTGGCCGCTGTCCTCTGGGGTCACCAATGGTCCAGGAAATCAATCCTTTTCTTCAGCGATAACAAACCCACAGTGCACATCATCAACAAAGGACGTTCTTCATCCCCCCTCATTATGCGCTTGCTCCGTCGTCTCATATGGTCTTCCGTATCTCTCAACTTCTTAATACATGCCCGCCATCTTCCTGGTACCCATAATAATGCTGCTGATGCTCTCTCTCGCCTGCAGGTATCCAAGTTCCGTCAGCTGGTCCCGTCTGCTTCCCCGAACCCCCTCCAGACCCCACAGTTTCATCAGCTGCTTCTAGACTGAACCCTACCCTCCGCAACCTCCTTCAATCTGCTCAAAACTACATGTCTACAGCCCTCGTCCCTTCTTCAAGAGCTTCTTATTCTACAGCCTGGTCAGCATTCTTAACCTTCTGTGCTCATAATCATATCCACCCTATTCCCTTCAATCAAGACTGGATCCTGGCCTTCATCATCCATGCTAAGGAATCTCTCCATCTTTCCCCAGCATCCATTAAATCTTACATTTCAGGAATCCAATATCACTACCGCATCATGTCCGTGCCTTCGCCCGCCATCCTCTCCATACCAGTAGTTCGTCTGACTCTCCGCGGAATCTTCAAAAGCCCCCCCCCCGTTGCATCTTCCCATCTGCCTATATCCACAGACATCATCCATTCACTTATCTCTACTCTTCGGAAAGGTTGCTTCTCCCCCTACGAGGATCTACTCATGGAGACCATCTGCCTCACAGCCTTCTTCAGTTTCCTCAGAGGCTCAGAATTCACAGTTCCTTCAGCTTCAAGCTTCCCATGGCGGGTATTCGTTTATGTGATCTCTCTTGTATTTCCAACTCCTACTTCTTAATTCGGCTGCGTACCTCAAAGACAGATCAACTCCGGCGTGGTCAGTTCATCCAGCTCTCAAGGATTGAATCTTCTATCTGCCCTTTCTCAGCAATGTCAAAATATCTCTCCATCAGGAAATCACCCCCCCCCCTGGACCCTCTATTCATCGATTCCTCTCACTCAATTATCACTCATCACTGGTTCTCAGCCCATCTCTCCACCCTCCTCTCCAGAGCAGGCCTCCCTCCTCAGCTTTATACTCTCCATTCATTTCGTATAGGCGCAGCTACCTCCGTCGCAAGGGCCAGCATCAACCACAGCCTGATCAAGACCATGGGGCGCTGGTCCTCTTCTGTAGTAGATTCTTATGTTCATTCATCTCCCTCCGATATAGTTGCAGCACATTTTAAAATCGCTAGTATGCCCGGAGTGGGAGCTACCTGTCCGCCGGGGCCACCAGGGGTTTTCCCCCCAATCGCCTCAAGGGGGTTTTTTCCTCTCCACTGAGCAGCAGGTATACACATAATCACAGCCTACTAATAATCACTAACCATCCCTCTGTTTGTCTCGTTTGTCCTTCTGATCTTTTGTTTATGTTATGCGTTGGCATGTGCTGTCCTTTGTCTGTTTCACGGTGTGGGAGATTTCGTGAGGTGCCGGGGGTCCATCCTTTGGGGGGCAAGTGAGTCTCACTTCCCTGACCTCAGGGCTAGGCATCCTCCTCCCTTACCTTCAGGGGGGTTCTCACCATATGAGTCAGAGCGGACCCCCGGCCAAAATCTGTCCTGTCGCAGCTCCTGCGCTAATCTTACTTCACTCGAGGCTCTGTTCTATTCTGCCTCTCTTTCAGGACGTGGCCATTCGTGCTGAGTCCCATACTAACCTCTATGCTTTGTCCTTATTTCAGGTCCCAGGCAGCGTGACGTCTCGGCCAATCAGGGGTTTAACTTCTTACAGAAGTCTCAGATGCTGGGTACCTCTCTCTCTCATCTCCTCTTGAGGGGCGGCTCTCTGAGTCATAACCCTCATACGTGTTTTCGGTTGCTGGGTCCTCTGCCCCTGGGATGTGTCGGCATCGTCGCCCTCAGTCAGTGACCACTTTCTGTCCTACTAACTCTCCTTGCTGCTTCTTCTGCCTTATCCTTCACCCCAGCTCACGCCCCGTGAATCTCCATTTGTGACCCCTGGTCCTTGTTTCTTTTTTCTGGTCAAAAAAAGACCCCTGGGTCGACATTCAGCATGTAGGTGTGGCTCCAACTGTTCTGAAGAAAAACACATGATCTTTTGTTTTTTGAAAGAAGAACACCTGTTAATTTTATATCATTTTTATTAAATAGGACTCATTGATAGAGTCTTAACTCCAGTCTTTGCCCGGTGTTTGTTTATTATTGATGTTTTGTATTTGGCAATTTTTATGTTGCCCTTTTCCAATTTGAAAAGCCTTTCATACAAAACCACCCAGCGTTCAATAAAACTATTAGCATAACAACTATAATAATATTATATGTTGCCCTTTGAACACATTTAAATCATGTCACTGATTGCATTTGTCTGTAAGTAAAAGCAGATAAATGTAAAAATCCTGATTTGCTCAATTGCTTATCTAGAGGAATCCAGATATTCACAGGACTTCTTGCAATCTCCAATAGCAACAAGTAAAGTAGAGTTTGGGCATTGATTTTAGATTTATAGATGAAGTACAGAATTGCCTGGGGACAAAATACAAAGTCAGTAGAGTGTTGTTTCATGTAATTGCAGACCTCCCTGTTGTGAATAAAGTATTTAAATGCTCCATTTCACTGTGAGAAGAAATGCATAGATTTTGCATTTAACACCAGAGGCCTGGTTAAAACATAAACCTTAATGAGCCTGGACCTGGAAGTGAGAAAAATTTGAATGCAAAGAAAATACAGATTCATCTTTTGTACAGTGGTTAGGATGCTTGCTTAAACATGTGATATAATTATAAAAATAATAAAAACAATTTATTTTTCAACCATTTAACATGTTATAAAACATATTACATCCCTGTATAAACTTTAAACTGCACTGTCTTAGCTTGATATTCAGGTTTATAATATTAACTCTATTATATTACTTTTCTTTCAACTCTATTATATTTGCTCTATTCACAAATTAAATTAGCTACTGTACTAAACTTGACATTGCAGATTAAAACAAAATATAAAAATGCATTTCATACCCACTACGACAAATAGATCACAAGTGCCTTGATTAAGATGCCTTGATACATGCCTGAGGTCCATCTGCATTGACAGATACGTATAAAAAGCCTAGCTTGGACTGCAGGAAGTAGGAACAGTTCTGTAGTAAGCTGTTTAAGTGATGACTGACTTATTTTAACAGGCTAATAGAAGAGTTGACGGCCTTAACCAATGAATAGCTTGAACACCTACACATACCTGACAGACAGATTACACTACAATCTCTTAGAAAAAAAAACAATTAATAGATACACTTTCATACAAGATAGTAAACACAAGAGTCCATTGATCTTCATTTTAATAATATGACTGATTTCTATTTTTTTTTAATGACCCACATAGATGGGTCAATAAATTCACAAGCATTAACATAATCATATTAAAAAAAATGGCAACAGCATAAAAGGAGAATATTTCTTTTAGGTTTCTTTAATGTATCAGCATCTATAATAAACTGCAATGTTAATTAACAGCAGGGTGACACACTCACTGTCACTTGGCCCATGATTAAGTGTAGCTCAGGGGGTTGAAGTCAGCTGTGAATGACTGTAATTTTATAGCAAATTATTTGATTTAGCCTTTACACAGCTCAGAGATATGGTTGAGACAAAAGTTCCCTCTAATCATACCTGCTGAGCGCTCCGCAGGAGTCAAAGGTATTTTACTCAGCTTTCATGAAGCAGAAGGTGCCTGGAGCTGATTTGTTTCGAAAGGCCCTTGTGAACGCAATATAGGTTTCTCCAAGGTGACACACTTTTTCATCTACACACTGACTATCAGACAAGCAAATATTATAATCATGAAGAGGAACCTCCTCCACTCAGAATGTATCCAAGCAAAGGCAAAGCTGTTTTTGTTTCATTTGTTTATATTTTGTTTTATCTATTAAGATCAGTATGTTCCATTACGCAGTGGTGGGTGGGTGCAGGGTTAATCAATTCATAAAAAGTTACACACAGCAGACTGTGCAAGAAGACTGTTTTTACTGTATGCTCTGAGTGCATTGTGAGGCATGATACGAAAGTCAAACTCTTGCTGAGAAATGCAACCGCGAAGCTGATTATTGCATCAACCAGCACTTTCTTTCTCAGGTTGAGGGGGGCTTGTAGCACAGCCAGCAGGCACCCCAATGTGATGTAACAAGTAAAAAAAGGCATACATTTAAATGGCTTATACTTGCATCTAGAACTGCCCAGACTAAACCATATATAGACAGTTTGGCATATTTTAATGAGCAAGCCACACATGTAAGTACCAATGGCAAGAGGCCAAAAGTTCAAGACAACATTTGAAAACATTACAAACTGAACCAAGTAGGGACATTAAAGTACAATACATTAAACGCTCTCCAAGCACATCAGTGACATGCTTGATGTATAGATTTCGTTTGCCAGGTCTTCAACGGTTATTTGAGATCCCTCCAAATGAGCTTGCCACAGATGTTACCATCAACAATAAAACTTGCAAACAGCCCATCCCTTTGAGTAGAGCTGTCTGGTCTGGCCTCATCTCAGTGACACTTTATCATTCAAGTGTGTAAATGACTTGTCAGACTTCACTCTGGCCGGTAATGGACCACTTCCCAGGAAGAACGGGAATGTCACTTGGGATGCATTAGTATGACAGGATGGGAGCACTCACTGCATCTCTGAGCTGTAATGGTTATATCCTTCAAAGCGCTTTGTAAAGCCATAACCACCATTTTAGATGTGTCTTCATTTTAAAAGTAGTGTCAATTTCACAAGGACGGAAATGGTGTTTGAATTCTACTTTTTTTTTGTGTTTTAGAAAGATCTGCTTTGAGTCTTCAAAAGTGGTTATGCTTCTGTAATTTTATACCACCCAAATACCTAATTTAAAAATAAAATACTGTGTTGTCTCATCAATTTGAAATCAACCAGCAAGTCTCGGCCTGGCATGTTGACTTTTCCCAACATGGCAGTCAGTGCTTGAATGCACTTGTAGCCATGAGGCAAGTGTGCTGCCACTACTGGAGTTTTTCAGTCAATGCTGGCACATTTATCACCTGATTGTTTCTGCTTGTAATGAGAGTTGTGCTGTGATTCTCAGGGATCGTGTAAAGTGTATTTTCTGTGGGTGGAGGTGAAGGGTAGGCTTCTTGATCCCCAGTATAAACAGTCAAGCTTCACACACACAATGGGTCTTCACCAGTCAAATGTATTTAACTTCTACTGAACTACATTTAATCCAGCATGCTTTCATACAACACACATGTTGCACCTAGGGTTGTTAAACGATTAAAAAAAAGTTGGCGTGTCAAAATAGCAGGTGTCTCGGCTTGTGATGTGATTTCATTATTTTTCATTGCATTTAGAAATAAAAAAACAGCGATTCATTTTGCTTAACAATAAAAAATATTAAAAGTTAACCTGTATTTTAAATGATGCATTTAACATTTTTTCATAACATGATATGATTTCATTATTTTTCTTTTCATTTAGAAATATAAACAAACAAAAAAAATACTTCTCTTTTGTGAATGTCGTAAATTTTGAATATAGGTGTGAGTAGGATCCTCTGAAATGCCTCTCGCTTAATTGGGACAGCCGCTTTTTCTGGATATTTGTGCATCTCCCGAGGCATCGAAATGACTTGTTCACTCTTGGAATATCAGATTTCATACTTGATCTCAGTCTGTATACCTTAGCAGATCTTTTTAAGTAAGCACTGAGATATGGTGGGAGTAGACCAGAAACGCCTTTATAAGCAAGCACAGACCAGTTACAGTCCCTACCTGAACCAAAGACAATAAAATCATCACCAAATAGACAGAACAGTGATGGATTGTTTGGCTACAAATTAGAACAATCCAACAGTGTATGATAAAGCACAATTAGATTCTTAAGGCATACATTACTAGCTGTTTTCATCAGAACCAAGTGGTAATTTGTGTAAAAAGGAAACAAAAGTGATCCCAATATGGACCCCTGTGAGATTGCTGCTACAACTGTATGAATCCCTAGAGTGTTTATTTTTCCCTGTATTACTGTGGTCCTCCTGAGTTATATGGGTGTGGTTGAGAAAATGAAAGCAAGAGTCCTATCTGTGTTGTACAAATTACAGACTGGTATTTTTTTTCAGTAACCAACAATCCATAGCATGTCATGCACTTTCATTCTCTAATTAGGACTCACATGTACAGCTTTGAAAGAAGCGCATGTGTTTTCATTTTAAAAATGGTCGTACTAAATAAGAATTCCTTTCTTCCAGGTAGTCTGTTATACTTGCACTTTCTTGTCTGTGAAATTATTTCGAATCCCAAAAGGACGCATTGATGGCCAATTTGGGGGTGACCACCTGTATATAAGAGGAGCTGAACGTGGTTTCGAGAAAGGGCTGAGAGCAGCAGGTTGTGCTTGCTGTCCTACACGGAGATTGCCTTTGCTTGGGTTCTAGTTTATTTTGATTAGTTTGGTTAAACATTTTGTTTGTCTCCTGCGTTTATATATATATATATATATATATATATATATATATATATATATATATATATATATATATATATATAATTATATCAGCAAATAAAAACGTTTTTGGTATATTAATGCTGACAGTCTATACATTACCAGGACCTGAAAACTTATCAATTCATCTGATCCTGACAAATACTGTGTCGCCAGTTTTTAACGTGGTTTAAATTACAATAAAACACTGAATTCTCATACCTACAGATTGATATAAAACATTTATGGATTTGTCAAATAAAGTGTTCTATAATATGCCAGCAAGCCAGCACAACAAAATGAAACATATATATATATATATATATATATATATATATATATATATATATATATATATATATATATAATTAAAGGATACTGATGGGAAAATATACAGTATAATTTGAAATGCATTAATAAACTGACTCCATTGTGATTTAGCAGTTGGTTCAAACAATTTAACAGCAAATGGAATTTTTCTGTATAATTTTTTTGATGGGTTGTTTTTTGAATAGTAATAATAATAATAATAATACAATTACAATGCAACGCAAATTTCACTTATATAGCGCTCTTCATGCAAGTATTCCAGAGTGCTTTACAAAAAAAATATGAAAAAGCCTGTGTCTAATATATAATCCAGCAACAAATAAACAGACCCAAACAAATACATTTTAAAACAGGATTTAAAAGATTAAATTGTGCTAGCAATCGGGAGCAAGTTCCAAAGACGAGGGACATTAAAAAATGTCCTGGCTGTGACAGAGTTCAAACACATTTTAGGGACTGTCAGAAGATTAGCATTTTCCGATCTCAGGAAACGACCAGGAACACTAAAACGCAAATAAATAAAAAACGTCTGTGATTTTTTAATCGAAATAAATATGGTATATTTTGTATTGCTTGCGGCTTTCCCAATTAGCATGAATGACATATACCTAGGGCTTCTGTTTTTCAGGTTTTATTAATTGTATTTTTCTGTGCTTATTTCTAGCTTTTTGAGTTTTATGTAAATCGTTTTTTTGGGGGGCTTTTGTTTTTGATATACTGTATGAAATTAGTGTTTTCCATTAATTTCCAAAATGCTTGAGCGTTTTTTTGTGTGTGTGTGCCAAAATGTGTATAGTAGTAACTCGACAGTGCTTGCACGCTTAAGTTGTACCTTCTTTCCTTTGCTGTCTTACTCAACGAAATCCCTATGGTCACGGGTACATTCTTCTGGGGGTTTTGTGTAGGCATGTTTGTACATTTCGCCACAATTCTGTTTTAAATCCTCTGTATCTTAACTGTATGTAATACAGCTTTAAATCCCGCTAACAATCCTCCATCCTGATTGTAATCTCGTTTTAAATCTCACAAGCGGAGTCTCCAATAGAAATGTAGGAATGTGCTGTCACTCAGTAGTTGGGGCGGGTTTAAATTATTCAGAACTAATCAATGATAGATACAAGTTAGGAAGGCAGGACATTAGAAATGTATTTATTATTATTTTTGTAGTAGGTTTTATTTTTTTTTAATGTGAAAAGGGTAAAGTCAATGTGAATAGATTAACCGTTTCCACAGTTTTTACTGTGTTTTCCAGTGTTTATTGGCTATCCACCGATTTCATTTATTTTTGTATCGGGTGTGTTTTATTGGGTTTTATCGGTTAAAACCGAAAATCAGAAGCCCTACATATACCTACACCTTATGTGATGGCAGTGAAAAGTATCAAAAGAAGCACTACTGAGCTGAAATTAGTACATGCGTTCCTCAACCAAGTAAGTAAAAACAAAGCATCGTACAACTTACAATGCTTTTTTGTTATTGGAAATATGCTGGATAGCCTAGATGGCTACACGACAATGTGCAAGTGTGTTTGTTTATTTAATATATATTTTTGTGGACAAAAATTTGAGCACCCTCCTATATTGAAGAATCATGTTTTTTTTTTTAATTGGATAACAATCAACATGGTAGTCTTGTCCATATCTGAACTGTTGTATTTTTATTCAGTAAATCGTGAAAGGTGATTATCAAGCTCCGCTATGGGATTTGACGTAGGCTTCAGGTTTTTCCATATTTATTTTGAAATGTATTTGCACACCGCCTTCAATTTAACTGTTTCTGGCAGATTCGGTCAGTCGTTCAGTTCAGAGCGTAATTTATTGTTTCTAATCAAAACCATGTATAATAACTTAAAAACGAAAATGATGCCTTTTGCAAATTAGTGGAGTGTGAGTTAAGCTAATATATATAATAGTATATTTGTTGTTATTCAGATAAGAAGATAGGGGCCCAGATGTGTATGTTTGCCTAGGGCCCCTTGATGGGTTAATCCGGCCCTGCTTAAATGTAATTATTTTCTGTATTCTTTATGTGATATTTTGTAATGTGATACTTTGTACTGTTATATTTTGTAACAATTATAATTCACCCTGGATAAGAGCATCAGCTAATACATTAATAATAATAATAATAATAATAATAATAATAATAATAATAATAATAATAATAATAAACACTGCACACTTAGGATAGCACATAGCAGCCAAACAGAGATATGTTCATTATATTAATGTTCATTCATGTTCTGCAAGTTTAACAAAACTTTACTTACTTGTTTGTGTGTAACTTTCCCTAACACGTCTCACAAGTCTCTTGGCTGCTGTTTGAACGTCATAATGATTATATTTTACTCTACAAAAGTAAAACATCTCTTCTCCTTCAAAGGTGTACCGGTTCAGTTGATACTGCAGATTACCTCTGAAACTTATTTTGTTGACATGCTCCGACAGTGATAAAATGCCTGCCTTCTCATTCTTCAGTATTAAGGTAAACAATGTTTTGAGAAACACATGCAGTATACAATACTAGACAACGCCCCAGAAGACAAGGTATTATAAGCTTAGATCTTCATCATTGTCAAGAAGGCTTCTAAGGACAAGTGGAGGAGCGCTATCGCCACAGCCTCCTCCTCTCCCTAGGGAGTGATATCTCTGCTATTCCTTTCCCTTCGTACCTTCTCAATGTTTTGTTGTTATTTTGTAATGATTTTGTTGTTCTAAATATAATTTTGAAATGAATGGCCACTTAATTAATTGATAGCAAACAGATACATACCGATGGACTGAAATCCTCCTAATGCAGAAACAAATTCCTCTAACTCTTCCGCAGTATTGCATGTTAAAATAGTGTTACTTACCTTGTCTTACCAAGACGTAGTCTCGTAAGAAGCGCTGAGGTGTATTTTAATAGTCTAAAGGATTAAAATAGTTAGAGCCAGTATTTTTACTCGTGTGTGGAGTTTTTCTAGGAAGATTTTAATAGCAGTCTGAGCCCTGATCATAATGGAAGAGTCCTGACACAGCTTTTTGGCAAGCCCTTTGAGTGTTACAATACATTTCCGGCAGCGCAAGTGTATTTCTCGTGTGTGTTGGCTCCCCCATTCATACAGAAATTTAACTCATTGAGACCTAGATTTACAAGTTCTGATTTGCTTTTGTAACTCTCCTACCAACATCAGCTCAATGGACCTCTGAAACAGAAGCATTTTCGTGGATGAGAGCTGATGGAAGGTCAACTACTCAGGGAGTAAAATCTGAGCTATAAAACTCACTGGACCAGAAATGATTCTGAGCTATTAAACCGGGCAGTACATGAACAATGGATGGAATTGAAAGCCACTTCAGAAGTAAACGCTAGACCTTTACTGCTATATCGGGAGACTATCACAATTGACTATAAATGGTTTTACCTTAAACAACCTAGGGACTGAAGAAAGGATTACATATTTTGAGTTTCTTTTATACAACCATAACTCTCCAGCAGTTACCATTATTATTGCCTTCCAACTGCATGGTTTTACAACTTAAATTTAACTAAAATTTAATTGGTATCGTATATTAAAAAAAAGAACAGTCTCATAGTTAAATGTAACCTCTACAATGTTCTCAGTACTAACTTCAAACAATGGACTTCGATATTCCAAGACTGCAGTATAATTATGCAAAAGTAAGCACACGTGAAAAAAGAAAGTTCCTTTTAAATATTGATAGAATGTTAAAAGATAACTTGGTAGCTCTTGTGCATGTTTCAGTCACTGCCTCTCTTTATATAAATAGAACTGTGCATTCTAAATGAGCTTCTTGAAAAATAGTGGCAGTTATGATTTTTTTTCATGCGATAGCTACTGTATTATAAACCTTTTTAGATTTCATAGAAAAAGGCACAATTATTCATCTATGACATCTTTTAAATCAGAAAAGCAGCCTAAAACCTAGTTTATTGTAGAAGTTATATTTTAAATGATGTATTGCGATGTAGGCATATAGGGATCTATTCATAAAGGGTTAACGCCTGTCGAAATGAGAAAACAGGAGTACATGATCAGATTTTGTCCATCGCCTATTTAACCCGGCAGTTGCTGTTCATAAAAGATCATTCAGATGCGTCTGTGAAGGCATGTTTTTAATGAATTGAGAGAAAGGTTAACAATTACCTCATTAGCATAGTTTTCATCGGTCCTGAGCTTCAACCTGCTATTCATAAGAGTCAACAGCAAAATGCTAGGAGTTATTAAACGCTTTCTACAGTCAAGTCTAAACTAACGACAGTCTCCTCAGACTATTTTTTTAAAGACATATTTTATTACTACACTTGTTATACAGTTTGACATACCCGTGATTAACACTTCTATTTTGAAAGAAAAAAAAATCTGTCGCTTTATTATTATTATTCAAACGTCCTCCTACATTGCTTTTTGTTCATTTATTTATTTATTTTTTGTCTTGCATTTAAGAATGGAAATCTTATGTGTGCGTATGGAAATGTGTTTATCGACGTTGCCACACAAAACGAAAATGTCCTGAATTTTTGGCAGACGTGGTAGGGGCATCGGAATCAGGTTTTGCAAACTGCAGCTGCACTCGGGTTTCGGTAGTAGGTAGTAGTACTGTCGGTGGATTTTGTTTTTGTTTTTGCAACAGTTATCGACAGCAACCAGGGAACATTAATAATGCTGATGATGTCATCAAAAAGAGGCAGATTTTCATTCTTGAACGACTGTACACCCATCCATAAAGTGATTTGCGACAGTTGCCCGTATTCTCAGATCATTTTATGAATAGCAATATGGACGACTTTTGTTAGTTTTAATCAAAATTCATTTTATTACGGCAGTCGGCAAGTACTTTTATACATAGTGACAAATAGTAACTTGTTGTTAAAAGCAGTTCAGCTTTGACCTAGTCATTACCGCCTGTTCAATAATCCGGCAAGTATATTTAATCTGATCTTCAGTGTTTATTCATTAAGCGATGCATCTTTAATAAGATAGTGGTCTGACTTGCCATAATAGCAGATCAGCACTTATATTTAATAAGATAGTGGTCTGACTTGCAGTAATAGCAGATCAGCACTCATAATCACAAGGTAAGGAGAGGTTTGTACACACCACCACATACATACCTGCACACAGTCTACAAAAAGCCTATACATCCTGAAGATACATTAGCTAAAACTAAACCGTTCATTACTAAACAGTCAACTGCAATTCTTTCATACACACATAGACTGAATGTAGCGAAAACTAGAGGTGTGCAGAGAACCCATTATTCATACTCCTCCGCATACTCGGAAACCAGTACTCGTATGAATAGTCGTACTCAGATTAGCTCGGATGATGTCACTGAATGTGTGCAAGGTTAAAACTGGAAGTGCTGTTAAAATGCATCTCTGGCCCTGATTTTCACTCAGAATGTGACCATAGAGCATTTTTATGTTTATTGAGCAATGCTTTTTTATTGTTTAGAAGTCCTAATGTGTCATTTTAATTCTTGTGCAAGTATTTATTTATTCTAATTATCTAATTATATGGCATGTCTGTGATGGTATGGTGGTTAATGTACAGAGTGAAGTGGAGACCACTTAGACCAGATAGCCAATCTGCATTTATTTTGTATTATTTATTTACTTGTCATTTTTGGGATTATTGTGACTGGAGAGGGGGTGCTTATGTACAGTTCATAGTACAGTATGATGAGATCAGCTAAGTGTGATGAGAAGACCACAAATCTGCTAGACATACTATTTAATATTTGAATGTCATTTGGGAATTTTAGTTATTTATTGTGATAGAGAAGTGCTTGTGTAGAAAGAAAGAAAATATTATTTTTCAATATTAGACTAATGGCTGCTTATTGAATCTGCAACCTCAATAATTCATAAACACACATGTTTTATGAAAGTGATATTCGATGTATCTCCAATGAAAAGATACATGGCCCTTTAAACAATGCAAGCAGCATGGGGGAAAAATATAACTCATACAAGAAATATGTCTTCTTAAATGCTAATGCAAAACAGACAATAGCTTGTGTGTGCAAAGTAAATTAAAAGGGGAACTATTAGTTATTTTACAGGCATGTAGCTTGTGTTACCGGTGTGACTAGTACAAATTAAATCCTCAAGTCCGAGACTGTGTCCGAGTCCCTATCGTTTGAGTCTGAGTCCGAGTCAAGTCCTTGACTTCGAGTCCAGAGTCCGAGTCCTTGAAACAAACTCAAATCAATGTTGATAACCTGCCAGCACGCTCAATCTTCCACTATTGGCCTATTTTGTATAGAATAAATTTACAATTATAATACATGTAGATATGAAAATGATGTTTATGAAAAATATTTGGAATGATTACATTGGAATGGTCACAGGGTATTTCCTCTTCACGTCGCATGTCTCTCTGCACCTGTGAAGAATGGCCCGTTAATGTAACACTACAATTTGCATTTAGGCAATATGCTGACTGAACTGCAGTGAATCTTATATGACGTTCCTGGGACAGATTATTGTGTATCAACCCCAATGCTATCACTATCAATAGCTCCTTCTATTGGGCAAGCAAATTGTGCATAAACAACATCATTAGGCTATATATCATGGGGCAAAGGATGGCAAGATGCTTCGTTCAATTGCTGTTGGCATTCCTCGACAAAATAAAGTTTCTGCTCAGTCGAGTAATTCTGTGCACAACCACCAGCCATGCCTTCTTTGGTATGAATACAATGAATATTACACCTTTATATACTTGGGTGACTCGATTTCATATCTGATTACATTTACAGCTTTGATAAATTCTTGCTCTGATTAATGGTCTTTGTTTATTAAAGTAAGCAGATAAATACGTTTTGTATATACCAAACAAAACTATTAGGATAATTACATTTTGATATCTTCATGTTTTACATATATCTGTTTTTTTATTGTTATTTATTTTTTTGCAGAAAAAATGCAAATGATTAATCACAGAAATCCTTTGAACTATAACAAACTGGAATCAATTGGTTTTTGTGAGCGCACCCCGGAGATAGTCTGCTGCATACTAAACCCTGAGGATCAGCTGATCCCCAACTCGTGTGTTCGTTGCAATTGGGACTAACTTAATCTTCAGCTGGGGATGATCCTCAAGAAAGTACCGTACTAGCTGTCCCAAAGTTAGTACGCTTGGTGCGGACTAAATCTGAATGTTCGTTGCAATTGACCCATTATATTTGTGTATTTCCCCTGTAGGTGCACAATGGAATACAAAATTCACACAGACAGATTTCTAGGTTGATGCTGCTTCATAATACTGCATAGTGCAGCCAGTACATGCGAAAGCTGGGGAAAGGAAAAGTGGACCACTCGTTTTTCAGGGCAGGTTTATTATTTTGGACCTGTGAAGACCTCTACTTCATGGACTATGACGTTATTTCTGATTATATTTATTATTATTGTCCAATGTTTGTGTGCTCTGTTTTCTGTTGCTCTCTCGCTTTCCCTCTCTGTTTTTGTCACTCTATATTTCTTTGTATTACCTTGTATTCTATTAGGATTTTTTGGAGTATAATGACACTTAAAGGAGGCTTTCTAGGGGGTTATGCTTTCAGTATTTTCTTATAAGAAGCAATAATTGCGTGGTTTGCTATTTGTATTGCTTTATATTTGGTTATTTACATACTGTTTACCATAATGTTGGTTTTCATTTATGCACAGCGTATTGTTAATGTGTTTTTCCCTCATCCGTAACAAATGATTTTCATTTTGGTAAATGGAGTGGTATTACGTTATTCTGTCGTTCTTTTTTGCTATCAATCAGTCCTTCTATCATATCAATGTGATATACAGTGGCTTGGGCTTTTCCGCATTTTATTGTGTTACAACATGGAATCAAAATGGATTTAATTAGGAGTTTTTGCCACTGTTCAACACAAAAAAGTCCATAATGTCAAAGTGAAAAATAAAATCTACAAATTGTTCTAAATTAATTACAAATACAAAACAGAAAATAATTACAGAAAAGAAAATAAGGGCTAACGAGTGATTGGATTATGTTTTGTTGGGTGGGTATTTGTTGTGCACAGTTTCCTAGTAACTGAAGACATTGTATTCTGAGAGATGTACTTGTTGGTGGAAGTTTTAGGGGATACGGGACTGGAAAGGTAGAATTTCTTGTGTAACAAAAATAAAAAAGGACTCGTCGTCAATATGTCCGAGTCACAAGTCGAGTCCGAGTCTTCTGCGGCCGTGACTCGAGTCTTGCAAGTCTGGCTGTTGTTGGGTATTATTTTACTTCATAGCCTTTAAATATATGAGATCTTCAACAGAAGAAAAGATTATAATGCAGCAAACACTAATAACATATATTAAAACCTTGGTTAACACTCCTATAATAGATTCCTGTTTTCAGATATTTGCATAACAAAATAAATCCCCACAATTGTGCCCATAACGTCTACTGACTAAGTATTAACTTTTTCTTAAGAATTCAGATCCGCCTGGCAACAAAATATAAAAGTCTCAGCTAATAAGCCTACCAGGAATTTTGGTGATCAAACTTTTACTTCAAGTCAGAAGGTAATGCCTGAGCACATCAAATCACCCTCAAGCCTTGGGTCCTGAAAACTGTAACCTTGCTGTGTATGCTAATGCTGTAAACTAGATTGTGTATTGTTGTGTAAAAGAGTGAATCCTTCTGGATGTCTCCCAGGACATGAGATAGTGTGAGTGAATTCATTAAATTGTACATTTAAAGCTTAGTGTCCCTTAATCATATTGTTTAGTACGAGTTATTTTTAGCACCAAAATCTGGTGTATGTGGCTGTCTGTCCATCATCTGCATATGTGTTTGTGACAGAGAGCGAATTAATCCAAATCAACAATCTCCCTCTTGACCTGTGAGAGCACTGTACAACAGAAACTGTGTGCTTCGTACTCAATGGTTGGGTAGTTCATTCCAGGGGCAGTTGGAAGCCGGCCATTCAGGAAGGGGGCGGCGTCACAGTACCAGGAGTCATCGCCCAAGTAAGGTGAGCGAAGTTTCAGTCATGAATTGGAGGAGACGTGATTGAACTAGCTATAGGAGGGGGCGGGGCTGAGGGTACTTTAGGGGGGCGTGACGTCGTAATTGGTTCCTTTGTTGTGGTTAATGAGAGGAAACAAGGACTGTGGAAACGTGAGTGGAGTGTTTTGTTTATTTGTAACCTGTGGGTATTTGTCTTTGTGAGACGGCTAATACGAAGCCAGGAGCTGTAGCACAAAGCCAGCGCTAAGTCTGGACACGCACTTGTAAATACACCACCATGGCTGAAAGCACCACACATGCACTAAGAGCACACCGAGTCTGGAGGCCTGTTGAGTGTCTGTGTTTTACCTATTTCGGGACTGCAAAACCATTTTGTTATATGCTGGCAATACCCATTGTTGGGTAGAGCCAGCGTTATTATTTAACGGTCTCAAGCGAAGGAGGAGGCTGAGTTAAAGAACTGTTTGAACCGTAACTTTGTGTCTGTCATTGTCTGGAGCACCTGCATCACCCCTACACCTACGCACTGCAACGCACACGTTGACAGTATTACATTTACATTTTTTACATATATCTAGAGATTTAGCAAAAACTTGTATTGCCAGCCATGCTGGGGAATGTATGTCACTGACATGCTTGTTTTGCACAGTGCACAATGATTAAACAAATCGGGTGGGTATTGCAGTTTGTTTAAATTGCCTTGGTAGCTCTAGGGACACATTCACTAAACTCACTCTTACAGCTTTGTTGCTCTAAGACAACGGCCCATTTTTTCCACAGGGGGCAGGTTGCCCATGTCATACATTTAATATGGAGTGGTGAGTTTGCTTATAGTGTAAAATATAGATACAAGTTTTTTTTAATGCATTTTTGTAATGTATTTATTTAATTTGGTAGTTTTTGCTCAACTCAAAAGCTTTTGAGGTTATTCCTGAACTAATGAATAAAAATAACTACGCTCTCATTTTTCAAACTACGGTTGGGCGTTATGAAGTGCACTAAGGTCAGCACCCTGTATAAGCTATGGTTTGTAGAGTCTACTTGACTAACGAGTATTCTGTAAGCAGTGAACTGAGAGGCTGAATATTGATCCAGCTGCTCACCTGCTCATCACCCGAAAGAGCTGTGATAGCTTTGAAAAATGCAATGGAGCCTCAAATTATTGAAACCTTTTACAATAGTTTGGTGGAATACATATTAATATTAGCTATGGTGCAAACTAACCACTGCATGGCAGTTTGTCATTTCTGTATCTGTAACGGATGGTTATGTTCATAGATTAGAAAATCAATAAATAAGAGAGTTTTCCTCAAAGTGGTTGCAGTCAGTGACACAAGAAGATTGAAAAACCCAA
This sequence comes from Acipenser oxyrinchus oxyrinchus, assembly GCA_030684275.1. Lineage (NCBI taxonomy): Eukaryota > Metazoa > Chordata > Actinopteri > Acipenseriformes > Acipenseridae > Acipenser > Acipenser oxyrinchus. The sequence continues at coordinate 27,016,476 of CM060258.1, forward strand.
CACATGGATACAAATGAGAAATAATCCTATTTTTCCCTATTGCATGTCCGATACTAACTGGAATCATGTGCATACTTGGTGACAATTCTGTAATCTACAGTATTAAACAAGAAGCCCTATTATAAAACAGCTTGCCTGTAAGGAGTAAACAAAAAACAGTACTAAGTGTACTGAGTGTGCTAAGCAAAGACCCTCCAGGGTGGGCGGTACTGGGCCCCCCTGGAAGGTCCATTCCCAATACCACCCACCCTGGAGGGTCTTATTGCACTGAGAAAAAGGGCAACTGTTACGAAAAAAGACAAAAACAAGTTTTGTGGTTTAAATTAAGTGGCTCAAAGATATCTGTCCCGGTGAAAAGGCACTTATGCTGGTTCTCTTTGTTTCCTGGCCATCTATTGAAAGTTAATGTACCCTCCTGCCATAATGTACCCTCCTGCCATGGGTACTAGCCAATGAGATGCCAGGAAATAAAAAGCCCATTTTCTAATTCTATTTAAAGTACAATATGACCTGAGTAAAGAGAAAGATCTAAAGATCAAACTTTTTAGAACCAGTATGAATAATACTAATAATAAAATAGCTTTTTATGACTTCTTGTTTATTACTACAAATGAATGACAGCAAGCATCCTGTGTGGGAGCCTGCCCCTTGCGGCTCTAACTACACTGTATTTACACTGTGGTTAATAGTAATTATATTACAATACATGGTGAAAGATAACTGTCCTATAAAGTTTGGTTTTACATCTTATTATACACAGTGGTGGTGTAAGACCTATGTATAATAAGATTGCCCATATATAATAAGTTTGATGATAAAACTGCTAACCTACATTTTTACAAACAAAATCACGTACAAACATTACTCTTAGAAAAACAATATGCGACATACATTTAGTAAGAAATGACCTCCTTAGACTGATGGCCTTCAGAAAACAGAGGCTCTTGAAAAAGCCAAGCAAACTTTCTACCCCTTAATAATCTCTTAATATCTTAATAATAATACATGTGGTTTTCCATGCGCTCCCCTCCACCCAAAAGTTAATAAAAAAATAAATACTGAAATCTTTGTTAAAAATAAACTTGTTTTACAATTTTTTGTATTATTTTTTTTCTCAACGCTTCATTTGTTAAAAATAAACACTGCTAGTTGCACCATTTTTGTCTGTTGTATCACCATGTGTTATAACAAATAATATACAACAAAACTGTACATATAAGGCAGCTAGCAATCTCTTGATTTTATATAATAATAATATCTTTATATAGTACCTTTCATAGTGGACCACCATCAGAAAGTGCTTTACAGAGGTAAGCTGTGAACTGTGTATTATATACAGAGTCACTTACAATTGGACATTGATTGAACATCTCATCTGCAGGATGGAGCACAAGGTGACTTGTTAAGTGAGGTTAAGTGACTTACTCAGGGTCACACAGTGAGTCAGTCAGTGGCAGAGGTGGGATTTGAACTGGTGACCGTCAGTGGCAGAGGTGGGATTTGACCCGGTGAGCTTCTGGCTCCAAGCCCTGGACTTTAACCACTAGACGGCACTGCCTCCAGAAATCTTTTATAGAATTACAGCCTTATTATGCAGAGTTGGGTGTACATTATTCCTATGTAAATCCACAACCACATGGATATTGTTTTTGTTTGTCTGTAACAGTTTACTATTGTATCATTAATGCTAAAATCACATATGAGGGTGTGTAGTCGCATTGACGGCCTCTTAAAGAGTAAATAGCGAGGTTACCAAAAGTATAGCATTACACATGTTACTACAACTGTTTACATAACCTACTTTTAATTTTAATTTTCATTGTTAACATCCTGACAACGTTTACACTTATAACTTTAAAACCTGTTTCAAAGCTCTTTTCAAAATGGGTGCTGTACTGCACTGATAGTGTAAGGATTAATGCCCACATTGTCAAACAGGTAACACAGCAATAGCAATACATGATGTGGTATGGAAAAGAGAAACCAGAGCACTTGTTATGTTATGTTTTTTTTTTTTAAATCGTTCATCCTGCTGTGATTTAGAGGACAGATCTCAAACCCCAGTGCACTAGAGTGGCCATTTTGAAAATAGCTTTAAAACAGACTTTAAAGTTATAAGCGTAAAAGTTTCGGAACCCTGCTACTTATTCTTTAAGCTTAGTACAACTTAATGTACTTTTAAACTTGCCAATGAAATAACAGATTGAAATAGCATATTAGTGTTAAGGGTTAAAAGAAAGCTGTACACTTAAGCCCCTTTCACACTGGCATGCTCTACCCCCGGGTCGGAACCTACCCGAGTCCGGACCCGGTGTCATACGGGTCGGCTACGCGATTTCACACAGCTTTTGATAAAGCAGTCCTGGGTGACAGAAGTAAATACATAATGCGCATATCAATGGCCCGGAAGCAGCTGGTTATGGACGCTTCCATTCAAGCTTCTCAGATTCAACTGTCGGCCCAAATGTTGATTAGAGCAAATGTTTCTTCATCCCTTCTACAATCTGGCTCATGCCCGTCACACATTTTGTCTTTAAATCTTTTTACTCAGGCACTGTGAGAGACAGCCCTGCTGGCAATATCATTGAAAAGAGCAGTCAGAGCTTTAAAACGAGATCCTATTTGTTTATTTCCGGTATTGGACCGTGCCAGTTGTGAGCCATGAAAGCGAGTGTTTTGCAATGTTACTGCTGCACTGTAAGACAGACCTACCTCGGTGCAGTAAACAAACATTTTCGCACAAAATCTTTACAAAATAAGAGAAATGGCGACATCGAAGGCACAAGGACCTATTTTTTAAATATATTAAATATATTAAATATATTAAATATATATTAGTTTTTCATGTTTGTGGATCAGATGCAGGAGACAAAAGCCGTTAAGGTTAGGTTGCCATGGTTGCCACCTTTCTGGCCATTCAAGCCACAGTGAATAGCTCCATCTTGCGCCACATGATCAGGGTCCCTGGGTTGAATAATTTGAATGTGTTTTTTTCTTTCTTCTTTTTTCTTTTGGACATTTTTCAGTTTTTTTTTTTGGTTGCTTTTGATCCCTTTTGTATATATGGTCATAATTCCTTTGTTTATTATCAAATTTGTTTTTAAAAAATGTCCATGTTCTCTACATGTTGAAGTTTCATTGTGCACTGTTAGTTTTGATCTGGCCATGCTAAAATACATTTTACAAACAATAAATAATGTTTTTGGTTTTTTTTTGTGTTTTTTGTTATTTGTAGTCTAGTGTGTGCACATTCATTTCATGTATGAACGGTAAAAACTGTAAAAATCATTATCATTTTTCTTTTGTTGAAGATGGTTCTTTTTATACTTCAATTTGAAATATGCAGATAATTCAAAGACAACACTATGGATTCAATTATACATTCAATTATATGTACCTCCCTTCAGGTGTCATAGTTCAAAAACTCAAATGGCCTGTCGCCAATCAGACCTTATCTAAAGAAAAAAAAGGATGCAGCATATCTATAGCGATGGAATTAAATATTTGCATATACCAAATTAACATTAAAAATATATATATATATATATATATATATATATATATATATATATATATATATATATATATATATATATATATATATATGCAAAAGTTTTAGGCAGGTGTGAAAAAATGCTGTAAAGTAAGAATGCTTTCAAAAATAGACATGTTAATAGTTTATATTTATCAATTAACAAAATGCAAAGTGAGTGAACAGAAGAAAAAACTACATCAAATCAATATTTGGTGTGACCACCCTTTGCCTTCAAAACAGCATCAATTCTTCTAGGTACACTTGCACACAGTTTTTGAAGGAACTCGGCAGGTAGGTTGGCCCAAACATCTTGGAGAACTAACCATAGTTCATCTGTGGATTTAGGCAGCCTCAGTTGCTTCTCTCTCTTCATGTAATCCCAGACAGACTCGATGATGTTGAGATCAGGGCTCTGTGGGGGCCATACCATCACTTCCAGGACTCCTTGTTCTTCTTTACGCTGAAGATAGCTCTTAATGACTTTCGCTGTATGTTTGGGGTTGTTGTCATGCTGCAGAATAAATTTGGGGCCAATCAGATGCCTCCCTGATGGTATTGCATGATGGATAAGTATCTGCCTGTACTTCTCAGCATTGAGGAGACCATTAATTCTGACCAAATCCCCAACTCCATTTGCAGAAATGCAGCCCCAAACTTGCAAGTAACCTCCACCATGCTTCACTGTTGCCTGCAGACACTCATTCGTGTACCACTCTCCAGCCCTTCGGCGAACAAACTGCCTTCTGCTACAGCCAAATATTTCAAATTTTGACTCATCAGTCCAGAGCACCTGCTGCCATTTTTCTGCACCCCAGTTCCTGTGTTTTCATGCATAGTTGAGTCACTTGGCCTTGTTTCCACGTCGGAGGTATGGCTTTTTGGCCGCAAGTCTTCCATGAAGGCCACTTCTGACCAGACTTCTCCGGACAGTAGATGGATGTACCAGGGTCCCACTGTTTTCTGCCAATTCTGAGCTGATGGCACTGCTGGACATCTTCGATTGCGAAGGGAAGTAAGCATGATGTGTCTTTCATCTGCTGCAGTAAGTTTCCTTGGCCGACCACTGCGTCACGGTCCTCAACGTTGCCCGTTTCTTTGTGCTTCTTCAAAAGAGCTTGGACAGCACATCTGGAAACCCCTGTCTGCCTTGAAATTTCTGCCTGGGAGAGACCTTGCTGATGCAGTATAACTACCTTGTGTCTTGTTGCTGTGCTCAGTCTTGCCATGGTGTATGACTTTTGACAGTAAACTGTCTTCAGCAACCTCACCTTGTTAGCTGAGTTTGGCTGTTCCTCACCCAGTTTTATTCCTCCTACATAGCTGTTTCTGTTTCAGTTAATGATTGTGTTTCAACCTACATATTGAATTGATGATCATTAGCACCTGTTTGGTATAATTGTTTAATCATACACCTGATAATATGCCTACAAAATCCCTGACTTTGTGCAAGTGTACCTAGAAGAATTGATGCTGTTTTGAAGGCAAAGGGTGGTCACACCAAATATGGATTTGATTTAGATTTTTCTTCTGTTCACTCACTTTGCATTTAGTTAATTGATAAATATAATCTATTAACATGTCTATTTTTGAAAGCATTCTTACTTTACAGCATTTTTTCACACCTGCCTAAAACTTTTGCACAGTACTGTGTATATATATATATATATATATATACAATAAAAAACAACATAACCAAAAGACTCTCTGTACAGTTAAAGGGGGGCTTGAATGTTAATAAAGTTGATATGTGCACAGAATGTATTTTAATTTAATTGTATTCATTTTTTTAATTAATTTTAAAATTGGGAGAGAAAAAATCTTACAGATACTGAGTGAACCACACGTTAGTGTTATATGAGATCAACAAAACATTATTTTAATAACAGCAGAGTTAAATGAATACATTATCATTCCAAATCAGAAAGCAATAAGCTGTAAAATATACCAAATTAACACAAACAAAATATAATATAACCAAAAGACTCTCTACACAATAAAGGGGACCAGAATGTTAATAACGTTGATAAGAGCAAAGAAAATTGATTTTAAAACCTTAAATTTCTACACAATAGCCAGGAAAGGATTTAGTTCCAGATACGGTTTTGCAGTCTTTGTTGAAACAAGACAAATAGCTAGTTAATCTGAACACACTAGATCATTTTAATTTCAGCAGTCAGACTCAAGGTTTGACTTCCCTGGAAAGAAAAACGGACTTGCAGCAAAATAACTATTCCAGCAGTTGTTATTGGACAATAACTTAAAGCATCCATCTTCCCAAGTCTGTTATTAGAAAAACAACTATATATCATCTAACAAGGTGACATTCAATAAAAGAAAAGAATTATGGAAGATCAGAATATTTTTTCAACATTTATCTTCCACAGTGTGCCTATTTTGTAAGTTGCCGCCAGCAAAGATAGTGTTTTATAGACATTACAATCAGGATTTTTTTATTGTATTATTGAAATAATTTTTTTTGACTAAATGTGAATCTTTTGATGAACCTAGCCTCTCTCAAAGGCATTTACTGAAATCCCAACTTCCTTTAAAACAGGAACATTAGGTAATGTATAAAATAAGTGTTATGGACAACAGTTGGACAGACTTATTTCTTAGCCTCAATGGGTTGTACGCCTGGACTGGATATTAGATATAGGTATTTTGCAGATTCTAACTACAAATGCTGCCTGTCAATGTCTTATGGATCAATGCAATGCAATGCTTAACTTACAGGATACTTTATACAATATATATTTTCTTAATACTGTATTTCTTACCTGTTTAAGTAAGCAATAACACACAAGAAGGTGTGGGTGGTACTGATACTTCAACCATATGAGAATCAGTGCGCTTATAAAATGGCTAATGTTGTGTATATATATATGGGAGCCATTGTTACAAGAGTGTGCTATTTGCATTCCGCCTTATAATGAGAATTAAAGAGCTAGTGGCATTAAAGGGCAAATGGCAGCCATGACAATGCCACCTTATAACTGGTCCTGTGGTATAAACTGTCGCCTTCTAATTTCATTAATTACAGGTTGAATATTTAATTGTGTTTTCAGTATCATTCTGTAGTGTCATTTTTAGCTTAGATGATTATTATATAAAGCTCAATTTGTGGTTTTAGAAATGACCACTAGGGGCGTACAGCTGAAATTTCTGTGTCTGAGATTTTCCATTTACTAATAGTTGCTACAGTTGCAGAGGAGGCAGACATTACAGTTGAATATCCCTAATGGTCATTTCTAAAAACCATTAAAAGATTAAGCTTTTACAGTGGTTGGAAAGTGACATTCGTTCATTAGTAAGCCTGGTAAATAAGGATATAAGCAGAAATAGAAAATAGAGCTCACACAGCAGGATTTTAAGCAGTGAAGTATATTAAGAAAATATAGATATTACAATGTACCCCTTTAAACAAATGGGTTTTATAACAAAAACAAGTAGGCACAGTCAAACACGTTTCTGGATCCTTGTTTAAGTATTTCTCTGACTGCAATTTTAATATACATATTGTTTTAATAATTGCCACTCAGCTGAATCCATTAATGACACATTCTTTTTTGAAGTTTCAATGGGGTGTGCACTTAAGCAGCAAATTAATTGTATTTTTTTTTTTAATTCATTTTAAAACTAGGAGAGAAAAGATCCTACAGATACTGAGTGAACCTCACGTTGGTGTTATATGAGACCAACAAAACACATTATTTTTTTTTAATAACAGCAGAGCTAAATGAATACATTATCATACCAAATCAGAAAGCAATAAGCTGTACAATTAAAGGCAATTCTTAATTAAGCTAGAATTAAAAGAACAGTCTAGCAACTTTTAGTGAATGGCCATTTGCACTTTGGATAATAAATGGGCTGCTGTTCTTTCATCTTTCTTTCTTGCAGGGTAACGGCAGAGAAATAGTTCTGCAGAAGATTCTGAGACTGATGTAATGGAATTCACTGTTACAAAATAACAGTTAAATTATATACTGTATTCAAACAGATGACTGATTGTTTTAAGAAAAAGGTGCTTTTTTCACAGCTGTAAGCTGATATGTTCCATACTGAGACAAAACGTTTTTCATTCTCCAGAAAATATTGACCTACTGTATATATCTAAAATTACACTGACACCACAAAACTATGGTTTCAATGTATATATTTTATAAAATATAGTTAAGCATTGTTTAATTGCTGTAGGAAGTGAAAGACATAAAGTAAAATAACTGAAATGCAAGAATAAACAGAAATGAATTGTGTATTGGTTCATAAACTCACTTAAGAATGAATTGTGTACTGTTTAGATATCAGACACATTGAGAGAACAAATCAGTGTCAGAAATGGGTTTTAATACTGCATACCACCCATAACGCGAACTCTAAGTCTAGTCCTCATCTTCCATATTAAAAGATTTAAACTTAAAACAAATTCTGGGGGGTGCAAATGGGTGTGGGAATCAGTTAAGAGAGAGGTTTTCTTTACAACGATGCTTAGACACCCAGGTTTGTGACGGGGTGCCCTTGCTTTATTAAAGTATTTGTGTTGTTGTTATGATTTATTTCTGTTTTATAATATATATATATATATATATATATATATATATATATATATATATATATATATATATATATATATATATATCTATTATTATTATGATTTTGTTATTATTTCTTTTGGATCGGCAGGGAGGGAGTTAAATTATCAGAAATACATGCGAGAATGTGGCTGGAGCCTTAATTGGGTAATGGTTAATTACTGATTAACTGGGGTACAGCCACATACTATAAAAGCCAGGAGGAATGCTTTGTCTGGGTGGAGAGTAGGAGAGTAGGAGAGTAGGAGAGACTGTTTGGAGAAGAAAAGACAAATTAATGCTACCAGTGTATTTTTTTTTTGAAAGGTACTTGTTTGTTTATTTTGTGTTTGTTTATTTTGACCCTTGTGCCCTTTTGATTTGTATTATTTAATAAATACGATCACAGTAGAACAGTTTTGCCCTGCTCTACCTGTGTTTTTTGAGTACTTCTTCCTGGTCTGACATCACCCCTACCGCCAACCTGTCACAATTACACACAAAAATGAACAAATGAGAAGTTACTTCAACACAGAATGGAGTGAGTGCAAACCAACAATAGTAACAACACAAAATCAAACACAAAATCTTTTAGTGTTTCCCAGTCGAAGAGCTCTATTCATCTTGTGTGGAGTCCCGCTCTAGGAACACAACTGTTGAATGCCTAAAGGTCTGGTTGCCTTGACAACCTGATACCCACTATCTAATTTTAATTTTAATTTAGCAATGCAGAAGTAACATTGGACATTCAGTGGCACTCAGCATCTATAAGCCTACATGCTCTGTATCATCCTTTTTTATTCCCTTTTTCTTCATGTTTATTTTACAGTCCTTTTATTGGCATTTTGTTAATTGCCCATCTTTGTTAGCACCCTCTTTTTGACAGCTGTAGTAGTCCCCCAGCAGGTTATTAAATAGTACAAATCCTGGCCGCTGAACTGGCTATACCTTCTACTGTACTGGAATAAAGATTCTGACTTCTCCCACTGCTAGACCTGGAAAAATAGCACTTTGTTTTGTTTTTTTTAGCAGATCACAGGGAACTTTCCTTGCTGCTTGGCTCATACAAGACTGCTTATCTTGGAGGTGAGACCATTTTATACAAAAAACAAATATACAATTATCTGTCTAACACTCAATCACACAGCTTGGTTGATTTTCTGACAGGTCAAAGCAAATATATAAAATGTTTAAACTGTATTTTGATGTAATACATATTTGTATGTACTATGGAGGGATATTGTGCATCATTGCCAGTCTAAGGGTTTAACTCTTTAAACTCAGCCCTATTTCAGCCTGTTTTTCAGTGTTTTCATTTATGTATGTGTAACTACTGGATAGTTTGTGTTGCTTGCATGTAACTTATATCAAATGAAAGGCCACAAAATGTCCTTTCATATTATATAAATTGCAACAGGATCGGGCATACTATATGTGGTTTACGAAACGAGCATAATCGCAATTCTCTCTCTCTCTCTCTCTCTCTCTCTCTCTCTCTCTCTCTCTCTCTCTCTCTCTCTCTCTCATCTGTAGCTTCTCTACCAACCTAGCTAGGCAACCAAGACAAACAGCATTCTTGTGGTCGGACATCCGGGACCTCTTGCACTGTTCCCATTGCAACCAGCGTCTGGGGTGAAAACAGTCGAGTTACCCCCAAATAATCACTGTGTGAATTTCTGCTACTGTCAGTGTTTTTGTTAAAACAAAATGCCAAAACAATGTGTAGCAACCATATGGTGATGAAGGGCAACAACCATTCATTCCACCATTTTCCGAAGGACAAAGTTTGAAAGGAAAGGTGGATAAATGCTTTGAAAAAGCTGAGGAGAGACGGGTCCCAGTGGCAGCTGTTTGCAGAGGCCAGGATTTGTGGGTAACATTTTATTGTAATAACTTTTACGGTGTGATTTTATCATATGTGGCCCACTTGATGGCTTAGTAAACAAATATATACAGTTTACCTAATGATTATTTCATGCATCCATTTTTAATGTTTACAGAAAACTATTATAACTAACACACCTGGTGTCTCGATGAGGTAGATGTATATATCTGGAAACTGCACCTCGGGCCATTTCATTGGGTCATTTACCCAAGCATCGGCTGGGAGCTTGTATGGACATTTTTTGAGATTTGCAGCTGATAACTTTGCTGCATATATTTTTCTTAGTGACATTTGACAGGCTGTCCATGTAATTGTACATGTCTCAAGTAGATTTTTAAATTATTATTATTTGTATTTACTTTGTTGTTGTCGCTTGAATTGAATATATTATAGGCTACTGTTGTGTTCACAAACTGCTGTAATTGGCATAGGCTTTATAGGTTGCCATAGGTTACCATAGATTGTTTTCACCCCAACCGCTGGTTGCTAAGCGGAAGTGACGCGGTACCGACCGCAAGAATTGGAAACGCCTAAGCCTGCCCTTTCAGAAAATATCTAATCCGACTGGCTAGGCTTTGTATTTTCTGTAACAGACACTGAAATACACCCACCGATCTGACGCTTCTCACAGGACTGTACTATTGCATTCTGGAGGCTGTAGTTTTCTCTCTGAACTACATATATTGCTTAAAAGCTTTCCAACGATATGACCCCCTTCCGTCTGGCTGCTAATGAAACCTATGCAAATGGCCCCTGTCACATGACGGGCCCTGTCCTAGGAACCTCCCCCAGGCAAGGTTCACCGCGCACCAGCAACCCCTGTTGCTGAGAGGGCGCCTGAGGTTCTGCAGTGGAGCCATCAGATCTGTGTTCTACGGCACTATAGGTCTGCTGGCATCGCTGTGGATCCGCAGTGTGAAAAATGACGGATTGGCAGGAGCACGTTTCAGAGGACACGTGTTCCAGCCTCCATTCCGCAAGTCGCCCGGGGGTTGCAGCGGTGAACTGGAATACGGAGAACAATTGGGCATTTCAAATGGGGAGAAAACCGGGTATAAAAACAAACATTGGCAACGACTAAATTAAAAAAAAAAAAAAAACTTTCAACATATAGTTGATTTTGAAGGGAGTGTCTGCCACTCACTCACATTCTGCTACATCAAAGAAAGTTAGTTTACTTTAAGAAAAGGAGACCAGTACAAAGTTGGAAAAAAAAAAGTTATAGTAAAATAAAAACATATTTTATGGTTAAGTTTTGCATCACCTAGAATTTTAGATTGAGACATATTAAAAAAATATATGAATATAATTTTGATTTTTTATTTAACATCATGTAATCCAGTGGTTTTCAAACTTTTTAGGCCCCGTACCCCCTTCCAAATAATCTAGTCTACCGCGTACCCCTCATCTGATATTAGGGTCATAATTAGGGGTCTACCTGTCTATTCTGTAGATAGGCTTTTTTTATTTTTAGCCGTCCTGTGTGCATTGCACTTTGTGGGGAAAAAACAAAGCAAAAAAAAGCATTGTATATTTTGGCTGAGGATCGTTTCAAGACATTTCCCAAAGAAACTTTACATGCAGATGGGGGTAAGTTGTTTTGCACATCTTGTAATGTGACTGGAGAAAATACGATCGATCGCTATTTAGCTTCAGAATCACACATCAAACGAAACGCTACTACAGAAGGGTCTGACTAAAACTGTCCGAAGTCCATAATATTTCTGAAAGCTTCTCATCCCATTCCAACTGATCGATCTAGTTTAAACTCTGTAGAGACTACAGTATAAGTTTATATGCCCTCTTTTAGTCACGTATTTCATTTTTGCGATTTAGTAGGCAACTTGTATCTGTTCTTCCATGTATTCTATTTCTGTCTTTGCTGTCAGTATGTCAGTATATCAGTATACCAGCATTTGGCTGTTTCAAATGATCAGTCAATGCTTTAAAACCCTGTGCCATAAAGGCTTCACTATCTGTGTAACTAAGGCATACATATACTTATACTTACATGAGGTACTTGCTCTTACAGAAAAAGGGTTTACATCTACACCAACTCTGACATTGTCACATTGGTTAAATCTTTTATAATCATTTCTATTACCAGCACAGCACAATAATGTGGTTTATAATTAGACAAAGCATACCATATGCAATTTTCCACCCATGCAGAATATATAATAATTCATCATCATTATTATTCCTAATGATGCTTTTGTCAGTTTCATATGAAAGTATACTTTAATAAACAGTACTGACCAATCAGGGTGCTTGTGAGGGCTCCCGGACCTGGCAGAACTACTGGCTATCATGGCCCTCTGAGACAAGATGTGCATGTGTGTGTTTGCAGCATTGAGCAACTGAGAGAAGTGAGAGAACTGGGGCCTAAACTCTGTGCCTTCCTGCACCAAGAGTCCACAAGGCTAAAAGAACCAGTCCAGTACCCATCTAGTTTACTTATTAAGATGTGGCTGCCTGCTGTTTTTATTTATTATAGTTGCTACCGTCCTTCAATTAATAGGATTGGATCTCGTCTTTTGAAGGTTTTTTTAAACTTCATCGAGCATCCTGGCATCTCTTTTTTAAGTAAGTGTGTGTGCTTGAACTTACTTATTATCTCCTCTGCACTATCAGACATGATGAAGCAGTGTTTGGGCTAGGGGCTAGACTATAATGGAGGGGCTTTCGTGTGGAGTACTCTGATAGTGATAGGACTATTCTTGGGTCCCGTGTTCCCAGAATGTTTATTTGAGTTTCACATGACCTTGAACAGCAACATGCATATTTGACGGAAATATAATGAGTTCTGTTTGTAAATCTCCCTCTCGACCTGTGAGGGTACTAAGTAGCGAAAGGGAAAGGCTTTGGACTGGTTGTCCTGACAGTTCATTCCCTGGGTCGGGAAGTCAGTCAGCCTGGTAAAAGACGAGACTCCAGTGCGGGAATGTATTGACCTGGAAGGTAAACAAGGTAGCAGCTGCAGGCAATAGAATCAGCTGCAATCGTTTACCAAGGGGTCATGCATAATCGCATAAAAGGGGTTGGAGAATTGTAAATCTTTTTCTTCGCTTTTGGTTTTGAAATAGACCCGGAAGGACCCGTGCGCTGTGTATTAAGAGTTTTGTTTGTCTTGTCTATAATTGTTACTTGTGTGTTTATAGTAGTGTAGTGGCGGACAACACATTGTTTTTTTATCATGTTGTAGTACTTTGTGACTTAGAAATCAAATCAACAATGTTGAATCTCCTTTAAAATAAAACCACAGCCGTACTGGTGTATGTTTCCTTTCTGTTGGGCGAAGTTAACTATATGAATACAGCTGGCTGCTGACAGTGAGTGAGTGTTGAGCGCACACATGGCTAACTTACATATTTAAAATAGCAAGGCAGTGGTGACAGTGGTCTAAAAAAACTAAAAAGAAACTCAAATATTGTCATTGTACGATGTTGCTTCTTTTAAAACTGTGTAGTATTTACTAGGTAAGTTTACTCTGGAGTTTAAATGTTCAGTGTTAGTAGTTTAATTAGTTCAATGTTTTATATACGTTTATGTTTTTAAATAACCAAATTATATAAAACAGAAAATAATTGATTGCATAAATATTCACCCCCTTTGCTATGACACACCTAAATAAGCTCTGGTCTTTAGAAGTCACATAATTAGTTGAATGGAGTCCACCTGTGTGCAATTAAGGTGTTTCACATGATTTCAGGTTAAATACACCTGTCTCTGGGAGGTCCCACAGTTGGTTAGTACATTTCCTAACAAAAACTACATCATGAAGACGAAGGAACATTCAAAGCAAATCCGGAATAAGGTTCTTCAAAAGCACCAATCAGAGGTAGGATATAAGAACATTTCCAAGGCATTGAATATCCCCCGGAGCACAGTAAAGTCCATTATTAAGAAATGGAGAGAATATGGCACAACTGTAAATCTGTCTAGAACAGGCCGTCCTCAAAAACTGAGTATCCGGGCGAGAAGAGCACTAGTCAGGGAGGCCACCAAGAGGCCTATGGCAACTCTAAAGGAGTTACAGTCTTCCACAGCTGAGCTGGGAGACACTGTGTATACGGCAACAATAGCCCAGGTGCTTCACAAAACCGGCCTTTATGGGAGAGTGGCAAAAAGAAAGCCATTGTTGAAAAAACTCACATCAAATCTCAGCTAGTGTTTGCCAGAAGGCATGTGGGAGACTCTGAGACCAAGTGGAAGAAGATTCTATGGTCTGATGAGACCAAAATAGAGCTTTTTGGCCTCAACGCTAAGCGCTATGTTTGGCGCAAGCCTAACACCGCACATCATCCTGAGAACACCATCCCTACCGTGAAGCATGGTGGTGGCAGCATCATGCTATGGGGATGCTTCTCTGCGCAGGGCCTGGAAAACTTGTGAAGATAGAGGGCAAAATGGATGCAGCAAAGTACAGAGAAATCCTGGAGGAAAACCTGCTGAAGTCTGCAAGAGACCTTGGACCTGGGAGAAGATTCACTTTCCAGCAGGACAATGACCCCAAACATACAGCCAAAGCCACACTGGAGTGGCTTAAAAACTAAAAGGTCAATGTCCTGGAGTGGCCAAGTCAAAGCCCGGACCTCAATCCAACTGAGAATATGTGGAAAGAGTTGAAAATTGCTCTTCATCCAACTTGACGGAGCTTGAGCAATTTTGCAAAGAAGAATGGGCAAAAATTGCAGTGTCCAGATGTGCAAAGCTGGTAGAGACTTATCCAAATTATCGTGGCTGTAATTGCTGCCAAAGGTGCCTCTACCAAATATTGAGTCAAGGGGGTGAATACTTATGCAATCAATTATTTTCTGTTTTGTATTTGTAATTAATTTAGAACAATTTGGAGATTTTATTTTTCACTTTGACATTATGGACTTTTTTGTGTTGATCTGTGGCAAAATCTCCTAATTAAATCCATTTTAATTCCATGTTGTAACACAATAAAATGTGGAAAAGCCCAAGGGTGGTGAATACTTTTGAGAGCCATTGTATCAATGATCTTTTGAGGTATCTTGCCACATGGCTGACCATGATCAACGCCTCATTGTTTTGTAGGATGCAGAGCATAACCACAACTAAATATGCTGTTTGGGGATTTATTTGTTAACGTACATCGTCCCATTCCTAGAATATTTTTTTTTAAAAATGGGGAAAAAACCCTAAACATTTCAATTAAAATTGCATTTAATACGGGCAGTGGAAGTTTTTTTTTTTTAATATAGATGTTTTTATTTAGTTGTCTTGTTGTCGATCAACAGATTCATTTAAAAAATACAGTAGCCTATGTTTGTTAATACAGTACCCAAGAGAAGGAGGGGAGAAGAAAAACAATCCTTAGAAGAAATCATCTTGTTAAGGAAAAAACAGTTTACAGCCCATTTAAATTTGTAATCACTGAGTGCTTGCAAGGCAAGGCTGTGCCATTAGGTGTTATGATGAAGCAAATGATAAAGTCTAGATGAAAATTAACTGCAAAGTCAAATCTAAAACCACGGAGAGCATTTTAGAAGGCAAGTACTGATTAGATAAGTTATCAAATTCTGTGAGATTTACTTTCAGAAATAAGGAAAGCCATGATTGCAGAAGATATTTGAGTGGTGAGGAGTACCTTGTTATAGGTTTATGATGAATAAATATTGCTGTCAAGTAAATGAAGATACTATTGGCTTGGTTGATTCAGAAAGCAGTTACCCTGCAACCGCTGTTCTCAAAGATGTGCTTCAATGTTGTGACATTATATTTTCATTCAGATTGTGTTGGACAGGCTTGCAGTGGTGAAATAAATACAAGTGGCTGTTTGAATGATAATGAAATACATATAAAGGTAGATAATAAAATTGCTCTCAAAGTCCTCTGCATGGCATATTGTTTGCATTTTTGTATGCAGGACTGTGCCAGAACCTGATGTCCAATCAGTGATGCCCCTAGAAAAAACGGAGCATTCGGCTTGCACTAAAATGTCAAGTTACTTTTCAAGCAGTCGAAAGAAGAGCTGGGGTATTAAAACACTTTATATTAAAAAGACGTCCTCTATTTGTTGGAATAATTGGAGAAATATCAAAGATTTATCAAAAAGTTTGGTTATGTATATAGACAATTTCTTATGCCTTTTTATTATTTTGAATTTTAAATTGGCTGCAGTCTAGGTACTTTCTCAAATATTATTTGTTACCCTGGAATCCCAAAACCAACCAATTTAATGTGATGGACTCCCTTATTGGACATTGATGGATTACTAGCATTAGCTTCCAGCTACTGGAATGGTCTGTTTCAATGTCCCATCACAGAAACAAAGGGGAGGTATTGCTGATGTCGAGTCTCCACCTCTCTGCAAAGCAAATGTCTTGTCCCATCATATTTATCATAATTTTTCTCAGGGTGACCTTTTCTTACACATTTTCCTGTGGAAGATACAGTTTAGTTAAAATATATACATATACACAGTACACCCTCGCTATAACGAACCTGTTGGGGTCCAAGCCTTTTGTTCGTTATATCGTGGGGTTCTTTATAGCAAAAGGACATTAAAAATGAACTACAAACTGTTGGAGTAAGTTAATGAGATGAGATTGTGAATAAAAGTTGAATTACATGTACCTGTTCACTTCCTGTATGTTGTATTTAGTGATGAGCGATTATCACTTTTACAAGTCCATTCAATTATCGATTCGATATTTGAAAATATTCACGATTACGATTATCAGTTATTCTAATAACATCATTCTTAGGGGGAAAAAGTCACAAAAAGGTTCCTGATTAAATGTTTTTTTCTTTATTTCTAATTAAAAACTAGAATAAAACTTCAATAACTTGTTTCAACAGTACTTTCAAACCTACAAAACATACAGTATGGATATATTGAAGTCACTACTAAAGCAGCATGACCAATACATAAACAATACCACTACAGAAACCATTTTTAAATAAAGAAGAAAAGCACACCCACTCTGATAAAGCACTCTCTTGCTCTCAACTGCCTGAAATCTTCTCTTCAGCTCGTTTGAATCCCTAGCTCTCTAGGGTTGATAATGCTGCAGAACAGAAAATAATAATAATAATAATAATAATAATAATAATAATAATAATAATAATAATAATACATGGCTGTTAATAATACATGGCTCATTAAATATAATGTAATACAAGAAAGAATGGCAACCTGAAACAAAATATTATAAAACTAATTGTCAGTAATTAATAATTACAATTATTTTTATAATCTTTTGTTTATAATAATATTAAATAAAACGTAATACAAGAAATAGTAAAAAAAAAGAATGTAATTTATTAACCTGTCTCGCTGACTAAACTAAAATGGGAAAACGAGACAACAATAACAGATACATACAAGTGAAAGTCCCAGTAAAACAAAACAATAACTTTTGGGAGCTCACTTATAAATATATGAATATATTTATACTTCCATGAACCTTCACTTCGGTTTCAAGAGCGATTGATCTGACGTGGACTGACCCTATATTTATATAATTTAATATCCGCCGCTTTTCTCTTGCGGAACAAAATGTCATTAATAAGGTGATTGATAAATGTGTAAAGAAAATGCAAATAGTTTGTATTTCTGAACTTACAGTATTTAAACACTCACTCACCTTCTTTCTCTGACATGTATGAAGAAGAGTTCTGATATGCTACATTCCCTGTATGTTTTTGTTCATGATGCCATTTTGTATGCATTATGGGAGCTTTACAGGAGGGCAGGTCTCGAGGTTTTTGCACTACAGACCCCAGAGTGAGAACAGCTACAGTGGTTGCCTGAAGTGAACCACTGGAATTGAAAGTGGCTGAGATGCGGAAGTAACTTTTATGATTATTATTATTATTATTATTATTATTTATTTATTTATTTATTTCTTAGCAGACGCCCTTATCCAGGGCGACTTACAGTCATAAACAAATAAATTTCAAGAATCACAGTACAAGTAATAATACAATTAAGAGCAAGATAAATACAATAACTTTGGTTCTAACTAGTACAAGTTTGACAAAATACGATTCAATAATGGAGCAGATAACAGTGTCAGTGATAGTTGCACCAGGATATAATTAAATACAAAATACTACAGATTAAATAACACTTGACAGATTACAGTAATCTAAAGAATTTAATGCAGTAAAATAGGGGGCAGATAAGAGCACGTAAAGCGCATTCAAGGAAGAGTGATAAGTGTCCAGGGGGAAAAACAGAGGAGTTCTATAGGTGCTGTCTGAAGAGGTGGGTCTTGAGGAGGCGACGGAAGGTGGTCAGGGACTGGGCAGTCCTGACATCTGTAGGAAGGTCATTCCACCACTGCGGGGCGAGGGTGGAAAAGGAGCGGGCTCTGGAGGCAGGGGAGCGTAAAGGAGATAGCAGACAGACAGTTAGAGATACGGGAGGGGATGGTAGAGTCAGAGGTGGGGAAGGAGAGGAAAATCTGGGCATCATCAGCATAGAAGTGGTATGAGAAACCATAGGATGTATAATAATTGATCGAAATTGTGCAGTTTATTAATCGTAAAAAAGTCATTTTCAGTGTTTAATTTAATAATCGGAAATTAACCGTATTTTCGATTAATCACTCATCGCTAGTAGTTTTCTGCCTTTGCGTTATCCTATTCATTAAAGAATTAAACGCAGTACAAAAAGCAAAACTCCCGGTTTTAAGCTTTTATTTAAAATCAACCTTTGGAAGCCTGAGGTTCGAATCCAGCTCCAAACAAAACCACTGAACCATCTGTCACAATTAGCAACCTCTGCTTGAGAGAGGCCTAGCACTCAGGGGTGTTCAGGTCAGGACACCAAGAGTGATTGTAGCCAGAGCCACTTTCCCTCACCTTATGGGCACTACATTCCAAATACAACTGTACCTTGATGTACTTGGGTTTGGTGTTAGAATATGATTTAATTGGTAACACAAATCCCTTTTTCTTGAATTGTCTTCATAATGAACCATATTTCTACCTCTCTTTTCTGCAATAATTGTTCTACAAGCTTTATATTCTTTAAAACACACTACAATTATTACAATATTTTAACATTGTTGCAGTTTCACAAATGTTCAATTTGTATCCCAAAGATCATCCTGCTTGTGCTCTCAATGAGTCTGTCAAAGCCACTATAGGATCCTTTATCCATTTCTGCACACCACAGGTGTGGGTGACAGTCTTTAAAAGCCTCATACCTGCAAACAACTTAAATCTTGTTAGCTGGGCTCCTATCTTTACATTCTCATTCCAATCATCAATGGGAAAACGTCACAGAAATTAAGCTGGTTCTATCAAAGAGCCATGCATCTCTGCCACAGTGTTGCCAACTAAGCGATTTTTTAGATCTAGCGACTTTTTGGGTTCCCCTAACAACAAAAACATTGCCAAAGCTACTAGCGACAAATCTAGTGACTTTCACTGCTGACCAACAATGATTTTCAGAGAAAGAAGTCGCCAGATTGTATCATCAACATCAGTCACAAGCAGCTCAGTACACCACGCTTTTCCCGTCCTAAAGTAGTACAGTTGTGATGTTCTTATAGTGCAGATTTTCCGCAGTTCTGCACAGATCTGCAGTTCTAGACAGAATCGCGGAGATGCGCGTTCTTCGAGGGCTGCTGCGTGACATCGCTCAACTCACCTGCAGAATTCTGTGCAGATCCTGCACAGCCCTCCTCAGCTTTGAAAAGTTGCTGTGGAGACTGGTTGCGGCTGTGAACCAAAGAGAGCACGAGTGACCTGCGAATCTTAATGTAAATAACTACAGCTGCCCCCTTGTTAACAAAAATGAACAACATCAATTATTTAAAAAAACATAATGTACTAAATCCGTGATAAATGATGCATAATTTACAATAAAGTTAATGTTAATCAATTACATTAAACTGACTCTGTATAGGTAGATAATCCTGACAAATATAAAATGTTTAAAAATGATTAACTATCACTATTGAATATTGTTTATATTGGTGTTTACTCTTAATGGTTAAGCGATTCCGAGAGGAGTGGTAAATTGTCTAGCGACTTTAAAATGTCTAAATAGCAACATCTAGCGACTTTGTGAGGTTTCTCTGGCGACTTCCTGCTTTATGGAGTTGGCAACACTGCTCTGCCGTATACACCTTTCATTCAAAAAAGGTGCTTGCACCTTGTACAAGGGAAGAAAGGTTTTAGGGTCACATGTGAGAAACCGTTAAGACTGAGTGTGATGGAGCAAGGTCCTTTACATTGTAAAACCAGCAATGGACTTGTTTGGACTTTTCTTTTAACTGTGCTTTAGTTACATACTGTAACTTTTAAAACAAATATATAACTGCACCACAAAAGGAATAGGAAAAAAATGTTACTTACCTGTTGTGTGTAATTCTGCTGTCCTGCAGCAGAGAGGTTCCTGGAAATGAAAAAAAAGGAAAAAGGGGTTAATGGGTGTAACAGGGTGAGGAGCCCTGTATGTTTATTTATTTTTAGAACAGGGTTTCCCCGTCCGTCCCTGTGTTAGTTTGTATTTGTATTATGATTTATTTATGTATGTATACATGACGGCGAAGCGCAGTGGGTATTGTTTTTGTATTTATTTATTGTATTTAAATATGATTCCGTAGCTGTGCGTTTGTTTGTTATTGTTTTGCTTTTATTAAAAAAGTGTTCTGGCAGAGGCGAGGTTGGGTACTCGTCCTCTACCAGGAATAATTAAAAACCTTGTGCAGATTGTGGCCGAGGGGTAATGAGATAATTGATAGTTAACCCCTCGGCCACAATAAATAAAAGCCTGCAGCTCTCTGCACTCAGGGTGGTGGGTGTCAGAGGTGAAATGAGAGCGAGCAAGGAGCAAAAGAAATTTAAAACTGAAACTGAAATTTAAAGGAACCGTGAAGGCTATTGCCCAGCCGGACCTTTAAGATAATTCTGTGTTTGTGATTTTGTTTTGTTTAAATATTTATTTTCCTCTGTGAGCACAGTGCTTTTCTGCTTAAAGCTTTCATGTATCTTTGTTATTGAAATAAACGGCGCATGCCGCGCCTTTTGGAACTGCAGTACTGCCTTTGGTTTTCTGTTCCTGCATCTGGCCTGATGTCTCCACAACGTCACCCTGTCACAATGGGTTTTGTCACTTTTGAGGCGCTAACACACTGGTGCACATTTTCAGTGTGTTGCGTGGATCTAGTTGTTGGGGTGGAAACCTTTGGAAACTTTTTCTATATATATATATAGAGAGAGTAATGTAGCCTCTCTGTCGTCGGCTCGTTTGCCCTTTGCAACACAGACCCAGACACAAAAACTGTCAACGAACACTTTAACTCTCTTTATTTTTAAACAGCCATTCTCTTCTTAAACCAGCTCCCTGGTGATCTCATCTAATGGAGCTGGAAACTCTCTTTTTATAGTATGTGGCTGTTCACAATTGACACCAATTATCTCGTTTGGGAACAGCCACATGTTTTTGGCAGGGACAGGGATTAACCCCGTCCCTGCCAAACACCAGCAAAACACAAACATCACCCAGACTTTATTTACATGCAGAGCTCTTGCTCTGTCACCTGAGATGCATAGGGTAGTGCTGTCCTCCATTTTGTGGGAGGAAGTGGAAAATCGCCATCTAGGGAGAGGGGTCTTTTGATACTTACCTCTGTGCTGACTTGCTGTAATCAGGGCAGCACCATAAGGTAAAAATGAAGGCGAAGTATTTTATGAATTGTTTATCTTGTGCTTGTTTAAAGTATTATTTATTTTGATGCATGTGCGTGTTTGTATGTTGTTTTTATGGATACACTTCAAAATACAGGTACATTAACTACAATGTAGTTACACTGTAATTACACTGTACTTACAATATTTAATACATGTAATTATTCCTAAATCCTATAACCGGACCAGTAACTACATTATGGAATTACTTATATTAACAACATAAAGTTCTATTTAGTTATATATGCAACTAAGTTAAAACATAGCCTGACCTTAATTACAGTATTACTGATTGTGAAGTGACCCCTTGTTACCTGGTAATAACAGGAAATGGTAAATGTAACTACATTGTGAATCATGGTAATTACAATAAAACAAATGTAATTCAATGTAATTCCTTTGGAAGTGTACTGTATTTTGAAGTGACTCCTTGTTACCTTGTAATAAAAGAACATACTTAGTGTAATTACATTGTGAATCATGGTGTGAATAACATCCAATCATAGTAATATATTTGTACACAGTTTCAGTGAAAGGGACTGGATGTGAAATTACTGTTAAACCGTTACGTGATTGTTGGAGAATAAAATAAACATTATATTCAGTTAAAAAAAAAGTGTTTTATTTTTCTGTATGCATACATTCCAAACAGACAAACATTTGAATCTATAATGCATTAAACATACAAGGTCACATCACACTTTTAAGACCAAAAAAAAAAGATCTTTAGAAGCACCCAAATATGTAGGTGAGGATTTGCAAAGCATTTTACTCCAAAGAAAAAACCCTATTAATGTTACAAAATTAATAAATTAATAAATAAATAAATAAATAAATAAATAAATAAATAAATAAATAATAAAATGAAATTACATTGCTTAAACTCATTTCTTGAGTTATGCTTTTATTGTTATATTTTGTTGGTAAACACTCTATAGAGCTTAAAACTTTAGGAAAGATTACAATCTTTTAGATCATTTGAAACTGTTCTGAGAAACCAGCATATTTAATGTGCAAATACCAAAAGTAGATTTATCAGGTGACATACACACCCACGCCAGCTGTACAGCTTTCCTAGTAAAAGGAGGATACATCAAGCTGCCATTTCACTTTAGAGACCTTCCTCATCAATGGTAGTATATTTTTAAAGAGACGGTTAACTGTTCAGGGATGCAAAAACATCAGTAATCCAGTGTCACAAAGACGGCCAGAGTGGGTGACGTCAGACCAGAGCCAGGAAATAAAACAACAAGAGAGGTGGAGTTTGGTGGAGCTGAGCGAATGGTTTCGCTCAGCATTTAATAAATGAACAGACAGCCAGAAAATAAACGGTTGTAACAAACACAAAATCACAGGACACGGCACTTACGCCAAAATAAACAGGTAAACAAAAAAAACGAACAGACAAACAAACACGGTGAGTGAAAATAAACAAGTATCGTGCCTCTTGCACGCAATAGCAATTGTTAACTAATATTTCTCCTTCTCTCTCTCCCATTCTCCACTCACCGAACACACCACCCTGAGTGAGTGAAAACATGCTGTTTTTATGCAGTTGTACCGAGACTCGATTGCTAGTCAATCATTCAATTGGAATCTCGTTACAACTGCATGTGAATTAATTAAGTGTACTCCCGTGACCACACATAACATTTTAACCAGCACGTGAAGTGATTTGTGCCATCCTCGTGCCTAAATACAAATCTACATTTTTAAATACTCGTGAAACACAGACCCGTTTATATCCCGTGTACCAATGACTATACACCAACATTAAAACACAACACATAACACAAAATACACACGGGGGGGGGCACTTTGCCATATATACCCCCCCTTGTGCAACTCACACATGGCCTCAATGGCCACCTCCCCCCTCAGTCTTAAAGTCCCGGAAGAGGGAGAAGCAAGGTGTTTCTGGGGTGGCCATGGTGGAATGTCCTCCACTCCCCACTTCTTCGTGGCTATCAGCTCCCTCTTCCGGGCTCCCGCCACACACTATCCTGCCGCGAAAGTGCGGCTGGGGAAGCTGGTCTCCTGACCTCCCCCTTCTTCATGGCGGCATTTCCCCTCCGTGGGGCTCCGACCACACGATCTCCGGCAGCGAAACTGCTGCGAGGGAGCTGGTCTCCTGACCTCCCCTCTTTCGTGGCCAGCCAGCTCCCCTTCATGGGGTTCTGGCCACAGTGTAGCGACCCCAGGCGAAGCAGGACCCTCGACGACCCCAGGCGAAGCAGGATCCCTGGTGACCCCAGGCGACGGCAGCAGCAGCGGACCCTCGGGAGGCGACGGCAGCAGCAGCGGACCCTCGGGAGGCGACGGCAGCAGCAGCGGACCCTCGGGAGGCGACAGCAGCAGCAGCGGACCCTCGGGAGGCGAACTCGGGAGGGGAGCCCCTGGCCATAGAGGCGGCAGCGGGAGCTCCACTTCTCCCTCGTACCCTGTACCCTGTGTGGAGCAAAAGGCAGCCCCAAGCGATGCGGAGCAGCTGGCAACCCCAGGCGATGCGGAGCGGCTGGCAACCCCAGGCGATGCGGAGCGGCTGGCAACCCCAGGCGATGCGGAGCGGCTGGCAACCCCAGGCGATGCGGAGCGGCTGGCAACCCCAGGCGATGCGGAGCGGCTGGCAGCCCCAGGCGATGCGGAGCGGCTGGCAACCCCAGGC
This sequence comes from Acipenser oxyrinchus oxyrinchus, assembly GCA_030684275.1. NCBI lineage: Eukaryota > Metazoa > Chordata > Actinopteri > Acipenseriformes > Acipenseridae > Acipenser > Acipenser oxyrinchus. The sequence continues at coordinate 27,040,811 of CM060258.1, forward strand.
GATGCGGAGCGGCTGGCAACCCCAGGCGATGCGGAGCGGCTGGCAACCCCAGGCGATGCGGAGCAACTGGCAACCCCAGGCGATGCGGAGCAACTGGCACCCCCAGGCGATGCGGAGCAACAGGCAGCCCCAGGCGATGCAAGGCAAGCATCCTTGGGCGAGGCAGGCATCCTTGGGTGAAGCGAGGCAGGCATCCTTGGGCGGCGAGGCAGGCATCCTTGGGCGGCGAGGCAAGCATCCTGGGCGGCGAGGCAGGCATCCTTGGGCGAAGCGAGGCAGGCATCCTCGGGGCGAGGCAGGGAGTCAGGACAAGCTGGGGTGCGGGTTTTGGCCCTCTTCTCGGCCACTGCGGCGGACGGTTCTTCCCATGCTTTCCTCAGCAGCCTATGCAAGGGCCAGCATCTAGTCCTGGTTTTTCTGGTGAAGGGAGAGGCAGTTCCTGCTCCTCTCCTCGTGACGGTGGGGGAAGTGAGACCAGCAGGCATTCATCCTCTGCTGGTTGGGGAAGTGTTACCAGCAGGCATTCATCCTCTGCTGGTGGGGGAAGTGATACCAGCAGGCATTCACCCTCTGCTGGTGGACGGGGACCCAGCAGGCATTCACCCTCTGCTGGTGGACGGGGACCCAGCAGGCATTCACCCTCTGCTGGTGGAGGTGGCGGAGGCAGAGGCAGCTCCTGCTGCTCTGCTCCTGGCGGTGGAGGTGGCGGAGGCAGAGGCAGCTCCTGCTGCTCTGCTCCTGCCAGTGAAGGTGGTGGAGGCAGATGCAGCTCCTGCTGCTCTGCTCCTGCCGGTGAAGGTGGCGGAGGCAGAGGCAGCTCCTGCGCTGGAGACGGCTGCAACGGCTCCTCTCCCTCTGGCTCTGGAGGCAAAACCAGCAGGCATTCTTCCTCTGCTGGTGGAGACTTGGGCGGTGGATGCTCTGCCTTCCTCTTCCCCTTCTTGGGCCGTGGACGCACCGACTCCTCCCGCTTGGGCTGTGGATGCTGAGGCTCCTCCCGCTTGGGCTGTGGACGCTGAGGCTCCTCCCGCTTGGGCTGTGGACGCTCAGGCTCCTCCCGCTTGGGCTGTGGACGCTCAGGCTCCTCCCGCTTGGGCTGTGGACGCTCTGGCTCCTCCCGCTTGGACTGTGGACGCTCTGGCTCCTCCCGCTTGGGCTGTGGACGCTCTGGCTCCTCCCGCTTGGGCTGTGGACGCTCTGGCTCCTCCCGCTTGGGCTGTGGACGTGGCAGCAAGGGCTCCTCTTCTTCATCCTGCATGGGGCATAGGACCAACGTGTGCCAATATGCCCCACAGCCAGGGCACCACTCCCCCCATCCCAGTCTTTGGGCCATTGCCTGAAGGGTCCTGTGGACGGAGCAGGGTATGGTGGTGTGGCTAGTTTGGCCACAGTCGAAACACCACAGCCCTGCTTCCGCCTTTCTCCCTTTGACCTCCTGTGCTCCTCTCCAGCCTCTTCTCCCCATTTCTTTTCCTTTTGTTTTTTCAAAAAAAAAAAAACTGTGGTTCCCGCTCTGGCCTGAGTCCTGGAGGCGCTGTAGATCCCGGTTCTGACACCACGTGTCACAAAGACGGCCAGAGTGGGTGACGTCAGACCAGAGCCTGGAAATAAAACAACAAGAGAGGTGGAGTTTGGTGGAGCTGAGCGAATGGTTTCGCTCAACATTTAATAAATGAACAGACAGCCAGAAAATAAACGGTTGTAACAAACACAAAATCACAGGACACGGCACTTACGCCAAAATAAACAGGTAAACAAAAAACGAACAGACAAACAAACACGGTGAGTGAAAATAAACAAGTATCGTGCCTCTTGCACTAATAGCAATTGTTAATTAATATTTCTCCTTCTCTCTCCCGTTCTCCACTCACCGAACACACCACCCGAAAGTGAGTGAAAACATGCTATTTTTATGCAGTTGTACCGAGACTCGATTGCTAGTCAATCATTCAATTGGAATCTCGGTACAACTGCACGTGAATTAATTAAGTGTACTCCCGTGACCACACATTACATTTTAACCAGCACGTGAAGTGATTTGTGCCATCCTCGTGCCTAAATACAAATCTACATTTTTAAATACACGTGAAACACAGACCCGTTTATATCCCGTGTACCAATGACTATACACCAACATTAAAACACAACACATAACACAAAATACACACGGGGGGGGGCACTTTGCCACATCCAGGAATTAGAGTGAAGAACAGCGAATATTGTGCTTACCCCCCAGTCCCTCTGTTTATCATTTGCTGCTTCCACACTTTTGATCTGTAGTGTACGTACTCTAGCAATCACCACACCTTTGTCAGACAACAAACCAGCTCTGTGGGTTTTCTCACCAGCCAGACACTTCAAAAGGTCACATAAGATCCCAAACCTTAAAGGGGCAGAGCAATTCACAATCATATGCGCTTACAGTACAGGTCAAAAGTTTGAATGTAACAAATGATAAACAGAGGGACTGGGGTGAGCACAATATTATTTGTTATTCTTCACTCTAATCCCTGCATTACTTGCATCCCTGAAGTTATTAATTTGACAAAGATCTTTACATTTCTTTTTAAAATTTACTTAGTTGCCCTTCTTATATCTTTCAATAACCTTCCAAGAATCCCAAGCCCGTAATTGACACCAAGCCAGTAGAACCAATCAATGACCTCCAGGTGCAGTGCTAAGCTTTTTTCAGTCTTGTTACCTCGCAGCCTCTACACTTCTGTTTTATATGTTTTCCAAGCACTCTCAATATGTTGAGTGTGAGCACTGCTGACTGGATCTACAAAGTTTTGGCTGTGATTACCATGAAAGTAATGATAACCATTCTGGTTTAGCACTCTTACATAAGCACGCCATTCATCAGATATTATGGTACTGCCAGGGCGGACATGCTTCACAATAATGGGAAGTAATCTCTGTTGACTTCTTCTGGCCACTAGGTTGAGGACTGGTCGACGGTGTTGCTGTTTCACTTCCAGTAAGCCAAAGACCCAGGACTTTCTTCTTTGTGCTCCACTGCATCGTCCCCGTCCATACTGTAAATTAAAATGCATAAAGTCAGATATGATTATAGTATTTACTCAAAAAAAACCTTCTATCTCATTTCTGTGCATTGACAAAAAAGGTTGGGTTGTACTGTAGGTTTCACCAGAGGTCATAAGTGAATTATTATGATGGTCTCACTTAGCCCTCACTGAAGAGCTGTCCAGTTCACAAAACCAATGCATACATGCCACTGGATTTCTTAGAAATAGAGAGCCCAAGGACTGGATGGCCATGGAAACTGTACTGCACTGCACCCTTTCTAAGCTTTATGTTTGCAGTGCAGTGTAACAAAGCTCACATGATGTCTTAAGCTTGTCCCAGTGCGATGCCAGACTGGTTAATTCAGACTGCAAATTATCCACGGTAGCCCATTCGTCATATTTGAGCAGACGTTTGCTCAACTCCTTAAGTGATTGTATCTTAAGCCCACATTTCTTAATCTCAGTGAAGTTTCTGGGGTCCAGACAAGCAAAATCAGCATACAGTGTCCCATTATTTAGAAAACGAAGATGGATGCTCTCTGCTACTGTGTCAAAAATGACATTATGGACTTTAATCTTGTTGGCTATAGTTGTGTCACTTACAGTTTCATCCTCACTAGGATGGTTTTCTTTTTCCTGGTCCTTTTAGCAGGCAGAGTGGCCTGCACTTCGAGTTCACAATCCTCCCGATCTAGCAGCTTGTCATTGGCCCACTCCACAAAGTTATCGGCTGCCGTCTTGACAGCATCGAAATCCCTCACACAATTTCTGAGATCCTCCTGTGTTGCAGACACCATATGATAAGCTGCCAATATATTCATTCCACTTGTTTGGAGATATTTTGACAGTAGTGACGTACATTCAAGTATGCACAAAAAGATTTGAGCGGTGAGAATGGTCTCATATTCTAGCAGTGACTCTGTGTATCCTTTGGCTTTCACGCGCACTACAGGGTTGCATCTTGCATTCTCTTGAATCTTTGTCAAAGTCACAATTATGTCTGGTTTTGAGTATGACCCAAACATTTTTCTCAGTGCTGCATCCTTTGACCACCAGCGCGTTTCACCGATCATGGACAGCCTCCGATGGTGAGTGTCCTGACTCACGCTTTCCCAGATATTCATTCGCTGATACGACTCCCAAATAAACACGGCAACATCATTAATTAGAGCAAATAATGATGCACTTGCAATCGCAACTCCTGTAGTGTCTGCTAACACTAGGTTAAGTATGTGTGCATAGCACCAGACATGGACTTGGTCGGGGGATTCTGTTGAGAGAAGCGGAAAAACCCTTATGTAGCCCTTGCATATTTGCAGCACCACCAGTGGAATTGCCAGCACATTTTGTTATGTCAATTTCACATGAGTCGAGAACCTGCTTTTAGTCACCGCAATTAGTTTCTCGTGAATGCGATCTGTAACATATCTCAGGATAACAGAGCACTAGTCTTTTGAGGTTATGTCCTGAGTTGTGTCTATTTGAATACAAAACATGCCTGCCTCCCTCACTTCATTTGCAAGCCTCTCTTTCATCAGTTGCCGCTTTGCCTCTATAACTGCATTCACTGTTGCCTTGGAAAGCAAGGTCACCAACAATCTCCTACCCCTGCCCCCAGGAGATCGTGTAGTGTTTTGCTTCGCGCAATGCACTCGTTTACATGCTCCTGCAAGCACATGTCATACTTGCTAAGCAGTAGAATGAATTCCAAGAAGTTGCCGTGATCCACTGAAAAGTGTATGCAGCCTCCATTTTGTTACCCCTGTAGCTAAGTCCACGTTTGCCTATCATTTTCACAATGTCTATGACTCTCCAGTACCTGTCACCTCTTGTGCGCTTGCTCACGGTGGACAGACATTTGATTACAGCTCAGCAAACTGTTAATATCTGCCCCCCATACGTACATACCGATCAATCATCTCCTGATCACTCGTTTTATCACCAAATGCCTCAATAATGCGATCCAAGTCATTATTTTATTACTATAACATCTGAAAAAAGTTCTGCAAATGTCTGTGATATTCTTTGAGCGCTGATGCAGTCACAGCCAGCTTGTTTCCTTATGGTCGCCGTTATCTGATGCCAGGGGCAAGTATGACTATTCATGAGAAACGTCCTTTTTTTCGGCTTGTCTCGGCTCCTGTCGCTCCCACTCGGCCATTGAATGGTTTTCTCTGCTTTTCTGGAGAAAAACGACTAGAAACCTGTTTTTGATGATGTTGGACATGGTCCGACAAATGACGGATAGGAATAATTGCAATGTTGGACCAGGTCCGACATAGGACCGCAAAGGGTTAATTTTGCCCCCTTTTCATTTTTTCGCCGCCTTTTCATCCATGACTATTTTTTTGGTTGTGGGATAAACTGTATAGGCGTTTAGCGTGATTTTGCCGTGTGATCTCATTGGCCCATTTCTGGTCCAATCTTTGGGGCAGCCTACAGAATGCCGGTGGTGACAAGCTAATATCAATGTGTATTGGCAATGCTGATGCTTATTATGACAGTACGCATTAGCATTGTCAATACGCATTTACATCATGTCACCACCGGTGTTCCGTAGGCTGCCGAATATGGGACCGAATAATGCCAACTGAGAGCGTAAATAAGCAATGAAGCATAGCCGACACATTAGAGGTAATAAAATATTTTAATTAAATCACTGTGACCACATTTGCAATTTCCCGACACAGACCGATCCACTGGCCCTCGGAATGGACCGGCCAACCGGATATTTGCCCGGACTTATTTTGATGTATCGGTGCTATGACTGACAGCATCATGGGAAAGGTAAAACAAATTCATTCTGAAGGAAAACTTCTTCCTATTACACACAAAGTAACAGTGTAGATTTAAGATGTTTTTTCTGCCAGGCTGCTGTGTCCAGTTGGTTAGAATATGAAGAGCTTAGATGCAAAATGTGATGTACATCATCTGCCAGCAAACTATGTTGACCGGACATTACAGACAGGTCATGTTTTGTTAATCACGTCTGAAGCACACACAAATTGATTTATAATCCACCCCGCTATCAACGATGATATCGGGGTAAAACAGAAATAAACTCAGTCTCCAAAAGTAAACAATAAGACACTCCACAACCACAATCCTCCGTGCACGAAAATGTGCTCTTCTTCTCTGGGGATCGTGGTGCGTGCGCTGGGCTGAGTTGTGCTGTGCGATGAGGGGTGTGCTCTGGGGTTAGTGCTGGCTCAGTGGCTACAGCCTCCCATCCTCCTGCTCCTCTGTGAAAACACAAACAAACACGTAACAAAACAAAGACATATATCAGCTCCGGCCGGTCGCTTTAGTTTCTCCTTTGTAGCCAGCAAACTCCTCCCTGCAGTCAGTGCGTCGCCATGGTTTCTCCAAAAGAGGACTGCCCCGCAGCTGACCGCCATGGAATCGTCCTGAGAACTTGCAGCTACGCACCCCTCCTAATGTGGCCACCTTCCGGTTTCCACCTAACACCGAGGTGGCAGATCTAGGAGGCAGCATACCTTCCCGCTTACACAGCGCCCTTTCTAATCGGGAGGGAGATTTACAGCATCGATACTTTCTCTCTTTATCACAGTAATGTAGTCCAGTTCCTATTTACTATACTTAATTCACACTCTTGTAACATGTTGATTTAAATAGTATGTGGTTCAGACGCGAGTTAAACAACCTGACCTGTCTGAAATGCCCAGTCGATACGGAGCCTGTTGGCAAACTGTGTATATCGCGTTTTACATCTAAGATCTACGTACACCCTTTTCACAAAGGCTTAAAATTAAAACTTGTTTTTGTTTTAAGCTTTTTACTTCCAGGTGTCACATTTGTTTAAAAATTGTATCTCACTCCAATATATGAATGAAGACTAAGGAAACAGAAATAATTCCAAATATTTACAGTGTTTATTGTTGAGGATTTAAAACTACTTCTAATTTAATTTTACTATTGATAGTGGAATGTCTTTTTTGTGCTTGCTACAAGGTGTGCTAAAAATCTGACTGTTTCTGTTTTAAAGTTAATTTTGTACCTTCTATTGAAATTGGATTTTCAGTTAAAATGCAAGAATATTTTATTTACTGATTTACTGAAACTATGTGGCAGATGAATCATACAACATACTCTCACATGGATACCTGCTGACCAGCATACAGGAAAGAGCTACATTTAATTGGGTTTCAAAAGGAAACTGATGAATAAAAAGGAAACTTACTAATGATAAGGGTGTTGTTAAAAAGGTACCATGGTATCATTTAATGTATCATGTATCATGCCCATGTAGAGCTATTACAGTTTGTTACTTCTATTTCGATTTTTCTTTTGTTTTGTTTAAATAAAAAAGAAACTGAATTAGTGCTTGTATATTCTCTTATTTTGCTCTTTATAGGAGGTCAAATTCAAATTACAGTACTCTTCTAACAGTATTAAGTTTGGTAATATTAGTTTAATTGTAACTACCACAGTCCACAATGTAATTACATGCATTATTTTCTTTTATTACAATGTAACACAATGCAGTACACTTCCAAAGGAATTACATTGAATTATGTTTGTTGTTTTTGTAATTACCATGATTCACAATGTGGTTACATTTACCACTACCTGTTATTACCAGGTAACAAGGAGTCACTTCAGAATGGTAATATTAGTTTAATTGTAATTACCATAATCTGAGATGTAATTACATTCATTATTTTCTTTTATTACAAGGTAACAAGGAGTCACTTCAAAATACAGTACATTTCCAAAGGAATTACATTGAATTATGTTTGTTTTATTGTAATTACCATGATTCACAATGTAGTTACATTTACCATTCCTGTTATTACCAGGTAACAAGGAGTCACTTCAGAATGGTAATATTAGTTGAATTGTAATTACCATAATCCATGATGTAATTACATGCATTATTTTCTTTTATTACAAGGTAACAAGAAGTTACTTCAAAATACAGTACACTTCCAAAGGAATTACATTTAATTACATTTGTTTTATTATACTTACCATGATTCACAATGTAGTTACATTTACCATTTCCTGTTATTACCAGGTAACAAGGGGTCACTTCACAATTAGTAATGCTGTAATTAAGGTCAGGCTACTTTTAACTTAGTTACATATGTAACTAAATAGAACTACATGTTGTTAATATAAGTAATTCCATAATGTAGTTACTGGTCCGGTTATAGGATTTATGAGTAATTACATGTATTGAATGTGTAAGTACAGTGTAACTACAGTGTAGTTAACATACCTGTATTTTGAAGTGTAATATTTGTGTATTAGGATTTATTGAATATATTGTAAGTATGTATTTATTATTAATAGTTTTAATAGAAGCAACTGCTCACTTGGTTTAGTCAGGGGAAGGGGTATACCTGTTCAGGTATAAATACTGGCTGTTCTGGTCAGTATTTTTGTTTGTTCTTGTTCTTAGTAAAAACGTGACTTTGCACCAACTCATTTTGGTCATAACTGCTTTCCTGCATAACATCACAGGCCGCTGGCTGCGACTTCTACACTGAGGAATGAAAACAAGACTTCTAGGATATAATGAATAATGAAAGGGACAAGCTGAAGGTCAAGCTACAGAAAGCTTAAAGCAGATGACAAGTCTGATCAGAAGATAACATTCTCTGGCTTCATCTGTGGATCATGTTCCTGATAAAAATGTTCAGTCAAAAAGTGACCAAGTGCTGCTGAACCAGCTGAACTTTGGACTTGAATGATAAGCATACAGTAGATCTTTCTGACATTCTGAATCTGAAATTACTAATCATTGGTGCCTTAGTAATTTGATGGTGTAACATATGTGGATAGTTAAAATAGTTTATTTATAATAATGATTATAACATATGATCAAGGTCCATAACTAATAAAAAGAAGAACTGTTTTTTTGCTAAATTTGAACACCACACTTTAGGTGCTCAGCTCCACTGAATTAATACAGTAAACTTGGCACAAACCTGATACTACCTCTATGTTAATGCCAACTGGCAGTGTGAGTGTGTTGGCTGGATTTTAATGTGGAAAATGAAGATGAGTTTTCTCCTTTTAGGCTTCATAAATCAAGACATAAGGTGGAATTCAGCTTCCCAAGAGCATGAGCAATGGAAAACATTGGGGTATTTAGGGGAGGAAAAGATCTAAATACAAATCCCAGAGAGGCTCGCCTGGTAAAAAGGTTTGCATCTTCTCTGGGGATTTATTATTATTATTTTTTTTTATATAATAAAAACTTTATTTCTACTCAAGTTGAAATGGCTGAAGAGAAGTAAAGGCATAGCCTGTAAATCTCTATCTGGACTTATGGGGTGCTAGACCAGTGTGGGTCGCTATAGCGGAATCTTGGGAAGAAATTCTGGCAGATCTTCTCTCCAACCTGTGGAAGCAAAAAGGCAAATGTGTCTGATCCCTGCATTCACACAGAAGTACCTTTACTGGATAACAGTTAAAAATGAATAAATATATATATATATATATATATATATATATATATATATATATATATATATATATATATATATATTCAGACTGCTAAATGATACATTGAATTTATAAAAAAAAAATGTATGTGAACCACAGCTTGATTCCTTCCTTGATTTCTCACTTGAATTTTAGGTTGTGACTATTCCATCTCTCTCTTTTAATTAACCCTTTGGGGGCCCAGCATTTTTCAGTGGGATGCTCCCCCAGGACCAGGCGTTTTGTGGCTGTATTTGACTCTTGCTATAAAAATTCACTAAATCTATTTTTTACAATAGGATCTTGGAAATGGTGTCCTTTTTCCAGAACACTCTGGGAAACATTATAAAGTACTTCAGAAATCATGCAAATGTTTTGCTTTTTTCTTCTTCTTCTTCTTCTTCTTCTTCTTCTTCTTCTTCTTCTTCTTCTTCTTATTATTATTATTATTATTATTATTATTTTTAAAGTTAAGTATTTTTATTATGTATTCTGCTTAGAGATACATGTACAAAAACGTGTCATTCTATGACCTGAGGGACCTTACAATACTTCTTGAAAGTTTTGTTGAAAAATATTGATGTTTGGGCAAATTACAAGACATTGTTTCACCTGAGTGACTGCAATGACATAATACACATGTATTCTCAGGGTCTATATAAGCAATAATGGACACAACACTATTATTTTCTCAAAATAAATACTTATAAATCTGTTCGATTCCCCTTCTTATTCCATAAACTTTGATCATGTTATTATTATTTGATGATTCTTTTATTATTTAATTGATTTTTGTGTTTGTTTCCTCTTTCCTTACTGTAAAAAATGATATTCAGAGTTATAATAAGAAGAAATCCCATTTCAAGATAGTGCCTCTGTGTCTGGAACAGACAGTTCCTTAAACTAATAAGGTTGAAAAATAAATACTGTGCAAGATGAGCTGCTGAGCTGGCATGACTGTGTCTCTATGAGGAGGATACAGCTTGGCAAGTACTTAAATAGACATTGGAGAGCCCTTTTATAAACAAATTACTTTGGGGGCTATTTTTATTTTATTTAGTTCAATGTCCTCAACTCAAAAATAAAGAAACATAAGTTAAACTCATTCAACTCCTCATCTTTAACATTTGTACCAGAATCTCTTCCAATCCAAATCATGTCTTTTAATTTAACCCTTTGCTGTCCAGTGAAGGGGAGCTAAAATAGAGGTGATGTGAGCAGAGAGTGGGGTTCTAGTTAAAACCCTGGCCGCTGCGTTCTGGACCATCTGGAGTCTCTGCAGGAGCTTACCAGAGACCCCTGGTAATAGTCCTTTACAGTAATCAATACGAGAGGTAATGAATGCATGGACCAGTTTCTCTGCATCAACAGCTGTAAGGGAGGATCTTAGTCGGGCAATGTTGCGCAGATGGAAAAAGGAAATCTTGGTGGTATTCTTAACATGGGACTCAAAAGAAAGTACTGAGTCAAAGATCACACCAAGATTTCGGGCTTCAGAAGCGCAACATACTTCAACCCCATCAATTTTTAAGTTGACACTACCCACTTTACAAAGCTGTTGGGGATAACCAATTAACATCACCTCAGTTTTATCACAGTTTAATTTAAAAAAATTATTTTGCATCCAAATTTTAATATCAGACAGGCAATCAAGAAGAATAGAAAAATCAAGATTTGACTCAGGTTTGGCCTGTAAATAAATTTGCGTATCATCAGCATAGCAATGAAAATTAATTCCATGGCTGCGAAGTATTTGACCTAAAGGTAAAAGATAAATACTAAAGAGAAGAGGTCCCAGTACAGAGCCCTGCGGAACACCAGCTGAAACCAGCATTGTTTAGACCTGGCTCCACCCATTGCCACACACTGCCTTCTATCAAATAGGTAGGATTGAAACCATTGGAGTGCAGTGCCGGAGACGCCTACATAATTCTCAAGACGGCCCAGTAAAACCTCATGATCAACTGTATCAAATGCTGCGCTCAGGTCCAAGAGGACAAGTATATTAATAAGGCCAGAATCAGCAGCTATCAAAAGGTCATTTAACACCTTCACCAGGGCTGTCTCTGTACTGTGCTTGGCTCTAAAACCTGATTGAAATAGTTTGTAGAGGTCATTAGACATCAGATGATTTTGATGTTGACGTGCCACTACCAGTTCTAAAATTTGACAAGAATGGAAGATTAGAGATCGGCCTATAATTAGGTGGTGTATCTGGATCCAAATTAGATTTTTTTAATAAGGGGGTGATCGCAGCAATTTTAAATGAGGATGAAACGAGTCCTAATCTAAGTGAATTATTAATAAGACTCGTAACATAAGGGCAGAGAGTTTCAAAACTAGACTTAAGCAAGGCAGTTGGAAAAGGGTCAAGGAGGCACATTGTAGATTTAGATTTAGGAGGCTGTGTGGTGTAAGTCGCCTTGGATAAAGGCGTTTGCTAAATAAACAAATAATAGATTTAGTTACTAGCTGATTAATGTCAGAAAGAGAAACCTCAACAAAGTCAGTAAAAAAGTAGCCTAGGTAAGCAGAAGAAATTCATTTTGGGGCAGGAACAATAGTGGGTTTGGGGGCAGGAATAACAGTGGGTAATAATTTTGTTTCTGATGTTAACAATTTTATCCTAAAAGAATTCGGCAAATGTATTACACTGGTCAATAGATACAAATGGAGAAGCTTTGCGTACTGGCTGTAGCATTTGATTTATAGAAGAAAAAAGTACTTTGGGTTGCCATGGCCATTCTCAATCAGCTGGGAATAATAAGAGGCCCTAGTTGAGTTTAGGGCATGCCTCTACTCACACTGATGTTGTTTAAAGGCTTGAGAAAAAACAGTTAGCTTAGATTTTCTCCACAAACGCACCAACTTTCGCCCCTCTGCTTTCATAGATCGTAGTTCAGCTGTGTACCAGGGAAAGGAGCGGGAGAAGGAAACAGAGTGTGTTTTTTGAAGGGCTAAATGGTTCAGGATATCTTTTAATGTGGCATTATACAATTCAACTGCATTCTCCAAGGAGTTAGGCTGAGCCTTACATAAGGAGGTCTGGATAGCATCGGAGAGTGCAGTGGAATCAACTGATTTTAGATTACGAAATGTAATAATGTGCTTCTTATTAGAAAGAGCTAAAGGGATTTCAAATCCAGTAGCGCAGCTAAATGATCTGAAATGCCCAACTCAAATACTTGCAGATTAGAGACTGATAAACCAACACCAGAGTACACCAGATCAAGTATATAACTGCGATTATGCGTAGGGACATTGACATGTTGAATTAAGTCAAAACAGTTCAACAGAGACAAAAAAAATTGGCTGCAAATGAACATGTATGGGAGTCTACATGAATATTAAAATCACCAGGAAGTAAAATCCTATTATATGAAATAAACAAGGAAGTTAATAGGTCAGCTAGCTCTGAGAGAAATGTAGTATTCACTTTGGGAGGGCGATATATTAAAACTACAATCATAGGCAGGGCTGTCACTATTTGAATGTTAAGCATTCAAAAGAGCTAAAGCTTGGAGAAGACACCATTTTAATTTTAGTGTCGAGCCAATGAATGACGGCTAGTCCACCACCAGGACCAATAGCACAAGATTGTTCTAAAAAACTAAATCCCTGAGGAACTGCTTGATTAAGCATAAAATAATCCCAAGACCACGACAGAGCATTTTTAACTCATTTAATATAAAAGAACCAATCATTTGTGCACCTGAAATCTTGATCAATGAATAAGTAGCCATAATACAGGATAATAACAAACAATAGTAGAACAACTGTCACCTATAAATGACTAGTTCAAGCCAGCAGCAGGCAGACAGACAGCTGATAAACAAATCTGCAAGAGCAGGCAGCCGAAGGCACAGGCGAAAGTCCCGGCCAAACCAAGGCAGCAGGTTAACTGCAGAGCACCCACGATGCACACAATCAACAGAACAAAATCCCAAGCCGCACAAGGCAAACGCAAGCAACCGGAGCAGATCAACCCCGGCCAAAACAGCCACCTGAACAGAGAACAACGGCAGCACAATCCCAGCACCAAAGGCAGGTCGAAGTCCCGACTCCCAAGCGGCCGAAAAGCAAGCTGCAGCGGGCAGCAACGACAGCAGCAGCAGACCAATCCACAGAAGCAGGCACAGACAACAGCATAGGATCGTGTTGCAGTAATTCCTAAATATGTAAACTTTTTATTGAAATTTAGAGCTGCAGAATTGATTGGAAATAATTCACTTTTATGTAAATTGAGTTTATATCCAGAGAATTGACCAAATCTATCAAAGATAGACAGAACATGAGGAAGGGTCAGACAGGTAAAAGATCATCGTAGGGAGACCCCACTCTCTTCCAATCCTCCCCGAACCACACCCTGCACATACTGATTACTGCACTGACAGCATTGCCTTTGTGAGTACTGCCTCTGTGAATGTTGTCAATGGCAGCATTGCAGATTGCCCCGAAAGTAAAAGCACTTTGTGCAAAACACTGTTCAATGGAGCTTCTGTATCATGTTTGACCTGGCAGCTTACTCAGTTACACAGTCTACACAGAAAAAACACTTCTCAATTTTTCCTGTGCATTTACCACAAACTCCCTTTTGACAACGGGCGCAGATATCCACAGTTTTATTGTCATTAGACTTTGCTACCTGGCACCTTTTCCTCTTGCTTGTGCCAGCGGGTGCAGCACTGGGTGAAGGCTGAGGGGCATTTGTAAGCTGCTTTTCCTGTTTCTGATCCAAATGTTTTAGCCAAAGCTCCGTGGCTAGCTGTAAAATGAATTCCCTCCTGCTGATGTTGATACCAGTGCATTCCCTGCAAACATAGGCATTTATGGCTGCCAGCTCCAAAACATTGTAAGAAACAGCCACAGTCCATCTGCAAGAACCACCTTTGACAGTGTACTGCCGTGCCATCTGGTCCAATACGTCCACTCCACTTGGTGACATTGTAGTATTCAACAGTCTGGCTTCTTTTTTCCCCCATCGGTCCTGATGGCCACTGAGCTGTGTAAAGAGCTGAGAATCAGCACATTTCATTGTTTCTTGGACCTGTACACACTCAGGGTGGCACAGTCATTCTGCCTGAGCAGTGCAGTGGAGTACAGCGGTGCAGTCAAGGCTTGAGCAGATGGTGGTAGGTCACATCTCGCCTTGTTCACTGTTCCTACAAGTTGTTTTTTTCTTCTTCAACTCCCTGGCCAAATGGAGTGAAGTGAAGAAATTGCCTGCAGTGACATTCCCATCCCTTCCCTAAGTATGGCTCCATAAGTTTGAACACAACGCTGTCTCCCAGTCTCTGACCAGCAGGGTGCATTTCATCCTTTCCCAGGTAAGGGAACCCATTCACCAGATACTTAGAATCAGCATCCACTGCCAGCCAGAATTATATTTCCGAACTTGTCCGGTTTGTTGAACATGTACTGTGTCCAGCAACACCGTGCTTTGGTGGGAAACAGCTGCTCATCCACTGTGATGTTTGCTCCTGGCTTGTAGCAGGCAATGCTGTTTTCAATAAAGCCATTCCAGGGCAAATTTATCTGTCTCAAGTCGCATACTCCTCGTTGCTCTCAGATCAAAACAGATGAATCTGAGAATTTCACGGAAGCGATTTCTAGACATTGTCTCAATAAAAAACGAAATTCCCCACTGTGTTGACCAGTAGCTCTCCAAATACTGGCTTTTGCCCCTATATGCACCACGACATACAGGATTGCAATGGCCGCTTGTAACTCCTCCACAGACAATGTCCAGGTATCATCATTTTTTACCCAATGTGCCTCTGCTACTGTACAGCGTTGAATGTGCGTGCGGAGTTGGACCTGATGTTTCAGTCAAAACATTTTCAGACACACGTCTTCCCACAGCCTCACAACCGGGATTTATAATGTTCCAAACAGTCCAGTCTTTCCCTGTCTCCTGAATATTGCTTCCAGAAGCCAATGCAGCCGTTGTCATTGTCAGTGGTGCTGGTTGGCCAGAAGCTGGCGCTTGAGAAGCTGCTGCAGATGGCAAAGCCACCCCTGGCACCACAGGTAATTGCCCGAAAGTGGAACCTCTGCCACGTCCACAACCTCAACCTCTGCACCTGGTGGACCCTGTTTGTGGAAGACCTGCTGGCAATTATGTCACATAGTCTTCGCTTTCACTCTCGGAACTGATAGTTTCTAGAACCCTCTTCTTTTGACTTGCAATACATGGTTGAATTTTATAACTATATTATTTTCTCCATGATACCAAATTATTAATTTTAAATAAAAACTACTTTTAATTAAAATTTACTTTTCCCTTGCTTTTTTCATACTGATTTCCATTACAAGATAGTAGATGTTAAAACTTCATGCTGATTTGAACTTGGCTCTCGCCAAGATGAGCACCAACTAAGACGTAGCTTCACAGTAAACTAATGTGATCCATATGTGTCTCCATCCATTTGCGCTTCCTTCCATATGATGATGTAGATATCCTTCTGTCTGGTGTTGATGGCTGAAGTGTAATGCTGGCTCCAGGGATCAGCTTATTGACTCCCTAGCGCATCAGCACACACAACGGCTGCGATGCTGGCTCCAGGGATCAACCATAGTGCGGTCTCCCCAGCGCATCAGCAAGACAACCATCTGGATTGAGCTAAGTAGGGTACATCTCTGGGGTCTTCAAGTGGGCACCTTCCATCCTCGGTGTTTCGTCGACTAGCCCACGACACCTCAAGAGGGCTCGACTGTGATGCTGGCGTCCCAGCATCACCCCCCTCTGTCCCCCACTCAGCTCAGCCCAGCTTACTTACCTGTACATCAGCGTTTCTTTCTTTCTATTGTGCTTGAGATCCCCAGCCAGAATCTTTCCGTCTCAACCACAGGCAGTTGCTGCTCCTCTCTGCTGCTTCAAATAAGTTCTTCACCATGCAACGCAACTCTTGGCCACTGTATCCGACGTCTCTGAGAAACCGGGTTGTAGAGTGTGCCACAAATCCTCGACAACCCACTTCCACTGGGTAAACCCGGACTCTCCATCCTCCCTGTTCCGCTTCAGTGGCTAGTTGAGCATACCGCAGTTTCTTCCTCTCATACGCCTCATCTACAGCATCCTCCCATGGCACTGTTAACACTACCAGGTGAACAAGGAGTGCTGATCCAGACCACAAGACAATATCTGGTCGAAGGTTAGTGGTGGCAATCTCAGGTGGAAAAATAAGCCGTTGACCAACATCTGCCAGCTTTTTCCAGTCTCTAGCAGCTTCCAGTTGTCCTGGCGAGGATTGGTTTTAACACCTTTTCTTGGTGGTTGCTCTCCTGGGTGGAGGAATGTTGTCTTTTGTGTGTAATGTTTTGATGGAACAGGTGGCAACTTATTGGTCATGTTACGCTTGTCTTCCATTGCTAAGGCCAAACACCTGGTAATGCCGCCAAGTAAACCGTCCTTGGCTAAGAGCCACCTTACATCCTGTCAAAATGTGCCTTAATGTTGCAGGTGATGAACACAAAGTACATGAGGGATCCTCTCCTACCCAGAGGTTTAGGTTCTGTGGTGATGGGAGAACATCATATGTTGACCTGATAAGGAAAGTGATCCTGCTCTGTTCCATTGACCATAGGTCTTGCCAGCCAATCTTGCGTTGTTCCACACTCTCCCATCTTATCCATTCTCCCTGCTTGGCCTGGGAAATGGCCTTTATACACCTCATCCTCTCTTCCTGCTTTTGCACCTCGTTGACTACCAGCTTCCTCCGTTGAGCTGGGGCTGCCTTGTGCCATGTAGGAGGAGCTGAACTGAGACCAAGACCCCCTCTTCCATGCTGAACTTGCCCCATGATATCACCAATTCGAAGGGCAGCCTTTGCATTCTCCACAGCTTTCTCTGCCTTCCACTTTCTTCCAGTTTTCAACACAGGTGCTACCTCCCTTACGCATTTGTCGCGTGACTCTACTAAAGTCATTTCCAGTCGGACCTTGGCGCACTTAAACTCCTCGGTTAGAGTGGAGACAGGTAGCTGCAGTATTCCTTTACCATAAAGTCCCACTCTGCTGAGACAGCGTGGAACTCCCAACCATTTCCTGATGTGTGAACTGATTAAAGCTTCCAGCTTCTCTACTGTTGTCAAAGAAACCTCGTACACAGTCAGTGGCCACAGCAACCTCGGCAGTAGACCAAACTGAAAGCACCAGAGTTTTAGTTTGCCTGGTAAAGCGCTGCTGTCTATGCTCTTCAACCCTTCCACTGCTTGTTGTCTAACTTCTCCCACACGAACTTTAGATCCCCGTCGTACCATCTCCCAAGACTCTTCACTGGCTTCTCAGACACTGTTGGTATTGCCTCACCATTAATGAACAACGTTTTATCTACTACTTTACCTTTTAATTATAGAGATGCTCCTTGATTTAGTGGGCTTGAATTGCATTCATGCCCATTGAATGTTATTAGTTAATTTGCCCAATAACCGATTAGTGCAGGCTACTGTTATAGTCATGGTCATCCATTTATGCTCGAATTGGTGGTAGTCGCATTCCAGAAGCCAATCGCTCTCCTCCCACTACCCATTTTGATGCCCTAATGATTACTTCCATTGCCATGGTAAAAGCCAGTGGAGAAATGGTGCATCCTGCCATTATTCAAACTTCTAGACATTGCCATGTAGTGCTGAATTCTGAAATTTAGTTGAAAAACTAAATTGCAAATCTCCAAAGTAGGCTTTCACTAAATTTGTTATTGTCATCGGTACACTGAAAAAATCAAATGTTGCCCAAAGAAGTTCATGTGGCACTGAATCATATGCATTAGCCAAATCCAGGAATGTCACGTGGAGCTCCTTCCTCTCCTTTTAGCTGAGAGAATTTGTTGCCAGATCACATTGATGTGTTCTAAGCATCCTGGGAAACCTCGAATGCCCACTTTTTGTATTGAAGTGTCAATGAAGCAGTTCTTTAATAGGTAAGTTGACAATCTCTGAGCAATAATGCTGAAGAAAATCTTGCCTTCTGTGTTTAATAGGGAAATAGGGCGAAACTGACTGATGCTTGTAGAATCTTTTTCTTTAGGTATAAAGACCCCACCTGCTCGGCGCCATGCTCTTGGTACAACCTGTTTTTCCCATGCCACTTTCATCAATTTCCACAGGATTCATAGAACTCCTGAAGCACTCTTGTACACTCTGTACGGAACTCCATTAGGCCCTGGAGATGATGAAGCCCTTGCTTTTTTCACAACTTGCTCTACTTCTTTCCACTTAGGTGCACAGTCCTCCATTTGGTATTCTGGTGGATTGATAGGTGGGATGACGGAATTGACATAGGCTCCTGCCTTTTTGAATCTGTATGTGTTTCCTCCAAATATCTCTCCAGCTCAAACTTAGATGCTTTTAGTGTGCCATTCTTCTCACTGGTGAATAACTTCTTTACAAATTTGAATGGGTCTTTATAAAAGTTAGTTCTCGCACGCTCCTTCTTTTTGTAGCGTTTCCGTAAGCGCTCAGCTCTGCGCAATGTTGCAAGCTTATCTTTTATGACCCTTTGTAAGAGATTGAGACCCTCCTTCTGACTTTGTTCTGCTCTTCTCCATTGCTTCCTCGGCTGTCTCCTTTCACGAACTAAGCATTCAATCTCCTGCTGCCGTCTAGACTTTCCAGGAATAGTTTGTACTTTTTCCTTCCTTTTTTCAACTCCAAACCTCTCGCTTCCATATGTGTAGATGATGTCCCCAAATTTATCCAGTTTCTTTTCAACTGTTCCACTTAACCTTTCCAATGCAAAGCAGAGATCTGTGTTTACTGTGTCCCATGCAGTTTTCTCACAAGCTCTTGGCCATTTAACTCCAGGCTTGTGCCGGTTGAGGTTCTTTTCTCTCTTATGCTGGTTTGTCTGACCGGGTTCACAAGGATCATTAGGTTCATCACTAACTGTGTCCAAGTCCTCCTCACATCTATGACAGGGGTGCTGATATCCTGTGAACTGTCGTTTGCGTCCTGTCGCTGGATTTCATTCGACTGACTTGACTGACTTTGTAAGAAGTACTGATCAATGCGAGGCCCTTGTCCCTTCTCCCTCAAGCATTTCATTCTCCCTTGATGAATCTTCAAACCCCTGACCGTTGTCGCCTTGCTCCAGCCACAGACACAAACCTGGAGTTCCATGTCTGTGCTAACTACAGATCTTGAACAAGTCTTTTGTGAAGTACTCTCCATACTCATATCCGTTTCCGTTCCTAAGTCGTTAACCGTGTTGTCCAATGTTGAGTCATCTTCCGCCCCTGCTCTCGCAGACTCAAGGGGTATTTTTCTCTTTAATTTCTTAGAAGCCTTGGGCGGGTGTCTCCAGCATCCTGTAAACACAGAGCTGGATACTGCCGACAAGGGTAGCTAACCCTTGCCAGCCCCAATGGGGTCTCTTTCCTCCTGTCAGCTGTCTCTCCAGGCTGTCACAAGGTCTTTCCATACATTACCATGATAAAATGTTTTACATAAGATTTGCAATGTACTTTGTTCATTGCATCTGTCATATATATATATATATATATATATATATATATATATATATATATATATATATATATATATATATATATATATATATATATACAGTACCTTGCAAAAGTATTCAGACCCCTGACCAATTCTCTCATATTACTGAATTACAAATGGTACATTGAAATTTCCTTCTGTTTGATATTTTATTTTAAAACACTGAAACTCAAAATCAATTATTGTAAGGTGAAATTGGTTTTATGTTGGGAAATATTTTTAAGAAAAATAAAAAACTGAAATATCTTGCTTGCATAAGTATTCAACCCCCACACATTAATATTTTAAGTCTTTTGGGGTAAGTATGTACCAACTTTACACACAGTGTCAGAGTGATTTTGGCCCATTCTTCTTGGCAGATTTGCTCCAGGTTGTTCAGGTTGGTTGGACGACGCTTGTGGACCGCAATTTTCAAATAGTGCCACAGATTCTCAATGGGATTGAGAGCAGGACTTTGACTGGGCCACTGTAGGACATTCACCTTTTTGTTCTTGAGCCACTCCAATGTTGCTTTGGTCTTGTGCTTGGGATCATTGTCCTGCTGAAAGGTGAATTTCCTCCCAAACTTCAGTTTTTTAGCGGACTGAAGCAGGTTCTCTTGCTGTATTTCCCTGTATTTTGCTCCATCCATTCTTCCTTCAATTTTAACAAGACGCCCAGTCCCTGCTGATGAGAAGCATCCCCACAGCATGATGCTGCCACCACCATATTTCACTGTAGGGATGGTGTGTCGAGGCATGGGCAGTGTTACGTTTGCACCACACATAGCGCTTTGAGTTTTGGCAAAAAAGCTCTATCTTGGTCTCATCTGACCACAAAACCTTTTCCCACATCGCAGCTGGGTCACTTGCATGCTTTCTGGCAAACTCCAGACGTGCTTTCAGATGGTACTTTTTGAGTAACGGCTTCTTTCTTGCCACGCTCCCATACAGGCCAGTGTTATGCAGAGCTCTTGATATGGTTGACTGGTGCACCATTACTCCACTCCCAGCCACTGAACTCTGTAGCTCCTTGTGACAGGATGGCTTGCAGTGGTGAGGTGTGGTGACGTCACGGACCAGGAAGTAACTGAATCGAAACAATGGATGGGCAGGTGAAGCTGAATGCTATGGCACTCAACTGGATTTATTAAATAAACAAACCAAAAACAAAAGATTTAAACAATAACAAAACACAAAACAAAAAGGCGCGATGGCCAAACAAACAGAAACAAGTATATTTTTAAATATAGCAATTGTTCTTTTTATATTCTCCTCGCTCTCTCTCTGCTCTCCCGTACTCTCCTCTCTAGACTCTACACTCCACTCTTCAGCACGGACAGCTGCAGGTTCTTATACTCTGGCCGAGGGGTTAACTAGCTGTTAATTATCTTATTACCCCTCGGCCACAGTCTGCACGCGTTTGGTAAGGATGCGTGACTGTCAGCTAGTTAAATAATCAGTAGCTGATCAGTCACGCATCCTCACAGGGTTTTTAAATTATAAATAATAACAAAAGACACGGCGCTTTTATCCGTGCCGCAAACAAATACAAATAATAATAAATAAATACATAGGGGCGGGACACTCCGCCACACTCCTTCAAAGTGATTGTTGGCCTCTCTGTGGCTTCTCTCACAAGTCTCCTTCTTGTTTGAGCACTGAGTTTTGAGGGACGGCCTTTTCTTGGCAGTGCCTGGGTGGTGTGATGCAGCTTCCACTTCCTGATTATTGATCCAACTGTGCTCACTGGGATATCCAAACACTTGGATTTTATTTTGATTTACTTTATTCCTAACTTCTGTAGAATGCTCTTTGGTCTTCATTTTCCTTCAGAGTCACAGCCTGACCAATGATCCTTCAACAGTGGGGTTTTTATCCAGAAAATGTGACAGCAACTTTAATGGTTCACAGGTGGAGGCAATGGTAAGGTAATTGTGTCCTCGTTAGGGCAATTTCTTTCATCGGTGTAAACTGGGAGCTTCCACAGCACAGGGGTTGAATACTTATGAAAGCAAGATATTTCAGTTTTTTATTTTTCTTAAAAATATTTCCCAACATAAAACCAATGTCACCTTACAATAATTGATTTTGAGTTTCAGTGTTTTAAAATAAAATATCAAACAGAACAAAATTTCAATGTACAATTGGTATTTCAGTAATATGAGAGAATTGGTCAGGGGTCTGAATACTTTTGCAAGGCACTGTATATATGTATATAGGTCACCGAGGGGTACAGGTGAGTAGAGGGAGTAACCAGACGGGAAACCAGAAGTCAAGGCCACTTAACGTTTCTTTATTTTATAAAGTGAAATCACTATTCAAAAGTCTACACACTGGGAAGTCCTTTTTATTAACCACTCGGACAGGCTCGGACCCTGAACAGGTAAGTGACGTTTTATTTCTTGCCTTGGTCACTGGTAGTTGAAAGTCTTTTATTGAGGAGTTCCTTGTTCTCCTCACAGGTTGTGCTGTTCTCCACTAGAGGGCGCTCTTGTAGGTAAGTATACTGTCCCTGCTGGGCAGTCTGGAGAACTGTAGCTCGTGTGCGATGGCGCCCCTCTAGGTGATACTCTCCGGGTCAGTGCAAGGGTAAGTTTCCTTCTCTTTGTGAAGCTGCAGCATTCCCACAGGTATAACCAATTTGTAATCTCCACACTTTTCTTTCTTTCAGGCTCTCCCTGGCAATAAAGAGCTGCCTGAAACCATGAACCATGTGACCAGGATACTCGTTGTAATAAATATTCCATTCAGGACCAGCCCAACAAAATAAACACACTCTTTACTTAAAACGTTGTCCCAGTGTGTATTTGTAATCCACTTTGTTTTGTACTCTGTCGTTGATGACTGTTTCACTTTGTCTACATCGGGACCATTCGGTGTAGGGCTCCACCCCCGTGGTTTTATACTTTTACACGTTATTTCCTTTAGAGTTATACAGTCTTTTCTATGAACCGTTCCTGGGTTCAGTGGCGTATTTACCTTGTCCCTTTTAACGGGGATGTTTTCCCCCCCGTGTAATATCAGTTCAACAAAAACATAAAAATAAACAGAAACACAGTACAGCCAGCCGTACCTCTCTCCCTCGGCGTCCTTTGCCGGAGGGTATTTTAAATTTCTGCTGGTTAACAATGCACGCTTCTCCCGTGCTGCACAACACGCATTAAACCAGGTTAATTTCACTTCCTTAATTTTACAATATCAAACTGCCATATTCAGGGTATAATACAGTTCCATGGATTCCGGTGTCAGTATTTCCCAGACTATCGTTTCCTGTACATTTCAACCGCTAAGGTAAGGAATATTTTAAACTTTCCAGCTTCTTGTAAAAACACATAAAAACACCAACCGTAGGTGTGGTACTTGCCAATGAACTGGTGTGAGCCAGCGCTGCTTCGTCCTTTGTTTTCTTGCTTTCTTTATTCTATGTTACTGCATAACATGAGCACCCTTGTTTTTGGTTCACCAACATCTCAATCAAACTTAACACAAAACTCAACAAAAAGGAACCCCCTTACCACAGCAGCGCCGTCTTTTATCGGGCCCTCCCCAGCTGCGCTACTCTCTGTGGGAAATGCAGTCTTTTACAGTCACGCCCATTTTACCTACGGGAATCCACAGAACTGTTTTTAACCCTTTTTCTGCCATCTTACTATTTTCTCTAACAGCCACGGAAATATCCCCAGCTATTTCCATGGTTGTTGATGATTCCTAATCTTCTCTTTACCACAATATATATATATATATATATATATATATATATATATATATATATATATATATATATATATATATATATAAACTTGGAGAAGGGTTGGAATTGGCAGTTTTTAAAAATATTATTTATTATTACACATTTTTCAATTATTTTTTGGGTGGTGCAGTTTACATAAAAAACATGTAATACATTTCACAATAAAATACATTATATCATTGGAAACGGCTACTAAAGGCCTTACTGTAGATATGTTTGGTTTTAATTTCTGATGTAAGGTTGCAAAACTACAAGCGCTAAACACAAAGTGGTCATATTCAAGCCCAAATATGGTCATTCTACCTAGGCGTCAAAGGGTTAAAGCTGTTGGTGAAGTATATGTATCGATAGCTGCTTGTGCATCTTTAATATAGGACAGTGATAGAAGTATATATTTGATAAGATGTACTGGAATTATTTTGTTAGCTCTGTGTACAGTACTTCAAACAACTATTAATGCTTAAATGTAATACATTAACACACACATGCAATGCTGCAGACCTGAGTGAGTACGTGTTTGTTTATTACTTTTGGGAATTTAAGGAGGCTGTGTGGTCCAGTGGTTAAAGAAAAGGGGCTTGTAACCAGAAGGTCCCTGGTTCTAATCCCACCTCAGCCACTGACTCATTGTGTATGTAACCCTGAGCAAATCACTTAACCTCCTTGTGCTCAGTCTTTCGGGTGAGTCGTAGTTGTAAGTGACTCTGCAGCTGATGCATAGTTCACACACCCTAGTCTCTGTAAGTTGCCTTGGATAAAGGCATCTGCTAAATAAACAAATAATAATAATAATTTAATTTTTCAGACCTTGCGTGAGTACCATGAGTTATTTATTAACCCACTTATTAGCATGAAAATCAACACCCGGGTGGTGGTATAAAGACCTGCCTCTGTTTAGATCTAAAGTAGACCTCATGGTCATGGCTTGATTTTTGTGTCCTGAAATATTCATTTCTACTGTTTTTCATTACTGTGTATAAATCATGCTTGTTTGTAGGTACACAGAATAATGATAACAATACCACACTAGACCAGGAAAAGCATGCACTTCACAATATGCCACATATAAAAACCATATAGCTGTTCATTTTGAATGGGGATTGATTTGTGGCTCACTGGCGGTTCTTATATTGCTTCGTTTGTATTTATTTTATGGAGCTGCCCGTTGAATCCTACAAAAACAGAATGCTATCTTTATTGCTTTGAACAGGAAAGACAATATTACATTTTGCACTGAACAATCAACATTTACAATGATATTTTAAAGCTGTAAGATCCTATATTAAACGCAGTTGTTTATATAGTTTAGGAGGCTTTTTAATCTAACAATTTAGGTGAGAGGATGTAAGGGTATAAACCACACCACCAGGTTCTGTTGTTCTTTATTACAGAGGAAAACGTGGTGCAGTGCAATAATGCAACAGGCTGAGTTTAGAACAGTAGTTCCTCCACTCCAGAGCAGGCTTGAAGCATGAAGACTGAACTGCTGCCTCACCCCCAGGAGAAAGTGTCCCCCATCCAGACCATCTAGTCCAGGGCAGGAGGCTCCAGGCATTAAGGCTTAACTTCTCTCTCACCACTAAGAGAAAGGATGGCCTTTCCAGTCCAGGGCAGACTTGAGAAATGACTGATTTTTTTTTTTTCTCACTAAAAGGTCCTGGAGATGCTCACATAATGAGCAGGGGATTTTCTCAAATAAGACAATGAGTGTATTATATTTAGGGTTTCTGATTTTCAGTTTTAACTGATAAAAAAAAAACGGTACACCCCCCCCCCCCCAAAAAATGAAATTGGTGTATATCCAATAAACACCGGAAAAAACACTGGAAAGGGTTACTCAATTTACATTGACTTGACCCCTTTTCCAGTGAAAAAAAACAAATCAAATACCTACCTGTGCAGTTGGGCAATGTCCCTCCTTCCTGCCTTGTATCTCACATTAATTTGTTCTGAATACTTTAAACTCACCCCAAGTACTGAGTGGCAGCAAATTCCTACTTTTCTATTGGAGGATGCAACAAGCTTGCAAGATTTACAACAAAATGTTTTTCCTCACAAGATGTAAAGCTGTATTACAGTATATGTACTTACACACTTGTGGAATTTAAAACAGAATTGCAAATTGTGGCAAAATGTAAAAAAAAAAAAAGCTTAAACACACAAAGCCCCCAGAAGAATATGCCTGTGACCATAAAGATTTCATTGTGGAAGACAGCAAAGGAAAGAAGATATAAGTACTTATGAGTTATTAAACATATTGGCCCCTGAATAGCAAAGCTTTTGCATACATTTACAAAATTACATTAAAATGAGCTCTCTAAGCTCTACTTTCTCTGTCCTGACATACTTACTTTATTATTATGATCTATTAAATGTATCTTCTCTTGTTAATCCTGATCTCCTGAAACACGGGGCTGCTTTGTTTTTCTCCGCCTTTACTACGTTTCAGTCCCACCTGTCCATTGATTGAAATCCTGAAATGACATTAGAAATTGTAATTTGCATCATTAGCATATAGGTTTCTTATTTAAATAATGATCATTATTCCGTCACCTTTATGTAAATTGTACCCATTCCACTTGTAGGAAAAAAGCAGAAAAGTGTTTCATTGTATGATGGAAACAACATTCGGAATAAGATTTGGGTTAAAACAAACTGAGACAGCAGGTATCAGACTGTCAGAAGACACTTGATATTCAGGGGTATTGTGACAGAAAAGAAACAAAAGTATATATAAAACTCAAAAATAGCTAAAAATAAGCACCAAATAAAAATGAAATGAATAAAAACCAAAAAACAGAAGCCCTAATTATATTGATACCATAAAAACAGTAATACAATAGTAAAGCCATATTGAAAGTTTCAATGTAATTCAAATCCAGCTTCCCATTACTGTAAATGGGCTTCAGTGTGCAGGAACTTGTGATTCTTCTTGACAGAGACTATTATCATAATATTGACTATCTGTCCAGTCTACTACCCAGCTGTCAACACTGGGTGAGATGTGTAGGACAGTTTTTGACGGTAATATCTGCTATTGCACTGTTCATTCTCTATGGGTCACCTCTGTGTAAGTAAGGTTATGACAATTGCTGCGACTTGCTACTTCCTCCTTTTAAAGTTCACAAAGCTAATAAAAATTAAAAGATGTGCAGCTACCGTGGTTTTGTCCTACGTCTGCCATCGAACAAACTTTTATTGTCGGATACCGTAATCAAACATGACAAAGTATTGTTTTGAACTAAATTGGAAGGCAATGACCCTATGTACAGTTGTTATTATTTTTTTTTATTATTTGTTTATTTAGTTGTCCATTTTTTAATGAATATTAACAAAATATTATTGTCTTACTGTTCTTAAAGTTCAGCAGAGTTCTGTGGTTCCAGCTTGCTTGTAGAAGTAGTCCTTTGGTTGTTGCATATAGCTACTGACGTTAGGTGCTTTTAGTCTTGTTTTGCCCAAGGAAAGTGAAAATGAAGCAAGTGCAGGCCTAAAGGCTGGCATTGATCCACAGGGCCTCATGTTGAGAAGACAAAGATCGAGGCTTGTAGCCAAAGATGAAGAAGAGAGAGACCAGCTGATATGGAGAAGAGAGAGGGAGACTGAGAGGATGTTCTCCTTGAAGCAGCACTTCTTAAACACTTTTGCAAGGTGTATTGTTGTTAGAGTCATCCAATTAAAGATTATCCACCCAAATGATGTGGTGACCACTCCTTCTTTCCATGTCCTCTCCCTTTGTAATAACTGTGATATTAATCTGAAACAAAAACACATTGGAAATGTGAAAAAAGCTAAGTTATCAAAACATGCCCAGCCATTTAAAAGATATCAAAAGCACAAGCCAAGTTTCAAGAAACCATTGGGGCAACCTTGCCCAGCACAAAGCAAATAGGCACAACTGTAAAACTGATGGGGGCCCAAGGTTGCCCCAATTGTTTCTTCTAACTTGTATTAAAAAACACAAGCCAAGTTAGAAGAAACAATTTGGGTAACCTTTGCCAGCACCAACCAAATGGGCACAACTGTAAAAGCGGTAGGGGTCAAGGATCAAACTAACTTGGCTTCTGTTTTTGATGCAGGTTTGATCCACTTTTATTGTGCCTGAAAAACAAAAGCAAAAAGTTAGTAGAAACAATTGAGCAAACTTTACCCCCACCATTTTTACAGTTGTGCCTATTTGCTTGGTGCTGGCCAAGGTTGCCCCAGTTGTTTCTTCTAACTTAGCTTTTGTTTTTGATATCGCCACTTTAAATGGCTAGGTACTTTTGATAAGTTGGCATGTTTTCACTTTTCTAATGTGGTTTTTGTTTCAGATATCATTCCTTTTTTCACTTAATGGACATGTATATTGTTTATGTGTGTGTGTGTGTGTGTGTGTGTAAGTGGGGGGTATAGTATAATAGGCAAAAGCATTTGAATGCAAAGTATGAACATTGAGTTCTGTAATTGTTGTGGTAGCCAAGGTTTTCCTTTGCAGAGAGGAGACAGAACAGCAGGATTACTGAATCAAAAAAGGTACGTTTTTATTTGAAAGAAAAAAGAAAAAAACTGCCCTCTGGGCTCTAACTTCACTTTTTCTTTTGTCCCTAGCTAATTCTGCTGAAGCTTGCACTCAAACAGGTAAAAAACGGGTATAGGAGGCTGTGTGGTCCAGTGGTTAAAGAAAAGGGCTTGTAACCAGAAGGTCCCCGGTTCAAATCCCACCTCAACCACTGACTCATTGTGTGACCCTGAGCAAGTCACTTAACCTCCTTGTGCTCCGTCTTTCGGGTGAGACGTAATTGTAAGTGACTCTGCAGCTGATGCATAGTTCACACTCCCTAGTCTCTGTAAGTCACCTTGGATAAAGGCGTCTGCTAAATAAACAAATAATAATAATAATAATAATAATAATAATAATAATAATAAAAACAATATTTATTTTATATACTGCAGGATGTAGTATTCTGTAGTAAAATTACTACAGCTGGCCAAAGTCCAGTATCTGGGTGCACAGTGTGGTTAGGGCTGTACACTCCAAGTCTGTCCGTTGTATTCACCTTTATGTCCTGGTAGCTCTGTTGTATTGTTTTTCCTTCCACCGGTCAATCGTCTGGTGCTGTCACAGTAAGTTCACAGGGTGTACTCTGTTCCTTCAGGTTATGGTCTCGGGCGATATTTCACTTTAAAATGTTTCCTCACCATCAGTTTCATTAGCACAGTCATTGAATGTATACGTAAATACACGTGCATGTCTTGGGTCTACTAAAACAATGCTTTGAAGGATGTTCAGTACAGAAGAAACAAGATCAGTGTTGGAGTCAATTTGACAGATCTTCTCATGACGTTGCCATACGTTAAGCTTTGTTTTTGCTTTGGTTGCCCTTCTTCATCACTCTTGTCTTCGTCTGGCAGTGCCTCAGGCTGAGCATTGTTTTTGGGCTCTTTTGGTGACACATCAGGGAAAATGTGGCCTTATCCTTTTTCATTAATGGGAATGATTGATAGAAGAGTGGTGTTATACATTGCTTCGCAAAAGTAGGCCTCAGTGTTTGATGTGTGTTGACTTGTGCCACATATTATGTTTGCCTTTGGGAAACATTGTCCTGTACATCTATTTTGGTAAGAAGTGGGTGCATTTTGCTTTGTAATGCAAAAAACTTTCGAACTAAGCTTCTATGCATTTTGTCAGAAACTTGGAGAGAACGTTCAACAAGATATGTTGCTGTCATGAGTTTTGCAGAAGGACTCCTGTCTTTCAAGTTTTTCACAAGTTGTGTGATGTAGTATTGTTTTCGGAGACGGTACCTTATAACTCCTCTTCTGTAGTTATTAGTTATTTTTTTGACTGTAGTAAATGCTGTGGCTTTGTCTTCTTCTAGCGCTCTCAAGCAAAATGCTGTCAGCATAATGTGACCTGTATTACATTTTCTTTCTCTGTGTGTTCTGATGGTACTGTTTTTTCTTTTTAGTTGTTTGGAAGCCAGGGTCTGTGATATATGCTTGTTTTATGTAGTTTCTTTTTGGCCCTGTGTTATCACTGTAACGTTGTTGTTATGGTTGCTTTGGGTCTGGGTTGTCATGGTAAGTTTTGCGCTGGTGTTGTTTCTTTGTGTCTGGGTTGTCATGGTAAGTTTTGCGCTGGTGTTGTTTCTTTGTGTCTGGGTTGACATGGTAAGTTTTGCGCTGGTGTTGTTTCTTTGCGTCTGGGTTATAATGGTAAGTTTTGCACTGGTGTTGTTTCTTTGTGTCTGGGTTGTCATGGTAAGTTTTGCGCTGGTGTTGTTTCTTTGCGTCTTGGTTGTCATGGTAAGTTTTGTGCTGCTGTTGTTTCTTTGTGTCTGGGTTGTCATGGTAAGTTTTGCGCTGGTGTTGTTTCTTTGCATCTGGGTTGACATGGTAAGTTTTGCGCTGGTGTTGTTTCTTTGCGTCTGGGTTGTCATGGTAAGTTTTGTGCTGGTGTTCTTTCTTTATCTGAGGGTTCTCATGGTAACTTTTGTGCTACTTTAGTTGCTTTGGCTGTGGTTGACAGTAATACTGTTCTTGCTGTCGTTGTCTTTGAGAGTGGGGATGTTGATGGTAGTGTTGTAGCTGTTGTTTTTGTTCTGTCTCTGGATTCTTACTGTAATGTTCCCGGTGTTGTCGTAGCTGTAGCTCTTGAGTCACACTGTCAATTTTTCACTGCTTTTTTTTTTGCTTTACCTCTTGCTTGTAGAAAAAACAGTTTTCTTGCTGCTGTTTTTGAAACATTGGGGTATGATGGGTGTGCTGTTGTAAAGTCATTTTTTGTGTCTCTGGTTCTTGATAGAGTTGTGCTTTCTCCTGCTGTGTATTCTGCTATGGTTCACAGTACTGCCAATCTGGCTGTTTGTGAAACAGAGGGAAATAATTGCTGTTGTGTTGTTGTGGTTGTTGTTTTGGCTGTAGGTCCCAATGGCATCGTTGTTCATGGTGTAGAGGTTTGGCCTGTGGCGCATGGTGATGCTGATGCTGTGTTTGATTGACTGAAGCATGATAGTTGTGATCTGTGAGCTTTTGTGGATCCTGATGTATCTGAACGACGACTGGAGCACGATAGTACTATTCCTCGGGCTTTGGCGGATCCTGCTGTGTCTGATTGACTGGAGCATGGAAGTACTGGTGTAGCCTTTGTTGTCAGCTTTGCTGCGGTTCCTGATGTGTTATTGTACTTTCTTTGAGTCACTTTTTGGTGACTTATTGTTGATGTACATTTATCCTTTTGTTGTATGTGTTGCATATAATACTTTTTTTTTTAGGGAGCACGACATGATAACAGCAGCAATTCAAACCAGTTGTAAGCACCCTGGGAGAATGCAAAGAAAATGTCATAATGAATATTATGGAAATGTCCATATTGTCATTCAAAGTACTTTACCATGTCAATTTTCTTTTTGTAATGTAAATATCAAGATATATATTGCTTTTGAAAAAGGACATTTCTTTTGTTGTATAAGTATGCATTTTTTTAATGTGACCATTTGTGGTTTGTACATGTAGTTATTATTATTATTATTATTATTATTATTATTATTATTATTATTATTATTATTGTTATGCATTTGCTAGGCAGACACCCTTAACCAGGGTGTCTTACAGAGGTAACATGTTATTACAATATAGTTAAGAGCAAGTAGAAATTAAGAGAAGGACAGTCACATTAAGGTACATTTACAAATAAAGTACAGTTGCATTTAAGACAATTACAATTGAGAGCCAATAGAGCAGATGGAAGAAGTTAAAAAAACATGTAAGTGCAGGTACAAGAATAAAGAATGCATGTTTATTGTCAAAATATATGTATTAATTATCCTGACAAAGTGTGAGACGTGGGGCTGGAAAAATAAGGGATATATAATGCCCGCATATCTAGAACTACCAGACCAGTCAAATTGTCCACTACATATGAAATGGTTGTATTGTACCTATACAGAACAGTATAATATGTTCTTATTTTTTAAGGTCAGTCAGGAGTGTGTTGGCGATGTCTTGAACTGTGATTAAATCAGATTAGTCATGTAATGTCTGGTGTAATACTATTTATTGTAATTCAATCAGCCTTTTGTAACAGGCATCTACTGTCTGTCATTTGTGTGTGTATATCTTGTCATGTAATTTTAGATTCACTAGGGTTATATAGGAGTCTGATAAACAGTGGATTTGCATAGGAGAAAAGTCTAACTGCAGTGAAAGTGGACAGTGGAATTATATATTGCAGATAGCCACAGAATGTTGGCAGAAATATTGTGAACAAAATCTGTTGTGGCAGATTACAAGGAGTTCATGTCCCTGAATGCGACGGGACTTCATGTCCCAGAATACCAAGGAGGTGGCCATTTTAGCTCATGAAGTCCCGTGGCATTGTAGGACATGAAGTCTAACTCCCTGTAATGTGGCACAGTTATATAGTTGAAGTATATAAATAATTGTAAATAAAATAAAATTTTATTTATATAGCGCCTTTCATACAATCACAATAAAACATATTGTAATAAACTGCGGTTCCCTTTCAAGTCGAAAATAACCATCAAGGTATGGGATATTGCCGTCAATTGGCACAGCACACAGTGATGGTTACAGACCATCTTCAGCGGCTAGGTCTATTCAGAAAAGAGCTGCCTTGTGCCGAGCCAACAGACCGAATTCCTGGGTCTGCATCTGGACTCAGTGTCCATGGAAGCGACCCTGTCGACACAAAAAGTTGCCTCGATGGAGCGGTGTCTCTCCTTATTCAGGTTGAGAGAAACAGTCAGCATGGAGCTGTGTCAGCACATGCTGGGGTTGATGGCTGCCACCTCGCAAGTCCTTCCTTTGGGCTTACTACACCAGAGACCTCTGCAGGCCTGGTTCAATGCCTTCACGTTGCATCCGCGGAGAGACAAACACCGCAGGTTGAGGGTATCCCAAACCTGCTGGGAAGCGCTACGCTGGTGGAAAGTTCCGTCAAACATCCGCCAAGGCGTATGCTTTGGTCCCATCTTCCGGAGGGAAGTCATCACGACCGACGCTTCCACCCAAGGTTGGGGAGCAGTCTGGAATGGGATAGGGACCCGTGGAGTGTGGTCAGGACCCTGGAGGTCAGCCCACATCAGTGCTCTGAAACTCAGAGCGGTGGACCTCACCCTTCGGCACTTCTTGCCAGTGCTTCTAGGCAAGCACATGTTAGTGCGGTCAGACATCACCACGGTTGTGGCGTATGTCAACTGCCAGGGTGGCTTGCGGTCCCCCGGTCTTCACCGGATGGTAACACGGATGTTGCTATGGGCACAACTGCGTTTAACCTCTCTGCGTGCGGTTCACCTACCGGGCAGAGTCAATTACGCAGCGGATCTCCTATCAAGAGGAGGCCCTCTTGTGGGCGAATGGCGTCTTCACCCTCAGGTGGTAGAGCACATTTGGGAATGGTTCGGCACAGCGCTTTGCTTCACGAGAGACCACGTACTGCCCCCTATGGTTCTCGGTGAAGGACCTCGACAGCCCCCTAGGAGTCGATGCACTGGCTCACGAATGGCTGCCAGGGCTCTTATATACATTTCCACCGATTCCGATGCTCCCCGTCTTCTTAGAGAAGGTCAGGGTAGAGCAAGCGACAGTGATTCTGATCGCTCCTCGGTGGCCTCGGAGAAAATGATTCCCAAGTCTGGTGCAGTTGTTGCACGGTCGCCTGAGGGAGCTCCCTCTGCGAGCGGACCTATTGTCCCAAGCCCAAGGAGGGCTATGGCACCCGAACCCCAAGCTCATGCAGCTATGGGCTTGGCCCCTGAGCGAGAGCGCCTATCAGCCTTAGGGCTTTCGACGGCAGTGATTTTGACCATTCAGAGTGCCAGAGCGCCCTCTACTAGGTCGCAATAAACGTACAAATGGCAGTTGTTTCAAGATTGTTGTCTGGCTGAGGGCTATGACCCAATACCTTGCCCTATAGCAGTGATATTACAGTTTCTACAGAAACTGTTAGATGAAGGGAAATCTCCCTCTACACTTAAGGTGTATTTAGCCGCCATAACGGCTTGCCATGTACGCATTGACGGTTTATCACCAGGTTGCCATTTTCTGGCATCTCAATTCCTAAAGGGTGCAAGAGGCTTGCAACCTCCTAGGACGACCAGTTTACCATCATGGAGCCTTGACGTGGTGCTAGAAGCCCTTACCAAGGCACCGTTCGAGCCTCTCCACAGTGTGGATATGAGGCTCGAACTTGTGACTGCGTTTTTGCTATCGGTGGTATCAGCCAAACGTGTGGGTGAGTTACATGCACTATCAGTGCATTCATCATGTACTCGTTTCGCAGGAGATGGTTCTAAGGTCTCCATGCCTCCAAATCCGGCCTTTTTACCCAAGGTCATATCCCCGTTTCATATGAACCAACCAGTCGAGTTGAAGGCGTTCCAACCTCCTCCTCCTTCTTCACCAGAGGAAGAACGGTTACACATGCTGTGCCCCATGCGTGCATTGAGGTGTTATATTGACTGTACAATGACTGTGAGGCAAACAGAACAGTTGTTCATATGCCATGGTTCTAGGACTTTCCCATTGGATAGTGGATGCTAATAAATTAGCGTATGAATCTGCAGGCCTTCCGCCACCAGGGCAGTTGAAGGCGCATTCCACTAGGGGTATGGCGACATCCTGGGCCCTCTTTAGAGGGGTGCCGGTGTCTGACATTTGCGCTGCAGCCAGTTGGGTTACACCGCATACTTTTACGAGGTTCTACCGTTTAAATGTACTGGAATCCTCTGCTCCGTCATTTGGAGCATCCGTTTTACACGCTATGACGCTCTAGTTGGCGGTCATTTTGAGTATTGTCACGATATGGTGTTGATACCACCTTAAGACAGGTGTCATTGTGAGCATAGATGCTGAGGCGCGGCTCCACATATGCGTAGGTGTATTGCCTACGCAGTTGCGTTATGACGTAAGTCTGCATTACTGCCAAGAATCCTCCCTCGCGATGGCTTGAGTACACTGTTCCCATACCTCAGGCTCATGCACCCCATTATTATATAACCTCTCGTCGTTTCCTGCCGCTGTCCGACTCATCAACCAGTCACATTCATGCTCTGCAGCCCCCGAAAACAACAGCATACATTCTCCCCACTCATTTACCAACTCCCCCTTCCCATGCTAAGTAATGACGTGACCCGTTCCCCTTACAACACATTGTCTGGGTCCTTACAATATAAATTTTTTATTTGAAAGTAAAAATATATGAAAGCATGATGACCTTTATGTACAAAAATCTTCACTATAATATACAATTGAACAATAACTATTTTTGTTTCATACAGTATTAAATGGCAGTGTTTATATGATAGTGAAAAATAAATACTGTAAATAAATATCAAGATAGATAAAGAAAGAAATAAATGCCTATTGATTTATGTATTCATTTATTTCAATATTTATACATGTTTTACTTTTACCAAATACATAGGCTATCCTTCAGCATAGCTAATTCTCAGAAAAATGTACATTCCTTTTTGTCCAGTGGGGACCACACATAGTGTTACTCTCAACAACCAGTATCGCGAGGAACCATACTTCCTTGTGCCAATAGGGACCACAATGAGCATTACACTGACAGGAAACCAACATTTTTCAGAGCTGAAGATCAGAACCTTAGAATGATGATGATGATGATGATGATGATGATGATGATGATGATGAAGATAAATAATGACTCAAAAAATCTCCAAAATATAACGAAGTCCGGAGAATTCTCAGCTTTCAAAATACTGCTTGTCTCAACTAATCGTGGAGCACTGACAGTATAACACAACACGCTTGCAAGCTGAAGGTTTTATAGTTTCATCAATCAAAACCCATGCATGCCAGACCCTTTTTTATATTTATATAAAAATATATATATGTTTTGCATGCAAATGTTCTATTTTAAAACAGAAATAAATCATTCAATATAAATGATACAGACGTCAAAATAAATCTAGTATATTTCCATGTTGACAAAATAAGTCAATTGTCATTAAACTCAGATGTACTGTAATAAAAGTGCGTAGATAAAAGTGCCTGGGATCTGCAAAAACAGCGAAAAAAGGAGGAGGACATTTTTATCTTACTTTGGCAACTTATTTCTTTTACTGTATGACAGTAAACACAACACATCAGTAGAGAAGTTTTGACATTCATTATTTAACATGAGAACATTTCTGAAGTTATGACATAGCATATACATAAGTATCCAGTATAAATTATATCTTGGGTCAAACACAAAATTCAGAGTGTATTTTTTGCAATTCTAAAACATATCCAAGCAGGTAGTATATAACAAGGTAATTACATCCCATCATATCAGCCCTGTGGTTGTTTCACCAATTCATTGCAATAGCGTAAAAATTGTGACCACATACAGATATACAGTATGTCTTGTCGATTTTGTA
Organism: Acipenser oxyrinchus oxyrinchus; assembly: GCA_030684275.1. Taxonomy (NCBI): domain Eukaryota; kingdom Metazoa; phylum Chordata; class Actinopteri; order Acipenseriformes; family Acipenseridae; genus Acipenser; species Acipenser oxyrinchus. Next base: position 27,076,919 of record CM060258.1, read on the forward strand.
GTATGGCTGTAATTTTCTTCATATCGACTAATTCCCCACAAAGTCCCAGCCACATGGCTGTTGAGAGCACCCGGCCAGATATCCAGCATTTTGTTATGCATTTTCTTGCTGAACCAATCAGTTCATTAGTGTTTAAGTTTAAAGTATTAGGAGGGGCAAGGCCAAACAGTAAATATAGGGGATTCCAGAGGAATAGTGATTTGAGTAATTTTCAGTATTATTTGCTGGATTTTAATCCAGAATGGCTGTATCTTTCAGCAGTCCCAAATATATGAGACTTTGTGCCTACTTGTCCGCACTGTCTAAAACATATGGCGGGGATTTATTTATTTATTTTATTAAGTTTGTCAGGAGTTATAAAAAAAACAATGAATTAATTTAAACTGAAACTTTCCAGTTCGACTACAGGTAGTGGCTGACTGGGCTATTTTCCACACTTTCTCCCATACCTCCTCTGATATTGGTTTCTGCAGATCAGTCATCCTGTCTATCCTGAGGTTATCTGTATTTACAGGTTGCATTTTAAGAAAGGTATCATACAGATTAGAAGTGATACCTCAGGATAGTCATAAGCTCTTGCATTTTCTGTATCAACCCATTCTTGGTTATAAAATGTTTGATCTGCAAATATCCAAAAGAGTTCACTTTAACAATGTTAAATTCTGCTTGTAGCTCTTCAAATGATTTTAGGTTTGGGCCCCTAAATAACTGAGAAATTCTGCAGATTCTTCTATCTTCCCATTCCTTAAAGCCCTGAGACATTGAGGCTGGGAGAAAGCTTGTGAAATACAGGTGAATGCCTAGAGAAATTTCCACAAAATTTATACTGACGCTCCACTCCTTGCCAGGTTATATGTGTATGCACTATAACAGGGTTATCTTTAATTTTATCTATTGTGGGTTATTTTAAAATGGTGAGTAATTGAATGGTATTGACTGACACTCATTTTTTTCAATTTCTAACCATAATGAGTCCTCAGGTTGTCAAATCAAGGCAGCCATATAATAGAGCTGTGCAGCCTAGTTAAAAAGTTTTAAGTTAGGAGACCAAGCCCTCCAGATGTTTTTATTAGCTGTAATTTTGTGTAACTGTGGCAGGATGGCTTGCAGTGGTGAGGTGTGGTGACGTCACGGACCAGGAAGTAACTGAACCAAAACAATGAATGGGTGGGTGAAGCTGAACGCTACTGTGGTCAGCGTTTAATAAATAATAATACAAACAAAAGATTTAAACAATCAACAAACAAAACAAAAAGGTGCGTTGGCCAAACAAATAATCAAACAAATAAGCGGGCTGGTTTTTAATCTATCTCTCTCCTCGCTCTCTCCGCTCCCCGTACTCTCCTCTCTACACTCCACCCCGCAGCACGGACAGCTGCAGGTTCTTATACTCTGGCCAAGGGGTTAACTAGCTGTTAATTATCTTATTACCCCTCGGCCACAGTCTGCACGCATTTGGTAAGGATGCGTGACTGTCAGCTAGTTAAATAATCAGTAGCTGATCAGCCACGCATCCTCACAGGGTTTTAAAATATAAAAAACAATAACAAAAGACGCGGCGCTTTTATCCGCGCCGCAAACAATAATACAAAACAGTAATATATATAGGGACGGACACTCCATACAGTAACTTATACATGCTTTTTTATTTTGCCAGATAAATTTGGATGTAGTTCGATCAAGCTGAGTTAGAACTTTGACTGGAATTTCAACTGGAAGTATTGAGAATAGATATAAAAGATGTATTTTGCCTGAAGCTATGCAACCAGCTAATGAAAGAGGCAGTGGCATCCATCGTTCTATATCTTCACGAATTTTACCTAATATTGTAGGAAAATTAACCGCGTATAATTTATCATAATTTGGAGTTATATTAACACCTAGATAGTGAATACTTGAGGAAGTCCATCGAAAGGGATAGTTTTCTCTAATGCTAGTAGGTACTAGCCTAAAAGCCATCATAGCTACTGTTTTGTTCATATTTATTCGGCAGCCAGACGTCAAAATGTGTTCCTCAATTATTTAAAAGTGATCAAGGCTTCCGTTATATAGCAAATAATATCATCGGCGTATAAGGAGATTTTGTGTTCTGTTGTACCGGTCCACAAACCCCTAATGTTTTGAGAAGATCTTATTGCCTCTGCCAGGGTCTCTATACTAAGGGCAAATAAAAGCGGGGAAAGTGAGCAACCCTGTCGCGTGCCTCTGTGTACTGGAAATGAGCGAGAAATGTTATTATTGGTGCGCATTGAAGCTCTGGGACTTGAGGATATGATTTGTATCCATTTTATAAACCAAACCCAAATATGTGAAGTGTAGATATTAAAAAGCTCCAATCAACTCGGTCAAATGCCTCCTCAGCATCAAGGGAGACTACAAAGGCTTCTGTCTGGTGAATTTTGGAGTAGTTCATTATATTTAATAGTTGCCTAACATTGTCATTTGAATGTCTACCTGTAATAAAACCTGTTTGGTCTGTTTTAATAAGCTTTGTAATTATCGTTTCAATTATTTTTGTTAAAATTTTTGTTAGAATTTTTGAATCACAGTTAATTAGGGAGATTGGTCTATAAGACACACAGTCCAATACATTTTTGCCAAGTTTTTTTTTATTTTTATTTTTTTAAGTTATAGTGGCATCACACCATGTGTCTGGGATTTTGCTAGTTTTGCTAGTTTGTATAGTGTAATCTATAACTCCCTTTAATAATGGGGTTAAATGTTTTATAATATTAATTTGGAAATCCATCTGGATCTGGGGATTTCCTATTTTTAATACTTTTAATGACAGTTTCTATTTCACAGTACATACAGTACAGTTTTTCATAAAATACAGCAAATAATATATTTATCTCCTGTGGGTCTGAAGTAGTTTCAGCTTTGGGGTTTTTAATCTTTGGGATACATCGTTCTGCTTTATCCTTTTTGAGCTACAGGGCAAGTTGTCTACTCGGCCTGTCGCCGTCAGTATAGTATTTATTACGTGCAAATCGTGCAGAACCCTCAGCTCTAGAAGTAAGGAGTGAGTTGAGTTCCCCTTTCACTGCAGTTAGTTCAATATATTTGTTGTTCTCTCCTTTGGTTTTATGTTTTAATTCTAATTCTGCAATTTGCTTTTCTATTTCTTTATGTTTTTCTTGTCTCTTCTTTTCCTGAGCTGAAGAATATGAACTAATTTGTCCCCTTAAATAAGCATTTACACTCTCTCATAGTAATGCTGGTGTGACCCCATCCACTAAATTAAGTTCAATATATTTTTTAATTTCAGATTTAATAAATACCTGGAAAACAGACTCGCCAATCAATGAGGTATTAAGTCTCCAGGAGAGTTCTCTGGGCGACTGATCCCTTAGTTTCAGTAATAATGTCACTGGGGCATGGTCCGAGATAGTTATGTTATTAATTGTACAATCTTCTATTTGGTGTGTCATTGCCTGGGGAATAAGGAAAAAGTCAATACGTGTATAGCTATTATGAGGTTTAGAGTAAAACGAAAAGTCTTTAGTAGTGGGGTGTAAATATTTCCAGATGTCTACATATCCCTGTTCATTACAATGAAAATGAATGGGTTTCGACATTTTAGATAGCGGGGCATTTGTTTGTGAGGATTTGTCTAAGCGTGGCAACAGAGTACAATTTAAATCCCCAGCAATTATTGTACATGGGCTTATCTTTCCTGCAACTTCAAGAACATTTTTCCAATGAATTGTGAGGAGTCCTTATTTGGGGTGTATAAATGAGCCGAAGTGAGGTCTGTACTGAGTAAAGGACCACGTATTAATAGGAACCTGCCTTCTGAATCACTAGTTTCATCTCTAAATGAAAATATAGTCTTTTGAAGACGATACTTACTCCATTTCGTTTGGAGGAGGGGTGTGAAGAGTGATACGCCTGGCCCACCCAGTCACGTCTAAGTTTTATATGCTCCCCATCTGAGAGGTGAGTCTCCTGGAGTAGGGCTATATGGCAAGTCATCTGTTTAAGCTGTGTTAGGATCTTTTTGTGCTTGATAGGGTGATTAACCCCTTTTACATTGTATGTCGTTATTTTGATTGATGTCATGTTATTGTTAGAAGAAAAAATAACTGAGGAAAAAGTGTACCTAGCTTGACCACACAACTGCTATCATTATACTGAACTAACATTTGAACTCACATATAAGGCAGTAGTATTGGTTGCTCCTTTTTCAGAAAGTCGAACTTGTAAACAAAAAAAAAACAATACAGTAAAATTCTCCACATTTGGTGTGAGAGATCCATCTAACATAGAAAATAAAGGGTGGACACTTGCGACTGACAATCCCTGGGAATTACTATCCAAGGGGGATGATAGAGCTTGATGGAAATGTGTCCATTTTGGGTGAGATGAAGTCATCACAAGACCTAATTGAAGGGGAATTGTGAGTATTCTAAAAGGTTCCTGTTTGTGACAACATTAACCCTGTAGCCAATTCCTGTTAGTGGTGTTTAATTATTATTATTATTATTATATTATCATTATCTTGGTATTACAGTTATTATTATTATCACTATTATCATTATTAATCATTATCACTTTGAGTAATAGGTGGTCTCTGCTTTACAATACAGATGATGATAGGACCAGGATGTGTCTGTACGCTTCCATATCTCCCTAGCGATAAAGTAAAAATAATAATAATAATAATAATAATAATAATAATAATAATAATAATAACTTAAAGCTATGTGTTTTATTATTATTATTTATTTCTTAGCAGACACCCTTATCCAGGGCGACTTACAATTGTTACAAGAGATCACATTATTTTTACATACAATTACCCATTTATACAGCTGGGTTTTTACTGGAGCAATCTAGGTATAGTAATTTGCTCAAGGGTACAGCAGCAGTGTCCCCCACCTGGGATTGAACCCACAACCCTCTGGTCAAGAGTCCAGAGCCCTAACCACTACTCCACACTGCTGCCCCTGTGTTTTAACTCAAGAGAGCATTCCAAATGCAAGCACACAGAACTTAATATTAGCAATATACAGCCTGTCTTTCAAATGAGTGATGTATGACTATGCCCCCATGTAAAAATCAATTGGAAAAAACAAATAGAACAAAAATAATAATACTATAATTGCAGCTAGTTATTTACACTGAAAAGAAATGCCTAAAATGTAGTTGGCGTTATCTCTGTTTCAAGCATTCGTTCAGACAGGGTATATAATTATTGTAGCATTACTACCAAAATTAAAGGGGCTAAGGTCAGTACTTATCTGGGAATGTTCTCATTAGTCAACTGAGTCTTGTTGCAGCACAGTGTATAAAGGTACATTCTTTGTTCTTTTTCTTGTTAATAATAATAGTAATAATAATAATAATAATAATAATAATAATAAAACATTTAAAAAAAGGATGGTACTGGAATATTGCCAGTGTAGTGTGGTTATTTTTTTCTTACAGTAGACTGTTTTCTGCGTCTCTCACTTCTTGGCATTGCAGTTTCCCACATTGTCGCCATGACTCTCTCGCTCAGTCTGCCATCTGATCTGTCCGGCGGCGTGATTCTGAGGCTTCCAAGGAATGTGTCGGCCTCTTCTTGGGTGTTGAAGTAGTTTGTCTGCCCTTCGTCTGTTACTCGCAGGCGGGCTGGGTGCAGAAGAGAGTACCGTATCCCTTTAGCTATAAGAGTTTTCTCAATACCATCATATTCTTTTCTTTTTTGCAACAGAATGTTAATTATTCTAAGTGGTGACATCAGGACCAAAACCCTCTTCTATGTTGTTATTAGCTACAAACAGGACCTCTCTCTCTTTCCAGGGTTAATTAATATGGTACATTTGAAGTTAATTTCTGTGACCAGGCTGTCTAATTTCATAGTTTACTTTACCAGTTCCCCGCGTCACTTCATATGGTCCCTGCCACTTAACAAACAATTTAGATTCAGAAGTGGGAAGTAGCAACAGTACCGTGTCTCCAGGTCGAAAGATCTGAATTCTCGCTTGTTTGTTGCAATTTAAAAAACAACAAAAAAAGTAGGGTATGTGAAGAAAAGTTCACAGCAACACAGTAAATGGGTACAGCAGTATGTGTATAATACAAATCTGGACTTGGTTAATTAATGTTCTCTGTGCATTAACTTGTCAAGAAATGAATACCAAACCTTTGGAGAAAAAGGTTATAGTTTGTAAAAGGGCAGGAGAAGTCTGTCCTCTAAATCACTGTAGGAAGAGATATAAAAAAATAAAACATAACAACAAGAGCTCTGGCTTTTCTGTTCTGTACCACACCATGGATCGTTATTGCTGTGTTACCTGTTCGACAATGTGGGCAATAATCCTTACACTATCAGTGCATTAGAGTGGATATTTTGAGTTTTAAAAATTTGTCTGGATGTTAACAATTTTTATTTTAGTATGAAGTACAGTCGAAAGCAGGAGTTTCCAAAAATATTGATACTTTTTTATTATATTAAATTTACCAGGAAAAAAATTAACTTAGTGATTAAATACTGAGAAACCCCAAGCTTGTTGTATACACCCTGCTTCAGTGCAATGGGATTGAAATACAAATCCTATGTTTTTTTTTTAATGGGTAGATTGCTGCATGTGCAATTATTTATGACAGCCTGTGACAGGTTGGCTAAATGTGTGGTGTAAAATGACTGACAACCAGTCCAGGTTTGTTGTACCCGCGCCCGGCTTTATTTTGCCACAATAACTCAAAAAATAAAGGACGCCTGGATACACAGCAATGTGTAACCCGACAAACAATAATGATAACGCCGGGATACACAACAATGTGTAACCCGACCAAACAAAAAGGAAAAGGGTTGCAGTCCCAAACGAAAAACGGAACCAAAACAATAAACTCAACAAAAACACAGTCCGCTCCCCTCAATCCAAACGTGGAGTGCACAACGGTAAACAGTCCGGCACTTCCGGGTCCGCGCTCCTCCGACGTATTCCCGGAGTGTCCCGTTAGTGCTCTATGGACAGACAAAGGGTGAAGGGGTTAGCAGGCATATCCACAAAACACACAATGAAACTCCTCTTATTCCTTTTCCCCGTTTATAATCCCCCTCGTATCTCTCGCAGTCTCACTGTCTCTCTCTCTCTCTCACACACCTGTACCTTGCCAGAAGGAACAGAACCCTGGGCCACGCCCCCTTTTGTACGCTCCATCCCGTCCCCATTGGTCAGCGAGGGCAACCGCCATCAGCCAATACGCGATTGCCACAGCGCTTCCCCTCTGGGTTGATGACGTTGCGCACCGTGGTCCCGCCCCCTTACCAGATGGCCGACTTCCACCTTCCCTGGGGATGTCTGCTCCTCCTCCCTAGCGCCCTCACCGGTTGGGAGGGAGATCTAACACAAGAGTTCATTCTCTCTTTGTCACATATCCCACCGCTCAGAGTGGATCCGAATGAACACTCGGCCAAATCTACCATCCCCATTACTCCCCCCTCCCGGAAAAATAATCCGCATTTTGGTAATCTTTCCCTGCACGATGTACCATATGATACATATAAGGCTGCAATGCCAAATACCACCGAGTTATCCGAGCATTGCCATCCTTCATGGTGCTTAACCATCTGAGTGGGGCGTGGTCCGTGACCAGATCAAATGAATGTCCCAGTAAGTAATACCTGAGGGAGTGGGTAGCCCATTTAATGGCCAGGCACTCTTTCTCCACAACCGAGTAATTACGCTCCTGAGGAAGCATTTTTTTACTAATGTAAAGAATGGGGTGCTCCACCCCGTTAACTCTCTGAGACAAGACCGCCCCCAAACCAACCTCTGACGCGTCAGTATGGAGGAAGAATCTCTTGCTAAAATCTGGTAATATTAGCACAGGAGCCTGGCACAGTTTTTGCTTAATGGTCTCAAACGCCCCCTGACACTCTTCTGACCACTTGACTAAATTTGGCGCATACTTTTTAGTGAGGTCTACCAGGGGATTGACCACGGTGGCATACTCGGGGATAAAGCGGCGGTAATAACCAGCCAATCCCAATAGTGACCTCACCTGGGACTTAGTTTTGGGGACCGCCGCGTCCACCAAAGCCTGGACTTTGGTGGCCACGGGTTTCACCCGTCCGTTTCCCATGATAAATCCTAGGTACTGGGTTTCTAATTAGCAAACGCATATTTCCTCAGGTTGGCTGTCAGCCGGGCAGCCCTTAGAGACTGAAGGACGGCTGTAAGTTGATTTACATGCTCTCTCCAGGTAGAGCTATATATAACCACATCGTCAATATATGCTGCTGCATACTCACGATGGGGATGTAACACCTTGTCCATCAGCCTCTGAAAGGCGGCCGGCACACCATGTAGCCCAAACGGCATGGTTTTAAAATGGAACAGCCCACCCGGAGTTGAAAATGCCGTTTTTTCACATGAATCGCGGGTCAAAGGGATTTGTCAATATCCCTTTGTCAGGTCCAGAGTTGAGATAAACCTGGCCGTCCCCAGTCGGTCGAGGAGTTTGTCGATCCGAGGCATGGGGTAGGCGTCGAACTTGGCGATAGCATTGACCTTTCGAAAGTCGACACAGAAGTGATTAGTGCCATCCCTCTTGGCCACTATAACAATGGGACTGCACCACTCGCTTCTGGAAGGCTCAATGACCCCAAGTTCAAGCATCACCATCACCTCTTTCTGGATACCACTCTGTCGGCTTTCTGGGATCCGGTAGGGCCTCTCCTGAACAGTGACCCCTGGCGAAGTAATAACAGCATATTTGGTAAGGTTAGTCTTGCCGGGCACATCAGAAAACACATCCCCAAATTTCCCAATCAACTTACGCAACTCTACCTGCTGATCCGGAAGTAACTGATCCTCCATTGAAACCTGGCTGGGGCTAGGGGCCTCTATGCAGGGTCCTAAGTCATCCTCCATCTCGCCTGGGGCTATGAATAAGACCTCCCTTGCCTTCCAGGGCTTTAATAAGTTGACATGGTAAATTTCCATTTTATTTCGGCGATCGGGCTGTCTAATCTCATAATTTACTAGTCCTACTGCCCGTATCACCTCATACGGCCCCTGCCATTTAGCACACAGTTTCGATTCCAATGACGGAAGAAGCAGCATTACTTTATCTCCTGGCCAAAAGGTTCGAATTCGCGCATTAGTATTGTAATGCTGCTGTTGCCGATGTTGAGCCAATCTAAGATTGTCTTCAGCCAATCGACCAATTAAATCAAGGCTATCCCGCAGTAGGAGCACATGCTGCACTACATTTTTGGAGGAGCTTTTGTGTTCTTCCCAACCCTCTCTCAACAAGTCAAGGATGCCCCGTGGCTGCCGGCCATATAACAGCTCAAAGGGGGAAAATCCCGTTGAGCTCTGAGGCACCTCTCTCACTGCGAAGACAAACCGTCTCAACATTTGCTTCAATGTTTGCTTGAAACGTTCCACCAGACCATCCGTTTGGGGATGATAAACGGACGTCCTGATGGGACGTATTTTTAGAATCTGATACACCTGCTGTAGCGTTTTAGACAAAAAGTTTGTTCCGTGATCAGTTAATATTTCTTTGTGGATCCCTACTCTAGCCATAATCTGACTCAATTCTTTCGCAATTGCAGTGGCACTAGTGGACCGCAACGGAACTGCTTCCGGGTACCGCGTTGCATAATCCACCATCACTAATATGTGCGTGTACCCGGAATCAGAAGGCAGCACTGGCCCAACTATGTCCATTGCAACGCGTTCAAAGGGAGTGGAGACAATAGGCAGTGGGACCAAAGGGGCGGGGCGCACTCGACCCGGTGCTACTCTCTGGCATTCCGGGCAGGTAGCTACATATTTCGCCACCTCGGTGTAGAGTCCCGCCCAATAAAATCGGGCCAGTATCCGGTCCCTCGTTTTGTCAACACCAAGGTGTCCTGCAAAGGGAACGTCATGCGCCAGCCTCATGACCTCTGGTCGACAAGACGGGGGAACCATCAACTGTTTGACAGGCTGTCCTGTGCCTGGGGCTAGGTTTACCCTATATAGTAAGTGCCCCTCTACAACAAAATGAGGATATACCAGCGTCCCGATGCCGTCAACATCCTTCCCCTCAATAGACCGAACCTGCTCCCAAGCATGCACCAGTGTGGGGTCGTTGTTCTGCTCCCACACTAGGTCCGCGCTTGAGGCCCACACGTCCGGGATATTGACAGGGGCTGGAGCAGTCCCTACCCTCGAGAGTCCAGTAACCTCGCCTGCCCGGTCACACTGTGTTCCCACCCCCTTCGATTGGCGCTTGGGACCATCAGAACCTTCCCCCGCCAGACCCCAACCGTGTTGGATCGATGCGCCTTCCCACTTTTCCTTCCGTCTCTCCTTGTGTGTTTTCCTAGGACGAAAAAGTGGAGAGAACAGTTCTGCATGAAAAGGAAAAATGGTGCCAATTACTTCCTTCTCCCGGGGGTCTGCCGTGTCTACACGTGCGGTCGAGGCTGCCGATACTTTTACCAAATCCTTATATTGCGGCCAGTCTCGACCCAGAATAATTGGGTGTGGTAATTTTTCAGCCACCCCCACTACTAGGTGGCGCTTTATCGGTCCTACCGATAGATATACTTTTAGGGTGGGGTATGTCGCCGTGTCCCCATGGATACAGGAGATCGCCACCTGACCTTGTGGCTGCCACGACATACCGCCGAGGAGAGCTGTCCGAATCAAAGTCTGCTCACAACTCACAACAGGTCTTGGTCCGGGGGGGTGTGGTGGAGGTCCCTTGGTAGAGGAGGGAGAGGGGCAGTTCAGCAGGGTGGTTTGGGCGGACATGAGGGAGTCCTCGAAGTTTTCGGCCAACACCACGGCTTGATCCAGGGTGGTGGGGTTGTGCCGACGTATCCAGGCCTGCGTTTCGGCCCCGACCTCATGGCAAAACTGGTCCATCACAATGGCTTCCCCCATCTGGACCCCAGTTTTCTGGCAGGGGTTTAACCATTGCACCATGTGGTCGCATAGCCGTTGTGCCACCACCCTGGGCTGGGTGTTAGGTGGCCGCCGGAACTCCCGGAATCTGACCTGAAGAGTCTCCCGCGTGATGTTGAGACGGCGGAGTATAGCCTGCTTAACCAGGTCGTACTGGGCAGCGTCGACATCAGTCATGGCCCGATACGCTGCTTGCGCCTCCCCAACCAAGCAGGGGCCAAGTTGGCTTGCCCAGTACTCCCGGGGCCATGCTGCGGTGGTGGCCAGCCGCTCGAATGCCACGAGGCAGGCTTCAGGGTCATCCTCCGCCGTCATTTTCTGGGCCCGGGCGTTCGGGGCAACCATCACGGGACCCGCTGTCTCACTCTCTCTCTCTCTCTCTCACACACCTGTACCTTGCCAGAAGGAACAGAACCCTGGGCCACGCCCCCTTTTGTACGCTCCATCCCGTCCCCATTGGTCAGCGAGGGCAACCGCCATCAGCCAATACGCGATTGCCACAGCGCTTCCCCTGTGGGTTGATGACGTTGCGCACCGTGGTCCCGCCCCCTTACCAGATGGCCGACTTCCACCTTCCCTGGGGATGTCTGCTCCTCCTCCCTAGCGCCCTCACCGGTCGGGAGGGAGATCTAACACAACAGTTCATTCTCTCTTTGTCACACAGCCCCATAATAGTAAGTCAGTATAAATATATATTTTGGATTTTATATTATTGTATTTTTATAGAGGGCATGGACAGTATTTACTGTAAATAGGCAGTTAATTAAAAAGAGTGGGGGACTGTGCGTTACTGTTACTGCCACTAATGAGAAATTATGGTAACTAAATAGTTTTTCTGTGTAGTCTCTTTGTCAAAATGTTAAAAAAAAAAAATCGGCTAATGTGTAATCTATTATTGATATACGTCTATTTGAGTTGTTTTATTAATATGTATCTAATAAAACAAAATTTGTGAAAAATAAAATGAAATAAAACGAAATTGGTGAAAAATAAAATGAAAAATTAAAAAAATAAATAAATAATTTCACTGGGTTCTAAATATAACCGAACTGTATTATTCAGCAGTATTTTACAGATCTCACCACAGCAGCTCTACTCTACTCAGCTCTCCTCCCTCCCTCTTACAGAGGCCCTTCTGCCTGAGCTACCTGGCTTCTCCCTCAGGCAACCATTTTATCAAGTAAGAAGAAAAAACATATCTAATAATATACAATACCTAATACAAATTAAACAACACCAAATGTATTAAATACACTAGTGCTATTATATATTCTTTACCCCTGTGCACATTTTAAAATATATACACTACCGTTCAAAAGTTTGGGGTCACTTAGAAATTTCCTTGTTTTCCATGAAAACATACATGAAATGAGGTTGAATAGGAAATATAGTCATTGACAAGGTTAGAAATAATGATTTTTAATTGAAATAATAATTGTGTCCTTCAAACTTTGCTTTCGTCAAAGAATCCTCCATTTGCAGCAATTACAGCCTTGCAGACCTTTGGCATTCTAGTTGTCAATTTGTTGAGGTAATCTGAAAAGATTTCACCCCATGCTTCCTGAAGCACCTCCCACAAGTTGGATTGGCTTGATGGGCACTTCTTACGTACCATACGGTCAAGCTGCTCCCACAACAGCTCAATAGGGTTGAGATCCGGTGACTGTGCTGGCCACTCCATTATAGACAGAATACCAGCTGACTGCTTCTTCCCTAAATAGTTCTTGCATAGTTTGGAGCTGTGCTTTGGGTCATTGTCCTGTTGTAGGAGGAAATTGGCTCCAATCAAGCGCCATACACAGGGTATGGCATGGCATTGCAAAATGGAGTGATAGCCTTCCTTCTTCAAGATCCCTTTTACCCTGTACAAATCTCCCACTTTACCACCACCAAAGCACCCCCAGACCATCACATTGCCTCCACCATGCTTGACAGATGGCATCAAGCACTCCTCCCGCATCTTTTCATTTGGTCTGTGTCTCATGAATGTTCTTCTTTGTGATCCGAACACCTCAAACTTAGATTCGTCTGTCCATAACACTTTTTTCCAATCTTCCTCTGTCCAGTGTCTGTGTTCTTTTGCCCATCTTAATCTTTTCTTTTTATTGGCCAGTCTGAGATATGGCTTTTTCTTTGCAACTCTGCCTAGAATGCCAGCATCCCGGAGTCACCTCTTCACTGTTGACGTTGAGACTGGTGTTTTGCGGGTACTATTTAATGAAGCTGCCAGTTGAGGACCTGTGAGGCGTCTGTTTCTCAAACTAGACACTCTAATGTATTTGTCCTCTTGCTCAGTTGTGCACTGGGGCCTCCCACTCCTCTTTCTATTCTGGTTAGAGCCACTTTGCGCTGTTCTGTGAAGGGAGTAGTACACAGCATTGTACGAGATCTTCAGTTTCTTGGCAATTTCTTGCATGGAATAGCCTTCATTTCTCAGAACAAGAATAGACTAACGAGTTTCAGAAGAAAGTTCTTTGTTTCTGGCCATTTTGAGCCTGTAATCGAACCCACAATTGCTGATGCTCCAGATACTCAACTAGTCTAAAGAAGGCCAGTTTTATTGCTTCTTTAATCAGCACAACAGTTTTCAGCTGTGCTAACATAATTGCAAAAGGGTTTTCTAATGATCAATTAGCCTTTTAAAATGATAAACCTGGATTAGCAAACACAACGTGCCATTGGAACACAGGACTGATGGTTGCTGATAATGGGCCTCTGTACGCCTATGTAGATATTCCATTACAAATCAGCCGTTTCCAGCTACAATAGTCATTTACAACATTAACAATGTCTACACTGTATTTCTGATAAATTTGATGTTATTTTAATGGACAAAAAATTTGCTTTTCTTTCGAAAACAAGGACATTTCTAAGTGACCCCAAACTTTTGAATGGTAGTGTATATAAATTTGAATTCCTACTAATCTCAGCAATAGCTAAGTGCAATGTCTCCCTGTGATGGGGTCACCCCCGCCCCTGGGTGTATTTTGGTTTATTGTGTATAGTGTCGGTTATGTAGCACGGGTGATTTAAAATGTATGTTGGTATGTGGGCACGGGGAAGTCACAATTACTTCAAGTCCCAGCACAGACCTGTGTGAAGCGAGCAACAGCTGCTGCCAACATTATGTAACTTCCGGTAAGTCAGTCGGAGAGGGTCGAAAGCGTATTTCAAAATAAAAGCCTCAAATAATCTGCTAAAAAAAATGCCTTATTGTATTTATCATTATTTTTGTTTATATTGCTAATTGTATTTATATTTGTTTATGTTGCTTATTTTATTTATAGTTGTTTATTTTTCTATTTTATTATGTATTTTGTATGTAAAAAACTGTCATGTGTATATTTCATACATTCCTGAAAAAATTAAGGATTGTAACTCAGTAAAAGGGGGGTTAAATGTAATGAACAGACATAGTGAACAGAAAATGGGGTTGGTTGTGCCAGATTTACGTCACTGCTATTGTTGCTGGGGTTTTAGTAGTGCCTGGGCACTGAAAACATGACATTTTGACTGGTAGGTTGTGTATTTCAGCTATTCCTGAAAAAAATTAAGGATTGTAACTCAGTAAAAGGGGGGTTAAATATAATGATCAGACTGAAATTGTTGCTAGCTTCACGGAGATCCAGCACAGCTGCTTAAAAGGAGCACGAATTTCTCACTCGGGGTTGGTCTTCACAGTGGAGAACGAGAGGTGCGAGTCGTGAGATAAAGAACGTAAGAATAAACACAATTGCTACTCATGCTGGCTATAACCCAGCACGTTACATGTTTTTGGATCTGTTTGTTTGTTTTGGCCACCATTTTGGTTTGTATAAGTAAGGCCCTGTGAAAACCGCAGACATTTTCTTTAAAATTAACAGCAGTGTCACGGGTGAAGTATCGTATTTCGTGGAATGTGCACCGAAATATGTTATAAATTACGTGTACAGATTATTATTTTTTTAAACAGCAAATATACACATAAAAGGACTGACATCAAAATTAACATCAAAATTATTCAAGCACTTTACAATAGCTTGTGAAACTGTGTTGTAATTAACAGCCTGTAGGTAAAGTGTATCTGCAAGGACAGCTTTCAGTTCTAGTACGTCAGGTGCATGTTCACCATTTTGGTCTTGCAAAACAAATAAAATGTGTAACTGTCACACAGCTGACTGAGTGGTGTCGTCAGATCCAGGAAATGAATACACAGAGACAGGACAGATGAGGTGAAATGATGAAAGCGCTGTTGCGCGGTTTATTATAAATAAAAGGTTTAAACAAAACAGAAACACAGGACACGGCACTTGAGGCCAAAATAAAGAGACAAACAAAACAGACAAACGACGTGGACGAACCAAACAAGTATCGTGCGAGCCCTCTCGCACGAGTAGCATTTGTTGTTTTTGTTTACGTTTCTCCTCTTTCTCTCCCGTTCTCCACTCTCGAACACACAACCCCGAGTGAGTGAATCGTGCATCTATATATACTGTTGTGCTGGGATTCAATTACTAATTAATTATTTACTTGAATCCCAGCACGTGAATTAATTAAGTGCAACCTCGTGCCTAACTACAATTATACAATTTTAAACACACGTGAAACACAGACCTGCTTATATCCCCGTGTACCAATCGCTATACACCAACATTAACACATGCAACATGCAACATATAACACAGAAATGCACACAGGGGCGGGGCACATTGCCACAGTAACCCATACTGATCTTGTGCAACAGTCAACTCGTCAGTGTGACCAGTGACAAGCAACCAGACTGCTTTACCAATTCCATAATCTCCTGCTTGTGATACTCGGCAACTTTAGGTAAGTATTCACGTCTCAGCTGGGCTGATGAAGGAATCGCTCCGCCGTTTGCTACACTTGTCTGAAGAATTTCTGTAACTTTTGGTTGTCCAATTTTTTAAAAGGGATATTTGAGCAAACAAACGCCTCTGTCAGATCAAAATTTAATAAGTGGACTTTTGGAATATGAAAGTCACCGTTTTTTGTTTCTTTGCAAGTAAAGCAGTCGCAGTACTCCTCTGGATTTCCACCTTTCTCTTTCGGTGAATCTAAATGCCTGTCAACAGACGAGTTTCGGTAGTGATCTACAGTAACGTTGCAGGACGTACAGAAGAGATTACCTCCATCGCTGTGTAAAACTCCTGCTGGATACCGCTTCACGTGATCTGCTGCAGACACATTTTTAGCCTTTTTAGAGACATCCATTTTCTTGTTTACAGTGTGTAGTATTTTAATTTCCCGCTTAGATTGCATAGTGACATGACATAATCACTGCACAGCACTCTGTGCATGGCGAATATTACATGCAGACACAGAGCAGAGCTGTACAGTTTCGTTAATGTGTTTTTTTTTGCCCCGAGCATCATCGCACCAGTAATAGAATATTGTATTTTCATGCAGGCTGTGTTACTACCATAATTACTGAACAGACAACGTTCTTAGATTGCTAAAACAAACTGGCGGCTATCCTCATCTGAGTCATCACTCTCGCTGCCTGGAGGTTAGACTAGGGTATTCTAACATTAAGAAAAGGAATACAATTTAACCTTATTACACCTTCATCCATGTCTCAGCCTACACTGTTGACTCAAAAAAATAAACTCCAGCCAAGATAGTAGCCTTCGTAAAATATGTTAATTTAGATTGTCAGAAGATGCTTTCTCTTGATCATTGATTGGTACTGTAAAATGGAATAGGCAGGAAATTTCATCCTGCAATTAAGATGTTTTTAACAGGTTCCTTTCCGTTTTAAGCGATGCCCGTCAGCTTACAGCATGTTAAAGGGGGAATTTGGAAATACAACTATTTGGAGAAACTTAAAGGATTTACCTATGTGAATTACTATTTGCCATACTTAATAACTACTTCAGAAGAAAATTCCTGTTTCTGCAATCAGGGAAGCTTCTAAACAAAACTCAGAAAACCTGATTAGTGGGCTTCATGTACACATTTCATCACCTTAAATAGTAATAGTTTAATAGTAGAAACTGCAATAGAAAAAAATACAGATCAAATACCATGTCATATTAAATGGTAAGAAATTAAATATTTTGAAAAAAATAGATTGTATGAAGTAACCATTTAATAATTAGAAATACTGAGCTATGTAATGTTTTCATACAGGAAGGGCCTGGTTTGCAGATCGGACACTGGAGGATAGCATAGAGATAAAGATAGATATGGAAAGTGAAAATCAGAGAGAGAAGATGCAGTTTCTTTGGCAGAAAATGGACTAGATTTGGAGCAGGAATTTGATATTACTGAATTGCTACTGTGTAATATAATAACTATACTTGTTGTGTAGAAATGAAATTACAAAGACAATCATTTATTCACCAAAAAAAGTTTTTGAAAGTAAAAAGATTCCACTCTCAATATCAACCTATTCACTTTCAATATGATATATTAGATCAAACATTGCCAAAGTGAAAATAAAAACCCCAGAACTTCCCCGTAGCTTGGATGTTGGAAGTTATTCAAACTATTTCCACACTGTCCCAGTTTAAGGACTTAAAATCTGGTCATAAATATACAGTAAAATATGTACTTTCACCTTTCTCTGTAATGTTCTAGGCTGTCCCTCCCATGCCCTTCCCTGAACAGAGCACATTCCTGCGTCATGTGCCTGCCCTGCATCTTCTAATGTGTTATCAGCTTCTGCTTGTGGTGGTGTAGATGTGTGAAGTAGGAAGACAGCTTAGGAATTGTTTTGAGCAGCTGTTGTTGTTTTTCTTTCCTAACATCCTATACCTTTCTTTTCTGTGCTCCACTTTATTGCTTCTTTCCATTACTTTCTGACATTTTTAATTCACAATATAAAACCTGTCAAAATAACACAAATATTGTTCAAGAAATAGTATTACTCCTGTCTGGGTTCAGCTATACAGTATTCTTCATTAACACTATTCTTCAACGTATATATGCATATTAGGAGAAATAACAATATTCTTATGTTAAAACCTGGAACATACTATTCAATAAAATATTTACCAAGCCAAGCACATTATTGTTGTAATCTATTTTTGTCATAATCAAAGTGTAGGCTTAATACAAGTGTATTACCAGACACGTATTACACTTGTAGTGTGCAAGGTATATTTGTATTTGGACTAGTTTAAATTGTAATAATAAAATATCTTGTTTGAATTCAAGTCAGAAACCGAACTTTATCGAAATAATCAGACTAGACAACGTTTCTAGTGTATACAAAGGAACAGTTTTATTAGAAATAAAACTAAATAAAGAAAAATTAAAGGTGCAACAACTAAACTAAAATAATACATAAAAGGAAGAATTAACTAAACTAAACAGTACAGAAAACAAAGTTTAAACAATGACACCCCACTCTCTCTGGTTGATTAGCGATCCAACGCAGTCTATGGGAAATTCCCTTAAAGGTTACAACTGCATTTCTGACAGCTATTTAAACAAAGGTTAGTCTTAACAGGGGTATCGTTAGTAACACAAATATTTACTTTTGTTAATATTTGATAATCAAAGCATCATTAAATCAGTATCATATATATATTCATATATATATATATATATATATATATATATATATATATATATATATAGTTTTGGTTCAGAAGGCAATTCTCACTCTTGCGAGATAAAGACACACTTTGCATCCAGACAACCTATCGAGAATTATCTATTATCAAGACAGCTAAATTTGGATTCTAGCCTTAAACGCAGAATGATAATTGCCTTATGAAACTCACATCAATTTGTATAAATCACATACAAACAAATACTATGGTGTTCCTCAACTCAAAGCATGAATTGAAAGCAATAATACTTTGCTTACAGTCCACTTAAAACAATTTAATTTATGTTGACTTCAAATGTTCATCCAACTCTTTCTCTGGTGATCAATTGGGGCTAAGTTAGAGATTTGATTACAAGTACTTTTAGGATTTTAGACATCTTACGCAGCAGACTCCCACACCAAGGCAAACACTAGAATAGTTATCTCGTATTTGAGTGTCTGAAAATTGTATCTCTTTTCCAGTTGGTCGCAGGCTGGATCTTCAGCTTGTCACAGTTCATAGACTTGTTAGCTTGTCGATAACCTTGGATTTCGTGTCCGGAGCCCTGTTTGAGTGTCGCGCTCAGGCATTTGTAAGGTTCTCTTTAACCCTGTGATTGGAGAGTTTGGTTATTTTGGGCGATGCCTGAGTCCACGTGGAGTTTCTCATTGGTTGTTCTCGTTCCGATGCAACCCCTTGTTCTCAATTGGTCCGCTATTCCGCCCCCTGTCGGCTGGATTTATGAGATGGACTGTTTTCTGTCCGAACTGTCAAAGTACCCAAAACTATCTGGCTTGTGGCGCCAAAAGAGTCATTCAGCGATATTGAAGATAAGCCATTTGTTCAGCATTCTTTGTCAGTGGGGGAGTTTGTGACCAGAAACCAAGTAGACACAGAGAATGGCTTAAAATCCCCCCTCTGTATATTTCATTTTTGTTGCTTTCACACACAGAATGATATTATGACCCACTCTGACGATACACACTTTTGAAACGCATACCATTTTACCAAGCAAAAAATGGCAGAGATCTCTTGTTTGCAATATGTTTGTTTAACACAGTCTAGAAAATAATGGATACAATAAAAAAATAATGTAAAGTTGTGCAGTTGTGAAATATCCATTCATCTGTATTAGGATTGCCACATGATTTGTGATGAATCAGTGTTAAAAAATGCACTTTTTATATACAC
The DNA here is from genome assembly GCA_030684275.1 of Acipenser oxyrinchus oxyrinchus. NCBI lineage: Eukaryota > Metazoa > Chordata > Actinopteri > Acipenseriformes > Acipenseridae > Acipenser > Acipenser oxyrinchus. Next base: position 27,096,549 of record CM060258.1, read on the forward strand.
ACCCAGTCATACTGAAAGCATTTGCAAATGTAGCACTTACAAATAATATATTTATTTCTGAAATATGCATTTTAGTATTCCATGTAATTAGCAACTTTTTTTATTTTTTTTAAATACAAGTTTGGTTTTCAGGAGGCACATAACTATTATATTATTATAACACTTGCTGTGAAAAATAGTTCTGCCAGTAATGCTGATCATTCATTTTCATTGTACCATTCATTTATATTTTGAAGAACATGCACTCAATTTACCAACTCGATTACTGTCTCCACTCAGCCTTGCACCTTGCCCTTTTTAAAAAGTTATACCTTTCTGGATCGGAACCATGACAGAAACACATAAAATGACAATAACAAATATTTGATCTATTTTTAAAACACTAAAAAGCCAAAAAAGAAGGTATCATAATGTCAGAAATTATACCAGAAAATTTTAAGAAGAACTTCTGCTGTGCATGAGGTCAGAGGTTTTATTATTTATCTATTTATTCATTCACTTTTTTTAACATCAGTAGTACAGAAATCTTTGCCACACAAGCAAAGGAAATGTATCAGTCCTTTTATGCAACCTATGGAGACAAAAGCAAAGACAGATTGATCATTGCCATGGGCCCCCTGACAACTGCCTACTTTGTCTAATGGTTAATCCGGCCCTGATTTGAACAGATTGTTTTTGGCATAACAAATGAAAACATAAGCCATTTTGTTTTTTGTAACAAATCTAAGTTGTATTTCATAAATATTGTTTTACTCATGCTTTTTGTTTTACTTTAAGTTTGATTGTGTACTGCAAGTTATCTAACAAATTCAGATGATAGCAGAGAAGAAAAGTAGAGTTGCTTTTTGTATGCGGAAACACAATCAGACCTCCATTATAGTTCCATCAAGCTGTCGGACTTGCATTGACTGATTTTATATTGGCAAAACAATTTTCCAGTTTTATTGTTACTTTTACGATCTCCTTATCATTCATTGGTCCTCCAGGCCTCTGTTTAGTGTAATAACATGCTGTTTCCTATAATTTGCAGTGGCAAGACAAGTAAATAATTAGCCATTTGTTAACATTTCAAATTGTATTGAATTATTATAATATCTCATTAATGTTTTATTGAATTTAAGTTTAATATTTAGGTTTGCTAGAGGGTAAGATGATAGGCATTCCATTTCCAGTCACATAAGCTGTGAATTACATTTAATGCTATGTTGCAAACATGGAAACCAAAACTTATCAAAATATATCCTTTCTAGATGATTTATTTTATCCAAAAATCAATTAATGTTATTTTAAAAAAGAGAGGAATACACAATAAGATCATAAGCATGAAAATAAAGAACATTTTAATATCAACATTTTTAAAATTAGAAGAAAAAAAAAGTCTGGACCACATAATTGATTGTCCAGTATACTGGACACAATGCAACAAAAGGTTAACACCTTTTGAAATTGATCTATTTTGTTATTTTTTTCAACCCATTATTCCCCTTTCACACTGGCATGCTCTACCATCCACGCTTCTCTGTTTCCTCATCCCTGCTGCAGTCTTGCTCATGCTGTGTCTCAATCAACAACCATATGGCTAAACAGAATAAACAGAAATGTTCCTAGCAGAAGTGAAACCTTCACGCAGGCATGGCTGTTTGTTATTGCGTCAGCTCACGAATGGCCGTCAAGCATTTTGTCTCGCTTAACCTGGATCAAAGCATGTCAACCCACATCCTGAGGTGGGTCGCTGGGACCCGGGTTAACCCTGGTCTGACCCAGGTACGTGGTTTCACACTATGCAGGATTGTGACCTGGTTAGTCTGGACCCGGGTAGGAGTCCCAGTGTGAAAGGGGCTTTTGTCTGAACTCTCCTAGAAATCAAACATATTTACTGGAGATTCTGTTTTCAGTGTCTGAAGTTGTTCAGTACTGTAATGGCAGACACTCATTAAAAACAATTGAAGATTTAGCCACCTACAGTTTAAAACATATTTGTCAAATTTTTGAGAATATTCAAACAGGAGGAAAAAATACTCATTACATTTTCAGACAGAATTTACGTACAGTAATTCACAAGTTAAGTGCTTAAATATGAACTCACAATACAATCCATAATATACCCAATGAATGTGAGCTGGTAGAAAGTGCTGGTTTTATCATCGCACTAAAGGCCTTAGGCTACCTGTTTGTGAAAGTGTAGTTGGCCAACCAACAGCTGAGATGAGAAGAAAGCTATTAGCTTATATTTTCATCTTTGGCTTGTAAGGCAGTGGTCTCTTTCTTTTTACTTTGAACCCATTTATAACACTTTGCATTTTCTTATTTAGTTAACCAGTGCATCAGCAGTCAGTTAGTTTAGATTGTCATGTTTATTGGGATCATTTCACATAAATTAGTTTTTTGTGTGCGTATGGTCAGTGCTCTTGCTGATAAAACAATGCTGATGATTCCAAGATAGAAATTGCAGTTGCTGATTTCAAATGTGACTGGCCTAACACACTGTTGTGTTTGTGTTGTCAATTTATGTTCATTAACATGATAGATGGCCCTAGTAAAATAGTTTTTTTTTCAATGATGTGCCCAGCAGAAACACCATTTACTGTCTTTAGCACAAGCCTGTGGTCCTGTTGTGTGAAAATTACATGTGCTCAATTCACTGACTCGATCTTAAATAGAGCTATTCATGCTGTCCTGTCTTCTCCTGTGTTCACTGATATATGATAAATAGCAGAGAGATGGTTTCAACAAAACTTGGAAAATAAAACCATATTGGGAATAGAGACTAACCCATTTGATATTGTCAGAAAAGATGCCTACAGCAGGTACTGTTTTCACATAAATAAATACTAAAACAGATATTAATAAATATAACAACAAATATATTATTGACAGTAATTCTGATATTTGTGAACATTTCTGTAGTGGGCTACCATTTTTTCTCTTCTTTCTGTATCAGAGAAAATTGGCAGTTGCTTGAACCTTAAGATATAACTGTACTTCACCAAGTAAGTTGTAATGGATGGATCTGGATTTGGCTATGTGGTCAGTGTTCTGTGGACATTATGACATGTGATTTTTAACACACAAGGCCTTGGTTATTTACTACACATGGATGGTAACAATAAGTCAGGTTTTTCGGGATGAATAAAATTGCATTTTACTGTTATTTTAAAATATTGCAGGTTTTTCCTTACTATTTGTTGGTAGTGCATCTAAAGGTATGCGAATTAAAAATGTATTGAATGATACAGGACTTGTGTTGCTGTATATTTTACATAACAGAGTGTGATTGTATGTACCAGTAATGTACACTCAGCTAAATGCACTTGACAGAGGCTTCCCTGCTAAAATAATTTAAATAAATCCACATTTGTGACGCGATTGAGAATCTGCAGATAAGAAATTTGGTTATCATTTCCGTATATGCAGTGTGGCTATTGAAAGTGGAGTGGAGCTTTTTGTAGTAGATTTTTAAAAATGTGACAGAGTACCTTGCTGTCTGAATTTTAAGGCTTCCATATTTCGTTGTTTTAAACCTTGTCGGGTATGTCAGCTAGAGACTATTTTTAGGAGAGAAAATGAAATAAACAAAAGTAGTTTTGCACTGTGTCCTTGCTAATTTCATGCCCTTGCTTCTTTCTTAATGCCAGTGTTCGAAGGAATATCAGAAAAAGTTAAACCCTGTGACACAATGGCTTGTGGTGACGTTAGGCCAGGAAGTGAAACGAGGTAACTGCTGCTGTTTGTTTTATTAACAAATAAAAAGTTTAAACAAAACAGAACACTTTACAAAAACAAACGGCACGTTGGCCAAAACAGCCAAAACACACACTGAACAGACACATTAAAGACAACAAGCCAGCACGAGTAGCAAATGTTATTCTTTTTAGTTTCTCTGTACACACATTCCGCCTCTGAACAAACAACCTCGATCAGCAAAAGCTGCAGGTTTTTATACCTGTGACCATCTCCAAATTAATAATAACTTAATCAATCTGGAGACGGTCACATTCTGCATGGGTTTAGCATGGATTGGGAAGTTTAACCCCATCCATGCTGCATTCATATAAAGTCATTGTCTGCTCAGAAATGTTGCTGTGGGGGTCAAATTTAATATGTGGATCAGAGCCCTTGACCTGTGCTCCCAGACAATGCACCGCTGCAGCCGCCCGGTTACCAGCCTGTGCTCTGGTCGCCCTGTCCATGCCGGTCGGCGCCCCTGTCACCGTGTCTTGGCACCTTTTGAGGTGGTGCCGGAGACAACAGTGACCCACCCGTTGACGCATTGCTGGGCAACCATTTGGGCAGTTAGGCTCGCCCAGCAAGCGGATCGGGAGGTCTGGATTGGCTGGGGGGGGGCGGGGAGGGGGTGCCCAGAGATGCTGGGCGGAGCTCAAAAGCATCTGCGCCACAGTTCAAGGCTGCTGCCTGGCCATTGCTACATAGACGGGTGCTGAGTGAAAGCATGTGTTTGTTTACATTAACGAGGAGAGCGTCCGCTCTGCAGGAACTACTACACGAAACCATTCCACTCCTAGACGGTGCTCTTGAGGGCATTGCCCATCCGAGGCCATTTGAAAAGGACATGTGAAGAGGCAGGATTCTCCGTGAGAATGCCAGGACTCCGGGCGTAGGTCAGTTCAGGGGATATTGATCCCAAACAGTATAGAGAGGGTTTCTGTAGGGTAGTAGGTTCCTTGAGTGTGACATTCTTTTTAGTGGGCCATTTTGTGTGGCAAACATTTATTTTTAGCTTTGTTTTCTTTATTAAATGTGCTATCATTGCTGGTACCGTAGTGTCCGCACTTGTGTGTTATTAAATCTGCGCACCTGTGCAGTGTGTCAACACCCAATGCTCTGTATCTACCTCATGATTATTCAATGATGACCCACACACATAACACATCCCGTTACAGTAATATTGCATACGCTTTTAACCAAAGCGACTTACAGGGACTTAGGTGTGAACTATGCATCAACAACTGCTGCTGCAGAGTCAGTAGAACCTAGGTTTTACATCTCATCTGCTTTCTTATTTTCAGATGCATACATGCAGATTTTTTTTTTCTTTTGCTCTGGTGTTAAATGTAGGGTCGACTCGCCATTTTGTACTTTCTGTTTTGCTTTGGGAGCAGGAGTGTTGATGACATTGGTATGAACATTCAGTTAACAACGAATTAGGATAGCAAGTCAAAGGTTAACGGCATAACTTTGTTTTAATTGGCTATGATTATTTCGCTGGTGCTACAATGAAGGAAACTACAATGCTTATATTTACGTTTGCTTGGCTTGGGAAGTTGGCGGGTGGCGGGTAGCGGGGTGGCGATATAACGGGTACAAATAGCACTGTTTTTATATTGGTGACATTTGTTCAGAGAGAATAGCTGGCAGTATGTGAGGGTGGCATTATAAATGGGGGCGGTATAACGGGGGACAACAGGGTATATATACAGAGGGCGCTGTCAGGCATTATATGACCATTTGGGTAATGGGGCCCGAGACGAAGCACGGCTATAAATACCAGAGAACAGAGCATTACAGTAATCTATCCTTGATGTTATAAAAGCATGCATTAGTCTCTCCGCATCAGACTGAGAGAAAATACATCTAAGTTGAGCAATATTTTGTAAATGAGAAAAGGCTATCTTAGTGACATTCCTGATATGTTGCTCAACGGAAAGATCTTGATCGAAAATAACGCCTACATTTCTCATTTCAGACTCCCAATTAGAGGGGAAGCCACTAAGAACTAGGTCAGATAAGTTTATGTATAAGGTCCCAAAAGCATTATTTCAGTTTTATCAGAATTTAGCATCATTTTTTTGACATCCATTTTTTGATATAGTCAGTTCACCTACAGCTAAGTTGTCCCCTGGTTTAAATGATAAATACAGCTGAGTGTCATCCGCATAGCAATGGAAGTTTACCTCATAACTTCGAGCAATATCCCCCAAGGGCAACATATATAGTGAGAAAAGAATAGGACCAAGAATGGAACCTTGTGGAACACCCCAAGTAACTGCGGATATAACTGAAAACTATTTGACAAATAAGAACAAAACCAAGACAGGACATTCCCTGACAATCCCAGTCGATTTTCAAGGCGATCAATTTAAAAAGTGGTCAATGGTGTCAAATGCAGCACTTAAATCTAGTAACATAAGAACTGAGAGTAAACCCATATTGGAAGATAGCAATAAATCATTTACAACTTTAACAAGGGCTGTTTCAGTGCTGTAAGCGTTGTGGACTGACATTTCTCATTGATGTTGTATGATACAAGAAATTTGTTAAGTTGATGAGCCACCACTTTCTCTAAAACTTTGGATAGGAATGGGAGATTAGAAATAGGCCTGAAATTATTAAGAACTGTGGGGTCTAGGTCAGTTTTTTTTTTTTTTAATAACAGTAACCTTGAAGGAGTTAGGAAATATACCAGACAACAGTTAGCTGTTAATGATACTTATAGAGCTGTAGTGTTAATCTTACAAATACTTTAAACAGTGTAGTCGGAATAGGATCTAAAATACAGGTAGTGGATTTCATGTTCATTACCAGATTTGTATGATCTTATCTGAGAAAGAGAGTCAAAAACTTGTTCAGATCTTGGAGCATCAAATAAGTGTGGTTCATCAATGCTATTTTGTGACACATCCTGCTTTAATGGTGGTATTGAGTACATGATTGCGAATGTCAGCAATTCTTTTATTAAAAAGTAGTCAGATGGGACGCAGACTGTGGATTAGTTAATTTAGCTACAGAATTAAATAAAACTCTGGGATTATTCAAATTGTTATCTGTAAGGTTTGAATAGTAGGCTGATCTGGCAGAAGATAGAGTGGCCCTATATTTAAAAACATTACCCTTCCAGGCAAGGTAGTGGACTTGTAATTTGGTGTCTCTCCATCTATGTTCTGATGTACGACACGTAACAGGGGAGATCTGGACTGACTATCTGACACATGCATGGTACTTCAGGTAGAGGGCAGCAGTCTCGTAGGATCCGCCTGTCAGTCATGGCGATGACACGGAGAGGTGAGGAAGAGGGTGTGTGGGCTTTCCCTCTCTCTGAGTGGCTGAGAGGCGGGCCTTGGGGGATTGCTCGGCCCATAAGAACTGCGCTTGGTTGTGCATTTGGGTGGCCGTGTTTGGGAATATACTGTGACGCTGGCAGAAGACGCATATAATCATGAGTAGCCTATAAGCCAAATGTATACTGTCTGTTTTTATTTAAGTTAGTCAGTGGTGCAGTGCTAAATTGTGCACAATTACAAACCACCTGCACATTAATAGAATAGGTGTGTTTCCTATTCCTATACAGATGCTCAAAATGAGCTGGGGGGGTTAGCGGCACATGTGTGCAGTCTATTGCTCACTGGTTTTAGGGAAAAATAGGTATTTCGCTGTTCGCCTCAAAAATGCATTGAGCACAACTGGCAATGCACGAGAAAAGGGACTGGGAAATGCCAGCAGCAGTTGCGACTGTTTAAAACATGCTTTCAAAAGTTCTTAAAAAATTGATGCCACGTAAGTGTTGCAATTGTCTGCAGCTTTCGTACATCTCATTATAATATATGAGAACCCTGATTTGGATCTCCACCCCACTTTTGCGAATTTATGCAGGAACGCCCATAACTACATATTCATCTGAGGCTGAACCGCAAAGAAAAACTGCTGCCACAAAACAGTCCCTAAAAAGTCGCAAAAAGCATTGTACATGGTTAGTACATTTCACCCAAAACTGGTTTGTGACTATTGTGACAGGCGCAACACTTTAGTAAACCTACCCCTTAATGTCATTTTCTACAATGCCATCTTTACTTTGAATATGTCTTCACTTTCTGTGATTGCCTTTTCTATAATTCTGTAATCATATGCATTCTTGATGTCTGTCTATACAAGTATGTAATGACTGGTCCATGTACGTGATGCCTTGATTCAATTAAACACCTGACATTAATATAGGGTTTGAACAACCTGCCAGTTAATTTAATTGTAAACCTTAAATACACGGGTGTTCTTGATTTGCTAGCACTGTGGATGGTCACAATTTGATCTAAATGTTTGCACGCAGCACTTTATTCTTTTTTGCAGTTTGTTTTTTGCCTGTACTTCCGTTAATAAAGAATATCGGTTCTGTTGGCTTGAATTTGGCATTATAGTGATTCCTGTTGCCACTTCACAATTTTCAGTGTGCAGATTCTTCCATACATCAATGACATGTTTTCCGCGCATCGTTTAAATATTGCATTCAGTCTACTGCAGGTCTAGACATTTAGAATTATTTTTTAATGTTGTGCCTTATCGATAACTAAATGTAAAAAAAAAATAATAAAAAAAAAATCATTACTGTCTTACTGTGGGCATTTAATATCCCATTGACATATTTTGAAGAACAGCAGTGGGGTTAACCATGGGGTCATGAATACACATCAGCACAGGCCAATAAAATTCTGGCCCTGGCTTATTCTCAAAACATGGGTTTCATCCCCACATCTTGTAAACAGAGACATCACAGAAGATATTGCAGCACGTCTGTCCTGCTTAAATATCCGATATTAGATATGTACAGTATCCTGAGGAATTCATTTATGTTTTGTTTCTTCCCACTCCCACGTCTGGATCTACAATTACAGTACACGGTCACATTATGTTTTAGTAGCCAGTACCTGTGCAACAATATATGTTTGTTCTAAGATACAAGCGATTAACATGCAATCCTCAGGAAGCACATTATGGCTGATTAGGGACATTGTGTGATTTTGATTTTAATCATTGTAGCCTGTTTTCTAGAAACCACGACAATAACTAACATTTACAATTACTATCAGCAGGGGTGAGGCCAAGGATACTGTAGGGTCAGCAACTGTGTTAATACTGTTTCCACACCAACTGGCGAGTTCTGGCTTTAAACAAGTCTTTAACCGTTGTCTTCCCCACAGATGCCTCATAATTTAAAGTTTGTTAAAAAAAAAAAAAAATAGCTGACAAAGCCAGTCAGCTGTGAGTTACAATGTATTTCACAGTTTTGATTCCTCTTTAATTTGTCTGCCTGCTGTTCCAATCCATGTACAATTTCTGTTTCGCTTGGTTTTGTAAATCTAAAACACGTTACTGTAGATGCTAACTCTTGAATATGGTTATGATTAATGTTGTGTGTGTAACAGGGTCAATAATGCCCCTGTTATCTTTCACTTATTTATTTGTATGTTTTATTTTTATAATTTTACACTTTGATTTGATTAGTGCACATGTTATATATTATTAATACTTTGTAATGGATTTATCAATTTTTAGTAGCTCCTCAATGCCATTCACCTTTTATGCCTTATTGGATAGTGACTAATTGAATTATTGATTGTTTTACACACCTGAATATAAATAGCCCACATTTCTTGAAAAAAAAATGGCCATCCTGGAGGTTTGTGTCTGTCTGTCCGTCTTTTGTTGTGGTTTTGTTTGTGCAGCAGTGGGAACACAATTTTATTGTTTGGAACGGAGAGTATCAAAGAGAAATGAAACAAGCCTGTACATGTTGTCTTCTTGACAAAGTGAAGTACAAAATGGAGTGTAAAACAGGGCGGTGCATGTATTATAACATGTGTTATAGTAAGAGTGACAGTTTCTTGTTTAAACCCGTTTTTTGAGGGGTATGTTTTCTCGACCGTTTCAAAACCGATCAGGACGGCATTTGGCACACTTGGTGTCCATGTCACAGAAAATTTCTTTTTGGTATAGATTGTGAAAATCCGTTCAGTAGTTTTAAAGTTACAGAATGGCGTTAAAATAACCAACAAAAACGATCAAGTAATTACCGAGATATTTGGGCTTTTCTTCAGGTATGCGTGGTTATTTTTTCATAACTCTGAAAATACGCCTGCGCACTTCAGTCAAATGTTAGAACGTTCGGTCGCCCATTGATTCTCTTAACTTATGTCTGAGCCGAGCTGAGGAGTGATCCAGAGTGTATAACTGCAGGCCGGAGACCTGCTATGCAGTACCTTTCTTTTACAAAGCAAGGGCTGCATTAAAAAAAAAAAAATAGCAAGCTACAAACCTGTGATAAAAAATAAGACTTATCAATTGTTTATCCTAGTGTAAGCAGAAATATAAAGCTGAACAACATACAGCAGCAATGCGTGTTAATGGTAATAGATGAACCACATTTAGTATGTTTTATTTGTATAATTTAAGAGAATCGGTAACTTATTTTTGTAATACTGCATAAGCCTTGTTGCTTTTGGTAGGGTACTTAGTCTAAAAATTAAAGTTGTTTACTTACTGCATTATTTGACAGGACGTTACTTCCTGCTTTGCTGTTGTGGCCTAGACTGGAGACAGACACACAAGACTGCAATATAAACAAGGTTGAATTGTTGTTCCATGGAATTATACAGTAGTATACAAATAAAAGCCTGTTCAGTACACATGGCTGTAAAATAAGTGCATTATTAAATGTGAAAAGAAAACGTTTATGGTACGCTTGTCTTCTTTTCTACTTCTACCATTATTCACACTGTGTACTGTTTTACATGTTAACTTTATTTCATGTTATGTGTGGCTTAGTACATCTTGCATACAAAGCTTATTATTATTATTATTATTATTATTATTATTATTATTTATTTCTTAGCAGACGCCCTTATCCAGAGCGACTTACAATTGTTACAAGATATCACATTATTTTTACATACAATTACCCATTTATACAGTTGGGTTTTTTTTTTACTGGAGCAATCTAGGTAAAGTACCTTGCTCAAGGGTACAGCAGCAGTGTCCCCCCCACCTGGGATTGAACCCACGACCCTCCAGTCAAGAGTGCAGAGCCCTAACCACTACTTCACACTGCTGCCCCAAAGCTTAACATTTATATATTTTTATACTATTATTGCAAACCAGTTTATACAGCAGTTATTTGATGCATTTGTATTGTTCCCTTCAACTCTGTCTTATTATTATTATTCCACATCATTGCACAGACTCCACATAAGTAAACAGAAAATTCAAATACACTGTCTATTAATGAGAAGTCTATGTATAACTGTATAATATATTTAAAATGTGATCATACTTGCAAATGTTTGCTTTAATAATAGAGGATGTTGCAAATACTAAGATGGTTTGCAAACCTAAAACTTACACAGAGAAACCTACAATGGAAAAGAAAATGATGTACTTTCCATTGCAAATGTATTTATACAGCATGCAAATAAGGTGGTTTAATTTATGGAGTTCAGAACACGTTAATTCCTCAGCAACCCACTGACCTGCCCAGTGGTGGTGACTATCTATGTTGTCTGAAGTGAACCCAACTACTGTACCAGTTAAGCAGTGTGTGCTGGAAAGCCTAGTCAGAACATGGGTGAAGTAAGAGCGCAATGGCGGTCTTACCTGACAATTTCCTGTATTTTTTTCGGTTTTGTAAGCTCTTACTGTCACTTAAAACGTAGTTTTTTGTTTTTAATATTTATTAGTTTACAAGCACAAATCAAAATAAACAAAAGCCTAACTCCACCAAAGAGTGCTAAACTAAACTTTTCACCATTTCTAACTATACCAGACAGCTATGCTGTTTACCGGTCACAAAACACACATATCTTGTCGTAAGGTCTTATCATAAGTTTTTCCCACAGGTCTTAGCCCTAACGCAGACAGTCTCTCCATGTGCTGCCCTGCTTATATACACCTGCCTAAATTACTAGCAGGTGTCCTTAATTTAATTAGATCCAGGTGTAATTCATCCTGGCTCACTCCTGTGGCATTTGTAGTGTTGAACCTCAAGGACTACACCTTTCCTCCCCCTACATAAGTATTCAGCTAGTGTACAGTATGCCGGTTTGAACGATGAGCGTGAGTGAAGTAAGAGTTTTTAGCCTGTCGGTAGCTGATTGGAACCTATGGTATGGAAAGTAAAGAGATTGTTATACAGATTTTTCTCTCGCTGTGATGTCCACATAGGCGATCCACATAGGCTATCACGTGGCAATTCGCAAACTCTGATTGGTTCTTATAATGCTGACTGCATGGCTTGCATATCCTGTCATAAAGAAGCTGTAATTTAAAAAATGTCAACGGTAAAATTAAACGGTTTCGTCCAGCTTTTACGTTGCTTTGTTTCTTGTGTCAACTCAGTTGTCAAAACCAAAAAAAAAACCTACTTCACCTTGTATATGGAATGAAAATGTAAAAAAAAAACCTGTCACCTCAGTTATCATAAAAAAAATGAAACTTATAGACGCGGGAACTACGTAATTGCACAAGTTATTGCTCAGATGTGCACACACAATTGCTTGCAACTGAGTTGCGCAATTTCAGGAGCAATTGGGTTTCGCAACTGATCGCTCAGGTGTGGACCTGGCTTTACATGTGAACATTTCCACTACACCATTCTAACCTTATATAAATCTTGAGGCAAAACTGCAAGTCAAGTTGAGAAACATTTCAGGGAGCCACAAAAGTCAGTGTTTTGATTTTTACTCTTCTTCATTCGTAGATATTATCTGGATCATGTCACTAAATAGCCTGGGCTTTATTTGGCTTATCAACCAATAGTGATGAAAATGTATTACACTACAGGCAGTGTCTGCTGCACATGGCTGTGAAACATGTTCGGCAAAATAACTACAGTTTTAGTACACAGTATTCTGCTGACATTCCTTTGTATTTGCTAATGCGATGTACTTTGGATGCAGAAAAAAAACAAACCTGTCAGGACTTGCACAAACACCAATTCTGCTACTTCCAGACCGAACAGCAGATGTATAACATGTTATAAAGGGGCAGTTTTTTAAATGGTACTATAGTATGTGTCTGTCAGATGGAACAGAAAAGACAATGGAACCAAGAATGTATACAATCAAAAATAAAAATGTATTTTGTATTAATATATCATCCATCTCCTCTCAGCCCCTTGTGTTGACAATACAAAGAATATCAAATTGTTTCCTCCCCTGGGGTTATCACTTGCTTCTTTTCTCAACAAAGATATTGCTTTTTAATGTCAACTGCAGTTACGTGTGCCACATAAAGAATAGCAATCTGGTTTCACGGAGCGTTTGTTGAGGCTGTAAGGATAGAATAGAGGAAGCAGAAACAAGCTTGTTAGTGGGACAGAGGCAGACAAAGAGAGCCCGGACAGGATAGAAGGCGAGCCGATGGCCCAGACTTAGAGGTGGGCTTGGAGGGGCCTGGACTTGAAGTTAGGATAGGAAGCAATCCCCGAGCAATGAGCCGCCTTTACGTAGGACTGGGCTTGGTCGAAGGCTGAAGCTGCGAGGATCTGAAAACACATAAAAGGGTTTTAACTCGGCAGAGGTTCCTCTCGGGGCGAAGGAAAGTCCGATGAATCAGGACCTGAAAGGAGAGATAGAAAAGGGTTCCCTGACTGATGTGGTGCTGCCCTCGGATGAGATGAGGCACAGGCCTCTGAAGCCGGGAGCAGAGAGGCATCCCGTAGGGAAACTGTAACAAAGAGAGATGGGTTAGTATGGGACTCGGCACGGAGAGCGTAAAGCGGGCCACGTCCCGAGGGAAACAGAACAGAACCTTGGGTGACAAGGTAAGATTAGAGCATGAGCTGCGACAGGATAGTGTGGCAGGAGGTCCCCTCTGACTCACAGCGGTGAGAACCCCCCAGTGCAAGGACGAGGTCGCTGAAGCAGACCTGAGTTCGGGGAAGTGAGACTCACTTGCCCCCCAGAGGAGACCGATGCAAAGGCACATAGAAGAAGGAGGAGGAGGAGGGGAGGAGGAGGACAAAGCAAAAACACTAGATAGGGGAAGTGCATAAGATTGTGCCTTAAATAGAGAGTTAATAATGATAGACCTTAATTAAAACAGCCCCCCAAAGAATGGTCCCCCGGCTCCCTGCAGAAACCCCACCATGAGACAAACAACAGGAGATGAGCCAGTGCATAACATAAAAGAAATAGCTAGGAGGGGAAAACCTCTGGTGGTCAAGTGGAAATGGTTGCCACGATCCGAGTATTGGAGGCAAGCTGGAGCATTGGAAGGTCCGGAGGAGGGCAGTTGCAGATTTAAAATGGTAAACTAAAGCAACTTTTGCATGCTGCAATAGTAAGCAGATCTGAAGAGGGAGCTGAGATCTGCTGTAGTGAGAAGTGATTAAGAGTAAAGAGTGGGATCTGCTGAACAGTGCAGGTATCCAAGGAAGCAAACGATGGAGCACTGTCAGTAGTGTGCAGAAGCCCAGCTGTAGAGCAGAGAGATCTGTTGAAGCAGTTATCTGTAATAGTGAATGGAGGGCTGCCATCGGTAGTGATATTGGTCTTGTGTTAAGACGGTTTAGGTTGAGCTGAAAATGGGGCTGCCTTTGGGCAGAGATAAAGAATGCATAGATCTAAGACCGCTGTAGAACCAGAGAGGATAAAGAATACGTTGCTCTGAGGCTGCTGCGAGACCTAGTGATTTGATCAGGAGCAATCTATGAGTATATTGTCCAGTGCTATGTAGAAGGGTGCCTTGACTGAAATGCTCGTAGGATATGGTTCCCGTATCCAACATGTGTCTCGCATCAAATTAATTTTTAACTTCTGAAGTAAATTGGTCCTGATTTGTAAATACATGACTTCCGCAGTTAAAGAGGACCCGCTAAAATATATAGAATTTAAGGTGTTATACTGCCATGTAGAGGTTATGATTAGAATAAAACTGTTCATTTCCGAAAGTGATGCAGGGTAGAATATTTGATTATTGTGATTAATAACTCTCGCAATAGGAATGTTTATACTAAATGCTCTGATGGTGTATCTGATTGTATTTGGCAGAGGGAGGTAGCATGGGCTGTGAATGTGCAGAGTCCGCAGGCGTTGGCTCGCGGACTGCTGAAAATGCGGTTAAGGAGGACTGACGTGGGGAAGACCGATCGGCAAAATGGTTTTCTGCTGCTGAGACGGCGGTGTGGAACTTGATGTTGCATGTAACACTGATATCTTTACTGTTAATTACAGTGCCTTGCGAAAGTATTCGGCCCCCTTGAACTTTGCGACCTTTTGCCACATTTCAGGCTTCAAACATAAAGATATGAAACTGTAATTTTTTGTGAAGAATCAACAACAAGTGGGACACAATCATGAAGTGGAACGAAATTTATTGGATATTTCAAACTTTTTAACAAATAAAAACTGAAAAATTGGGCGTGCAAAATTATTCAGCCCCCTTAAGTTAATACTTTGTAGCACCACCTTTTGCTGCGATTACAGCTGTAAGTCGCTTGGGGTATGTCTCTATCAGTTTTGCACATCGAGAGACTGAAATTTTTGCCCATTCCTCCTTGCAAAACAGCTCGAGCTCAGTGAGGTTGGATGGAGGGCATTTGTGAACAGCAGTTTTCAGTTCTTTCCACAGATTCTCGATTGGATTCAGGTCTGGACTTTGACTTGGCCATTCTAACACCTGGATATGTTTATTTGTGAACCATTCCATTGTAGATTTTGCTTTATGTTTTGGATCATTGTCTTGTTGGAAGACAAATCTCCGTCCCAGTCTCAGGTCTTTTGCAGACTCCATCAGGTTTTCTTCCAGAATGGTCCTGTATTTGGCTCCATCCATCTTCCCATCAATTTTAACCATCTTCCCTGTCCCTGCTGAAGAAAAGCAGGCCCAAACCATGATGCTGCCACCACCATGTTTGACAGTGGGGATGGTGTGTTCAGGGTGATGAGCTGTGTTGCTTTACGCCAAACATAACGTTTTGCATTGTTGCCAAAAGTTCGATTTTGGTTTCATCTGACCAGAGCACCTTCTTCCACATGTTTGGTGTGTCTCCCAGGTGGCTTGTGGCAAACTGTAAACGACACTTTTTATGGATATCTTTAAGAAATGGCTTTCTTCTTGCCACTCTTCCATAAAGGCCAGATTTGTGCAGTATCTGACTGATTGTTGTCCTATGGACAGAGTCTCCCACCTCAGCTGTAGATCTCTGCAGTTCATCCAGAGTGATCATGGGCCTCTTGGCTGCATCTCTGATCAGTCTTCTCCTTGTATGAGCTGAAAGTTTAGAGGGACGGCCAGGTCTTGGTAGATTTGCAGTGGTCTGATACTCCTTCCATTTCAATATTATCACTTGCACAGTGCTCCTTGGGATGTTTAAAGCTTGGGAAATCTTTTGTATCCAAATCCGACTTTAAACTTCTCCACAACAGTATCTCGGACCTGCCTGGTGTGTTCCTTGTTCTTCATGATGCTCTCTGCGCTTTAAACGGACCTCTGAGACTATCACAGTGCAGGTGCATTTATACGGAGACTTGATTACACACAGGTGGATTCTATTTATCATCATTAGTCATTTAGGTCAACATTGGATCATTCAGAGATCCTCACTGAACTTCTGGAGAGAGTTTGCTGCACTGAAAGTAAAGGGCTGAATAATTTTGCACTCAATTTTTCAGTTTTTATTTGTTAAAAAGTTTGAAATATCCAATAAATTTCGTTCCACTTCATGATTGTGTCCCACTTGTTGTTGATTCTTCACAAAAAATTACAGTTTCATATCTTTATGTTTGAAGACTGAAATGTGGCAAAAGGTCGCAAAGTTCAAGGGGGCCGAATACTTTCGCAAGGCACTGTATGTATTTGGTAAAAGACCTGAATGTTATTATTTAAACTATGTTTCCAGTTGGTGGAAGCGGATATCTTCTATTATTTGCTTTCAAATGTTTGAAGAGAGTGTGGTGCCTAATGGTAGAGGTTGAATGAGAACCGGATGCCATTGCTGATGCTAAATTGTACTCGGGCTATGCTTGGTGATTCCTTGCAGTGCGACATGGACTGTTGGGATAGACCACAGCGGGATATGGGAGAAACTGACAATAAACGATAGTGATACTGGATCCCACGAATATATGATTTAATTGTGCCTAGAGCCAGATGGAGAGAGTCTGTTGTGTGAGCAATGAAAACAAGGATCCAGAAAGGAAGAATCCAGTTATGAGCCCAGAAGACTGATAGCAGTTAGGGCCTGAGGTGCAGGATAACCTTGTGGATAGAAAGCCTGGGGGGGGCCTGGTCCTTCCTGGATTGCGCGGATATGCTTTTTTGAGCTTCCTGGCTTGATGCTGTAGAAAAGGAGCAAGGAGATGTGAAATAAGGGCAGCTGATGCCAGTTTGTAAGTGGGAATCGTCAGCTGTGGGGACCGGAAGTGCTGAGCCAAGACAGCAGCCATGACTGGAGTGGCAAATACTGGGCTTGATAGAGATTGCTGCAGCATTGGAAGCGACCTGTTTGTCCATATTGTTGAGCTGTGTATTAACTGAAGCGACTGAGACTGCAATGGGGTGAATGAGGGGCTTCATGTCTTCGAAAATGTTGTTTATGAAGCTGAAGGGTGGGACCTGTTTTGCTGGAGAGGAGGGCGGTGCTGCCGGCCTGTCCTGAAGCTCTGAGCGAGAGAGTTTGCAGAAACATGCTTGAGGAACAGGCAGCATGGTGAAGCAGATATTAAGCAATAAAATATTGAAGAACGCCATACTATCGCTTCCAGCCAGGATGTTGATATTGTTGTCATGCAGGGTTTTTAAAAGTTAGGTGAGTGGCCAATCCTTATAAAATAGCTGCTCCTGAGGCTGAGCCTGCTGGCGGCGAAGTTTTGATCTCTATAATGCCAAGGCAGCAAGTCTGGTTGCTGAGAGAAGTCTGCATTAGAAGTAGATGGTACTGATTGCAGGCAAGGAGTAAAGAGAGATTCAGCAGACAAAGCTTTGTAGTAGATTTAAATAGAGCTAAGGCAAGGCAATCACTGATGAGGGAAAGACGATATCTTGTCGGAGGAACTTTTAAAGTTTAGCAGAGGGCCAGTTTTTTTCTAATTAAGACACAGAGAAAGTTGAGTAATGGAGCTGTGCTTTGAACGGTGCTGTTGCTGGGCTGGAGACTGGATGGTTGCAGGAAGGACTAATGTTGGAGCTCCTGCAGCAAAATAGAGAAGCTGAATGATGAAGAATCACTGGAGCAGGTAGGAAAATGATTGATAATATATTGGCAGCGCTGTGCACAGAAGTGACCTGCAGTGAAAGGAGCGAGGCAACGAAGTTAAATATAGCGACGTTAAGCTTGTAACGATCACTCTGCACAACTGAGAAGCAGTTGCACTGTCCTCCCTAAGGAGATACTACTGGCCCTACTCCTATAGTTAAATAAGTCAGCAAGAGTGACAGACAGCAAAAGCAGGGACGTCAGAGGTGTCAATTTCACGAACAAACGGTTTATTGTTGTAAACTATAATGTAATACATGAAATATAAGGACAACAACTTATTGCAGAGAACATTTAGTGGAAGATACAGGTGAGTCAGAAAGTAAAAGAGAACTAAACAAACATCCAAACAAACGAATACGAAAGCGAAATGAGTGCGATGTCCGGCGGGCCTCCAATAAACCCACACACACACAAACACCACACCAATACAAAACCAACACACCGACCAGCAAAAAAGACACAGGCGAATGAATAAGTATACAGGGAAAACAATTACAAAGACAGTCTTGATGGCAATGGATGATAAATGGAATTTAGGCCTAACAAGTCCAGTGACGCAATGCACATGTAATCCAAAGTAACAAAAGAACAAAACCAAAATTACAGGAACCAAAGTATCAAAGTAAAGTAGAAAAAACCAGCAAACAGAAAAGGAATAATCTCACCAAAAAATAATGAAGTCCCGAATAGAGTCCTGTACTGATGATGATGGATGAAGGTTGATGAAAAAAAATAGCGATCGTAGAAGATGGTGAGTCTGTCGAGTAGTACCGGGTTGAATGGTGAACAGCTGTTTAGAAACTATCAGGAGAATCAGGAACAAAATGGAGGCTGAACACGCTAACAAAAACAAACCCTAAACAGACCTTGTACAGCAACTAAACTTAAACAAGTAACAGTGTAAACAAAAAAGAAAGGTTTAGACAAAGTACAGGATTAACAAAAGAGTAAATGGATGCACCTGTATTTATCTAAAATAAAGTTAAAGTTACACTGTAATTAAGTAATGGGCTGTTTGTAACATGGATTCCTCAAGAGAAAAGGGAGAGAGTCTCCTGGCCTAGCCAGCCAGCTTTAAACAGGTATTGGCTTACAAGGAGCTCTGAGATTGGAGGAGAGGATATCTGAATGAGCCAATGGGGAGAGAGGATGAACAGAGGGTGGTTGCAAGGAACTATGGGAAATGAAGTTTTAACCTGGCCAGGCTACTGACCCTAATTAAAGGGACAGGTGGGTGAGACTTACACCCACATTATGTAGCATGGGAATTGCTACAAGCTGAAGCACAAATATCGGCATCTGAGAGTGTGCTACAAAGCGAAAACACTAGACAGGGGAAGTGCGTAAGATTGTGCCTTAAATAGAGAGTTAATTAAAGATGATAGACATTAATTAAAGCAGCCCAACGCCTGCCCCCTGAACCTCGTGCAAATGCTAACATGTCACAGGCCATATGCTGAGGACCATTCCTGCCCAGGATTTTGCATCACATTTAAACACGAGTTATTAACATAGTCAACCCTTTACCATGGTTACCTGCTGCCAGACTATATCCAGACCACAGCTAAACCATATTAATGTGATACAGATTTTCATTGGCAAAGCATTGTGTTGTCTTATTGTGTCAAATTTTTCAATTACTTTATTATTAAAGTCAGGAATGTCAGCCATCATGTCTTTTTCAATTGATAACATGGCTAAAGCATTTAATCATTCGTTTTTCATACATTAAAAAAATAATAATATAAAAAGTGAAATAAGACAAATATATTAACCCTTTGTGGTCCATTTATTCAGCACGTCTCATGCGCGTCAGGTCCAATTTATTTTCACACGCGCAGTTTATTTTAGATGCGCTGTTTAAAAGTGTTTTTTTTTCACAGTAAAACCGGTTTAAAAGCCACTGCATATCAACAGGACACTCAGTACTGTATCTGCAGCCCCGCCCCACCCCTTGTTCACTGTATTTTTCACATACCTCTTCATAGTCATGCATACTGATAAATCATCTCATGATCACTCGTTTTATCACCAAACTCCTCAGTAATGCGGTCCAAGTCATTATTTTTTAATACTATAACATCTCACAAAGCTCTGCAAATGTCTGATATTCTCTGAGCGCTGGATGCAGAAGCAGCTATCTTGTTTGTTTATGGCCGTGTTATCTCTGTGGTGCCGTGGCTATGTGTATTGCTCAGATCCGGCCCTTTTTTTTGGCTTCTCTTGGGTCCTATCGGTCTCACTCGGCCATTCAATGGTTTTCTCTGCTTTTTCCAGAGAAAAAACAACTAGAGACCTGTGTTTTACATCTTTTTGATGATGTCGTACAGGGTCCGACATCGGACCGGAAAGGGAATATTGTAATGTCAGACCTGGTCTGACATAGGACCGCAAATGGTTAAACACACCGAATGTACTCTGAAATTGAAATGTGTATTTATTTAAATTGAAGTTGTCCCTTCATCTGAATCAATCCCAAGTTCAAAGACTAAGAACAGGAAAAAAATAAGACCTTAAATGGAAGTCACAATTATGGCCAAAGGAAAAAAAACACTGCAATTAGCAATGAAGTAGTTTTTTTTTAGATTTTCAGGAACCAGCAGATAATTTATATAGACTCTAATAAAAGTCTGTGATCAGCTACAAACAAACAGTAAAAAAACTAGTAATTTAAAAGCACCTAGAAAAAAAGCCTGCTATCAACAAAATATATATATATATATATAAATAATATTAAAATACAAATATACTGTATGATATATTTCATAACCGATTACCCCAAACAGGCAGTAGTGGTCAGTCAGCCTTGGGAGAAAAATAAAGGCAGATTAAAACTGTACGAAGTACAGTTTACAATACAATACAAATAAGAGTATTCATAAACATTAATTTAAAGTTAGACAAAGATCATTAGAATTTTATTTTAATATTTAAACATCTAAACGTTTCCTGTCTTTCCACAAAGTACACACCATGCAAGACTGAGAAGAGACGAGGTCATGCTGCTCATATTTATAGCCTTTGTTGTCTTCGCACGTGTGCTGATCGCCTGATCACCGTGTTCGGTAACCGGCTGTGCACCATCCAGACATTTTTAAGCCAGTCCTAGCCAGTTATGGATGACGGCTGGCTGCTACTGCGCATGTGCACAGCCGACTTGGGTGCTTGCATTTCTGAGCGAGCACAGCCCAGCTTCAGCCCATTTAACAGATGGGATGAATGGCATTTTTGATGTGCCAGTGTCACGTGAGAGGGGGGGGAAATGAAACGCACATCACCCAGAAGGGAAGCACAATTCTTAATAATGGGTTTGGCGAGGAAGCAAACACTGTTAACCGGCCGCCACTGATGTCCACAATGGTACTATGATTTACTAAATGCCCAGTAAGTTGATAAACAAACTTGACCATGGTTGTTTCTTGATTTAGCAATAACTGATGACTGGTGATATACAGTATGTTCATTGACACAGGGTAGAATGTAAAATGTTGGCAGTACAACCACATTATTATTAACTGTTCCCAGTCTATGTTGGGAGTAGCCCTTATGCACTTAAGTGATAGTGCCCGTCGATGAAGGCTCTACAGGGATCAGTATTAGGCCCTCTGTTATTCCTAATCTACATTAATGATTTAGATTCTGGTATAGTAAGCAAACCTGTTAATTTTGCAGATGACACAAAAATAGGAGCAGCAGCAAAGGTCATTCAAAATGACCTAGACAGCATTCAGAACTGGGCAGACACATGGCAAATGACATTTAATAGAGAAAAGTGTAAAGTATTGCATGCAGGCAATAAAAATGTACATTATAAATATCATATGGGAGATACTGAAATTGAAGAAGGGAACTATGAAAAAGACCTAGGAGTTTATGTTGACTCAGAAATGTCTTCATCTAGACAATGTGGGGAAGCTATAAAAAAGGCCAACAAGATGCTCGGATATATTGTGAGAAGTGTTGAATTTAAATCAAGGGAAGTAAAGTTAAAACTTTACAATGCATTAGGAAGACCTCACCTAGAATATCCCGGGTTTAAAAGGCATGTCGTATGCAGAGAGGCTAAAAGAATTGAATCTATTCAGTCTTGAACAAAGAAAATTACGCGGCGATCTGATTCAAACATTCAAAATCCTAAAAGGTATAGACAATGTCAACCCAGGGGACTTCTTTGACTTGAAAAAAGTAACAAGGCCAGGGGTCACAAATGGAGATTAGATAAAGGAACATTCAGAACAGAAAATAGGAGGCACTTTTTTACACAGAGAATTGTGAGGGTCTGGAAACAACTCCCCAGTAATGTTGTTGAAGCTGACACCATGGGATCCTTCAAGAAGCTGCTTGATGAGATTTTGGGATCAATAAGCTACTAACAACCAAACGAGCAAGATGGGCTGAATGGCCTCCTCTCGTTTGTAAACTTTCTTATGTTCTTATGTTCGTATGTTCTTAATTGACTGCAACTGGAGTTATGCATCCTGAGCCAGGGTGCGAACAAAAGTCAAGGTCAACTAACACATGGTAGAGCCTTCATTGAGATGGCATTATCGCTATTAGAGAACAATTTTTCTCATTATTTTCTTTAAAAAAACTTGATTCGTCGGGTACCCTTCTGCTGAGAAGTTTTTGGAAAATAGTCAAGAAAATGTTCATAAAGGATCACACACATAATTGAGAAAAAAAAAACCATTAAACAAATAATTGTTTTACTTGTCAGAGTTGCTTATAGTTTATCTGAACAGTGCCAGATATCTGAATGGAGTAATATTACTGAACTGTCTGCGTCTCACTTTGTTGTTGTTGAAAGATGCAGTTGAGCTGACAGGCGGTGATTGGCTGATTCGGCAGTTGCAGGTACAGGATTGGTTACTTTCGTCGATGCATAGTATTGATTGGCTGGTTTTGGCAACTCAATTTTTATTTAGACCAATTGTGTCTTTGTTTAGTATTTACTGTCCAATAGATGTGAACTACACATAAAAATACATCGAGTCAAAATGAAAAAGCCTGTACTTGCACGGATTGATTTTAAATTTGATTCACAGGTGAGGTGATGTTCCAGCGGGCATTTACTGTGTATTAATGCTACTGTGTAGTACTGAATCGTATTTTAATTGATATAAGAAAATAAACATGTCATTAAGTACAGTAGTTAACGAGTTAAGGACTTGTACAGAAATAGAAGCAAAACTGATACACATTCAGAGACGTAAGCTGTAGGAGCAGCTTGTGTTATGACATGTTCAAGCACCGAGACAAGATTTACTGGACAGGCGGATATACTGTATTGTATGTAATATATTAAAATATGTATCAGGGGAAGCTTGACTTGTGTATTTATGTCAGCAGACAATACATTTGGACAAATGCACTTGAACCACATCTCATTCTTTGTGTTTTCTTGATACTTGGCAACTCTACTGTGCTAACCCTTCGCATTTGACTGTGGTGCTATAGTTATGGTTTACGCATGTGTGACAGGCTGGCTTGCAGTGGTGACGTCCCGGACCAGGAAGTAACTGAGTCAAACAATGGATGGGCGGGTGAAGCTGAGTGCAACGGCACTCAGCTGGATTTATTAATAATTAAACAAAAGATTTAAACAAACAAAACAGAAACCAAAGGGCACGAGGGCCAAACGAATAAACAAACAAACAAGTAAGTGGCGTGCTGGCTAAACCAGCACGTTTTAGCAATTGTTTTGCTGTATTCTACACGCTCTCTCTCCGCTCTCCCGTACTCTCTACACTCCAACACTCAACAACCCAGTACAGACAGCTGCAGGTTCTTATACTCTGGCCGAGGGGTTAACTAGCTGTTAATTATCTTATTACCCCTCGGCCACAGTCTGCACGCGTTTGGTAAGGATGCATGACTGTCAGCTAGTTAAATAATCAGTAGCTGATCAGTCATGCATCCTCACGGGGTTTTTAAATTATAAATAACAAAAGACGCGGCGCTTTTAACTGCGCCACAAACAAAACACAAATAATAATAAATAGGGGCGGGACACTCCGCCAAAGCATGATAAAACTCTCTGGGTAGTTTCTTGTCTACAAGGAACCTAAGTCTTTCCTCACCTATGTAAAATAATATTTTTTTTTATCCAAAGAACTGCTTTTCCACCTCTGCTACTACATGGGGAAACCAAGTAAGTGTTAAGTGCCTAGTACTTTAAAGTTCATAAAAAACATGTACAGCAAATGGCAAAGTGCAATTCAAGATCAAACTCTTAAGTGCATACAGCTGTCGGCCATTTAGGATGTCAAACAGACTTCCAATTGTAATGGACTTGGTAGTTCACTGAACTGAGTAGATGAGACTGTCTGCAGCCTCTGAACTACAGAACGTGTTCTGCAATAATATTGTTTCATATAGAGTGGTGTTTATGAATTGCACATATTCTCTTCATAATGAAATATAGCATCTGTGCTTCACCCCATTTATTACTGAGTACTGGGACTCGCTTCCAGCACTGGACCAAGTTTGGTACCAGCTTATCAAACCTGTTCTGACCCTTTCTACACACGTGCAAAGGGAAATAAGATCCAGAAGTATTCCTAGGTCGCTCCCTCTGTTCCAAGAGTTGTTCTCTCGCTGTCTAACCACCTCATTATGTATTGTTGACGTACAAAGATGTACAATACAGAAATGTTATCTTAGACAGCTTGATGAGTTTTTGCAAGGGGTAAAGTAGATAGATAGCTATTTAAATTAAACAAGGGGCTTGGATGAAAAAAAAGATTGCATTGTGCATGCAAATGGGAGAGCAAGAAATTGCCACAGCTACTAATCTATCAGACAGCACAGAAATGACAGCAATACAATAATGAAAATGCAGTTTAAAAAACTGCTGTATGTAGCACCCATCTCAGATCCTTGTATTCTCTATTCTAAAATTGCATCTTCTTGTTGCAAGTTATCTTATACTTAGACTTCATGCTAATATTGGACTTAGTTCTCGCCAAGATAAGCAGCAACTAAGACATAGCTTCTTTTACTGTAAACTAATGTGATCCATCTGTTTCCTTCCATCTGATGTAGATGTCCTTCTACCTGGTGTTGATGGCTGAAGTGTAATGCTGGCTCCAGGGATCAGCCTATTTTGCCTCCCTGGCACATCAGCACACATAAAGGCTGCAATGCTGGCTCCAGGGATCAACCACAGTTCGGCCTCCCTTGCACATCTGGACTGAGCTGAGTAGGGTACTTCTAGGGGGTCTTCAAGTGGGCACCTTCCATCCTTGGTGTTTCATTGACTAGCCCACGACACCTTAAGAGGGCTTGACAGTGATTCTGGCGTCCCAGCATCACCCCCCTCCGTCCCCCTCTCAGCTAAACCCAGATTACTTACCTTCCTTTACATCGACGTTGCTTTCTTTCTGCTATGCTTGACGTCCCCACCCAGAATCTTTTCGTCTCAACCAGAGCTAGTTGCTGCTCTTCTCTGCTGTTCTTCACTATGCATCTCAACTTTTGACCACTGAATCCGATGTCTCTGAGAAACCGGGTTGTGGAGTATGCCACAAATCCTCGACAACCCACCTCCACTGGGTAAACCTGGACTCTCCATCCTCACTGTTCCGCTTCAGCAGCTAGTTGAGCGTACCAAAGTTTCTTCCTTTCATACGCCTCATCCACAGCATCCTCCCATGACACGGTTAACTCTACCAGATGAAAAAGGCATGCTGATCCAGACCATAAGACAATATCAGGTTGAAGGCTATTGATGACAATCTCCGGTGGGAAAATAAGTTGTCCAACATCTGCCAGCATTTACCAGTCTCTAGCAGCTTCCAGTTGTCCAAGACGAGTTTTTGGTTTCAATACCTTTACTTGGAGATTGCTCCCCTGGATGGAGGAATGTTGTTCTTCGTGTGTCATACAGTGGCTCTCAAAAGTATCCACCCCCTTGGACTTTTCCACCTTTTATTGTGTTACAACATGGAATCAAAATGGATTTAATTAGGAGTTTTTGCCACTGATCAACACAAAAAAAGTCCATAATGTCAAAGTGAAAAATAAAATCTACAAATTGTTCTAAATTAATTACAAATATAAAACAGAAAATAATTGATTGCATAAGTATTCACCCCCTTTGCTATGACACACCTAAATAAGCTGTGGTGCAACCAATTGTCTTTAGAAGTCACATAATTAGTTGAATGGAGTCCACCTGTGTGCAATTAAGGTGTTTCACATGATTTCAGGTTAAATACACCTGTCTCTGGGAGGTCCCACAGTTGGTTAGTACATTTCCTAACAAAAACTACATCATGAAGATGAAGGAACATTCAAAGCAAATCCGGAATAAGGTTCTTCAAAAGCACCAATCAGAGGTAGGATATAAGAACATTTCCAAGGCATTGAATATCCCCCGGAGCACAGTAAAGTCCATTATTAAGAAATGGAGAGAATATGGTACAACTGTGAATCTGTCTAGAACAGGCCGTCCTCAAAAACTGAGTATCCGGGCGAGAAGGGCACTAGTCAGGGAGGCCACCAAGAGGCCTATGGCAACTCTAAAGGAGTTACAGTCTTCCACAGCTGAGCTGGGAGACACTGTGCATACGGCAACAATAGCCCGGGTGCTTCACAAAACTGGCCTTTATGGGAGAGTGGCAAAAAGAAAGCCAGTGTTGAAAAAAACTCACATCAAATCTCGGCTAGAGTTTGCCAGAAGGCATGTGGGAGACTCTGAGACCAAGTGGAAGAAGATTCTATGGTCTGATGAGACCAAAATAGAGCTTTTTGGCCTCAACGCTTAGCGCTATGTTTGGCACAAGCCTAACACCGCACAT
Organism: Acipenser oxyrinchus oxyrinchus; assembly: GCA_030684275.1. Lineage (NCBI taxonomy): Eukaryota > Metazoa > Chordata > Actinopteri > Acipenseriformes > Acipenseridae > Acipenser > Acipenser oxyrinchus. The sequence continues at coordinate 27,123,330 of CM060258.1, forward strand.
CATCCTGAGAACACCATCCCTACCGTGAAGCATGGTTGTGCAGCATCATGCTATGGGGATGCTTCTCTGCGTCAGGGCTTGGAAAGCTTGTGAAGATAGAGGGCAAAATAGATGCAGCAAAGTACAGAGAAATCCTGGAGGAAAACCTGCTGAAGTCTGCAAGAGACCTGGGACTTGGGAGAAGATTCATCTTCCAGCAGGACAATGACCCTAAACATACAGCCAAAGCCACACTGGAGTGGCTTAAAAACAAAAAGGTCAATGTCCTGGAGTGGCCCAGTCAAAGACCGGACCTCAATCCAATTGAGAATATGTGGAAAGAGTTGAAAATTGCTGTTCACCAAAGGTCCCCATCCCACTTGATGGAGCTTGAGCAATTTTGCAAAGAAGAATGGGCAAAAATTGCAGTGTCCAGATGTGCAAAGCTGGTAGAGACTTATCCAAATAGACTCATGGCTGTAATTGCTGCCAAAGGTGCCTCTACCAAATATTGACTCAAGGGGGTGAATACTTATGCAATCAATTATTTTCTGTTTTGTATTTGTAATTAATTTAGAACAATTTGTTAGATTTTATTTTGCACTTTGACATTATGGACTTTTTTGTGTTGATCAGTGGCAAAAATTAAATCCATTAATTAAATCCATTTTTATTTAATGTTGTAACACAATAATATGTGGAAAAGTCCAAGGGGGGTGAATACTTTTGAGAGCCTCTGTATATTGCTGGCATTGGTGGCAATTTGTTGGTCATGCTGCGTTTGCCTTCCAGTGCTAAGGCCAAACTTCGTAGCACCTGGGCATGATGCCAAGTAAACCGCTCTTGGCTAAGACCCACCTTACATCCTGTCAAAATGTGTCTTAATATAGCTGGTGATGAATACAAAGGACACCACGGATCCTCTCCTACCCATAGATTAAGGTTCTGTGGTGATGGGAGAACATCATATGTTGACCTGATGAGGAAACTGATCCTGCTCTGTTCCACTGTCCATAGATCTCACCAGCCGATCTTGCGTTGTTCCACACTCTCCCACCTCATCCTCTCCTCCTGCTTTTGCACCTCATTGACTACCAGCTTCTTCAGTTGAGCTGGGGCTGCTTTGTAGGAGTAGCCATGTAGGAGTAGCTCAACTGAGCAAGGCCTCCCATGCTGTACTTGCCCCATAATATCACTGATACGAAGGGCAGCCTTTGCATCTTCTGCAGCTTCCTTTGCCGCCCACTTCCAGTATTCCACAAAGGTGCATCCTGTTGACATTTGTCGTGTGACTCTACCAATGTCATTTCCAGTCGAACCTTGGTGCACTTAAACTCCTCGGTTAGAGCTGAGGCTGTCATCTGCAGTATCCCTTTACCATACAGTCCTCAGCAGAGTGGAACTCCTAACCATTTCCTGACGTATGAACTGATTAACGCTTCCAGCTTCTCTACTGTTGTCAAATTCAGTTCCTGAATCCCGATTTCGGGATTGTATTAAGAAAACTCAGATTTTGTTTTTACTCACGATTTTCCTTTGTTTCGTTATGTGTGTTACTCTGCTGCACTTAAAACCTCGAGATCTGAAATTCGCTTTAATGATAAGAACCACTGTCTGCTTAGCTCAACATGGCAGAGAGAATTGAAAAAAATCACTTTTATTGACTGTGACAAAGGAGACACAGGAGACATCCAGTATATACCCTCAGTTCTACAATTAACTGGAATGTGTTTGCTATTTGTTTAATGAAACAATATATGCATAGAAGGAAGCATTGTTTTCAGTTATCATTTTTGCGGTTTCTTGATTAAACGTCATAAAAAAAACCTATACTCAAGTTTGTCTGTTTTCACTCTACTAACAATTCTCTTGCTGTGTGATGGTGACTAACAGAAAAAGAATACTTAAATTCAGGTGTTAATAAGGTAAGGAAACAGTTAACAACACTATTTTTGCAAAGGCCAAAAGTTTTACCAGGATCTCATCTGTCCTCAACCGCATTTTTATTTCATTTTTTCATAAACACGTTAGCATGCCAGACTTTAAATTGTTGCAGTAAAGCAAATTAAAACAGTCCCCTCGTTCTTGATTGTTTTTCTATTTTGTCAGTAAGGGCTGGAGATCATGTCTATGTTATTTTCCAGCTAAGAACTTTTATTTGACTAATTTCAATGGCATGCTATTACACTGCCTTAACAACAAGTATCAAAGTATGGAAACATGTAAGAAAACATTTTACTGAATTTAAGTTTAATGATTCCTAAAGTTCTGTAATGTGTCAAAGTTGTACTGAATTGTATTATTTGATTTTCAAAGTTTGGTATATGGTACATTTAATTACAGTATTTCATTGCCTTAACTGTAGGTGTTAAAGTTTTACTGAATTGAATTAATTTAATGATTTGTAAAGCTTTGTAAATTTGTATGCTTAATGTGATAGAATAGGTTACTAGCTATATATCATCATCAGTAGGTACTTGTGTACTAAGTACTTGTGTTTATTAACTTTATTCTATACATTATTAAAGGTACAGTAATTGTTATTGATACTTGTTTGATTATCCATACAAATCGATTATGCGAACTAGTATTGGTCCCAATTACTGCGGATAATTCACTCTCTACTATACTATGGTATGATGTTTACAGCCTTTGAGTTATTTTGGTCCAATATTGATTTATTACTATTTTTCTCAAAATCTGCCTTTACCTGGCTTTGTGATTGTCTGGATAGTCCTTGGTGTTGGTTGTAAGGGTTGTTTTTGGAGGTGAAGGTGTAGAAGCAGACCGACATTCAGAAGTTGCATGATTTATTTATAGCATACATAACTCAGACACAGATACTATGTTCCGTAAAAAACGTTGCATGAGTAGATTTTCTAGGGATTTTTGCGGGGCCCTTAAAAGGGGGGAGTAACTAATACACCGGTGTGACGTATGTGCCGGCATGTCTAATATTAAACTCCTGTACCAGCGCCACAATGGGATTACTACAGCCATGGTTATTATGGCTCAAACTTAACTGTCAACGACTCGATTTATTTGATTAGCCATTGATTTGTCAACATTCAGACTGAACCCGACCCTGGGAACCGTAGCAAACAGCTATTGGTTAGAAAGCCAAGTAGTAAACAAGTATTCTATTCGTTGTAACTGCAATGCTATAATAATGCAGGTGGCGTTGAGACTGGATAAAGTAGGACAGTCCGACAAAAAACGAAAGTGCTACTCAACAGGTTTGAAATTGTGCATTGTTGAATTTGCAGAAATACAAGTTAATTGCAATGCTGAAAAAACAATACATGACTGGAGACGAAACAAAGACAAACTTAAAATGGCAAAAGAAAAACGAGCTGATAGATGCAGAAAGTATTTATGGCCCGATGTAGAAAATATTTTGTTTTTATGGAGTACTTTGAATGACTTTAATACATACCGTAACTTGTTCTACATAACAAGAACATAAGAAAGTTTATTTTTTCAGGTCAAAAAATTCCCTTGGGTCAACATTGTCAATATCTTTTAGAATTTTTAATGCTTGAGCTTGTGTATCTTTCTTTATATATCGGTGTTGTGCATGTAGGAAAAAAATCAATCGTAAAAAAAAGTATTTTAAAAACAAAAAAGGTGTTTTCCTAAAATTGAAGTCTCAAAAAGGGGGGAGCGATTTTTACGCCAATGCGACCTATAAAACGATTTTTACGGTAATCCTTTTCTTTCTGGTTCCTTTACTGGCTTCCAAATACACCTGCCTTTCAACAGTTCCACCTATACTGTGAATTATCACATGATTTTAATAAAAGATGTTCAGTCCCAGCACTTAGGATATGCCAGACAAGCTCAAAGTCAGGTAAATACAAAAATTCCAGAATCCACCATCACTCCATTTGATTGTAAACACCATAACATACTAACATTTGACATTTGAAGCTATTTTACCCTTTAATGCCCAGCACCAGCACTGTGTATCTAAATCCAGTCCCGAAGGAGTTACATTTCAGAAGAGGTAAAATAATTAATTTCTACTGAACCCTCCCTCTCACTGACTAAAAGTAATTACATGGAATTAAGTTGTTTTTTCTCTTTTTTTGTGCTTCTGCAGTATTAAATACACCTATTCCAGCTTTTAAACTTTAGTTTCATTAAGCGAATATCATCACCTGGGGTCAGCTGCATTGATTTTAGTGGCCTACCACCAGCTACTGGTGTGATCCACATTGCGGCAATTTGTAGCACTTAATGAAGCAGAAAATGCTAAGGATGCATTTATTAACTCCTACAATTCTGCACCCTTATATTATGTCAGGGTCAATCAGGACACACATTATCTATCAGAATACTGACAGGATCCATGTCTGCTACAGAGTTTAAATATTGCACATCACAAATAGTAAAAGTCAGTGGTTAAGGCGCTTGCACACCTGGTTGCCAGTTCATACCCAGCCTTAGCCTTGTTTCATTGGTTCTGTGACCCAGATTTGTTTCTGCCGAGGGATTACAGTACAGTGTTGTGTGATTATGTTCAATTGTGAAAGTTTACTACAGATTAATAAAATCCAGGGCTGGCAATGGAACGTGAAACAAGCAATGCGATTGGTCGAGCAAGGTTCCAGCTGTCCTTATCAATCCATACGGACAGTTTTAGCCTTATTACATATTAGAAATCACTGTGCTGCCTCACAGAATGTGTAGTACTGGCAGCCATCTTGTTTACAGTTACAAAGTTACAGCAACTATAAAACTGAAAATATGGATGTCTCAAGATACTGAACCACCAAAAAGAATCCCCAAACTAGTAAATAGACATGCCGATTTAGATGAAGAACAATTAAACGAACTGGAAAATAGCAAAATGGAGAAAAATACCAAGAAAATTACAAAGTGGGCAATTGCTGTCTTTCAGGACTGGCTAAAACAGAAGCAAAGTGGAAATATTTCTCAACTATGGAAAATGCACATCTTAACAAAATACTAAGGGATTTTTATGGAATCTGTCAATATACACACTCACCCCGACTTTGTAACTTCAAATCCTTTTTTGCGGTTTGTAAATGCTACAGAAAAACACAAAAAGACACTTATCCACCCCTCTCCGACACAGATCTTTACAATGGCAATGTACAATTCAACACATCAAAAATAAATATTATACCTTTGCAGGTTTCAATTAAATCAATTTACTCAGCTTAACTTAGTGTTATAAATGTTATAAAGTTATAAATGGGACTACTTTTGTGGTCCCTTTATTGGCATAAGGATATTTTCTAGAAATTATTTCTGTTTCTTTTTTTTTCCAAATCCACTGCTTGGCCTGGATTATAAATGCAGTAAAGCCCTTCAGGGTGCCCGTATACATCCAGTATACAGATTTCTTAGGGGTTGGAGGCACTCGGCTTTGCCTTGAGATGCGCAAAGCCCAGAGGCATCCATATATTGGACGTATACAGGCACCCTGTCGGGCCTTATTGCATGCATACTGTACAGCTATGGCCAAATGTTTTGTATCACCAAAATTTTAGGATTGAGACATAAGAAAAAAAAAAAGAATATGAACATAATTTAGATCTTTTATTTAACATAATTTAATCAAATAAATAACAAAATGATACCACAAACAGGGCTCCCGAGTGGCGCATCCAGTAAAAGCACTCGCTAGAGTGCAGGATGCGCTCTATAGCCTGGTTCGAGTCCAGGCTCTTCCACAGCTGACCGTGGACGGGAGCTCCCAGGGGGCGGTGCTCAATTGGCCGAGCGTCGTCCGGGGGGAGGGAGGGTTAGGTCGGCCAGGGTGTCCTCAGCTCACCGCGCACCAGACCCCTGTACTCTGGCCGGGCGCCTGCGGACTTGCCTGTAAGCTGCCCAGAGCTGCGTTGTCCTCCGACGCTGAAGCTCTGAGGCGGCTGCATGGTGAGTCTGCAGATTGTAAAGAAGCGGGCGGCTGACGGCACACGCTTCGGAGGACAGCGTGTGTTCATCTTCGCCCCTCCCGAGTCAGCGCAGGGGTGGTAGCAGTGAGCTGAGCCTAAAAATAATTGGGCATTTCAAATTGGGGAGAAAATAATAAAAACTAATTGGCAACGACTAAATTTAAAAAAAAAAAAAAAAAATGATACCACAAACGTCTACCGGAAGCCATCAGTATTTCATTTTAGATTTCAAAATGTCACATTTGTCAGTTTTTTGGTAAGTATATGGAAAACTACAACTAACTAATCCTGTTAAGATTGTATAGATCTGCATTGTAGTTTACCGTGGCTCCCTTTGACCGCAAGAAGAAGGTGTCACTGGTTGGTTCTGATATATTCATTTTTAAATGATCATTCGCTACATCAGCATATTTCCTGTTTTATGACTGCAGTATCCACAGCATATCCCCAAAGATCAGAACACAGCATTACTTGAAGTGTACCAAACCAAGTTCATTTAATCCAGTTGGGTCGAGGAAATGACCACAGTCCGAGCCTTGCCTCCCACGCTGTAATTTGTAATCCTATTTTGTTTGTACACTGGCAGTCCCAGTGACCCTGGAAATAGAGCCACTAATTAAAATTAAAAACAATGAAACCAATATCTTAAATGATAATAACAATTTATACAAAATTGTTATTATCATTTACAAAAGAACACATAACAACACACAATAATTGCAAATTCTATACCACCCCACACTCTAAATTACACTTGTGACATTTGCCGTACTGATTGTGATATGCACCATACTAAAAATGCCATGTCTAGTCTTTGTTTTATACAGTACTTGCCATACATGTATTGTATCAAAAACAAGACAGCTGAAAATGTTGTCCACACTTGTAATATTAATGTTAAAATTTGTTTTGTACAGCTGCTATCAGCATGCATTTCATTGTGATGGTTCAGATTAGAAAGTGTCTTCTATTAATATTGAACTTAATTCAGTACAGCAACCATGTCATCAAATAAACTAATAAGCAACACATTCAAATGGATACTTGAAGGCATTTACATTTAATATTTAATTCCTTACCAGTTTAATATCCTGTCTAGCAGTATGAAACTAAAATGTCTTCCCCTCTGCAACTGTGGTTACTGTGAGATAGAAAATGGGAAATCTGCTACAAAACCACAGTTTAGATGAGATATATAAATTACCGCCCAACACCCCTATTGGCCATTTTGAAATGGTGAGAAAATGGACACTGGAATCAATTATAGATAACACACATAGGCCATTTAAACAGGTCAAAAGTTAATTAGAAAAATGTGGACGATAAAAATGATGTCTTTAAATTTCAAACTCACAATAATCTATACCCTACAAAAGCACCACGATTCGGAGCACAATAAATTGCATGAAGTGGTTTTCCATGTGAGGACAGTGCAGTGCTCCCCACATTGCATAGCTCAGGCCTTCCTATAGCTCTAGGGGCAGAATCGACTCTAACTTAAAAGCTTTCATTTGAAGGACGAGTCACAAAAGTGATTCAAACACCTTACTAAAATGTAAACTCGCTGACCAGATTACTTTTATCACAAATAGATAGAAATGTAAACTGCATAAACCTTGTATTGTTTTGACATGAAAGCACCTTTATGTATTCAAGGTCCAAGTCAGTTACCACATACAAGAGCAATTACTTTTGTATTCTTCTGATCTCTCATAATTCTGAGATCAAAGAATTGCTTTGCTTGTGTACGTATTGGCTCACGGTGCAGCTGGAAGCAACAGTATTAGCACAGCATACTGTAGCTATGTCTTTGACTGGGAAATGTACATAATCTCAGAAGGCAAATTATGCAGTAACCGGGTCACTAAAATGAGTCATACCGTTTCTGGTTAATTATCTGAGCAGGGTCATTCCTGGAGCCATCAGTGCTGAAGACTACCAGTTTGGATTGCAAGGTACATTGATGAATAGCTACAAGTTTCCTGGTTGTGGGTGGATCAAGGGGAAGTTTACTCACCACCAGCTCTGAAGATCACAGGCTTCAATTCTGCTTTGGGCGAGAGAACCCTGGACCTATGCCATTTACCAACACAGAGATGTTCTGTGCTCACAAAGAAAGCAAATTCAAACACAAACAACTTAGTACAATACACTTTGTAAAATGTAACAGGATATTTCTTAAAAAGTGGTTTTATTTCAAAAAAACTGGAGCCAAAGTCTTGTGTACTGGTCCTTTTAAATGCTGGTCAACACAGATGCTGTTTTAGCCAAGAAATGTAAACTTGAAACGTAGGGTCCTATTAAGTGTGTTGTATATGGTATGAGCACTTGTGTCTGCCTTGTGATCAAAATTTGGTCCATGGGATTTTTGTTCATACCAGTTTATTTTCTTGATGTACATAAAATAACTGACTTTTTAAAATCTTGTTTTTGTGTTTGTTTTGAACATACCTGATAACTGAATCAACCAAAAAATGTTATAACTGAGAAAGAGTACACATGTGACAAAATTAAGAGCTTTTCAGTGCTATCTGAAAATCATCTATTATTTAAAATAATTTGCCATCCAATCACATATATGCGTTATTCCTTGTTGTGCTTTAAGCCTGTCTGAAGCATGTGCATTCATTGCAGCATTATGCAGCTTTGCACTGAATATGTGGAAATAGTTAACATTTCCAGCTCTACCTGGACATTAAGACTCGCTGCAGCCAGAGCAGTCACCCACAGTCTTCACCCACAATGCATCCCTCAGCCACTCTATGCACCTGCCTTAGCTGGCTTGGGTGTGAGGTTAATGGAGTATCACAGAGTCTTACTCATTAATCTTTCTAATAGCCACTGCATGGGTTCTACAACTGCCAGTGTATTTGTGAAAACAATTAAATATGAGATAGTAATGCTGGTGGTAATGTGTCATGTAATCTGAAGCACTTCAAACTACCATTTTTTTTTTTTGGTTGGGGGGTTACAAGTACAATAGCTCAAAGATCTGAGTAAGAGTGTAGGGATTTTGAGTAGCTCAATGGTTAGTGGTTAGTGCTGAGCTGTTGTTGGGAAAGTATTGAGTTTGAGTAGCTCAATGGTTAAGAGTGCCTGGCGCAGTATGGAAGGCAGTAAGTTCGACTGGATGTAACACCCCCATATTATAGGGTTCTACATTATCTGGTAGCCTAAAATGCAACCCAAGTATTTATCTTAGTGGGATATGCTAACTTTCTTTCCATAACAGCATCCAAGTTCTTTAAATATGTCAGCTCACCCTGTGTGGCGATACTAAAGGTTACACACTAAGCCAGTAGGTTACAGTCCAGATAAAAGTCACTCAGATAGAGAAAGGTTTGAATTTAGTTTATGACAGTGACTTTTGAGACTGTCCATAACACATGCATCTCAAAGGATTTGAACTCAACTTAATGCCCTGTGCTTTCCAAATGTGTTTTATGGTTTATAAAATAAATATCCACATGACTAAATGTGATTAAATGTGGTGGAGAACCATTGTACTTTCAGACTTCATACAGCACACTGACAAGTTGATGGAAAGTCTGTTTCAAAGCTGTTTTCAAAATGTCAATATTAGCAATAAAAACTATGTCTCTGCTAGCATCCGTGAATTTTTTTTTTTAATCCCACGATATTGGGATATGGAAATTATTATCTATATCTAACGATATCGATATCATATCAAAATATCAATATTGGTGCCCACCCCTAATTATTACCTTTTTTTGGAAACTTGGATCTCAGTACAATACTCTATTAATTAGGATAACAATACCCTCTAATATTTTACATTCACTTGGAAGAGAATGGTTAGAGTCTTGGCCTTCACCAAGGAAGGTTTGAGTACCCCAAATCGTTACTGCTTAGCAGCAGTTTGGAAGGTAGTGGGTTTGATTAGCTCAGTATTTAGAATGCTGGGCTGCAGTGTGGAAAGACGTGGGTTCCAGTAGCTCAGTGGTTAGAATGCTGGTCTACAGCATTGAAAGTAGTGGGCTCCAAGTACTTAACTACTACTCAGCCTCCTGTGTATAGATTGGTTATTTGGTTGAATTTAGAAGTTTGTATTGTGTCTAGATGACCAGATCAGTACACAAAGGGATTATGTCACCAGTGCTTTTTGTAAGACTGTCATTAGCAATGGATTTACCTACAAGGATATTACATTTGCATCTTCTCCCAGTGGTAGACTCATCAGACAACAGGTTGACACTGGTTTCCCTCTGGGGGGCTGTGACCTCCTCTGACCTTCACACAAGTGTCAAAGATGATGTTTCCATGGTGCTTGACATCCACCATAGTTAACTGGCAATACCGACTTCCATTAGCACATCTGCTGTCTTTGTTGTACCCTATTTACAGACTATTAGAGGTCTTAAATTATCCAAACTGTCATGTTTACATCTTTCAAAAGCACTTCATTCAGTGAAGCTAAAGACTGATGTTAACTTTGACAAGTTCAGTCAACAGGTCTGTCCTTACACAGCCAAAAGAAGCATGTTCTAAATAAAAGTGTTAATTGTGAATCAGCTGCCTTCTTTCCTTAAAGGTACACTGGCCAATATTGTGTATGGTCACCTTGATATTGAATTGGTCCACAGTGATCTACCTTGTAAATGCACTGGCATTTGGAGTACATGAGTCATGTAAGCTTGGTTTGTATCTTGTTTGCGCCAATTTGAGCATCTTTCCTGGTGACCTGCTTTGGCTCTGTAGTTTGGCAGGAAGGAAAATCAGAATGTCATGTAGATTGTAGATGTGTGGGTAGTTTAAACAGGGTAAATAATTTCTATTCATCTTCCTGAACTGGTGTATTTGAATAAGAATTTTTTTGTCTGTTGAAAGCTGCATAAAAGTAGCTAACATAAATCTGACAAGGGCCACACTGTTGAGGTTTATTTATTGGGTCAAGATGCTCTAAATACCACTGCTACAGATCTGAGATTTGTTAAGAGTAGTTAGAACTATGACATGCAGCCCCAAATCCTGCTACAGCCTGTCAGCAGGAATGGATTACAGCAGCCCTAAATCATTACACAGATTGTGATCCAATTTATGTATGGATATTGATAAAGCTATAAAATGGTGGTATTCCCTTTAAATAAACAATCCTGCAATTTCTAGTAGTTATGGCAGATTGATGAGCTAATATCAAGCTGTTGGTGAATCACTGGGGACCTGTTTAAAATTGTGGATTACAGATGGTGCTTACTAAACAAAAATGATGACTAACTTTTCAATAAAATTTTTTCATGGGTAACACAATCTTCTCCCCCACCTCCAATGTCATTTTTTTATATATTAATTTGTTTTTGTCACACGACAGGCCTATAACTCTCCAGATATTCTTGGTTCACACATAGTTTTGTACACAGAAATACCTCTTGTGGCCTTTTTCTGTCCTTCTTTAGTTTTTAGATCCATCACCATTTTACACTGGGCATGTGCAAATCTCTATAAACTTAATATGGTTCTTTGTGTTATCACTACCACCATTTGTAGCGTATGGTGTATGGACATCTTAGTTTACGTCCAAGGGTACACTTTATCAAAGAGGTACTGACCACAGACTAGCAATGCATCTTGGGAGTAATTATACCATAGCAGCAAGGCCAATCCCACTGGTCTCCTTAATGTCCAGACCAGACAAGACGTTTACTCATCATCCAGAGGACGGCTCCTCTAATTGCTCTATGTTCCTGTGCACTATACTGAGACTCGGGTAGCTATCTATTGTAATCTTTTGTGAATCAAACACCACTGTGCCAGTGTGCTCTGTGTGGAGAAGTATACCACCTCTGCTGCGATATTGAGCCGGATATTCGCTCCAGTCTGCCAGGAGAAGAAAAGACCTGCTGGGTTTGAATTAATCATTTAAAAAGCTGCATTAAGTGTATTTAATTGACTATTTAAGCTGTACATTGCATTTTTTTTTTAAAAACGCATCCCCTTAGAGCATGGAAGACAAGTAGAATTAACTAATGATTATTAGCATAACGCAAACAAGCACCAGCACAATTTAAAGCCCATGACTGCAATGCAGTTGTATGGCCTCTACTGCTTTATGAATAACCCAAATTATACAGGGAAATGTTGCAGCCATGTTTTCTTAACACATTTGTGTAAAACACACACACAAAAAATGGAAAGTAAACGGCACACACATTTTTTGCATTAACTGTTAATATGGCCCCATATGTCTTGTAGCAAGATTGCCTTCCACAGAATACAGCTTTTTCACAAGACACAATTCCTCTTGATGGACAGTCTACCATGGTAAAAGAATAGCAATGTGTAGTAATGCATAATGTAAGAATGGTAGTTATCACATATTGCACAAATATTGTAAAGCAAAAATCACGATATAATCATAGTGTACATTTAGGGGTTTTGTAAAGAAAATGAGCCTTTCTGGAAATTCAGTTGGAGTATGTAACTTTAAAATTATTGGAGAGGGAATGACAGAGGACAGTTTTTTCAATATATGTTCTTGTGTATGTCTGTGTGTGACAGTACCTCAGAGCCTCTCTGGCGAGTACAGTGCAGATATATTTTCCACCTGTCAGTGTGAGGCAATCCAGCAGGGAGGTATGTATTTTTAGCTTGCCCTCCTCTTGCAGGGACACAGGGACCAGTGGGCACAGTGCCAGGGAGAGCTGCAGGTGGTCAGAGCCAGATCTGAACTGGCTCTGATGTGGAGGCTCTTTCCTGCTGAGCAAACTGTGGAAATCACCCTGTGGACTGGGAGCTGTAAGGGGTGACAAGTTAATGCATGGCACCAGAAACAGAACACATTCTCTCCGCCAGACAGCAGGGAAAAATTACAGATAAAACTATAATTCATAATGTCACTGTGCTGTTTCCAAAGTTGAATGCAGAATTTCAACTTCACATGTTATACTCTAGACTAAAAATATAGAATTAAATAACACAATTAAAATCGCTAACAGACACATTCATGTCATTTGTTTTCCCAATTCTTTTTTTGTTTCCATTTTCCATTACACTTTTTTAATTTATTTTTTTAAGCAAGGCTCCTAAAGACCATTACAAGAAGTTCCTCACTGTGTTTTTTTTGCGTCATCAATAGCCTTCAACACACGCATTCCTGTAATTAAAATAAACAAAACATAGAATGAATCTTGTTGTTAGCAGCAGCCCTTGTAATGAACTAACAAAAAACAAAAAAAATCTTTTAACAACTTTCTTAGTTTAAACAGACTCAAAAAATTAACATCAAAACATCCAGAAATCTGCAAGTAAATAGCTACAGCGTAATGTGAAAAGTTCCAGGGAACCGGGAGCATAATTCACCAAGCAGGGTTGATTGAAATCATTTTTATAGGCAATGAAAAACCCAAATGCACATCTATACAGTAACCAGTATTTTTGTAATACAGAAAAGAAAAATAGTGGTGGACTCACCTGACCACATCTACAAAGACAAATGGCAATAAGGTACAAGAACAAGACCTATGTATTTTGATGGATTCAAACGAAAACAATAGCTCTCAAGGCAGGACAGAAAGACACTAATTGTATGCATTTACTACAAGGCTTACTATGCAGATTAGCAAACAAAAAAACAAAAAAAGGAAAACAAGAAATAAAGACAGACAGACAGAGAGACAGACAACACAGTCTGCAATACCTGGAGTAATATTTCCAAAAATAATGTCTCAGTCCCATTTGTAAATCAAACAAAACAACTATATATTTATACATCCAGGAAGTAAAGTGATTCAGTTCACAAAAAAACAAAGGGAATCCAGTAACAAGGAAAAACACTCTTCAACACAATACCATGAACAACCATTCAAACATTTGCACTTCACAGAAGCTTAGAAGCAAACAAAAAGGTTTGGTCTCACCCGGTTGTCTTTCATGAAGCCTGCTGTGATATTTCCTTCTGTCCGTATTCTGCTGGAAATGCAATATGTTTGAAACCCTGATGGATCCATAACAATTTGAATAAAGTCCAAAGCAACAACAAAAACAAAAAAAATCTAGTTGGAAATGTAATAAAAAATATGAAAGAGTTTGTCTATGTTTGTTAGTAATGATATTAATTGTAGAGTAACTATTGTCAAACCAATAACCAAACAAAATAAAGAGAAAAGAAGATTTGGCTGACAACCACCATGGTCTGGCACACAATATGACAGACTAACAAAATTTCTCTCTCCTGATGACTCGCTACAAAATGTTTCAGTATGGCTGCCCCCTCCCCCAGGCATCCACATTACCTGTCTTTTCCAGTTTTTAAACTTCCCAGTAACTAGCAACAGGCAACTAACTCCGCCTCCCAGCCAAGGGTAGCCAACGGGGGCAAACTGCAAAAGTGCAGTACCAGAAGAAACTACCATAATAACCCTAATAGCTGAATGGTAATAAAAACAAGTTAGAACAACTGCCTAAAAGAGCTTCAGAATACTAGGCCATAATGATAGTAATTTGACTATGTAGCTGAGAGTTGTTTTTTTTTTAAACTAAAGGACTAGCTTTACCAATGCCAGACATTCTGCTGTATAATTGAGCTACAGCAGGTGAAGCACTTATTGCTTCATATTTGGTGGCTTATTGCTACATATTTGGTGGCTATGAACCTTGCAGAGCTCCACCCTATTTCTTTTTTTCACAGGTAAAAGCTTAGAGTAGGGAGAAGGAGGAGGAGGAGGAAGAGGAGGAGGGTTGGTAAAGGTTGCAAAAGGATTGAGGTGGTTGACAGGGAAAGGATAGAAAATGAAGTAGGGTAGATTTCTGGTAAAGTGGTTGTTTTGTTCATTCCGAAAAAGATATCAGTCACAAGCTCTGTTATTATTTCTTGTTTGTTCCGTTTTTTCAATTCCATTTATAGTTTTTGTGTCGAAGAACTGAAATAGTGACATTCAAAGTAATGATTTGGCTCTCTGAAATCTAGCAAGACTTGAAGAGTTTCATCACTGAATTGTGTACTGTAGCAATTCATTTGATGATCATAAAAGCAATAAACTACAATAAACAACAGTGCCTAAATTGTAAGAATAAAAAATCTAAAGAAAAAATATGTATATACTGTGGGCCCTATTCACAGAACTTGAAAGAATTCTGTATTGAATTGGAATCTCAGCCCAATGTTGAATTGAACACAAAGGCCATACAAGAATGCTGATGTTAGTACCATTAAGGTCCTGTATTTTTCATAACACAAGGTTCAACTAAGTCGCTGTATGTTCCTGTGGTCTTTCAGTGAACACACTATAGGAATGTCCGATACGAGTTTAAAACCGGGTCTTTTATTTGACAATGAAAATGTGTACCTGATTTGTGAAAAGAAAAAAGTTTGTTTTTGTTTATTTAAAAATGGCTTACACAAGGTTATATACTGTATCCTCCAGAATTTCACAGTGCAGACAGATTCACAGAGGGAGCATTATGTTTTCAGGAATTCTGTGCTGGCATCAGAAACACCATTAAATAAATAACAAGCTATACAATGTTAATGCATGAGTCTTACATTTTCTAAAGATTGAAAAGACATGTGGGGGCTGAAATTGCACATTCAGTTCTAATGGTATTGCTCAAAGTACTTGATAAGGTTACAGACTAGGAGTTTGAATTATTCTGAGAATGTATTGCAGCAGATATTGTACTAAAAGGGACCTGTGACTATCATAAACTAACCCTTACCTTTTTTGTTTTTCTTGTACACATACAGGTACACTGTATTTCTGCTGTGATAATAACAGAATAATTATGTTTCTTACTGTTCCCCTCAGTTTTTTGACATTTGCAATCACTTGGAGTGCTTCTTAACTATGTTGCTCAAACACTGTGTCAATGTGCTTTGACCTGAGTTCCGTAGCTGCTTTTCTAGTTGCCAGCCGAAGACACAGTCATAGTAACAAAGGCTAGTTCAGCCAACTATAGCTGATCTTGAACACCTACTCTGTATTGTAGACAATAAAGAAGTACATTTGAGTCACTTTAATGGATCTAGCCCGTGTTACACGTCAAGCCAGCTGCCCATAAGTGCAGTGACAAAAGATGACATACCCACTGCTACCCATAATGGAACTGTTTGTAGTAATACTGTTTATTGTGCTATCACCACATTGTTAAATATATAAGTCTCCTACCGTGCTAATTCAATTTAATAAATACTACTAGTGCCCATTTTGAAATGTATCTGCTGCAAAAACTAAATTAGAAGTTACCTTTCTTTTTAACACATGAAAGCTGTAACCTTAATTAGAAAGGAATTTACCGTGGAGAACAAAAAATGTACTCATACACAGACAACTTAAAATGTCCCTGTCCCTGATACATGGTACATTTTGTTATACAATGATTTTTGAGTAACATGTTTTATGGTCTTCCATAGTTAAGCTTACTGTACTTTATTAGACTTTGCTTTCTTTACAGTTTGTTCACATTCCCTGCAGGTAGTTTCATCTGCAAGTGAGCAGCTTCCTTGAGTGGCTTAAAGGTCAAAGGGCACAATGCAAACTTACATGGATTAGTGGTCAACATGCCATGTTAAATAACAACAGAAAACAGGAGTCACACAGTGGTTTAGTAAATGCAAACAATGCTGTGATTGTGAGGATATACAGTACTGTGCAAAAGTTTTAGGCAGATGTGAAAAAATGATGTAAAGTAAGAATGCTTTCAAAAATAGACATGTTAATAGTTTATATTTATCAATTAACAAAATGCAAAGTGAGTGAACAGAAAAAAAATCTACATCAAATCAATATCTTCTAGGTACACTTGCACACAGTTTTTGAAGGAACTCGGCAGGTAGGTTGACCCAAACATCTTGGAGAACTAACCACAGTTCTTCTGTGGATTTAGGCAGCTTCAGTTGCTTCCCTCTCTTCATGTAATCCCAGACAGACTCGATGATGTTGAGATCAGGGCTCTGTGGGGGCCATACCATCACTTCCATGACTCCTTGTTCTTCTTTACGCTGAAGATAGTTCTTAGTGACTTTCGCTGTATGTTTGGGGTCGTTGTCATGCTGCAGAATAAATTTGGGGCCAATCAGATGCCTCCCTGATGGTACTGCATGATGGATAAGTATCTGCCTGTACTTCTCAGCATTGAGGAGACCATTAATTCTGACCAAATCCCCAATTCCATTTGCAGAAATGCAGCCCCAAACTTGCAAGGAACCTCCACCATGCTTCACTGTTACCTGCAGACACTCATTCGTGTACCGCTCTCCAAGCCCTTCGGCGAACAAACTGCCTTCTGCTACAGCCAAATATTTCAAATTTTGACTCATCAGTCCAGAGCACCTGCTGCCATTTTTCTGCACCCCAGTTCCTGTGTTTTCGTGCATAGTTGAGTCGCTTGGCCTTGTTTCCACGTCGGAGGTATGGCTTTTTGGCCGCAAGTCTTCCATGAAGGCCACTTCTGACCAGACTTCTCCGGACAGTAGATGGGTGTACCAGGGTCCCACTGTTTTCTGCCAATTCTGAGCTGATGGCACTGCTGGACATCTTCCGATTGCGAAGGGAAGTAAGCATGATGTGTCTTTCATCTGCTGCAGTAAGTTTCCTTGGCCGACCACTGCGTCTACAGTCCTCAACGTTGCCTGTTTCTTTGTGCTTCTTCAAAAGAGCTTGGACAGCACATCTGGAAACCTTGTCTGCCTTGAAATTTCTGCCTGGGAGAGCCCTTGCTGATGCAGTATAACTACCTTGTGTCTTGTTGCTGTGCTCAGTCTTGCCATGGTGTATGACATTTGACAGTAAACTGTCTTCAGCAACCTCACCTTGTTAGCTGAGTTTGGCTGTTCCTCACCCAGTTTTAATCCTCCTACACAGCTGTTTCTGTTTCAGTTAATGATTGTGTTTCAACCTACATATTGAATTGATGATCAT
This sequence comes from Acipenser oxyrinchus oxyrinchus, assembly GCA_030684275.1. Taxonomy (NCBI): domain Eukaryota; kingdom Metazoa; phylum Chordata; class Actinopteri; order Acipenseriformes; family Acipenseridae; genus Acipenser; species Acipenser oxyrinchus. The sequence continues at coordinate 27,141,109 of CM060258.1, forward strand.
TAGCACCTGTTTGGTATAATTGTTTAATCATACACCTGACTATATGCCTACAAAATCCCTGACTTTGTGCAAGTGTACCTAGAAGAATTGATGCTGTTTTGAAGGCAAAGGGTGGTCACACCAAATATGGATTTGATTTAGATTTTTCTTCTGTTCACTCACTTTGCATTTAGTTAATTGATAAATATAATCTATTAACATGTCTATTTTTGAAAGCATTCTTACTTTACAGCATTTTTTCATACCTGCCTAAAACTTTTGCACAGTACTGTACATTAACAACATGTATTTAAAAAAGTGATGTTCACGATCATATATTTTTGTTGTAAGTACATCAATTATATACTGTATTTCTGAAACTGTAATGCTGGAGCCAGCTTAGCATGTCTCTGTTCCCCATATAAAGTATTTGATTCTTAACTGCTCAGGTGAGAAAACATACATAATGACAACAATAAAAAGACATACATTAGACAGATGTTTTAATGAGTAGTGTCTGTCATCCAATTACTGTTTAAGGTACATTTTGAGTTGGTCTTACCAGGTTTAGAATAAATGACTCCCCAAGAAAAAAAAAGTTTATTATTGAAAATCTGGTCTTCATTCCAAATGATAATTTGCACCATTTTTTTTTTGTGAAAGGAAAACACACTGCTCATGTAACAAACCAATTAGAATTATACATTTTGAAATATTTACCATTTTAATTTTACTTTTCCTAATGACCTTGATATGAACAAAAATGTAATTTTCTATGCACGGAGGAATTAAACCGCAGGTGCTGGTACACTGGTATACTAAACTGGTATGCTAAACACGACTGTTAATGAGCCTCAACCTAGCTTTGTTTTCAAAAGGAACTTCGTACGAAATATATCAGAAATATTTAAACTCTGACATATTAAATAACTCATTTTGGGACTAGAGGCTCCAGATTATGCAAAGACATATTTGAGTCATTTATTTTGTGAACAGAATGAAACCGAAGCCTTTCTTTCCTCTGTCTCTTAATTACTATTTAATGTAGGAACAATTGATTTATATCTATATTTCTCAAATACCGGAATAGATTTTCTTCTTTTTGCAATCACAGATACACAACAGCAGATCTCTTTTTTGAATTGAATACACGTTTATTTAAATGACAATATAACAAAAAACAATAATGAAGGAAGAACAATGAAGATGTAATGTGGGTAAAACAAAGCAGTATTCCATAACCATTAAGATTAACCATAATAAATGGTTTCCTCATCCCTAATAGATAGCTGTATTTTTGTGTCATGTTTAAACCATGTTACACCATAGTTCCTCCATGATTAATTTTTGTATAAAATGTAATTTTTGTCTACCCTTTTTAATCTCTCTCTCTCTCTCTCTCTCTCTCTCTCTCTCTCTCTCTCTCTCTCTCTCTCTCTCTCTCTCTTGTCTTTTCAAAGCAAAAAAAAATCTGAAATAAACTTCCTAATTTAGTAGCCTGATTTCAATTAACCTAATTCAGGTTTGTTGAAATGACTAGTTTTCGTCATGCATGAGTGGGCTTTAGTGTACTTTACTGAGTATAACCACAATGTAAACTTAATTTCATAAACAAACAAAATGATCTTTCAGATTAGCTTTTAACTAATTGAATTCAAGTTTGTAGAAATGCTTAGTTTAAGTCGTGCTTGAATGCTGAACGCTCTGACTGATTTACTTCCATAAAGATGTTCTTTTCGGTGTGTATGTTATGCAGCAGCCTTGTTGATGTAAGCTTTGATATCTGACAAAAATAAAGAAAGAAGTCAAATGAATGCCACAGCTCAGTGAGCAATAAAAAGGGTGCCTGAAATATTAATGGCCTCAATTATGAAAGGGCACTAAATGTAGCTGTAGCGTACACATTAAGTAGTGAACCTAACGTGCACCATAAATCTAAATGTACTGTCCTATTTACTAACAGAGAATGTATTACTTTACATGCACAATATTTAGCTAATTTACATACCATAGCGTGCACACTACATGTATTGTGAGCGATAATTTAATGTGCATGATAATGTCCAAGATTAGCCGTGACCACCGTGATGTAAAACGTCCCAGCAGTCTAGGCATGTGATTTGGTCAGTGGCTTATTAGAACATAAGAAAGTTTACAAACGAGAGGAGGCCATTCAGCCCATCTTGCTCGTTTGGTTGTTAGTAGTAAGGTAATTAACTATTAAATAAAAATCTAAGAAATTATAACATGAATTCACACTTAATATTATTTACAGGCAATTTTCACTGCTCTATATGAAAACTTTAATGTAATGCCTCCATGATGCCAGATAGATTTCAGCAAAGACAAAGAGGTTTAAATAGTGTGCCTATCTGTGGTTGAAGTCTGGTTTCCAAACAAAATAACTCACACACTTTAAGGTGCACACTATGATTATTGCCCTTTAGTGAATATGGTGTGATAAAGCTCATCTCATTATTCAGAGGAGGTTGCCTCATACATTATCATGCATTACCATACCAATCGCATATTCATTCTGATTACCATAGTGTGGCACAATAAAATCAAAGTGCGCAATAATATTCCCACAATTTTGCCCGATAATGAATACAATTGCAATAGTAAATACAGAAAGCATGAACATGCACACTAATTGCAATAGTGTGCCATAATGTTTAGCCCTTTCGTAGATGAGGCCCTAAGTCTGTTCAGCAGGACACAATGGGATAATGCATGTCAGTGATGTAACTTGATTAATTTGGTCAGCCATGCTGTCCGTGGTTATTACTGGGAGAAATACTATTATATTAGGAACAAAATTCAGTCTACTAGTTAATATAAAAATACACATCAGGGGGAAATGCAGTATCTAGAGCATTAACACTAGAACAACCGTGGTTATACTCATACCCCAAACCCCCGCCGGCAGTCATTATGACGATTACATTTTAAACAACATCAATATTAAAATGAAAGACAAACTATCGCATACAACTCAAAAGTTATATTCAAGCACATCTGTGATGGGGTACTCCCCGCACATGAGCTTATTCTGTTTTGTATTTTGTATTTGTTGTAGTATTATTTTAAAACGTATTGTTTAATTCGTATAAACTACAATGTTTTGTTATTGTTGTTTTTGCAGCTTGGACGTGGTTAAACCTCCCCATCCATGCTAACCCTGTGCAGAATGTGACCGTCTCCAGATTGAATGATTCATTTATTACTAATTTGGAGACGGTCACATGTATATAAGCCTGCAGCTGTGGCTGATCGAGGTTGGAATATTCAGTAGTGGAGAACGGAAATTACGCAATTACGCGCCCGTGTAATTTTAAGTATAAAACGTATCACCACGCATAGGCACGTAATATTAAATAATATCGCCGTTAACAGAGAAGGATATAGAAAAATGTTGGATCACACTGAGGTATCGATTTTGGCTGAAAATACCACGAAAAAGGTCATGCATTGCAAATATATCAGCAAAAGAGAGTAAAAGATGTTCTTCAAATACAGTAGACTCTTGCTAATTCAAACCTTGCTAGTCTGAACTAATAAACCAATCCACGCTTTAATAATAAAAACTTCAATATCATAATTCTGCGATGAATGTGTAACATTTACAGCTATGTCTGTTTTTTTTTATTATTCTAGGTTTATTACTGACTTTGAAAGACTAAAAGCATAAACCAAAGACCAAAGACAAGGCATTTTTAGAATGGTACACACCACTGATTTCAACAGGGGCAATACCCACTGTCAATTTCTTTTTAAAGTAAAATTTGAGTTTGCCATGACCTTGTGACTTCATGAGCGTAGGGTCATTAAGCAATATATAAAGTGTACTACACCTACTGAGCAAAGACAGAGCTAGTGTTTAAAGTGTATGTGATTTGGGTCCCTGTAGCACATCTGTTGCTTGTCAAAATATGTTGCACACATCTGCAGATTTGATCCACCTTGTCCTGCTTGTGATCAGAGTGCTGGTAGTTTTCTGCAAATGCTGCCAATTCAAGAACACCTGGTAGACTATTATGATGGATACATTGGCCAATACTGCCTCTGTGTTGAGAGGTAAGCCATTTGCATGTGAAGTCACAGAGAAGTTTGTGCTTTCCCATAATTGTTGCTTACAGCCACATTATTTTGCATACATTGAAAAAACTAGGGTATTTTCTAATTGTACTTACATTCTATTTTTTTTTTACCAGTCAGTGTTAGGTTGAGGAGTCTTGTAGTCTGGTCTTTAGTAGACTTTTTATGGTGTAGTTTACAGCTATGGCCAACATTTGTGCATCTTAGATTGAGACATGCATTTAAAAACATATATATGAACATAAATTAGATATTTTATTTAATATCATGTAATCAAAGAAACTACACAATGATATTGCAAAAGTCTACCGGAAGCCAAAATAGTAGTACACTATTTCTGTTAGATTTTGAAATGTCACATTTTTCAATTTTTGTCAATTTTTCGTTAAGTATATGGAAAACTATGTGGGACATATTCCATGAATATGATAATACATTAACGTGTATTAATGATATAACTGGACTAATTAATGAAACTGCTGTGTCTTAGGAAAAAAAGCAAACTGCTGTGTCTTAGGAAAATGAGTGAACTGCTGTGTATTAAGAAAAAGGGCCCCTTGGTTCCTGGCAGAAATACTGAACTATGTGACCTACTGATTAGAGGACCGGCGCCTGAACTGGATTAGGCTGAGTGGACAGTTGAATTATGTACAGATAATTCACACGTGCAACAACAATCGTTTTGACGCAAGGAAGACATAAACTAGCGATGTCCCAGTGGAAAATGACATTAAAACATCAAAGGACTGTGAGTTTAAAAAAGGCAAGAAAAACAAATGATCTCATGAAAGTGGCTAGTTAGCAGAGTGAAAAAGACTGTAAATGTCCAAGCCAAACAGAACATTTTGCGCTCCACATCAAATGCTAAAGTCACTCTGCTAAGCAAAGCTGCAACTCTCTGGGACTCTGCCTGAAAACAGAACCAAAACGAGGAAGCAAGTTGCAAGTGAGTCAATACCACAAGCAACGAGACTGAGGCCTGGCTAGAGGACTGCTGTAAAACTTACAGTGACTGTTATCAGACAAACCAGTCTGGGTCTGCTGTACACCTAAAACCACAGTATCCAAAAGAAACTCCTACCGGCATAGCGAAAGATTCAGCGAAGAGGACAGAGGGGATGGGCGCTGTTGTGGATCCTATACCGAGGACTGAAGACTTTGTTGCAGCTGTTTGTTGATTCTATCGAGAATTGAAAGCTTTGTTGCAGAGTTTGATCCAAAGTGGGATTGAAGACTTTGTTGTGAGAGAAGAGCTTTTTGTACTGGACACTTCAACAAACTGAGTTTCCAAAACAGCGAACCAAAAATCTAAGCTTCAAGGAATTGTTGAGTATAACTCCAGTTTCATTTTTCCTTTCATGGAACTAATTAATTAATTGCAACACATTCCCATAGAATTGAACTGTTAATTATTTACTTTGCACACTTTGCGTGTGAAATAACTTTTAGTGAAACTTGATGAAGTAACTATAAGTAATCTACCTCATATTGTTGTATGAAGAATTTATTTAAAAGTAAACTTGCCATATACTTAATCTAGATGCCATTAATAAGCTTAATGTGATATATGCTAAGATTGTCTGCATCATTTCAGTCTGAGGCTGTAATTGTATGTGTGCATGTGTGGGCAAACTACTATGTCACAGCTTGCTCGAGTGCTGTTTGTGTGTGAGGAGACAGGCGGTGTCATATTTCAATTGCCTGCTAGCCAGCATGAATGTAGTAGAGCTTTTTAAATTGTGTTTGTGCTTAGAGACTAAGAGATTTACTTTCTAACTTTTTTGATTTCTGTTTATTATTTGTGTACCTAATAAAATGCTACTATTGATTAAACATTCCTTGTGTCTGCGCGTGAATGTGTGTTCTTAGTAAATCCTCGATCTTTGTAACACATCAATTAAATATTGTTAGTAAGAGAACTAATCAACCCAGATAAACATTAAATTATCAATCATTGAATTGTTCCTACAACTACAAAGTAGGCAATTGAATATGTTAATGTAACATTAATGAGCAGGTTTCATTTGACTTTATGAAGCACAATTTCTTAATTCTATAGGAGGATGCAAACCTTTAGACCATAGCTGTACATGTCCAGAAAACAGTAGAGCTGAATATGCAATGTGTCTATTTGGAGCTGGTCAGATGCCAAACCAAACAAAAAAAAGACTAAAGTAGTGTCTGATACTAATTTAATTGAGGTAGGGTGTCTTTTAAAGAAAAATATTGTTTTCTTTATCCCTAGCTGTTCCCGGTTCAGAAAGAAAGAGACTAGTACAATTCCATACAATAATCAATGATTTCTTTGGATTGATGGAAGAGGTGTAGCATCTTTTTTGGTTTAATTGATTTGACCAATAACAGTTTAAATCTCTTTTTTGTGTCTATAATCTGCTTTTATTGTGGCCTTTGTTTTTTTTGCCAGCACTTTTTGGATTCGAAGATAGTTTGAAGAAGAATTGTTGACTCTTGTTGTTTTATGGTTTACCCATACTAGGCTGTTTTCAATTGATCGAAATAGCGACAGATCATTCAAATAGGATCCTTCAATGACAACTAGCAACTGTAACTGTACAAGTGAGAATATTTAGTGTATTTCTTTCTGATACAACATATAGACCACCAGGAAGTGGGCAAATGGTATGTCTGTCCTTTTTAAACTTGTTGGATTTTAGTACTGAAACGGTTGCATGTTGTCTGAAATCAGGACTGTCTTGATTGAAGCGTAACACGGGTGGGTCTGATCTAAGGTCAAAGTGATCACAATCATATCTGTTCTCTGTAGACCTGATAGACTCAGTTGTACAGCTGAATCCTGTGTTTGAGCTTTGTATACAGTGTAGCTGCAGTGGTGTTGACTTGTAGGCAGGTTTCACAGTGTAGTCGACACCAAGTTTGTATTCCTGTTGCAATGGTGGTGGTTGGGGTGGTAATGCTCCACGTGCATCAGGTAAGACATTGAATATAAAGTGGTGTCATTACAGGGTAGAATTTAGAAACTACAGGCTGAGATTTGGTATTTGTTTTTTTAGGTTATGGCCTTCAGAGGAAACACCCCAAGGACATCCCAAGGGCAGCAAGCATACTGGTTACAAAACAGAACATTGCATTTGCAAACGAAAATCCATAGCATCACAAATTGAACCCACGAAGTCCAGCATACTGACGAAAAATGTTTATTAAGGAAACGTTTTCAGCATTGCAAGATCATCCTCTCTACAAAAAATCGAAGACACTTTTATTTTGAAGTACAGTCATATTGTAGAATGTAAAATCGATTTTACATTTGGGAAACTTTCCCAGTATTGATAATTTAATTGTTTCAGTCTGAGCTAAATGGCAAGAGTTATATTTGAAGTAAAGTGGGTTGTGTTTCCCTTAAAAGTCTATTACAGTAATTTTGAGTTTTCCTATGCTTTTTCCATGATGGTACAATGCATATACCATAGGTTACCAATGGTTTGCTGTGTTTTTTAAAACACTTTACCATACCTTGCTGGGCTTTACAACGCCTACCTATGCTTTACCATACAGGCATTATACTTTATTATATTTTGGTGTGCTTTTACTGTGGTAAACTTTTATAAGGGTTTATATATGTACTTGCACTTTATTTAAGGACTTAATCAACATTCTTGCCTTTGTCAATCAAATACAAATCAGCCACCCCACAGCTACCCTCACTTTATGATTCTATGAAAAGTTACAAGATTTGCATCATAATCCCTTATATAACACACCCATTTTACTTTGACATACATGTTTATTGTAATGATACCAGTATGCATGTCTTCAATTTGTATATAAAAAACTATTGTTATTGTCTTTTTTAACATACCGGGATGACATTTAATACTTAAGTGACTACAATGCAGATTTGATGGGTAATGAAGCATAATTGCAGTGCTGTTGGCACCAATGAATGCCATTTTTCATAATGCTCATTTCTTCATTATTTCTATAAATAGTTTAGAGTCCATTAGTTTACATAATCCACCGGTTCCTTGTTATCAGATACCAGATACATAATATTGGGAGTTTAATGGTAAACTGCCTAAATGGATATACTTGATTAAGTTTGTGGATAAAGAAGAATCTGGAAATACAGAGTGTGCTATTTAATATTTAATGAGCTAAATACCAAGAATATGGCAGCTGCAGCTACAAAACACAGACAAAAGTTGAAATAGTATCCCAAATAAATAAGTAATGCCTTATCTGTATTAATTCATTTATATAGCTTTATACTTTGTATGGCTATTTTTCTTAATATAAGCCGTTTAATCTATAGAATCATTTATATCCCTTAAAATTTGTTAGGAAAGACCTTTAAGGATTGAAAAACAACATTTTTTAACATTTATTTTCTTACATCATACAAGCTATTGTAAATTTCCCCTTTTTGTTAAAATTATTTTGGTTCTTTACTTGGGTATATATAGATATTTTGAAGACAAATATATAGAATTAAAGTTTGTTTCTGCTTCCTGGCACTTTCTGTGCTGATGTATTCAGACCCTGATTAGGCACCAGGAAAAAACAGTTAAATGTTGTACTGAATCTGTATACTCAAAGTGATTTTGATAGCTAACAAAATAGCATAATATCTTACATGCTGTGTGTAGAAGATGTGTGGCTTTAAAAGAAACGCTTTATTGTATGTTTATTTCTACTTTAAAACATGATCCCTGTGTTTCAAAGTAGAAAATATATTTACCATGATTGTACAGCTAACACTCATGCAGCAAGACTGGAATTCATTGTATTCTAAATATAGAGGATCTTCAAAAGCTAAGGATTTGATTCAGACATTGATATTTTTAGGAGTGGCTTATATTTAGCTATGTAGAAGTCCAGACTCTAACATTATATTAGAAACTGTCCTTGCATGACAAATTATAGAAATTAAACAGTATGTAAATATGTGCTTTATATATGGAAGTTCATTACATTTATTTTAAATAAACACATTTATTTTTATATTGAGATCACAAGTTATATTATTTCAGGATCTCAACATTTTAAACTGTTACTGTATGTCGAGAGTGCAGTACAAGATAATACATTTTTTCCATGTCCTCAATGAGTTTCTGTACTTAACCAAAACATTTAGAATGTCTTTGTGAATTATTGGTATATTATAAAAGCAACAGGGAATCACTGTGACTCATGATTCCAAAAAACAGGACAACCAAACTGAGATACATTTGACCCTTTACACTTTTTTATATTTAATTTATTTCCTCTTCACAAACTTGGTATTTTTGTTCTTTATCGTCTCTTGTTGTTTGTTCTGCTTAGATTAGTTATTACACCTGCTAAATAATGATGTGCCTTTTCAACCACTTTCTCAAGATGAACACCTGTAATTTCTAAAACCACCTCACTTGACAAATTCAGCTTTAAAAGGTGGAGAGAATGAAAAAGAGAATATCAGACAACACACGCAAATGTATCCTGTCTGACAAAACTCTTTTTTGAAGAAGTTACTTCAACAAAAAAGCCGTTGAGAAAGTGCCACACGAAAGTTAAACCCTAAGTTGAAATCAGTGAGAATACAGGGAAGTACTTGTAAGTTGGTGGATAACTAGGTAAAATACAGGAAGCAGAAACGTATTTGTAAGTGGAGAAATCTCTAGAAATGTCATGCAGGGATAGTTGCTTGGTCCCCTGCTGTTTCTTATCTACATCAGTGACCCAGATCAGGGGATAATTAACAAACTTTTATAATTTTCATATGACACAAAACCTCCGAAAGGAAAGGAAATCCTAAAGCATGTAGACTGCATATAGAACTGGGCATATATGTGGAAAATTGAGTTTAATGTTAACAAATGCAGGATTCAATTAACATATGGGTGGTTTAGAACAAGATCACGGGACAGGAGAAAGGGCTGCATGGAGGAAAAGTCTCAAGAATTGAGAATCGGAGATAAGTTGCATTGTTGCCATTGCTTTTCTGACCGGGAGGTTGTTTTAAGACGTTCGGCCATTGAATTGATGACGTGTTTTACCACTAACAGGGAACACCACATGAAGGTTAGGAGAGAAGTGCCTTGTGATTTAGGAAGGAGTACATGATTTCCCCTTGGCTCATGGAGAGCCGCCCTCACGGAGATGAGCTAATCAATTGGCCTCTAAGGCTGAGAAGCTACGGTTACTTCCCCCAAAGGGGAACCTAGAGGATAGAGAACAGGAAAATGGAAAAGAGTTAGGATTGATATGGCCTGGGGTCCCATCTGACTCATGGAGAACCTTTGTAGAGATGGCATTCTGCATAAAGTATTAATTATGTATTTGCTTATAAGTTTTCATTTTTGTTATAAAGTTGATATTTGAAGTTTTATATTTGTATGCTAAGCGGAAGCAAAATTCAGAACAAACACTTTGTGGCTTTCTTTACAAATGCAAACCAGGCACCTGCATCCTGTCACAGACTCAGAAGTCACAATAAGATGTCTGGGCAGACAGCCAAAAGTAACAGGTGTCCAGTTTAGATACAAAGAGAGATGGAAATAAGTTTGTATGTGTGGGTAAGGTGTGAAGGCAGACAGCCACAAAGAGCAAACTAGCTTTAATTGGCTTTGACAGCAACAGAAGTAGAACAGTAGGTTAAATACATTTATAAAGTGCTTAAATGTGATGCACTATAGAATGTTCTAGAAGCTTTGGGCAGATTCCCCCTGAACAGGAGGTGTGCTAAAGATGTGAGTTAACAGGGTGATTACCTCAACGACTGGATATTGAACAAGAAGATGAGAGGGGAATCACCCATGATATTTGTGTATAAATATGTGTTTTCCTGTTATAACTTGTTCTGTTCATTTCCTTGAATTGAACCCACGGATATCTGTGTTCTAATGCAAACATACATTGAGTCAGACGGAGACTTGTAGTTGAAATCGACTGTAAACAATGTCTATACGATTGTATTGGAGGTATGCCTTTCTTTCATATAAAGTGTTTTTGACCAAAAACAAATTTGTCGGTCATTTTTCTCTCCACCTTCCTAGAGGAGGACAAGGTCACAAGGTAGCGCAGCTGGGCTTCTAAGGTTGGGAAGTGAGCTTCACTTGCCCCCAGAGGGAGACCGAGAAACTTTTTTTCTAATAAGTTACTGAAAACACTATCCTGTAAATTACTCAACAGAAGCTAAATAATGTAATACATAGCCTTGGTGGTGGATATGAATGCTGTCCTTTTTTTTGTTTTTTTATCACATGCAAACTGATTGCTTTTGTCCTCCAGGTTAGACATATCTCTGAGCAGGCAGCCATCATAATAATAGTTTGAACAAGGTAGCAAAAGCAGTGCACTCAATAACAAGATATAAAATCAATTTAGAATCTGATACAGCCATCACTATAACAAATAAGGAAATTACTTACTTCAATTAGATTCCAGAGAATTTGTATTAGTCTCATCTGTTTTTATATATGTGCTTTGCTATCAATTTTCAAGAAAAACTCAGTTTTCCTGTGGGATCCTTTTACAAAATGGGCAGATGACAAGCAGCAAAGTATTTGGAGAATAAATCCAACTTAGTATTTCCAAAAGGGTTCAGATAACACTGTCTTCCAATGAAGCTGCAAACCACAAGACGTTGTGAAAGTCATCACAACCCAGAGATTGAAATGCAGCTTTCAAACTCAATTTCATACCCTGTTTTACAAGCTCTAATAAAGAGGAGCCAGAATGCATTGGTGTTGTAAAAGTAAACACTTAAAGGGTACATAAGGACCTTTTTATTTTATTGTGTTACATGTTCCATTGTGTTGCTACAACTGTTTACGTAAGGTAAACGTACATTTTGACCACTTTTTAAACTTTTAAATTGCCTTCCCTGCCTCAAGATGGCTTACCATGTACCCGCATGGACCGCTTAGAACTACATTTCCCATCATCCTCCTGCTCACATATGTAACTGAGATGGAGTTACCAGTGAGTAGGAGGATGATGGCAAATGCAGTTCTGAGAGGTCCATGCGGGTACATGGGATGTTTTCAGAGATGAAGAATTGGAGTCCTGGAATACAGGCAAGAGAATTAAAATGATCTGAGAGAAGGCAAGGGAGGACAAGAGTGAGTTAGAATGTTATGGTTTACAAAGAACAAAGTGGGTATCGCTTACAGTTTACATATTACATAGAAAGGAATAAGTGCAATGAAGGTATCATTTAATCATTTAATTTTTTACCAGTTCAATATCATTTTATGAGTGCTTTGTAGATTATTTTTAATTGCTCTGTTGACGTTTCTGGTTAGATGATCATTTGACAGGCTTATTAACTAATGTCCTTTATCAACCATGGGAGCTATTTCTGAAAAGACTCCTACAGGCTGAATTTCAGAACAGTTTTTTAAATGACCACTAGGGGTTTGCAGCTGTGATTTCTGCATCTTTGCAACTGTGGTTATGGTATACTTGTAAATAGAGGGGACAGGAACTGCAACTGAACAAATCTGGTGATAGTTTTTCAAACACATTTCAGAAATTAAACTTTACAGAAGCAGACCAAGTGTTTGTGATGTTTGCTGGCAGAGTATGTAAGCAAGATAAATAATGATCTAAGCAGAAACAATTGAAGTAGAACACATACAGTTGGATATTTAACCGGACATTATGAAATCTAGATCCAAATGTATAGTATTCCTTTAAAACAGATGTTACCATGCAAGTAAGAAGTAACAAGGTTAGCTACCAATTACAGGGCACGAATCTAGCAGTGACCATGAAATTACTACATTATAACACATTGTTGTTCAGTGATAATTTTAACTCTCAGAGTACTACGTCACAGCGAGTGCTCTACGCCACAGGACTACAGCTGTCACACGCAAATAACAGCGCTTGGGATAGCATAGCAAATTGCTTAATTTTACACCCAAAAATGTATATATTATATGAAACCTATATATCACAAGAAACGTAAGACATTGAAGTTTTTTGTTCTTTCTGTTATTGATATATTTTTAGACTGAATATAGAAATATGCATTGGCAAAGACACCTTTGTTATACAAACTGTATTTTTATTATCAAAACATCAGTTCTTTTCAAAACCAACCATGCACATAAACACTTTCAAAATATGACATATAAATCCCCAGGAATGTTCTTTTTAAAATGTAAAAAACCACAGATGTTTACAAACAACGAATCAAAAGATATATTCAATTTTGCAAGCAACGCATTTATCTGTACAAACAGGTCGGAACCGCACAGCACAGTAAACGTTCTTGCCCTCGAAAGCCGTTTCTTTCATATAAAGATTGTTCAACATGTATACCAACACAAATAAGTGTTAATTAAATATAAATACAAAACTACTACGACTACTTATTATTATTATTATTATTATTATTATTATTATTATTATTATTATTATTATTATTATTATTTATACACATAACTTACTTTGAGTTGTCATCTGAATTGGCACAGGGAAGCTTATTTGCAATCAGTCTTTTTTTCAGTGGTTTGTAAATCCAGTTTGGTGAAGTCAGTTGTTTTTGTGTAGTAATATTTATTGTTCTTGTACTTGGTTAAAAAAAAAAAGTCCACAGCCATGTTTGATAGCTAGGGTACATCCAAAATGTGTAGGCCTTAAAAAAAAAAAAGTTTTGTACAGTCTGAGGATGGAAGTTCACTTTTGTGTATGTGTGTGAAAGCATTCACAACACACACCCTTGTCACAGGTAGCACATTTGTATGTCGTTCTTCTTCGCTTTCCTTTGCGATCACTGCAAACTGTGCAATCTTTCTCCAACTGACGTTTCTTGCCAGAAGACGCTGTGGTTATTCCCAACTTTTCTCTCTTACATCCAGAACACACTGGTTGTGGGATCGAAGCAACTTTCCCATTGTCACACACACCTTTGCAGAAGTCATCAACAAGTGAGGCTAAAAAATTCCTTCTGCTGAGTGGGGGCAAGTGTACAGCACTTTCCATTTGTTTCCGTTGTTGAACTGTGCCTTGATAAAGGATGTAACTATTCAGCACCAACCTGTTGATCACATTGAAAAAGATTTTCATGTACCACTTGTACGATCGCCTTTCATTCTCATAAGAATAAATCTTCTGGTCTGCCAAATCTACACCTCCCATTTTTTGATTGTACATTTCAACACACTCCGGTACTGTAACATCTTTACCTGCACGTCTCACTTTTACTTCAGTGGCTGTGTTCCTTGTGCTGTGCAAGAGAACTGGCTTTCTCTGGCTTTTCTTTTATCTGAAAGCAGTATACAGTAATCTCCCTGACCTGTAAACCACCTGTTCACCAACTTTGCATTTTGGAACCGAAGGTAAGTATTTTCTGTTGCCACGCAGTGTACCAACAAGCTGGGTTTCGTGCTGATAAGTGAAAACTGAAGCGAGTGGTAAAGATGTGTAAAAATTGTCAGTAATCAAAGTATGTCCCTTATCCAACAGACCATCCATGAGAGACATAACAACATCATAGGGCTGGCCAAATTCACTCTTCTCTGTGTAATTTGAAGCACCTGTGTACACTTTTAATTTGTATACGTACCCTTTTGTACTGTCAGCAAGCACCCACAGCTTTATTCCAAATCGGTGATGTTTTTTGTTTGGAAGATACTGCATAAGTGACATTCAGTTTTTCAATCCAATCAGGCTTTCGTCGATTGCAATGAATTCATTTAAAACGTAGTACTTCGTAAGAAGAGACTCCACTTTAGTAAGTACTTGTCGCACTTTGAATAAACTGTCGTAACCAGGTTCGTCTTTTTTCTTTTGGTTTTTGTTGTTGTTCAAGTGCAGGTTTGCAAGACAAAAAAGAAACTTGTCACGGGACATTATTCACGTGAATCCTGGTGTTGCTTGTAGTGCATCTTTCGTGTTCCAGTATTCTTTCATGTCAGGCTTTCACACTAACCCCATATTCAGCCACAATCCTAAAACAGCATGTAATCTATTTTGTGTCATACCACCAGACACCGACCACCATGAAAATAGCCTCTCATACGTTTTAGATTTAGCATTTCTTTCCCTGTATTTGTTGTTAATTTCTAATGTGTATGTATTGGACTCGTTGTAGATGTGTTCTTGGAGTTCCGTTGAAAACAACAGCTCAAAGAATTCAGCAGGCCGGGTTGCGCTGCGTGGAATAAATCTCGGACCACTAACCTCTGTATACTTCTTTATGTTCGATGTTATTTTCTGTTCTGGCAATTCTGTTACTTGGGTCCAAATCGGGACTCTGAAGTTTTTGTTCAGCAACAGAATTAAAGGCACGTCTTCGTCTGTACTGTCGTCACCTCCCGCCACATCCTCCTCCTCTTCTGTATCCCCCTCTTGATCCTCCTGTTCTCCATACTCCTCCTCTTTTAAATCGCTGTCATCACTATCCACATAGCTATACAGTCCCAACTAATTATATGTTTTATCAGCCTCAGAAGCCGTAAAACCTTCAAAACATTCTCCGTCCGAATCGCTTAAAAACTCACTCTCTAAATCCGCCATTTCTCAACTCTCAGTTAGCCTAGGAGACAGGGTTTTCTTTTTAACCAATAAAAAAAGGTGTTCGCTTTACAACCATTTTAATTATTTAATTATTAACACCAAAGCCCTTTGCTATTGCTTGGCACAGTTTGTTGCTAGGTAAAATTGACCAATAAAAAAATAACAGAGAGCAAATGGGAGGGCAGATCTATGTCCGATAATCGGCCCTTTAGCCCTTTGCAGTCCATTTATTAATTGTGCGTCAGGCTCGTGAGGTCCAATTTATTTTCACACGCGCAGTTAATTTTAGACGCGCTGGTTAAAAGTAGTGACAGAAAAATGTGTCCCATTTAAGTGTGACAGTAGCTGTCAGATGGCTTTCGATTTGTTGAAGACCAGTCTAATTACATCACCGGTTTTGGTATATCCAGACCCCAGAAAATTGTCATTTTGGATACGGATGCCAGTGACACTGGAGTAGGAGCTGTGTGTCCTTGCTACCTTCCAGTATCATGTTGTACACAGGCCAGGAAAACTGCACCAAAATGCAGATGCTGTCTCTTGAGTGTCCCTGTTGTGAGTGAAGGAGGGGAATGCCAAGATGTGAAACCTGAGTGCCCCCTCCCCATCCAAATTAGGTTCCTGATAAACAGGTCATTCTCCCCAGGTTGTTGGTGCCTTCCATATTAGGGATTGTTGGAGAACATGGAAAACAAAGAATTAATGCAATATAAGATGCAAGTATTTACAGTTTTGTACACTCTGTTAGTTTTGCAGAAAAAGTGTCAGAGAAGGTATGAGAAACTGATGTGCAAGATTGCATGAAATAGTGCTGACGACAGAAATCCGCCGAATCCACAAGTCTGCTCATAGAACAACGGCAGCAGTTTAGCAGCTGAAGAAACCACAATCGCCCAGTGCTGGAGGGACTGATACGCCCAAGATAGCATAGTTTAGATGCAGTGTGAGAACACAAAAGAGCAAAAGAACAAGTACAAAACATAAACACAATCAAGCTTGAACCAGTTTACCTTCTTCATGCAATAGCAACCTTTAGATAACTTTAGCACACAACACAACATTTTCTCTGCACCTGAGACCCTCTGCAGGTGTAACCCACAGGGTGCTGTCCCATGGTGATTGGACCTACAAAGGAACAGGGGAGGGGAAAGACCTGGGTGCAAATGGGTATTTAAGAACTTGTTTCTGTATGCATTTTTTAATCTGCTTGCTCTGTACTGGGAAAAAACGATTCCCTGCATATATTGAATAAACCAAACTAATATCTGAAGAAAATGACTCTGTGCATTTCTTTGCATCTAGGTCACATCAAGAAACAACTACTCACTACTTTGAGATCAACCTCAGGGATGCTGCATAATTGAAAAGCTACAGGAGAAGATAAGAGCCTGTTTCTTCTGGCCAGGGTGGTCAGGTGATGTAGAGGTTGTGTTGGGAATGCCCAGACTGTGCTTCTAGAAAAGCACCAGGTAGAGCCCTCGCACCCCATTATGCCCATCTAAGACCTCTAGACCCATGGATCGCATCTTGGTTCTGTGTGTGAGAAGACGCTCACTCTGAGGAGTGCTGGACTGGGTACCGGGGCTGCCTGTGATTGTGAACTTGGACTTGGTGCTGCGTGCAAGACTGTGGCAGGGAGAGTCGACATTAAAGGGACGTTTTTATTTTTCTGTTTTACCCTCTGTTTTTATTTTGTATTACTTGTGTTTGCATTTGTTTTGCTGTGATTACGTGTCACGTTTTTACTTGTGGGTTTGAAATTTAAAAGTGTTGATGTTGAGCATTCTGTAAGCTGATTAAACTACAGTATATTTTACAGTTTAAACTAGCGCATTGCCGCACTGATTTTTAAGCATAGTTTCTAAATTACTGATATAACTGGGTGCTTAAACTAATAGTTAATGCTAAAGCCCTGTTCATAGTTTTTAAAGTACTGATATAATTGGGTGCTTTAACTAATAGTTATTGCTGAAGCCCTGTTTATAGTTTGTAAAGTACTGATATAGCTGAGTGTTTAAATGAACATTTCCTGCTATTCTAACCCAGACTAATGCTTGATTGCTGTTAAATCATTGGGACTTGATTGACGCATTTGATATACATGGCATAGTACTGAGGGTTAAGTTGTTGAGCTAGAACAACTAATCTGACTTCCAGATTGTGTAACTATAGTTATTGTGTATTTTTAATTATTATTCCACTTACTTAAAATCATTAGAATTGTTATGTTCACTTGTGTAAATTGCTCACTTATGTATGTCCTTGTTAATTGTGCACTTGGGTTAATTTGTTTTGCTGTGTGTATACTTAAGTCTGATTAGTTAACTTTTAAAGTCTATTGAATTATGACTATTATAACATCCTCAATATTGTAACCAATGCTATACAATTGTCCCCCCTGTATTACTTGTTTGAATGTCCAGCTTTGTGATTTTAAATAAAGTTCCTTTTTTAATACAGCTGTTTTACTGGTTTCATTCTGTTCCTTAGCTATGGTAATTCATTCCATCTCTTCCTGGGTTTATTTTGTCCGAACCTTCCCGGTGTATCAAGGGTGGTGGCAGCTACACACTAATCTGTTTCAATCCACTTAGAACACATTCCTTCTCGGATGGGTTTTGTTACAATACAATATGCATGTAATTACATTGTAATAAATGGGTGACTACCGATGGATTCTGTTCTTACAGTTACAATTGTGTAATTACATGGTAACACAATAGTACAGGACAGTTCCATGTAACTACATTACAGCAGCAGTACTGTGTAAGAGTAGACATCATTTATAGTTACCAAGTTATTACATGGTATTACATTGTAATGTATGTCCTTTCTCGCAGGATAGTGAAATGTATAGAGTGTATTGTAGCAACAGAAATCACTAAGCATGAAGTACTACTCAGGCTCATAATGGCCTTTAAAAGGTATTTAAATCGGCAGGTATTAAATAAATCCAATAATTTATGTGTTGATTTCAGAAGAAGAAAAGCTGTCCTTTCTCCACCTTTGCAATTAACTTCCACATTGAGTGATTTAACCCTTAGCGGTCCATTTATCAATAAATAAATTGTGCTTTAGTATAGGAACTGAGTGGCAGAGTAAAGCACTTATTGAAAATGAGGGACATTGCTTTGCAAATCTCAGATAAAAAATTGGAATATACTGTAGCAAAAAAGAAATTATGCCTCAGTCTTCTCACAATTCACATTTGTCTCTCTTCCTACATTCCTACCTCTGCCCCATATGAATACCATATCTACACACCCATTCTTTTGATCTACATCACAATGACCAACCATAAATGACCATACCCTTATAAAAGTTTACCATGGTATTATTGCATGGTATTTTTGCAGTTTGACCATGTTTTTCCCATGATCAGAAGTTATTCTGTGCCGGATCACACCGGATACAAGATCAGGTACCTTTTTGTCTGACAGACAAGAATTA
Source organism: Acipenser oxyrinchus oxyrinchus (assembly GCA_030684275.1). Classification (NCBI taxonomy): domain Eukaryota; kingdom Metazoa; phylum Chordata; class Actinopteri; order Acipenseriformes; family Acipenseridae; genus Acipenser; species Acipenser oxyrinchus. The sequence continues at coordinate 27,160,123 of CM060258.1, forward strand.
AACCATTTTGAAAAATTGCAAAAAACAACTCTACTTAAATAACATGTACTAGAAAAAATGCTTTCCTGTTCTATATATTGTATGACAAAAGTGTACTGTAACGATATATTTTAGGATGCAAAGACCATTAAAGACCATTACTAGTTTTATTGCATCCCACACGTAATCTCTCAAGAATTCATCTCCGGTTTATTTTCCATTCATCGCTGGAGCAAGGTAGCAGTTGCTGTGTACTGTTGAACTCTGTTTTAAAGCTTTTTTTCAAAATGGCCATTCTAGTGCAATGGAGTTTGAGATCTGTACTCTAGGATAGGATCTCTATCTCTAGGATATTTATCCAAGGGCCTTGGCCCCTGTGCTCACTTAACTATAGCATGGTTCATATGATTAATCATTGCTGCTATTAATCACCCATGTAAATTACTGCTTTTAGAGTGTTCACCCTGTTACTGTTGCTGCTAGACCCCTCATGTAAATTGCTGTTACTAGTGTGTCTTTTCTATACTATTGCTATTGTTGTGCTAGCCACTTAAGTTATTTTATTATATAGGACGAAGTGAGACTATGCATCACAGATGGATAGTGGAATAGCTAACAATAGAGCTGTAGAGGTTAGAGCTCTTCAGACAAGGTTTTTATTCTTATGCAATAATGATATATTTGGATGGTATTGTGTATGTCTTGTATGTGTAATGAAGTCTTTGAAATGCCTACTTATTGTTCTTGTGGTTCCTGTACATATGTTATGGTCTGGGGTGGTCCAATGGAATCTAAAATTTACCTTGGTAAAGGAAAAGAGAAAGAAAATAAGGTTAATATTACATTACCATAAACTTACCTGGGTTTCCCTGTATAGTCCATCCACCAAGGGTAGGGGGGACAGATATACAAGGCAAATGCACTTTACTAGCAATTACAAGTCCATTATCACTGATTAATAAACCTGGAGCTGGCTGCAGTACAAGGTTCTGAATTTTATAAATAAATATGAAGGTTTTTTTATCTCTGGCAATATTGTATTTCTGAACTCTGCAGAGTCGTACATTATTATTTCAGATTTACAAGCCATTATTCATCATTATTTCCTTGACAGGCAAAAGGAAGCAAACATTTTTAGTGCTGGAAATCTCTATGTAAGGTTATTCTACTTGATATTTAATGACACAAGTCTTCTTGTCAAGGTCAGTGCTGTTCCTTATTTATTATATTTCTTATAACCTTTTTCTGAGAAAACCCAGCAAAAATAGTTGAGAATATAATATCATGAACTGAATAGCACCTGTATATCTGCATGCTTCCTTTCCAACCTCAAGATAGTTTAGTACGGACATGGATTAAATCAAATTCATTAAATCCTTCATCTAAATGCATTATGTCAGCCATCTACAGCCATATTTTAACACTAAGTTGTCCTTCACTAAATATATTAAAAAACTTTATGGGAACAGGATATTGGGTCTGAAATCTCAGACGCCATCTGGGAATCTATTCTGTCCAGAGTGCATTCTTCTTCATTCTGTGCACATCATGGGCTAATCCAATTTAAAGTTTTACACCATCTTCACTTTTCTAAAACTAAAGTAGCCAGAATTTACCCTTTAATTTACTTTAATTCAGTTATGATTTATATATTTTGTTGTTTTTTTTTTCTTCTCATGACATGTTTTGTGCTTGATTTTGTGTTCAAGTAAAAAACGTTAAAATTAATACAGAAGTGTAAAAAAAACCAAAACTTTGAGCTAATGTTGTGATGTCCATTGGATCAATAAATGACTGCTATTTGTTTGTGCTGTATAATATGCAGGTATTTAAAAAAACAAAGATCACAAACAATATATGAAAAAAGGGTTGATCTTACATGAACAAAAATAATTGCATCACTAGATAGTGACAGGGAAATCATTTTACAAATCTTATTCTGGGCTTGGCTGAATTCAAGATAAGGAAACAAAATTAGATTACAGTTGAAGCATCCACACAGGTTCACGCAAAACAAAATACAAAAACTGCTGTGACAGGCTGGCTCGCAGTGGTGAGGTTGATGGCTTCACGGACCAGGAAGTAACTGAAACCAAACAATGGATGGGCGGGTGAAGCTGAATGCTATGGCACTCAGCGTTTTTAATTAACCAAAACAAAAGATTTAAACACAACAACAAAACAGAAAACAAAAAGGCGCGATGACCTAACAAATAGAAACAAGTATACTTTTTAAATATAGCAATTGTTTTGTTGTATTCTACGCGCTCTCTCTCCGCTCTCCCGTACTCTCTACACTCCAACCCCGCAGCATGGCAGCTGCAGGTTCTTATACTCTGGCCGAGGGGTTAACTAGTTGTTAATTATCTTATTACCCCTCGGCCAGAGTCTGCACGCGTTTGGTAAGGATGCATGACTGTCAGCTTGTTAAATAATCAGTAGCTGATCAGTCATGCATCCTCACAGGGTTTTAAATATAACTATAAAAAACAAAGAAAGTAAAGAAGTAAAGAAAAGCACATATTGCAATTACAAAGAGATATGCTGTAATTGTATAATTGATCTTACAGTCCCACTAAAACCTCCCCTTCAAACTAAGGCAGTGGTAGGAAACCTTGGCCTTTCCAATCCAGCTCATTCCTATTTCAGGTTGGTCTTTAATTATTTACTTGATCCCCAACAGGGAATGAACTGGGAGAGAGGGCACCTACTGAACTAAGGGTTTGTATAGCTCATGCTCTTCCGCAATGTCAGACTGTATGTTCAAGTGCAACACTGATTTAGATGTGATGTAAAGAATGATGCTTAAATCCACAGTCCATCTGTGCTCTGTCATTAGCATTTAAAGTGGAAGAATGGTATCTAACTACAGATTTACCAGTGTATATTTAAATTAAGTGTTTTAAATACACAGTTGGCTTTCTTGCTTAATTCTTCTTTTTTTATGCCAGATCAGCACAATATTTTTAAAAGTTGTCAAATATAACCTTTATACTGCTTATTTGATTTTCAAAGGAGTTTGTATGCCAGGCTAGTGTGATAGACTTAAATATGATGGATGAGTATATGTTTCCCCAAACAAGATCTTTCTCATTTGAGGTTGAATGATCATAGAAGCTGTATGTTAGAATTACATATGCTCCACTAGTACTTACTCAGGCTGTCATTTCCAATGTATCTCTACACAGTTTGGCTTTTAGTTTTGCCTTAATAGAAATGTAACCGACCACTCTGCACTCGACTTGAGCAAAGGTTGCTACCTTTAAAGTGCTGTACGTACTTTAAAAGTGTTACAGGTGATTTATATTGAGCTTAACCCTTTATTTATCAACACCGTTGATTGCTGAGAACTGCAGCCATTGAAAATCTGATTTCCCCTGTGTATGGTGAGTGGCAAGCCATTCTAAGCTTGCCAGCTGCCCTGAATGAAAGCCTGTCTGAGACGTGATACACTGATCAGGAAGAACACGTGAACAATGTAAACGGTTACTTTTTATACTGTAAAAGCTGTTTACTCCAGCTACACTTTGGACCCAGCAAAGCAAAGTGTAATAAAGCATTGTAAAGGCATGGTAGAGAATAGGCAGGCATTTTAAAGCCCATTGAGGTATGATATAAAATACACGGCAAACTGCGGTATGGCAAATGCATAGTATAACCATGGAAAAGGCAATTCCCTTGCAGATTTAACATCGTAAAAATCTTATAAGGGTTGTTTTAGATGGTATGCTGGTTTACAGATATACTGTAAAATGACAATAACAATCTAGCTGGATGCTTCAAAATGCCTGACATATCAAATTAAAGGTTGTTCTATAATTCATGGCGTGTACTGATTTTACTTTTCCAATTTGGTTAATATGAATGTTTCTACTGTAGATATTGTTCCGTGCTGTACATTACTGAATTGATGTTCCATTTAAAAAAGTAGTCACTTGAATGTTGCTTTAAAACTGTGAAAAAATAACACAACTGTAATTTATGGCTGTAATACAAATGGATGTAATTTATTTCCTAAACTCCCAGGAGCTTCATGCAGTGTCTTGGTTTGCGAGTACTCTGCTGCTGGTTTTCCTATGACTGCCTGTGATAGCGAGAGAAAGGATCGATGCTGTAAATCTCCCTCCCGATTAGAAAGGGCGCTGTGTAAGGGGGAAGGTAAGCTGCCTCCTAGATCTACTACCTCGGTGGTAGCTGGAAACCGGAAGGTAACCATATTAGGAGGGGCGCGTAGCTGCAAGTACTCAGGACGATTCCATTGCAGTCAGCTGCGGGGCAGCCCTCTATTGGAGAAACCAGGCGACGCGTTGACTGCAGGGAGGAGTTTGCTGGGTACAAAGGGGAAGCAGCTACGTCAAAACCGGCCTTGCGCTGATGTGTACAGACAGCCGGAGCCTGTACTTTTTATCTTTTGGTTTGTTTGTTTGTTTGTTTGTTTTGTTTTATCGTAGGGAGGAGTGAGCCGTGGACCGGCAGACAGGAGCGTGTCTCTGCACAGCACAGCACAGCACAGCACAGCACCGCACCGCACCACACTCACCGCACTACGCCTCCCAGGACTCGAAGCGCACACTGCCGTGCACGGAGGACGGGGAACGGACAAAGTCGAGTTTTGTTTATTTTTGTTTTGGATTACTTTTGTTGTTTTTTTGTTATTAAATACACGGACTGTTTTTGGGAGAAACACTGTTTGGACATTCTGTTTATTCACTGCACCACTGCACCTGACGACACTGCCGTGTTTTCGAAGTCAAGTACAATACATTCCGTTCCCTGACATCTTGAAGTACAATACAGAGCATGGGAAGTGCAGCATTGATGCATCTGCATGGATCAATCAATCATTTTTCTTTACTAATATCTTTGAAAAATATCATTAAGAAAATAATTCAAGTTTAATATCTGTATAATATCTGTGTCTTTCACATAGGAAATGTGAGATGTAAGAAATTATGGCAATACATATTGGTAAGATTTACTGTATTTTTATTTATTTATTTGTTCTTTGAGGAGAATTCAACAGCTCTTCATATCATCATCCACTTAAATGTTTCATTTGTGCCCAGAGTTGCCATGATTGTAACATTTAAGCTAGGTATTAGTGACATGGTCAACATTATTGTTGGAAATGGGATTGCATTTAGAGTTCCCTTTCAATTCGAAGATGACCACCAACCAATACTTTTGGGATATGCCTGCCTTAGGTAGGTATTCGCAGAGCATTTTATGTCAGACTGCCGATAAGCCCCTCCGTGGAGTGACGTCCTTGGTCCCGCCTGGCGAGGGAATAATTAGTCGCCCGCGACGCTCACTTCCTCTTTTGCCTCTCACCTACAGTAAGGTACGCTTCTGTGTCAGCTCCACTGAGTCAACTGTAGTTCCCTTGGATTCATGCTGAGAGCTGGCTTGCCGCTATCGTGGAATCAGCGGCTCCATTTTGAGTGTCTTCTTTCTTTCTTTTTTCTTCACGGCCTGCTTCGCCTTGCGTCACAGGCCGTCTTTTCTACGGCTGTCTGTCGTATGCAAGTGACTGCCTGTGCAGTATTGGTGTGTGCATGTGATGTCTTTCAATCTACACTCTTCCTCTGCCAGGGCTCAGCTTGCTGCCCTCGCCTTTGAGTGACTCTGCCGGCTGTCATTTGCGCAGTTCGGGCGAAATAAATTGTGTGCTCGCACAACCCCGCTTTGCCTGTGTCTGTGATTGAGTTTTTTCTACGCTGCAAAAAAAAAAAGAAACAACAGCCAGTCAGCCGTGTGTCCTAACCTGCCCCGCTGTCGCGTAGACCTTGCCGGCTGCCTTGGCCCGCCCAACTTAGTGCATCCTCCTTTTTCTTCTTACTAATTGAGCTCTCACCCACCACAGCTTCTGCCTGTGTGTCTCCTACATGCTGCGTGCTGTCCAGGTCGCTGACCACACGCGGTTAAGGAAGGCACCGCTGCATTAGCTGCCCCCCCGGTGCTTCAATGCCAGGTTCTGGCCCTCAGGCAAGAAGTAGAGAAAGAAGAGGGGTTCCACTCAAGATACTTTCTGGTGCCAAAAAAGGATGACGGCCTTCGCCCCATCCTAGACCTGAGACACCTCAATGGGTTCTTGAGAGAGAGGAGGATCCAGATGGTCACACATCGCCACATCCTCCAATCTGTCTGGCTGGGCAATTGGTTTACAACAGTGGACTTAATGGACGCGTATTTTCATGTTCCTATCTGTTCAGCCCACAGGAAATATCTCCATTTCGCCTTTCAGGGGAGCATATTCCAGTTTTCTGTGCTGCCATTCGGTCTCTCCTTAGCCCCCTGCACCTTTTCGAAGTGAGTGGATGCAATTCTAGCTCCCTTGTGGCTGCAAGGGATCAGGGTGCTGAACTACCTGGACAACTGGTTGATTTGTGGCCCACATGGTGACAGTGACAAACCATCTAGTGAGACTAGGTCTCACTCTCAACGAAGCCAAGAGTAAATTAATACCAGTGCAGAATACGGTCTTCTTGAGTCTCCGGCTGGATTCCCTCACCATGCGAGCCTACCTGTTGCAGCACAAACAGTAGCAGCTATTCAAAACTGTCTGGCCCTGTTTCCGCATGGGTCCACAGTACAACTGGTGTTGTGTCAAAAAGTATTGGGCCTGATGGCCGCAGTATCATCAGCCATCCACCTGGGTTTAGTGCACATGCGCCTTAGGGCTCTCAGATGCGGTCGTCACAATTATTTTACAGTTTCTGCAAGATCTGCTAGAGGTGGGCACGTGCCCCTTTACACTGAAAGTGTACCTGGCAGCTATATCTGCATGCCACGTCCCCATAGACTCAGTATCCCCAAGCGCCCATATTCTGGCGACCTGTTTTCTAAAAGGTGCTTGGCGGCGTCCCCCTAGAAAGGTCATCCTCCCCGAGTGGAGTCTAGATGTGGTATTGGGGGCTCTCACTAAGGCCCCGTTGAGCCTATACATTCCATAGAGCTGAAATATCTCTCTTTGAAAACGTTTTTATTGTCCATCATCTCCGCTAAGTGCGTCAGTGAGCTACAGGCTCTGTCTGTGCACAATTCCTGTATGCGTGTTTGGGATAATGTAAACAGGCTATCGTTGCGCAAGAACCCTGCATTCCTCTCTAAGGTGATTACGGCTTTCCACTTGAACCAATCAGTGGAAGAGGCCTTCCATCCCCCTCCCTTTGATTCGGAGGAGGATGGGACACTGAATTCCCTCTGCCTAGTGAGGGCTGAGAGGTTATGTAGATAGGACGAAAGCGCTGCATCAATCTGACCAGCTCTTCATTTGCTATGGTGAAAGAACCCTGGGTCAAGCCCTCTCGAAGCAGCAACTGTCCCACTGGATTGTGGACACAGTATCGACTGTGTATAATAATGCTGGCCTACTCCCTCCCACCTGGGAGGGTGGCTGCGCACTCTACCAGAGGTGTGGCAATGTCATGGGCTCTCTTTCACCAGGTTCTACCGGCTTAATGTGGTAGTAATATTCATTGAAATTGTAATGATCATTTAGAACTGCTAGTCTTTCAGGAATACATCTATCTTCATACAGAAGCTATGTGTGTATTATTTCAAAGTACGGTAAGTATTTTTTTGTTTTATATCCTGTTGGTAATAGACTCAAACTATACAAGTGTGGTTGCCTGGTGAACTACTGTGTAATTTAAAGTCCATTATCGCAGTCAACATCATTTCTCCTGGCGCAAACAGTCGTGCTACTTTGTATAAATAGCAGCTTGATTCTTGGATTGGATGATAAAAAGAGGTTTAAATAAAATTGGCATATTCTCCAAGAAGTTAAACTGATTGATCACTACGGTATGCTTAATATTTTGATTAAACTCTATGGATTTATTGGACGCAGCACCTAGTTGGTGCAGACTGAGGCTACGTAATTGTGATAATATTTTAATCATTTGTTAGGAATGTGAATTACAGTTCGTGTTTTGTTTTTAAATTGGGCATTAAGTTAGGTGATGCTTATTTTATTATTATTATTATTATTATTATTATTATTATTATTATTATTATTATCTGAAACATAATTATTTACTGTATTTTTTTTATTTCTCTCTTTTGCTCTTACTTACTACTGATTTTATTGTATTTTATAACCGCTCTTCACAAAAACTTAAGGACATGTCAGGGATCTTGTCAAAAAAAATAAATGTGCTGATTAAAAAATATTTCATTTTCCACAGATCCTCTGTATGAAATCCTCCAAAATTTTGCCCAAATTCCAGGAAGGTATTTATACAACAAAACCCCATCTCAACGCAACACCTACAGTATTATTGTAGAAACTGCTCCAAAGAAATTGTGGTTTTGAAAATAGCCCAGATCTTACTGTACTTCGAGATTGTGACCATACAGTGAGTGTTAGTGTCTCAAAAAGGTATATCTTCTCAGTATCACCCGGTATTCATTGTGTGCACCCTGCCTAAGATGATAATTTGCCTGACTGTGGACCAAATTAAAAGCCATAATATTTCCGTCAATTTTCCAGTGTTTTTATCTGCTTAGGGTATACATTTTGTTACGATGTGCAGGCTGGTTTGATGTTAATCGAGCCCATAAATCAGAAGAGTCCGGACATGGCTTGTGGGTACAAACACAGAGCACAGTTATTGTAGTCAAATGCTTCAGACCAGACATAGCCCACAGTTCTATTATATAGCATACATGTAACAGGATCAGGTATATCTATAATTTAGCCTGCTAGTTAAACCGCTTTACTCCAGCACAGCTCTCCAAGATATTCAATAGTAGTAACTACTACACCATATGCTGCTTTATGTGGAGAACATGCTTCACTTACACACTGGCAATGACCCTTTAAGTGTCATGTGATGCTGAATAATGCTCCTGCTTTGACACTGGGTGGTTTAAGCTGTGGAAACAGTTACCTGCATTCAGGTCGGCATGGTACAGTACAAAAGGCACTTTTTGTACTCTGTTTAACCGGATTCTGTTCCTTTCAAGGTGTTTTTACACAACATAAAAAGATGTACAGTTCTATTCTACATTTTTGACAATCCCATTATGATTTATGATAGTGCTGTGCATGCCTGTGTGTGTTTTGACAGGAATAAATACAGCTGTGATCTGCTGTATTTCAATTGAGACGCTTTGTATACTGTTCCAAATTGTCTTTTTTTCTTCCCCTTTTGTTTGTGTTGGACAGCCATTTATTGCGGACAAAAGGCTGCACAGGAGTGAGTCTGAAATTAGAGTAATGATTAGCTTGTGTAACTACCACTTTTTAGAAGAATAATACTGTACACTCCTGTATTGGTGTCAGTGTTGTAATCACAAAAATTGGGACTCGAGTCAAGTCACTAGAGGGAAAGACTCACGGTGAGTTGAGACACAGAGTTTTCTTGAGTCAAGTCGAGCCATTAGTTCTGACAGCTCGAGAAAATTTGATTTAATCAGATTCATTTTACAGGAGATTAGCAATCTACAGGTAAAAAGAAAAGCAGGGCTTGAATTTCATTTTTGTGTGCTGGGGGGATTTCGCCCCTATGCTGCAGCCAATGGGGGGGGATTCCAAAATTTTAGGGGAATGGCAAAAAAAGGCACTTTTGCCTATAAAAAACTATATATTTTACTGCATCATCATTCACACCAGTGTTGCTTTAAAATAAGCAGATTTTAGGAGACCTAACAGCTGTTCATCACTGAGAGACAGAGCACTCTCCATTGCTTTTGCCATTGCCTGATGTGAAGGTTTTGCTGCAGCAGAAGAAAAAGGTGCTTTTCTTTTAAACCAGCGCTACATTTCTTTTTTTTTTAACTCTTTACACCCAGCCCTATTTCTGCCTGTTTTTCACTGTTTTCATTTATGTATGTTTAACTACTGGATAGTTTGTACTGCATGCATGTAACATATCAAATGAAAGGCCACAACATTTCCTTTCATATTATGTAAGTTGCAACAGTACCAGGCATACTATATGTGGCAAAAAACAAACAAACCAAAAAAACACTGCACCATTGAACCTCAATATGAAATGAACAGGGAGGGGGGGGGATTTTTCTGCACTAAAAGTTGCAGATATGCGGGAGCAACTCGGAAATTCAAGCCTTGAAAAGAACATTTCAATTAAAAATACAAAATTGAGATGTACAATAATGTGGTCGTACTTTCCCCACTGATGTTCAGCATTAAAGGTCTACGGTTTCTGCCTTGTGTTTTGTCTCCCCATTTCAGTGAATTCACGATTCCTTGGCCTGTTAGTAAGCAGATTTTGTTATTGACCATACAGAGGCACTTTTACCTATGTTCAATTGGTTTGGATGTACAGTAATGGATACCACAAAACAAAAGAATGCATTTAACCATTTATTTACAATTTTACTGATAGTAGTCTGAGTGTTTTTCACCTTTTCTCAACAGTGAAACTCCCTGACAGTTTTTTTTCAGAAACCTTAACCATATGAAAGGACATTTTTTGGCATTTAATTTCATATTTGATATAGAGATCTTGCTTCTAATCTTAAAATAGCAGCTACTAAGGAAAACAGTCCAAGTAATGCAACTGAGGCAAAATCAGAGTTTTAAAACCATTGCATACTCGCACATATATGCTCCAGTTCAAAATCAATATATTCAACCTAATTTGCTTCATATCACAGAAAGAAATGTATCTTGAAAGGCTAAGAGTTTAGCATAATAATACGTATTACAAAAAATACCGGTGAGAAAATTTTCGTGATTTCAGATAAAAAAGGCTTGTTCACTAATGCGCTAAAAAATTGCTAAAATTTTTGACAAAGAACACATCACACCATAAACCCTTTAACCACCTATACTTAGCACAATAAAATCCTAGTTTTTACCGGTGTAATAATTGATCTGTTCACCCACCAAAATCCAGAAACCACTTCTTAAAAATGAATTGAAAACAATACAGTTCCGTCCACAACCTCCTTTCGCCTGGCAATGTTGATTGTGCCTATTCCCAAAATCATGCTGCTGTGGTGGTCTGCCCATTTTTGTTTTTATTAATGTATTCTTTAAAAAAGCAAAACGTTTTTAACCAAACTAACTCTAAAACATCTATCCGGGATGCAAATCCTGATGTATTAATTCGGGAATTCTGGAAAACAAAGATGACCGTGCAACAGCCCCCTTGATCATTTGTACCATGTGCTAGAGCCAGTGGCTGTAGAAGGCTATGGGAAAGTAACAAAAATAAATACACTTATTAAGATCCAGAGGGTTGTTTGTGTGTTCATTTCTTGTAAAGTGCATGTAAAATTTTGAGTACAAAATGTGTTTTTTTTTTTTGTAAGCATGAGTTTGGATTCGCAAGTGGTAGTTTGTATTTTAAAAACAACTTACAATTTTAGCAAAATATGGCTTTTTTGCCAGTTCTTTTTTGTTTTCTAAAACAGTTTTTTTAAACATAGTATAACTTTAGATCTTAAACCAGACAACAAACACTAAACCCCTTTTCTACCACATTTAAGTTAAGCTTACGTAAATAAAAATCTATTGATTGGCCCACCAAATAAGTATTAATTGGTAAGAAATAGTAAAAAAACAAAACAAAAAAAAACACAATTTAAGTTATTTTAGACACAGTTTATTTTAATTTGGCATTTCTCAGCACTGTGTAGAGTCACCAAAAAGTGCGACTCGAGTCATTACAACTCGGATAGGTGTATGACAAGCAGTTGGATTGCATACTTCCCTTTATTTTGAAACAGAAATAAATGTCAGTGTCATAATTAGTCAGTAAAATAAGATTTTACCGCATACTGGGCCTGTTTTTTTACATCTTGAAGAAAACACAATTTTGATGTTAAAAAACTGGAATTAAGTTAGAAGCACTTAGTTTAAAGTTCTGCTGTTTCTTACTTAAGCAGTAGAACCTGGAGAAGACTTTACCCTCTGGCGTTTAAATTGTATTTTCAGTAACCTCAGCAAGCATTCTTGTGAACCAAAACTGTCACATTGGAGTATAGAAAACTGAAGTGCAGAGGAATCAGATAGAAAAACAAGGGGCTGGTGAAACAGGTTTCAATGAAGACCTTGAGACAGATCAAAGAATATGTGTCAGGGGTCATGTTTGCGTGACTTTACAGGTAAGTATATTTTTTGTAGTAACCTTCTTTTCTATAGCCCACAGGGTGTTTGGATCTCAGACTGACCATCGGACCACTCCAGGACCACACAGGCAGGAAGTAAAATGGTTGTTCTTTATTATGTTAAACAACAAAAATCAACAAATCACAGTAGTTGTTTTTTTTTTTACAAAGAAATGTCAATAACAAAAACACTTATACCCCCTAAAATAACAGTGGTTTTCCAAGGGATACTATAATTGAATATCCACACAGTAAGTATTCAGATAAGTAAAAAGTATAGTTCAGTCTCACCGGAGGATTCCAAAATGTACCACAATGTTTAGAAGGTAGATTAATTATGTCTATAATACCATATAGTGTCACCTTACCTTCAATTGCCGCAAAGTGTCTCGTTCCTCAAAAGGACAAAAAGCAATCTTCTCCAAAGTGGTCTTCACCATAATGCAGGCACTTTAATTTGTCCACGTGTCCACCAAGTCCAAATGGCTCCTACCCAATATTTTGCATCCAGATCCCACACCCACCTCCAGGGGGTGCTTCCTCCCTCCCCCAATCCTGGAAAAACAGTGAAAACAATCCATCCTAAATACTCGCTCTCCCCTCCCTGTCTCACTCTCTGAGCGGGGCTAATTCACACACCCTGCATTCGGCCCCTCCCTGCAAGACCATTAGTCTTCTGACCTGGCCATTGATAATTAACTAGCAGGTGAGAGCCTCACTTATCGGGGTGTCTGCAAGTAATGCAGCAGTCAGTTTTCTCCACAACCCTTCTTCTGGAATGGAGAGAAAGAGAAGGCAAGCCCTAGAGACAGACAAACTACAATGTGTCAGCATTGGTAATACAATAAAGATATTTAACAGTCTGACAGTTACTATGTACTGTGTAACAGTTAACAATAACTAGAACACTAGCAACAATAACTAGAACACTAGCATCCATCAGATGGGATGCTTACAAAAACAACACAAGTCACAGTCCATTGTGAAAAAGTATTCTGTTAATCTCGACAATGCAAAGAGTTTATTATTTACTGAGTCTTACACGTGCAGCCAATGCAACAATAACTTTATTAGTACACTCTCTTTTCATACAAACTTGGAACTTAATGTATTCTCCTAGAGTAGGACATCATCTATTAGCATACCCCAGGTATTGCAGGCACACCCACATAACTTAATATCAATAACACAACCATATACATAACACAGTATCATTACAAAGAGTACGTTCTTTTCTGTGCCGTAGAGTCTTCACTGCATGTAGTTGTGCCGGTTTGTTTCCTTCTGCATCTCTTCAATGTATTTGTTGCTTAGGCTCCAGTGTTGCCTTCTGTGTCCAAAATGGCCCCGGTCCGGTTCAAGTGTGTTCCTCCTGTGTTCTCCCTCTTCCTGTTCTTTTGGTTCCGGTTATATAGGGGAACTAATCAAGTGGCGCTGATGGCATGCACCTGGCTACATGATAAAATAATTAAAAGGATCAAAACACATACATAAAACTCCTTATTGAGGCCTCCCTTTGGGTACATAAAACAGATAAATTTAACCCCGTATTGGGGCCTCCCTTTGGGTATAATAATAAAATAACACACAGTGTAAAAATAAAATAAATACTGCGACTAAAGCAGTGTACACATAAAACCACCAGTGAATAAAACAATGAAAACGTTGGTCATTTGTGACATATGTTTCTCTTAAAGGAAAAAAAATATACACCATAATATTCAGGTCAGGCAAATAAAGCATGGATGAGAAGATGACACTAATTAATGACACCTGTTCTAAAAACACTGCTTAGTAATGAATTATTTCAAGCCCAAGTCTCAAAAGTTAACTATTTCAGTGGACTACAGTGAAACAGTTCAAACAAACAAAGGTAAGCTTTTTTTTTTTTTTTGAAGCAGTAGTATAATAGTGATAATGGCATTGCTGTGTTGTGTTCTTTGGTAATAATGGAACTGACTGGAGACTGCCATTATTATCTTGTAACATGCCACAGCAAAACTATTATCCCTTAAATTATTTATGGTTAAATGGTTTGTTGCTTGAATAAAAGATTTCCCTGTGCTTGATAACTGCTAAGAATTATATAAGGTCAGGAGGACAGATTAATTGGCATGATACTGGTACAGGGTCCAAAGCAGTTAACTAAATATTTGTATAAAATGTATGTTATTTCAGAGTGCCATTCAATATTTTTTTTTTCATTGTTTGAAACTGGTTGTGATTATTTGCACTTGCTTCAATAGATTCCAGAGCTGTTTCTAGAGCTTTCCCTTCCTGTGTCAGCTCGGGGATCTGTGGTGTATATCTCCCTTTTTTAACAATCTCCAATTTTTCAGAGAAAGTTCTCCTTGAAAAAGGATTCTTAACCAACTATGATGTCTCCGTTTTCTCACATTTTTTTATTTTAGTGTAAAATAAAATTCGAAATAATTTGATGTTGTAAAGGTATTTGTATTTATCAATGTATATTTATAAGCAATATTGTGCGAAATCCAGCTATGCTAACCAAGGAATATTCATGTTTTGGGGTTGCTCACTAATGATTGGTCAGCTTAATACTTAACAGAAGGGCCCAAGTTAAATCAAAACATTGACTAGCTCAGAGAGTGACAAGTGCTTGGACTTTGTTCCTCATTTTTGGAAGCCTCCATCTTTTTCTCTCTCCTCGCTGGAATACAACAACTGAAATGGGTGACATCACCAGCGTCATTATGAAAGTCAATAACCCCGCCCATGGCCTTCTTCGGCCCTGAGCCAGATTCAATTATGTTATCGGGCCGGAGATTCTCGGTACAGGTTGGCTTAGGTCTGGTATATTGCCAATGGGTCAGGTGTACACCTGTAAAAGGGGTATTAGAGGTACTGGAAGGTTTCTTGATTCGTACTGGCTGGGGATGTAACTTGCTTTGCATTGGTCTACAGTATTAGGAGAGAAGCCTATCTGGCTATGGCATACTTTAGTTTCATAATGGTTTCACAAAGTATGTGCTCCAAATATTAGTTCGGCAAATTACCCTTTTTATTATGCTGTAACCCCAATAGAGCTTATTTTCAACAACTTTCTTAATGGTGTTTTTATATGGAACACTTCAGCTTTCTAATTAAGTCCCAAAATGTTGGTCTACTTGACTTGACTAGGCATATTTAATAAGTATATAGTCCAGTGTTTAATTGTGTTTAAAATGAGATAATATAAGTTAAGCTCCCTTAAGCACTCTCAGGTTGTTTGTTTCTCATTTTGTAATATCAACAGGGAATTTCCTCCTTTCAAAAAATAAGATTTAGCAAAACACGTTTTTCAGTTTAATTAACGAAAAATATGACAATTAAAAAATATATAAACTTTGATTTGATTTAAAAGTAAACTGTTTTTAAGTCACAACAACTCACAACATTCAACACTGCCCATTACACACCCACTTTAACCTCGTCCCATTACATGCCCCCTCTAACCTCGTCCCATTACACTCCCCCTTTAACCTCATCCCATTACATACCCCCCTCTAACCTCGTCCCATTACACTCCTCCCTTTAACCTCGTCCCATTACACTCCTCCCTTTAACCTCGTCCCATTACACTCCCCCTTTAACCTCGTCCCATTACACCCCCCCTCTAACCTCGTCCCATTACACACCCACTTTAACCTCGTCCCATTACACTCCCCCCTCCAACCTCGTCCCATTACACTCCCCCTTTAACCTCGTCCCATTACACACCCCCCTCTAACCTCGTCCCATTACACTCCTCCCTTTAACCTCGTCCCATTACACTCCTCCCTTTAACCTTGTCCCATTACACTCCCCCTCTAACCTCGTCCCATTACACTCCCCCTTTAACCTCGTCCCATTACACCCCTCCCTTTAATCTCGTCCCATTACACTCCCCCTTTAACCTCGTCCCATTACAATCCCCCCTCTAACCTCGTCCCATTACACTCCTCCTTTAACCTCGTCATTACACTCCCCATCTAACCTCGTCCCATTACACTCCCCCCTCTAACCTCGTCCCATTACACTCCCCCCCTCTAACCTCGTGCCATTACTCTGTGAGATCCAGGTCACACCACCAATGTAACAGGCAGAGGCTGTCTGCATTCAACTCACCAGAATTGTAACGGTAGAGCACACCACTGCCTTTTACATTACTCCTATTGCCTGATATTCTTTCAGCCAGCAACATGCTATGACACCAAAATGACCAAGGAAGTGCACGTGTAACAGAATTCCTTACAACATGGAAACTGTGAACTTTTTTTTAACCAAGTGTAGTACCAGTCTACAGGTAACCAGAGTCAGAGGCAGATAGGTAAGTGATCCTGCTTCAAGTAATTAATATTAGCTTTATGTAAGTAACATTATAAAGGTGGTATTGTTTTAATGAGGTGATTTACTATTTGTGATTAATACCAGGTGAGTGTGGTTAAATTTGAATAGAGGTTGATTTGCAATTTGATTGGTTTACACACAGCTTTTATTCATATAGTTAATATAATAGACAGCTAGCCTATTTGCGTGGCAGCACAAAGCGCCAGCCAACCGAAGAGCCTTTCTACCAGAAAGGGCCGGGAGTCTAGCTGTGGGAGTCCACCGAGGAGAGGCTGTTGGAGAAATTCTGAACCTAGCAGCGCTCTGGAAGACGCCAACCACTAGACAGGTCTGTACCCAGCCCCCATTATTACTGTACCTATCTGTCTCACCTGTCCTGCTATGACTGTCTCTCACATCCCTGTTATTCAGTCCTCTTTCCTCTCTCCGCCGCTGCTCCCCTAACCCCTCTAACCTCATCCCTCTGCCTCTCTCCCCTCCCACTCTCTCCCCTCCCTCACTCTCTCTGGTGCCCTCTGGAACTGTCACTCTTCTGCTAACAAAGCTGATTCCATCTCTGTCTTTGCCTCCCTCCTCTCTCTCGATTTCCTTTCTCTCACTGAAACCTGGCTCTCTCCTGATAACACTGTAACTGCTGCTGCCCTGTCCTCTCTCTACAACCTGTCCCATACTCTGTGTCTCACTGGACGGGAAGGTGGGACTTGTCTTCTCCTCTCTTTCTCCTTACTCTTTTCTGTCCCCTCTGAACTCTCCTCACACTCTGTTAATACCGTTTGAATTTCACACTGTCCAACTAACCTCTCCCTGTCAACTCCTGCTAATTGTACTGTACCATCCCCCTGGACCTCTCACTCACTTTGTCGATGAACTCGACTATCTCCTCTCCTCCCTCCCCTCTCTGTCTACCTCAACTGTCCTGTTAAGTGATTTCAATATCCATCTCTCCAACCCCACCCACTCTGCTTGATTCCTTCCTCTCCTTCACTCCTTCAACTTCTCTCTCTCTCCATCGCCTCTTACCTACAAAGCTGGCCATCAACTGGACCTCACCTTCTCCAGGGCCTGCTGCCCCTCCACCCTCTCTGTCATCCCTCTGGACCTCTCTGATCACTATTTCATCTTTTTTTCCCTATACCTACCCCCACTGTCACCTCCTGCCATAACCTCTGCTCTCTCTCCCCCTCTGTCCTTGCCTCCATCGCTCTCTCTCACCTCCCTCTTATCAACTCCTTCTCCCAACTCTCTGTAGACTCTGCTACCTCCATCCTCTTCTCCTTCCTCTGTACCCTCACCTCCCTCAACGCCCCTCAACTCCTCAACCCTGGCTCTCCTCTGTGCTCTGCTTGGCAAGAACCAAACGGTCCTATTTCCAATCTATTATCCAATCCTCAACTGAGAACCCCCGGAAACTATTCTCTACCTTCTTCTCCCTCCTCAACCCTCCCCCTCCTTCTCCCTTCTCTATCTCCTCTGATGACTTTGCCTCTTTCTTCTCCTCTAAAATCTCTGATATCCGCAAGCTCTTTAGCACCTCTCCCTCTCCCCACCCCCTCCATCCCCAACACCTTCTGACTCCCCTACTTACTCCCCCTCCTCCTCCTTCTCTCCCCTCTCAGATTCTGACCTCTCCTCCCTCCTCCAGGGCCACAAACCCACCCGAGGCACCTAAGTACTGTGCGCATCAAGCGCACTGAGCACCGTGTGCAACAAGCACTGTGCGCACCGAGGCACTGAAGCACCAAGGGCTGAGCGTGCATCGAGGTACCGGAGCACCGGGGGGCAGCTAAAGCAGCGGTGCCTGCCCTGACCGCGTGTAGTCACACACCTGGTCAGCGGGTAGCATAAACCAGCGAGACACACAGGCTAATGCGGATTGGGCAAATTGAAAAACAACAGGGGGAGAACACACTTTTTTTTCTTTTTTTGAAGGCCAGACACACCGAGGTGGGTGGGCCGAGGCAGCCAGCGAGGTCTACTTTACAGCGGGGCAGGTAAAAATGCAGCCCTGGTGGAGGAAAATACACAGCTGACTGGCTGTTGTTGTTTTTTAAACTGCACTGCAGCTAATCCACAGTACAACACAGGCAAACTGGGATGTGCGATCAGGTCACGCAACAACAACAATACAATGTTTTATTTATTTATATCTCGCACTATATTGTTGCCTCAATGGCTGCTTCCAGGGACATTCCTATCCAGAAATCTGCAGGGCTGCTACCTGGAAGTCAGCACACACCTGTACCTCCCATTACCATATCAACCTTGAGTTACGCTAGGATGCTTGTCTTGCAGCCTTGGTTCTGCAGTCTCTTTTTTCCTGTAACCATAGTTCTAGGAGTGGTATATGATGCACATCAAACAATCCACGACCTCCCCTTGCATATGGCACACTGATTCTTGCTTCCAGCATGTAAGATCTAATGTCACAGGCCTGTGCCAAGGAGGATACCACCCAGGTGGGTAGGAGGAGCAAGCTTAAAGACCTTCTGGCCAGAATTAAAGGGAAAAATAATATTATCTACATGTTGTTCAGGCCTTTCCAAAGCAGTTGACCCACCAGTGCTGCGCCTTCAAATTGAAGAGATTTTTCATTTGGTGTCAGGGCACAGAGCTGGACCCCCTGTCCTGCCCAGTGGTGGGCATCCTGGATTACCTCTGGTCCCTCCCAGTCAGGTCTATGGTTGACGACCCTCAAAGTGCACTTGGCAACCATCTCTTCATACCAGGCGTGAGCTGCAAATATAGTTCTATTTTTGTAAAGTTGATATGGTTCTGCAGCCTGAAGTGGGTGTGTATGTGTTGAAGTGTACATGTATATCCATTGCTACAGCACCGGTGGACCATGATGATGGATGTGTCTTGAGTCATCTGGAAAGAGTCCTGTCTTAACCGATGACGGCAGTCTGTGATTGCTTGTGTTGTCTGTTTCATTTGGCTGCTTGAGTGTTTTATAGTTATGGATGACTAATTTCAAATAAGATACTATAATGCAAGCCAATTATATTAATACAAAATTATTTTTTAAAATAATTGTTAAAGGTAGTGAAGTGCTGGTGCTGGAGGTCACATTGGATGGATAAGCTCATTTATTGCACTTATGTATTTGGTTTATACAGTACAACCCCAGCTCTCATTCAATCAAACACATAGAGGAAAAGCAAAGACAGACCACATCAGTCCATACGAGTGTTTCTCAAATACTTGTGCACAGACATATTTGTATATGTAAAAGGACATTAAAATCAAGATGTATGAAATAGCACAAAAGCAGATAGAGAGCACAGAGTAGTAGATTGTAATGACTTAAGTTCCCCTACCAATACATCAGTATTGAAATATTACAGATCATGTCAGCTGCCATCATATACACACATTTGCCCACGGGCATAGCTGAGCTGTATACTGTGCCTCATGTTGTGCCAGAGGCTGTTACAACACTTTATAAGAGGTCTTAAAAAGGCCTTCTTGTAAAGAATTGCAATGGCATGCCCTTTTCTATCAGTGACAGAACCTCTTTAAAATCAATCAAACATGAATGTTCAAAGCTTACTCTTTAAAGCTACTCCCCCTCCTACACCACAGTATTGAAATAAGCAAAATGTATTTATTTTTTAAGTCTGTCTCAATAGGCTATTAAAGGAGCGATACAAATTGAGCCTTTAGTATCATTACTGTAGATCATTTTCATTTTGACTACACTGTAAAGTAGATTATGATTAAACATAAATGGGTCCCTATGTATCTCTCCTGGTAAAGTCATGGTAGTGTGGGTCATCAGTCAGAGAACGCAGTACGCATCCTGGCTGTGCGAAGTCACTGCTCTTCTCTGGGGGTTCCAGGTGGAGACTCATTGGCTCTGGTGCTCCTGTGGGTTAGGGAGTGCAACAGTGTACCCTATAGGCCAGATGCCTGAGCTCAAGCAGACACCTGCAGGGCTGACCTTTGTCCTCCAGAGGTGGGTAGCCCACCGACATCTGCTCTTGACTTGGGTTTAAAGAGGCAATTGGCTTGGTCGTGGGATGGGAGGACGACCACTGACCTTCAGTTCTCCAGAGCTGTTGTAAGGATTTGCTGTGCTGAGGGAATGTAATTGAACATTCTAATTTGGGCAGTAGTCACTAAAATGTGTTTATAATATGTTGCATACGATTTATGTTTAATTCTTATTATTGGTATGGATACCTCATCTAAAGCCCAAACTATGTGCAGCACATAAAGTGAGTGTGGATCTGGTGCTGCTCATGAAATTAATGCAATGGTTGGTGACAGGACAAATGAGCTTCATCCTAGTAAAATCTATAGCAAAATGATTAGGGTCTTGACATTAACTTGTTATGCTAGGGGTCTGAAATTTTTTAAATGACTTGATTATTATCCATTTAAGTAATTAATAAGGTTCAATAAATGACTACAAGCACAATTTCCAGATATGTGTATTTAACAGACTTGAAGAAGTTAAATATTAATAATAGATATGCTGCTGGGTACAGTAGTTAATTAAAAGTAGTCCTGAACATATGGTTCCTCATATTTTGATTAATATTTTTATGAAGAGTGTCAGTGCTGGGCAAACGTATTTGAGTACAAATGTATTTACTCAGATCAGGTGGACCTGGATACATGCCAGAAAGCACAAACCATAACATTCTCAAAAATATAACGATGGTGTGGGGATACTTTGTATACTCATTTACAGCAAATACATACAAATATTACAGATGGACACAAAAATAATGCACAACGAAAAGCAAAAGTGAAGGATTACAAGTTGCTATCTTCTGTCTTGTGTAGGCAGAAATTTTAAATGTGAACTGAAAATTAGAACAGGTTGACATGTTATTGATTGTTTCTTTCTCTTATATAATAAGGTGAATTCAATTAGTAACAGAGAAATGTACCGTGGAAATAATACCCTACAAACCCTACAAAATGCCATCTGTCAAGAGGTGTTGTGTGACTCTGTGACATTGTTTCACTTTAATGTTATTAATCTGGATAATGAAACCCTATGTTAAGACAAATTGAGCAGTTAATGCAATATCACTTAAAGATAGCAGCTATGGTAAGGAGAGATACTTAGGGATCCCTTTATGTTTAATGTAGTTGTTTCTCACTAGTTCTGTAACGTTATCAGTTTGCTTAAAAAAGTGGTGCAATTATAGCAAGATGTTATTTTATTAATATGGACTTATAGCTAGAGACTACCAGATAGGGAATAATCGACATAAATACAGTAGATACCTGTATTGCTTTAGACCAGTGGTTTATAAACCCTGGTCCTCGGGGACCCCTGGGTCTTCTGGTTTCTTAACTAAACCCTTAATTTTACTAATAATTAGCTTAATTAGGCCTTTTTAATTGTTCTCAGCTCCTAAAAAGTTGCAGATTTCAAGTTATTTATAACAGGTTACAGTTCAGTTGAAATCTCCAACTATTTAGGAGATTAAAAAGGCCCAATGAAGCTACTTATTAGTTCAATTAAGTGTTTAGTTAAATAACTGAGAGGTCAGTTGGGACAAAAACCAGAAGACACACGCGGCCCCGAGGACAGGGGTTGAAAACGACTGCTTTAGATAGATGACAGAGATCGTAAGTATGCCTGTGTGTACAGAATTCCTATCTTTACTCCAGTTCTTTATTTCCACCATGCGTCAGTTTACAGGCTCATCTTTCTAGACCTGGTGTTGTTAAATGCTATTTGCGCATTGTTCTGCAGTCTTGCACTTCAGAAAACGTGCACCATATGAAACAAATCTTCATGCCTCCGCACGTTACATTCAGAGCACTTAATACAACCCTCTACTGGGGACACAACAAACAAAAGCAGAAGTTTACTGATATACTGAACAGCGTTCACCTTTCATTCCATTATTTCACGTAGGTTTAATCCAAATTTTGTCTTAAACGTCTTACAGATCAGGGGGAATGATAAATAAAAGAACCCTTAACAGTCTTGTAAGTGCGCCCCTGTCAGAAATGCGAATATACACAGCTGAAGTGATTTTATACTAAACGTCATGAAATAGATGCCTTTTAAATCATTAAACCTTTTGTGTACATATTCAGTTATTAAGTAGAACCGCATTGTGCATATGCCTCATCTTTGCACAGATTTATTGTGTATCTTTGTTACAATTATCAAAAGTTCAATGCATAATCCTACACTATACCAAACATACTGGGATACAAGTTCACGTGTGCGCCTGTGCATATAAACAGTACATGCTGTACAGCAAATACAGGTACAGGTATATTAGATTACATATTCTTTGCTTGATATACTCCAGTACTGGAGAGCAGCCTGGATCATTCAGCTTCACGCAGCCTGAAGGTGTGTTTGCTGTTTCAGAGGCGAGCTGCACACTGTCCGCCGCGAGGAGCTGTTCATTGCCTTGGTGCTGAACGACAATCTGAGCCAGCGAAAACACTTCGTCAGTCAGGGGTGTGCTGCTCGGGAGGAGCTACGTCTTTAAGAGGGTCTGTGGGGGGGAAGTGGCTTTGCTATTTCATTAGCGGCTGCCTGACGGCAGGGTAAAGTAAACGAGTCCGTGTAACTGAAAGGATAAAGAACAAACCCAGTGGAAAGATTCCTTCCCAGATTGAGGATTACGTTTGCCTGGTTACACAGTCTCATTGGCAGCGAAGATGGAATCTCGGTCCTCGCCTTTGCCCTATGTGTTCAGTTTGGTGGTGTTCAGTCTTTGCAGCCTAGCGCAGGCAGCCAACAATTGTAAGTACTGTGAGATGCACATATTATACCAGCCCGAAGCAAGTGCCTTTGCTCTTAAATATCTTGTTAACATGTAACTTATATGTTTCTTAAGTACTCTATTCCCCATATATTTTTAACGCATTAAAAATCATATATTCATATGATATTGATATAAAAGGGGAAAACTGCAAACTGTTTTACTTCTTTAGCATAGAAAAGTGTTTTACTTGGGAATGAAAAAAGAAGCGTTTTTTTATGTTTGTGTTTGTTCTTATTTGGCTTGGTCTTTTTGTTCTTTTTATTTAACGAATTCACAATTTTTAGATGCAGTTTTGTATGAAACATGAACTCGAATAATATATTGGGAGAATCTCCTGATAACTGTCCCGACAAACCCTACGGTTATTATAGCTATGATTGTCAAATGTTTGAGCAGCTCTGGATGATTTAAATGTAACGTTTTCTATTCGCAGTGTCCCAGTTTAATGCTAACAAGCCCTGTTTACGTTACATATTTTATTTTGAGTGTCATATAGACTACCATTCGAACTAAATTGCTTAATAACCTACTCTATCTCTAAGCGAACTGCAATTAAGAAAATAATACCGTTGAGAGGCAAAGGTTTGTGCATTGTAATGCTTTTTTAATGTGTTGTGTTTGGTTTTTAAATGTGGAGTGCTATGAGTGAAATAGTAAATTCAAAGAATATAGTGGGGTATGTGATTGATTAAGGCAGAAAAAAGGATAGTATTGCTTAAGTGATTATCTTAACTGACAGTAACTAATCGATGTGCAATAAAAAATATGAAATATACAAAATTTCCAAAATATCCCTTTGCGATATACTGCATAGTTTTGTGTAATTTTTGTTTTTGGCATTGCTAAAAAACAAAAATTTCCTGTGCAGAAAAGTTACCTCAAATTGAGTTTTAAGTAACATGGATGGATTTACTAACATTTTATTTAAAAAAAAAACAACAACTTCTATTGGTAAATTGTCCTTGAGAAAAAGCTGAGGAAACCAGTTCCTATCTCACAGATAAATGCTTTTCAACCACAAGTTACAAGCCCATACATGCTCATTAAATGGCAGTAGGTTTGCTGTCTACTTTATACATTACATGGCACTACATTGCTACTGTAATAAAGTATTACACAGTTACAGTATGTTTCGTAGAGTAGCATTTCTGGGTTATTAATGGAAACTGGAAATGTGTCTTGATTAATTCTACAGAACAAGTGTAATGCATTGGAGTTCCAGTTACTGGCATTGCTGTCACTAGAGGTCAGTCTATGCCTATGCATAATGCAGTACTCGGTCTCTTCCTTACCTGACATTGTTGGTAGAACTTGTTAGCACTTGATGTATATGCAGGTGCATAATAAAGTAATAATAAGCTTAACTTGACATTCCCTTTATTGCCAACTTAACACTTACAAGGTGATGGGGACATATATCATAAACCTGTTGGATATATATATATATATATATATATATATATATATATATATATATATATATATATATATATATATATATATATATATATATAATGAACGTGAAACAAGCAATGTGCCTCACAGAATTTAAAGTATCGGACGTTAGCCATCTTGCTTTTACAGTTACAGATGTACAGCTGTAACTATGAAACTGAGTGACCAATTACCTGCAAAAATCCCAAAGTAGTAAGCAGACATGCCGATTTGCATGAAGGACAATTAAATGAACTGGAAGATAGCAAAACAAACAAAAAAAATCGCTGTCTTTATACTCAATCACCCCGACTTTGTCAATTGTAAATGTTACAGAAAAACACAAAAAGGCACTTCTGCACATTACCCACCCCTCTCAGACACATACCTTGGAGAATTACTGAAATCCGAGACGTTGTCGTGTTTATTTTTATTCCTCCTGTTTGTTCTGTTCAAACAGTGTGTGTTGCACTGCCAGTGACAGGGAAACAAAATAACTCAGTGCCATCTCAACTCCGCCCCCTGGTGTATCTTTTCAATGGCAATGTCCACAATATCAAACATATAGATGTACTTTCTTTTGCATGTTCCAATAAAATTAGTTTACTCAGCTTAACTTAATGTGTAGTTAAAAGTTATAAATGGGACTACTTTATTGGCGTAAGGATATTGAATAAAAAAAAAAAACTAATTATTTTTTGCCCTAAACATGACCTGAATTATAAATGCAATAAGGCCTTTCAGGGTGTCTGTATACATTGAATATACAGACTTCTTGGGGGTTGGAGGCACTTGACTTCATCTCGTGCCCCACAATGCCCCAAGGCGTCTGTATATTCAACGTAAACGGACACCCTGTCAGGCCATATTGCATATATACTATATATATATATATATATATATATATATATATATATATATATATATATATATATATATATATATATATATGCATGCTGAAAGGAGTGTTTTAGGTCTATCCTATATAAAACCAATTTTATAGTTTAGTTTTCTATGGTATACTGCAGTGCACACAATAGTATATTATAGGAAATATTACTTGTATTTTTATATGGGATAACAAAAAAATAATTCAATAAATATAACTTTGCTGACTCCAAATCTATTGGTTTATTTCTAACCCAACACACCCAGCTAAAAATCAACACCTGTCTTAAAAACTGTTTTGGCCAGAGTCTGTATTTGTATCAGCAATAAAAACACACCATGTATGTTGCGTATAACTATCGATCCAGTCTTGGAAACAGTTTTGTACATAGAGACAGAGGTTTTATATGCAAGGTACTCTAAATAAGCCAAACAGATATACAGTAATTAGATTTATGGCAGTATATTTTCATTAGGACTAAGAGAGCTTGAATTTAAAAATACAATAAAATACTATATATATATATATATATATATATATATATATATATATATATATATATATATATATATATATATATATATATATATATATATATATATATCAGTCCTTAGAAATTCTGGCATGTGATTGGTTAAAACTTTATTACATGAACGAAATCTCCCCAGTAATGTTGTTGAAGCTGACACCCTGGGATCCTTCAAGAAGCTGCTTGATGAGATTCTGGGATCAATAAGCTACTTTCAGTGTTTTCTGACTTCCTAAAATCTAAACAAATCCAACTCGACAATGTAAAAATATGACACAATGAGAAAGTCAGACTGGCAGTTCTATGCCAAAAAAAAGTATTGTTCTATTTAAAACTAAAGCTAAAAATTATTGCAATTTACTTAACTGAGTCATAAAACAAACATGGACTGCAGAGTGGGAAGCTAAAGACTTCTCGGGAAGAACTATAGTTACCTCCAGGGGACAATGTACTCAGCCTGCGGCTTCTATATATCTATAAATAGTATAATATATATGGTGCAGCCACGAGTACATTACTAGCTCAAAACCAATGACAGACAGATTTTTAGCTGGTAATATATACTGACCCATATTATTATTTTATGCTATATATATATATATATATATATATATATATATATATATATATATATATATATATATATATATATATATATATATTATAGTAACCCATATTATTATTTTATAAAAAAAAATATCTTAAAACTTTGTTTTTAAAAAAAAAAGATTTGGGTAGCTCTTAAAAGAGCCTTTTGTGGTTAAATGTTTTGTTGCCGCTGCCTCTGGTCTATTGTATGTCTGTAATCCTCCTTCAGTTGGTTGTATCTCCTGCCCCACCTGCACAGCTGTGTGATCTGTGATGCAGAGTATTTTTAAAAAGCATCTTGACAATTCCTGCCATACCTTTCTCTCCACATAAAGGGCAGGTTATGACGGTATCATCTCTTCTGCTGTGCCCTGCATTTTTTTATTGATTAACACGTGTCCAGCAGTTCTCCACATTGTCCAGCCATAAACCACAAAGTCAGTTTGATAAGTGACCGGGTATTCCATAATGCAAATAACGCCTTTCTCGCCACTGTTAAGCAGTAGCACATGGTATAGATACCGCCTGTCACTTGTGCGGAAAACAAAGGACGATTTCAAAAAATAAATAAAAAAACTGTGTTCTGCGTGACTAAAGTCAGACTCATTTGTGAACTATATTAATCAAATGCCAGGGAAGATAACTATATAAAAAATACAGGGAATTGAACACATTTCTCTATTTTTCAGTTACTGTCATAGGCAAGCTGGCTAAAATACTAACACTCTGTTAACTCCTCCCCCTTATCTTCATTTACATTCTCATTTTCATGGAGTTGGCCACATGTGGATTTTCCAAATCCAAATGCATGTCCCATGCCATCTAAGCTGATTAAATAAAGCAAGTCAGGGAAACTCAATGGCCTGTAGCACTGCAGCAATCCTGCAACACAGAGAACAATTTTAAAGCTTTGTAGTTATTTTAAACCCCCCTGTTTGTGCCGTAAGGCAGCACAGAGCCCTCAACTCTCTTTTCATCCCTTGTTGTTGTTGGCGTGAGGGGAATCTACTTGTTTTTAAAGTTTTTTAGTTTCTTAATTTTATTTAAGTTGGCAATAGCCGTCTCTTCCGAACTGCAGACAACACAGAATGAATTCGGAATGATATTTCCTGCTGTTCTATTCTAACTTGACTGGCTGGTGTGCTTTACTATGGAAACAAGAAAATGGGTCTGGTTCCACGGTCTGTTCCATTAGGTCTGCGAGAGCAACAGGGCGGTGCAGATTTTGACATTTAATTAAATAAATTGGCATATATTGTACAATTTTGTAATATACTACATTATATTTCTCAATATATTTCAAAGTATTTTCGTTCCATAAGGGAAGCAGAAAGCCTTTACTACACAACCAAAGTTATATACTGTAACTGGTTAGTCACCAAGGTGGCGACTTTATGGTAAAATCTACTGGCCATATTAAAATTGAAGGTTGCAGCTGGTGACCGGTTAACCTCATTTGAACCACCCTGATTACCACACAATAATATGTCTTGAGTTAGTTTTGAGAACTAACGTGAGGTAAATTTTTGGGTGGTAATATATCCCCTCCTCCCATATGCTGCTCCATACACGGCAGTGGTTTAAAACTACCTTCGAATTCCTGGCTAGCGAATGAACCTTTAAACCTCTGAACACAGCCCTAGTCATTTCCATTCCTTAGTTTAACATAAGATCCTGTACCTTGATTTTCAGTCTTCTCATTGAAATAATATATGGCATTATTGCTATGTATATGTGTTCTTTAAAATGTAATTAACATGCAATTAAGTTTATTATATTGTAACAGTAAAGTGACCTGACAAATAGAAGATACAAACTGTCAATCCTGCTGTCATCAGTATTGGCCATGGAGGAACTTGTAATTCATTTGTATGTGTGTTTTTTTTTTTTAATTAACTGGGCTAGGGTTTGTCCTTGGGTAAAATGTAAGCTTCAGCAAAAGGCTTGTGCTCCATATGACGTGGATTCATTGTTGTATGAATTTTTGTGTCATAGGAGGTGATTGATCCATCTCTATTCATTCATCTTCTGGCTGTTTAATTATCTCCCATCTATCCTGTACAGTTGATTAATCTCACTGATGTATTTAGTTTGTAGGTGACAGCAAGTTTATCCCTGCCCTCTTCCAGACCCATCTTCAGTTGCAGTTTGTATCGCCCTGCGTTAAGGCCTAACAATTAAAAAAGCATTTAAAACTGAACTTCCCTTGTGCAGTTGGCCACAATTGCTTGCTGACATCATCATTGTTTTTCTCATGCTTTCTGATTACAATGTGTCAGTTTGTTCTGTTATCAACATTGATATACAGAATGTTTTAAATGTTTGCATTTCATAGGAAAATACAAATGGTAGTTCTTATTCCATATGACCCTGCCGCTGTTTCCTGTATATGTCATGAACGCTCCCTACCTCTCATTGTAGTGAGAAGTACACTGTGTGAGGCAAAGCCAATTAAAGTGGGAGCTATGTGGAGGGGGATAGTAGATCTCAACAATAATCATTAGACACATAACCACAATACACTTTACCAATGAAGCTGCTATTGAAGACAACCAAATGTGTGATGAAAATAATGTAGTAATAATAATAATAATAATAATAATAATAATAATAATAATAATAATAATAATAATAATAATAATATCTTGTTAAAGATCGAGAAAAGCAATAAACCCTGCCCACTTATAACCTTAATATGTTTATACTGTGTGCTCTGAAAGCTCTAGCATAGAAAAAATGAAATGGTGAAGTCCATGTGCGAGCTGTTCTTATCGTAGCTACATTTCAATTCCAAAAACACTGTCCTGTTTTTTTTTATTTAGGTTTTTACAAATAACTACCTATAGATAATCCCATTCTTCTTCTTCTTTTTCAAAACATCCTTCCTTTTTGACTTGAAAAGGAGCAGTTTCACAAGGAGTATAATCAACTATCAGTGGTAGAACATGACTGCTGTTCTCAAGTGTTTCCTTGTTTACTCCTTAATACCCCTGTGGCGGAGTGTCCCGCCCCTATGTATTATTATTTGTATTTGGGTAAAAGCGCCGCGTCTTTTTATATTTATATTTAAAAACCCCGTGAGGATGCATGACTGATCAGCTACTGATTATTTAACTAGCTGACAGTCATGCATCCTTACCAAACGCGTGCAGACTGTGGCCGAGGGGTAATAAGATAAACAGCTAGTTAACCCTCGCCAGAGTATAAGAACCGACAGCTGTCTGTGCTGCGGGGTTGAGTGTTGGATGCAGAGAGGAAGTACGGGAGATAGAGAGGTACAAGAAAACAATTGCTAAAACGTGCTGGTTTAGCCAGCACGCCACTTACTTGTTTGTCTGTTTATTTGTTTGGCCAACGCTACTTTTGTTTTCTGTTTTGTTTAAATCTTTTGTTTTGTTTATTTTGATTAATAAAATTAACTGAACGCCGTTGCGTTCAGTTTCGCCCGCCCATCCATTGTTGTGGTTTCAGTTACTTCCTGGTCCGTGACGTCACCACTGCAAGCCAGCCTGCCACAACCCCACATAATACCATGATGGTGTGATATAGATTGGGAAGTCTGCTAGTACTGCGCTGGGTGCAATGTGAATTGTTTAATTGCTGCAATAACGTAGATAGTTCATAGACATATAAGAACAAATTAAAATTCCATATACTAGTACAACATTTTTGGGTTACACTAGATTGGTAAAAAGACAGATGAGTACATTATTAATATGGTTGAGAACTTAAATAAGAAAGATGGGGAATAAAGAAAAAGGAAATTCGCCTGCCAGTGCAAAATGATCAATTAGCACACCTGGTTGTGTTTTAATTAAAAAGCCCTTTTTGTTGGCAGTACATAGTCCCTTTTATAGGAGGCTAAATCCACACATCTGTAATATTTATCAACCCCCTAGGAATTGAATATATGGTCCTGGTAATACCATAACACTGATTAATCTGTTGAGTAGCCTTTGGTATTTTAAAACTGCTCTGCCTTAATTTTGTCGATAAATTAGGTTTGTTACTGCTACCCCATCTTTCTCATGGCTGTACTGTATGTCTATCAATTGATTCCACCAGAGGGTTAAAAAGCAAGACGCTGGATTTGAACTAAGTACTGTACTGCTGAAGTGTTCCTTTATTAAGATGACTTGATTGCTGGGACTCTAGACTATTGCCTGTATTTCATTTGCAGATTTGTATGATCCAATACTGCATTCATTGGCAGTGGTTGGTGCGGGCGAACCTGCTGCAAATTGGTTTACCTCTCTCACTTTCAGTTTATATTTGTTACCTTTGAATAGGAATGTCTATAAATGATTCATTCTGAGCCCAGGTTTGCCCAAGGCATGTGGAGCACAATGAACAAAAGATGATCTGGTTCTGTGTGATAAACTGCAGTCTGGAGTATAAATGTCTTACTGAGACGACCTTGACTGTGTACACAGAAGTGATCGCAAAATAATTGCTGTGCTATTTTTTGCCACCACATACAAGTGGCAACTTTAAAATTGGTCTGGTGGACAGTTGAAATGTCAAGGATGATGGTAGGACAAGGTCTCATTTATTTTGTATTGTATTGATTTTCTGCCCTCTCGAGTGAGACTGGAATTGGGTATGCTATATTCATTTTAGACTTATGAATCCAGGCAGCTGAAAATATATACTGCGCTGCAAATCGCATGTTACGCTCTTAATAGACTTGGTGATGTAGTGTTGCATTTACACAATGAAATACCATGAGGAGTAGGGGTGAGTCTGAATATTCGAGTAATCGAGTATTCTAAATAAAATAACTCCTCGAATACTTTGATCAGGTTTTGAATACTCATTCATTTCTAAAACAAATGGAAAAATGAGCAAACTCAAATGAGCACACTATTTTTGAGAGAAGAGGAAGTTAAAAGTGATCAGCCACTATAATTGTCACCTGACAGGGAGGCGGGCACCCTTCATTACCTAGCTCTGCTATTGGCTAAGGGAGTACATAAGCAATGAAAATGTAATCTTAAAAAAAAAAATGCAACACGTGGAAGTGTTTTGAAAAAAGTTAAATGAGACCATGTGCAATGTAATCTCTGCAGCACAAGTATTTCATATTGTGAATCAACGAGTTAAATGAGACCATGTGCAATGTAATCTCTGCAGCACAAGTATTTCATATTGTGAATCAACAAGTTAAATGCTCAATCATCAAAACTGCCAGCACCCATCTGCTACTTTGGAAGAAAACACAGAATGTGGCAAACAATTGCATTGCATCTTTTACTGTGCGCAGTGGTCGGCGATGTGATGCTTGTTTTTGTGCTTTGTTAGTAAGCAGTCGTGTTGTATGTTTTACACAAGTTGTCATGGGTGTTAAAATTGCAGTTGAAAGTTTTGAAGGTCCTTTTTATAAAGTTCTGCTTTTTATAGTAAAAACTCCTCTGCTGTGTATTCTTATTTCTTACTTGTAGTTTAAATCATTTTTTACTTTGAATACATTAGATGCCTTAGATGTTTCTTCGCTGTTACTGTTGATGTATTTATCTATGCGTCCCTATGTATGCTTGCTGCTGATACGTTCGAAGGACCTATCACTATTGAGTAATTAGAGGTCAAATATTCAGGTATTCGAAACATTTATTCTTGGTATATTCGAATATCTTATTATTCAAAATTCCCACCCCTAATGGGCGATTCTGTGGTAAAGCAGACGTTTAACAAAGTTTTTCAAAGCCAAGAACCTATATTATTACGAATGATTAAGCATTTTTTTAAATATTAAAATATTCAATGAATTAACATGCAAGTTCATTTTTTTTTTTAAATTTTCCCACTGCTTTTTAAATGGTAGCTTCATTTTTTTTTTTTTTTTAAATCTTGAATTAACATGTGACACTGCAAATTACCTGATGGGGTTCTCAAGAAAGTGCTACAAAACTGAAAAATTAAATATGTGAATGTATTTATCAGGCAACACAATTTTATGCATAATGCCATGTCCCGTACGACACTTTTACACCTAAATGTTTCTTCCCAGGGTTCAATATAAATCCCAAAGGAATGTCATTAAGGATTTTCTAACCTCATACCAGTAGCAAAAATATACCAGGAATATAGCCGGCAACTTCAACTGTAACTTCAACAAGTGTCCCGTACAACACAATTGTTGTTTGTACGGAACATGTCTCGTACAATATTTTGTGTATTAATTTTTTTTTTTAAATGCAATCTTATGGTATCAAGATTAATTTATAGAGGATTTAATTTAAGTGAAAAGGAATAAACACTGTATGGCAGCACTTACGTGATTTGTTCAAACTCAAAGGTCAAAGAGAAAGAGAAAGATATTGTATGTGCATTCATTTACCTCTATGACAACATAATGTCAACTGATAATGGGTCAGAAGAAAAAGTTATATGGACAGACTGTCCATCCTCTGAATTCAAAAATCAATACATGGTCAGGGTTCTGCAAGATCTTGGACAGAAGTATAAAAAAACTTCACCTGGAAATACTTTGCCACAAGCCATGGGAAAGGCATAGCAGATGGAGTCGGGGGCAGGGCTAAAAGTCTTGTTGTTCTACACTGATGAGCAATAAAGATGATGCTCCTGTTGTGCAATCCTCTGCAGATTTTGCTTGTGTAGCTAAGAAATTGTTACACAAGACCACTGTGTTTCATGTTTCTGAAGAGGAATTCAGCTTCTGCATACAGTATGAACCCCTGGGTAGATGTACAGCCTGTCTCAGGATTACAAAAGATGCATGTAGTTTGCTATGATTTTGAAACTGGAAAGACACAATTGTGGCATAATGCCTTGGAAGCTACTCCAGCCATTAGCATTGATCCAACTGATCATGCTCACACTGCCAACGGCTACTGGGACAGCCAGTACTTCCACTGAGGGGTTCATGGCACCTCCACTTGACAACACAGCAGCTACAGACCACGCTCCTGACACAAATACTACCAGTAGTACAGGAAGCACCAGTGGCTTCTCTGTTGTTGAGTGGTGTGTTGTGACTTATGAGGGTGTTGGGTACCCAGGAGAAATACATGCATCACAAGTGATGAGACTGAAGTATCTGTGATGCACAAGTCTGGCAAATATTTCAAATGGCCACGCAATGTGGACAAGATTTTCTATCAGGCTGGTGATATAATAAAAAAAATCCAACCTCCTATTGTTGTTGGTTCCAGGGGTCAATTCTGTTTTGAGGACTTTAGTACTTAAAGTACTGGACATATCCCTTGTCCATCAAAAGCTAAGATAAGCCAAGATAAGCTAATAATGAAGATTTAAAACACTGAGACTTCAGAAAAATTGAATTCTGACATTTACATTGATATCCATAAATATGTTCATACAGCATAAAGTATTATAGTGTGTTAAATGTGCATTTTGAGGGTATTACTGCAATTCGTTAATCACATGTGGCCTGAGCAAGCTACTGAAAATATGGATGGTGTTTCAAATGTAACATTTGTGCTTTTTTGTGGTACTGTACTATTACAGCCTTGATTTATTATTGCCTAAATATCCTAAGAGACATAATCTGCTTTACTTTGACAGTAGGATGAAAGTATGCCTGTTAAAATGTAGGTAGCCTTGTGTAAAGAGCAGGTAGACAAGTCTGTCCTGTACAACACTGTCTGTACAACACTGTTTTCATGTCCCGTACAACACTCTAGTTATGTAATGGTAGTACTGTAGCTGTTTCTGTCACAAGTTCTAATTTGTTTGTTAGATGTTCCTCTCCTGATATGTATTAAGGTAAATAAAAGTTTACATCTCTAACAGATTCACAGACTTTTTATGCTTTTCACCTCATGCCTAAATCCATGTCCGATTTAGTGTCCCGTACGACATGCTACATTTTAAGAAATATTTTACAGTAATGACCACATATTCTTTAATTATTAATACCCTTAGTCTACCTTGGTCATATACTCTGTCTAAAACATTTTTTTTAATAAATTTAGTCGTTGCCAATTATTATTATTATTATTATTATTATTATTATTATTATTATTATTATTATTATTTTTTTTTTTTTTATTTTTATTATTTTCTCCCAATTTATTATGGCCAATTATTTCTTAAGCTCAGCTCACCGCTACCACCCCTGCACTGACTCGGGAGGGCGAAGACGAACACACACTGTCCTCCGAAGCGTGTGCCGTCAGCCGACCGCTTTTTTTCACACTGCGGACTCACCATGCAGTCACCCAAGAGCTACAGTGTTGGAGGACAACGCAGCTCTCGGGCAGCTTACAGGCAAGCCCGCAGGCGCCCGGCCAGACTACAGGGGTCGCTGGTGCGCAGTGAGCCGAGGACACCCTGGCCGACCTAACCCTCCCTCCCCACGGGCGATGCTCGGCCAATTGTGCACCACCCCCTGGGAGCTCCCGTCCACGGTCGGCTGTGGAATAGCCTGGACTCGAACTTGCGATGTCCAGACTACAGAGCGCATCCTGCACTCCACGTGGAGCGCCTTTACTGGATGCACCACTCTGGAGCCCCCTAAAACATTTTTTGACATCTTAATTTAAAACCAGTTTTTGCTATAGAAACCAAAAAGTTGTCTGAATGTCCCGTACGACACATACATAATTGCCCTAATGAGGAGTGCATAAAATACGATGATATCACTTCCCTTTTAGATTAATCTATTTGTTTAATTGGAAAGTCTTGAAACCTGTTGATTTTTCAACACGTTTCCTCATGTGATAACTTTCCATTTATTTTTGATCAGCTACATTAAACAGTATTGCATTAAATATTAAACAGAGCCTGACTGTGTGACGTAAAGATGCTAATCATATGTAATGTCCACTACCTGGGGACCTAACCTAACTTGATTGCGAAAGATGTGTAATAATCTTGCCATTTAAGTCTTTTTGATTCCATATTAAACATGACATCTGCTGACAAGTCTTGCACATGATGTTTGAACGAAGAACCCAAGTCAGCTAAAAACAAATATGTTCTTGTAAAGGTGAATGAGTTATTATTTTATTGTATGCACTGCTAAAAAAATAACACAGAAATCAATATTTAAAATCAGCGCCACAGTATTCTATGCCTACAGCCAGACTGTCCTTCCAAACATAACATATACATTATGAGCTTACTGCAGCAGCTGTTTTAATTCAAATAACGATATTGTGTGGCGTGTTACAAACAACGAAAACCAAGAAACACACCACAACAATATAATTTGCATTATACTGCAAGGTTTCTGATATCTGTAATTATTAATTGAATCTGTGTAAGATGTCTGTTTGTATTGGGAGAGAAGTAATCAAGGAGCACTGCTATGAACCGCCAGAAGGACATGTTTTAGGTTGTAAACTCTAAAACAGGGGAGAGACTTGCTGAGGAGAACAAACACAGTGAAGGCAAAGAACAGACAAACATGCAATACAGTATCCACCACTTACACCGTACAGAGTTATTTTGGGCAGAGTTTATATCGGACAAATAGCGTTTGCCGTTTGCCATTCCCATTGATTTCAATAACAAGGCATTGTTTATACCGTGTTAAGAATGCTGTATATTTCGGGCAAACTCAGCTGTTTGGATCTCGTTATGTGCCATTCACATAGATTTAAATAACAAAAGCACTGCTTATTACTGTAGGAATCACTCTTACTAATCCACCAATCAGCTGTTTTCACCTCGTTACCTTGTCATTCACATTGATATCAATACAAAGGCAGCACTTTACTGTAGTAAAAGCTTGACAGATCGATCAATCAGCTGTTTGCACCTCATTATTATTTTTATTATTATTATTTTTTATTTCTTAGCAGACGCCCTTATCCAGGGCGATTTACAATTGTTACAAGATATCTCATTACTGAGCGATTACCCCTGTACTGTACCTTGGCTGTTTAATAACAGTACTGACTGCAACAGCAAGCAAGCATG
Source organism: Acipenser oxyrinchus oxyrinchus (assembly GCA_030684275.1). Classification (NCBI taxonomy): domain Eukaryota; kingdom Metazoa; phylum Chordata; class Actinopteri; order Acipenseriformes; family Acipenseridae; genus Acipenser; species Acipenser oxyrinchus. The sequence goes on from CM060258.1 coordinate 27,196,613, forward strand.
GACAGAAAGAGAAAAGGAAAGAATTTCAATCCTGCTTTGCTGTAATATGGATGGCATTGAAAATGTGATTGACAAATCGAAAACCCCACGTTGTTTTAGAGGAGTTCACCACCTGCCTGTGGTTTACCGTGCAAACAGAACCGCCTGGATGATTTTTTTTCTGAATGGCTAACTGCGTGCTGCACTTTTAACACTGTGGGTGCTATGGCGCAGCATCCGAAAATAGAGCCGAATTGAGATTTTTTAGAAAATGCTGACAAAGTTTGCCGTCCATACTTGCATGTGTCCAGAAGCGTATATCACAGAGTTCTTCGCTTCAAAACAAGTTGCAGTAATGTAGCCTACCTGTACTGTACATTTCTGCACTTGCATTACTTTTTAATACATTCATAGGTTTTAATAAAAACATTTATTAGTGTAATGCGTGTCTTAATAAAGATTTGTAACCACATACACGCTGTGGTAGACCTAAAAGCTGTCTATGCCATTGAGGGTGTATTGTTTATGTTGCACCCTTGTTTTAAAAACGCATGGGGTAGGCATAGTTGACCGTCATCTGTTGGATTACACAGTGGAGACCGCTGAATTCAAACCAAAAGCCAAGAACAAACTGAAAAAGTTACCTGTCTGGAGTTTGAACAAATAAAAAGAAAGAGGAGCAGCACTTTAATGCAAACAGGACAACCTTTGCAGATAAGTGATGCTGTTAATTGTTTTGTTTCATCTGGTTGGTGCTGCAACTTGATATTTTGTTTTGTTTTGTTAGGAACTCTGTGGAGCTAGCTTGTTTGCTAACTTGTTTTTATATGAAATACATTAAAATGAAAAGAAACAAGGTGATATGATGACCTACTGTATTGTTTATTATTGTCATCATACTATTGGATTACAAATTAAAACCACCATTTCACCAGTACTTTGTTGTCTGTCGTTATCTTGACCACTACATCACCTCTACACCTGCGCACTGCAACACACCTTGCCATAATAAGTAATAAGCTTTGTATGTGTGTGTTACTAACTGGCATACTCATTACGTTTACTTGTTTAAATTCATTACTCGCCACACCCCTCATTATAAATAAAGATGAAGAGACACCTGCAGCACAGGAGATCTGTCTGACTAGGATTCGGTTTCTTACATCTGTCATGTACAACAAAGTACAAAGGGTCAACACCACTGTGCACTACATTGGCTGCCAGGAGATACTGTCATACAAATATGTACAACTGATTTAATGTTACTGCTTCCTGGGGATTCTCCTAAGCTCTAACTAAGAATCCTTGACAGTTCTCCTTGACAAAAAACCCTAAAGAGTACCCTACTACACATGGATATTCTCCATCAGTTGTTTTATAATGAGACTGAGTCTAGACCACATCATATTACAAATGTATGTGCAGAGACACAGGCTGTTTTATCACAAACTGACACAATATTAAGGCAATCCTTTTATCCAATCAGAACAAGGAAGGGAGCAGACATTGTTTTCAATTTAATATAAAATGAATGGTGTAAAATTGATGTTTTTTGCTTAATCTCTGTGCCTCCTTACAAACTCCAAGTTACTATGGATCCATCTATTTCAAGGACTATAAAATATTTATCATGCTAGTTTTAATAAAGAATGGTGTTCACCTGGCATTCTGCACCCGCTATCCAATTTGCACTTTACCATCATTAACACTAGCACAGCCATAGCCACTTTTTGAACTTTGCAATTCAAATTTTAATATCTCCGCGTATGTAAATATCTTGTGCATGTCCGTTCTTAAGCGTTACTAAATATTTGAATTAAATACCCATACAGATAAGTGACCATCGTCACTGATGCTAAATGAAAGCCAGAGACTATTGCATTTTACAACGCAACGAAGTACGATGTGGATATACTGGATCAAATGGCACGGCTGTATTCTGTCAAAGGTGGTACTTGCAGGTGGCCTGTGGCTGTTTTTTTTATAATGTTTTGGACCTGGCAGCCATCAACGCTTTGGTTTTGTACAAGGAGTGCACCAGCAACACAATCACTCGGAGGGACTTTATTTTGCAGGTAGCCCTGGAGCTGCGGCAGAAACATTTTTATAAGAGACATGAAAGCCGGCTGGCAAATGCCCCTCATCCTTCAGCCAGAGCTGCGCCCACTGGCACATGGAATAAAAGACAATGCCAGGTTTCTAAATGCAATAAAAACAGAACTTTTGATGTCTGCGCCCATTGTGAAAAGGCAGTCTGTGGCAAATGCACTTGTACAGTTGAAAAGTGTGTTTTCTGCATAGATTGTACTTAGAAAGCTGTAAAAGAACTCTGAACAGACAGACAGAGCCTTTGAACTCTGTTTCACACAAAGCGCTTTCACTTTGCATAAGTTATGTTATATTTTTGTTTTATGCTATTTTGTTTTAGAAGAAAAGAGCATGGAATTGGGCAGGATCTGGATACTAAGCAGGCACAAACATTATAATGTGATGTAAGGATTGTGCATTGCATTTAGGCAATTGCTGACCCTCCAAAAATGTTACACTTCTTCTTAAAAGGTGCAAACCATTTAGAAGCGTGTAAATAAGAACTATATAAAAGCACACACCTGCAGAGACCTGTCATTGGTTTCAGGATGGCTGCTGTGATACACTTTCTGATACGGCACTTGAGTCTTGTTGAGGAGAGGCAGGAACATGTTTGGAGGAGAAGGGCAAGACGAAGAAGACCCCGCTGATCTCCTGCTTAATGCTGCTCCCTCTGTGCTTGTCCTCCTGGGCCTAACTGCTGCGTTTGACACCATAAATCATAGCATTCTTCTTGACCACCTTCAGATGTATGCTGGGATCTCTGTAACCTGTCTCACCTGGATGTCCTCTTCCCTATCTGGACGCATGCAGTCTGTTTTCTATGATGGAAGCAGTGCTGACGCAAACCGGTCACTTGCAGTGTCCCTCATGGGTCTGTTCTTGGGCCTCTTCTCTTCACATCTACATGCTTCCCTTGGGTCACCTCACCCACCAACACAGCCTCATGTTTCACTCCTATGCAGATGACGTCCAGCTCTACCTAAAACTAGACCCTGGCTGTCCTTCTGCCATGGTCTGGCTGTCAGCTTGCATCGAAGACATCGAGGCCTGGATGTCTGCCAATTTTCTTCAGCTCAATACTAACAAATCTGAACTTCTTCTAGTAGGATCGAAAACTCAATTCAAGAATCTCAATATTGCTGCCTTGAACCTCGGAAACTGTCTGCTGCTACCTTCCCCCACTGTACGAAGACTTGGTGTACTTCTGGATAGTAACCTCTCCTTTGATGCCCAAAAATCCTGTAGGCAAATCCTCCCTCTACCACCTCTGAAACATCTCAAAGGTCCGTCCCTACCTTTCCCTCCCGGATGCAGAGATACTCTGTCATGCATTCATCTCCTCTCGACTTGACTACTGCAACTCTATGGTGGTCTTCCGTAACGCGTCATAAACCGATTGCAGCTGGTTCACGATGTCGCTGCTAGGATCCTTACTAGATGTAAAAAACATGATCACATTACCCCCTGTCTTGCCCAGCTGCACTGGCTACCTGTAAAGTTCAGGATTACTTTAAAAATTCTCCTGCTTGCCTACAAGGTCCAGAGTATCTCTCCAGCCTGCTGACACACTATGGCCCTGCATGCAAGCTGAGGTCCTCTGACTCTGGCTTGCTTGTTATACCCAAGAAAAAGTGCACCACACTCGGAGAGCGCTCTTTTAGCTTCATGGCCCCAACTCTCTGGAACTCTCTCCCAGCTTCAGTGCGTGTAGCTCCCACAGTCGCTCGCTTCAAATCAACTCTCAAGACCCACTTGTTCTCTCATGCTTTCAATGCTCTTTAAGCCTGATATCTGTTATTAGCTGTTGTCTAAACTGCTATTTCAGATTTTTCATTGTATTTAATGTATTATGCATGTATTTAATGTATTTGCATTGTTTTTACTGTTTGTATTTCATGTACTATGCTCTATTTCACTGTATTTAATGTATTATGCATTGTTCCTCAATATCATGTAAAGCACTTTGTGATGGTGGTCCACTATGAAAGGCGCTGTATAAAATAAATATTGATTGATTGATTGATTCAATCCCGGGGTTACTTTGTTTTGGATGCCAGAGGATGCGGTGGTAAAGCTTTATCGTCTCACTCTATAGGTCATCTTACACCAAATAGCTGACTTATGGGATGAGCTAGACCCTAGCGGCAATCATGTGTGAAAGTGCTGTGTTCTCTGCAAGTGCTGTGTTCTCTGGTTCCTTTCAGACCACATTTGGTATGTCTGGAGGGATAGCACAATCCACCTTTTCCAGAGTGATAGGCACATTTGTGGATGTCATGCTAAAAAGGTCAGGCCAATACATATCATTTCCTAAGGAGACTAGCATAACTGATGTTGGCTGAGACTTTTCCAAACAACTCCGCTTCATGCTGAGCGACCTCAGACGTAAGGACTCTCAGCTCCTTCTCAGAAATATTTTCTTTTCTTTTCTGTGCGTCAGAGGACTTTGCTTACCTTCATCTGACATGTTTTTTCGTTTGTATTTTCATGCTCCACGAATGTCATACAGCGACTACTGCTCTCTGTACTTCTAACTCTGCAAGTGTGGCCACTAAATAGACTGATGCACTCATTGAGACCCTCGTTATCATAAGCGACCTCAGACGTAAGGACTCTCAGCTCCTTCTCAGAAATATTTTCTTTTCTTTTCTGTGCGTCAGAGGACTTTGCTTACCTTCATCTGACATGTTTTTTCGTTTGTATTTTCATGCTCCACGAATGTCATACAGCGACTACTGCTCTCTGTACTTCTAACTCTGCAAGTGTGGCCACTAAATAGACTGATGCACTCATTGAGACCCTCGTTATCATAATTGTGGATCATTATTTGTGCGTGTTGAGTAATTTGCATTGCTCTGAAGCTTACATAGGGTGCAGTGCAAAATAATTGCCTGGTGCCAAATCATTTGAATTTTGTATCTGCAATTATTTGCACTGCATCTATACTTACATCTACCCTTAAATGTCAGATAAAGTACAATTTATTTTATTCCATATTTAAGGCAATATTGCTGAATTGCTCTCGCTGGCACACAGCCAGAAATTGCAGTATATCATTTTTATTTAATATAACTAAAGGCTGCTACAGTTTTGTATTTGTGGTGTTTTAGTAATCTCTATGCGCAGTCTTACCCGACTATTGCAGTAAAACTTTATATTTGCAGTAATATGGAACACATTGACAGTTCTTTCTACAGCTCTTTAATCAATGATGCATATCAAATGCTGCATTATTGATCCCATCAAGGGCTTAAATGATTCCCATGTACCTCAAGGCTCCATCAATACCACTGTAAGACTACAGCTAGGGAGGTTTGGAATGCTGCATATTATGCAACATAAGCCTTTGTGAACAGTTTGATAGCATGACTCATTTATTATGCTGAAACAATCAGGAATGGTTCTGCTTTGAACCTGCACATCATTTTAATCCTTGTGGTGCATAAGGATTTAACTTCCAGGATTATGGACCAGTTTTTAGTCATTACAATTGTGAGTTTTCCAACTGTTTACATTTAATTAAAGCTCAGTTATTACTAATTGTACATCCGACCACTGGTGAGATTATGGATTGAGTGTACAGTCACTAAAATGAGATTCCTTTAACCCCCTTGTCTGCTGAGGCCCTTTTGATGCTCTGTGCTACAAGACTTTTATGATTTTTGGAGTCAGCTGTTTTACACCAAAATGACCATATGTTCCATTTAACACTAGAACTGCCACGGCGGTCATTTTGACAGTCTGAGGTTTTCAAATTTAAATTACTCTGTGTGTCTGAAAGTTATGCGGTTGTCCATTTATGACTTTTCCTAAATACATGTTAAATACCCTGACGGCGTTTGAAAGGCAGGATCACGAAAATAAGGATGTTATAATCCTACCCACCTAGAACCGCCAAAGCAGTCATTTGACTGCATTTTACAATACGTTTACAATCATACAGTACTTTTAGAATATAACCTACAACATTCAATTTTTTTATATACAAGCCTGTTGTTAGCTCTACTGGACCTGGCAACAATCAATTCCTTTGTTTTGTACAAGGAATGCACCAGGGAAAATATCAGTAGGAGAGATTTCATCTTGAAACTAGCCACAGCGCTTCGGCAGAAACATTTCGATCAGAAAACTGCAAAGCAGCAGGCTGCAGCAGCTCAACCTGGATTTAGTGCTACACAGAGTGACACACGCAAGAGAAAACATATGTTACATTTGTTTTAAATTAAAATATAATTTTGTATGTTCATATACCTGTTTACACACTAGTTTCTTCTGAAATGTTTATTTTATTATAGTTTTTCATTTTTTGAAGTAGGGCTTTTTATGTGGTAAGTTAGAAAATAAACCATTATGTTTAATTGTTCATTTAAATACTGTGTTTTGACAGTGCAGATGTTTGATATGACGTGCTTGAATAAAACTTTTGAGTTATATACGAAAGTTTGCCTTTCATTTTAATATTGATGTTGTTTAAAATGTAACCGTCATAATGACTGCTGCTGGCGGTTTTAGGTAAGAATATAACCACAGCGGTTCTAGTGTTAAGATACTCCAGGCAAACTATATATATATATATATATATATATATATATATATATATATATATATATATATATATATATATATATATTGAACTTTTTCATTGGTGAAACGTTTTTGTAGATTTTTAGTCATGTGAAAACACAAATACAGCTATTATTGTATGTCAATAATTTTGCAGTCCATGGTCAATAGCACCCACCCTAATTTTGTGTGCCCAATACGCCACCAAAGAATGAGATACCCGGGCATAAGTATAGATTTTCTGAATCTGCACAAAATAAGGATTCTATAAATGGGTTCCATAGCATATCCAGTCAATGGTTTGTTATCCGTAATCCTTCTGCAATCTTAGGAAATGTCATTGTATGCAGTAAAAACAAGTGATTTTTACTACCTTTGGTTCTGTTGGTTTGTTATGAAGGTTTATTTAGTCCTTTAAGTAATCATGTACTTTGTGGTACTTTTCAAAACACTCCTCCAAACAAAGGCCTGGCTGAGAGGGACAACATGGACAATAGTACCATTTATCCTCCGTATGCCCTTGCGGGAACGAACACCTTTTTTGAGGATAGTCTTTTCTCCTGGACTGTGGCAGTGTTCATATAACATGCCATTCACTAAGCCTTGCCACAGTTTCTGATCTTTCAGTCTCTGGTACTCCTTGTGTAGTGAATAAAAGGCTGGAGATCACAGAGGTCTGAAATTCAAGAAATGTGAGCTGAGGCTCTGGTGCCATACTCAGGTACATTACATAGGCATTGTACAATGAGATCTGGACCATGTACATGCCAAGCTTCTTCTACCATGCCATGGTCTTTCTTGCAATATTGTACAGCACCAGCATCTGGTCTGACCTATCCACGCCTCCCATATATTTGTTGTATTTTTTTAAATGGACGAGGACACAAAAATACAACGAAACCAACAATTACAATCAATTTTTAAGGGAGAAAAAAAATATCCTGAAAGGTTTAGAGGGGTGGGGGACAGGAGAAAAAAAAAAATCAATAATAACAAATCTAAATTGAATTTCCTTTTTTTCCACCAATACATTTTGAATAAAATTGTCAATTACATATGAACTATAAAAAAATAAACAGGGGACAGTAAAAAAATAAAATTAGATCAAATATAAAATTATAAAAAATAAGTCAAATTATATTTTACAAAAGGAGATCAAACGAAAATTAGCTGAACTTGTTTCTCTCCAACACTGACTCAACCATACTCAACGCAGTTTGAGATACAAAGTTGCAAGTACAGCAGCTGGAACAAAAAAGCCAATTGGTTCCTTTGAGCCTATGATCGCTGACCTCAAACGTCACTGGTTTAAAAAATAATGAACCACAGCAGCTTGTATAATTATATGTTGGAACATCACCCCTTCCTGTAATGGAGCTGTGGAAGGTCTCGAAATGACACACAGAGAGAGTTCAGGTTTCACGTGAAGGGGTACTGCCCCTTTAAAAACAGACGACTATTTACAAAGTATTTACACAGGTCGCAGGTGGAAGCGCATGTATGTGCAAAACTATTAGAACCGAGTTCTGGTCAATGACAGGATACAAGATCCTTGGTGCCCACAGGTATTTGCTCTGCAATCTTCTGAAGCAATATATACCTGCTTACGCTGCAGGAAATAATACAAAAAAAAGAGAGAGTTTACTAGTCAAGACATATTTTTGTACACCTGGATTCTGCAGGTGTACCTCATTCCCCTCCCCCAGCCTCCTAACAGGCCGACTCCTACTAAATATTAACCCCATAGTTGCCAGAGCCTGCTGGATGGACAGGTTCCTCCTGTTCTCCCTGCTGGTAGAAGGTGAACTTTTTAGTGCAGGAATTCCATCTGCCCTGTCACGAAAGTATTAAACATTTTAATAACTTTGTGGATTCACATTTAGTGATTGGATTAGCTTGGATTTAGATAAGTTATGCACTGTTATTGATCAAAAGAAAGAGAATGGACACAGTTTGAGATCAGAAAACACTGGCCTTATAGCAATCATAAGATTCTAATTAAAGATTGACAGTGACAGGAATTTTGCCAGTGTAACCATGTTCCAAAACTCAGTAATTCTTACAGTGTCCCCTGGAGTGCTGAGTCAATAATTAAGACTAAAGACTTTTGTTTAACTGGCATTCTAGTGATTCCTTTGGTTTGTAAACTAGCCGTGGTTTCAGTTTGGCTCCCCTGAGATGACACAAAGCAGCTGGCAGTTGGCAGTTACTGTAGTACAAAATCTTGATTATATATATATATATATATATATATATATATATATATATATATATATATATATATATATATATATATAGCAAGTTTGGCTGGGAAGACCAGTGGACAATGGAACAAAGGAGGATCAGCTTCCTAAGCTTCATAACCTGGTGCTGCGATGCTTGGCATCAGCATTGGAAGAACAGCATAATAAGATTAACAGCTCGCCTACAATGTGAGCAACAGCTGTACACAGAGAATGACATTCTTCTGTCCAGGAGAGCAACCAACAGGAAAGGTTATAGAACTAAGATTTGCTGGGGCTCAGGAAAAGAACTGAAGAGAAAGGCTGAAGATACATCTTGGTTGGTGCCACAACTACCGTACTATCTAATTTGTGTGCAATATTAGCATGAAGTAAATAACAACTACTCTAATGTAATACAAATCAATATACACTAACACACACACACACATATATATATGTGTATTTTAATAAATAATAAATACACCAAGTTTTTCTTTTCTTTTCTGCTTAAGACTTCCTGCCTATCCTTCTTGACACCACAATTTTCACTATAATGTAACACTGGCTGACAAGAAGTTCATCTCCTGTTAATTTAAAATACTATTTGAAGCGGTCCAGGGAGGCTCACCTGGTAAAGGCATGATCACTTAGTGTGCAGGGTAAGTCATACAGTCAGGAGAGTTCAAGTTTGTGTCCCAATGGCTGTGGTGCATGTTGATAATTCATCAGAGACTGAGTCACCTCCGGGGCCCAGTAGCTTGCTGACATCCTCTGTAGAGCTCCTGGGTGTAAATTGGCACTTGGCCTGGTCATGGGATGAGAGAATGCCAACTGAACTTCAGTTCTCCAGAGCTGTTGTAATTTGTTGTAAAAAACATACCAGGACATTGTAAATTTTGTAGGAAGACAGTAAAAATAATTGGGCATTCTTAAGAAGGTTTTGGAGAGTTTAAAAAACAACCAACCAACTAATTAAAGCAGCACATGTATTCATGTAGGCAAACTCACATGACTCATATTACTTTATTAACTGTATCTAATTCTAAAAGGAACAGGGTTAGCATACAGATAACAGACAGATGCAAGTCAAAGATAATAAATCAAGTGTCAATGCAATGTGTCTAACTAACCTACTTGACTTTTTTGAGGATGCAACATTGAAAATGGATAATTGCAAAGCATACGACATGGTTTATTTAGATTTCCAGAAAGCTTTTGACAAAGTCCCGCATAAAAGATTAATTCTCAAACTGAACGCAGTAGGGATTCAAGGAAATGCATGCACATGGATTAGGGAGTGGTTAACATGTAGAAAACAGAAAGTACTGATTAGAGGAGAAACCTCAAAATGGAGCGAGGTAGGTCCTCTGCTATTCCTAATCTACATTAATGATTTAGATTCTGGTATAGAAAGCAAACTCGTTAAATTTGCAGACGACACAAAAATAGGAGGAGTGGCAAACACTGTTGCAGCAGCAAAGGTCATTCAAAATGATCTAGACAGCATTCAGAACTGGGCAGACACATGGCAAATGAAATTTAATACAGAAATGTGTAAAGTATTGCATGCAGGCAATAAAAATGTGCATTATAAATATCATATGGGAGATACTGAAATTGAAGAAGGGAACTATGAAAAAGACCTAGGAGTTTATGTTGACTCAGAAATGTCTTCATCTAGACAATGTGGGGAAGCTATAAAAAAGACCAACAAGATGCTTGGATATATTGTGAGAAGTGTTGAATTTAAATCAAGGGAAGTAATGTTAAAACTTCACAATGCATTAGTAAGACCTCACCTTGAATATTGTGTTCAGTTCTGGTCACCTCGTTACAAAAAGGATATTGCTGATCTAGAAAGTGTGCAAAGAAGAGCAACCAGAATTATACCGGGTTTAAAAGGCATGTCGTATGCAGACAGGCTAAAAGAATTGAATCTATTCAGTCTTGAACAAAGAAGACTACGCGCCGTTCTGATTCAAACATTCAAAATCCTAAAAGGTATAGACAATGTCGACCCAGGGGACTTCTTTGACCTGAAAAAAGAAACAAGGACCAGGGGTCACAAATGGAGATTAGATAAAGGGGCATTCAGAACAGAAAATAGGAGGCACTTTTTTACATAGAGAATTGTGAGGGTCTGGAACCAACTCCCCAGTAATGTTGTTGAAGCTGACACCCTGGGATCCTTCAAGAAGCTGCTTGATGAGATTCTGGGATCAACAAGCTACTAATAACCAAACGAGCAAGATGGGCTGAATGGCCTCCTCTCGTTTGTAAACTTTGTTATGTTCTTATGTTCTTCTTATGTTCTTATGACACGGCTGTCTATGTGAAAATACATGCACTCATATTGACAGTGATGCACACATGCCACAAATACCTTTGAGGAATTCCATGCTGCATGAATTATGTTGGAGCAGTGATTGGGGATTTTAATTGCCATGCACTAAAGATTAGATTATGAAGGACTGTTGACTGTTTAATATTTCTCTCAGTCTGAGTATCTCTTCCTAGAACCACTTTAAGATTCATTAAATACATGTAAATAATTGTCAGTTTTTCTGGAGGCCCATGATGGAACAACAAGGCATGCTGTCAGGATTGTGGTGCTACTGTATGCAGAGCTGGGAGAAGAAGCTGTAATGGCATCTGCCTCACTGTTTAACCAGTGCTAATGAGCGTTGAGAGACAATGGCACAGTCAGGCATTATGAAAGATTTGAAATAGAGCGCATCTCAATCCTGATTTTAAGACATAAAAAGCTAGTATATGGTTGTGTCACAAACCTCCCTAAAATATTTCTACAAATGTTACATAAAGGCAGTAGACAAAACTTTTATGTGGCAGAGCTAAGGCCCTGCACATGTACCTAGAGCAGGGGTGTCCAATCCTGGTCCTGGAGGGACGGTGTCCCTCCTAGTTTTGGTTCCAACTGTGCCCTAAATGACTTAATTGGACCAATTAAGTGCTTATTAGAAGAAGGGTATAGTTGGAACAAAAACCAGGATGGACACCCCTGACCTAGTGTGTTTTTGTATTTTGTTTGTTTTCTTTTGTAAATAGTTTTGAAACATTTAAAAGGGAGCCAGACATTCCTCCTTGAGACGTACTGTTGGCTGTGTGTGTTTACAGAGAATGGCAGTCAGGCGTTAGCCGGCTGCAAACCCCTGATCGGCTGCGGCTGTAAAAAGTGTGTGTGTGGGGGGGGGGGGGGTGCCAGAAGTTAAGATAAAGCCTTAGTCTAAAGGACTAACATGAGACGTTCAATGGGAGTAGCACTCTCACTCCTTTGCAGCGGATTTCAACACCCTTTTACAGTTTGTCTACTTGCCATTTAACTAACATCCGGAATAACCCTTCTCCTGATTCTACTGTATAGAAACACAGGATAAATAACAGTAGTGCACCCCACCCTAGCATTTGGAATTAAGTGCACTGTATTTTGTCATTATGTTTCTAATTGCTTAACACTGGGGCACCTGCCTATTGTTAAGCTCCTCCTCCACAACTGTCCACTCTAAATAATGAGTTGTTCCATCTCGATTGTTTCAGCAGCCTAACGTAATTCTAAATTAATACAATACCGCAGTCTTGTGCAGAGTGGAGAAAGCGTATAATAAATCAGTTTGTTTTGAACATGAGAAAAGGACTTGGAAAGGTGCTGACTAAGGTTACATTTTCTGTTTTGAAATCATACATTTTTTATGTCATTTTCAATTTGACATTCTAATTATTCAATGGCGAGTTGAGTTAATGTAGAGTGAAATTGTGTTGGAAGATGTTTTTATTGAGGAATGATAATGTAAGTGGTTTTATTTATGGTCATTCATTTGCAAAAAGCAATATCGGTAGAAAAAAAAATACTTAGAAACAATACAGAATAATGAATGTGTTTGTGTTGTGGAATTGTATTAACAAGAAAAACCATCCATAGAGATGTCACATACTATATTTACTGAATGCACTGAAAAACATCCCAGCCCTAATATATGTACATAATTTTGTACCTCACTGTAAGTATACACAAAACTACATAGACTGTTTTAAGGAATTTTTTCAGTGATTAGAAACAGACTGTCAGTTTAAAATACAATAGGGAAATTAATAATCCCTCTTAGTTGACAGTTGAAGAGTTTCATGAACTAAAAAACTAACTTTGGTATCTGATTCAGTACGCCACAAAAATAATCCTAGGAACAATACATTTCATACTTTTTAATAGGGGGAGCAGAGGCAACGCTACTTTTGTGTAACCAGCAAAACAAATTTTTGTGTAACCAGCAAATCGAATATCATACAACAGTTATACTAGGTAAACAAAATAATACATAACATATAATAAATGCACTCACTAATAGTCCTGAATTTCAATTCTTACTGTACATTGTCGACTTTTATCACCCTTGGGAAATGCGTTGTTGACAAAAAAACCCATTCATTACTTCTCTGTCTTTAAACATGCACACAGCTTTACGGTAAGTGAAAATAAATGATGAGCGTGCATTTACAACTACTGTAGTAGGATGAGAGCGGGATTCATAACATGAGAATGTTTTATTTTTGTATGCTTACTGTCGTGTGCATACACATTTTAACAACACTTGTAGTATTAAGGAACAGAATAGATTGTTGTTGAACTTACTGTGTGGCCCACGTCCAACTGGACAATACATTCTAGTTGTGATAGATAAGTACTCAAGATACCCGGAGATTGACTTCATCACATCTACAACAGCAACAGCAGTGTTACCAGCTCTGGACACAATCTTTTCTGCATATGGAATTCCTAACACTGTTAAGACTGACAATGACCCTCCTTTCTAGAGTCATGCGTTCCAAGAGTTTGCTGCTTACTTGGGGTTCAGACACAGAAGGATAACTCCCTGTTGGCCTCGGGCAAGCGGTATGGCTGAGAGATTCATGCACACATTGGGGAAGAGTCTTTAATAAGAACTTTACCTATTCCTTAGAAACTATCAAAATATACTGCACCCCACAACAAACAAGACACCTGCTGAACTGATCTTCAACAGGCCCATCCACATGAAACTACCTGATCTCAACACTCAAAAACTAGGGGAAGACAGAGAGATCAGAGAAAGAGACCAAGCCAACTACGCCAAAGAAGACTGATGCAAGAAATGCATTTAAATAAAAGAAAAAAAGAACCTTGGTTTACAACTTCTTATAGGATATACAGTTAAATATATACCATTTATTTCTTTATAATAGAAGTGAGCAAACAAAATAAATATGGTGACTTCAGTTTTTTTGTTGGGATGACATACAGGAAATGGGTGGGTTAGAGGAACAAATATGAAGGGAGAAAGAGTAGACAGAGAAATGGGGTTATCAGCCTAGACATGTGAGCTAAATGAAAACAAGATCAAACAACAACACTATGTTTGTTTTATTTTGTATAAAAGAGAAAACAGAACATTACAGCTACCACTGTACACCCTACATACATACAGAAAATAATTCTGTCACTGTTAAAATGACAAACATACTGGTATTTATTATTGTACATATTATGCTGCTGAAGTAAGTTACCTTAAAATCACACAATATAGAAAAATACTATATCAAAGTGTGATTTATCAGTGCTTGTATTTCTTGTCAAACTGGTTGCGGTCTTGTAGAGCTCGGCATGTGACTCAAGTCTGTACAGAACACACTCTTCTCTGAGTAAAACAGTTTCTCCAGGGGACAATTTTTGGTACAAAACCAATGTTTTTAAAAGATAAACAAAGCTTGCGTTAAGAATACTGGCATGCTTAGATGCTAAAGAGTTGTATACTTTTTAGTTTAATGATTATTTTAATGTTCTAAAGGCCAAAAAAGAAACTAAACAATACATCTGAGAAAAGTTGAAAAGTACACAAAACATCATACCTCTCTAACAACATTTATTTTAATAAGTTGAAACGTTTTAAAAGATCTGTGGATTTAATTGACTTTATCAAAGGATGGTGTTTAGATACTGTAGCAAACATATTACACTTCTATGGTCCAATAAAAACTGTAGCAATTAGTTCTCTGTATCTTGTAATTGGGAATGTCTTATATTTAATCCCATTTGTCATTGTTTTTTATAATTGACTTGTATTTTTGCATAGCACATATCATCATTGATTTTAAAATGTTTTCTTAAAATAATTTAATTAGTGAAAATGTTTTACAGTAATTACATCCTCTAATCAACCCACAACCAATGGTGGTAACAGGCAAGCTAATAACATTGAAACATTGACTGTTTTTAATGATGTCTCAATGTTTTGGTTAAAGTAATTAAGGCCACAATAATATGTAAGCTCATTAAATATTTCCCAACTTGAGGTTTTTTTTTTTTTTCTTTAAATCTTACTTTGTTATGTGGCTGTGTTGCTAATGAAACAGAAGTATCTTTGCATTATTTAAAACAACAAGGTTTCAGTAATAAACAAAATGTTGGAATCATAGTATACATTTCTGTCAGGACGCCTCATCATGATTTGTACTAAGTTTTAAAGGGAGCCATAAGCCACAGGACCATTTATTCAACCACTTTTGGGGAGTTGAACCATTTATATAGTAGTGGATGGGTGGACAGTTTTTTATTACGGCTGTCAGTTAACTTCTGCGATTAACCTGTACTTTTTTTTGGAGATTCATTTTATTAATGCACGTTAATCGCCTCTGTCCTTCTTAGCATACCGTAATCTGATACCTGCGGCAACATTTTAATACACTCAAGTGCATGCCAGGATTGAATGAGTGGCATCATCGTTTGAATATAAAATTAGTCCCGGAACCACATTATGTAGCAAAGCATTTAAACTGAAGGACTTGTAAATGGTTCATTGGATAGAAAGAGGGCTACTTGTATCTACTGTCAAAGTAAGTTCCAGTAACACTGAAGTGCATCTTGTCTGCTGTACCACCTGCGTGCTAAACATGCTTTAATTTCTCAAAATACTCTTTCTAGTCGTTTTTCTGCTACAGACAACAACAATACAACAACAAAGGAAACCCGTCATTTTCAACAGAGTACTCTTTTAGAAATTCAGGATCGCTGCAAACCCATGAATCAAGCCAAGTATGATACTATAACCAGTGCTGCAGACCCGTTAACATTGTAGCTTTGTTTTATTTCAATAACCACATTTATTTTAAACAATATTATTTACAGTTATGGAGGATATAACAGTTACTCCGTGATTTTTTGTTTTTGTTTTATTTAGGCAATTTCAAGTTATTAATAAAAAAAACATTTACAATTATTATTATTATTATTATTATTATTATTATTATTATTATTATTATTATTATTTTAATGGCAACGAAAAACATCAGTTTATGAGTAAAGGAAACTGTAAAGGAAACTGATCATTGTAAATGCAGTAAGGTGAGTAATAAACTGACTCCATTGTGATTGAGCAGTTGGTTCAAACAATTTAAACTGGATTGTAAATAAATATAAAACTATAAAGAGGGACCAACAAATAGGATCCAAAATCCAGAAATAGGAAAGCAGGGTTTTTATGCTGGGTTGTTTTTCTGATGATAATAATAATAATAATAATAATAATAATAATAATAATAATAATAATAATAATAATAATAATAATAGTAATAAAACAAACTTAAATGAGATTGATGCAGTAATTGTATCAATTAAATACGTGATTAGAACCAAGATCAATCGTGATTAATTGTTTTAATCGCTTGACAGTCCTAGTTTTTATGATTAGGTCACGGGTCGGAGTGTTCTGTTAAATGTGATGAAGTGCTTTATGACCCACTCATTTGGCACAAAAATGGCAAGTCACTGACTGCTGTGTAACAGGATATGATTCTACGCCACACCTAATCTTTTGTGGAGGAGAAACCTAAAACAAGTTTTAATACATCCCCTAATACACAGGTTTGTTATGAGGTAAATGATTTATTAGAAGGAGTGCTATACCAAATAGTAACTTGTCAAGGAACATAAGTGAAGAAAAACAATATCAATATTGCAGTGTTTTTATCAGGAGTTATAAATCAGTTATTCATTAATAGGATATAATCCTCAATTGGTATTCAATTGTTTGTCTCCCCATGAATAGATGTATTACAGTTAATACCACTTACTAAGATTACGATCTGATTTCAGTGAATATAGTTACATATCTAATTACAACAAATGGTCAATAATAATAATGAGCCTGCCAGACACGCAGGAAACCTTAATAACAGAGATTGCTGTGGTTTGCTTTTTTAGTTCTAGAACTTTATTAGCAGACATTTACTCAACATAAATTAAAAAGCTCTGGAAATATTCAATTGATTTATACCCTGCAGAAGTGCTAGATATTATCTGAGGATTGTATAGCTAACCCCTATGGTATGTGGTAGCAGTACGTTGCTTTTTGGCTGAAACATATTGGCAGTGTCATCAGTCTTTCCATTTGAAAATGTCGCCTCATCCTGTCCGTCCGTCTCAGATTGGGAGTCACCCTTCACGATGAACAGTGTAACTGGCTTTATTTTGCACTTGTCTTCATCAGACGGCACACCCCAACCTCATCTAGACAGATTTGCCTATAATCCAATACATTAATACAAATATTTAACATGTACAGCCACTCTTTCACATTCTTACCATTGCGATTACGAGGACCAGCACTGTTTACATGTAGTTGTGGCATATTCACTCCTGAAGAACCTCCTGCCAATGTTTCTTTGTCAGTCCACATTAACACATAGATCTGTCTTACTGAGTCTATTCTCTGATCTCTATATGCTGCTGATTAAGTCTGAACGACCCATGTTTTTATTGTAAATGAGGCCTCGGTCTCAATGGGTAAATCTCCTGGTTAAATATATAAATAAATAATAATGAAAACACATTTTGTTTTAGAATCTACAAATAAAATCTACTTGCATGTCTAATAATCACCCTATTACTGACCTTGGAGTGTCGTCCAGTGGTTAAAGACCACAGCTTGTAACCAGCAGGTCATGGGTTCAAATTCTACCTCTGCCAGTGACTGACTCACTGTGTGACCCTGAGCAAGTCACTTAACCTCCTTGTGCGCCATCCTGTTAAATCAATGTCCCATTGTAAGTGACTGCATATAATGCACAGTTAACAGCCTACCTCCGAAGTGCTTTGTGATGGTGGTCCACTATGAAAAGTGCTATATAAATGAAGATATTATTATTATTATTATTATTATTATTAACAAGACACAATATATAAGGAAAATGACTACATCAAAGTGCTATTTAAAATACAACTTGAAACTAATTATTCTCCATTGTGATTTATCAGTGCTTGTATTTCTTGTCAAACTGGATGCATTCTTGCAGAGCTCCATGCATCACTCTAGTCTCCATAGAATGTGCTCTGCTCTGAGAAGGTAAAAACTGCAGTAAACTGCACAGTGTATTATGCTAAGTAAAGAAAAATGGGGTGTTTGGATGCTCAGGAGTTAAATTGTGATTTTAAGAGACTAAACAATCCAAGAAAAGGTGAAACATGCACAAAGCAAAGACAAGCAAAACAAAAGTGAACGTTTTCATACCAATCAACATTTACTTTCAGGTGGAGACTGTTTTCTTTTTAAGTCAAGTGAACTGTGTAAAATCTAATTAATATAGTGTTGCACATTCAAGAAGCTTCTGCTGATTTCACATTAACTAGTCAGAAGTGCACTGCAATCAACAGAATGAGAGACAACCCCCTCGCTCTAATTAAACATTCTCTCTTTGCATCAGTGAACTTTTTTTAATTGAAAATTACCCAGTTGATATCTTTAGTCACCCTAAACATGTAATACCATAACCTTATCCTAACCGTGGCTAGAGTTTGTACATTCTACCTTCATGTCAATGATACAGGCTCTGTCAGAGTTGTGAAACAACCCACCACTAACCTGGAACTCTGGTACCTTCAGAGAAAAGGTTTCACTTGAGAGCCTTGTGATTGGAGTTAAGAGTATTATAGCATCAAGGTCCTAATTAGCTAGAGTACTTGCTATCCAATACTTCACTCACCTTGGGGACTTTTCTAACAACAGTTTCAGTTTAGGGTGGTATACAGTTTCAAATGTGTGCATTCCAGGAGGGCCCCATGAGGACATTTGTATCTTGTTTTATTTATGTACCACAGAGCCTTCCCTGAGCCTTCAATGGAGCTAAACCTATTCACGCAGCAGGTGGTAAACACAAGAAGTGAGGCTATAGAATCATGTGGAACACCAATATGGGAAGGATACTAGGGGGACTAGCTTTTCAAATGAGACTCGGGACTCAAGCCTATATCATAGTACAACTACAATCTGCTGCAGCAGTTTTATTTCATTAACATACTAAATGTACACATACTGTACACAAGTATTCTCCCCACTGACTTATATAATGGAGAATGTAGGAGCACTGTTTCAAATGTATTAATACAGTCTTTTAACATCTGTGGTCTCTCTTGCTGTAAATATTTAAAAGGTACCTAGTCTTTCTATGGCTGATTACAAGCTATGAGGTATGACATTTATGAAATGTGTTCCATCATCTCTGTCATACCCTTTCTATTAATCCATGGCTTCACTCATTAGATACATGTTTTACCTCATAGCTTACAATCAGCTATTCTGTGCATAGAACAGCAGTACCTTGGGGGCCCCCGAGTGGCACATCCGGTAAAGGCGCTCCGCCCTATAGCCTGGACATTGTTGGTTCAAATATAGGCTATTACACTGCCAACCGTGGACGGGAGCGCCCAGGGGGCAGTGCACAATTAGGCAAGCACCGCCCGGAGGGGAAGCTTAGGTCGGCCAAGGTGTCCTCGGCTCAACGCGCACCAGCGACCCCTGTAGTCTGTCCGGGCGCCTGTGGGCTTGCCTGTAAGCTGCCCAGAGCTGCATTGTCCTCCGACAACCGCTGTAGCTCTGAGGTGGCTGCACGGTGGGCCTGCAGTGTGATAAGAAGTGGTCGGCTGACGGCACATGCTTTGGAGGACAGCGTGTGTTCGTCTTCGGGGTGGTAGTGGTGAGCTGAGCCTAAAAATAATTGGCTATTCTAAATTGGGAGGAAATTATAAAAAAAACAATTGGCGACCTACTAAATTAAAAAAAAAAAAGAACAGCAGTACATCAAAATATGGATATACAAGTCTATTATAATGTATTACATTGTATAAGAGACACTCTACTCACAATGCATTAGCCTACTGGTATTGTAGCTTTGGACTGCTATTAAACATAGAAAGTGTTGTTTTCACAAAACCATAGCAGTAATTGGTTATAATTACTTTGCAAAAGATATTGTAGGAATCTGTACAACACAGCATGCCGCAATGGTATGTTAAGGTCTTTTCATACTGAGCATGTCGCATCAAAGTGTCAAAGTCCAGCATAAATTTCATTTTTTAGAATACTATACATCCTATGGAGGCATTCACACTGGACGCGTCGCATAAAACCGACCTCAAAAATAGACCTTGTCCTATTTTTCTGTGTGCATCGGGCGTAAATTTGTCTCTCTAACCAATCACACTCCAGCTCACGCCCCCTCGTCGGCATGACAACAAACATCAACAACATGGCTAACCAAACAGACGAATTTCTCATTGATCTGGTGTCAAAGTATGATGAACTGAACAATAAAGCAAACAAACACTATAAAGATATATTTAGAAAAGAAAATATATGGAGTGAAGTTGCCGCCAAGATGAATTCCTCTATTGGTAAATATTTGTTTTAAATAATGGTTGTTAAGAACATAAGAACATAAGAAAGTTTACAAACGAGAGGAGGCCATTCAGCCCATCTTGCTTGTTTGGTTGTTAGTAGCTTATTGATCCCAGAATCTTCTTGAAGGGTCCCAGGGTGTCAGCTTCAACAACATTACTGGGGAATTGGTTCCAGACCCTCACAATTTTCTGTGTAAAAAAGTGCCTCCTATTTTCTGTTCTGAATGCCCCTTTATCTAATCTCCATTTGTTACCCCTGGTCCTTGTTTCTTTTTTCAGGTCAAAAAAGTCCCCTGTTATCTTAACTTCACTTGTTCTTGCACTATGTAACATGTTTACGCATTGCATAATTCGTATTAATCCAAATTATTATTATTATTATTATTATTATTATTATTATTATTATTATTATTATTATTATTAATTAATAATAATAATAATAATAATAATAATAATAATAATACAATACGTTTTTGTTTTTTGTGTGTTCAAAACCTTTACTTAAATATATACACACACAGTGACATTGATTTTATTTGCCATCAGATCCATTCTCATATAGTATAGTAACAGTAGCGGCTTCTGACTTTGATAACTATACAACCAAGCCCTTTACAGGTAGACCCTACAGTATTTCATTAACACAGACAGAGTTCGGCCTAATGAAAATGATTGATTTAAAACAGTAGATATTGCTGAAATGAAAAGTTTCCTTAAAGATAATTTAAACAAATATAGCTACAGTAAAGAAAACCGACCGTGGACGGGAGTTCCCTGGAGCGGCGCACAATTGGCCAAGAACTGCCCGGGCGGGGTAGGGGTTAGGTCGGCTGGAGAGTCCTTGGACCCCTGTGGCTGGCCAGGTGCCTGCAGGCCGGCTTGTACACAATTCAGGTCCTCCGACGCTGCACAATGGGCTTGCAGAGTGAAAAAAAGTGGATGGCTGACAATTCATCCTCATCTCTCCCGAGTTAGTTCGGGGGTTGCAGCATGAGCCAGGATGAATGATAATTGGACATTACAACAATTGGGAGAAAATAGGGAAAATGAATAAAAATAATTGTTAAAAAAAGGGGAGGTTAAAGATGCTGCATGCTGTGGTTGCGGCTGCTCAGCAGAAAGGCAGAAGACAGATTCTTTGAAGCACTTCAATTCCGGAATACATTAAAGATCAAGAAGACTCGTACAGTATGAGTGCCCAGGCATTTTTATTACAGCAGCAGTAGCTGCAGGATTCGTTGTACTTATTTAAGAGGTCCCAAGAAATTGGAAGCAGAAATATTAAAAGCAAGTACATCAATTAAAAACAGATAAGTAAAACAATCAATAAGACTACAATTTGGAGACAGTTAAGAGGTCAACTACAATTAAAATTTGCAGGAAGATCAGTGGGCATCCTCTGTTAACTGCCAAGTCAATCATCCTTTTTACCTGCTGAACCTAAATGTAGGTTGCATCTGTCTTTCTCTTTATGGAAAACAGATTTATAGAACTACCAAAAGTCATTCTTTTTTATGCCGGGCTCATTCGGTATGCTTTTGAAAGGTTAATTGGCTGCATATTCAGATTTGTGGAAGGAAACCAGCATTGGGACTTAGGGCTAAAGGCAAAAAAAGTTTTTTTTGTTGTTGTTTTTTTTAAAGTAGGCCACACACACACGCAGACAGGGGGGTATGACAGCCTGACGTTGACTCAGTGAGGTGCTTTATTCTGCTACCTGTTTATGTTCTAGTTTTATCAACTGTAAAATGTTGTGTTTGCATCATCTTGTATCCCATTCCCCTGCTATGATTTTATACTTATGTCATCAACAGAGAGTGGGACAAGTTGCCATTGCCTCCCACGCTGCAGTCAGCATCTGAACTGCCAACAGTTATGTATTTTCTATGCATTTCTTTGACTAACAAGGAATCGCAGATTAATACAAAGAAAAGCTGCTTTGCAGAAGCAGTTTTTGTATGCTCGCATACAGGGCAATTACAGTTACCATTTCTCATGTCAGCGCCAACTGTGATTGAGTAGCTAAACTAATACTGATCTCACACTAAGCTTAAATTCAGAAGTGCCCACTGGCTAGATTTCTTCCTGTCCTTCAAGTCAGAGGACAGTCAGTGGGTTCACCTGACTATACCTCAGAGGAACCTTTTTCTAGTGAATTAGTTTAGGAATAAAATCCAAATCTGCACATGTTCCAGTTCCTATACTGTACCTTTACGGGATAGGTTAGAAATGAGACTGACCCTGTGCTTGCTCTGGCCTCTCTGAATGTGTGGCTGTTGATGATCAGAGAGATACAGAGAGAGCACCTGTATATTTGTTCCTGCTGTTTTAGCCCCATTTTGCACTTTTATTGAAGTTGTATTATTATAATTATTATTTCTGTATTCAGACTAATTACTATTGTGGCTGTGTAAACTCAGGCCCAGCAATGACGTGGTAGGTTCCTGTGTAGCTTTGGAAGTCATTGAAGGTCTGGAGCCCCACTTGCAGATCCTCACACACTGTACTTTGCCTACTTCCTGTATATGTTGCTTGATTTCTGGTATTCATACTCATACACAACTTTAGCATGATACTTTACTTAGTCGTGTGAGGGACTGCCTATTTGCACCAATGTGTGTGTTATATGTGTGTGGGCTAAGACTTATTCATCTACTAAACACTTCTGACTTGAGAGAAAAGAGCAAACCAGGAAAGCATTGAAGGTCTCGAGTCATTTACAATGCACAAGTTTATTGGTAAAAGGGATTTAACAGAAGGGTGGTGCTACCAATAGGTCCCTTTTGTTAGATTTACATACATGTTAATTTGTCGCCATAATAATAATAAAAAAACAGCCTGTGCTGTATATACAGAATCCAGTGGAAAAAATAATCTGAAGAGACACCTGAGCTCTCACTTGCAAACTATGCATACATTCTGTATCTTCAATGCGCTGACAACTCTTTTCAATCTAAGACGTTCTTTCTAATATAGTGTTTGTCATGATATATACTATAAGTTTATACATTTGTGTTTATACATTTGTGTTTTAATATTCTGTAATATTGGTGACTGTGATGGGGGAGGACCCAGTCTGACTCTCAGTGATATTGAAGTCAGCTGAGATTGCTTTCTGGTGGAGTCGAGGTGGACACGTGAAAATACAAGGGATGTTCAATGTTAAATTGAATAATTGATTGTGTATAAATAGGAACCTGTGACAAAGGGAAATTATTATAATTTATTGTTGGCAGCTCATATGAGCTGAGCGGCTTTGAAACTTCACTGCTGTTTGACTAAACTAAACTACAAAAAAGAAAGTGTTCAGATTGAGTAAGCTCTAGGAGCCTAGCGACATTGAAACTTCACTCCTGTATGACTAAACTAAACTACAGAAAAGAAAGTGTTCAGAATGAGTAAGCTTTAGGAACCTAGCGACATTGAAACTTCACTTGCCAGTTTGAGTAGACAGTCTAGTTCAACAAGAAACCCCCTGTCGCTCTAAAGTACCATTTTACATTATATAATATGTAGTAACATGGTGTACTCTCAGAAATAATGCTAGTGGTGATGACATGATTTATTAAAAATATATACTAGGTGTACTGAACAAAATGACAGCTACATTTGCAAGTACCCAGATATTTGTTAAGCATATTGAAGCAATGTCACACCACCATGGTTCTTCATTATTCCACAATGAACGTCCCTTACCATGGTTAACCATTGCAAGACCATGCTTTGCATATGGCTCTGCAGCCAAACCCATTTCAACTGTTGACATTTTAAATATCAAACCAGTTCAGGACATGGCCGTACACCATAACCAGCCAGTGTTATACCCTGAGTGCCCATAAAACAATAAATTATGACAAATGTGGTAACATAATGTTGGATGCAGAGGTCCTTGAACATAAAGTGTTCATAAAACATGAACCAAGTCACCAAGCTTATGCCTGAGGGAACAAAAAACTAAAAGAGAAACTTACTTACTGTTCTCATAATGGTGTATGGGAAGGTAATAGTTTCCTATTTTCTGTTTTTACCCAATTATATTTATATTAAAAATTATTATTTAAACTCTTGTTAGCTTTTGTCATGTTAGAATGGTAACACTGGCTTATATATACTTATAAGTTACCTCTGTAAACCATCTCTTCTTATAAAAAAACACATTAGAGTTGATGTACTAAATCTCACTCGCTGAGACGGAAAGAGCCAGCAGCATCATCAATGTTCATTAAGGGATTAAGGGAAAATCAGCAAATTAAAGTGTTTAAATGGATCAGAGATTTCCTTTAAATAGATGTCCATCAGTGAAAATTCCCAATTATTAGATATCATTGACTTAAAAAATCTCATTTAGGTCAGAGGTACTGAAGTAATTTCGAATGAATGTTTATTTCTTATATATATATTTTTTTATAATGCTGCACTTGATTATGTGTCCTCCCACATCTTTGTAATTGTTAGTTTGGATTAAAAGCCCATGGCATGGATAATTATTTAATGGGTGTCAATTATTAGGCCTATATAAGGCACTGGCTACAGCTGGTTTGGGGTTGTAGCACCATGATAGTAATAAAGAAGAACTGTTTGTTTGAAGTTGAAACTCAAAATAAAGTCCTCTGGATAAGAGTGTTGGCAGTCCAATTCAGACCTTTAGCAATGGATTTGTGTTTACATGGGCTGAGCTCCTGGTTGTGGTACAATATTCTTATTAATAACAGCTACTGTAACTGATTTTTTGTATATGTAGAGAAGGTCTTAACCTAAATCCACCCTTAACTTGTGATCAAGTTTGTAAAGGTCTCTAGAGGAGCTGGGACTGATCACTTGTGAAGCAATCTATTTCCTTCAATGCAAGACTATAGAGAATCCATGCTTAGAATCGACTAGACCAGTGCTTCCCAACCCTGGTCCTGGAGGACCACCTACCCTGCTGGTTTTTGTTCCAACAATCTCTCAATTACTTAATTGAACCCTTAATTTAAGTAATAATTTGTTTAAATTTGACTTTTTAAATCATGTAACTTACAAAAAGTTGGAGAATTCAAGTTCCTTATACAATTTTATGCTTAACTTGGAACCCCAACTGTTTAAAATGATTAAAAGGCTCTGATTAGGCAAGTTATTAGTTCAATTAAGTAATTGCAAGCTCGGTTGGAACAAAACCCAGCAGGGTAGGGGGTCCTCCAGGACCAGGGTTGGGAACCGGAAGACTAGACAATTTTCTAATATGCAATAGAGAAGTGTAATATAAAACACTGTGATATTGGAATAAATCATCTATTTTATTATACATGCAGTTGACACTAGAACTGGGAAAACTCGTAATGATTTGTACACCAAAGTTACAAATTGAAGAGAAAAATAAAGCTAATGATACTGTTGAGATGCCCCCAGTGAGCACCAGTGAGTCCTTAGAAGAAAATTAATTGCTGTTACCTCGCACAGGAAACTTACAAGCTACACCGCAATAGTTGACAACTTTACATGATAAATGTAGGTAAGTAAGAAAGAAATGCAAACAGAGATAAAAAAAAAGCAAGTAGAATGCTCCAGTTCTGCAGATGACTACGATTAGGTGAGTAAAACTGGAACGTTTTTGTAGTATTATTCAAAAATCTTACAAAGTCGTTGTAAACACCTTTTTGATCCCATGCACATTTAATTAATGGTATGGTTCTAATAGTGCATGCATTTGATAAATAGCATAGCCCTATGCCCTCCTTAATTACCATAAAATGACACCTACTGGTGTGGCACTTAGAAGATTGTTGAAACCTGTGTCAAAATAAAAAAGGACAGGGTCAAGTGGATTGGTTCAGAATTAATAGCATGACTACCACAGTGTGCTACCTCTATTTTTGTTGTCACATTGTTTGAATGACAGATATAGAGAACAATAATGATAACTCATTACTGTATGTTTAATATTGTAATATTTCTTTTGTTGCTATTGTCAATTGCCATGCTTCCTATCCCAGCAAAAATGTTATTTTTCAACTATTCCGCTTCGCAAAAGACTATTTATATCCTATATTTATTATTCATGCATGCACAAGTATTCTCATCAGGTTTATGTTATTGATAAAGTATTGATGAAATTGCAGTGTTTGTTGCATATAATTATTTCATAAATTATTGCCGGAATATACCAAGTATTATATTATTAACATTGTTATTACTACTTAGGTTGTAGTATAATATAAATGTTAGCTACCACCACCATGATTATTACTTAATACAGGGTTTTCAACCAGTGGTATACAGGACGACTCATTTTTTAACGGTATTATATATTATCTCTAAACCACTGTTCATAAATACTTCATTTTTGTTTAGCAGCTCAACGGTTAGAGTCTCACTATAGTTTCAAAATGATCATGCACCTTTACGCATTCGTAATTGTCTGTTTAAGTGAAGACAGTAGCGAGGACTATGTTTTAAATGTAGAACATGAAAATGGCACTAGCAAAATAAAAATGCCAAAAAAAGCATAAAAATACAAAAAACTAAAGAAAATGAACCAAGAAAGGACAATAAAGTAATTTCACAAAGCTAAAACTGAGGAAGGCCTAAATATCATTGCCAGTGATCGGTTTTCGAAAAGTACTCAGGCAAAATGTAAGTGGACTGTAGTTTGAATAATGGTTAAATGACACCTGTGTAATTGATGGAAATGCTGTTGTTCTTGAACATGTCCAGAAGATATGTGAAATAAAAATTGGAAGTGGTATGTTTATGTGGAAGTGAATTTGTTATTATGAAAACTTTTTAAAATTATTATTATGTTGATGTATAATTGTATTTTCTTTAACAATATGAAATGCTAAATTGAAATTGCAAGCCCTTTTCTAAGTGTTACGTTTGAAATGTGTTAAACTATAATTAACTAATTGTTGAAATGATTGTTGCATAATTAAATGGTATTTGTTTTTCTGTTGAATTATGACTGAGGTTTTCTGTGAATTTGTAGTACAAACTGTGGATTTGTTAATCAACAATATATCTCCCCGACACTCCCCTGCTCTTCAAAGCCAAACAACCACTTTTATTTAGACGATTCGTAGAATTAATCAATCAAAAGAGCAAAGGGTGACATCACAGAATGTACATTATAAACATATAATGGTGTCTGCCAAATAAATACAAAATAATATCTTTAAATGTGTTCCTTTGATTGACATGGTATTTTAAATTTAAACACAGCAAGATATTTGTTCAGTTAACAAGCCTTCAGTGTGGAACAACCTGTTTTTGATTGTGTGTATGACATGGATTTGACAGTACCTAATACAGTAAGGGTTGAAGATAAGCACTTTTTCTGTTCAATTTGCAACTGAGACAACACCCTACACATTTTCTATATATATATATTTTTCATATGTGTATTAAAGCATGGTACTTCTCACTGTTCATGAAGGTTTCAGCACTGGTAGAAAAGTGTCTGCATTGCAAGTAGGCACAATCTTCATTTTATTACTATATAGGCTATATACTGTAGTTAAAATAAATTATAACTTAAAACAATGCAGTTTTAATTTATTTTGTGGTACGGCTAAAACAACGCAGACAGAAGCTTTGGATATGCCTTTTTTAAGCAATAGTGCCCGTCAATGATGGCACTACAGTGTGCTGGTTGACTGCGACCGGTGTTATGCGTACCAAGGCGAGGGCGCTAACGAAAGTCCAGGTCAACTACCACATGGTAGAGCCTTCATCGAGAGGGTGCTATCGATGTTAGAAAATTATTTTTCTCACTATTTTCTTTAAAACGTTTTAAAACCAAGATTGCCCTTGAACTTTTAATGATTGGTTGGGTAACCTTCCGCTGGGAAAAGGTTTAGGAAAATAGTTAGAAAACAATAAGGTTTTAGGAAAATATTTTTCATAAAGGATCACATACATAATTGGGGAAAAAAACAAATCCTGTTAATAAACAAATAACGTTTTACTTGTCAGAGCTGCTTATAGTTTATCTGAACAGTGCCAGAATTGAGCAATATTACTGAATTGTTTGTGTCTCGGTTTGTTGTTGTTGAAAAATTCTGAGCTCCAGTCAAGCTGACAGGCTGTGATTGGCTGATGTGGGTGATTGGCGGGTAAAGAACTGGTAGCTTTCGTCGGTACAAAGTATTGATTGGCTGGTTTTGGTGGAAAATAAAATATATTTGGACTAATAGTGTCTTTGTTTAGTATTTGCTGTCCAATACATGTGAAATGAGCTTTCATTACTGCAAGTCAAAATGAAGAAGCTGGCACTTGCACAGATTGATTTTAAGTTTCATTCACAGTTGATGCTGTGACATTTCAGCTGGCATCTTCTGTCAGATAGAAGCCTGCCAGAGCTGAAGCTGATTGGCTGATGGTAGTGAATCGCTTAACCAATTGCGATAAAACTAGGATGGATATTCTTTAGCTTCAGTTGTTGAGAGTATCATAATCTGGGGGTTGATGGCTATCTATGTGTAAGTCTGTCAAACTTATATATGTCCATGTATCTAGAGAACCGCATATTCAAGAGCATTGAAACTTGCTAAGGACATTCTTTAACTTGTTTAAAATATAAGATATAAGATTTAGTATTGTAAAGGAACTGCCTACCTGATTGGATTCAGCATCATCCTGGTTTGGGACATATTATACCCTGTGTCCCTTGATTACTCTGAAAAGCTGACCAAATGCTGTAGTTTACTTAAGTCTCCTAACAGTGCTTCATGTGACCCTGATAGCTACTTTCAAGATAGTAATGTACTCATCCACAGCATGTGAACAGTTTGAAGAGCATGACAGAGACTACAGGCCTCTCACTATGGCCACCACAATCCCCAGATCTCAATGGAATCTGATTCAAACATTCAAAATCCTAAAAGGTATAGACAATGTCGAGCCAGGGGACTTCTTTGACCTGAAAAAAGAAACAAGGACCAGGGGTCAAACATGGAGATAAGATAAAGGGGCATTCAGAACAGAAAATAGGAGGCACTTTTTTACACAGAATTGTGAGGGTCTGGAACCAACTCCCCAGTAATGCTGCTGAAGCTGACACCCTGGGATCCTTCAAGAAGCTGCTTGATGAGATTCTGGGATCAATAAGCTACTAACAACCAAATGAGCAAGATGGGCTGAATGGCCTCCTCTCGTTTGTAAACTTTCTTATGTTCTTATGTTCTTATGTCTATACCGGAAAATGTTATTACCAGAATGGATTCATCTTCCAGAACCTTGTGCAGTCTATGCCACTTTGTGTCAAGGCTGAACCTGATACTAGTCCTATGTGGCCAGACAGTATATGTATCAAATGTGAAACACTTGTCATAGGAACATGCATTTCCATTAAAAAATATATATACAGTACTGTGCAAAAGTTTTAGGCAGGTGTGAAAAAATGCTGTAAAGTAAAAATGCTTTCAAAAATAGACATGTTAATAGATTATATTTATCAATTCACTAAATGCAAAGTAAGTGAACAGAAGAAAAATCTAAATCAAATCCATATTTGGTGTGACAACCCTTTGCCTTCAAAACAGCATCAATTCTTCTAGGTACACAAAATCAAACTTGCACAAAATCAGGGATTTTGTAGGCATATAGTCAGGTGTATGATTAAACAATTATACCAAACAGGTGCTAATGATCATCAATTCAATATGTAGGTTGAAACATAATCATTAACTGAAACAGAAACAGCTGTGTAGGAGGAATAAAACTGGGTGAGGAACAGCCAAACTCAGCTAACAAGGTGAGGTTGCTGAAGACAGTTTACTGTCAAAAGTCATACACCATGGCAAGACTGAGCACAGCAACAAGACACAAGGTAGTTATACTGCATCAGCAAGGTCTCTCCCAGGCAGAAATTTCAAGGCAGACAGGGGTTCCCAGATGTGCTGTCCAAGCTCTTTTGAAGAAGCACAAAGAAACGAGCAACGCTGAGGACCGTAGACGCAGTGGTCGGCCAAGGAAACTTACTGCAGCAGATGAAAGACACATCATGCTTACTTCCCTTCGCAATCGGAAGATGTCCAGCAGTGCCATCAGCTCAGAACTGGCAGAAAACAGTGGGACCCTAGTACACCCATCTACTGTCCGAAGAAGTCTGGTCAGAAGTGGCCTTCACGGAAGACTTGCGGCCAAAAAGCCATACCTCCGACGTGGAAACAAGGCCAAGCGACTCAACTATGCATGAAAACACAGGAACTGGGGTGCAGAAAAATGGCAGCAGGTGCTCTGGACTGATGAGTCAAAATTTGAAATATTTGGCTGTAGCAGAAGGCAGTTTGTTCGCCGAAGGGCTGGAGAGCGTACACGAATGAGTGTCTGCAGGCAACAGTGAAGCATGGTGGAGGTTCCTTGCAAGTTTGGGGCTGCATTTCTGCAAATGGAGTTGGGGATTTGGTCAGAATTAATGGTCTCCTCAATGCTGAGAAGTACAGGCAGATACTTATCCATCATGCAATACCATCAGGGAGGCATCTGATTGGCCCCAAATTTATTCTGCAGCATGACAACGACCCCAAACATACAGCGAAAGTGTTTAAGAACTATCTTCAGTGTAAAGAAGAACAAGGAGTCCTGGAAGTGATGGTATGGCCCCCACAGAGCCCTGATCTCAACATCATCGAGTCTGTCTGGGATTACATGAAGAGAGAGAAGCAACTGAGGCTGCCTAAATCCACAGAAGAACTGTGGTTAGCTCTCCAAGATGTTTGGGCCAACCTACCTGCCGAATTCCTTCAAAAACTGTGTGCAAGTGTACCTAGAAGAATTGATGCTTGATGCTGTTTTGAAGGCAAAGGGTGGTCACACCAAATATGGATTTGATTTAGATTTTTCTTCTGTTCACTCACTTTGCATTTAGTTAATTGATAAATATAATCTATTAACATGTCTATTTTTGAAAGCATTCTTACTTTACAGCATTTTTTCACACCTGCCTAAAACTTTTGCACAGTACTGTATATATATATATACTGTATTAGTACTCTACAGCTTAAATAAATCTATGTTTGTAAGCCTTTCAGTAGTCTTGCACTTCCTCTGTCATTTCATCTGGAAAGTGAAATTGTCCCCACGGGATCAGTGCTGTCTTTCCTGTCATTAACCAACCTGCTGTTTCTCCTAATGCCTGAACACACTGCTGAGAGTAAATGACTTGGGAAGAGAGGCAGTATCAGCCTTCGTGAAAGTAAGGCAAGCAAACATAAAACTAAATTTAATAGAACTGTGTATTACCAGAAAACATTACCAAAAATTATAATACATGTTGACAATAACCAGTATTTCGCTTTAATCTGCACGCGCCTTCAGTATAGAGTCAATGCAAGTCAGTGTTGCATTGACTCTATACTGTTGGGCTGCTTAAAAAACACAGCCACGGGAAATATTTTGGAGTCGCGGGTGGATAATGTAATTAGATTGGTCGTATAACTTTAAAAGACTGAACTGTTTTCATGTTTGCAATATGGTTTGGGATACAATACCAGCATTACTATTTAAATAAAGGGATCACGCGGTAATTCGATTGCTGGCCTGGTATGAATGTTGATTTGTCCCTTCAGAGCTTCCGTACGAATTTGTTGATTGTGACGTATGGATGAGCTGTACTGGGGCTTGTAGTTTTTATCAAATTTATACTAGGTATCTTTCCTTACGAAAGCTTTTGATTGTTTGTTTTTTTGATGCATAGGCCTACAAGTTAATAATGAGCTTACTTTCAGTTAAAACAAATAATTGGGCTATTTTTTAAGTGACTTTGGGCTATAAACCCTGCAGAACTCTGGCAACCCTGATGCAAGTCCACGGCCGGTAAGATTTATGTAATAAATGTGTTAGCTGGAACCGCTTCAAGACACAGCCACAAATAAACAGGCAATCTACGTCTCTGGAATGGGTTTACTGATTTGCAGCTACTTCTGATTCAGCCTGAGCTGTGCCTATTGCAGTCTTCAGTACCTAGGGAGGCCTGTGCTGAATTTGCTGGTGTCAGGGGATTTCCAAGGCGTATTGAGCTGAACCTCATGCCGTGTCTCTCTCTCTTTCTTCTCACACAGATAACTGTGATGATCCGCTGGTGTCAGCATTGCCTCAGACGTCCTTCCAAAGCTCCTCCGAACTCTCCAGCAGCCACTCTCCCCGCTTTGCCAAGCTCAATAGAAGAGAGGGTAAGACAGCAAATGGTCTATTTTTTCCTTAAAGAATAAGTAGCTTCAAATTAAATGTTCATTAAATGTCCAACTAGCTATTAATTCTGAGTGGTTCGTGCAGTGGCTGAATTACTGCTTAATGTTTTTGTGTTCATGAGCAGCTCTTCAATTCAAGCTGCCTGCCATATATGTAACATAGGCTAGATCAGCCCAAGTGACTTTTTATTAGTAAACACCTGAACAACCTAGTTCACAGCGGGAAAAAAGCAAACTTGAACCACAGTAGCTGATATTTAGATGGCATTTACCTCTAAGGATATAGAAATACTAAATGATAGTTAATAAAATGCCTGCCTTGAAAACCTCAGTGTCTCCAAGACTTTTAGTCAAAACTTTGGCCATTGATATATCACTTTTCTTTTAGTATTTTTATATTTAGCACTATTGAGTGTTTTATACAGTACTTCTGTCTGTAAAGACACTTTGGCTGATCTATAATACTGATTACATACCTGCTGCTGCTGAGCTCACTATATCTGTCCTGTTTAAAATGACACAAACAGAAGTAAACGTAAACTTTAAATTCAAGATCACCTTGTAACCTCAGGAATGATTACACTTGGCCAGTTCACATGATGTTTGATAATGCTGCCTGTGTGTAAATATTCCCTCAGTACCCAGCTGCTGCTACTTCATTATTATGTTGACTCATCTTTCAGATCTTTTCTTGTGTGTTTTACTTTTAATTTTAATTTTCATTAAATCTGTAGTCCTCATTGGTGCCCATGTTGACTTCTGGACCACTTACTGTAAAAACCATTGTATGAGTCTATTTTCAAGGGTTCCTAAAAAGTGGGGGAGCGACTTATACACCGGTGTTACCTATAGGCTTTTTCCTGAAATTGTTGTCTCAAAAAGGGGGTGGGTGTTTAATAATAACATTAAGAACTCTGGAATTCTACTACAGATCAATGTAAATACTGTAATACTTAATTCACTACAATACCTGTAAAATATTCTTTGGCATTAAAAACATTAAAAACATGCATTCATAAATGGAAAAGTTTTAAATGAGCTCCCTTTATATCGGTCAGGTTACTTTTTTCCAAGGATGCAGACTGTCTGGCTGTAGATAAGCAAATAGAAAAGTGAAAGGCCTTCCACAGGACTGCTGTCAATACCTCTCGGCTTAGAAGAAATCTATCATTGGGGGCTCAGCAATGTCATGTGGGAGCCAAATGTTTGATCACAGCTTTAGAGAAAAATCTATGCAGCTGAAAGCCAGCGAGTTTTTATCCGGAAGCAGAACAGCTAATTGAAATGCAGAACTGATGTGGGTGCTTACGGGAAGACCCAATCTCTATGTTAGTTGAACATGTCTGCTGGGATAGCAGATGTGTCTCTTACCATTACTGATAGTAAAATCCCAGGCTGCTGGTTGGGGGGAGTTGAATTACCAGACTAAACGTTAAGTACAGTAACGTTTAAACACAAAAGAGCTGTTTATTTTCAGGGATGTCCAGAGGCTTAAAATTATTTATTTTTTTTACACATTATCATGAGCTACATAATCACTGGTCCCATCATTGAGATACACAGCCTTGACACTTTATTAAGACATGTAGACTTGGCATTGCCCTGGTGTGGGGCATGTGCTCTTGGTATACCCTGGAAAGATTTCTCTGAAAATGCCAAAGAAATACATAGTTTACTTAAGCAGATCAAGTCCACCTAATACTGCTGCCCTTGTATCCTGGTGGTGAAGGCTACATTCTACATGATAATGCCATCATCCACTGTGCCTAAATGGTTTGAGGAGCATGACAAATACTTTCAGCATCTTCCATCCCGCATCTCAAGCCAATTGAACATGGGATAAACTTCAGTCTACCTCTCTCCACCAGTTATTATTATTATTATTATTATTATTTATTTCTTAGCAGACGCCCTTATCCAGGGCGACTTACAATTGTAAGCAAATACATTTCAAGTGTTACAGTACAGGTAATACAATAAGAGCAAGATAAATACAATGACAAGTTCAAGCAAGTACAAGTGTGACAAAATACAATTCAGTAATACAGCAGATAGAAGTGACAGTGATAGTTACATCAAGATATGATTAAATACCAAATACTACAGTTTAAACACATGGCAGATTACAGTACTCTGAAGTACAGGATTAAATGCAGTAAAATAGGGGGCAGATAAGAGTAAGTAAAGCACATTTAAGGAAGGGTGAAAGTGTCCCAGGGGGGAAACAGAGGAGTTCTACAGGTGCTGTCTGAAGAGGTGAGTCTTAAGGAGGCGCGGAATGTGGTCAGGGACTGGGCGGTCCTGACATCTGTAGGTAGGTCATTCCACCACTGCGGGCGAGGGTGGAGAAGGAGGGCTCTGGAGGCAGGGGAGCGTAGAGGAGGTAGAGCCAGTCTTCTAGTGCAGGCGGAGGCGGAGAGGTCGAGTGGGGGTGTAGGGAGAGATGAGGGTCTGGAGGTAGCTGGGTGCAGTCTGGTCAAGGCATCTGTAGGCTAGTACAAGAGTCTTGAACTGGATGCGGGCGGTGATCGGTAGCCAGTGGAGTGAGCGGAGTAGTGGAGTTGCGTGGGAGAAGCGAGGCAGAGAGAACACCAGGCGGGCAGCAGAGTTCTGGATGAGCTGGAGCGGACGGGTGGCGGACGAGGGAGGCCAGCCAGGAGGGAGTTGCAGTAGTCTAGGCGGGAGAGTACCAAGGCCTGGACCAGGAGCTGGGTGGCGTAGTTGGTGAGGAAGGGTCGGATTCTTGGATGTTGCTCAGGAAGAATCGCAAGTGCGTGCCAGAGTGGAGATGTGCTGGGAATAGAGAGGCAGGGGTCCAGGGTGACTCGAGGTTCTTAGCGGAGGAAGAGGGAGAGTGTGGTAGATTCCAGAGGAACAGAGATAGAGAGATCAGAGGAGGGGAGGAGGAGGGAAAGAAAAGGAGGTCAGATTTAGAGAGGTTGAGTTTGAGGTGATGCGAGTGCATCCAGGAGGAAATAGCAGACAGACAGGTAGAGATACGGGAGGAGATGGTGGAGTCAGAGGAGGGGAAGGAGAGGAAGATCTGAGCATCATCAGCATAGAAATGGTATGAGAAACCATAGGATGCGATGAGGGGGCCCAGGGAGCGGGTGTAGAGAGAGAACAGGAGAGGACCCAAGACTGACCCTTGGGGGACTCCTGTTAAGAGAGGGTGAGGTGTGGAGGTTGCTCCACGCCAGGTTACCTGGTAAGTGCTGTTGGAGAGGTAGGAGGAGAACCAGGCCAGAGCAGTGCCAGAGATCCCCAGTTGCTTGAAATATTAATGACTGAATGGTACAGGTACCTAATAAAGTGGCCAGATAGTGTATATATTTTTCAAGTAACAAAACAAACAATCAAAAAAA
Source organism: Acipenser oxyrinchus oxyrinchus (assembly GCA_030684275.1). NCBI lineage: Eukaryota > Metazoa > Chordata > Actinopteri > Acipenseriformes > Acipenseridae > Acipenser > Acipenser oxyrinchus. The sequence goes on from CM060258.1 coordinate 27,232,722, forward strand.
AAACAATGAATGTTCCAGCGTGTTCCCAGGTTGCTTCCCCCAACAAAGATGGCGACCGCTGTAACTGCACTTCCGCCCCAACGTCAGTCCCGCGTCATGCGATCCCTGTTGGGAACTTTGCGGTCGATTCACAGCCCTCTGACGGCTGGGAGGTTGAATTGCAGTTCAGGATCGCATTACCCCGCCACACCCCCTTAAAAATTAAAAGAACTGTTAAATAAGAGGTTTGAATATTAAGGGATGAATCAGTAAAGATGTTGATGAAAAATATATATTTTTTTATTAACCAGGGAGGATACAGACAATATGCCACTCAACCCAGCTTCTGCACACCCACAGCTATTTAAGTTTTCATTTAAGTTTATAAAAAAATCCTAATTGGTATTGATGAAGTGGAGTAAAAGTAAATTCAGAACAGAAGGTTAAAAATGCATGGACTAGCCTAACAGGTAACTCATAAATCTATTTTTTATGGCCTTGATTTGGATGGCATCCTTGTGCATTTGCATTTACTGCCAACATTTATTTGATATATGAATGGTATTTGAAATTACCATTGCTAACATGATGGTTGCGAAGTCAAATATATTTCAACCTCCCTTAACAACCTTTAACAACCCACCTTTGGACATTTTCCTGTAGGACAATTGTTTTATGCAGTACTGTACTCTTTGTCTAATGCCTGTTTGTTTGACCTTTCTGCTAGGCTTCGGCGGCTGGTCTCCTCTGGACTCGGACAAGAACCAGTGGCTGCAGATTGACCTGCGGGATAGAGTGGAGATTACAGCAATAGCCACGCAGGGACGCTACAGCAGCTCAGACTGGGTCATTAGCTATCTGCTGCTGTTCAGCGACACAGGGAGGGTCTGGAAACAGTACCGTCAGGAAGACAGCATCTGGGTAAGTCCGGCTCCACAAGATTTCCTTTAGAACAGGGGCGATTAGGTAAGAGAGAGACTTCCTTTTGCCATTTTATAGTGTATGAGGTGTAATGAGTTTAAATGTGTACTCAGAAAAACCTTGCTGCTATACACCACAATAGACCCTGCTTGCACTGCAGATTATCAAAGGAATATAAACTAATATTTTAAAAAAGGCTTATCTTGTATTAGCACCAGCAACATTATTACCAGCAACCACCCTTATCTCTTAATATTAATCAAATATCTTTTGATTAATATTGCCAACTCCAGGTCCATTACTGGGTGATAATAGACCTCAGCTTATGGCATACATGCCAACAGTCCCTATATGGTCGGGAGAGTCCCGATTTCCTAGCAAATGTCCTGCGTCCCGATGCACAGGAAGAAAGTCTCGATATTTACCCATAGAAAAAAAAATATCATTTTTTCTGCACAGTAGTTAGTGAAAACCACACGTTGTGCTCTTTGTGCGGCTGACACATCTACTGATCACTAACTTATACAAAGCTAAGAACACTTCATCATGTCTATTTTTACTGTCATGATGGCCGTGTGTTGTTGAGTTGGGGGAGATACGTCTATTATGATAATGAGTGCTTTTTGCGTATGACTCCTCCCATGTGTATGATGCGTATGACCTCCCCACCGGGACGAGCGTCCCGCTGAACAGTGTTGGCAAGTATGTTATGGAGTGTAGTAAAGTGAAGTTGCCAAGTGAACTACAAAATTCAAGGTCCATTATCACCAATAGTGAAACCTGAAAAGTCACCTTAAACTGCTATATACTTTGCTGTTTCAGTCTATATATTTATATGGTGAAAGCTTTTAGATTAATGGTGGTTTGAACTTCTGGGTTGCCTTTTGGTGAAAATGAAATAAAATGACTTGTGCGAAATTTTTCATCATTACAATTTCTGGAAAAACAAGCTGTAAAATGTATTTGGCAGTTTTTCACATGCCATTGCATGTGATCTGTATGCTGTTGAAGCAGTCTTTTTGGTTTGCTTGCAGGGAGCACATGACAGGTAGACAACAATATGATTGTGTAATCACATGGGACTTGGTGATATTAGATATTAGAAACCTGGGGCCGTATTACAGAACAATTTCCTAACTTGCTTTCCTACCTTATCTTTCATGGCTAAGATAGGATTTTTCTTGGTATTAGGAACTTGGTATTACAGAAGCATTTCCTAAATGCCTCATCCTATCCTAATATAGTTAGAAAATCCTATCTAGCGACAATCTTATCCATAAACGACTGCTCGAGTCTGAGTAGAGCAGGTTACAGCTTGAGCTTCAGGTAACTGTCACCATGTATTTAAATTATGGTGTCTAAACTCAATTGAGCTGTGGGAAAGAAAGGCAGGGCTCTAAATTTTTACTCGGGAAGAAACTAAGGTTTTGAAAGCAGAAAAATCTACAATAAAATCTAGTTAACAACAATAAATAAATACCGCTATTTAAAAATAAATAAATAAATTAAGTCATACTTATTCAATTTCAGTCATAAACACAGTTTTATTTTAATTAGGAATGCCAACACACAACAATATCTCACATGCTAAAGTAAAGCTAAAAATAATAACAGTACAGTGATATGTTCGTGTCTCCAGTGTCAAAGAAAGTGTGTTCAGTAATATCATTTCATACATTAAAGAGTCCAAACTTGTATTTTTCAAGTTACATTACATATATGAGCCGCTGGTTATAGTTCAATGGAGCACCTCGCTGTGTAATACAATAACACAGCAGAATCAATACAGAATACTTCATATCTTATTACTCAGTAAAGTTTCAAATATCAATAATCATAATCACCGACAGTAACTTGTGTCAAACTCCAACTCCCGTACATAACATGAACCACCATCTCAGGGGATGGGACTAGATGCTACCAAAGCAACACTTTGTAGTCATGGCCGAGCCTTTGTTTTGATTGAATCCAGACCTAAACTGGTTTAATATATATTTACAAAAAAAAGGTAACACTCGTGGATCATTTTAATTAGCAGGTTTTAAACTGTAAAAAGCCTGGCTAAACGTTGGTTGGGAGTTCAGTTCGAAGTGACAGACAAGCAAGCCAAGTGCAAGAAGGAGAGCGGGTCGGGAGAAAATGTATTGCTAATCGAAACATATGCAAATTTCAACATATATAAATAATATATATATATGCCATCCAGTTGCAATGTGTACTGGCTTCAAGCATGTCTTTGTATGTACTGCATTATCTTAATTACAGGAAAATGGAGAATTGTTTGCTAATGAGCCTCACCATGTTGATTAATGAGAAACAGAGTGTTTTTATCCAGGTTGTAGGTGAAGATTACATAGCACAAACACTTTATTCGGTGTGTAGTTCCAATTGACAAAAGGATTTGGACGTGCACAGTGAGCATATTTGTGTATGATGATTAATGCTTGAGTTAGTATACTCTGTAATATATGCACACAGCTTTTGTATATGAGCTTTTTGACTATGTGTGAACATGGCTGTGCAAATAAGAAAACAAATCCAATGATAAAGTACTTAAAGACTGAACCAAATTGGAGACCCTGGGGGGTATTGATATAGGGAATATATATATATATATATATATATATATATATATATATATATATATATATATATATATATATATATACAGTACTGTGCAAAAGTTTTAGGCAGGTGTGAAAAAATGCTGTAAAGTAAGAATGCTTTCAAAAATAGACATGTTAATAGATTATATTTATCAATTAACTAAATGCAAAGTGAATGAACAGAAGAAAAATCTAAATCAAATCCATATTTGGTGTGACCACCCTTTGCCTTCAAAACAGCATCAATTCTTCTTGGTACACTTGCACAAAGTCAGGGATTTTGTAGGCATATAGTCAGGTGTATGATTAAACAATTATACCAAACAGGTGCTAATGATCATCATTTCAATATGTAGGTTGAAACACAATCATTAACTGAAACAGAAACAGCTGTGTAGGAGGAATAAAACTGGGTGAGGAACAGCCAAACTCAGCTAACAAGGTGAGGTTGCTGAAGACAGTTTACTGTCAAATGTCATACACCATGGCAAGACTAAGCACAGCAACAAGACACAAGGTAGTTATACTGCATCAGCAAGGTCTCTCCCAGGCAGAAATTTCAAGGCAGACAGGGGTTTCCAGATGTGCTGTCCAAGCTCTTTTGAAGAAGCACAAAGAAACGGGCAGCGTTGAGGACCGTGAGACGCAGTGGTCGGCCAAGGAAACTTACTGCAGCAGATGAAAGACACATCATGCTTACTTCCCTTCGCAATCGGAAGATGTCCAGCAGTGCCATCAGCTCAGAACTGGCAGAAAACAGTGGGACCCTGGTACACCCATCTACTGTCCGGAGAAGTCTGGTCAGAAGTGGCCTTCATGGAAGACTTGCGGCCAAAAAGCCATACCTCCGGCGTGGAAACAAGGCCAAGCCACTCACCTAGGCACGAAAACACAGGAACTGGGGTGCAGAAAAATGGCAGCAGGAGCTCTGGACTGATGAGTCAAAATTTGAAATATTTGGCTGTAGCAGAAGGTAGTTTGTTCGCCGAAGGGCTGGAGAGCGTACATGAATGAGTGTCTGCAGGCAACAGTGAAGCATGGTGGAGGTTCCTTGCAAGTTTGGGGCTGCATTTCTGCAAATGGAGTTGGGGATTTGGTCAGAATTAATGGTCTCCTCAATGCTGAGAAGTACAGGCAGATACTTATCCATCATGCAATACCATCAGGGAGGCATCTGATTGGCCCCAAATTTATTCTGCAGCATGAAAACGACCCCAAACATACAGCGAAAATCATTAAGAACTATCTTCAGCGTAAAGAAGAACAAGGAGTCCTGGAAGTGATGGTATGGCCCCACAGAGCCCTGTTCTCAACATCATCGAGTCTGTCTGGGATTACATGAAGAGAGAGAAGCAACTGAGGCTGCCTAAATCCACAGAAGAACTGTGGTTAGTTCTCCAAGATGTTTGGGCCAACCTACCTGCCGAGTTCCTTCAAAAACTGTGTGCAAGTGTACCTAGAAGAATTGTTGCTTGATGCTGTTTTGAAGGCAAAGGGTGGACACACCAAATATGGATTTGATTTAGATTTTTCTTCTGTTCACTCACTTTGCATTTAGTTAATTGATAAATATAATCTATTAACATGTTTATTTTTGAAAGCATTCTTACTTTACAGCATTTTTTCACACCTGCCTAAAACTTTTGCACAGTACTGTATGTATATATATATATATATATATATATATATATATATATATATATATATATATATATATATGAAAACAGGCTGATTGATGTGTTATGTACAGTGTAATATATAAAGACTGCATCCCCCTATTGCAAGTCTGTTTCAGTCACAATGGGCAAGACAGCAGGTCTGACAGTGCTGTAGGCACTTGGTTAACCAATACATGTTTATTTACTTGATTCATGAGGTCAAAAGTAATTCCTTCCATCATTTTAATTCTTATTAGCACAAGCAACATTATCACTGCTACTCTTGGTTATTTTGCTGCTGATCTTGTTGTTCCTTGCTCGTACAGTTTTTGTGCTGAAAAGGAACGAATTGTGTGTAGGGCGTCTCTTGCTCTCATGCAGTATGGGCAAGAGGACCGCGAACGAAGCTGAGCAGTGAGAACTGATCTCTGATATAATAAGACACCTTACACAAGATATTCATGTATTATAAATCACAAAAACAAACATTGTACTTATCAAATATTACTTAAGATAAAACAAAAAAATGTTTTACTTACAGTAAAGGTACCAGGATAAGGCAGTGTATCTATATTGTTGTCTTTGATATATTTGTATATCCGAATTATACCTTTAAATAATTGAGGAATTGAAAGATAAGGGGTTTTCGGGTTTTGGTATACCTTCAGAATATTTGTGGCCATTTCTGTTATGAAAATGAAGGCAAGCTTATCTGGTAGCAGCCAGTGTGTCAGTTGTCACTGTGGATCAGTGGCGTAAATTTGGTTTCAATCGTTGGGGGGGGACAGTTTCTGTAGCTGATGCATGCATAAAGATTATTCTATCTGAAATAATGAAAAAGTGAGAGGGACATGTCCCCTGTGTAAAGTACGCCTATGCTGTGGATAGGACTGAGGCAGAGAACCACAGCAACTCATTACAACATTAAGCAAAAGTTACTTTAAACAATGAAATAGGAGATACAATAAAATGTCTGTGCAATGTAATCTAATCTTCACTTTTTAAAGCTGAAAAAAACACAATGTTAGGTTACTATGTAGTCCTCATTAATCAACACTACAACACTACAATTGTAATGGGTTTTATTTTTAAACAAGTCTAGTAAGGTAACAGGCAATGTTGTGTGATTCACTGCTGTTACAGCTACTGAACTCTGCCGGTTAGGCAAGATAGCGTGTCCTGTAACTGCTTGTGCTTACCCCTTTGTGCAACATTGCTAGTATTACAATTAAGATACTGTACTGATGTTCTGCACTGAAATTTTCCACATAAAAAAAAAAAAAATCTACCTGTAATAGGTGTATTATGGGGGGCAGAAGAAGGTGTTAGAGAGCAGTTCTCTGTTAATTATTTTGCTTGCATATTTGATATTATCAAGGTTTTGTATTTTTGATTTGATACTGATCAGGGGTGAAATTCTCAACAAAAAATTGCAGTTACTCATATGCACAGCTGGCTGTAAATTTAAAAATTGAGACAATATGAGTGCCAATGAATAAATACTTTAAAAATGTATACATATTGGTACACAATACATTTATGAATACAAAATAAGCCTTAAAAAATAACAGCTCAATTGTAACCAATTCACCATGAACAGAGAAGCTGAAAATACTAAAAGCTTTGTATCCTCTGCTTGTGTCACTGCCATGTACTGTAATACAACACTTAAGTCAAACCTTAAATGACAAGCATTAAGAAATATTACACTATGCGGTAACTGCTGTAGACAGGGTTTGTGTCAAGATATTCTAAAAAAAAGAATGATGTTTTAAAAAATTGTATAAAAAAACAACAACTGTGCAATGAAAAAATGATACAAAAAGGTCTAAGTCAAACAATGCACAATAGGGTCTAAAATACCCCGCAAATGTATTATGTAACAGGCACTGCAACGACTAATGATGTACTTGACCATTTTAATCTCCATAGTATTCTCTGAAATCATCCCCATCCTTTATAGACACTGGATACTCACCTACAACAGGACCTGGCCATGCTACAATAATAGCCTTCTTTTATTTATTTTGTACTTATTACTTATCTTACAATAATATGTTCTGTGTGCTTCTCTTGTGTTTCTGTGTAGATTAATTACCATGATCTATTCCAGAAAAAAATGATTTTTCAGGCAGAAACAGTAAAAAAGCAGACATTTTTTAATTTTTTTTTTATTTTGCTCCTGGTATTGTTGTTTCTGCACAAGAAACAAAGTGGCAAAAGACACATTTTCATAAAGTAATATCACCTTATGCATTTTTTTTAAACTCACATTTAACTTAAACTCTTCAAAATGTTTTTGAAAAGGGGGCATTGTGCAAAGAAAAAATACCATACCGTTTTGGTTTTCATTTATTACAGTACTCATAACAGAAAATACTAGGATCACAACAAAACAAAACGTTGATCAGTGTTTGAAAAGCGTGAAGCACAGCTACATCTGTATCATGATTCTGGCTCGCTTACCAAATCTGAAGCTGCACTTTTGATCCAGTTTTTTTATGTTATTGTTAATCCCTACTGTCAAATTCTGGCAATGTGGTAAATCGGTGCAAGGCAAAATTAATCTTTATCAACTATGTCATTTATGACGAACACTGACATGGATTTTTGCCTTCAAATGAATGTACAGCAATGTTCGTTTAGAAAATTTCAGATAGTTTCTGCGCCACACTAAAGAAAATAATTATTACTTCATAATAATGATAATTATTCCATACTGCTGTTTTCACGTTGCAATGCTAAATTCTTCTCTCGTTGATCGACGAATGAGCACTGACACAAAGTGAAATGGGCAGAGATTTGTGACTCATGCCAAAATGAAATCTAATCAGAATGAAAGCTCGGCCAATCAACATGCAGTGATTATACTGATGTTAATAGTGGCCAATAGCAGCTAACAGAAACAGAAGCAGTATGAGGAAACAGAATGCAAGCAGCACGAACTGTGCTGAATGAAAGCGCATTTTGCGCTAGTGGACTGCGTGAGTGGATGGAATGCATCCACGTTGGATGAAAAGCAGATTAAATAAGTCCTGGTACCCAGTACCGGCATCAAAATAAGCCCCGGTACAGAGTACCGGTGAGTACCAGCAGAATTTCACCCTTGATACTGATACACTTAAAAGACTTTTTGGTTCTTTGAATTATATTTTACTTATAAGAAACATGCTTTTGCCTTTATCTTTGTATAGAAGTGTGGGTTGCATTGTTATTTTTTTCAATGTTTTTGTCATCTATTGCATTTCATTAATTATTGATTTATAAATAGTAAACTTGCCTTTATTATGTGCGTTTTTTCTCTTCATCTTTGCATTCTTCTGTCTTACAATATTTCTTTGTGTTTTTTTTCTTTATTAAAACATCTGAAAAGTTTCCACTGATAAATTGTTATATTATTTATCTTTACATTTGAGCCTTGAAATAAAAGTCTATGCTAAGCTGTCCAGGACAGGATTTAACTTGCTAAATTGGTACTTTGATATTTTAGATGGTCTAGGTCCTGGTGGCGGGTTGTATACGTTATTTATTGTCTGCCTAGCACCCAAATTGGCAAACAACTGTTGCAATACCATCCAGTGAAACTCAAGCAAAAGTATTATCTATTATTTTTTTTGCGATACATAGTCACGACTGCAAAACACAGACTCGGACTCGACCCAGGGTCTGGGACTCGAACATTCAGGCTCCGTGAGTCGGAGATATTAACGACAAGTCCTTTTTTTTACTTTATATTACACAAGTAATATTATAGTTACTAGGAAACTGTGCACAATAAAAACCCACCAACAAAACATTATCCAATCGCTGCTTGTCCTTGTTGTCTTTGCAGCCAATCATAGTAAGAATAAGAAATTGGAAGCGAGTTAGGTTGCAGCGTAAACATCCCCCCTATGTTTTTTTTTGTTCTCTTTTGCATTAAGTTTTAGAAGGAATACATAATGTCACCATGGTAAAAAGTAAGTGATTTTTTGGCTTTTAATGAGCCTTCTCTTTACTACTTTAAACCGTGTTCTAAGTTTTTTAAGCACTGTAAGAGGGTTTTCAAACTTAGCCGGCGGCCGGCGCAATCCACCGTCTAAAATGATATTTGCATAGGCTACTTTTATTTAAAAATATTAAGACTATTTTCGGGTGTTATCATTCAGTAGATTTGTTGTCCTATTATCACACTGTAAGATACAATACATCAAAGCTATTCATAGTACATAATAGCTATACACATGCAACAAAAAAGTGTATGCTTTTATCATATTGTAAAGGTGCTTGTCGTTTTGGGAGTTCTTGTATAGAGTTTCTTACAAGTTGCAGTGGTGACCAAACGTGTGTGAGTAGTATTGTTGTGTAAAAATGTTGCTTCAAATGAACAGAAATTTAGTACAAGATCATCTAAAAACAAAAATAAAAATACACTTAAGGTTTGTGTGTTGGACACGCGACATTTAACAAAATGCCTTGAAAATAATTTTAATGAAGTGCTGTAAATACAGCAAAAAGCTCAATATTTAAACAAAAAAAGGGGAAGTGAAAATGTTACCTTATCAAGCTAAAAAAAAAGTTTGAGATTCGGCCACATTGTTTACCATCAGGAGTTTAAGGATGATTTAATTCCGCAGCAGGTTCCCTAGTTAGATAATGAGCTGATAATATCTCAGCCGAAGAAGCATGCACGATCATTTAAGATGTTACTATAATGAAAAACAGTACGCAGCTGAGTTTTGGACTAAATCGGAGTCGGCTGTTGCAGGGAAAGCTAAACTTGATCATTTTACGGTGAAAGCAGAACACATAGAAATAATTGGGACTGATTTTTGGAAGTGTACTGCTGAGAAAAAATTAAAAAAAAAACATTTAGGGAATTAAAAATGAAATGCACTGGAACTTACTTGATTGCAGTAAAAAAAAAAAAAGACATATTCACTAAATTTACGTCTCAGATTTGTGTTAATGAAAATATCTAAATGTATTGTAGCGAACCTCAGTTCGTACAGGCAGGCTCATCACACAGGCGGTGGGCGGGTACAGACTAGGGACCTCGCACTAACAGAGCCGGCTCTCTTGCAAGGAGCGTATATCGGGCTTATGTCTTCGTGTGTGATTATGTCACCTACAAGCCCTGCTGCTGCTTTCCCCCGCGCACGCTGCAGTATTGATATGTGCTTGCTGTGATGTATTTAATATAGTAAATAGAACAAACTCAATGTAATTGAAACTTGTTTTTAATGAAAAATAAACAGTAACATGTAATCATAAGAGCTGTCTGTGTTACATGCTCTCAGATCAGGACTTTATGAACACTGAGCATGGGAGCTGCAGCATGCTGGTTTTCCAATATTACAAATGGACAAAATCAAAGGTGCGATCACCAATGCCACACACATTTCCAGCCAGTCTTGTGTTGCAGGGGCCTTGATGCTCAAAGTCAATTTTTCTTCTTCTTGATCTTGCCTCGCTGTGAGCAGTGCTGAAATAAAGCTCCTTCTTTGCACAGATGGAGTACAGACACTACAAGCAGACCACTCCTAGTCTAGCACATGCTTAAACCATGCAAAAATGTGTTAGAATGCACCATTTTAATCCCTTTTAACAAAAACTTCCACTGGGAAACCCCCCTCCCGCACACTCCCACCTCTCCACTGCGCGTCTATGAGATCGGTGACCTCTAATACCCTAAAATACTTTAGAAATACATTTCTAAAACTGCATTCTTGAAAAATACGTAATTTGATTTTGCTGAGCTCCCTGAATCTCTGGAATGTAATTTATTAGTTTGCACTGAAAACAATAGAACATTGGTCACCTTAATAATTTTGAGTTTAGTGAAAACAAAAATGAATGAAAAAAGAATAATCATATAAGTTATAACCATACTTTTAGAGCTTCTTAATTAATATCTGAAGGTCGCTGTGTGATTAAATATCATGCGCTTTGCTTCTAATGTCCACTCGTTCCCAGCACACGTTTGCAAGCAAAGTCAATGAATTCACCTGGCAAATTCTGTGTAAAACTAGGCACTATCGTCAAACAGGCAGATATAGTTGACTGATATGACAGGACTGATTGATAGCAAAACAAAGAACAGAATAACTTAATGCCACTTCATTTACCAAAATGAAAATAATTTATAATGGATGCAAGAAAAATACATTAACAATACGCTGTGCAGCGTCAACTTAGAAATATGTCTGTGTGAACTTATTTATTTTTATTCCATTATGAACCTACACAAAGGGGAAATACATAATTATAAAATGTGTTTTTGTGTAAAAGAAAAAAGATAAAAAGTACATTATAATTGTATTACAGACTTAATAAAAGTGCAAATGTAATGAAAGTGAAACATAATGTTTATGTTTTGCAAAACAAATAATAAAAATAATACTAAATTTACTATTTAAGAGCACAATATATATATATATATATATATATATATATATATATATATATATATATATATATATATATATATATATATACAGTACTGTGCAAAAGTTTTAGGCAGGTGTGAAAAAATGCTGTAAAGTAAGAATGCTTTCAAAAATAGACATGTTAATAAATTATATTTATCAATTAACTAAATGCAAAGTGAGTGAACAGAAGAAAAATCTAAATCAAATCCATATTTGGTGTGACCACCCTTTGCCTTCAAAACAGCATCAATTCTTCTAGGTACACTTGCACAAAGTAAGGGATTTTGTAGGCATATAGTCAGGTGTATGATTAAACAATTATACCAAACAGGTGCTAATGATCATCAATTCAATATGTAGGTTGAAACACAATCATTAACTGAAACAGAAACAGCTGTGTAGGAGGAATAAAACTGGGTGAGGAACAGCCAAACTCAGCTAACAAGGTGAGGTTGCTGAAGACAGTTTACTGTCAAAAGTCATACACCATGGCAAGACTGAGCACAGCAACAAGACACAAGGTAGTTATACTGCATCAGCAAGGTCTCTCCCAGGCAGAAATTTCAAGGCAGACAGGGGTTTCCAGATGTGCTGTCCAAGCTCTTTTGAAGAAGCACAAAGAAACGGGCAACGTTGAGGACCGTAGACGCAGTGGTCGGCCAAGGAAACTTACTGCAGCAGATGAAAGACACATCACGCTTACTTCCCGTCGCAATCGGAAGATGTCCAGCAGTGCCATCAGCTCAGAACTGGCAGAAAACAGTGGGACCCTGGTACACCCATCTACTGTCCGGAGAAGTCTGGTCAGAAGTGGCCTTCATGGAAGACTTGCGGCCAAAAAGCCATACCTCCAACGTGGAAACAAGGCCAAGCGACTCAACTATGCACGAAAACACAGGAACTGGGGTGCAGAAAAATGGCAGCAGGTGCTCTGGACTGATGAGTCAAAATTTTAAATATCTGGCTGTAGCAGAAGGCAGTTTGTTCGCCGAAGGGCTGGAGAGCGTACACGAATGAGTGTCTGCAGGCAACAGTGAAGCATGGTGGAGGTTCCTTGCAAGTTTGGGGCTGCATTTCTGCAAATGGAGTTGGGGGTTTGGTCAGAATTAATGGTCTCCTCAATGCTGAGAAGTACAGGCAGATACTTATCCATCATGCAATACCATCAGGGAGGCATCTGATTGGCCCCAAATTTATTCTGCAGCATGACAACGACCCCAAACATACAGCGAAAGACATGAAGAACTATCTTCAGCGTAAAGAAGAACAAGGAGTCCTGGAAGTGATGGTATGGCCCCCACAGAGCCCTGATCTCAACATCATCGAGTCTGTCTGGGATTACATGAAGAGAGAGAAGCAACTGAGGCTGCCTAAATCCACAGAAGAACTGTGGTTAGTTCTCCAAGATGTTTGGGCCAACCTACCTGCCGAGTTCCTTCAAAAACTGTGTGCAAGTGTACCTAGAAGAATTGATGCTTGATGCTGTTTTGAAGGCAAAAGGTGGTCACACCAAATATGGATTTGATTTAGATTTTTCTTCTGTTCACTCACTTTGCATTTAGTTAATTGATAAATATAATCTATAAACATGTCTATTTTTGAAAGCATTCTTACTTTACAGCACTTTTTCACACCTGCCTAAAACTTTTGCACAGTACTGTATATATACAGTATATGTAGCCACCTTTTGCAGATATAACAGCCAAACACACTCGTGGCATTCTTTCTACAATGGAAATCAAATATTGTTCGGAAAGTTCTTCCCAACACTGTTGCAGAAGTTCCCACAAATGTGTTGCACTTGTAGGTTGCTTTGCTTTCACCCTTCTGCCCAGTTCATCCCAAACTAGCTTGATGGGGTTTAAGTCTTGTTCTTTTCTTCTAAGGTAGTTCTGACATAGCCTGGAGGTATGTTTTGGGTCATTATCTTGCTGTAGGATGAACCCCTGACCAACTAGGCGTATACCAGAGGGTACTGCATGGCGCTGCAAAATGCTGTGGTAGCCGTTTTGGTTCAGGGTGCCACTCACTCTGTGCAAGTTGCCGACTCTGGATCCAGCAAAAGAGCCCCAGACCATCATGCTTCCTCCTCCATGTTTGACAGTTGGTGTCACACACCGAGGAACCATCCTTTCGCCTACTCAACGGCGTACAAAAACCCTGCGTGATGAACCGAAGATTTCAAATTTGGATTCATCGGTCCATAAGACCTTCCAGTCTTCAGTAGTCCACTGGCGGTGCTTCATGGCCCAGGCAAGCCTCTTTTTCTTATTTTGCCATCTTAGCAATGGCTTTCTTACTGCCACTCGACCTGTCAAACCTGCAGCTCGAAGTCTTCTCTTCACAGTTGAAACTGAGACTTGCTTACTTCGACCAGTGTTAAGCTGTGCTTGAAGCTGTTGTCCTGTGAGCGCCTATCACGCAAGCTGTTGACTCTCAGAAACTTGTCTTCTGATTCTGTTGTGGCTTTGGGTCTGCCAGACCTCTTCCTGTCAGAGTTTCCTCCAGTTTCCAAGTGCCTTTTGATGGTGTAGGAAACTGTACTCACTGACACCTTGGCTTTCTTTGCAATTTCTCTAAAGGAAAGACCTACACTTTTAAGGATTATAATGGTCTGTCTGTCTTCCTTTGTTAATTGCCTTTTTCTTGCCATTATGATAGCAATATACTACTTCCTGCAGTACAATGCTGTCCAAATAATGCTTAAGAGGGTGTAGTAACACAGTCTGTTCCAACACTGCTTTTATACAGACAGAGGGTTTGTAAGTAATCAACAAAAGTTGGGACACCTGTAGGAATTGTTAGCATCAACTTTCAAGGCTTAATTTACTTCCATTGCTGCAGAACAGCTGTAAGTTCTTAACCCATTACTTGTTCCCTGAAAAAGGCCTTTTTGTATAACTCTGAAATGTACATTATTTTTCAGTTTTTGGTAACCTAAACTTTTTTTTTAACCTCTGGCAGTTTACCGCTTACCTTTGTACCATTTCAGGCTATTCACTGGACTTGAACTGCTTAAATTTCAATAACAACTGGAAAAATGGGGGTGTTCTAAAACTTTTGACTGGTAGTTGTGTATACATATATATATATATATATATATATATATATATATATATATATATATATATATATATATATATATATATATATACAGTTCTGGCAATGTCAAAATCAGATTGGCAACTTCCACTAAGAAAGCAGGGAAGCTCCCATTCAAATCTGGTACGTTATGCTGTTTTCTGTCTTTTACATCTCTTTAAATTGAATTTATTATATTTTCCAGTCTTTTATGTCATTTTTAATGTCATTTATCATATTTTTCCACCATTATGAAAATAGTATGCAAATATTTATCATATGCAATATATTGGGTCGTTTTACTTGCGGTGGACTTCACATGAATTGTTTTTTCTGTACCATAATCTGAAAGTGTACCATTGCAATCTGACTGTTTACCACTTTATGACTTTACATAGGTCACGTTTTGGTAGGCATACCATATTCTGACGATGTAACACTTTCTAACACTACACTGGCTCTATAGTCCAGATCACGGCTTCTATCAAAGTGGAAAATAACGTCCACCAACCTGAACTTAGTTTATCTATAAACTTGAGGTTCATTCAAAGAGTTTTCCAATTCCATCCAAAAGAAAAGAAGACAGTGACTGACAAGTTGAAAAAGGCTGCAAATAGAATAATCTAGCTAGAAAAATAAATCAAAATCTTTTTTTTTGTATTTTTATTTTTCCTGAGGGATATCAGACAACGTCCGTTAGGTAAACTGTTCCCCCAGTTCTACCACTAGTTTAATGAAAATTGAGTTCTGATGACACGAACTCAGACTCGAAGTTTGAGGACTCGACTTCAAGTCTGATATATATATATATATATATATATATATATATATATATATATATATATATATACACACTGTATATATTTTTTTTCTTCGCAAAAAACTTTGTTAATGCATCAATTAGGGTTAAAACGACAAAAGTAGGTAAATGCGATGTTAAGGTTTTTAACCCTAACTCTGCATTAACTCCCACCACCTTACACGCAGTGGAAGTGGAAAGGCAACAAAAGCAACCACATACAACTCTCTGCAGATAACACAAGAGACGTCCATCATCATGGTCCACAACGTATACAACCCAACTGTGACTGTGAGGCCATCCCTCCCATTAAACTGTATTGTGTTGCTCATCCAGTATGACACTGAAAAACTCTTGGCTGATACATGTTGTTGGTGCTGCCCTCTCAAACTGACATGACACAGCACATTCCACTCGCCCATGTAAACACACTTCCATTTTTGCAGGTGACAGTATCATTGTGTCACACATCTGTCGCATGGGTATCCTGTTCTTAAAGTGCTCCCATTCCCCCTATCCATGTTACTATGAATGCTAATGCTGGCCCATCACCCCTTCCTCACTTGCAAAAGACTGTATTATGCCATTGAACATCTATAATTCCTGACAACAAAGTTACGATGCAACATAAATTCATATTACAGCACTATTGGTAGTCCTTCTGTTATGCACCTGTGTCTCATGATTTATATATACAGTGGCTCTCAAAAGTATTCACCTCCCTTGGACTTTTCCACATTTTATTGTGTTACAACATGGAATCAAAATGGATTTAATTAGGAGTTTTTGCCACTGCCACTGAACAGAAAATAATTGATTGCATAAGTATTCACCCCCTTGAGTCAATATTTGGTAGAGGCATCTTTGGCAGCAATTACAGCCATGAGTCTATTTGGATAAGTCTCTACCAGCTTTGCACATCTGGACACTGCAATTTTTGCCCATTCTTCTTTGCAAAATTGCTCAAGCTCCATCAAGTTGCATGGGGACCTTTGGTGAACAGCAATTTTCAACTCTTTCCACATATTCTCAATTGGATTGAGGTCCGGGCTTTGACTGGGCCACTCCAGGACATTGACCTTTTTGTTTTTAAGCCACTCCAGTGTGGCTTTGGCTGTATGTTTGGGGTCATTGTCCTGCTGGAAGATGAATCTTCTCCCAAGTCCCAGGTCTCTTGCAGACTTCAGCAGGTTTTCCTCCAGGATTTCTCTGTACTTTGCAGCATCCATTTTGTCCTCTACACTAGCTTTCCAGACACTGACGCAGAGAAGCATCCCCATAGCAAGATGCTGCCACCACCATGCTTCACGGTAGGGATGGTGTTCTCAGGATGATGTGTGGTGTTAGGCTTGCGCCAAACATAGCGCTTAGGGTTGAGGCCAAAAAGCTCTATTTTGGTCTCATCAGACCATAGAATCTTCTTCCACTTGGTCTCAGAGTCTCCCACATGCCTTCTGGCAAACTCTAGCCGAGATTTTTTCAACAATGGCTTTCTTTTTGCCACTCTCCCATTAAGGCCAGATTTGTGAAGCACCCAGGCTATTGTTGCCATAACACAGTGTCTCCCAGCTCAGCCGTGGAAGACTGTAATTCCTTTAGAGTTGCCATAGGCCTCTTGGTGGCCTCCCTGACTAGTGCCCTTCTCGCCCGGATACTCAGTTTTTGAGGACGGCCTGTTCTAGACAGATTCACAGTTGTGCCATATTCTTTCCATTTCTTAATAATGGACTTTACTGTGCTCCGGGGGATATTCAATGCCTTGGAAATGTTCTTATATCCTACCCCTGATTGGTGCTTTTGAAGAAACTAATTCCAGATTTTCTTTTAATGTTCCTTCGTCTTCATGATGTAGTTTTTGTTAGGAAATGTACTAACCAACTGTGGGACCTCCCAGAGGCAGGTGTGAAACACCTTAATTGCACACAGGTGGACTCCATTCAACTAATTATGTGACTTCTAAAGACAATTGGTTGCACTAGAGCTTATTTAGGTGTGTCATAGCAAAGGGGGTGAATACTTATGCAATCAGTTATTTTCTGTTTTATATTTGTAATTAATTTATAACAATTTGCAGATTTTATTTTTCACTTTGACATTATGGACATTTTTTGTGTTGATCAGTGGCAAAAACTCCTAATTAAATCCATTTTGATTCCATGTTGTAACACAATAAAATGTGGAAAAGTCCAAGGGGGGTGAATACTTTTGAGAGCCACTGTACATATACACTTCTCCTCATGATGCCCTGCATGCAGTTCCCCACTCCCCAACCAACAAACTGACGCACATCAAACATGTAGATGCCACACTAGACATTGATCATGGCAGTGGAATTCATAGAGGTACAGTAATCAATCAAGTAACAGTATTTCCAAACATTTTAATAAATCAATTGTGTAATAAGATGAATCAATGTCATTAATAACTATTTAGTTAATATTGAAACATATTAATAGGTTCAAATTAGTCACAAAACACTCATAGGCATCAATTGGACTTTTAAATTAAGTACAAAAGTTAGTACGAAAACATTTCTATTAAAAAAAGCCCACAGTACAAATGCATTTGTTACAACTTATAAGTGAAAACATCATTCTATGAGCAAATTAATATCCCAAAAGCATGTATTTTTTTAAATACTGAATTTTGACCATCCGTTAGTAATATTCAAAGTCATCTATCGTGTTTTTCCAGAAAAATAAGTTTAAAATTCCAAACTGTCTTGGTGCAGGGCGAGGGAAAATATTGCAAAAAAAATTGTGATTTTTTTTTGCTTTTTCTGTATCTCAGAAACCGCACAAGTGACTGGAACGCTGCTGTCCACGTTAAGATACCCACCTAAGGGGACAATGCATACCATTTGTTAAGGCAAATCTGTCAAACGACTCAAAAGTTATTAAAGGGCAAACATTTGAGCATAACATTGAATTAGAGAGTGACCCATCGGATTCCCGCGGTACGGGAAAACATTTTTGTTAAATTTTGCTGGACGGACGGTACAGGAGTGAAGCTCACGGCAACGGGCAGGACCGGGAAATAAAAAAAATAAACCTCTGAGGATGGGCAAGAACGGGATTGAAGCTTCCGGGAATGTGAAGGAACGGGACTACTCTGCAACCAGTAGACAGGAAGAGTGTTTTTTTGCTGGTTAAAGTCATAAGAGCCTATGATGACATGGAACTTGACTGTTACCATAAACATACAAAATAATATTAACAGGTCTCACTTGAACATATAATAACATTAATTTGACCAAATTATGTTTAATCGCGCTACAATTAATCAAATAATACCCGGAAATACACAGAGGGCGATCTCAGACTGTGACCTCAGGCTCCTTGCATCTGCCAGTGCCAGTATGGATGACAGCGACAGTGAAAGTGAGAGTAGCCTAATTTTATCAGTTTCAGACATCTCTTATGAATGTGAATTATGTAGTGATGGATCTGATGTAGAGAGAGAAAACAGGGATTGTCTCCCGTATCAATTCAAGCCGTATGCCTCCGAATCAGAAGGGTCAAACTCGGAGAAAGACTCTGACAACACCAACGCGGACGGACCAGAGGGACAGCAGATGTCCGCGGAGAATCAATGTCTTGGCAACACGGAATGGTTAATAAAAACCCTTACATTTAACATTGATTCATACTTAAAATATTTCATATTAACTATAATTGTTAGTTATGTCAGTACTTTAATTAACAATATTGATACATGAATTGATACCAATATGCATGAACATTTTTGAGATACAGAGTGGCGTAAAAAACAGCTGTTTTTCAAGACGCTTTTTTATACACCTGTATCTCAAAAAGTATAGCAAATTAAAGAACCACACACGACATGCACATAGTCCCGGAGGTGTAGATGTGCAACGGGATATTAATATATTTTGGGGGGTCCTAGTTTTACAGAAATTGAACCCCAAAGATAACGGTCTGATGTCATTGCTGCCTGACGTCATTACTAGGCAGAGGGGCTTGCGACCGTTCCATTGCACTGAATAGGGAGACATGGAATATATAGTTCAGCACACACTGGTCACATCTGTGTTTCTGTCTGTATTAAAATTGGTAATTAGTGATAATGTGTTTTTTGTGTTTGTGCCTTCAACACAGTGGAAACTAATAATCATTTTTTAATTTCGGAAATATGATTTTCATTCCCCCCCCCTCTCACTTTTGTTGTTATGGTACGGTCGGGAGTTCAATGATACCGTTCCATTCCACAAACAAATCTATGTTGTCGGTATTAAAACTGTTAACTGCTCTCTGCTTTTAAATAATAAAACGTGAAAAATGAAAGTGACCCTGTGTATAATGTTACTTATTCAATTAAGATTAAATTAAACTGGTGGGGACGCAACCTCTAGCATGTAGCAAGTACAGCAATTGCAAGCAATGACACTGTTACAGTACAGATTTCTTTTTTCAGAGGTACATTTTGTTACTGAATAATAACAAAATGTTGGTTGACAGCAAGACATAAATGATAACGTGCTCCTGTTTATAGTTTTTAAAAGAATATTTCGAAATGAAAATGATTTATTTGGAATGTTACTTGTGCTGAGTTAGAAAATAAGCATACTGCTCTGTATCACCAGATTTATGTAACAGTGTTTTAAAATTCAAACACGGAATTAATTATCCCTCATATTATTTATTAGTTTATTAAAATGATGTGATTGTGCACTTCTAGACATCGTGTGCATGTATTATTTGCGTATATTATTTATATTTGTATATTATTTTTATATTAATATCTGTAATATATTTGTTGTATTATAGCATATTCTTCGCATATATCACCAGATTTATATAGTGTCATTTGAAAATTCAAACACATAATTAATTATCCCCCATATTGTTTATTAAAATGATATGATATTGCAATTAATGCAGCACTTGCCAATTTCAAGCATGACAGAGTTGTAATTGATAGGAAAACATTTTAAACTCTGTCAAAGGGAAAACCATCAGCCATGGTGACTATGTTGCCTGGGTGCGAAAAGATGGTCAGTGGTTTCAATTTAATGATGTCCCATTCGTTTTCAGGTACTCCTTTCCAAAAATCTAATGCTCATCACTACACACCTCAACATTAATTACACATTTCTGAGTACAAGGAATTCTGTTGTTCATTAAAGCATATATTGACAGAAAACACTGTGGGAATGCTAATGCAGTTACTGAACATGTTACCAATCACAAGGACTATGATTTCCCAGTGTTCTGTCCGTATGGCCAGTCTTCAGGGCGAATTTGTCATGTGCTTAGTGATGTCATTGCCAATGTCAATGATGATGTCATATGTGATGACAAGTGTGACGGGACACATACACGTAGGGGTGCAGAGTTAAGGTTGCGTGGCTACCTTTAACTTGCAATTTTCTAACCTTTCGGACTTTTGCAACCAAACCTTAACGTTACTTTAACTAAGTTTTTACCATTGAATACTGTATATACAGTACTGTGCAAAAGTTTTAGGCAGGTGTGAAAAAATGCTGTAAAGTAAGAATGCTTTCAAAAATAGACATGTTAATAAATTATATTTATCAATTAACTAAATGCAAAGTGAGTGAACAGAAGAAAAATCTAAATCAAATCCATATTTGGTGTGACAACCCTTTGCCTTCAAAACAGCATCAATTCTTCTAAGTACACTTGCACAAAGTCAGGGATTTTGTAGGCATATAGTCAGATGTATGATTAAACAATTATACAAAACAGGTGCTAATGATCATCAATTCAATATGTAGGTTGAAACACAATCATTAACTGAAACAGAAACAGCTGTGTAGGAGGAATAAAACTGGGTGAGGAACAGCCAAACTCAGCTAACAAGGTGAGGTTGCTGAAGACAGTTTACTGTCAAAAGTCATACACCATGGCAAGACTGAGCACAGCAACAAGACACAAGGTAGTTATACTGCATCAGCAAGGTCTCTCCCAGGCAGAAATTTCAAGGCAGACAGGGGTTTCCAGATGTGCTGTCAAGCTCTTTTGAAGAAGCACAAAGAAACGGGCAATGCTGAGGACTGTAGACGCAGTGGTTGGCAAAGGAAACTTACTGCAGCAGATGAAAGACACATCATGCTTACTTCCCTTCGCAATTGGAAGATGTCCAGCAGTGCCATCAGCTCAGAACTGGCAGAAAACAGTGGGACCCTGGTACACCCATCTACTGTCTGGAGAATTCTGGTCAGAAGTGGCCTTCATGGAAGACTTGCGGCCAAAAAGCCTTACCTCCGACGTGGAAACAAGGCCAAGCGACTCAACTATGCACGAAAACACAGGAACTGGGGTGCAGAAAAATGGCAGCAGGTGCTCTGGACTGATGAGTCAAAATTTTAAATATTTGGCTGTAGCAGAAGGCAGTTTGTTCGCCGAAGGGCTGGAGAGCATACACGAATGAGTGTCTGCAGGCAACAGTGAAGCATGGTGGAGGTTCCTTGCAAGTTTGGGGCTGCATTTCTGCAAATGGAGTTGGGGATTTGGTCAGAATTAATGGTCTCCTCAATGCTGAGAAGTACAGGCAGATACTTATCCATCATGCAATACCATCAGGGAGGCATCTGATTGGCCCCAAATTTATTCTGCAGCATGACAACGACCCCAAACTTACAGCGAAAGCCATTAAGAACTATCTTCAGCATAAAGAAGAACAAGGAGTCCTGGATGTGATGGTATGGCCCCCACAGAGCCCTGATCTCAACATCATCGAGTCTGTCTGGGATTACATGAAGAGAGAGAATTAACTGAGGCTGCCTAAATCCATAGAAGAACTGTAGTTAGTTCTCCAAGATGTTTGGGCCAACCCACCTGCCGAGTTCCTTCAAAAACTGTGTGCAAGTGTACCTAGAAGAATTGATGCTTGATGCTGTTTTGAAGGCAAAGGGTGGTCACACCAAATATGGATTTGATGTAGATTTTTCTTCTGTTCACTCACTTTGCATTTAGTTCATTGATAAATATAATCTATTAACATGTCTATTTTTGAAAACATTTTTACTTTACAGCATTTTTTCACACCTGCCTAAAACTTTTGCACAGTACTGTATATATATAGAATTACCTTTAAATACACACGTGAAGAGTTTCAGCACAATACACATTCTCTAGTTTTAATGTATGTGAGAAGGTGGAAGCAGGGACACAACAGTAAGTATGGCTTGCCTTTGTGTGATAAGAAATCCCAAGACATGAGGCCCTTTGCTGACCTTGTATAACATATTTATCAGTTCAATGGAAGTACTGGTAAAGTGTAAAAATGTTCCCTGTGAGTGGAGCTTTTAAGATTTTGTAAACCTGCAGCTACTTCAACTAATATAGTGTCTCATAAATCATGTGAGATGCAGGCTTCATATTTTTAGAGTTACAGGAGGTACCTCACTTTAGACCTGTGGCTGACTTATTGGGGTCATATGACTTTTTGCTTTCAGGAGAATAAAAGCAAAAAAAAAAGTACCCTTTTTCAATGATTTTACAAAGCTGATTTCCCCACAGTGTCAAAGCCTCCTATCTCAAAAACCATTTGAAGTTGTGACTTCACATTTGCAGGGATTTGTAAACCATGGATGCTAAATGGTAACCATGACCTAATATTGAGATCATATTTTTTTTTTTTCTTGAGCATTAAGACAGTACACTTTGAGTTATTTTCTTAATATTTGGTACACAACTATATTGTACTTAAGTTAAGTTCCATATCTGTGTGAAAAATATATGTAGTTTTGATGCCTTTACAGTTAGTACACAGCTATGATCTCTGATTCTTTCAGTCAAGTTCAATCAAAATGATCACTTTCACTGCCATACTGTTTTTCTTTACCTATGGCTGTATCAACTCCCAGGTAAAGGTTGCATAAGAGAAAATAACTGAAAAACAAAAATGACCTCCTATCTAATATAACAATGTCTTTACTGTACAAGTTATGATTAGGTGCTTTCCTTAATTCATAAAATGAAATCCCAAGAGGAACATTGTAGATGATAACCAAACGCTCCATTATACATTGTGATGTATAATTGACAAATCTTTCCCAGGAGAGCTAAGAAGAAAAAAAGATGAACCGGTTTTCAAATATTCTCTGACATTGAGCTGTTGTCCTTGGTCCTCTGTACCAGAGAGAGCTTGTCTTGCTCAGTATCTCACCTCTATAGGACCACAGCTGTCACAGAAACCTCTGATTCACTCACTCAGTTTTCTAATGAACCCTCCAGAGAAATGCTGGTTTGGAATCTGTGGATAACCAAAGCTAGGAGGTCCTACTACTTCTCTACAGTGAATTTCTCCAGGTGAGGTAGGGCTACAACAGCCTCAGGGCTCCCCTCTGGGCAATACTTGGTGAGGGTCCATGACAACGGCAGAGAGTATTTACTTTAGACTGCAAGTTTCAGTTGTAAGTGCCTTTGGCTCTTGTACAGTCAAACGTGGGTTTGTTGTTTATTAAATGCACGGAGAGTTGACTTTTACGACATACAGTACAAACCCCACACAGTTTTTGCTTAATCGTACAGTATGTATGCAAACGTTTCTGTTCTGCAATCATGTAAAACAAATACTAAAGTGATGCCTTCTGTCTGTCCATAAACTTTAGGTAAAACTATAAGAAACCAAGCCAAGTTGTTTTTGCTTGCGCTTTCTTCAATGTATTACACCATACATATTATTCTTTCCCTTATAAAACTTTACCACTGTAAATTTGCACTTTTTCCATGTTATACTATGCAATTCCCATAGTTTACCATAGGTTGCCAGTGTGAGGGTGAGACCCTCACTATTGTTGAACTGGCTGCTATTGTGTTTATTATTGTTATTGTTGTTCTACTGGCGATAAAGCCGTGGTTTATTATGTATCGTGCATGCTGATGATCAAGTGTGTTTGATATATGATGGTGTATTGCTGTATTTAGATTAGGGCGCTTCCCTCAATGAAGTTGGTGTAGCTATAAATGTGGGACAAGGGGTTTGTTATAGCCATATGTTCGGTAATCTTCCAATAATAACAATAATAACTAGAAGTTGCAAGCAACTTGACGACTTCCAAGGAGTCATTGTGAAATTTAAGCATTTTGACTGGTTGCCATCTATTGGTTGCCATTCACTCAGTTGTAGACATCACTTTCTATAGGCCTTTTTTTACAAACTTGACATTAATAGTAACAACAATAATAGATATAGCTGCATGCAGCAGACAATGAGACCTATGACAGTATTTCACATCTGGCATAGTACCCCATTGGCCTCTACTCTTCTTTGTACTATATTGTACCACAGATTAATAGTACAGTATATGCTGAAATCTGATTTGCTTGTGGCCTCCATGTTTTTTTTTTGATGCAATAACTTTACTTTTAACAAACTTCACAGACAACCTCCCTGAGGTTAAATATGCAAAGTTTAACTTCAATTGACAAAACGGTTTCTGAGAAGATGTTTCAATATTTGACAAATCCAATATGGCCACCAATGCAGTTGAATAGCGGCCTTATGGTTTTGTAAATAAGTTCCATACTAACCATTACCCAATCTACACTCTGTAAGGAGTTAAGTTAGTTTTGCATTTGACCTTATGGAGAGGTCAAAGGTCACGGTTAGGGCAATTTTTCAATA
The DNA here is from genome assembly GCA_030684275.1 of Acipenser oxyrinchus oxyrinchus. Taxonomy (NCBI): domain Eukaryota; kingdom Metazoa; phylum Chordata; class Actinopteri; order Acipenseriformes; family Acipenseridae; genus Acipenser; species Acipenser oxyrinchus. The sequence continues at coordinate 27,257,791 of CM060258.1, forward strand.
GAGCATATATGGGTTCATATATGTGTTCCGTGGTAACCATCCTATCTACACTCTGTAAGGAGTTATAAGCTAGTTTTGCATTTGACCTTATGGAGAGGTCAAAGGTCATGGTCAAGGCAATTTTGAATAGAGCATATATAGGTTAATGTGTGTGTTATATAGTAACTATGACACTTTTTTAACTCAAAGGAGTTCTAAACAAGTTTTGCGTTTCAGCTTGCCAAGACTTTGTATGCAAAGTCTTCAGAGAAGACGACATTTGAATATTTGACAAATCTAATATGGCTGTCAAACCATGTGACCGATCGACTTGAGTTGCGCAAATCTAAATATAGGCCATAAGGGTAGTATGTGCCCCAAGTTTCACATCTCTACCATAAACGGTTTTGGAGAAGAAGATTTTTTAAATTGGCCAAAATTCGCGAAAAATCCAGTATGGCTGCCAAACCATGTGACCTATGATCTTTGTTTTTCTCCCTGACGCAACTTCCCAAAGGCCTCTACCCCCACTCTATGAAGATTCATGAGTCTACAAGATTGTACCTTAAATGAATACTGTAATATGTGCAAATTAACCATAGCTGAAATTTGATTGGCTCACGGCAGCAGTGTTTTTTTTATGTAGCGACATGCCTTGAACAAACTTGATAGACAACCTTGCCACGGCAATGTATTCAAAGTTTTGCTTCAATCAGCATAACTAGGTCAAAGGTCACGGTCAAGGCAATTTTGAATAGAGCATATATGGGTTCATTTGTGTTATATAGTAACTATGACACTTTCTGAACTCTCAAAGGAACTCTCTTGCGTTTGAGCTTTAGCAAGGTAGTATGTGCAAATATGTGCAATTTCACCATAGCAGAAATTTGATTGGCTCACGGCAGCCATGTTTTTTATGTAGCGACTTGTTTTGAACAAACTTCATAGACAACCTTGCCAAGACTGTATGCACAGTTTTGATTCAATTGGCATAACCGTTTCAGAAAAGAAGTCGTTTGAATATTTTTGACAAATTCAATATGGCCGCCAAACTATGCTACAGATGTTCTTCTCGTGAACAAATCTGAGTGTAGGCCATGAGGGCAGTATGTGCACCGTTTCAGATCTCTGCTATAAACAGTTTTGGAGAAGAAGATTTTTTAAAATTGTCCAAAAATTTTGAAATAAAACAATATGGCTGCCAAACCATGTGACCTATGACCTTTGTTTTCACTCTGACACAACTTCCCATAGGCCTCTACCACTGTACCAAGTTTCGTGACTTTTCGTGGAACGCTGTTGATTTTATGCAACTTTTGAGTTTTCTCGGCAGAAGGAAAAAAAAAAAAATATAATAATAATAGGCTTCCCAGCCATTTTGGCTTGGAAGCATAATAATAATAATAATAATAATAATAATAAATTGTATTTATAAAGTGCCTTTTCAACCCCAAAGCGCTTAACATAGTTGAAGGAAGACAAAGGAAGAGCAAAATAAAATACAGTAATAAAAAACAATAAAAATACATTCAACAAAGTAAGAGACAGCATTAACACAGATCCTTAAAAGCTAGTCTTGAGGCGCGTTTTAAAAATCTCCACAGTCTCTGAGTCTCTTATAGAGCTGGGTAGTGCATTCCAGATGTAAGGAGCTGCTCTACAGAAGGCAGTTAAAGTAAGAAAGACGCGGCTGGCCGCCGTTTTTATTAAGCAAAACAAAAATAAATCAAAGGTTTAAACAAAAAGAAACTGTGCTCGCAGAGCAAAATAAATATGTAAACAAAACAAGTCTCAAACACAAAATACTAAATAAAACCCAGGACAGGCTGAGCAATTGCCTTCACTGTTCCTAGATTATTATTAAGTCTCTCTCTCTCTCTCTCTCTCTCTCTCTGCTCCTAAAACACCCACCCGGAACTGAGAGTGCTGCACGTTTATATGCAGGTGACCATCTCCCGATTTAGTAATAAATTAATGAATTAATCACCCAATTAATTCAGGAGATGGCCACCTTCTGCACGAGTTTATTAAATTATTCCTGGCAGAGAACGAGTACCCACTCTCGCCTCTGCCAGAACACGCTTTAAATAAAACAATAAACAAACCCTGCGGCACTTCGTTGTCACAAATACATAAATAATAACAAAACATACGGCGCTTCGCCATCATATAAATACATAAATAAAATCAAACAAAACAAATACAAAATACACTGCACAGGGGCGGTGGGGGAGACCCCGATGTAAAAATAAATAAATAAATACGTACAGGGCTCTCTACCGCCCTGCTACACTTGGTAATAGGTGGTTGAAGATAACCGGAGTTGGAAGACCGGAGAGTGCGAACAGGAGAGTCGACATGAAGCAGGTCTCGCAGGTATCCTGGAGTAGTGCCATGAAGCGACTTGTACGTGAGGAGCATGATCTTAAAGTCAACCCTGAATCATATTGGGAGCCAATTAATGTAGTTCAAAAAGCATAGGTGTAATATGTTCCTGAGATGCTGTATGGGTTAAAACACGGGCGGCAGAATTTTGCACATATTGCAACTTGTTTATAACTCTCGTCCAGACTCCAAATAAAAGCACATTGCAATAATCAAGCCTAGAAGTAATAAAAGCATGAATCAGTTTTTCAGCATCAGAGTGAGATTAAAGGGGCCTTATCCGTGCAATATTGTGGAGATGGAAAAAGAAGGACACCCTTGTGACATTTTTAATATGGGCTTCGAAGGTCAAAGAAGAATAAAAAATAACACCCAGGTTAAGTAGTACAGTGGAAGCAGATACATTTACATTGTCAATATCCAAATTGAAATTACCACCTCTATGAACAAGAGACTGGGAACCGATTTAAAATAAGTTCTGTTTTGTCACAGTTTAGTTTAAGAAAACTCTGTTGCATCCAAATTTTTATATCACAAAGGCAGCTGACTAGTACAGAGGTAACAGCGCTTGTATCAGGTTTCATCCACACATATAATTGTGTATCATCAGCATAAAATGATACCTGAGGCCAAAGCTTCTAATAATCTGGCCAAGTGGTAACATGTAAATGCAAAAGAGTAAGGGGCCCAGAACAGAGCCCTGTGGGACACCCTTAGTAACTGGAGATATATCTGATTTGAAGTTTTTAAGAGTTACAAAGTTTTGTCTATCAGACAGATAACAGGACTTAAACCAGCAGAGAACAGCATCAGTAAGGCCAAGTAATGTCTCCATGCGTTCAATCAATATATTATGATTGACTGTGTCAAAGGCTGCACTCAGGTCTAATAGAAGAAGGATATTAAGGGCCCCTGAATGTGCAGTCATAAGCAAATCATTGGCTACTCTGACCAAGGCTGTTTCAGTGCTATGCCTAGCTCTGAAGCTGGATTGAAAAGGTTTGAGTAACTCATTAGTCAGCAGATAATTCTGGAGTTGAGACGAGACTACTCTCTCAAGGATCTAGATAAAAAAGGTAGATTGGAAATAGGCCGGTAGTTATATAGAATGTCAGGGTCAAGACCAGGCTTTTTTAAAACTGGCATGATAGCAGCAATCTTTAACACTGGTGGAACAAAACCAGATACTAAGGAGTCATTGATTAATGTGGTAACAAAAGGACCTAAGGCTGAAAAGCAGGCCTTCACTAGAATTGTGGGGATAGGATCCAGGAGGCAAGTAGTGGGTCTCATTTTACTGACAAGTTTAGAAACGTTGGCAACAATAGTGGAGAAGTGAGATAACCAAGACATCAGTGAAACAGGACTTGACACAACAGTATAGTCAGGACAGGGAGAAGAGAGTAGCTGATTTATTGATATTATCAATCGTATTCTGAAAAAAAACTGTAAATATATATTGCATTGGTCAGTAGATGCTGAGGAAGCAGTATTATGGAAAGGTTGTAACAGCTTATTAAAGGTGGTAAAAAGAGCTTTAGGGTTTCCGCTCCCTCTCTCAGTAACAGAGGAATAGTGGGATGATCTGGTGGTATTAAGAGCAGCTCTATAGACCACTTGATGTTATTCATAAATCAAACCAGATTTCTTCCACTGTCATTCTAAACCGGCAGCCTTCAAGGAGTGTAGTTCTTTAGTGTACTAAGGGCAAGCGTAAGTGAAGGAGACCATACAGGTTTTAAGAGGGGCTAGATCATCAAGAATAGATGTTAATGCATTATTATAGTGAGCAAACGAATTCCTTAATTGAATAGAACTGTGGTTGACTTAATGTTGCGAAAAGTGATTGCTAGGAGGGTGCAGAAGAGGAATAGCTATATTCAAGGAGATAGCCTTGCGATCAGAAAGAGCCAAATCAATCCCAATGAGTCTAGAAATGACAACACCTGTAGAGCATACTAGATCAAGTATATGATCTTGATTGTGTGTTGCAAAATCTACATGCTGAATAAAACCAAAACAATCAAAAATAGCTAATAAGTCAACTGCAAAGTTACAATCAAGGGAATCAACATGTACATTGAAGTCACCAAGTAGAAGAGAAACAGAAGACAGAGGGCTCAGCATAGTAAGCAATTCACACAATTCATTTAAGTACACCAGGTTGTGTTTTGGTGGGCGGTAAATAAGAATAACCAGCACAGGAGTTACAATTTTAAAAACCAGACATTTAAATGAAGTGACATTTTGTACAGGGACCATTTTTACATGGAGGTCAATGCGATGTATAAATGCTAAGCCGCCACCAATGCCAGAGGCACGGGATTTCTCAATATAGACATAATCGGGAGGTGTAGCCTGGTTAAGTAAAATGTATTCATTACGCAGATGCCAGATTTCATAGAATGTCCAATTTTCTTTCCAAAATAAAGCTTTATTGTTCAGGGACCCTAGAAAGGGTAATGTTAATGTTCAGTCTTTACTGGTAATAGTTAAGGACAAAAGAAAAATAATGATAATAATAAGGAGTAAACAACAGAGTAGTTTAACGATCAGATTTGGTAAACAAGGACGGTATTCATGCAGGTTAAAGAAATATGTATAAATGAGAAGAAACATGTTTAACCTAAAATATATTAATGTTTTATTGTACAAGTATGAATGTTAAATAAGAGTTTATTTTTGTATAATATCATTCCATGTGAAAAATGTTTATGAATAATTAATCTTGTTAGGAGTAGGCAGGGCTGGGGATTATAAAATGCTATGTCTTACTTTAGGAGAGAGATTATTAGGTCAGTCGTGATCTTGTCTTTGTGAATGTTAGTGTGGCGGAGTGTCCCGCCCCTATATATATTTGTGCACTGTATTTGTATTTTTGTTTGCGGCGCGGATAAAAACGCTGCGTCTTTTGTTATTGTTTTTTTTATATTTAAAAACCCCGTGAGGATGCGTGACTGATCAGCTACTGATTATTTAACCAGCTGACAGTCACGCATCCTTACCAAACGCGTGCAGACTGTGGCCGAGGGGTAATAAGATAATTAACAGCAAGTTAACCCCTCGGCCAGAGTATAAGAACCTACAGCTGTCCGTGCTGCGGGGGTTGAGTGTACAGGGGAGAGTACGGGAGAACATGGGAGAGCGAGCGGAAAAACAATCGCTATATTGAAAATATACTTGTTTCTGTTTATTTGTTTGGCCATCGCACCTTTTTGTTTTGTAGTGTTTTGTTGATTGTTTAAATCTTTTGTTTTGTTTATTTATTTAATAAATACGCTGAGTGCAGTAGCATTCAGCTTCACCCACCCATCCACTGTTTTGGTTCTGTTACTTCCTGGTCCGTGACGTCACCACACCTCACCACTGCAAGCCATCCTGCCACAGTCAGTCATTGTATTTACAACCTGCTAGCCTGTGTTAAGAACATAAGAACATAAGAACATAAGAAAGTTTACAAACGAGAGGAGGCCATTCATTCCATCTTGCTCTTTTGGTTGTTAGTAGCTTATTGATCCCAGAATCTCATCAAGCAGCTTCTTGAAGGATCCCAGGGTGTCAGCTTCAACAACATACTGGGGAGTTGGTTCCAGACCCTCACAATTCTCTGTGTAAAAAAGTGCCTCCTATTTTCTGTTCTGAATGCCCCTTTATCTAATCTCCATTTGTGACCCCAGGTCCTTGTTTCTTTTTTCAGGTCAGAAAAAAGTCCCCTGGGACAACATTGTCTTTACCTTTTAGGATTTTGAATGTTTGAATCAGATCACCGCATAGTCTTCTTTGTTCAAGACTGAATAGATTCAATTCTTTTAGCCTGTCTGCATACGACATACCTTTTAAACCTGGGATAATTCTGGTTGCTCTTCTTTGCACTCTTTCTAGAGCAGCAATATCCTTTTTGTAACGAGGTGACCAGAACTGAACACAATATTCTAGGTGAGGTCTTACTAATGCATTGTAAAGTTTTAACATTACTTCCCTTGATTTAAATTCAACACTTCTCACAATATATCCGAGCATCGTGTTGGCCTTTTTTATAGCTTCCCTACATTGTCTAGATGAAGACATTTCTGAGCCAACATAAACTCCTAGGTCTTTTTCATAGATTCCCTCTTCAATTTCAGTATCTCCCATGTGATATTTATATGCACATTTTTATTGCATTATAATATTTATAATGCACATTTTTATTGTATTGTAAATTGTAATTCATGTGCAGTGTTCAGTGCATAAATAAATATTTATACCTGTGAACACTACCATGCGTTCTAAACAACTCTGTGTTCCTGAGAAAATAATGTGATTGAGAGTGGGGGTAAGCTCGGACCATCACCCTGTTAGATCCAGGCTTATTATTATTATTCTTTACAATGCTTTAACACACCTTGCTATGCTTGTACTATGGGAACAAAGGATTGTTTCATAGTATTCATAGTTTCGTACAGTGTTTTAAAGTTACTATATGGATGAAGCACTGAACTTAGAGGAGTGGAGATTAAGAATCCAAATCATACAACAAGAAAAATTGACAATGAAAAAATCATATTCCTGCCGAGTCAGTCACTCAAGTCGGTCTCAATGGAAATCTTCCACCCCTGTTTGTGACTCATTAAATCTGTTATCTGTCTGTTGTTAAGCGTCTCTACCTTCTACTGCTGCAGGCTGGCCTTCGATTGCCACATTTGATGAATTCAGGCCAGTTAATCCTATCATTACTTCTCCATTCCATTACACGGCAATATGCACAAAATTAAGTTCAATATAAAGGTGTAAAATAAAGTAAGGGAAAGAAAAAAACATTTTGAAAATGTACTTGAAAGCTTATTAAAGATCTAAAAGTTTAATTCAATCTGCTGAATACAATTAAAATATTGGCAGTGCTAGTTCAGTACAAGTATACACTTTAAATATGCAAAACGTTACTATGCTGCTGCTGCTGCTGCTTTGAAAGTTTACAAACGAGATGAGGCCATTTGGCCCATCTTGCTCGTTTGTTTGTCAGTAGCTTATTGATCCCAGAATCTCGTCAAGCAGCTTCTTGAAGGATCCCAGGGTGTCCGCTTTAACAACATTACTGGGGAGTTGGTTCCAGACCCTCACAATTCTCTGTGTAAAAAAGTGCCTCCTATTTTCTTGTTTTGTTTTTTTTTTTCAGGTCAAAAAGTCCCTGGGTCGAAATTGGCAATACCTTTTAGAATTTTGAATGCTTGAATCAGATCGCCGTGTAGTCTTCTTTGTTCAAGACTGAATAGATTCAATTCTTTTAGCCTGTCTGCGTACGACATTCCTTTTAAACCCGGATAATTCTGGTCGCTCTTCTTTGCACTCTTTCTAGAGCAGCAATATCCTTTTTGTAACGAGGTGACCAGAAATTAACACAATATTCTAGGTTAGGTCTTACTAATGCATTGTAAAGTTTTAACATTACTTCCCTTGATTTAAGTTCGACACTTTTCACAATATATCCGAGCATCTTGTTGGCCTTTTTTATAGCTTCCCCACCTTGTCTAGATTAAGACAATTCTGAGTCATCATAAACTCCTAGGTCTTTTTCATAGATTCTTTCTTCAATTTCAGTATCTCCCATATGATATTTATAATGCACATTTTTATTGCCTGCGTGCAGTACCTTACACTTTTCTCTATTAAATGTAATTTGCCATGTGTCAGCCCAGTTCTGAATGCTGTCTAGATCATTTTGAATGACCTTTGTTGCTGCAACAGTGTTTGCAAAAATGTAATGCTGGTTATTGCTGGAGAGGTTTAAGCAGCTTTCAGCCAAGCGCTCAATCCTGTGTACTCAAATCCATCCTTAATGGGATTTCTGAAAGTGGAATGGAGAAACTGGTGGATTAGAAAAAAAGTGTAATTACTATTTTAGTTAAAGCTGTATCTGCTGTAATACAAACCTGCAGGCTCCTTGACAATGGTAGCTGAGCATTCCTGCTCGGGTGTAACTGTTATTGATCAGATTGGAGAACAAAGTCATACCATCTCTCCATTCACACTTACTGCTTTGAAACAGGACCCTTAAAACCAGTGCATTCTAAAACAGTCCACCTGGAGGCTGCAGACCAGCAGGGGAAGCAGCTGTTGGAGCCCCTTGCTTTGACAGGCTCATCCATGGGAGCACCTTGCCAATGTCACCCAGCTACATTTACTAAGCTTTAATTCAGCTCCTAACTCACAGTATTCAAATTATCTGACCACTGAAATACTTAAGAATGATATTACTGGTTCTCTGACCTGAAGGGGAGGAAAGGGCTCATTAAAATATTTGCGCATTGAGGTTAGTACAGTACTACTTAAAAAAATCTAATTGAATCAGCCACAAATTATAATAACAAAAATCCCTTTTCAATCAATGTAACATCAACTGCTGAATCTTAATCATGTCATTGGCATCTAATTGCCTCTCTCTCTCAGCGTTTGTGCATATTCTTTATTTAGAGCTCCCAGCACTAACACCCACAGAAATGCAGTCACAAAATGAAAGCAGTACATTTAGACAGTACAGGATTTTCAAAAGAGGTTAGAAAGTGTTTAAAATTAGCTATGATTTATAGGTTTTATTTTTGGACAAAATGATGTGACCATATAGCTTGGAATTTGGCATGCCTTGCTTTCTCTATTGACCCACTCAACACTCCTAAATGTTGCGACAATTTCACATGGAATACCTGTGTAGCCTTTGGCATTTTGACTGCTGAGCATTATGTCTTCTATATGTGGGTGCTTGATCTGAGGTGAAACTACAGGATAATATTAAACAAATATCTCTTAAACACAGCGCAACACGAATGAATGCAACAGGAAAAACAGTGATTCCCTTCAGCAGGAAGTCTGGCAACTTCAAGACCAGGTATTTGTTTCAACCATATCCCTAATTGTTTAATTAAACCAATAAAAACTCCATTCAGGTCCCAAAGCAGTAAATTATTTCCTTGTACCTGATAATCCTGATGTAGAACGGCCCTACAGGACCAGAGTTTCCCATCCCTGGCCGCTAAGAAACCACTTCTTACAATATCTCTCAGACTCAGAATAACAGTGAAGAAGGCATACGTTGAAAGGTTGGTCTGTCTGAGGTTATGGATAAATTCATGACTTTAGCTGCGGTGTAGTCAGTGGTTATTGATCTTCACAGAGCATCTCAATTTAGTACCCTTCCTGTTAGTGTTTACAATGGGTGGGGAACAGTTAGCCATAGGCCTAACATGCTGACTTGTTTTCATTTCCATTGAGATTTATAGCAACTCTGGTTTTGATGATGGCATTATTCTAATAGTCTACAACTAACAGTTTCATTAGCCTATTATAATTAGATTTATTACCTTGCATAAGAATTGTGGAAGTCTTTTAAAATGCCTCAGCAGTATGTAGTTCCTCCTGGGGGCCTTTTTGTAAAAGGAAACAGGTCTCATAAATTCTGTTAATGGTCCACATGAAAGATGTTTTATCTTGTTTATATTTTTAGTGCATGTGCTTGTTTTTGTTTCTGTCCTCCCACAGTTTTTGCTTGTATTATGGGTGTTTTTCTTGGAGACCCAAGAGGGAACATTTTTTTTGTCTTAATGAGACATGCATAGCTAAGGTAAAGGGAAACATAAATTAGTTTTATTCATCCAGTAACACTCATTTACAGAGGACTTGATCCACAAGCGGACCAGGAACCCTGCTGTTCTTAAGAGAAGATAGAAGCTGACTTGCCACTCTTCCCAGAGTGTACATTTATCTTAACAAGAGTAAAGTGAGAGTTTTATGGCCTTCCTCAGACTCATCTGAGTCCAAGAGGCTATTTAATCAAAATGTGTCACTTGTGACACGCTGCAGACCCCAAGATCCACAGAATGTGTCATGTAATAACTGGACGATTTTTGTATGATAAATAATAGTACTGTTGTTAGGAAGGAGACATGGAAAGGAGAAGTGATCACTTTTCTACATAACTTGGATAAATACACCTGGTATAAAGTATTTAAAATCAGTTTGCCATTACGCATATCTCTAAAATAGTTGTGGCAACTAGAGACCATTACAAGCTCAGCTTGACAAAAATGTAGTTACAGTAGGACCTCAAAGTAACAAACACACTTACATCAACCAAACATACCACATGAAACTTGAAATATTCACCTTGTGAAGATTTGACTGGGAACTTTAACAGTTAAACACATAGCTCCTCTGGCTTATTTTTGTTTTCTTGTTATTATTAGTCATCTAGGTGAACAGACAGGTCAGACATTTTTTTTTTATTTATTTAAATGTACTTCTCGTACAGAAATCAAAGTCTTATATAATATTGATCTTTGATGTCTTCAGAACACTTACATGGGTGGTGTTACCATGGAAACTGTAATATACACATAACACCAAGTGCACTTAAAGTATGTATATTAACACTCACAATTGCAGCTACAGAATACATGAACACAAGAGCAATTACATAATTATCATGTTTTGGCTTGTTGAATTCCTTTTTAGCAAATTTGGTGTTTTCTGTACATAAGTATATGTTAATTTATTCACTAAAATATGTTTCAATGTGTGCATTGCATTTTTTGTTGTAGAAAGTATAATGCACAGCAGTGGTGGTACAATATAATGCTTAAAAGTGATTATTTTAGTCATGATATGTTGTTTAAGTAAGGAATAAACAATGATGTGTTGAATCGGTAAAAATAAGTCACTGTTTCAAGTGCTGTTGGGCCTGAGAAACTGTAGATTATTTTCTTACCAATTGAACACTTTGAGTTATTTATACCACTTAAAACATTTAATCCTAATTAATACTTGTTCGTTAATGAGATTCAATTGATTGTTAATTTGGTAATTGGACTTGTTTTTTGCTCTTTTGTTACGCTTAGTTCAAACAGTTAAAATGTTTGCCTCTCACATTGTGGGAATGTTGTCATGAGTTCCTCAGAGTTTGAGTTTGAAATCCCATTTATACAGACAGTGTCTGTTGTAGGTGAAGATAGTAGTGACGACTGTGTTTTAGATGCAGAAAATAAAAATGCAAAAAACAAAGCAATGTGAACTGGGAACAGAGATTCAAGTTATTGATCATTTTTCCGAACCTAAAACATTTTCACTGAGTACTTCAAGAAGTACTCAGTGAAAATGTAGTGGGCTGTAATCTTGTTTGAACAATGGTTAAAGCCAGGAAAGAAATGCAAAAGTGGAGTTTAAACATCTGTGTAATTGATTGAGATGTACTAAATGATGATGAAGTTGCTGTTGTTCCTGAACCTGTCCAGAAGATAACAATTAGAAGAAGAGTGTTGATGTGGAAATTATTTTTGTGGTAGAATATGGGGTAAAATTGTAGAAGGGAGATACATAGAACCCCGAATAGTATGCAGTCTTTAATCTGGAATGTAAGGTAGACATTAAAAAAGTTGGATGAAAAAAATGTAGTTCTTGCTGTTTAAATGAGGAATGGAAAACTTCATCTCCCTGAATGCCATAGCTATCCAAGAACACTGATTGACTGGCAATCAGTTAAGCTAATACACCTGTTTGTAATTTAGCAAGCCAGGCAGGTATAAAATGACAGGTTTCAGACAAAAGCTGTCTGTGTGAAGGTAAGGACCTGAATACAGCCCTGAATATGATGTACTCAGTCTGTGATTTATGAATCACAGAGCAGCAGTGTGGAGTAGTGGTTAGGGCTCTGGACTCTTGACCGGAGGGTCGTGGGTTCAATCCCAGTTGGGGGACACAGCTGCTGTACCCTTGAGCAAGGTACTTTACCTAGATTGCTCCAGTAAAAACCCAACTGTATAAATGGGTAATTGTATGTAAAAATAATGTGTAAAAAATTATGTAATTGTATGTAAAAATAATGTGATACCTTGTAACAATTGTAAGTCACCCTGGATAAGGGCATCTGCTAAGAAATAAATAATAATAATGAATAGTCTAATTATAGCCAGTAAACCAGATAAGCGGTCTGACTGAATGTTAGGGATCCTGTTAAATTTATTTAGCACATAATACCACAAGCTAGGATTAATTTTGTTTTGTATTGTTTGTAAAAGAAACCATGTTCCCCCTGGAAAAGGGACACCGCGGAACAAATAATAATTAAAAAGGTACCGTCCTGTTTAAACCCATACTTTGTTGTCGAGAGTGCTTTATCCATCAAAGACAGTGTTAGGATCCCAGAACTCTGTTCAAGACTGACCAAGTCATGTTTACTAATACCATTAATAAAAAAAATAAAAATAAAGAATACATAATAAAAATGTATTTCTTCAGCAGCACCCAAAACTATCAGACAATAACAGTGCACTGACATCACAACCTGGATTCTCTATTTAAAACTACCTGAATAGCTAATCTCCCATATTCAAATACAGTTTTTGCAGACATTTAATCTGTCCCAATTACTGTTGGAGTGTATGCTGTGTGGTAGAGTAGGTGTTCCTGACCATAATTTGGAGGCTTTAGGACCCTGGGGGGTTGGGAGACATCTACGCCATCTTGGTGAGGGTGGCTGCAAGAGGTAGCCATCTTGCGAAGGTAATGGGGTAATTGTGGAATTAGCTAAGGGGTTAATTATCTAATTAAAACACCTAGGCAAATTTAGCCCCTGTATAAAAGGAAGGGAAACCCTGTAGTGGGTGGGTGAAAATAATCATGAAGACAGGAGAAAAATATTTGGGCTAGGTGGGGAAGTCAGTTGATCAGATAAATGTAAACTTGAGTCAGGTGGAAGTAGTTGGGTAATGAGTGTGACAATATTTCAGTGGAATGCTAGAAGTCTTATTGCTAATGGGCAGGAATTCAAGAAATGTATGAATTATGAAAAAGGAGATCGATCTGTGTATTCAGGAAACATGGCTGGTAGAAAAATTGAGATTTAAGATTCCAGGGTTTCATTTATTAAGGAAGGAGAGGAAGAGAGGGGGAGTTTGTATAGGGATTAGAGAACATTTAAATTATAAAGAGATTAGAATAGCTAGTGATTTAGAGATAAATGGAATTAAGATTAAAACAAGAAATGGAGATTTGGTTATTTAATTATTATAATCCATGTCAGAAATTGAATATAGAATAATTAGGAAATATAGTTAAAATAGATAATGGATTTGCAGAATTATAAAAGAGTGAAAGCTGTGGCACAAAGGGAGATAAGGAGTAAGAGAAGATACTGGCAAGTATATTCTGCTACAATAAATGAGGATACTAATGTGAAAAGTATATGGTGTAAAATGAAAAGTATTGCAGGGAAAGGAAATGGGTAAAAAAAATGATTCCATCACTAAGGAGTGGAGATGAGCTAGTTCTTGAGGAGTAATAAAAAGCTAATTTTGTTAGGAGATTGTTTTGAAAAAATCAATAGTAATGGTCATTTTAATGTAGATTTTTCTAGATAAGATGGATGATTTTAAAAGGTTACATTCTGAGCTTTTTAATGATGATAAAGAAATGATATGTATTATAACTGATTTGAAAGAAGCGATTGGAAAGGGAAAAATGTCTTGTCCAGAAGAAGATAATATTTGGTATACGTTTTTTAGACAACTTCCAGAGGAATGCCTAGGGGTTATTTTAGATTTTTATAACAGAATAAGAAAAGAGGGTAAACTTCCGAGGTAGATGGAAAGAAGCAGTTATGGTGGCTATTTTGAAGCAGGGGAAAGAGGCGACGAGAGTTGAATCTTGTAGACTAATTGCCTTAACTACTACTGAATGTAAGATTATGGAGACGATGATTTGTGCACTGTTTTTGCACTTTATTGAGGGTAGAAGTATGTTATCCAAATTTCAGAGTGGGTTTTGAACATATAAATCCACTTTAGATCAGATAATTAGGATTACTACAGAGGTGGAGGAGGCCTTGAGTAATAGGGAAATGGTGGGAGCAGTGTTTATTGATATTGAAAAGGCATATGCTGTGGTGTGGAGAGACAGACTGCTGTATAAATGAAATAAAATGGAGATTAGGAGAAATATGTTATGGTGGATACAACATTTCTTAGATGATAGGTCTTTTTCGAGTGAGAGTGGAACTAAAATGTCTAAAACCTTTAGTATGGAAAATGGGACTCCACAAGGAAGTATAATAAGCCCTCTATTATTTAATATCATGATACATGATTTAGCAGATGAAATATTAAAAAGTAAATGTAAAGTAGTTTTTTTTGCAGATGATGGGGTATTTTGGATAAAAAGCAATACAGAGAGAATTACAAAAAGCATTAGACAAAATAGCAAATTGGTCAGATGAGTGGGGGTTTAAGATTTCGACAGAGAAGTCTGTAAGCATGATATTTTCAAGAAAAAAGAATGTGGAAAAGAAGGTTAAATTGGGAATGAAGGAGTTGAAAGAGGTTGAGGATTTTACATATCTGGGTGTATATTTAGATAGGAAAATGAGATTGAATAAACAAATGCAGAGTGCAAGCAATGTATGAATCTGTTGAGAGCTGTTGCTGGGATGACTTGGGGGGCAGACCCGAAATGTCTAGGTATGATATGTAAAGGTGCAGTATGTAGTATTTTGGATGTCACGTATTGGGAGCAGCAAACAAGACCCAGCTGCAGGTTTTTAATCAGATACAGAAACTTAAGGCATTGAGTATAGATCATCCAGTCAGAAATTGTGTCAATGAAAATTGGTATTGGCAGTTTAAACTGATTCAGTGGAAAAAGAGGGGAGGTACTTTTGGGTTTCATGTAGGGAACTAGATTGGACATTTGAATTAGAGCAGGTGGAAAACGTTGATTATATCCGAATACCCAGATGGACTTTTGTAAAACCAAAAATTTGTAAACAACTTAAAGAAATGATTGATAACAGCAGTGGGAAAGAAGTAATTAAAACACAGGCAAATGACTATGTGAAAGGGAAGAAGGGAGCATAACATGCATATACTGTACAGGATCCAAAGACAGGAAAGTAGCTATGGCAATATATATATACCTGAGATGGAGTTTTGTAGAATGGAAAGATTATCTAATCACCTATTTATAGTTACTGCAGAAGCACTGGCGTTGTTATTTGCGATACATAAAGTGATGGAAATAAAACCAGACAGAGTAGTTCTGTTGAATGCTATTGAGACGGGGAGTGGAGTCAGGAAATATATTATATCTGATATTTTAATAGCATTAAATGAATGTGCAATCAGAGACATAGACATTATATTAGCATGGGTACCAAGTCATTCTGGGATGCTAGGTAATGAATGCAATAACTAAACCAAAAATCATGGAATTATGGCAAAATTAATGTGAACACAATCTTAAGGGAAGGTTTTATTATGCTATACAGCCAAAGGTTAGCTTAGGGAGTGAAACAATTAGAGGGGATTTAAACAGGGCGGAAGAAACTATAATGGCTAGATTGAGAGTTGGACATACTGTATTGAGTCAGCATCTTTTTAGAACAGGGAAGCATGAAGATGGATTATGTGGGGATTGTCAAAGGTTAGAAACCATACAACATTATATTTTGGAATGTAATAAATTCAAACAATAAAGAGAGGTGTTAATAAATCAGCTGAATGCATTAGAGGTGGATACTAAATTAATACGTAGCGTACTGAAGGCAGGAAAAGGAAAACAAAAAGGAAAAGAAAAACATAATACAATATATTCAGACTACTGGAAAATGGGGATGTATCTAGATGATATTATAGAAGGGAGATAGAGGACGCTCATCATCTGCTATTAGATGGCATGCGCCAACTTCCTTTTAACCAGAAGAGGTAGTGAGTGGGTGCTGTGTTGAAGCTATGGCCTGTATGAAGCCTAGATGTGTGCAGACCTGAAATAAAAGTTATTTAATACTTATACTTGAATGAGTGTTTGGGTTTTGTGACCAGTAAATGGCTTAGCTGTCCGGTACAGTTAAAACTGAAGAAAAGTTTAGTTTAGCACTCCTGGAATGAGTTAGGCTTTTTGTTTGGTTTTATTTTTATTTTGTGTTTTAATAAAAAGTGCACTTACGTGCTTAAAACATACTTGTTGACTAGGACTTGTTTATTGGCGGACCCACATAAAACCGTGGTACCTAACCTGACACAAAGGGGCTTTACCACAGCTGGTAGGGTTACTGTATCCTATGAAGTGACTGCCCCAGTGCAGAAACAATCTTGGGTAGATTTTTCTTGAGTAAGTAGCTTCAAATGTCATTTATAATTGCTATATTGTCCTTTCCCTCACTATTTTGTAGTTTGCAATAGTTTGCTATGGTTCTGGCTTTGCTGCTGCAATATTGAGTATCTGCCAGCCCCACCTATTCTCTTACTGTATAAATGAAGAATAGGTGGGGTTGGCAGAGGTGAAAGGTCACCTTGTCATATGGTGAAATGAATCTCCTAGTAACTGATGAGTTAATAATACTCATTTCAGCATAAGACCTGTATTTACCGCTCAACTGCAGAGCTTGCTGTTCAGTTGAATGGCAAGATGTTCGTCTTTGAACTGTTTGATTTGCGGTTCACTCCCAGCCCTTGACTTTCCATTCAATTCAATGGGCTGAGATTCTATTTCATTACAGTGGTGCCCTATGTGAAGAATCCTGGTCCCTGTGGTTGAAACAGGTAATTATAGCTGTAGCATGTGTAGCATGTGGCTTGTGAGACATGTGATTCTAAAGTCGCTCTAAATCCTTGGGGATCGCGAGTGGTTGTGGTTGTGGTTGTTGAACCCCCTTCCCTGAGCCTAGGTGGATGTGCATATGTGTTTATGCCCGGGGACATGCTTTGATTAGGCTGGGGGAAAAATGTCATGAATCTCCTCCTAGCGGCTGATGAATTATTAATACTGACATCAGTATAAGAACCTGTGCCTTTCTATTCACTTCAAAAGCTCTAAACAAATAAAATATAGAGAAATAATAATAACTCACCATTGCAAACACCATAAATAGCACGAGAAATATATAAAAAAGCTATTTCCTATATTAGTGCAATTGAGTAATCTAAGAAAACCCAATATTCTGGAAAAACCAGCATGAAGTGAAGGATTAAAAAAAGTCAATATAGATATAGTATAAATAGTTTCCCCTTCCAAGCTCGGAGACTCTTTGGAAACTAGTGAAAATTCTCAGTAGGATATGCAGCACAAACACTGCCATCAAACCAGTTAATTACATGGTGAGCTGTGTTCTATTTTGGGTTAGGCTGTTAGTCTCAGAGTTCAAGGCTTTGGAAAAACAAGCAAGGTGCGTCAATGAGAGCATAAGGGGGGTGTCTGCCACAAATGTGCCTTGAATATCAGAAAAATAATGATCCTAATGATCAAATTAAAACTGTGAAAGGCTAAAGGGCTGGGGAATAGAGACAGCACTAAAACATGACTTAAATATACTCTCAATGTCAGTGCCTGACATCAGAAGTGAATTTGATAATTATGGGGTCTGATAAAAGGAATTTAATGGCAGGCTCTGGTCATGATTCTATGTAATAGTATGTTGGATGTCAATAAGAGGTTTGAGTGAGTTATTATATTTGTCTTTTACTGTAACGACAAATGTAACATAATTGCTAAGATACTTTCAGAAAGTAGTGGGTTATTATATATTCTGTTAGATGCCAGAATCTTCAATGCCAGGTTAGTGCAAACTGGTAGAAAATAATTATTAAACTAAAGGATTAATTTCTCTCTACAGCTGCACACTAGACTTGATATACATGTGGGTTACACCTGGCAATTGTATGCCAATAGACTGAAAATAGGAGTCGGTAGTACAATGTGTGTTGTCGGTTTTAAAAACTGACAAAATTGGCCATGACGAAAACAAAACATGCAGATACCGTGCAGATATGTTTTACTACTGTATTTATTGTGTCATAACAGTGAAAAATAACTTTGTGATACAACAAATAAAACTAACTTTTAGTGGTTTATTTTAAGACTGACTCTTCTAGAATGTTTTGCCACGCGCAGCATGACTGTGTGTGTGTATATAATGTACTGCATGTGTGTGTTTTAGTCATTGAAAGACCACAGGTAGAGGTTAATTGGTTTCAAAGACAGATAGCTGATAAAGACAATCTCTTACCACATCTCTTAAGTAATGAGTCTCCTTTTTGCCTCCTGACCACCATAGACACCCAGCCACTCTACCTCAGTGGGATTTCAGAACAGTGCATCACTACCACTCATTGTTATATATGGAGACCATTAAACAGCCCCGGTTGCTTGGATAGTACAGAATAAGCTTGCCGTTGTGAAAAATAAGAATTTTTAAACATGTTCGTATTGTGTGCACTAAACAAATAAACTATCTACAGTATAAAAACAACTCTTGTGTGTGTGTTTTTATTACCGTAGCATAATACACAAATTTGTCTTAAACATAAAGTTTGAATGGTATTCTTTTTAAAAACATTTTACAGGACCCACCTACATTATAGTGTTAATATTGGGTGTATTAAGTAGCAGCTTATTGAGTAGCAAATGTTTTTGTAACCATTCACAGCATTCTAGATCAAGTGCTGGACCACACATACTGGTCTGATGGGACCTTGTCCTCGCTTCAAATATATGCAAATGATTTTAATGAGCCAGTTGTCTTAAAGAACAGTGGTATCCCATCATGTCAATGTTATACAATACGTTCTGGTACTGGTTGTTTCAGGGTAACTGTCCTGGAAGGTGTCCATTTTGGGGAGATCCCCCTCTATAAACAGCAATGAACAGTCTCAGTTAAGATTCTAACGGTTGTAGATTAAACACAAATGTGGTATGTGTATGAAATTCATGAGATGGCAACTTCACATTTGTTGTCATTCCTTAAAATGTTGTCCATTTTCTAGGAATACAGAACAACTGTGTGGGATTGTTTACTAAATATCTTTACTGTTTACCGATCCCTCTTCAGGAAGTGGGAAGCTTACTTTAGGTGGATGGCATATTCTAAAATTGGAGGCAGTGAAAGGGTTAAACTCTTAATTCTGAATAAAGCAAGAAACAGATCAACAGGGACAATGGTATAAAACAAGCTATTAACAACTTAATAATTGTTATGACAACCATATACCATTACCATTAAAATAGGGTTAATGCTTTTGCCTTTGTTTCCCCTCAGGAATCAAATAGCGTAGTCACTGACATGCAACACTACTGTCACCTGCCTGTTAAAAGAACAGTGCTGTCTGTTATTTGGGTGTACTTAAAGCCTTTGTTGTGTGCTTGTTCCAAGTATAACATTTCTTATGTCATGCCAGCCGCCACAGTAAACAAGGCACTGGGTCTCAGATGGTTTCCTCCTGGCTAAATTATTCTAAATATAAGAAATACACAGCAGAGGTGACGCTGTCACCAGGGGAAGAAATGTTGCTTGAATGGCGGGAAGAGAAACACTGCCAGTTGCTATCTTATACAGTACCAGAGCAGAAATGGTTAAGTCCCTGTGGAAAAGGTGTCATCATGAATGGATACAAGCATGTCTACAGGGTTTCCCTTTGTTTTTGGGTAAGTTTAGCTTGAGAAAACCCTGCTTATGAAAGATCAATTTTAGGAGCAATTTGCAGGGGCTGCAGAATTGTACCACAGTTGTAATGTTTTCAAATTATGACCTAATACAAATCAGCACTAGTAATCTCCTGTATCAGGTCTGAAATAGTTGTTATAAATCCATTGGGTGGTCACTGCTGCTAATACTCCTGGACTATTTATTGTTTCTTTAGTTTCTATTGCTTAAATTCATGCGTGTTAAATAACAGTACTACTCCAATTGGCAAAATAAACAGTAAATGACAATAAAATATTACCAAAATTGGCTATTAAAGAGAAGTCTAATAACAAAATTATTGCCAAAGTAATAATGCACACTTGCTTGACATACTTGTAACGCAGAAGAGTATATGCTATAGCATATAACTATGTACCTTGTGACTACCTTATCTCAAGCATTAGAAAGCAGTCTTCGTGAAATTGAATTAAAAGAGGCTCTTGGTCAACTAAATAGTGCAAACAAAAAGCCCAGCCCTGTCATCTTGTGCATGTTAAATGAGTGTAGAGCTCTACAGTTTCTTCAGGATAGAATTGTTATTGTACCCCAATGAAGGACTCAAGCAAGTTTATCCAAAGCAGATTCCATAACACAGGAGGTGGCTTGAGGTCCCCAAACCTTTGTTGAGGAGAGAGCCTTGAATACTGCTAAATTCATGTCTAATTAATTAGAGTATGTGCTGTTGAAAATGAACATGCTTTGAAGAGCTTTCTGATTTGGGTTTCAAAAGCTTTTTGAAAGCCATTACGAATGTTCTTTCCCTTCCAAATGTGTGTCTAATAAAAGCTTCAGCAACAAAATATTTTCTTTTTTGACCCAGATTCATAAGTGAATAGAGGTATGTTAAAAGTACTGCTTATTGAAATCAGGCGGTGTCACAGAACCAGCAGAAGAGCTGCACAGGAGAGTCAGGGAGAGAGTATTTCGGACTAGGCAGACATTACTAGGGCTGTGTGAGACAGAGGTAATAACTAGATACAGATTGAGCACAAATCATACTAGCCTGATGTGTGGGCTGTGAATAGGAATCTTGGAGGTGCAGGGATAATTTCTCCTGGTCAGTTCGTGTCCACAGCCTCACATTCTGAAATGAAACACCTTCATTTTCTGTATTCTCGTTTTCACTGGATACCAGACTTTCACTGTCACTGCCACTCTCCAAATCTATAGATTCATCACTCTCATCAACTTGAAAATTTCTATCTTCCTCCTCTTCAGAACTACTAGCTACTCTCTTCATGCTGCAAGTTGCCATTTTTCTTTTTACTGCCTGTCAAGTTTCCTTCTAATGTGTTTATCTGTGGATGGCCGGTCTGTCAAGCACATTTTTTAGGGACTGCTATCTGCCACTGAAAAACAAAATGGCAGGCTATAGATGCATATATTATTGCTATTAATTAATGTATCACATCTAAACGACATGAACAACTTTGCAGATGCACATATAACACCCTGCACGCTTTTCTCACAGGAGTGACAATTTTGGTCTCTCTTGCGCTCCACGTGGAAATCGCGGGATAAGCAGCTGGGTGGTTAATGAAAAAAACCCTGAATTGTGAAGCCTTGCCTAACAGCGACACACTCAGACGAGAGTATCTCCCTAAAGTGTATGCAGCACACGAAGAATATTTAAATGGAAAATGAACGATTCTGAGTCTGTTTACGTTGTATGCGATGAGGCCACTGATGGTCAAGGCAACTGTGTTTTGTACATTATTTTCATCCCACAGAGCTTTACAACTGCTAATTCAGAGGAACTTACTGCTTACTTAGTAGATATATGCTGCATCTTGACTCTGGTCAGGCTGTCATAAGACGGTTGTGAAGAATGGCATTGATTTCAACTGTGTTTCTGCCTTTGTAATAATAGACAGTGTAACAGAGGGAGAAACACTAGCTGTTTACATCAGCCACTGATTCCTGGACATCTCATTTTGTTCTTGACAAGCATTTCTGCAGGGTACAGCAGGTAGTGGCAATTTTGGGAACAAACTAATGCTGCAATTCAGTCAGTTTCATCAGTATCTGCCACCTCCCTTTTGAAGTGCCCACTACCCGTATTTGCCCAAGCGTGGTGTTGAATGATTCCTCAGCAGCTGTCAGCCATCTGGACAGGTAGGGTTTCTAAGCCAGGGTAGTATATGCAGCATCACCCTATCCCCTATATGCTGTATTGCCTGAATGAAAGGGAAATATATATAACGTCTCTGCCGGTTTTCAGCAATGGTGACCTGCAATATCTGTTGGTCTGTTTCATTTTATACCTCCAAGTTCATTTTTAATTAATGAGTCATAAGATAAATTAGTTGAAACAGCATTCACTACTAACGACATGACACCCCACTAATGACATTTGAAAAACAATTTGGGCAGGAGCAGTAAAACACATTATTAACCAACCAGGCACGAGGGATTTTGCTTTATTACAACAGCTTAGATTCACTCGTGTACCAGTTCTCTGCACATGGAAACCACATTTTCACAAAATTTCACTAGTAATCTTCAAAAACAGTACGAGTACTTTACGCATAGCTAATTTACCTATCAACCCCCACCTTTCCCATTCATTTGCATGATGTTGAGTGAAAAGCCTGGTGGAAACTTGCATGGAAACTCCACCAATGATAACACAAAGGCAACTTACATCAGTAGAATATAATGTAAATAGAACATTTGTTTTTTGGTGAACTGGATTTCGTGAATTGTCATTCGTGAATTTCTTTAAAAAATACTGTGAATTTTCCAAGCCCCTACTGATATAAGGAGATCAAATCTGTTCTAGAGCCACTTCTAGATAGGAGTCATGCAGTGCCCGGTCTAGTGACATTGCTGTGCACCTACATTATTTAGCTTCTGGGTCGTTTCAGACAACTTTGTATGCAATTGTTTGGCTATCCCAACCCACGTTTTCACAGTGTTTACAGCAGGTACTGAATGCCCTGTTGAAACACACTGGGAATTATATCTATTATCCCAGAGAGACAGATGCTCTCCATGATATAAAAGTGGCCTTTCACGAAGTGTCTGGCTTTCCAAATGTATTGGGGGCTATTGATTGCACCCACATAACAATGTCACCACTCCAGGATATAGAACAGTGGTGGCCAGTATGTGGATCTCGAGAGATTTTTGGTGGATCTTGAGGGTTGATTGCGTATTTAAAAAATATAATTCTTGACAACGAATACATTCAAAGAAAAATGACATTAATTCCAAGCAGTAGATGACGCTAATAACTGTACTCTGTCTTCTCATACCTCAGTAACCCGAGCAACAAGCTTCCTTAATGCGTTGGTTTGTATTTTGTGTAGAGTTGCGAGTTTGTGTTTGGTGGTTTCAATGGACCGTTTTGTGGAGCAAGTTACTAAAAATGGGGGAGAGCCTTCTGTACCTTCTAGTAGTACGATTTGGATGAATATATCCCAGAAGTGAAGCTGGCACCAAAGCATAACATTAACGAAAGATGGGAGCTGGAATTTGCCGTTATTTTTGGTTCCACATGCCTGTGGGAGACTACGTTCTCAGCACCGACCGACCTGCAGTCGAAAAAGTGTGGAAAGCTTTCTGATCAAATTCTCGAGGCTCAGCTTTGTTGTGCTGTAACATGTTTTGAGCCTGAGCTGGAAAAATGGTCAAAACCAAAGCATGCAAAAGTTCACACTAAACTTTAGGCAAGTGTGCTTTTTTATAGTTTTTCAGAAAACAAAAATGGGACAAAATAAATTACAAAATAAATCAGAGGGAATGGAGACAACTGGTGACTTATCTCACTTCAAAACTAGTGGCTTACTGTACTTGTACTACCCATCAACATAAACATTGCAATTTCCATGTATGTTTTGGGGGGGAAAAAAACCAAATAGCCACTCATCATCATTCTTAAATATGACCTTCTTTTGTGTGAGTTCTGGCCACTGATTGCTTAGGCTCAATCATTCTTCCAGTTACATAAAACCTTGCATTGTTATGCTTTAGCTCTGAAAACCAGCAATCTTCTTTTTCACATTACCTGTAATGTTTAATTTAAACCCTTTCCTTCATTACCAATACTGTGTGTTTATGTTTTCATCTTCAACATTTTGAGCACCACAATTTAAAAGGCAAATTCAAATCCTGGATGTTACTACAGCTCATCAATGTGCTGAAAAGTCAGATTTTTTGTTTTCATGTGCCACTCTAGTTCGTTGGTGCTTAACCTTTCAGCTCAATACTACCGGAGATCCCATCCTCCAGTGAGACTGCCTGTCACTGTGACCAGTGACTGCAGCTGATACTCTACTTAGCAAAGAAAAAAAAGAAAGCTGTGGTGATGTGTACGCCTGGAATCACTCTAAATCTTATCTGTAGTTGGCTGGTATTAGAAATGAAAGTCCGGTGTGGTCCAGTGGTTAAAGAAAAGGGCTTGTAATGAGGAGGTCCCCGGTTCAAATCCCACCTCAGCCACTGACTCATTGTGTGACCCTAAGCAAGTCACTTAACCTCCTTGTGCTCCGTCTTTCGGGTGAGACGTAATTGTAAGTGACTCTGCAGCTGATGCATAGTTCACACACTCTAGTCTCTGTAAGTCGCCTTGGATAAAGGCGTCTGCTAAAATAAACAAATAATAGAGGCAGAGAACAGTCCCCGTATGGCATCACACTGTAGTAGGGCAGGGGTAGGGATTCAAAACATTGGTTTCCATAAAGTGTAGCTGTGAGTGGTCAGGAGTCAAACGTTAGGGCATATTACAAATCATACTGTATTGACCTGGCATCTCATCCCTTAAAGCTAGGACTAGGTGTGAATTGCCAACCTTGCTTTATAAAGATGAACATCCTGTCATTCAACTAAAAAGTCAGCTCTTTAGTCGAGAGGTAAGTCAGTGTCTTATGCTGATGTCAGTATTATTAACTCAATACCCACTATTGCAACATCATCATCATCACCATCACCATAAATACATTAAAACTAGTCTAGTCCAATCCAGGTTATTATCTACATTTTGTTTAGATCCACACTGAATCCCTGTTAAGATCAGTATCAATATTACCATTTTTGTTTCATTCTGACTGTTTCAGTCCCTTGCTTTGCACTTGTACTGCTATAGTACTATACTATTTATTATTTTTCCTTAAATTTAAAGTGTTCATGCAGATAAGCACAGCTAAGATGTAAAGGTATACTTGAAGTAACATACAGTCATTTGTTCTGAGATTGTATGTGCAGTACAGTTGAAGAAATTGAGTAGGCAAGAGTGAGATTGGTGCCAAAGAAGAGATCATTTAGACTGCCCAGGTTACCTATGAACTAGGCCATGGGTGGCACCTGTTACTCTTGTTTAATGAAAGATGGTTCTTTATGATTAATTGCACCCCTTATTCCTGATACCCCTTACATAACATTTATAGCTCCTGACAATGTGCCATGGAGTTACTAGTGGCTGCTCATCTGTGTGCATTGCATGAGAGCTGTTTATTTTATTATGTGACCCTCCAAGTGCAAACTTCAAGACACAAATCAAGCATGCTTGCTATGCAAACTCGTGTACTATCGCCAGCACTATAAATCATTTATTTTCACTGTGCAGAAATGTATTCAGCTGATTGAATGGAATGAAAAAGCTAAATATTAAGAATGTGCTATATAATGTAGCCAGATATTACAGCTGTGGATCTATTAAATCATCATATTTTATCAGTGTTCCTTGTCACTTCTGCCATATGTTACTGTCTATACCATAACAATGTCTCCATAGGTGTACCATTATCTATCCATGAGGAACATCGTGTAAAAAGGCATTGTGTCTAGCGATGTGCTAACAGCTAGACAGGCTTTTAAATCATCTCATTCTTCTGCAGGTCCCCAGCTGCCTTGCTTTTATTCTTTGATCATTTTTAGCCACCTGATTGAGCCCAGAAAGCCATCTTGGCTAATTAATATCCACTGTGCATGTTTTCAGGGGGGATAAAGTGTGTAAACTATTCAGCATATGTTCTTTAGACAAGGATTGTTGAGTACTGTATAATAAAATAATAAAAAAAGGAAATTGCAGATTACCATTGTGGTCACCCTTTTCTGAAAAACAAGATTTGACATGTAGTCACAGATGGCTAAAATGGTGCGTGTGGGTGGTGACGTCAGGTTCAGGAAGCAGCACAAAATAGACTGAAGGTACGGGGCTAAAACGGCCCGGGCCGTATATTAAAGAACAAAATAAACAATTTAAACAAAAACAAACAAAAGGGCACAAAGGCCAAAGTAAAACAAACACAAAACTATAATTCTAAGTTTATAAGTGTTCGCTGGCTGGTAGCATTTGTTCTTAATCTCATTAATTCTCCTCACAACTCTCTTCCCTGAGTCTGGAGTGGGTCTTTTATACTGTGGCTGGAGCCTTAATGATCTATTAAACAATTACCTTATTAAGGCTCCAGCCACATTCCCACAGGCTACTTAGGATGGGGGATTCAACCCCATCCATGCCAACCACATTTTATGAGACTGGCTTTTCGCCAGTCTCAAACAACAATGACGGACGGTTTCTTCTGCCCGTACACAAACACAATGTTGTATATATTTTATTTAATAATAATAATAATAATAATAATAATAATAATAATAATAATATACATACATAAAGTACACACAAGGGGTGGGAACCCTGTCACACATGTGCATTAAATAACATAAAAAGCTTTACAATAAAGATTGTAGATTTTCTACATTGTTTTTATTATTATTATGGGGTATATTTTGATGATCTCAGCAGTGATTTATTTTAATACCCGCCCTCTAACACTCATTACCCAGCTCTATCAGAGACCTCTTATACAATGCTCCAGTTAGACCCCACATCATATACTGTGTCCAATTGTCATCACCTCTCTTTCAAAAAAGACATTATTGCACCTGAGAAGGTATAGAAAGGCAACTAGTCTACCGACACTCAATGGCATGAGTTATGAGGACAGGTTAAAATAATTAAAACCCATCAGCCTAACAAAAAGACAGAAAACAGAAGATTTATTTGGAGTTTATAAAAAGGGCCTAAATGGAAGCTGAATAAAAGTGTATACGGTATGAATCACTTTTTGTATACAGAGAGATGTACAGTGCATGGCATAGACTACCAGTTGAAGTAGTAACATCTAAAACATTAGGGGCTATCATATTGGACCCCCCTTAGTAGGGATGAGCCAAGTCTTATGTTCTACTGTATTTATCTTTGTATTTAGTGAAGATAATTGGGGGAACATCAGCAGGATATAGGGCGGCAGTATTACAATAACCCCTATATCTTAAAGGGCCCACCTTTAAAATTAGGTGTTTCTTTTGTCAGAAAGAATAAAGACTAGTTGTTTCAGGGTTTGGATTTTCTTTTTAAGTACCTAAGTAACAGATACAATTTTATTTCATACACTTATTAAAATGAAAAATACTTTAGTTTGGAATTACAGTCACAATCTGCCAGTTAGATCACGTTATATGTGTAAAACAGTGAATTAAAAGAAACAAGGTCTGTTAGGTTATTAAGAGCTCACTGAGAACAGTAAAACATGAATAACATTTTACTTAAAAAAATATGTAATGTCCGACGGCCTTGTGCAAACATACATGCTTAATGTAATATCTGTCCTTGTGACCACTCATCTGCAGAAAATAGGATGCTAGATGGAGTCTGTCTCCTCCATTCAATTGTTTATTGATATAAATAGTGTTTACACCTTGTATACCATGGCTGCAACTTCAATTTTCTGTGTTGTGCACTACCACGGTGCGTAGTGTAGCAGTAGAATTAAAATGAATTGGTTTCTGGATCCTTCAGCTCAATTACCACGGGATGTTTTGAGAAGAGCTGATGCTCTGGCTTGTGATCCATCTTTCCATTAATCTGTAATAAATATCATTATTTATTTACCTTGTCACTGGCCTCTAATCTGTTGCTGAGTAAGTAGGTCGTCAATCACTTAGTCACATGGATGGCAGATAATGTCTCCTATGCATTTAAGCCTCCCTGACTTTAGTGCCCCTATTCCCACTACAGCTATACAAGATGTGTATTTGTTTTTGCCCAGACAATGAAATAGCAAATATTCCTCTAGAATTTCCCTTTATCTGGCTCCATCCATCTTGCCCTCAATCCTGACCAGTTTCCCAGTCCCTGCCGATGAAAAACATCCCCATAACATGATGCTGGCATCACCATGCTTCACCGTGGGGATGGTGTTCTCAGGGTGATGAGCAGTGTTGGCTTTGCGCCACACATAGCGTTTTGCGCTAAGGCCAAAAGGTTCAATTTTGGTCTCATCAGACTAGAGAACCTTTTTCCACATGTTTGCTATGTCTCCCACACGCCACTCTTCCATAAAGCCCAGCTTTGTGGAGCGTCCGGGTTATAGTTGTCCCATGGACGGTTTCTCCCATCTCAGCTAAGGATCTCTCCAGCTCCTTCAGAGTTACCATTGGCCTATTAGTTGCTTCTCTGACTAATGCCCTCCTTACCTGGTCACTGAGTTTTGGTGGATGGCCTTCTCTAGGCAGAGTCGCGGTTGTACCATATTCTTTCAATTTAACGGTGCTCCGGGGGATGTTCAAAGTTTGGGATATTTTTTTATAACCCAACCCTGATTGGTGCTTCTCCAGAACTTTATCCCAGACTTGTTTTGATAGCTCCTTGGTCTTCATGATGCTGTTTGTTTAGATATGCTCTCTAACAAACTCTGGGGCCTTCCAGAAACAGGTGTATTTAATCTGAGATCATGTGACACTTTAATTGCACACAGGTGGACTCCATTCAACTAATTATGTGACTTCTGAAGGCAATTGGTTGCACCAGAGCTTATTTAGGGGTGTCACAGCAAAGAGGGTGAATACTTATGCAATCAAGACTTTTCAGTTTTTTATTTGTAAATAATTTTGAAAAATATGTAGATTTTTTTCCCCAGTTCGACATTATGGATTATTTTGTGAGTGACAAAAAAATCCTAATTAAATCCATTTTATATAAACTGCAGTGTACAAAATTGAAGGCATATGAAAGAAAAGTTTTTTTTTTTTAAATTACACAAAAGGTTTAAAAGTTTAAAAAATCTTATTTTCAGGACGTTTCAGGCAAAAGCCCTTCTTCAGCTGTTTAAAAAGAAAAGCAAACACAGTGCAGTAAACTTGTTGTTATTCAAGGTTTATAATTCTACAAAAATTAAATATATATATATATATATATATATATATATATATATATATATATATATATATATATATATATATACAGTACTGTGCAAAAGTTTTAGGCAGGTGTGAAAAAATGCTGTAAAAAAAGAATGCTTTCAAAAATAGACATGTTAATAGATTATATTTATCAATTAACTAAATGCAAAGTGAGTGAATAGAAGAAAAATCTACATCAAATCCATATTTGGTGTGACCACCCTTTGCCTTCAAAACAGCATCAATTCTTCTAGGTACACTTGCACAAAGTCAGGGATTTTGTAGGCATATAGTCAGGTGTATGATTAAACAATTATACCAAACAGGTGCTAATGATCATCAATTCAATACATAGGTTGAAACACAATCATTAACTGAAACAGAAACAGCTGTGTAGGAGGAATAAAACTGGGTGAGGAACAGCCAAACTCAGCTAACAAGGTGAGGTTGCTGAAGACAGTTTACTGTCAAAAGTCATACACCATGGCAAGACTGAGCACAGCAACAAGACACAAGGTAGTTATACTGCATCAGCAAGGTCTCTCCCAGGCAGAAATTTCAAGGCAGACAGGGGTTTCCAGATGTGCTGTCCAAGCTCTTTTGAAGAAGCACAAAGAAACGGGCAACGTTGAGGAGCGTAGACGCAGTGGTCGGCCAAGGAAACTTACTGCAGCAGATGAAAGACACATCATGCTTACTTCCCTTCGCAATCGGAAGATGTCCAGCAGTGCCATCAGCTCAGAACTGGAAGAAAACAGTGGGACCCTGGTACACCCATCTACTGTCTGGAGAATTCTGGTCAGAAGTGGCCTTCATGGAAGACTTGCGGCCAAAAAGCCATACCTCTGACTTGGAAACTAGGCCAAGCGACTCAACTATGCACGAAAACACAGGAACTGGGGTGCAGAAAAATGGCAGCAGGTGCTCTGGACTGATGAGTCAAAATTTGAAATATCTGGCTGTAGCAGAAGGCAGTTTGTTGGCCGAAGGGCTGGAGAGCGTATACGAATGAGTGTCTGCAGGCAACAGTGAAGCATGGTGGAGGTTCCTTGCAAGTTTGGGGCTGCATTTCTGCAAATGGAGTTGGGGATTTGGTCAGAATTAATGGTCTCCTCAATGCTGAGAAGTACAGGCAGATACTTATCCATCATGCAATACCATCAAGGAGGCATCTGATTGGCCCCAAATTTTTCTGCAGCATGACAACGACCCCAAACATACAGCGAAAGTCATTAAGAACTATCTTCAGCGTAAAGAAGAACAAGGAGTCCTGGAAGTGATGGTATGGCCCCCACAGAGCCCTGATCTCAACATCATCGAGTCTGTCTGGGATTACATGAAGAGAGAGAAGCAACTGAGGCTGCCTAAATCCACAGAAGAACTGTGGTTAGTTCTCCAAGATGTTTGGGCCAACCTACTTGCCGAGTTCCTTCAAAAACTGTGTGCAAGTGTACCTAGAAGAATTGATGCTTGATGCTGTTTTGAAGGCAAAGGGTGGTCACACCAAATATGGATTTGATTTAGATTTTTCTTCTGTTCACTCACTTTGCATTTAGTTAATTGATAAATATAATCTATTAACATGTCTATTTTTGAAAGCATTCTTACTTTACAGCATTTTTTCACACCTGCCTAAAACTTTTGCACAGTACTGTATATATATATATATATATATATATATATATATATATATATATATATATATGTAACACAGCAGGAGGGGTTAAAGCCTCCTGCGTGGAAAACATGTCTTGGAATGCACATTTGTTTAGTTTAATTGTTTTTCTTTATTGTTTAATTGAATTTGTTAATTGTTTTATTATTAAGTATCCCCTGCACCTGGTAGCTATTGTTAAATTAAAACCAGGTGCAGGGTATTAAAGGAGAGCAGTCAGTTTGCTCAGGGCTGCTCAGGAGAAGGAGGCAGAAGGGGTTCTCTGCTTCCAAGCAGACGTTAAAAGGAAGAGTGTATTTTGGTGGTGCTAAGCAGGTAAACGGCTTAGCCGTCCTGCCCGTTAGATTAGGTTCCTGTGTGTTTTAGTTAGTGCTCATTTAAGAGCTAGGTCTTTATTTTGTTTTGTTTTGTTTTTGTGTCGGTGTTTATTAAAAATAGCGCGTAAGCACTTGAAAATCTATTTCTTGTGTCCTGGGTCCTGTTTTTAAAGGGGCAACGAACCCGTGAGTGGTGCAAACATACTACAGATGGTGTCAGAAAGTGTGGGCGCCCCTATGACCCAGAAAATGGATTTTAAACAGTTGATCGCAATGATCAATAGAAATACTGCCGCTCAAAAAGCGCAAAATGAGAGATGGGAGAAAGAGCTGGGGTTGGCCCCGCTGAAGAGACAGGTGCGGGAGCCGACCGAACTGGAGCTGTTGCTCCAAAGGTGGGAGCAAGCGAGAGGAGCCCCACTGACTCCAGCCCCAGAGCCCAGAGGGGAGGAGCTGCCGCTGCCAGAGCCCAGAGGGGAGGAGCTGCCGCTGCCAGAGCCCAGAGGGGAGGAGCTGCCGCTTCCGGAGCCCAGAGGGGAGGAGCTGCCGCTGCCGGAACCCAGAAGGGAGGAGCCGCCGCTGCCAGAGCCCAGAGGGGAGGAGCCGCCGCTGCCGGAGCTGCAGCTGTCTGAGGAAGAGGAGCTAAAGTGCCCAGCTCCACCACTGCCCCGACCTCCACCCCTGCAAAGCAGTCCGGCGCTGATGGGTACGGTCCCTTGCCCCGTGCTCATGGACACCCTGCCGGAATGCATGGACCTCCCTGTGCTCGACCTCGTGCCCAGGTCGGGGCACCGCCAGGCACAGTTGCTCACCTGGTCCCTTGCTCCGCTCCCCCTGAAACCTCAGACGTCACGACGCGGTCGTGTGACGTCACTGGCGTTCCCCCTTCCTCCCGCTGTGTTCCCCCTGGAGTCTCAGATGTTGCTGCGCCGGTCCCGCGGCTCACACCTCTGCCTGTCGCTGCACCGTCCAGGTTACCGGCCTATGCGTCGGTCGCCCCTGGCAAGCCGTTTGGGTCCCTCCTCGCCGGATCGCGGTCCCTTCCTCTGGGCACCAGACTTCAAAGGGGGAATGTGGCCTTGGAATGGCCGATCAGTGCTGCGCACTTAAGGGGGGGGAAGTGTAACACAGCAGGGAGGGGGTTAAAGCCTCCCTGCGTGGAAAACATGTGCGGAATGCACATTTGTTTAGTTTAATTGTTTTTCTTTATTGTTTAATTGAATTTGTTAATTGTTTTATTATTAAGTATCCCCTGCACCTGGTAGCTATTGTTAAATTAAAACCAGGTGCAGGGTATTAAAGGAGAGCAGTCAGTTTGCTCAGGGATGCTCAGGAGAAGGAGACAGAAGGGGTTCTCTGCTTCCAAGCAGACGTTAAAAGGAAGAGTGTATTTTGGTGGTGCTAAGCAGGTAAACGGCTTAGCCGTCCTGCCCGTTAGATTAGGTTCCTGTGTGTTTTAGTTAGTGCTCATTTAAGAGCTAGGTCTTTATTTTGTTTTGTTTTGTTTTTGTATCTGTGTTTATTAAAAATAGCGCATAAGTGCTTGAAAATCTATTTCTTGTGTCCTGGGTCCTGTTTTTAAAGGGGCAACGAACCCGTGAGTGGTGCAAACATATATATATATATAACAACCTCTGATTGGTTAAATAGCACCACATGACCGTGCATATATGTATAGCGTTTAGCACAGCTTACATACTAATCAGCCGCTTCACACTGAATAAATCACTACAAACCACTACATTCTAAATTCCATGACAAACTGCCATTTTATTTTTTATTAGTTACAAAACCACTGCCAAAAATGAGTGGCATTTCACCTATTTCCTTTAATATATTTGGGGATGAAATTCCACATAACTGGTACAGCATCAACTTTCTGAGTGAAGACAGCAGTCCATCTGAAAAAAATAAATAAATAAAATAAGTGCACCAGCAAGAGTAGACACATAACAGTAGATGAGGAACAGCTAAATGAAATAGAAGAAAACAAAGACTGAAAAACACACACACACACAAAAAAAAAACTACAGCATGGGCTGGTTAATGGACATTCATTTTATGGAAATAAGTCAGAAAACCAGTATTCAGTCTCCAGTTTCATAATGCTGAGCTGGACTAAATACATATTTTAACAGTGGAAGTTTTAACATCTCTGCTAACAGCGAATTAAAAACCAGCAATAATGTATTCCTGTCAGTCAGAAAAGCAGGCCAGACACCACCCCCAGAATTACCGGTCTGGATTTTAAGCATCTGTGGGAAACTGACACCGCTGTTGGATTGGTGCGTAAAGTCTGGTTTGATCGTTAACTTAATCTGGCACGACTAAGACGCGAGGATGTCCAACAACTAACAAAAACATATTTTGAGATCCAGAAGGATGAAAACGTACTAGAATATGTGTGCCTCACTGTGGCAAGGTGGCTGCTGATTGAAAAGAGGTGATGCAGTGCAGAAATAATCACAAGCCAGGAAACTATAATCCATTTTGGAAAAGGGGTCTTTATTTTGTAATTCCTGGTCTGGCGACCAAACAATAAACCTCCGGCAATACACACCAATGTGTAAAGCAAGGAGGTACAATAATAAATGGGTTGCAGTCCAAATAATAAACAATAGATTGAGATTCTCTGTCCCCTTTTACGCATGACCCCTTAGTAAACGAGTGCAGCTGTCTCTACAATCTGCAGTTGCTACATCGTTTCCCTTCCTGGTCAATACATTCCTGCAACAGAGTTTTGTCTTCTTCCAGTCTGACCGACTTCCCGACCCTGGGAAAAAACTGTCAGGTTAGCCCAACCAAAGAACTCTACTTTCGCTGCTTAGCGCCCTCACAGGCCGGGAGGGAGATTTACAACCAATATTTATAATATATTTCTGTCACATATCCCACCGCTCAGAGTGGAGCCAAAGGAACACTCGGCTGAATCTATCTTTCCCATTACTCCCCCCTCCCGGGAAAAATAATCTGCATTTTGAAACGTCTGCCATCAGCTGCCTGCTTGACTCTGCAGGCTCGCCACACAGCTATGTGCAACTTACACACCAGTCTACAGTGGTCGCTGGTGCATGGTGAGCCAAGGACACCCTGGCCGACCTAAGCCCTCCCCACCCGGGTGGTGCTCAGCCAATTGTGTGCCTCCCACTGGGAACTCCCATCCACAATCGGCAGTGAAATACCCTGGACTCGAACCAGCAATCTCCAGGCTATAGGGTGCATCCTGCACTCCATGCAGGGTGCCTTTATTGGATGCGCCACTCGGGAGCATGACAGTATATTTTTTTAATTTGAAAGTAAAAATATATGAAAGCATGATGACCTTTACGTACAAAGATCTTCACTAATATACAATTGAAGAAGAACTGTTGAGTATTTATTTTCGTTTCATACAGTATTAAATGGCAGTGTTTTATATGATAGTGAAACATAAATAAATAAATATCAAGATAAATGTCTATGTATTCATTTATGTATTAATTTATTTAAATATTTATATTAATTATTATTTGTTTATTTAGCAGACGTCTTTATCCAAGGCGACTTACAGAGACTAAGGTGTGTGAACTATGCATCGGCTGCAGAGTCACTTACAACTACATCTCACCCGAAAGACGGAGGTGAAGTGACTTGCTTAGGGTCACACAATGAGTCACTGGCTGAGGTGGGATTTGAACCGGGGACCTCCTGGTTACAAGCCCCTTTCTTTAATCACTGGACCACACAGCCTCATTAATGTATTTATGTATTTATGTTTTACTTTTGCCAAATATATAGGCTATCCTACAGCATATAGCTAATTCTCAGAAATTAACATTTCCTTTTTGTCCAGTGGGGACCACAAATAGCATTACTCTCATCAACCAGTACCGAGAGAGGAAACCATACTTCCTTTTGCCAATAGGGACTACAATGAGTGTTACACTGAGAGGAAACAAAAAATGTTCAGAGCTCAAGATCAGAATGATGATGATGATGATGATGCTGATGAATGATGACTTAAAAAATCTAAAAAATATTATAAACTGCTGAGAATTCTCAGCTGGCTGACTTCATCTTTCAAAATACCGCTTGTCTCAACTAATCGTGTAGCACTGACAGTAACACAACACACTTGCAAACTGTAGGTTATAGGTTCAAATCCCATGTTTACCAGACCTTTTTTTATGTTTATATAAAGAAATATTTTTTGCAGGCAATTGTTCCATTTTAAAGCAGAAATAAATCATTTCATATAAATGATAGACGTTGCAATAAGTGTGTTCCCTAGTATATTTCCATGTTGACAAAACAAATTAATTGTCATTAAAATCCGATGTCCTTTAAACAGAGACAGTACGGCGACCGAGACAAGAAAATAGGGCGCCTCACGGCTACACTATTTCACAAACAAGTTTAACCTTTTTAAAAATAAATGTTGCCCAGCTAGGCCAAAAACAAATATTAAAGGATGCTACCTTTTAATCAAGCGGCTGCAGCTCGCTTTAGCTTCAGCGGTTTCCGCTGTCTTTCAAATGTCAACTCCTTGGCCTTGCTCTGCTGTGCTTGACTCCCTGACTCCGTTTCCTGTGGAACATATAAAAGGGAGATGACCACCCAGGACCCCAATGGGGCTGTAACTGCATTCCGCACGAGGCCCCAAGTCAGTCCTTTAGCATTCTCACGCAGGGATGGCCAGTATATCAAAATTCAATAAAACAAGTTGGTTCAGCCACAGTTCAAGCAGGTTTTAGGAATGGAAGAAAAATCTCTGCTCTGACTTCTGATTAGTCTTTTTGTTTTATACCGCACTGCAATGTCAATACATGTGCAACACGAAAGCTCAAGGGCACAAGATGCTGCGTACCTACAGCACAGCAGTTATAACATTCAAATGACTGTAACAAGGGAAGCACACATTTCACATAATTTATTTGAGATTGGAACATGATATTGTATGAGGATTTTCTTTCAAAGCTTTGTGAATAGCACAGCAGTAGATACTTGTTTGCCATTGCTAAGAATACAAAACTAGGTCTTGAAATAGGCGATAAAAGCAGGAGGGTGCAACAAAAGGTGCCCGGGCTCAGGCTTTTAGTGTGGAGTGCATTTGAGGATGCTATATCTCACACTTTGCTTTAAATTTGATTAGACAGGATGTGCATGCTGAAACTCCTCTAATTTAATTGGATTGTTGTTGAATTGTCTTCATTATTCTGCATTTTAAAGTGGCTTATCACACAAATTATGGATAATTAGATGCATACCAGCGATGGTTTAACAATAATCTGTATTTACAGTTTCAAATAGATTTAGACAGGGCATCTGAAAAAAGTGCTTTTTTAACCTGAGTGAATCTACACACATGTACCTGGTTGCTTCTAATAATATTTCTGCTTATTCTTTCTGTCATTTACATGACCTTGGCCCAAAATGTGACAGGAAGCATTCCTCAAAAATCTTTCAGTATTTTCATTTGTTACTTACAGAAGTAACTGTACAAGACCTTTTCACTTTTGCCTCCAGCCAATATGGATGGAATTGTTCATCAGAATAGTGCCTGAGTTTGAAGCTATATTGATTTATCCCCTATGGCTTAGAGCCTCCTCTTTCCTTTAGTTTTGTGGATATAAATACTAAATAAATCCAGCTAATTCAATGGACTGCATGGTCAAAAGCCCTTAATCTTTGTGTATAGAGGCTCCTTGCATAAAAACATGAATGAATACCCAATGCATAACACGACTGATTAATGTAATCCAATTTTACCAGCAGTTATTAATCCCAGTTATTAAAAACAGCCTCTAGTTTGGGCTCAAACAAGAACTCATCAGTCTTCTCTTTTTTCTTTTTGGTCAATGTTCTAAGGTAGATGTTGTTTTCATCCCTGAGAGTGTCAGTAGACATGGTTTCTATGGAGCACAATATTTAAGAACGTGCAAAGGCACATTTTATGAGAGGCATAGAGCAATTGTAACAATATGAAACTACCAACTTGGATGCAGGAAGGAGCAGTTAATTATTGTTCTAAGTAGTTTCTTACTAGTTTTATATTCAGCAATATTTGTTATGACCCTACTATATGTCTAAATTGAGTTGTAATGATCATACTCATAATGAATTCAATCAGATGCTTCTAATTATATACATATTTTTATAATCAATTTTACCCCCAATCTGAGGTGCCCAGTGCGAATGTCTCTTCACAGCTGCAACGCACTTACAAATCAGGAGGACTAAAGATCAGTAAACGACC
The DNA here is from genome assembly GCA_030684275.1 of Acipenser oxyrinchus oxyrinchus. Taxonomy (NCBI): domain Eukaryota; kingdom Metazoa; phylum Chordata; class Actinopteri; order Acipenseriformes; family Acipenseridae; genus Acipenser; species Acipenser oxyrinchus. The sequence goes on from CM060258.1 coordinate 27,295,044, forward strand.
TCTGTTTCCGCTGTTACTGAAACCTGGGGGCAATGTTTAATGAATAATAAAATCAATTTAAATCTATGCCCTTAAGTGTCAATGAAATGATTCAATACATGAGTAAAGGTATGATAAGAAATGGTAATACATTACAAAACAGCTCCAGACTCAGCTACTTGTAATCAACCAAGGGGCTCTTGAATGAGCACGCATGGGTTTCATTATCTCAGTTGGGAAAATCGTATTAGATATACACACTGTATGTAACTGTGACAGATACATACTTTATTAAACACAAAAAACTCTGTTTTACTTGACGGTAAGAGCTGACAATTCCGAAAAAGACAGGAAATTGTCAGGTAGGCCGTCACTGCCCTTACCTGACCCATGTTCTGACAAGCCTTTCCAGCACACACTGTTTAACTGGTACAGTAGGTGGGTTCACTTCAGACAACATGGGCAGGTTAGGTCAGGTCTAAAACCAGAACAACCATGGTTGTTTTTATGTTGTCATATAATTATATGTGAATTGGAAAAGCTAATAGTTGGAATATTAACACATCTAGAGTGAGACAAGTTATTTACTGTGTATTTTTCCAAGTATATAAATATTTATAACTGTCATAACCATTTCATCTTCTTTTCTTTCTTTTTTTGGATTTTGTTTTTGTTTATGAACGACACAAAAAGATGTGCTTGATATGCTGGAAAATAAATTTGATGTATATGTGGCATAGTAATGTATAGAAACCCTAAAGGTACATGGTGTAAAAATTAAAATGGGAGGCTACTATGCCGTGTGCACGACTTGCTATCTCGTGCGTGGGACATAATATCTTGCGCACTTGACTTACTATCGTATCTCATGCTCACGAGATAGTAGCTTCCCTTTTTAATTTAGACCATGTGTCTTTAGGGGTTCCGTGGTAATCGATCATTGAAAGGAGACAAATAATGTTACACAAGCATTTTCCAACCAATAAATCCATGCACTTTATAGATCTTATCCATTTATGACAGTGACTGTTCTAAACTTCTAAAGGATATCTATTAGACTGCTTTAGAGAACTTTTGAATCCTCAGCAACCCACTGGTGATTAGACATGTCTGTACCAGTGAAGCAGTGTGTGCTGGAAAGCCTTGTCAGAACATGGGTCAGATAAGGGCGCAGAGGCGGCCTTACCTGACAATTTCCTGTATTTTTCAGAATTGTCAGCTCTTGCCGTCAAGTAAAACATATTTTTTTGTGTTTAATATCCATATTTTTTCACTGGAAGGCTGATTTTAAAACATGATATTTATATGCAATGGAAAGTAGATCAATCCATTTAGATTATAATCCTCTGTGTATATCTTAAAGGTTTGCTATTTATTTATTTATTTTGGGTTGCTATTTTTTTTTTTTTAATTTGTGGTGCAACTCTTAGTTTTTGTATGAGAAAAAGTCTCTACCATTATAACAAACATTCCCAAGTAAGACCACATTTTCGATACCTTATACACATATATTTACTTGTCATACATAAAACAAGCTATTATTATTAGGCCATTACAATTTTTTAAAACATGAATACTTTAGTTTATATTAGGCTAGCTATCTGATTGACATCAATATATTGCTAAATGTATTTATATTTATATTTATACCTTGTTTAAAAATGTACATTGATTCAAATGGCGTCATTAGGAGGAGAACGGCACATTTCTATACAACCATTTCATTGCTCAATATAAACAAGATAATAGGCTAATAATCATGAACAGGATTTCCCGGATACTTGTAACTCTGTTAACTAGGGATTTCAACATGTAAACAAAACGCTGGGGTAAATCACATACAATCACATAGAAAAACACTTTTAAGCGCTGCCTTTACTATACTGTATGTATTGTGAGTCACAGTTCACACGGAAGGAGGCTTGTCAACATAAATGATCAGTCAAATACTGCAAATCCATAATTGTTTGTGAGGAATTGATTATGTTACTGCTGTGTTTGTAAACATCCCGTCAAACATTTGATAATATTAATTATCATGCACGTTTGTTTGTTTATATTGTTTGTAATACGTTATCATACACACTATATTAGTATTACGAATATAGATATGTTGTGCTTAAAGTATATATATATACAGTACTGTGGAAAAGTTTTAGGCAGGTATGAAAAAATGCTGTAAAGTAAGAATGCTTTCAAAAATAGACATGTTAATAGATTATATTTATCAATTAACTAAATGCAAAGTGAGTGAACAGAAGAAAAATCTAAATCAAATCCATATTTGGTGTGACCACCCTTTGCCTTCAAAACAGCATCACTTCTTCTAGGTACACTTGCACACAGTTTTTGAAGGAACTCGGCAGGCAGGTTGGCCCAAACATCTTGGAGAACTAACCACAGTTCTTCTGTGGATTTAGGCAGCCTCAGTTGCTTCTCTCTCTTCATGTAATCCCAGACAGACTCGATGATGTTGAGATCAGGGCTCTGTGGGGGCCATACCAGCACTTCCAGGACTCCTTGTTCTTCTTTACGCTGAAGATAGTTCTTAATGACTTTCGCTGTATGTTTGGGGTCGTTGTCATGTTGCAGAATAAATTTGGGGCCAATCAGATGCCTCCCTGATGGTATTGCATGATGGATAAGTATCTGCCTGTACTTCTCAGCATTGAGGAGACCATTAATTCTGACCAAATCCCAACTCCATTTGCAGAAATGCAGCCTCAAACTTGCAAGGAACCTCCACCATACTTCACTGTTGCCTGCAGACACTCATTCGTGTATGCTCTCCAGCCCTTCGGTGAACAAACTGCCTTCTGCTACAGCCAAATATTTCAAATTTTGACTCATCAGTCCAGAGCACCTGCTGCCATTTTTCTGCACCCCAGTTCCTGTGTTTTCGTGCATAGTTGAGTCGCTTGGCCTTGTTTCCACGTCGGAGGTATGGCTTTTTGGCTGCAAGTCTTCCATGAAGGCCACTTCTGACCAGACTTCTCCGGACAGTAGATGGGTGTACCAGGGTCCCACTGTTTTCTGCCAGTTCTGAGCTGATGGCACTGCTGGACATCTTCCGATTGCGAAGTGAAGTAAGCATGATGTGTCTTTCATCTGCTGCAGTAAGTTTCCTTGGCTGACCACTGCGCTCACGGTCCTCAACGTTGCCCGTTTCTTTGTGCTTCTTCAAAAGAGCTTGGACAGCACATCTGGAAACCCCTGTCTGCCTTGAAATTTCTGCCTGGGAGAGACCTTGCTGATGCAGTATAACTACCTTGTGTCTTGTTGCTGTGCTCAGTCTTGCCATGGTGTATGACTTTTGACAGTAAACTGTCTTCAGCAACCTCACCTTGTTAGCTGAGTTTGGCTGTTCCTCACCCAGTTTTATTCCTCCTACACAGCTGTTTCTGTTTCAGTTAATGATTGTGTTTCAACCTACATATTGAATTGATGATCATTAGCACCTGTTTGGTATAATTGTTTAATCATACACCTGACTATATGCCTATAAAATCCCTGACTTTGTGCAAGTGTACCTAGAAGAATTGATGCTGTTTTGAAGGCAAAGGGTGGTCACACCAAATATGGATTTGATTTATATTTTCTTCTGTTCACTCACTTTGCATTTAGTTAATTGATAAATATAATCTATTAACATGTCTATTTTTGAAAGCATTCTTACTTTACAACATTTTTTCACACCTGCCTAAAACTTTTGCACAGTACTGTATATATATATATATATATATATATATATATATATATATATATATATATATATATACACACTGACTAATATCTTGGTAATAAATATTTAAAAGAGGTACAATTTCATTCATTGCTACACCAACTTCTGGAGTCCCCATTGAAGATAGCGCTGTCAATCATGGTATGCATGAGTTAAGGGTGGAAGCATTTAAAAAAAAAAATAATAAGTCGTAAAAAATTCTCTGTGACAGCATATGAATTGCCGTCCCGATCCGTTTTGAAACAGTCGAAAAAACATACACCTCAAAATCGAGTTTAACCAAGGCTCTACCAGCCACACTTATAATATGTGAGTGTGTTAATGTGGTCGGGCTGAATTATTGAATAACTGATTGCCAATTTAGCCAGGGCACCTGAGTATATAAACACTGTCAGATACACACTCAGTAGCTCAGTGGCTAGCAATGTAAAAGTTAAACAAAACACAAAGGGGGGCAAACTTCCCCCCAGTTGTGAGGTATACTCAGTGGCCCAGGTAGAGATTAGTGGTGATCATCCTTCAGCTGCAGTGTGCTCTGACTGTGGAATTCTCTTCCTAGGTGTGTCTGATGTGATGTTAAATCAAAGCTAAAATTATAATATTTTACCAAGGTCTTTGATCTTTAATCTAATGCATGGCTTTGTATTGTATTGTATTGTAACAAACCCCATAAGGTTCTATAAAAGCAAGATTTGAAAGTATTAAACCTGTTATATGGATAAATGTGAGAGAGTGGTATAAAATCATTGATTCCGTGAACACATTTTATTTTAGATCTACCAGTGTGTGAAGAGAAGACAATATGGTTCTGAGGATAATCAATGTAAATTCTCTTCCAAAAATAAATTGGTTGATTCAGCAGATTGCAGCAACTACACCAATTAGCATATTAACAAGACTGAAGAATATCATGTACACGTCGATGGTCTCAGAAATAATAAGAAGGTCATGAGCATGCTTTCTGACAGAGAAACTGCGGCTCTAAAAAGACAAAGCACCGCTTCTGTAAGGCTGTAGTTCGCTCATGGGTCTGAAGTAATATTCTGTTTTATAATGAAGGGATTAGTTGAAATCTTTTTTTTTATGTCCAGTAAGGTTTGGTAATCTGCTGTGATGAGGTACAAGAATAGGTTTGGAATGCTAGACAAATCCCATACAAACATCCAGATAATATTGTGGGCAGCACCATTCATTATTGCAATGCTGTACTAAGTATTCAAAATCAGATTTAGAAATATTAACGTGGCTCATTCAGCCACGTTAATATTTTCATTAGTACAGCATCAAAAATATATGTATCAAGCATATATTTTTCCTTTTTGAAACATGATATCTAGTACCATCGGTTAAAGAAACTTTTCAGTTTCTTTGCCTTATTCTTAGGAAATCTGTTTTATCTGCACTTCCTGGGTCATTTCACCTCAGCAGTGTCTTCTTGTTCGAAGAATGTTACTAGCTGATAGCATGTCAGTCAATAAGGGAAGCAGCTGCTTGGCTAATAACAGCAAATAATTCATTGAAAGGGTGAAATAACCAAACAAGTGCAACAGTAATGAAAGCATAGTTTGCAAACAGAAATGGATTTCCCTTAGTGTAGCACGCGCTATCATATAAAATGCATGCTTACTATAGAATGTGTTTTTTTCAAAACTGGTCATTTAAGACCTATATGGAAGTGCATGACAGGTAAGATTTCTGGATTTTTTTAAAAGCTACAATCACTTTGAGGACACAAACACATTTAATCAGCAAGTAAACTTGCTCATGGGCATTCTAGTTACCCTGAGACCAACACTATAGAAATTGTCTGTGAGTGGTCTCAATGGCTGAGTAGTAGCTAGGAAACCATATTTATGCAAAGGCAATGGAGAATAATTAAATGGTCTGCAGAAAATGCATAGTAATGCATTGCTAACTGGACCATGCTGCTATTTATTGATTTCATTTATCAAGTCAAAGCATGAAGTTGTCAGAAAGAATCATCAGGAGTTCATTTAAGGTTAGATAAATTAACGGTTATAATAGACAGCTCACAACAGCTTTACTGAAGAATGTAACAATAATATAAAATGAACCCTGGTTACTTTTAATTCAAAATGAAGGACAGGTTAGGTTGCAGTGGGTCAAAGATGATTCTCAGTGTTAAGATATTCTAGACATATGTGTCAGTGTTTTTTAAAACTACAGTGTCAACTCCCCTTAGTAATCGGCTACTGTACTACATCACATCTTAGGCAATGTATGTATGTATCTATCTATCTATCTATCTATCTATCTATCTATCTATCTATCTATCTATATAGATATACAGTGCTCCCTCACTATAACACGGGTCTCGAGGGACACACAATATGAGCGTTGTAACCGAAGAGCGTTATAAACGGGGAGGGGAGGGTGCGGCGCCAGGACACATAACAACAGACATCTGACTAAAATACAAAATAAAATAACTCCCTCTCTATAATGCACATATAGTGAAGCAAAATTTTAATTTCCGTGAATTAACCATGCATAAAGCACCATATAATCGATGCTATATTTTTTACAAAAAAAAGGTAACATTCCCACTCGTGGATCATTTTAATTAGCAGTTTTTAAACTATAAATAGCCTGGCTAAACGGCAGTCAGGAGTTCAGTTCGAAGCGACAGTCTGGCAAACCAAGTGTGAGAAGAAGAGCTGGTCGGGAGAGGGGAAGAGGGAATGGGCTCGCCCCAGGTTCAGCTGCTGGAGAAAGCTGCAGCTCGTCTGCAGAAAAAAAGTAAATACATTAGGAAAGATTAACCACGTAATAGGCCTAATATTTATAAAACCATAAACAAAGTACCATAAACTGAACACACAAATGCGTTGTTATATAATTACTATACTACTATTAATATACTGGTGGAAATGGGATTCCTGATACAATTACGGTATCAAAATAGTTAATAGAAAGATCACGCACATATCAAAGTCACAATCCACATACAATCTTGCAAAGAGAACAAGTTTAGTGCATGTCACATCACCATATTTTACGGCAAAATAGATTAAAGCTGTCTGTTGAACAGTTGTCTTACCTTTACGTCTGCCCTTCTCTCCTTCTGAGGTGTGAAATGGTCAACCACGCGGTCATGCCAGCGGGGATTCTTCTCCAGTGCCTTCACGATTCCCTTCTCAATAGACAGAATCACCAAGTTCTTTAGCCGTTCTTGTCCCATTGTGTTTCTGGTATAACGTTTTAGCCTCCTGAGACACGAGAAGCACCTTTCCACACCTGTTGAAGTTGCACCTATTGTCACTACCAAAGAAATGAGCTTGTAGAGCTGGTGCATAGCTTTGTCAAGACCGTGATCTTTGCAATACCGCAGCAGATCAGCAATTTTGCCACTCTCGCCTTGCAGCTTCCTGTCCGAGTAAAAAACGTGCAGCTCTGTTTTTAAGTGATCCGCGTCAAAGAATCGTCCATATACTCTGTTCAGGGAATCAAATGCTCCATCTGGAAATTCCCTATTCATTGTATTTTCAGCATTTAGTATTGAAGTATTATATTATCCAAAATGGAAAAATACAGAGCGCGACACTGCTGCTTTACGTCTTGCATCAATCAAGTGTTTTAAAATAGCCCTGTTTTTTCTTAGTTTTATTGTGTTTCGCAACTTGAATTTAAGCGCTTTCATAGAACATTTTCAATTCGAGTTTGGCCCAATAGCTTCAGTTTCACCTCAGAATTGATGTGCTCCTTTGATTTGGCATGCCGTTTCACTGCACGGTCCAAGTTTTTAGAATCAGCATATCTGTATTTTATCCATGTATGCGTAGATGAAGATATTAAAAAGTAAATACGGGCCAACAATGCAGGTGATTTGTAACAGCACTGCCAGTAAGCCAATCAACTCTGTCATACCAATTACCTTGAAATAACCTAGTCTTTCCAGAATCTTCTTGTACTGCATTTAGTTTAGGCTGAGGCCTACCTGCACCTTTTATGGAACCTTTTCCATGTACTCCAGTGTTCTAAATGGATTCTCTAACAGTCATTTTACCACATTCTCCATTTCGCTGTAAGTAACAGTTTTCAATAACACTATCTGGTATCTAAATACTGTATTTCACTACTGACTTCTTACAAAAGTTCTGTAGTTGGGCGGGATGTTGTCTGAGGCACGAACTATCCCATGGCTTTCGCGCATGCTCAGTACAAGCATCATTACATGACAGTACACCAGAGACAGGGGAGGCTGGCCACCTCTTTGAAAAAAAAAGAATGCAATTTATCCAATAAAAACCTATTTCTAGGGTCAGGTGACTGTTGGCAACTTGCATTAGAGTGTATTGGAGGTAGGGAAAAACTGCATAATGTGAATTAAAGGTGTTGGTATGATCATCATCATCATCACCCTACTACTATATTATTATTATGATGATGAAGATTATGGTATTTTTGGGGAGACACTGCCTCCTTTGCCTCCTCTAAGGAGCCTCTACTGTTACTAAAGCACAACAAGATGCTGAAAACGTACAGATGGTAATATGTAGGGGAAATAGACTACAGTGATAAACCCCATTAATGTACAGTGCAGTGTAGACAGAAACAGTGGACACAATGCAGCATTCCTTTTTGGTTAATCAACAGCACAAAACTGTAGGAGAGCTAAATCTTCCCGCCACATCTCACAAAGAAATCATCCATTCCCTTTAGCATTGCAATTATCTGCAATGTTCACAGAGAGTAAGCCTTCTTTTTTCTCACATTATTGTACCTTTTTTTTTTAAAAGCAGGTACTGCAGAGTCTGGGAAGTAACAGTTCAGTTTTCTTCCTCACACACAGTTAGACGAAAGGCTGGCTCTTGGAGGGATATATGGAAAAATAAATTCTGAGACAAGAAAGCAATTGACAGCACAAAACATGGAAGCAAACAATAAAAATTATCACAAATCAGGCTCCGTTGTTTGATTCCAGATGAGTGAGAACAAAAAGCAAAATAACCAAGGGCTTAATTTAATTAACTATTAGCTGGACAAAAGCATTTTAGGTTGCTGGTGCTGATTCAAAATATATATATTCCCGACTCATCTCATCTGAACTGCCTGTACAGAGTATGGATGAGTCTTGGCAGTGTGCGTGCCTTTACGAGCAAGATTTCCCAGATTTCAGTCGGGTTGTCTTCAGATTCGAAGATCGAACATGTTGCATCTTTTTCAGACGCAGTTTGGTTTAAATGTGATCAATCTGTAAGTATGCGGCGGTTGCCGTCCAAGACTAACTGAGACCGACCAGTCATAAGGTTGTCAACCAATGAGGTTGTCAACCAATGGTGAGGCAGGTTTAAATAACGTGGATTATCTTGTTGTACACGATGGCAGAATTCTGGACAAAGGATCACAAGGATGAGCTTGTTCAAATGTGGTCCAATAGTCCATGTTTATATGACTGCAGTGCGAAAGCATACTAGAATCGTATTTCGAAAATCAACGCAACCACGGAAATCGCCAAAGCACTGGGAACTACAAGTGAGTTTATGCATAGTTTTAATATCAGTGAAGTACCGTAATAGCCTATAGTTCACAAATCACAAGCCCCAAGATAGATCTACAAGCGATACAGCCAAAGTCAAATAAAAATCAACAGGTTACATTTTATTTACCACAGGCTAAAGTGTAGTAGACAAATAATTATACAAAGAGTCAAACACTGCCCGAAATGTTTGTGCGGTTAATGGTCTGTAGGTAAGTACTATAATAACACCAATACACGTTTGCACCTTGCACTTTTTGTATTCGGTAGTTTGCCTGCTATATTTGTTAGCCTATATTAGCCTAAATAAAATTGCACCTTGAACCGTGCAAACATTTCGGTCAGTGTTTGACTTTTTGTATAGTTTGTCTACCAACTTGGGGCTTGGGATTTTGTTTTATCACACATACGTAACTGTATTAATTAGAACTTCATTTAATGCTCTGCATGGTAGGTGCTGAAGTCATGAAACGAATCACATCACTGCAAACTCAATTTTTGCATTTGATCAAAGCACCAGCAAGCGGGAGCGAAGGCAAGAAAAGAACGGTGCAGAGGGGTAGTGAAGAACCTGGCGTTCCTTACCCCGCATGTTCAAAAGAGGCCTTCGATCTCGAACGTGGATCTGGTTAGTAGGCCACACTTTATTTAAACACTATTTCTGCACTTGATTTAATTCAGAATAAAATGTAAGCAAGACTGGTGTTTTTGTTTTGCTGTAAACAGTATCACAAACAGGGTTTGCAGTGGTCCTTGAAAACTTTGAAGAGTACATGAATTTCTTTGGACCCCTTGGGATAAATGCAAAAACAGGCTACACTTATGGTAAGAATCATTGAAAAGTACTAGAAAATAAAAACTATACTCTAAAAAAACATGTTGTGGATAATTATGTTATTATGACATTATATAGGTAGGCTTGCTTTCCACGCTTATTTTTCAAAACACTGCCTATATCAAAATGAAACAACTCAATTAAGCTGACTGCAATGACAATTTATTTTCACTCAAAGAAGTGACACACTGACTGGCTAGCTGATTGCCCTACAGGTTAGTTGCTTTGTGCACCTGATTGCAATTTTTATAGTAGGCTAGCGCAGTTTTAATAGAAACGCATCATTGAGTAAGCCTATAGCCTACTATAGCCTATAGCCCCAGTTTTTTGTTATTTGTTATTTAAAAAGTTGTGTCTGCTGATAGATTGTGTTTTATGAAATAAGCGACAGTTTTCTTTTTACAGTGAAATTAAAGCACTTTTGTAGAAATAGAAAAAATAATGTTTGAGTGTTTAATAATGTTAAGAAACGGACATGGATTCATAATTCTAATTACAGCTTTAAAGTGAGATAGATAGAGCAGAAATAGCCAAAACGAAGAAAGCTACCAAGCCTAATTATAGGTTTAAAATAGTTCGGCATGGCAGTTTTCCAGCCCTTGAAATTTAGGTTTGTAGGTTTGGAAAAGTCCTGAAAAAAATTCTGTATAATGGCTATGAATCGTCGGTTATTAGCCTATATTATGTTGTAATGTTCTTTTGTATTTATTTGGTGTTTTTAAGCCGCAAATTGGCGCTGATGATGAGGCTGAGAATGTGCAGGAGAGTGGTAAGGAGGATGATGAGACAGGATCGCAAGAGGCAGAAGGCAATTCCAGTCAGGAAATTGAAGAGGGATCAGACAGATACACATCAATCCATATCAATCCATACTGGAAGTGATGATGATGACAACCTGTCCGGAGTTCAGTTTGCCATGCCAAAGCCACATCAATCAACAAAAACGCCACTAGCTGTAGGCCAACGAGATACAAAGAAAGGGGCTAAAAAAAAGAAAACCAGTGATGACAACATGTTGGAAATACAAGTACTGAAGAACATGTCGGACAGCCTCAAGACTTTGCAGACCAAGGCCAAAGATACAGAAGATGGGATAGACATATTTAGTCGTAACGTTTCGCAGAAGCTGAGAATAATCACAGACCCAAGGCTACAATTTCTAGTTAAGGAAGAAATTGATTGAGTTACAAGCAACGGCTTAAAGCAGTACTGGGGTACTTCTGGAGATGTTGGTAACAACCAGTCACTGTCACCTTCACCATACCCCTCGTCTTATTACCCAGGGTACACTTATCACCCAATGCAATACATCTATGGTTCTGCCAGCCAGTCACAGCAGTTCATGAGGAGCGATACAGATTCCTCAGAACAAAGTTTCATCCAAATGCTAAATTTATAATTTCTCAATTTAATCCTGATTCTCAGGTTTAATACTATTGTCTTAAAATTTATATAGACCCTGTGTTAAAAAACATTCTTATAACTTTCATATAGGTAGCTGAAGTCATATCTGCATATCCAGTTTTGTTCTTATATACAGTGTGTGTATGATATTACACTTTCAGATTGCAGACTGTTAAACTGTATTTTCTGTATTCCGTTAAAAACAAGGTGCGTTTGTAATACATCAACCTTCTTTGTCACAATATAATTTATTAAACAACCTTAATATCGTAATCTTAATTGTACTGTGATTTTTGAAATGTGTATTTTTTGTGACAACTGTAGCTGTCCTGGGTAAGGGCGTCTGCTAAGAAATAAATAATAATAATAGCCTATATGACGAATCAAGAAGTAGTAATGCAGCTGGAGAAAAAAAAAACATGTATTTTAAAAGAAACTTAGTTGATCTGCAAAAAATTTAAAATAATATTTTCATTACAATAAAGCAATATGGAAGCAAAGTGTTTATAGTTTCCAATTGCATTTTTTTTTTAATAATAGGCTATAGATCATTTATAATCTTTACCTTGAAGTATGTATCTTTCAAGACGGCATATATGACCTTGCAGGTTTCTGGTATTATCTTTCCAATGGTGGTTTCACCAAGATGGAACTGATAGGACAAGCTCCTATAGGTTTCCCCTAAAAAATTAAAATAATTTGCATTCAATGTCTGTCATGATTATTAGGGGTTAAATGACTATTTCGAAAGAGGTGGAACTCCGTTTTGCAAGGGGGTGTTTAAACCCCTAGACCAATTGGTTTCCAACTCCAGTCCATGAGGTCAGTCCATGTCTGCTGTTTTTTGTTCCAACTGAGCTCTTACTTAATTGAACCCTTAATCTTTAACTAATAATTAGCTTACTTTGACCTTTGAAATTGTTTAGCTTATACAAACTTGGAGATTTCAAGTTCCTTATACGATTTTATATGAAACTTGAAATCTCCAATAACAACTATACACTCTTTTCCTTATACTGCCCTTATACTGTGGAGGACTAGAGAGATAGAGTTGGTAGGGGGATGGTGGAGAGTGATCTTATTATTGAAGTATAGCGGACACAAACTGACAAAGTGCTGCTATGCGCAAACTTGGACTCCAGCTGAATGAACGTGTTTTTTGTGTGTCTTGTTCTCCTACCTCCCCATGAAACCCGAATAGAGGTGAATAAAAAAAATGATGGCAATGAGTGACTAGTAAGCAAAATACAACAGGCCGGGGGCGTGTCTTTATTAGATAAGGTTGAATTACATGTATTATTATTATTTGTTATTAAACTCGGGAGAAGTTGGCAAAACTCTGTTCGTCTTCTGTCTCTAGCTCTACCAAAAGATTTTTGCAACAGCCTTGTTCCAATCTTCATTCGACCCACGTTCTGACCCATAAACGCTTGTTTTTGGTTGCCTCGCGGCGCTGTCTTCGACGTTTAATCAGCATTTATGATGCCATACAAAATGTGAGGGTCGTAAGGTGCGCATCGCAAGATGCCATGTTGGGAAAGTTAATAAAAAATGTATAGAGGGCAGGGTTAATTAACTTAGTACACACAGTAATCATCAGGATTCAGTTGTGGTCAGTCTTATTCAGTCTTGGCAGTGTGCCACACCCAGTCGGGAAAAAATGCAGTTGTGACGACTGACCAAACTGATCGTGGATATTCTGAGATGAGTCGGGTCAGCTTGAGTCGGGCAGTGTGCGGCGGGCTTTACATATAGGGAAATCAGGAGACTTGGCAGGTATGATTTTGCTATCAGCAGGAATACAGTAACCACAATAGCAACTAGTCCCCGGTTTGAATGACGAGTTGAAATCAAACAACTGGGCGCATTAATTTCAGCAACTTTATTTAAGCATATCACAGTAACAACACAGGCACGACACATCCCTTCTCTAAAGCCAGGGGAAGGAGGCTTTGACTTTATGAACACACACTGTGAACGAGTTACTGAACAAACAGCACGATCAGAATTAACATATACTGCAGATAACTAAATATTTTAAATAACTAAAACTTTTTATTTATTTTGCTAATACATGTTAGGACCTAACGGTAACTTAAATACTGAAACTTACACAAATACACAAACATGCACTCAAATGAAAAAAAAAAGCTGTACTTTCATTCTTTCCATGTTTTACAAACAGTTAACAAACCATGTTCGCTTTTCTGTACGAGGTACCTGAACGGAAGAACAGCTTCATGTAAGTAGAAGCTTTTTTGTATTATTGGCAATTGGAAATACACACGAAGCGTCCACCGCTGGGATGAAGTCTGTGTGGCTAGTACGAGACATAGAATTCTTACAGAATAATGAGGAAAACGTTTGTATTCATTAGCAACAAAAACTAGTGCTGCTAAAATCACAAAAAAAAAAAAACTGTAAATTAATTTTTTTAAAGCATCAATTTTCTAATTGCAATAGAACCCTCATAAGAGAGCTTTGTCATCTGTTAAGACCCTTCTCGTTATGTTAAATGCCCTCGCCTCCGGCTCGAGGCGGGCCTTGCCAGATAATAAAACTTCTTGGGGTTCTATTGCTTAAATAATGATAATAATAATTTCTATGTTTATTGCAAGAATTTGTGTTTTCCTAAAACGCCTTCTCCTAGAGAAAAGTGAATTAACTTGGGCTCTGAGTCTATTTGTAATAAGCCCTGTGAGAAATCAGACTTTTAAAAGCTATTCATTTATAAGTTGTCTGTCATTGGAATGATTGATTTTTAGTTAATATTGTAATGTGTGTCTGCTTGTCACATTGAATTCATCGGCACCCTATGTCTTGCATTGCTTGTGCCATGTCTTTGTAAATATAGTTTGGAGAATGAGCATGTGAAAACAATAGGTTGCGGATGCAACCCCGGTTCCCTAAAAGAGAAAATAACCATCAAGCTATGGGATATTGCCGTCAGGCAGTAGGAATTGGCTGAGCTTTATAGCAAAGCTGCCGATAGGCCTCTCCGCGAGTTGATGTGTAAGCCTGCCCCCCTGGAAGCTTACATTACGCAGCACGCAAAACGCCCTTCCTCTTTTGCTTCAGGCCATGAAGGCTTCCAGAGCAACCTCGCGGTTTGATGGTTATTTTCTCTTTCAGGGAACCGGTGTTGCATCCGCAACCTATTGTTCCCTTTCAAGTCGAAAATAACCATCAAGGTATGGAACAGTGTACCCAAGCCGTCGCGAGGGAGGATTCTCGGCAGTAGGACAGATTTACGGCATAATGCAACTGCGTAGGCAATACATCTACGCATATGCGGAGCCGCGCCTCAGCGTCTATGCTCGCAATGACACCTGTCCCAAGGTGGAATAGTCAACACCATATTGTCAACCACTCTATATGTCCGCATCCTGAGGCGTCATAGAGTGTAGCACAGATGCTCAAAATAGTGGAGCAGAGGAATCCAGTACATTCAACGGGTAAAACCTTGTAAAAGTATGCGGTGTAGCCCAACTGGCTGCAGCGCAAATGTGAGACACCAGCACCCCTCTAAAGAGGGCCCAGGATGTCGCCATACCCCTAGTGGAATACGCCCTCAACTGCCCTGGTGGCGGAATGCCTGCAGATTCGTACGCTAATTTAATAGCATCCACTGTCCAGTGGGAAAGGCGTTGTTTAGACAACGGCTGACCCAAAGTCCTAGAACCATGGCATATGAACAACTGTTCTGTTTGCCTCACAGTCATTGTACGGTCAATATAACACCTCAATGCCCGCACGGGGCAGAGCATGTGTAACCGTTCTTCCTCTGGGGAAGAAAAAGGAGGAGGATGGAACGCCATCAACTCGACTGGTTGGTTCATATGAAACGGGGATATGACCTTGGGTAAAAAGGCCGGATTTGGAAGCATGGAGACTTTAGAACCGTCTCCTGCGAAACGAGTACATGATGAATGCACTGATAGTGCATGTAACTTGCCCACGCGTTTGGCTGATACCACTGATAGCAAAAATGCGGTTTTCATAGACACAAGCTTCATATCTACACTGTGGAGAGGCTCGAACGGTGCCTTGTTAAGGGCTTCTAGCACCGCGTCAAGGCTCCGTGACGGTAAACTGGCCGTCCTAGGAGGTCGCAAGCATCTTGCGCCTTTTTGGAATTGAAATGCCAGAAAATGGCAACCTGGTGATAAACCGTCAATGCGTACATGGCAAGCCGATATGGCGGCTAAATACACCTTAAGTGTAGAGGGATATTTCCCTTCATCCTACAGTTTCTGTAGAAACTGTAATATTACTGCCATAGGGCAGGATATTGGGTCATGGCCCTCAGCCAGACATTAATCTTGAAACAACTGCCATTTGTACGTATATTGCGACCTAGTAGAGGGCACTCTGGCACTCTGAATGGTCAAAATCACCGCCGTCGAAAGCCCTAAGGCTGACAGGCGCTCCCGCTAAGGGGCCAAGCCCATAGCTGCATGAGCTTGGGGTTCGGGTGCCATAGCCCTCCTTGGGCTTGTGACAATAGGTCTGCTCGCAGAGGGAGCTCCCTCAGGCGACCGTGCAACAACTGCACCAGACTCGGGAACCATATTCTCCGAGGCCACCAAGGAGCGATCAGAATCACTGTCGCTTGCTCTACCCTGATCTTCTCTAAGAAGGCGGGGAGCATCGGAATCGGTGGAAATGCATATAGGAGCCCTGGCGGCCATTCGTGAGCCAGTGCATCGACTCCTAGGGGGCTGTCGAGGTCCTTCACCGAGAACCATAGGGGGCAGTGCATGGTCTCTCGCGAAGCGAAGAGATCTACTTGCACTGTGCCGAACCATTCCCAAATGCGCTCTACCAGCTGAGGGTGAAGACACCATTCGCCTGCAAGATGGCCTCCTCTGGATAGGAGATCCGCTGCGTAATTGACTCTGCCCGGTAGGTGAACTGGATGTAGAGAGGTTAAACGCGGTTGTGCCCATAGCAACATCCGTGTTACCATCCGGTGAAGGCCGGGGGACCGCAAGCCGCCCTGGTGGTTGATATACACCACAACTGTGGTGTTGTCTGACCGCACTAACACGTGCTTGCCTAGAAGCACTGGCAAGAAGTGCCAAAGGGCGAGGTCCAGCGCTCTGAGTTCCAGAGCATTGATGTGGGCTGACCTCCAAGGTCCTGACCACACTCCACGGGTCCCTGTCCTGTTCCAGACTGCTCCCCAACCTTGGTTGGAAGCGTCAGTCATGATGACCTCCCTCTGGAAGATGGGACCCAAGCGTATGCCCTGGTGGATGTTCGATGGAACTTTCCACCAGCGTAGCACATCCCAGCAGGTTCGGGATACCCTCAACCTGCGGTGTTTGTCTCTCCGCGGATGCAACGTGAAGGCATTGAACCAGGCCTGCAGAGGTCTCTGGTGTAGTAAGCCCAAAGGAAGGGCTTGCGAGACGGCAGCCATCAACCCCAGCATGCATTGACACAGCTCCATGCTGACTGTTTCTCTCAACCTGAATAGGGAGAGACACCGCTCCATCGAGGCAACTCTTTGTGCCGACAGGGTCGCTTCCATGGACACTGAGTCCAGATGCAGACCCAAGAATTCGGTCTGTTGGCTCGGCATGAGACGGCTCTTTTCTGAATTGACCTTCAGACCTAGCCGCTGAAGATGGTCTGTAACTATCACTGTGTGCTGTGCCAACTGCTCCTTCGACTGCGTGCAGACGAGCCAGTCGTCCAGATAGTTCAGCAGTCGTACACCTTGAGTCCGCAAGGGAGCCAAAATGGCATCCATACACTTCAAAAAGGTTCGAGGAGCCAGTGACAGGGCGAATTGAAGGACACGGAATTTGTATGCCTTGCCCTGAAAGGCGAAACTCAAGTACTTCCTGTGACCCGGGCAGATGGGAATGTGAAAGTACACATCTGTCAGGTCCGCGGTGGTAAACCAGTCGCTGCGACGGACAGACTGGATGACGTGCCGGTGCGTAAGCATCTTGAATGATAACACCCGTAGGTATTTGTTCAGTGCTCGCAGGTCTAATATAGGGCGGAACCCGTCGTCCTTTTTAGGTACTAGGAAGTATTTTGAATAGAACCCTTGCTCGATCAGAGCAGGGTCTACTTGCTGAATAGCATGCTTGCTGAGCAATGCTTGTATTTCCACATTCAGAACTGAAGACTGAGCGAAGTCCTTCACTGCAGTTACCACCACTCCCCGAAAGGGGGGGGGTAACTGGAACTGAAGGGTGTAACTGGTGACAATGGTTTTTTGCACCCAGATGTCGTTGGTGCACAGTTGCCAGAATTGGAGCTGTGGGAGAGTATAGGGGTGGGTTGAAAGCTGCCTGGGTGTCCCAGGGCTGCTTTGGCTTTGGCAGGGGCCTGACCGGAGCCGCGAGGGCGTGGTCTCCTGCCTCCTCTAGGATGCCAACCTCCATGCTGCGGCCTTACAAAAATAGGCTGCCCGCGTTTTGCTGTACTTCCAGGAGAGGTCTTAGTACCCCCCCTGGACGTGCTTGGTGCTGTGGTGGTGTCCTACGCCACGGTTGTTCTTGTGGACGTCTGGGCTGGAAAGGCTTATGCGGCCACATTTTTGCCATCTGCTGCGATGCCTCTCAGGCCTTAGCAGCGTTGCAGCATCTCCTGTACCTCTGGGCCAAATGTGTGCCCCGGTGTAATGGGAGCATCAAGTAGTGGAGCTTTATCATGCTCCTGGACTCTCGCCTGCGAGAGCCAGAGCTGCCTTCTGGCCACCACCAGGGATGCAATGCTCCTGCCTTGAGCCCGCGCATTTAACTGGGCTAACTTAACCAGGAGTTGGGCAGAGTCCCAATTCTGTCCTGAGAGACACTGACGGGTACTCCGGGAGGTCCTTAATAAGCGCCGCCTGATACACTGAAAGCAGGCTGGCCACGTTGGACAACCGACTCTGTAGCCGCTGAGTATCCTTTTTAAAGATGCACCTCAGTGATCCTGCATTGCCTGTTCGGGCACGTAGGATCCTTCACCAGCCCCGAGAGCGTTGGTGTCTTCACTAGGGCGGCGAACGCAGCGTCAACTGGCAGAAAAGAAGCCAACCCCGCTTCGCTAGCTCCCTGCATAGCAAAGGCGGAAGCCTTTCACGAAGTTGCAGGGGAGGAAGCCGGGTCCCCTATGTGGACTGCACCTCCTTAATAAAGTCCGGAAAGGCTGGGAGCATCCTGGGCAGTCCTCATGCGGGTCGTTAGCTGGCAATTTTACCTCACAGGTGGCGCAACGGTGGAACTCGGACATATTTATAACACCCCGATCGGCGCGTGTCGATGGGTTGAGCGTCAAAGCCTCGACGTCGAGGTGCGTGCACCGAGCGTCGAGGTGCGTGCATCGAGCGTCGAGGTGCGTGCACTGAGCGCTGAGCGCCGTGCACCGAGCGTCGAGGTGCACGCACCAAGCACCGAGCGTCGGCGTCGAGTCCAAGCGCTGAAGCGCTAAGCACCGAGCGCCGAAGCGCTGCACCAAAGCGTTGAAATGCTGACACTGAAAAACGCAGAAGCGCAAGTACTGAGTGTCGAGACGCTATGCACTGGACGCCTAAGCGTCAGCTGACCCGCAGAGCGGAGACGCTAAGTGCTAGTACAGTGTCTTAGTCTAAAAAGACAATGGTGCTGTGCTAATCTTACCTGCTATGTTGTTAATGGGGCAACTGTATAGATGCACTTGGCAGTTGTCTTCCTTATGTATTGAATGGAAATTATTTTTTTTTTTTTTTTTTTTTAGAGGCGCTGCAGCAGCACTGTAACAAGTGCAAATAATCACTATAAAGTTTGGGCTAGAGCCCTACAGCTACCACACAGTGAGACGTTACACAATCCGCAAGTGGTATTTGTTGGAGTGACTGCAGCAGCAGACTCCACACTGGGTCTGACTGCAGGCGAGACCGAGGCTGCAAAAATTGCGCGGCCAAGGCTGAGCGCACAATGCATTCTCTAAATTCTGTTCTATTACTCTAAAGGGAGAGAACAGACAATACAAAAAACCCAAATATAGTATTATGTATAATATTATAAAAATATAATATATACAAAAATATAACACAATAATATGTAAGGAAGACAGTGCCATCGCGGATAGAACGCAATGCCGAAGAAAAGCGTGAGAGTGAAAAAAATAATATATATAATATATTTTTTTTAATGTTCAGCAGAGCGAACACTGAAATCAACTTGGAGAAGGGGCAATAGCCAGCTTCTCAAGCTTAAAGCTAATGAGTACAGACAGTGTGGTAATGCAAGAAATTATCAGAGAGAAAAACTTACCAGCTCAATGTCCTACATAGGCTGAAGGCAAAAGAGGAAGGGCGTTCTGCGCGCTACGTAATGTAAGCTTCGAGGGGGGTGGGATTATGCGTCAGCTCGCGCAGAGGCCAATCGGCAGCTTTGCTATAAAGCTCAGCCAATTCCTACTGTCTGACGGCGATATCCCATACCTTGATGGTTATTTTCGACTTGAAAGGGAACTATAAATACAGCTGCATTTGAATGCTTTTTGTTTTTTATTACATTTACAACTTGGAAATTCTTTAAGTTTGTATTTTACAGCACATTATATAGCGAAAATCCACAAGACCATATTAATGCCCCAGGGCTCAAATATAGATTTACAGCAGCAGTGTGGAGTAGTGGTTAGGGCTCTGGACTCTTGACTGGAAGGTTCAATCCCCGGTGAGGGACACTGCTGCTGTACCCTTGAGCAAGGTACTTTACCTAGATTGCTCCAGTAAAAATCCAATTGTATAAATGGGTAATTGTATGTAAAAATAAATCAAATGTAATGTTATATACAGTAACCCAGAATACAGTTGCTTTTGTAAAAGCAGTAAACCATGTTTCGTTAGAGTTTAGTCAGATACACAGGATTCCCAAAATCACTTACATGGACAAGCTCAATACAGTTCTGCCATACTGTATATGGGATGGTTAGTAGAGCAATAACATCAGCATAATTGCAGAAGCTTTCTTATTTGTATCTGAGCATACAGGTTAAAGCACAGGTTAGCATATTACATTGTATTTATTAGTAATCACATATAATAATAATAATCTATAATAATAATAATTTTTATATAGCGCCGTTCATAGTGGACCACCATCACAAAGTGCTTTACAAGATAAGAGACTAGGGTGTGTGAGCTATGCATCAGTTGCAGAGTCACTTACAACAACGTCTCACCCGAAAGACGGAGCACAAGGAGGTTAAGTGACTTGCTCCGGGTCACACAATGAGTCAATGGCTGGGATTTGAACCAGGGGACCTCCTGGTTACAAGCCTGTTTCTTTAACCACTGGACCACACAGCCTCCATAACTGAAAGGGTTCCATCTTCGAAAGCTCATTTCTTATGTTGCACCCCTCTAAAGGCCTGTTCACAAAGGCAACTTTTGTCAACGTAAACAAGGGGACAAGAGATGTTGTCGGCTTGTCGTCTCATGTGACCACCCTGGTGACCCGCGCACGCCCCAGCGACCCCTTCACACCCCAGCGACACCCGGCACGCCCCGCGACACCCCGCACGAACCCGCGACACCCGGCACACCCGCGACGTGTCTCACACTTTAGGACGCTGTTTGATAGTAGTGTCACATGATAATAAGGATATACACCATAAAGTCAGACAGACAGCGTATATGGTACATTCCAATTCCTGCATTTCATCCAATTAATAATATGTAGGCTATAGTAATTTATTTTAAATTAATTTGCAGCGTATGCAATATGCCTGTGATTCCTACATTAACCCCCAATCATAACATCTTTCATTTTAACGGGAAACGAAGTATAAAATATCTCAGGTCTGCCTTCTGGCTCTCGAAAGCCTAGAATTAAAAGTATTGAAAACATTGTTTAGGATAATGAATATTACCAATATACAGTACTGTGCAAAAGTTTTAGGCAGGTGTGAAAAAATGCTGTAAAGTAAGAATGCTTTTAAAAATAGACATGTTAATAGATTATATTTATCAATTAACTAAATGCAAAGTGAGTGAACAGAAGAAAAAGCTAAATCAAATCCATATTTGGTGTGACTACCCTTTGCCTTCAAAACAGCATCAATTCTTCTAGGTACATTTGCACAAAGTCAGGGATTTTGTAGGCATATAGTCAGGTGTATGATTAAACAATTATACCAAACAGGTGCTAATGATCATCAATTCAATATGTAGGTTGAAACACAATCATTAACTGAAACAGAAACAGCTGTGTAGGAGGAATAAAACTGGGTGAGGAACAGCCAAACTCAGCTAACAAGGTGAGGTTGCTGAAGACAGTTTACTGTCAAAAGTCATACACCATGGCAAGACTGAGCACAGCAACAAGACACAAGGTAGTTATACTGCATCAGCAAGGTCTCTCCCAGGCAGAAATTTCAAGGCAGACAGGGGTTTCCAGATGTGCTGTCCAAGCTCTTTTGAAGAAGCACAAAGAAACGGGCAACGTTGAGGACCGTAGACGCAGTGGTTGGCCAAGGAAACTTACTGCAGCAGATGAAAGACACATCATGCTTACTTCCCTTCGCAATCAGATGTCCAGCAGTGCCATCAGCTCAGAATTGGCAGAAAACAGTGGGACCCTTGTACACCCGTCTACTGTCCAGAGAAGTCTGGTCAGAAGTGGCCTTCATGGAAGCCATACCTCCGACGTGGAAACAAGGCCAAGCGACTCAACTATGCACGAAAACACAGGAACTGGGGTGCAGAAAAATGGCAGCAGGTGCTCTGGACTGATGGGTCAAAATTTGAAATATTTGGCTGTAGCAGAAGGCAGTTTGTTCGCCAAGGGCTGGAGAGCGGTACACGAATGAGTGTCTGCAGGCAACAGTGAAGCATGGTGGAGGTTCCTTGCAAGTTTGGGGCTGCATTTCTGCAAATGGAGTTGGGGATTTGGTCAGAATTAATGGTCTCCTCAATGCTGAGAAGTACAGGCAGATACTTATCCATCATGCAATACCATCAGGGAGGCATCTGATTGGCCCCAAATTTATTCTGCAGCATGACAACGACCCCAAACATACAGCGAAAGTCATTAAGAACTATCTTCAGCGTAAAGAAGAACAAGGAGTCCTGGAAGTGATGGTATGGCCCCCACAGAGCCCTGATCTCAACATCATCGAGTCTGTCTGGGATTACATGAAGAGAGAAGCAACTGAGGCTGCCTAAATCCACAGAAGAACTGTGGTTAGTTCTCCAAGATGTTTGGGCCAACCTACCTGCCGAGTTCCTTCAAAAACTGTGTGCAAGTGTACCTAGAAGAATTGATGCTGTTTTGAAGGCAAAGGGTGGTCACACCAAATATTGATTTGATGTAGATTTTTCTTCTGTTCACTCACTTTGCATTTTGTTAATTGATAAATATAAACTATTAACATGTCTATTTTTGAAAGCATTCTTGCTTTACAGCATTTTTTCACACCTGCCTAAAACTTTTGCACAGTACTGTATGTGTTATGTTTGGCATGTTAAATGTGTAGACTCTTCTAATGTACACTATTTAATTTAATGAAGAAGGGACTACAGGTTTGTTGATGTAATTAGTACTTTTTTAAATCGTAGTCTTCCTTCGCAGCATGTTTACTTCTGTTGACAAAAACGTGCATTATGATTGGGTTGCATTATGTTGTTGCCTGTGTGTTGCCAGCTTGTCGACTGCATGCTTGTCTCTCATGTGACCACCGCAAAATGCTCGACAACAGGCAGGCAACAAATGTGTTTATTGCCGTTAACCATCCTTTAGGATAGCGTGCTCTCGTTCTGTGCTTTCTAACTGCCTGACTGCATACAGTCATTCAAAGCATTCTACAATTTAAAGAATTTCAAAATCCATGGTGTTGCTCTGGTCGGGTTTCTTCAGGGTAAAACACATAGATTATAATTGTACAGAAAACAAGATTTAAAAAAACTTTCTTATGTGTATTTCTTTTAACACAGATTTTGACAGCTTCCTGTCCACTGTCTTCTTTTAAATCCCATCTTATGTGAAATTACTCCTAATTCCTTCCTTCTCCTTCTCAACAGGCTTTCCCAGGGAACAGCAATGCAGATGGTGTTGTGCATCAAAAGTTCCAACACTCCATCAGGACGCGGTTCCTGCGCTTCGTGCCTCTGGACTGGAATCACAGTGGTCAGATTGGAATGAGGGTGGAAGTCTATGGCTGTGTGTACAGTGAGTGTCTCAGAACGGCCTGGCTATCTGACAGCTTTGAATACCAGCCCCAGTGAAGCTGGTGTTATAACAGTTATAGGATGGTGTAGCAGGGCGACAGTAAGACCAGCTGCGTTAAATGTATTTATTTATTTTTAGAAAAGGGTTTCCCCCTCCACCCCAGTGCAGATTATTGTTTTGTATTTGTTTTGTTTTATGATTTATTATTGTATTTATTGACGGCTTAGCCGTGTGTTTTATTTTATTTAGTAGCGTGGATAGGAAGCCCCATCCACAGTAGTTGAGTTAATAAACTCATGCAGATTGTGGCCAAGGGGTAATAGAATAATTACTAGCCAGTTAAACCCCTCGGCTCAGGGTGGGTGTTAGAGAGGAGTGGAGAGAGCGAGGAGAGAGAAAACAAAACTAATATACAGGAACAGTGACATTGACAGTGACAGCGACTGCCCAGCCTGACCTGTATAGGTTATTTATTACTTTGTGTTCGTGCTTATTTTTGTTTACTGTTTTTTTTTTGCTCTGTGAGTACAGTGTTTTTGTTTGAATATTTTATTTATTTTTGTTAATAAAAACGGCGCGCCGCGTCTTTATTATTTGGAAACTGCAGTTTGGTGTCAGTATTTTTAAGTTCCTGCTTCTGTCGTGACGTCACCACCCAGCCATCCTGTCACACATGGTGTCCTGCATGGGATCGCAGCGCCTTCTGGACACAGGGGCGGAGGGGGAAACCCTGTTCTAAAAATAAACAAATACATTTAAAGCAGCAGGCTTACTGTCGCCCTGCTACAGATGGTTTAAAAAAAAATAATTAAATGTGTGAGCTGGGGCTTAATGATAGCGGTGTTGTGTGTGATTGCAAAATAACCCTCAATTCTATTCAGACCTCACTCACCTTCAAGTGAGTAGCTGGTATTACTTCAGTCTGGGGAGTGCTGGGGAGGCCTCCCTTAACCTTCACTCAACTGCAGACAACTAGCAGTGTCATTTTTGCATAGTATTATTTTGTGATGTCCATTGTATTAGTTGAAGGCTGAACTATGAAACCACCGTTGTGAAACGATGCAAAAATCGTGGTCCCCCATTATATACATTCCTCTGTGTTTCTCAGAATCGGACGTGGCAGACTTTAATGGCAGGAGCTCCCTGCTGTACCGGTTTAACCAGAAATCCATGAGTACAGTGAAAGATGTGATCTCCCTGAAGTTTAAGAGCATGCAGAGCGATGGAGTTCTGGTGCACGGAGAAGGGCAGAGAGGAGACTACATCACCCTGGAGCTGCACAGGGGCAAGCTTGCCCTGCATATCAACCTAGGTTAGTGAGCATCACTATGATAATCATTTCAGTTAACTGGGTTAAAAAGCAGGATTGATCAAATAACCTGCTCTCTAATTTAAAAAACATTTGGGAATCAACCAGAAACTGCTTTTACTGTCCATCAAGAGTGTCAGATGAGGATCTTGCCTTGTGTTGCCAAACATAAAAGCTATAGCAGTGTGTCATCTAAAGTTCAGGTAAAATATATGCTCAGTTTCAAAGGCCAGTCATTTGTTACAAGGTACAGTAAAACCTTAAGAAGCTATGTCGAGCTTCTTATAGTTTTACTTCAGCGCTTGTGGTTGATGGATTAACAGTATAATACTTCTAATACAGGTAGTACAAGTTAATTTATTTATTTGCTCTGAGTAGTTTTTTGCAAGATTTAAATTGTTATACATTGTTGTTGTTATTTGCCTATTTGAAAAGTGTATATTCATACACTGCAGATGATGCCAAACTCCGATCCAGCAGCAGCAGCCATGTGTCAGTGACTCTTGGCAGCCTCCTGGATGACCAGCATTGGCACTCTGTTCTGATCGAGCGTTTTAACAAACAGCTGAACTTCACAGTGGATAAGCAGACGCAGCACTTCCGCACCAGGGGGGACTGCGACTCGCTGGATATTGATTATGAGGTGCGTTTAACAAGCACTGAGGATTGCTGTTTGTTCAACATTTGTCTTTTGTTATTGGTTTATTTAACCATGCAATTGAGACAGAGACCTTATTTTTAACGACAACCTTCCAAACACAACCTGGCACAACATGCTACATTTGAATATCCGTCCTTAACCCATATTGGCAATGTTCACATTCGGAAACTCTTTTAAAATGTTTATTATAATGTAACAATAAGTCTCACGTTGCTTTATCACTATTTTCTTGTCAAGGATGAACTGAGTTCTAGCAACTTGAGGCACTTGCATTTCATCCAAAAATATCAGATATGTGTAATGACATTTTAAAAGCTCTGAAATAGTGATCGAATTGGAGCAAGTAGTGTTCTCAAAAACAGAACATACCCTATTTTTAAATCTGTCCATTAAATATTGGAATAAGAATAGCTAGAACTGACATTCTAAAAGGAAATTGAATTCTTTAGACATTAAAGTAATGTCCTTATTGTCTGATATACTGTAATGCAAGATTAGTGTTTGTGTTGGTATTATTCACTTGTTTTAGTATTCATGTACCTCGACATAATTCAAATGCAGACTGAAACCAAATATTACACAACAGGGTAGAGAACACACTGAGATGTGGCAAATTGTGCATAGGGGGGATACTGTTGGCACCAGCCATTTACCTTCTGTCACAAACACAATAATGTGCTTTCTTGGATGGTGACGGTGGAGTAGCAAACTGGTCTCCCGTGACACCTGGGTATAGGTGGGAGGGCTCCAATTGTATTCATAAAAATACTTGCAAAATAAACAGGCTTCCTAACTTTGCTTTCTGGCAACTGCAGTTTGAATAAATAAGAAAAATACATTACATTGATTACATTTCGTCGATTACATTTAGGCCAAATAAATGACAACTGACCGTATGATAATGTGGACAAAAATATATTGTTGTATATTTTATTTAATTATGCTTTACTAAGATTTTCTACGGTATTGCACACTTTTATAGGAACCCCTTAAAAATGTAGGTGTCCCTGGTAAAATTGAGAACAATTCCTTGAACTGTAGACATTTTGTTTGCTTATCACATGTTTATCCATTGAAATCAATATGAAATCAATATTTTGTTTAGAATGCACATGGGAGTCTGAAGACAAAGACAAATAGCTTGAAGCAAACTAGTTGAGCTGTGTTTTTTTTTCATATTCTTTTTTTTTTAATTCACAGCTCAGCTTCGGTGGGATTCCACTTCCAGGCAAACCAGGGATTTTCCTGAGGAAAAATTTCCATGGCTGCATTGAAAACCTTTACTACAATGGAGTGAACATCATCGACCTGGCCAAGAGACGCAAACCTCAGATCTATACCGTGGTAAGGGTTTCAATCCCTAACCCTAACCCTAAACCTTTACTACAACAGAGTGAATATCATCGACCTGGCCTAGAGACGCAAACCTCTGATCTATACCGTGGTAAGGGTTTCAATCCCTAACCCTAACCCTAAACCTTTACTACAACAGAGTGAACATCATCGACCTGGCCAAGAGATGCAAGCCTTGTATCTATACCGTGCAAGGCCAGCATAATCATATAGGCAGAACAAATTGAAGGGGGCGGCAAAAATGGTACATAATTACATTTTATACTTCACATTTCTTTAATCGTAAAATGTTCAACATCTTAGATCGCTGTTTCTTGTTCTGCAAAACGTATTGCAGGAACCATATCATGAGCAGTGGTGCAGTCCTCAATCTGGAAGTACAGGAACGCTGGGGGGCGGGGTGATCATGCCGGTGTGGTGTCACGCGAAATCTGGTCTCCCCTGGGAACAGGCTTGTGGTTGTTGAGCCCGTTGCTAAGCAAAGGACACATTGAAGTTCCTTGCGTATTTAAATGGGGTGGAGCATTATTGGATTTCATTTAATTACCCTGACAATGATTCTTATAAAAGGACGTTGCTAATACAGGATAATCAAAACGTTTTTTTCCAGTTTTATATCTTCTGAAATTCTCTGATGACTGTCCTGGAAATCGCTAGATTTGTAACTAGTTGCTTTTCACAACAAATCTCGCCAAGTCAGCCTAAAGTCACTAGATTTGATGAGAAATTTGCTAAATTGGCAACACTGCTTAAAGGCGCAGAAAAAAATATTTGATTTCACCACGGCTTATTATTGCTTTGACACAACAAGGAAAAGAGATCGCTTCATCGTGCCCAGGCACTGAAATTAGAGCGGTTGTGTGCCATTTAAGCATTTTCATAACACATCGGTAAATACTCTTTAATTATTTAAAGTTAATTCTTAAGTCAAGGATCTGCCTATAGAAAAAAATACCGGAGGATTTGCTGTGCACAATTATATGATCACTAACCTACACGTTAGATACCAGTTTTATAGTAGTTAAGGAACGCAATACTGTACTGTACAAATAAGGTGCAATGAAAATACAATGTGTTTGAAGTATCCTGCATATCCTGTATCGATTGTTATTTATAACTCTAAGCTCTCATGCATGGTGGTAGAATCCATTGATCATAAATATTGTGATTGTAGAGCTGACAGTAGATGTCACTACTGTTTGTAACCAGAGTGATGATTGATACAGTTGTATATAGTTTTGTGACAATGTAAAAAAACAAAACAATAATACAATAATTTGTTTATACATTGATATATCGTCTTGGACATTGTGTTTGTCTTGTGCATCTTGTTTGTTGTGTCTCATTTAGTGTTCTGTGCATTGTAAGGGTACGGGCACGCCATTAGTGTGTGTGTGTGTGTATGGAGTGTGTGTTCGTGTGGTGGGCAGGACCCCGAGGGGGGAGCCGCGAGCGGGAGAACGCGTGTAGACTCAACTAGAGAGCCTATCTGTGAAGCGGTGAAAGAGCCCAGAGTGAGTCGAAAGAACAGAGAACGAGAGCGAGTGAGAGTGTTGGAGGAAAGAAAGAGGAAGAGCAGAGAGAGCGAGGGAGTTATTTTTATGTATTGATTGGGCGTGAACCCGGGCCCAAACAGTGATTCACTGTTATTTTATTTTATTTAGTGCAGCAATTAATACTATAACCGCCAGATTTTCAAACTACCTAGAACCGCCAGGTGGGTCACTTTGACACATACATTTTTAAACTGCTTCATTATGAAAATGAAAGACATACTATCGGATACAACTCAAAAGTATTATTCATGAACATCATCTCTAACATTTGCATCTCAGAAACAACGTATTTAAATGGAAAATTAAACATAAACAGCTTTTTTTTTCAAAATGAACGCACATACAATATGACTACAAACAGTGAAAAAATATAATAAAATATACATTTCAAAAGAAACGGGTATGTACTTATACCTGTTTACAGGTGTACACAGGTATATGTACATACAAAACTGTAAAACCGAAATCGTTGTTTCTAATACTACATATAAAGAAAGTAAAAACAAAGCATTAATATCATACTGTTCTCACATACACACGCATTGCACAAAATCACAAAGCAAATTAAATATCTACTTGCTGAAGAGGTTTTTTAAGCAATGCACTAGCAAAAGTCACAGGGCAGTGATGTCAGCTCCCTAGCAACAAGCCTCCTATGTTGGGAATGGATTCTTTCAATGCAGCGGTTTGGGCATTTGAGAAAGGAGAGGAGGATTCATGAAATTAATTGGAGATGAGAAGTTGATGAGAAGCAATTATCCTCCACTGAAACAGTATGCTGCTTTTTATACGAAAAATGAGGAAAAGGCAGGCTGTGTAGAGGATTTATATTGGACCCTGGCGTCCCTGATAAAATGAGGGAGTGGTTGTACAGTATTTGTTATTAGCCTATTTGTTTTTCTAGGGGTCTCTCGCTATATCACGGCCCTCGATATATAGCGGATTTGTATTGGACCCCGACACCCGCGACATATTGAGTGGGTGGTGTATATACACTGTCTGTGTGTGTGTGTGTGTGTGTGTGTGTGTATATATATACGTATATATATGTAATTTATATATACACAGTGCCTATAGAAAGTCTACACCCCCTTGAACTTTTTTCACATTTTGTTGTGTCAGTGAAAAAAATTATATATTAAAAATACAAAACTGAAAGTCTCCACCCCCCTGGGTTAATACTTGGTGGAAGCACCTTTGGCAGCAATTACAGCTGTGAGTCTGTTGGGATAGGTCTCTACCAACTTTGCACACCTAGATTTGGCAATATTTGACCATTCATCTTTACAAAACTGTTCAAGCTCTGTCAAGTTCCTTGTGTAGCGCTGATGGACAGCAATCTTCAAGTCATGCCACTCAAGGACATTTACCTTTTTGTTCCTTAGCCACTCCAGTGTAGCTTTGGCTGTGTGCTTTGGGTCGTTGTCATGCTGGAAGGTGAACTTATGTCCCAGTTTCAGCTGTCTTGCAGAGGGCAGCAGGTTTTCCTCAAGGACTTCTCTGTACTTTGCTCCATTCATTTTCCCTTCTATCCTGAAGAGTGCTCCAGTCCCTGCCAATGAGAAACATTCCCATAGCATTATTATTATTTGTTTATTTAGCAGACGCCTTTTCCCAAGGCGACTTACAGAGACTAGGGTCTGTGAACTATGCATCAGCTGCAGAGTCACTTACAATTACGTCTCACCCGAAAGACGGAGCACAAGGAGGTTAAGTGACTTGCTCAGGGTCACACAATGAGTCAGTGGCTGAGGTGGGATTTGAACCGGGCACCTCCTGGTTACAAGCCCTTTTCTTTAACCACTGGACCACACTGCCTCCTGATGCTGCCACCACCATTCTTCACAGTAGGGATGGTGTTCTTTGGGTGATGCGCTGTGTTGGGTTTGCGCCAAACATAATGCTTTGCATTTAGGCCAAAAAGTTCAATTTTAGTTTTGTCAGACCACAAAACTTTTTGCCACATGGCTACAGAATCTCCTGAGTGTTTTTGCACACTTCAAACAGGATTCAAGGTGGGTTTTCTTGAGTAATGGCTTCCTTCTTGCCACCCTACCATACAGGCTAGATTTTTGGAGTGCTTGGGATATTGTTGTGACATGCACACTTTGACCAGTCTTGGCCATAAAACCCTGTAGCTCTTGCAAAGTTGCCATTGGCCTTTTGGTAGCCTCTCTGACCAGTCTCCTTCTTGCTCGGTCATCCAGTTTGGAGGGACGGCCTGATCTAGGCAGGGTCTTCGTGGTGTCATAAACCTTCCACTTCTTAATAATCATCTTGACCGTGCTGCAAGGGATATTCAAGGCCTTTGATATTTTTTATACCCATCCCCTGATCTGTGCCTTTCAACAACTGTGTCCCAGAGTTCTTTTGAAAGCGCCTTGGTGCTCATGGTTGAGTCTTTGCTTTGAAATGCACTACCCAGCAGAGGGAACCTACAAGAACTGCTGAATTTATCCTGAAATCATGTGAATCACTACAATTTAACACAGGTGGAGGCGATTGATTACACCTGAGCTAATTTAGGATTGCTATTACAAGGGAGGGTGGACACTTATCCAACCAAGCTATTTCAGTTTTTATTTTTAATTAATTTTCTACAAATTTCTAGAATATTTTTTTCACTTGGAAGTTGTGGGGTAGCATGTGTAGATAAATGAAAAAAAAAATATTTTAATGCATTTTAATTCCAAGCTATAAGGCAACAAAAGGTAAGCATTTTAAAAGGGGGTGTAGACTTTCTATAGGCACTGCATTGTGGTAATTCCCCAAAAGCACACAGCTTGGTGTGTTGTATTGCTTAATCAGCATGTTTTAACAGAACCGTAAAGGTATGAGAGAGATCCTGGAGCAGAAGAAAACTGTGCCGTTATTAGACCCAGGAAGCAGCACACTATTGTAGTTGTCTGCTCGAAGTTCATATAGTGATACAAACACTGCACTTTGTTTCACTTATACTGTACTGACTCACACAGTAAGGAAACTGGAATTGGCCATTTGATCAATGTAATTCAGAAATACAGTGTATAAAAATGAGAGAGCTGCCAACTGGGAACAAGGGACCAAAACAGTGGAAAATAACAAAGGTAGTTAATTAAACCCACCAATGAGCTCATAGAGCCAATATGTGCAATGGGAATGGAAAATATGGTGCGTCTTGCATATTATTATAAGATATTTTTGAATAAGACAAGTGTGTTGCATCACCCTCTTTTGTGGACGTAGCTTACACAGTAGTCTAATAAGGTAACAAGCTTCTTCCTCTGCGATAGGAAGGGAGATGGGCCCAGTGGGCAATGAACAGTTGGCCATAAGCTTTCCCTTAGCACACACTGAGTATATATTTACACACCTACTGACGCTGAACTGGGTTGCTATGATTTGTTGTAAATTACCTGGGGTGACCATGAAGCTTGTTAAGGGGGTGTCTGCAAATGTCAAGGTGTAATAACAGGAGAAGGGGATTATTTAGGGAGTGGAGTAAAATGTTTAAATATTGTCACTATTGTGTTATTGTATTTTATTTTTTTCAATCTATTTCAGTGCAAATGCATAATATTTTGATAATGGTTTGCTGACCTCTCACCCACACAAAGTGCTCATATAAAGGAATATTTTACACCATAAGGCAGGGGTTTCCAAAGCCTCCAAAAATATGTTGCCCCAGTTCACACCTTCCACAGTGCTTTTGAATTACAGTTCAGCTAGAATTTATCACTCAGTATGCACCAAAACTCATACAAAGTTCAATGGGTAGTAACTAGAGACTTCCTGTACCTCTCAACTGCATACCAACATTATCCTGTAAATAAACTGACTTCCAATGGAAGTATTTACTGAACTTTACTGTAGTAAAAATAAAGTTTAATAAAGCATAGGTAATCAATATAAATCACAGAGAGGCATGGTAAATGCACAGTATATCCATGGAAAAATGGCTGTGCAAATGTACCATGGTAAACTTTAATAAGGGTTGGGACTCCACCTGAGCCTCACAGTTTGTGGGTCAGGTGAAATCTGCAGCATCATCTATTTTAGCAGTCACATTTACTTTTTGTCATACATCCACTCTTGTATCTTTTTTACTAATTATTTCTAGCTGAACTGTTGTCCTTAACTTGATTAAATGTTCAGTAACGCTGTTCAATAACTAAGCTGTGTTCAATGTAAAATGCTCAGATAAAACTGTACTTTCCATGAATGCTAACTGTCTTTCTAAGTTCGTAGAATTTCTCTGATCATGATCTACGCTACTTGGTGAACTTTGGCACATGTTTATGTCTCTTCGGTTAAGCATGTTCATTTAAGTTTTTATGGATAGTAATGCCAAATCCATTAACACTTAACCTTGATTCTACTTACTAATCAACCTACCACTCAATCACTCAATTAACTAATCTACCTGCTTGCTAGCCTTCCTTGCTAAGCATAGCTCTACCTCTCAACAGACAAAAGCCTACTAGACTAAACATTAATGACTACTGTGCTGCCTTCTGGGTATTTAAGAGTAGTTGCCATCGGTTACAGTATATATTGTGCAATTAGAGATAGCTTGACTTTTATCTATTTTTATAGATGGATTCTCTGGGGCTTTTTTGTCCAATTAGTGGAAACAAGTGGAGTAGAAACAAAACCACATCAGTGAAATACATTATTTCACTCCTCAGTGCTAAAAACTGTAATTACTGTAGATGGTAATCCTTGTTTCTGGTTTTAAATTTTAAAACTCCAACAAAAGGAAAATTATTTATTTATTAAATGTGTGGATGGCAAACTAATATTTATTAAACAGGAATGAAATGTAATGATGTTATTTGAGAATAAAATGGCCTGTCTGGAGCTTGAGTCTACATATGGTACTAAACTTTTGCTTGGGATCAAAATGTTCAATAAAGTATCATACTGTTGTGTTAACACACAGTTTAACCGGAAAAGGATGCATAACAAAAGAAGGTTAAGAAAAAAAATCAAATAGAATGAAAGTACCAGTCTAATTAATGACTTTAGGAACCTTAATTTTCCACAGGTTACACAGCAAATTAATACAACCAGCCATTCAATAAATAGCACAGCATGAAACTCTTTGCTGAAAATCTTAACTCCTATCAAAAGTAGTATGAATCAGAGTCAGAGAGCTTAGGTAGGGCTATCTGAGTTGAAAGGGCACACTGTCACATGATTTGAATAGAATAAAGAAGGTTGTTAGAAGCAAGGTAAAGACAGATTTATTGGAAAAATAACTCTATATATTTTGAGAATATTGTCTCCAAGGAATCTATTCAGTTGGTAGTGGATGGTAGATATGTAAATACCACCATCCTTTAAAACTAAATAAATCACCCTCTTTTTAACTTTTTTTTTTATAGAGTGAGGCACACATCAATTGTCAGATGTTTGATTTTCAAAGCCTTGGTACACAAATTATTTTTCCACCATTCTTTGGATCAATTGAATGGATGCCTGTATCTCCAAATGGGGCTTGCTCTAGCTGGACAGACACATATGCATTACATTGATTCATGGAATTAATTTGATCTCATTCACATGTGATACATTCATTCATTTCTGAAAAGGAAATGATGATGCCACTGATTCCATGCATTAGACCAAAGACCCTTTTGTGAGCTGACCCCTCTCTCCTCTCAGATTACCAAAAGGCGTTGCTACTTTCCCAGACAGAACAATGGAATACAGTAATTGATTCCCTGCACTTACACTGACTTCAGAAGACAAATACTGCTTGGAGACCTTTTGCTTAGCAGTCAAGTAAAATGGATCTGGTATCCAGTAAGTGACCTTATCGGGAGCAGCAGCTAATATGTTGCATCGGTTTCTTCTTCTCAACTGACCCCCTCTGTGCCCTGGAAGATTGGATAATCGCTGTTTGAGATAGGTGTCAACATTACAGGCATTATCGAGCCTGACATCTCCTCAGTGCACCTCTCAGCACACAGCTAATGTTTCCCATCATAATGCATTTTGTCAAAGATGACAGTGAAGCAAGGAAAACTAAAGTGATTTTGTTTGTTGTCTTTTGTCTGAGTAATACTTTTTTATTCTCCTTTCCTTTACGTGTTTGAAAGGGGGCAAATATTAGGCTCTATCTGTCACCAAGTGTCCAAAGGTAAAAGCATGTTTTTTAAAATGAATAACATAATTTTAATTGTGCTATAAACAGCTTAGTTGCATGTTGGAGCAATCCCTTTTTTGTTCAAAGTACTATATGTATATATGATTAAAAATTAAAAAAAACACATTTCAACAAGAACAGCCTGCTAGCACTATATTAAAGTACACACTGACGGCATTTACATGGACAAGTCATGACAGTTTCCCGTACTTTTCAGGAAATGCGTTGTTATGCTGTTCTGATTAAAGAAAAAAAGTCGGCCGTACCAATGCAGATTACTCAGTTCATAGTAATTTAGGGAAGGGAATATTTAAATATCCATGTCTGCCTAGTAATTAGGAAAAGAACGACTCTGAATGTCGTGAGAGCTTCATGCATTGCAATGAAGATTTAAAAAAATTAACTAAAGAAATGAATTAACTTGTCATGCAAATTCCAAATTATCACACATTACTTGTTTGTGTCTCGTTACCTTCCCAGACAGCACAACGATGTTGGGCCAATGTTGGTGGCCAACCATGGGCCAACATGAATCCAATCATTATCCTACCTGGGTAATTTCCCTCCCTCTCCCCTTCCATTTGAATTAGTGTGATAAAATAACCAAAAAAGATGTTTACATTTTTAATGAATACATTAAATTTTTTGGTTTTAAAATCTACTAACATAGAAGAGAAAAAAGAACAAAAAGGTGTCAGGGAAGGCTGATATGGGTGACATCAGACCAGGAAGTAAACACACAGGAGAACTAATTGTGGGGTGTAATGAGCTGTTGCGCTCATGTTTATTCATTAAACAAAATGAATAACACACTGGTAAACAAAACAGAAAACAAAACGGCCCCATGACCAAACAGATAATAACAATACGAACATACATTATACAACGCAAATAACAATCACACCCATCACCATATAACAATACACATTTACACTAATAAGCAACCGTATTTACACCCAATAGCCTACCATAATAATACACACAAAATACAGCAATAATAATAATAATAATATACATTTATACAAAATACAAAGGGGCAGGGCTCCCCATCATAGTAGATCTGGCGATTTAAAACTGCAAATAAAAAAAGAAATATATAAGTAAAAGTATTCTTGGAATATATTCATTTCTCATTGTTATTTTTCACATTTAAAAAAAAAAAGTATATTGGAAAGTAATTAAGCCGACATTCAAACACCACACAAGCCCTCTCCCTCACGAGACTTTCTCAAGATTAACATCTTTCTCAGAGACTATCAAGACTGGCGGTTGATGTAAATGGTTTTACTCCCGAAAAATATATATATATTTAGGTTATAATTATATAATGTGTGCATATTAACAATTACTGTTTTGAAGTGGTTTGGTACGGCTTTGCTGAGGAATAACGTGAGATTCCGCCAATATATGGGATCTTGACTGCTGAAATCTCGTGAGACACAAGCACAATTCCTGCTCCAGTTTACATGGGTTTTTACAGCTATTTTTATCGTTAAAGTGATTGACCCTGCCCTTAAAGTTGCGCTGACCAAAAGGACGTTCTTTTGCTGTTTCACGATGTATTCGCATGACAACGTCACACAGTCATGACTGTAGAGTCGATTTTCACGTGCTTGTAAACCCAGCCATTTTCTTTCAGAAATAACATTTTCAGCTTAACTGATCAGAACGAAAATTGAACTTCTCAGAAGTTGTTTCTTGTTAGCTTTGTATTGTTAAAACTGTTTTGTTATTCCCAGAACATGTCTTTACACTTGCTTCAGAATATTGCCAACGGTACTTTGTTTTATTATGCAGCACACGTGTGCTGTGCTGTCCTTCACATGACAGATGTATTTGTTATGGAAATTACCTCTTTCTGTAATATATAACAGCCGCCTGTATTCAGTTGCAGTCACAACAGGCATGCCTTGGTTGGCAGGTGCTGTGCTTCTGTGTCCATATCCAGTGAACTAATGCCATTCTAGGGAACCGTTCAAACACTGACCAGACTTCTCGTGTTGACAGAGTTATATGGTATATGTTTCTAATGTATTGTTCAATCCCAATATGGTACTTTTTTCTATATATTTGTTGACTGCTATTTAATAAAGTTACAATTTCAGTTAGTTTCTCATACAGCACATTCTTAAACAGACACAGTATACTAAAAAGAAAACACAATTTTAAATTGACACACAGCGATATAAATAATCAGAATGCAGGCATTTCACAGATGGTCAGTAGGGAGACAGTTTAAATGTAAATCTGTGTCTAGAAAAGGTCCTGATTGCTTGGGGAGTTGATTGTGTAAAGGTCATCCGCTTGAGTGACAGCACTGAGAGTTCAAAACACATCCTGACCTTACAATGAAATGCCAGAGTTACTCATTATGAATTGTTTACTTGTAACTCTTTACTTCCAAAATGCAGTGGGCCCAATTCACAGAGATACTGGAATTCTTTTCATCCTTGTCTTATTATTTCTGATAAGCATTGCTTCCAATTCACAAAGCTGGTACCACCAAATAATCAGACTTAAAATCTCTTAAAAAAATCTTCCGAATAAATATTTCATAAGCATGGTCAGATTTAACTCTGCAGTGTTATAATGATATAATTGCCAATTGTTTCAATTTTGTTTTGTTTGTATAATGTCAATTTTAAGGAAGACCATGTGAAGTTTTATATGCCACTGCCAACCCATATTTTAAAGCTTTGGTAGATGCTTATGGGAAGTTGGTAGATGTTAATTGAACAAATGTCGTAGGTCACATGGTTTGGCTGCCATATTGGATTGAAAAAAAAACAACATTTTGCCTAAATGTAAAATTTCGTCTTTCGAAAACCACTCATTGCAGAATGCTGAAAGCTGGTATACCTGTTGAGGGATAGTCCAAGATGAATTGGTTTTCGTAACAAGCTGATAGGTTGTGTGGTATGGCGGGCGTTAAAGTCGCACGGTACAGACGCCATAATCACAAACTACAAAGATCTTCTTCTCCCAAAGCGCTAGTCCAATTGTTGTCTTTAAGATTTGGTCAAGGGAAGTTGCTACATAAAAAAAAATGTCGGCCACGTTGGATGACATCATCAACATACAAAACTGGTTAATAACTCCTTGTAGAGTGCAGATAGGGCCATGGTTACTACGGAACACATATAGTAACCCATGTATGCTCTATAAAAAAAATGTCATTGCCCGTGACCTTTGACCTCTCCTAAAGGTCAAATGTAAAACTGGCTTATAACTCCTGAGAGAGTGCATGTAGGGTCATGGTTACTATGGAACACATATAGTAACCAATGTATGCATTGTGCTCCGTCTTTAGGGTGAGACGTAATTGTAAGTGACTCTGCAGCTGATGCATAGTTCACACACCCTAGTCTCTGTAAATCGCCTTGGATAAAGGCGCTGCTGCTAAATAAATTCTGCACCATTTGCTAAATTGTTGGATACTGGTACTGTTACTGGTACTGGCATTCTGCACTATTTGCTAAAGTGTTTGGTACTGTTACTGGTACTGGTACTAGAAGCCGTAAAGTTGAATGCAACTCTAGTTATTAATAGCATTACTATACCAAATTAGGTTTTTATTTACAATGAAGGCAAAACATGTTTTTTTCTGACTTTATAAGCATTTGGGCGATACAGTATTGGTTACCTTCATTGTAAATAAATAAAAAAATCTGAATTGGTACAATTTAATGACAACGCTATTAATAATAAATTAATCATGATTAATTTATTTGCTTTCAAAAAATATTGGCACGGACATTATATGCAAACCAATGGAATACCATGTGTGTATGTGTGGGTTTAATAGAGAGAGAATACATGCATGTCTCCAGTCATACGTGGTTTTCACGATCACGTCGCCTTAAGTTCTAGCCAGAATTGCAGATATTTATTACTGCCATAGCCTTATCTTTTTGCCTATAGATTTGCCCCATTGCCACTGTACTTTATGCATCCATGCATCCCTTCCTGCAATGTCATTGAGCACTGTGTTCCGGGCTTAAGGTTACACATGGTTAAAACAAGTGAACAAATCTCATTCATAACCACAAGTATATAAAAGTCTAAAATAACTACAAATATTGAATTATCTAGGTAATTTCTGTTTCAAGGTGAGTTATAGTCTTTTGTTAAGTAAAACCCTCCTTTTCCAAGTCCAAATTAACTGATAAATTATGACAATTAACACAGATTTGCTTTTAAATTCCCACGCAAACAAAATAAATAGTTGCAAGAAGCACTGCTATTTAAGATATTAACATTATTTCGTAAATCATGTTAGCATGATTATTTAATAACAAGATAGGCATAATGACCTTTTGAAAATGCCAAAATCAATACGACATAACGGTTTGTTGATTAACACTGGAGTTATCATTTACGAACTTTTGAAAATCCTGCCCCTAGTAGCTAATTCATCTCAAAACTTTGTAAAACTGGGTCTTATATGATCCCAAATGATATAGCATCAACAACAACATACCCTCACCACTCTGTGTCCTCTGGTCCTGGTTTCTGTGCTGTAGCTAAAATATCGGTTTGGGTTAACTTTGTCAACTCCTTTTAAGATTTTAAAGACTACTTTGTTCTAGGTTAAATAATATTCATAGCTCATTATTTTAAGCCCTGGTCGCTTAAAGCCACTTTAAACCACTCTTTTAATCACTTCAAATTTAGTTTAGAAAGGTTTGTTTATATTTCCTTTGTTCTTTGTATCTCCAGGGTAACGTCACCTTCTCCTGCTCAGACCCTCAGATGGTTCCTGTGACGTTCCTCAGCTCCACCAGTAGCTACCTGCTGCTGCCGGTTGATTCCCAAGTGGACGGCCTTTCGCTTCGCTTCCAGTTCCGCACCTGGAACCGGGAAGGGCTCCTGTTCTCGTCACAGCTTTTCCAGAAGCCGGAGCTCTTACTGCTCTATCTCAGCAACGGAAAACTGAAACTCACCCACCAGAAATCCCTGCTGGAGAAAACAGAACTGACAACAGGTACATAACCCCATCCAACAGACTTCTGTTAATCTAAAATTATGTTTTTAATGCCATGAGTTTAGTGCTAGTAAAAGTTATTGTTTGATAGATAGGCAAGGC
Source organism: Acipenser oxyrinchus oxyrinchus (assembly GCA_030684275.1). Classification (NCBI taxonomy): domain Eukaryota; kingdom Metazoa; phylum Chordata; class Actinopteri; order Acipenseriformes; family Acipenseridae; genus Acipenser; species Acipenser oxyrinchus. The sequence goes on from CM060258.1 coordinate 27,334,760, forward strand.
TGGTGATTGTAGTCTGACCTATACCTAACGTCAGGTTGGGCCACTGTTTGCCCAGATCAAAGCTTCATCATGCGGCATAGACTTCTGATGGTTCTAGAGGGAGTTTAGAGGGATAATTCATTCAGTCATTAATATTTGACACAGTAGGTGGAGATAGGAAGGCAGAGGATAGTGATGGCAAATATGTTGCTTGACCCTGACATGCTCAACTGGATCGAAATCCAGGAATTGTCGTGGACCCTAATTCAGTCAAGCTCCTCAAACTATTTGCTCAAAATTCTGGCACAGTGGATGGGTGCATTATCACCTTGAATTTAGCCATCAGCATCAAGGTACAAGTTATGTGTACTTGACCAGCAATTACAATGTCAGTTGTTTGCCTTTCAGAGTAATCAAGGGACCCAGGGTGTACTAGAAGAACCACTCCAGGGCAATGCCAAATCCTATCGGGTATAGAGGTTCCCTTTCAAGTACGAAATGTATTCCATTACACAATGGGTTAACCTATTACACCCCATTCAACTGAACACTCTACCAAAGCTGCGTCTGTGCAGGATGTGCAGGATGGCGCTCAGTGCCATTTTCTTTTTCAGCCTTTCAGCTACACAGAGAGTCACTGGCTGAGGCGCGCCCAGGAGCTAGATGAATCTCAATTGGAGGAGCTGGAGGAGAACGAGCCACTAGCACCTCTCCCCTTCTCCACAGAGCTCACGGCTTTATTGAAAAGAGCCACCACAGAACTGGAAGTGCCATGGCCTGAGGAGTCTGAGCTGAAGTGCTCAATTTTTGACAGGCCCCCAGCTCCCTATACAAGGACCTCGATGCCCCCTGTCCACCAGGACTTTCTGCAGGAGGTCCAATCAACTTAGAGACACCTTGCAACGGCCATATCAGGTCTATGACACAGAGGAGTTGGGGCTTGGCCACTTTCCTCCTGTCGCAGCATCCATTGCCTCCCTTGTGTAAGGCACACATCTGGCGGTCCTTTCCAAAGATGTGTCGTGCCCTAACAAACAGTGCAAGGTCACAGAGGCGATGTTAAAAAAGGCCTATGTGGCAGAAGCTCTAGCTACCTGGCTGGGTAACTGCACGAGCATCCTGGTGACTTACCAGTCGGCACTTCTACAGAGCTTGTCAGTGAATCACAGGCCCCCCCAGCGAACGTTAGATGAGCTGAACCTGGTCACTGACCACCTGCTGCAGCTGTCCAAATACAATGAACAGTCTCTTGCTGTCCAGAAAGGCTCTTCAAGCCAGAAAGCAAATGGCGCCTTGGCGTCCTAGGGCTCAGCAGCCCCTGACTAGGCGGCCGACAGTGCCTGCAGGTCGGGGGGCTCCCCACCATATGGGCGGCCAGACACAGAGGGCCAACCGCTTTATGCACATAATGCAACTGCAAAACCATCAGCAGCAGCCCTAGGGGTTGGATTACTGGTGATCAAGCACCACGGGCATCTGGGTGCTTACCACAGTACAGCTCGCCACCAGCCTCGGCAATTGCCCACACGCCGTGACCTGCTCAGCCAGGCTCAGGGAAAGTTGTGGCACCCCAACCCATCGAGCCTACAGCTCTGGGTTTGGCCCCTGAACGGCTCCGGTTCAGCCGTTTAGGCTTGTCGGAGAGAGTAATATCGACTCTCCAGACTGCGAGAGCTGCTTCAATGCACTCTCAGTATGGAACAAGTGGGGCACGGCAGGTTAATCCCACGACTTGCCCCATGCCAGTCATTCTGCAGTTTTTGCAGGACCCCTTTGATGAGGGTAAGTCCTCCTCGACTCTGAAGGTTTACTTTGCAGCCATCTCGGCTTGCCATGTGAAAATAGACTCGGTGTGCCCAGGGGCTTATTTTCTGGCTGGACAGTTTCTGAAAGGGACATGGAGGCCTCGGCCTTCTTTGAAGGACAAAGTTCCTCAGTGGCAGTTCAATGTGCTGCTGCGTGCACTCACGAACCCACCCTTTGAACCTCTGCATTCTACAAAGCTTAAATGTTTGTCTCTGAAGGCAGCGTTTTTACTTGCCATCACCTCTGCTAGATGTGTGAGTGAGATGCAGGCATTTTCAGTAGCAAAAGCTGTCTAGGACTAAGGTCATGCTCTGTACGAATCCAGCCTTCGTGCCCAAATGCCTATCGACCTTCCATGTCAAACAGGCAGATGAGGAGAATCAGCTCCATATGCTTTGTCCGGATAGGGTACTTGTGTATTAGGTTGACAGGACAAAAAGTTGGCGGCAATCTGAGCACTTGTTTATATGTTTTGGAGCTAAGAACCAAGGTCAAGCTCTATCAAAACAGAGGCTATCCAATTGGGTCGTGGAGACAGAGATTGCTTACGAGCAAGCCAACTTGCCCCCTCCAGAGAAGGTCAAAGGTCATTCCACCAGGGGTCTTGCTACCTTTTGGGCGTTGTTTCAGGGTGCATTGGTCTCTGACATTTGCAATGCAGTGTGGTGTGGGCCACTCCTCACACCTTCACAAGGTTTTACAGGCTTAATGTCCTGGATCCTCAGAACCCTGCCTTTGGAACCAGAGTGCTGACAGTGGCGTCTCAGCCAGATTCAGATGCACATGCATGAGGTATTTATGCGTTCTGTGGATGTTGCTGTGCTTTATAAGTATGGCAAGCCATCAGTCTCATAAGACACAGCTTTGGTAGAATGTTCAGTTGAATTGGGTGTAATAGGTTAACCCATTGTGTAATACATTTCTATTTCAGGGAACCAGGGTTATGATAACGTTCTTATGAAATGAATTGGCACAAAATAAAACAAAATGTATTAAAAACAGATAAATGGATAGCACCAGATGGTAAGAACAGAAAGAAACACCCCAGATCACACAGTGCTATACTCATCTTTCTAGTCTCAATGACAGGCTCTTGTTTTTTGGTTTTCAGGTCATGGTCTCAATGATGGGCTCTGGCACACTGTGAGCCTCAGCACCCGAGGACTGCAGGTCTCGTTTACACTGGACAATGATGCCTCCTCCACCATGGAGGCCAACGTGCATATCCACTCTGGAGACAGCTATTTCTTCGGAGGTACAGCTTCTGTGGGAGGGGCCTATCAGTTTCACATAGAGCTGGGATCATAATTTGTTCCTGGGTTTTTATGGAGATAATATGGTTGTCAACTTTGAAATACAAGCCTGCAAACACCCCTAAACTTGTTTATATTGAACAGCTAGAAGTTCACGCAGTTCTCATAAATGTACTAAATAATGAATTAGCTTTTTTTTATTGACTTTAACAGTGATGGATTGCCAGATAGATGGGATGCCAGGATTTATAGGAAGAGATCAAGATATATGGATATTTAAAGTGGAGCCTGAGAGTTGTGTTCACTCACTCTAGGGGTATTTAGCTGTGTGGAAAATCAATGAGAAGGAAAAAGGAGATGGTCCTTTTACTTAAAAAAAAAAGCTCAGTGTAACACCCTAAAAAGTAATCCGTCCCTCACATGACCATATGCATCCCTGACAGTAGTACTGTAAATAAAAGCTGCATCTCTATTTTTGTCATGATGGACCAGACAGCTGATTTGTCTGACTTTGATAAAGGGTTAAAAATGGGTTAGGCAGGAGCGTCTGATTCTTCTTCATCTTCTTCTTCTTCTTCAGGTGTTTCAATATTGCATGCAAACAATTTTAATTTGCAACAAAAATTAAGGCTCTTTGTTGAGTTTTTGTCCATAACTAGTATGAAGGAAAATTGTATGCATGGCATAAATGCAGTATTTTTCAGTCTTAAAATAATTGCATGGTGATTAAGTAAATGTAATAGACTTCTATCAAATGGAAAATAAATAGATGTAATTGCATCCCTCGGTTTACAGGATATTAGCACACAAAACCTGAGGAAATGTAATATGCTGAGAAATGGACTGAACAGCAATTACTCTAATGCATGTCTGTAATTATGCCTGCCAGATAATCTCTGATTTTTACATAGTAGGTTTAGCCTGTGCTTTTGCATTGCCAGCAGCAAACAGGACTGCCACCATTCAGAAATCCTCATGCAGGTAGATTAAAGCCAGTGTATAAATATATTAACACTTTATGAAATACATCTTTTATATTTAAATAACTGTTTTCAATATTACAATGATTGCTGTGAAACTTAATTTGCTTTCAAAATGATAATACATTTAATAAAGGGAGTTGAGTAGCTTCATGTTTAACAAGTGTTTACAGAGGGTTCTCTGAGTTGCTTATCTGGTTAAGGCAACAACATGTGCATGGTGAATCATGCAGTCAGGGGAGCGCAGGTTTGCTTCCAGCTTGTGCAAAGCTGACGTTCTTTGCTTTGGATTTCACAGGAAGCATTGCATTGGCACTGATGCTCCCGCTGGTTAGATAGGTAAAATCACTGGGTACTGTTTCTACTTACTTGTGTAGTCCTCTCTATCAGAGTCTACTGGGCAACCACCACATCAGCTTTAAGCAGACATCTTCAGATCACTTATGTGAAGAGGCAATTGGCTTGGGGATCAGAGGATCCCCACTGACATTCAGTGGGCACAAAGTGTTCAATAGAAGAACCCAAAAGCATTTTGTTCATTCATTTTGTTAACCCTTTAACATGTTGAACCTTGAACAATGGCTTGTTACCAACTTGTGACTTGTGATAAAGAGAATGAACGGTGAGACAAACTATTTCACCACCCTATGTCTAGCTGCTCAGTTATACGATTAACTACCTTATGTTTCCATTGAAGTTATCTAAAATACAGTTGTCTGTTTAAGTCTCTGATGTAGCTGACAATAAACGGGAACCCCATTTCCTTTTCCCCTTCACTAAATGGACTTCATTAAAAAAACAATATTATCTCCAAGGTAATAATGAGGCTCCAATCATTACAATGTCTCTCAAACCCAGGCTTCTAGAGGTAAAATGCATTTGCAAACTTTGAGCAATCCAACAACCTGGATATTTAACACTTCACTCTTTGGTTTATATCCCTTCCCAGGATGCCCTTCTACCACGAACAACCTCGGCTGCAAAAACCCTACGCTTGCTTTCCAGGGCTGCATGCGTCTCATATTTATCAACAACCAGCCAATGAATCTCATCCAAGTGCAGCAAGGCCTGCTGGGGAATCACAGTGACTTGCAAATTGGCCTTTGTGGCATTAGAGACAGGTAATACAATATCTATAATATACAGGACCTTATATGTAAAAATGAATGCATTTTAACTATTCTGCTGGTCCTCATTAAATATTGGAAGGTTATGAGGATAGGTTAAGGGAATTTGACCTATTTAGCCAAGAAAATAGAGGGTTTCAGGAGGACTTGATCAAAGTTTTTAAAATCCTGAAAGGGATCGACAGTCAATCTCAATAACTATTTCAAACTTGGATAAGGACCAAGCAGAAAAAGAATAGGAGGCATAGATTTATGGAGTGGATTAAGCAATGTTTAACTGCTGATTCATTGGTATTCTTCAAGACCCAAGCAGTTCTGGGATCAATTAGCTTTCAGAAACTGGACATGCAACGAATGGCTTCCTCTCACACATTTGATGGCTGCCCATTGTGCTGTGATCAGATGTAACTGAACTTTTAAACTCTCAAGCCTTTAAATACCAATAGGCAATGTGTCATTAGAGGTTTAAATTGAGCCTGGGATGCCCTCTATTTATCAGTTTGCTTCCAAGCAGTCTTTGCAAAAATTGGATGTAATATATAATTCATGTTGCCGTTTTGTTTTGGAGTATCCTTTTTTGACACATCATTGCCAGATGTATAAAAAACTATGCTTCTCATTGACAAATCAAAGGCTTTATCACTGGTATTGTTTTGTTTTTAAAGTTATTAAAGGTATGGCTCCCAATGATCTTAGTACTTTGGTCAAAAAGGTTCAGTACTGGCTATAGTTTGCGTTCTCATGATTCTGGTAGTTTGGTAGTCCCAAGGACACAGCACTTCACCAGTCAAGGACATGACATAAATGATGTAAAGTTTGTAGTATTAGAACAGCTAAAATTAGACAATGCAACATATAGAAGAATAAAAGAAAGTAAATGGATAAATAGACTGAACACAATTATGCCAGCGGGACTCAACAGAAAAGAATGAACTAATTAACTTCAATAGATATATAACATTTAAATAAATAAACAAAGTTCGTTCAAAAGTTGTGCATGCTGATGCGCTGGGGAGGCCAAATCTAGACTGATCCTCAGAGCCAGCATTGCATGATATAATAAAAATATAAATTTATATAAAGTAATGTTAATTAGAATTAATGCAGATTCAAAGATAGAAGTAAAAATGATGTCACAATATATAGAACAGCATTACATCATGTAAGAATAAATCATAGATTTGAATGTAAACAATAACAAGTAGTTGTCATGCCGTCAAAAACCTATAAATACCTCCAATGTTTTGATTCAAATACAGGTTCCATTGAGAAAGATATGTGCAACATATCGAAACGTTGGGCAGCTGGCTCTTTGAGCTGATATATATATATATATATACGTATATATATATATATATATATATATATATATATATATATATATATATATATATATATATATATGTAAGTGAATGCTGGATTGCCGTTAATTTGCTTGGGATCGCTCATTGAGAAGCTCTTCCTGATAATATGGGGTCGGTATTTCCAATTTCATTATGTTACACTGATAAAATTTCTTCAATGTGATGTGACACAGTTTCTAACCAAATGTATAGCTGCTTAAATTGCTAGAACTGTGATACACCCAGTGAATTTAAAAAACTCTGTGTCAAGCTTTCGTTTCTGTTTAATGAAGTTCAATAAAGCTCCTTTTGATTAGGAGCTTTATTACTGTCTCGCGTTTCATGAATTAAAATTCCATATTCATATTGTAAGGTAAAGTTGATACGGTTCTGCAGCCTGAAGTGGGTGTGTATGTGTTGAAGTTTATATATATATAAACAGTATTAAAATAGATAAAATGAAGACAGAATAGAATGCATTGTACAGATGACATTTATATTTATCAAAAACAATGCTATTTTGATTCTTGCACCCTTGTATGTGTAGACGTTATCCTTCAGGCACCCTCTGCTGCTGCAAGCCACAACTCAACTCCCTCTCTTCATTTGAACAGTGTCACATGACTCTCGTAATAGAGATCTTGCTAAGAAGAAGCAACAAATATTTAAATTAGTATATTGCATACAACAAAAATTTATATGTTGCTAAGTGTTGCAAAAAAAATGCAAATTACGGTATGTTTGCGTTGTGACTGGCCCATCTTATTACACCTGCCCCTAATTGTATTGTCTTGTACATATAATGAGCACGACCACTATATAAATTAAGAATACAGAATGCCAGAATGCTTATAAAACTACTATTTTTTACTTGTCAGCACTTCTCCTTGGCGAGATGGCAGTGGCTCAAGTTGGACCAATATTTCATTTATATTTCTTGTGCTTTCCTGGTTTCAACTCACCTGTGAGAGTGAATCTAATCCCCATTTCTAATTGAATTTGTTGGTGTGCCATTTATCCACTCAGCTACAGCAGCTTTTCTGTTCACTTTTACAAAAGTATTAAATCCTGTTTATTTCCCAAGCCTGAAATTAGATAGTACTTTTCAGTTCAAATTCAATTTAAATTCTTGTACAGATACTAACTGGACTTGTCTTCATTCTTAAAATATGAATTTATTTCATAGACACGGTATCAAAATATCTCTCAAATGGGTTTTTACATTGATTTTCAGACATGTCAATTGTCAATGAATGAATTTTGAATCCTTACCCATGGACATATAGAATGGAAGTTTAAAGATCTTTTGACAAGCAGCTTAGCATAACACATGTTTGGTATAATAACAGTATGTGTTTAAGCAATGTTTTTGTTATATCACGGTGCATTTTAATTTACACTGTTATGGTATGTGTTTTTGCTGTATTTTATTACACCTTAGTCTGACGCCAGCTCACCTGGCAAAGACACGGCTGCATGAAGTGCAGGGTGAGCCATGCAGTCATGGGAGCGAAAGTTTGTGTCCTTGCTGTGTGAAGTTGTCAGTATTCGCTGGGTATTCAACAGGGAGCATTGCTTTGACTTTGGGGCTCCCCTGGGTTAGGGAGACAAAATTGACAGGCACTATTTCTCCTGATCGTGCTAGAGAGGACCCCATAGGCTAGATGCTTGGTGTGCTCATAGCAGACACTAGCAGGGCTAGTCTTTGTCCACCGACATCCACCGTAGAGCTCCTGCACTTTAGGCAAATGTAAATGTATAATTTATTGCAAAATTTATTGCAAACTTTAAAATAACCCTACAAAGGTACGTTTAATCAAAATACTACATTTCCCAGTTTACAATGTCATAGAAAGGATCTGCAGACAAGTTCTTCAGACCTTTCAAGCCAGCCAGCACTTAAAAGCTGAATCGTTCACCTGGTAAAAGCATGGCTGCATGATGAGCAGGATGAGCCATACAGACAGGGGAGCGCAGGTTTGTGTCCTGGCTGTGTGAAGTTGTTGGCCTTTGCTGGGGAATCAACAGGGAGCGTTTCTTTGGCTTTGGTGCTCCCCCAGGTTAGGGAGCACCAGAGGACCCCACTGGCTAGATGCTTGGTGTGTTTGTAGCAGACACTTGCAGGGCTGGTCTCTGTCCTCCAAGGGGTGGTAGCCTGTCAATATCCACCATAGAGTTGGTTTTAAAGGAGTAATTGGCTTGGGAACTGGAGGACACACATTGATGTTCAGTTCTCCTGGTGAGGGAACATCTACATTTGAGAGAAAAACTAGGGAGCTCACTAAATTTATATAAACATAAAATGCTTTATTGACACTTTTTCCAGTATATTTTATGGTTCTAAATTAAGGGCCTACTGAGTGGATATTCTTGTTAACACACTGTGGGGTAGATGTACTAAGATGGGCAAGGCACAGTGCAAGCATACCGCAATATGCATTTTCGTTTCGACACTTAGCAAAGTAAACATTTTGTCGTATGTACTAAGAGAAAATATGTTAATGAAGAGAGACGCAATATACTAATTTAAATATTTGTTGCGTCGTCTTAGCAAGAGCTGTAGCATTATATATTGCGAGAGTCGTGCAACATTGTTCAAATAAGTAGTGGGAGTTGAGCTGTGGTTTGCTGCAGCATGTTTAGTACATTTCACCCCACTTTCGACTCGTTTGCAACTGGTTTGCAACTGGTTTGCAACTATTGCGACAGGCGCAACACTTTAGTACGTCTACCCCTGTGTCTCCTATGTCTAGAAATGGTATGCAATAGTGTTAAATGACAGGCAAATAACATGCTTCAGAAAATGCTGCTGTCATTTTTTTTTATTACATCCACAGCTGTACTGTTTTCCGAGAAAGAGCTGTGTCATATTTAGTTTTAAAAATATGTTTAATAAGTCTGTGTAAGGGAAAAATTGATGAAACCTGAAAAACAATATGAGTGAAGCCAAAAAATATGTTTATTGGTGTAATACAAGAATAGAACTATTTGAAGAAAGCAGAGACAAATGCTCTGGGTCACAACGGATGGAATCTGTGTCACAGACAATGGCTGCAATCACTTTTTAATAACATAGAACACTCCCCTATAATGACATCATTTGAGACCCTCCCCACCTAAACCTGTGTACATGGCCAGTCCCCAAGCCTCACAAACATTCCTCTAGTCTCTGTTATTTCTGAGATTCTCCCATCCCCCAATGCAACCAAACAGCATACGAGGACCCTTTCCACAAATGCCCATACATGGTCATATTTGCTCTCTCTCTAACCAAATTGTAATTTATTGAGACAGACCCTGCATTCCAAATATCCCACCTGAACTCTGTGCTCAATATCTCTCCATTGAAAGTACCATTCATCCCAAATATTAATATGGACTATCAAATTTCCTTACACCTGTGTTAAAATATCAGCTTTCTAGGGGTGTTCCTTGTAACATGTTACCAGTATAGAAAACAAATTAAACAACAGAAAAAGATTTGATGTTTATTTCTTTTGCTTACATTTTTGTTTAGCTTCTCATAGCTTAACATCCACACACCCCTGCTGTTGTAAGTAGCATCTGGAGGATGCCTGTTGACAGAGTGGCCAGAAAGCTTCAAGGAGGGAGGTCTGATTTAATGTATTATAATCATAAAGCCTCTCACAGACAATCAAACACCAGATTTCTTATTTTGCACTAAGACTCATCTTGTGCATGGAAGGCTTCCAACTGACAACAATTAATAAGACATGGATTACAGCATTAGCTATGTATTGTGTTATTTCCTTTTAATTAATTAATATGCAAATATGTACAGCTGATCCTGTTTCTTATAGTATAAGAGTTTGTGATTAATGCAGAAACATTTATCAAGGAATCATTTTAGTGTAAAATTGTACTTGATTGTGGGACATTGTAGCTTTACAATGAAGGGGCTGGCTTTTTTAAAATAGATTTTTTTGGGTGGAGAGCACCTCTACCTCACCTTTCCATTATGACCACATAAATGACATAATTATAATTTTTATTATTATTATTATTTATTTCTTAGCAGACGCCCTTATCCAGGGTGACTTTCAATTGTTACAAGATATCACATTATTTTTACATACAATTACCCATTTATACAGTTGGGTTTTTTACTGGAGCAATCTAGGTAAAGTACCTTGCTCAAGGGTACTGTGCTTGAACCCACGACCCTCCGGTCAAGAGTCCAGAGCCCTAACCACTACTCCACAAAATATATATTTCCTAATGCAGCACTAAAATATTTTTACCAACTGGTTGACAACAAATAATAAGGAGACGTATCAAATTGAAACAGACGTTTGTGCACAATAAGCAATGTACACGTTCAGTAACCTGCAGTCCACAATCACAAATATTTTTTGAATTCATGAGCAGGCCCATTCTAATGTGTCTGTCAGGAACCCTTTTATATGAGGCAATATTTATTTCTCAGATCTTAACAAATATTCCTGGCTCGTTTCCATGATGTTTTCTGTGGATATTGAATTTGCTGGTCCAGAGATCCTGACGGGGACGAGTTTTCTCTTTTGCATTAGAATGCACAGCCACCGACAATGATTTTTGTGTTCAGTTTGCTGGCTCCGTGAATCTGGGGCTGACTTTCCTGGCTCTCATACAGCATTTCAGACTTCCTGTTAAGAGTCACAATAAAGGGATAGCTCCCCTGTACTTACTGTGCATTACCAGTGTATTGTCTCCTCAAGGTTATACTGAATCGATCACAAACAAATGGGTTTTTAAATTGTCCACACTAGTTTTCAATACCATATTTGTATTTCCATGTTCTGCATGATCATACTGGGTGCTGTCTCCTGGGACCCTTCTGGCTTCCTAAATGTATACAGCATTTCAATGAGAAGTCTTTGTTAATATATTTTGTGTTAATGACACTGTATGTAGTGTTTGTCTATGACAAGCATGATAACTTTGTCAATTGTGAGTCTTTTCGTCCAAACAAGGAGGCAAATTTCTAGGTCGAGTTTGGAGGTGGCTTTGAAGATTAAGTATTTGTGAAGAACTTGTATTTTTTATTTTTTTATGTTAAGCTGGTTCCATGAATACTTTATCCTTTTCAAGAGCATTGCACTATAGGGATGGGAGCATTTCAGAACAGTGAATGTGCTTATTGTAATTCAAATGCCATCACTATGATGCACCATATACATTTCCCTAGTGGATAATACTAAAACAGAAATCACCACAGTCATGTTCTCTTGGTACACTCTGGATATGCTGCAGATCTACCCAATAGTGCATCACTTGTACCATGATAGCGATGGCTACTTTCAAGATAATAATGCACCCATCCACCAGAATTGTGCACAAATGGTTTGTGGAGCATGACAGAGACTTCAGGTATCTTCCATGGCCTAATACAATTCACAGATCTCAATTAAGTTTGATGCATTCACTATCATGATCTATCTATCCTTGTTCCTTCTAGTAAAATCTAGACTGAGAATAATGCCCCAGAAACTTAGAATACTCCTGGAAAAGATGGAAATGCCTGGGTGCTTTCTTCAGCACACGTTATGGAGAGGATGGGAATCTGATGGAATCCTGCTTTTGTCTGTCCCTCTCTCTTTCTGTCTATGTCACACTTTTTTACACACACAGTATATATATATATATATATATATATATATATATATATATATATATATATATATATATATATATATATATATATCCTTGTGATGCTAATGTTAAAGAAGATGAGGTTCAGCAGTACTGTTCGGTTTTTTTTTTGGCTTGTTTGTTTTTCAGTGCTGTACAGGCATTCTACGTTGTTATCCGTTTAGTTTCTCTGAGATACGAATGTACCAGTGTGACAAAGACGGCTGCAGTGGGTGACGTCAGACCAGAAACAGGAAGTAACACACAGAGACTTGGGGTTTTGATGAAGCCGCGCTCAGCATTTAATAATTAAACAGAACAGAAAATAAAAGGTTTGAACACAAAACACGGCACTGGTAGCCAAAATAAAGAGACAAACAAAACGAACTATACAGACAAAACACGGTGAGCAGATTTAACTATTATTTTTACAATGATTACCTCCGTCTCCTACCCCGTTCTCAACTCACCGAACACACCACCCCGAGTGAGTGAAAACATGCTGCTTTTATGCAGTTGTACCGAGACTCGATTGCTAGTCAATCATTCAATTGGAATCTCGGTACAACTGCACGTGAATTAATTAAAGTGCACTTTCCCGTGTTCACATACTAATACTTTAAATGCACGTGATGTGATGTGCCATCCTCATGCCTAAATACAAATAAACATTTTTAAATCACTCGTGTTACACAGACCCATTTATATCCCGTGTACCGATGACTATACACCAACATTTACACACAACACGTAACATACAACACAAACTACGCCCAAGGGCGTGGCCACATTGCCACAACCAGCTATACGTATTCTCATTTTGTTGATCATTAGTGAACATTTATGTACTGTGGGTGTTGTCGAGTGATTAAAAACGAGACATTTTGTGTTTGAATTGAAAGTGATGGATGCAAACATATCGAAACGTTGGGCAGCTGGCTCTTTGAGCTAAATATATATGTGTATATATATATATATATATATATATATATATATATATATATATATATATATATATATATATATATATATATATATATATAACTCAATTGCCATGATGTTCCATTTTTATTTCATTGTTTTTTAAATACCATCTGAGGGCTGGGGTGCATTTTCCTGGCCGTTGTCTGCCCTTTAAACAGAACCACTGTGAATGAAAGCCCTTGATGCACTTCAGCACAGAGAAAAACGTTCTGCTATTTAAGAAAATTATTAGTTGTTACCTGTAAGCCTATTTTGAAAAAAATCATTTGATAACAGCATTTGGACATTTTTTGTATTCAGCTTCCTTTGTTAAAATACAGATAGACGTATTAGTTATTTACCCGCTTAATAACTTAATCAAAGGCAGTACAAATTGTGTTAAGTCTGGAAAACAACACGTTTATAAACAACTGTTAAGATTTAATTTAAGTAGACTAAAACAAAACAAATAAATAAATAAGTTTATAATCAGCTTTTACAAAATCAACATCCATTTACTAACAATGCAGTGGAATTATGTGGGACTTGTATTCAACATTTGACCCAAATGGCAATGGTGACTAGTCAAGAAATTCAATGTTGTACAAGCCTTGGCAGACACTGTTGCAGAACACATTTATTAGAGTAAAATGCAGTACAAATGTCTCACCCAATCACACAGAATTAGTAATAAATAAACAAATATTTGATTACAGCTGTACTAGTTCTTTTTTTTTTGAAGAGGGAGCAAATTCCTTTCTTCTAATACATTTGCAAATGTATTAGTAATGTTGTTGAAGCTGACACCCTGGGATCCTTCAAGAAGCTGCTTGATGAGAGTCTGGGATCAATAAGCTACTAAAAACCAAACGAGCAAGATGGGCTGAACGGCCTCCTCTCGTTTGTAAACTTTCTTATGTTCTTATGTTCTTAAATGACATCATAAGAATCAAAAAGCAGTTAGATTTGTTGTTTAGCTTGTTGTAAATAGTAAACATTTTATAGAAACATCTCTATTATAATGTGAATGAAAAAAAAAAAACTAAAACTATGTAGATGAAAGATACTGTGGAGGGGCCATTGTGCGTGTGTGTGTGTGTGTGTGTGTGTGTGTGTGTGTGTGGTATATGGGTTGAGAACACACACTGTACCACACTTTAAGATTCACTGTGCCAGAACAGCCAGCAGGCTCAGGAGAAGCAACGCTGTACAAGAAACGTGGGAAGAGCATTATATAGGAAAATTTGCTATAAATACTTAATTTGTATAATTAAGACCTCCTGTGGCCCTGTAGGAGCTGCTGACTGCATAGACGCTGTACCTGCATTGAGTGCTAAACAGTACATTAGACAGACATTAAATATCGCCACCCTGCTCACCGGCATTTTCTTAATTTCTCAAAGAACTATCGAGGGTGCTGGGTAATTTCATTCCCTTTTTGGATGTTTTCCAAGCCTTTATTGAATGTCAAATCAGGCTGATGCCAGATAATGGCAGCTGTTCATTAATGATTTAACACGCCATGTCTTTGGCGTGATTTGGTATCAATATGCACCAGCGTCCCGTAGTAGGAAACAAGAATGGAGTGTGCTTCTTTGACAGTGTAATCACAACACTAAAGGGCAGTTACTAAGAGTCCTAATTAACATCTTGAATTTCACTGAAGCATGAATGTTTTATCCTGTAAGTGTCCTAGGTTCTTGGCTCACTGCATATTTGCTTGTGTTTTTATTTTTTCTACATTTTCTAAGCAGCCACTTTCCTTACTTCTACCTGCCAGTTTCTGGGATTAAAGAAAACAGTCATGACAGAAATCTGTCAGTGCAGGGCTGCATGAGTAGCTCAAGTGAGGCTGGGAGATGCGGTTTGATTGGCTGGCTGAATGCTCAGTGACGGCTTATTATAAAGCCCCCAGGAGCATTGTTGAAAAGCGCAGGCTGTAAAACTGTGGAAGGGTTTATGCTGGAGTAATAAACTGACAAGCAATGCTTATTTTTTCCAAGTTGAATTATATCCGATGGTTGAACAAAAATGTGGAGCCATCTGCCACAGATACTGTAGCAGACACATTTAGATAAATTAACTGACCCTATATTTACATGCATTATTTAATATATTTCCTTGTCTGTTTGTCACAGTGGACACTATGGCACTTCACAGATGTTGCTCAAGTGCTTGATTGGAAGGTGATGCTGTCAGTATCTCAGGCTGCACAAATGACTGATGTTTCATAAAAGTGATGGATCTCTATGGGCTCTATTTTATACAAATGATTGCATGTGCATGCACAAAACTTACTGTGTTTGCTAAGTGGCATAGACTAAGAATAAGAAAAGCCATTTTCAATAAGAAGAGCATTTGAATTGTGGCCATGGGCAGGGATAGTAGCCAAAGAGATACACGCAGAGCAATGGTAACCATAGGAAGCTTGTGTTAAAATGTGATTTTATATTTCCTATAGATTACCTTCATTCCACTTGGCCCATTTGGATATACTTGTTTTTTAAATGCTTTCTATTGCATACCTGTCAACCCTTTTTGAGTCCAACTTGTATACCAGAGCTTTCAAACCCTTAAGGAATGCTTCCAAACCTGAAGAAGTTCCGCTCTGACTCAAAAGTAATAGTATCAAAAAAAATAGAGAATTTCTCCCAGTGTATTAATTGAAATCTGCAAAAAAAAGCATTTTCATCATTTGCGGTGTTCATTATTATTAACATCTTTAACATTTCAGATTCTTCTTACATTGAATATAAAACGCGCAATCCCCGCCATCAGTAGAAGCCCTTATCAAGCCACGAAATTCGGATTTGTCCTCCAGTTCCTTAAGGTACCGTCCACTTTCCAGTTTTGTATTTTTTTGATGGCAGTGGCATTTTTGCAAACTGCTTCAGCCTTTTTTGAAGTAATCACGCGTGTCCTGCGTGTTTTTCCCTGACCGTGAGGTTTTGATTTGCCCGTAAGATTTTCATCTTACAGCCGTAAGACTTGAAAGCTTAAAAAAACTTATGAAATACAGGAAACCCGTAAGAGTTGGCAGGTATACTAATGTTTTCTTTCTCTGTGTAATTTAGTTTTGCATGTAATTAAAAGAATAAGTAATAGAATACTAATTACTGGTTGCTTCAGGTCGCAAACAGCTTGCATTCCCATATTGGTCTTGTTGCTCAATAGGGCCCTAATCACCGCTCTTTATTTAAGTGCATGCTCTTTAAAGATTAACCAAGGTGGAAAAGACGAGAGTAGAAAGCGGGTTGGAGTGTTGAAAGGGAGAAGATGAAGCAGGAAGTAAGCAAAGTCATCACAATTCAGATAGAAACAGGTAGAGGTAACACTTTAGTAGAGGTCTCACCATTCACAAAGAATGTTCTGTCTGAACTTCAGCAAGCTCCTAGTTAAATCACACTGTGGAGGAGCGTCTATTCTCCCAAACTAAATATTAACTTGAATAACCTTCACCTTTATTTCTAATTCAAACAAATGCTTTCACACAACCAACATATTGCAGGAGACAGATCAATTTAATTTTGTTTTGGCAAGCAGTAGCAATGATTCAATATTTGTTAGTGTGTGTTAGTTCCAGTGACTAAACAAGAGGTCTATGGCCCCCCTTGACCATAGACGCTACAACAAATTCATGACTATACAGTTGCATTTACACAAAGATATTCTATGGAAGCATTGTGGCAAATATTGCTTCCAACAACAAATGAAAACCATGAACGTACATAGCTTACAAAATGCAGTAAGGTGCTTGCCTATAGCTACACATGTGTCGCTTCTGGAAGGAAAATTTGCATACTGTAGCACTGACCGCTACAGAACTGTGCAGGACGCCAGGACTTGTGCTCGTTCCCCCCCCCCCCCCGGGAACTGTTGTGTGTTGTTTCCCCTGGGACTGTTTGTTTGAGGGACCCTGTTACAGCTAAGTTAAGCTGAGCATGCAACTCCAGGACTGCTGCAAGCTTGCGCCAGCGGTGATCTTCCCCCGGGTGCGGGAAAAGGGATACACAAGACTTGGGGTGTACCTGACGGGAGGCGGAAGCAGGTTTGGAATGGGGGGCTGTGATTGACCCCTGCATATAAAATGCAGTGGTAAAGTGTGGGGATAGTTTGCAGGGCTGCGATATAAATCATGGTGGAAAACTATGTTAAGGGTGCGAGTTTGGAGATTGGCTGACGCCTGCGACACCAAGTGAGAATCTAATAAAGTGTGCAAGACCTGTTTACATTTAACCTTTTATTTTGTTGAACTTTTTTTTCACGATATGCCTCCTTTTTGTTTTATACCCTCCCTGTGTCCAGTCGTGTCAGCTTGCACTGGACAAAAAGTAAAGCAGCCTGTCGGCTATTGATTTAGAGTTCCTTCTTCATCATAATACTTTTGCTACAATACTTTAAGCCAAAGACTAAAATGAAGAAAATCACTTTTTTTTCCATCGGTGCCACAAGGATTGTCGGGGAAACGGCCTGTGCAAGTGCTTCCTAAAACTCAGTTTTAAGCACTGCCGTGAGTGGTGAGGACTTCTAGTGTGCACGTCAGTTAACCAGAAATTTATATGAAGGAGAGATTCTCTACATTAAAAAATGTTGATGCGAATTTCAAAATGATTATGCGAATTTGCAAGAGCATCTTCTTTGTGGCTATTTATAGTAACAAAGTTTTGAAGAAGCCTGCTGTTGTCTTCTTTTAAATCATGCAGTGTTGGATTGTTAGCAATTAGATATTTTTCACAGGGTTTTATGGCAGACCCAAAGTTTGAGATCCATTCTCTTTACTATGTTATGTAGACCAGAGTGAAGCATTACTGCTGTAAATACTCAGCACCTCTCAAGGTTTGCCTCATAAATCTTACAGCCACGTTGAAAATTGAAAACTATTTTATCAGGGTTATGCTAGACACAGTCATTTATATTAAATCATTCTCATTTATTAAGGCACTGCATTATGTATTTGGGTCACCAGTCACTGACAGTCTTCTTGCATTTTTTGTATTTAAAACTTTTAAATGCACAGGCAACCATTAAAATAAAAACATTTTTAACATTACAAACTATTCGGGCAAATTCCCCAAACATAGATTTGCCTTGTAGTGTGAATTGTGACCTAGATGATGTCTCTGGAGTTGGGCATGGCTATAACCGGAAGTGTCATAAATTGCACAGCTTTGCATCTTCGCTTAGGATTCTGCAGCCTTAAGTAAACATAATCATGATCATATAAACACTTTGCTTACCCACGAGGACTTGTTTTGATTGTTTTGATGTATTATCCTCAGTGTTTGAGCACCATTGACATTTGTACTGTATTTAAACTGCTGATGCGCGGAGGCACGCTTTTGCTAATTGTAATCATATCGGTCCGCTTTTAAGAATCAACCGCTTATAAGAATCAAATCATCCGGGACGGATGTGATTCTTATAAACGAAGTCCACTGTACTAAAAGCAATCATTGCTTTAGCATTGGTGTCTTGCCCTTTGATCAAAATTGGGCCTTAATGTGTAATAAAGCAGTCAATGAAAAGTCCCTCCTCCTTCTTGCATGGATTGATAGTAATCACTAACTTACTGTGACTTGTAGCTGGTTTAATGCACTTTTTACATAAAGTGAAAATATGCTACATAGAGTTCAGTAAAATGAAAAAATTGCTAAGATATAGTGGACATACCCTTGTTCCGTCACATACTATATAAACACAACAATTTGAACACAGTCATTGTTCACCACTCATTATGTATGTTTTATGCACCACTGGACCCTGAACATTACATTTTGGTGAATGGAGAGACTTGGATGGATTGCTGCCCTGTCATTACAGTGTATCCCACTTTGTGGATTTTTCACATACACTGGGGGCTGTTGTGTGAACATGCATTCATGTGCTTTGTTTCTCATCAGTAAATTGAACAGATAGAGAAGCCTCTTCCTGCCCACTGTAACTGAAACTGACTTATAACAAGAACAGGCAGCCTTATGCTGACAACAAACCAGATATGCCATTAGTCATGTGAGGTTTAGCCAAGTTACAAGTGTTGCTACATATTATTTTTCCACTTTTTGTTCAGCTACTGCCCCGAGGAGCCATCTTTTTATAATCAGTAGAACCACTGTGTCTGTTTTTAATGTAGTTCATGAACCATTTTATTGCAAGGGATCCTAAGCTAATCCGCTATTTAATTAACATAATTGTATCACCCACTAGTGCTTTTTTTACATTAATAACGAGGCCTAGGCAGCCATAAAACCATTGTTCAAAGAAAAAAGAATTATGTGTTATTACTTTGGCTCTGATGACAGTCTCTTGTGTGATCCTAGTTTCAAATAAAATAACAGGACAGGTTTAAATAAATAAGCAAAAACCAAATTAATAAATAAGAGGTTGACATTCAGAAGTCAGATAACGTTTTTAGGTATCCCACGGTCATGTTAAAGTTGAAAATAAAAACTGAATTTTTGCTTGAATGGGTTATAATTATCCAATGGCAATATTGCATCTCCAAGACTATTCATCAAAATGTGTCCAAGCAAAAAATGCAGTCAGCAGCAAATGATGTTCTACTCTGGTCATTTGCAGAAACGTGACTTTTTTTCTAAATATATATTTTCTGATGGATTTCTAGTTCCACACAGGGGTTTTTGTCATACCATTATTCTCTTCATCAATATTCTTCTTTTTCTCAATGATAATCACAATGGACTAAATACAGGTTGGTCATGAATAGAAAACAAAGAAAGCTGGGATTTTTAAACTTGTACATTAATAATAAAGGAGTATATCATAGTTATAGGACTGCAACTGTCTGCTTATGGGTTATATCAACACAGTTACGATTTCAATAGTAACTTAAATGTAGAATTTTTCCATTTATAGTACTGTTTTAAAGAACCATAACAATATGAGTATTGCTTTTTAGTTTTGCTGTATCCTTGTATTTGCCAGATTAAGGGTGTAGATAGCAGGCTGTGGCAAAGTGGTAAGTGGTAATGGGTGTATAGCAGGTGCAGTGCGGATACAGTGATTCCAAGAACGCACAGACAACAAAGTACGGCTGAAAATGATTGTTTTAATGGTTTATAATCCAATGGTCTGATGACCCGCCAGTAAATAATAAAGAGCTGGCAATACACAACAATGGGTATTGCACAGTAATAAAACAAAGGGTTGCAGTCCCGCAAATAATAGACACGGTACAAAACACACACAATTAGACACACACGATCACTGTTCCAAAGTGAGTTCACTCAGTGCTTGTGGTGAAGTACAATATACTACGTGCTATTAGTGAAACAGGTGCTAATAACAAAGTTTATTTGTGACAGTAGTGCAGTGATGATCCGGTTTCGTGCTGGCCCTTGGCGACAGCTCCGGATCTGTGTTTAGCCGTCTAGTGATTACAAACACAATTACTAAAGAGACAAAGAAACAAACAAAACACTCACAAACTCTTTTCTTTAATTATTTTGGGCAATCTCCCGGTCCTTCCAGTTTCCTTGTAGCAAAACCCAAGCGAAGGAAAAGATTTACAATACTCCAGCCCCTTTTATAAGCCCTTGGTAGCGATTGCAGCTGATTCTATTGCCTGCAGCTGCTACCTCGTTTACCCTCCCGGTCAATAAATTCTCGCACTGGAGTCTCGTCTTTTTCCAGGCTGATTGACTTCCCGACCCAGGGAATGAACTGTCAGGACAACCTGTCCAAAGCCTTTCCCTTTCGCTACTTTGTATCCTCACAGGTCGAGAGGGAGATTTACAACCAGAACTCATTATATTTCCGTCACATATCCCACCGCTCAGAGAGGAGCCGAAGGAACACTCGGCTGAATCTATCTTTCCCATTACTCCCCCCTCCCGGGAAAAATAATCCGTATTTTGATGGTCTTTCCCTGCACTGTGTACCATATGGTACACGAAGGGCTGCAGCGCCAGATACCACCGAGTTATCCGGGCATTGCTGTACTTCATTGTGCTTAACCACTTGAGTGGGGCTTGGTCTGTGACAAGATCAAATGAGTGTCCCAGCAGGTAGTATCGTAAAGAGTGAGTAGCCCATTTAATGGCCAAACACTCCTTTTCGACTACGGAGTAGTTGCGTTCCCGAGGTAGCATTTTTTTTACTGATGTACAGTATCGGGTGTTCTACTCCATCTACCTTTTGAGACAAGACAGCACCCAAACCCACATCCGAGGCGTCGGTGTGGAGGATGAATCTTTTGGTGAAATCTGGTGTGATAAGGGTGGGGGCCTGGCAAAGTCTACGCTTAATAGTATCAAACGCCCCCTGACACTCAGCTGACCACTTAATTAAATTTGGAGCACTCTTTTTGGTGAGGTCAGCTAAAGGGTTAACCACTGTGGCGTACTCGGGGATGAAGCGGCGGTAATAACCGGCTAATCCCAGCAGTGACGTCACCTGAGTCTTGGTTTTGGGGATCGCTGCATCAACCAAAGCCTGGATTTTAGTGACTACAGGTCTCACCCTTCCATTCCCCATTAAAAATCCCAAATATTGAGTCTCTGTCTTGGCAAACGCACATTTTCTCAAGATAGCTGTCAGCGGGCTACCCTTAGAGACTGAAGGGCGGCTGCAATCCTAGCCAAATGCTCTCGCCAGGTGGAGCTGTAAATGACCACGTCATCAATATACGCTGCTGCATATTCATGATGTGGGCGTAAAACCTGATCCATCAGTCTCTGAAAAGCAGCGGGAGCACCATGTAGCCCAAACGGCATGGTTTTAAAGTGAAACAGCCCCTCTGGTGTCGAAAATGCGGTTTTCTCTCTAGAACTGCGGGTTAAAGGGATCTGCCAGTATCCCTTCGTCAGGTCCAAAGTGCAGATAAACCTCGCCTTACCCAGTCTGTCTAAAAGTTCGTCGACCCGAGGCATAGGGTACGCATCGAACTTGGCAATAGCGTTTACCTTCCTGAAATCCATGCAGAAGCGGTTGGTGCCGTCTTTCTTAGCCACTATGACAGTAGGACTGCACCACTCGCTCCTGGAAGGTTCAATCAACCCAAGCTCGAGCATGTCCCATACCTCTTTGTGAACGCCACTTCGTCGACTTTCTGGGATCCGGTAAGGTCTCTCCCGCACGATGACACCTGGTGGAGAGATAATGTCATATTTAACCAAATTAGTTCTGCCAGGCAAGTCCGAAAAAACATTGCTGAATTCCTCAATAAGCTTACGCAGCTCCCGTTGCTGGTCTGGAACCAATTGTTCCCCCATCGGAATGATTTTTGTGCTAGGAGTCTCTGGACAGGGGCCTAAATCATCCTCTATGTTGCCTGGGGCTATAAATAAGACCTCCCTTGCCTGCCAGGGCTTTAATAAATTGACATGATAAATTTCACGTTCATTACGGCGATCGGGCTGTCTAATTTCATAATTCACCTTTCCTATAGCCCGAATCACTTCATATGGCCCCTGCCATTTAGCACATAACTTGGATTCTGAGGAGGGAAGCAGCAGCATTACCTTGTCTCCTGGTCGAAAGGTTCGAATTAGTGCATTTTTGTTGTAATGCTGCTGTTGTCGGTGCTGAGCCGATCTGAGGTTGTCCTGGGCCAAACGACCGACCAAATCTAGACGATCTCTTAGTAGGAGCACATGCTTCACTACATTTTTTGAGGAGCCTTTGTGCTCTTCCCACCCCTCTCTCAACAGATCGAGGATGCCGCGAGGCTGTCGGCCATACAAGAGCTCGAAGGGGGAGAACCCTGTCGAACTCTGCGGCACCTCTCTCACTGCAAAAAGGAGGTAGGGAAGGAGCGATGCCCAATGCTTTTGCTCTTGCGTTACAAACTGTCTCAGCATTGACTTCAAGGTCTGATTAAAACGTTCCACCAAACCGTCCGTCTGTGGATGATAAACAGACGTCCTGATGGGACGTATTTTTAATATTTTATATACTTGCTGTAACGTTTTAGACAGAAAGTTGGTTCCATGATCAGTCAAGATCTCTTTGGGGATCCCTACTCTAGCCATAATCTGTACTAACTTCGGTGGCTATTGCAGCGGCACTAGTGGACCTCAATGGAACTGCCTCTGGATATCGCGTTGCATAATCTACCACTACTAATATATGCGTATACCCAGAGTCAGAAGGTAGCAGAGGGCCCACTATGTCCATTGCAATGCGTTCAAAAGGAGTGGAAATAATCGGCAGTGGAACCAAAGGGCGGGCGACTTTCGACCCGGCGCTACTCGCTGGCAGTCTGGGCATGTGGCTACATATTTCGACACATCAGTATGAAGACCTACCCAATAGAATCGAGCCAATATCCGCTCCCTTGTCTTGTCAGCTCCGAGGTGCCCAGCCAAAGGGATATCATGCGCCAGCCTCATGACCTCGGACCGACAAGTCGGGGGAACCAATAATTGTGTTACAGGCTGTCCTGTGTCCGCGGCTAGATTTACCCTATATAGTAATTGCCCCTTGATACTGAAGTGTGGATATAGTAGCGCCCAGCGCCATCAACATCCTTACCTTCAACAGACGGACCTGCCCCAAGCGTGCACTAGTGACGGGTCATTATGTTGGCCCCACACTATGTCCGCGCTTGAGTACCACATGTCCGGTATATTGAGAGGGGCCGGAGAAGCATCTGCCCTGGATGGCCCAGTAATCTCTCCCTCTCGGTCACACTGCGTTCCGACTCCTTTTGACTGGTGTTTGTTACCATTTAATCACTCTCCCACCAGACCCCAGCCTTGTCTCAGGGATGCTCCCTCCCATTTTGCAGTCCGTCTCTCCTTATTTGTTTTTCTAGGACGGAAAATAGGAGAAAACATTTCAGCTTGAAAAGGAAACACATCACCAATCCGTTCCCTTTTCTTTTCTTCTACCACGTTTACATGTGCGGCCGAGACTGCCATGATTTGCATTAGTTCTTTAAATTTTGGCCAGTCTCGGCCCAGAATAACTGGGTGTGGCAACCTTTCCGCCACCCCTACTACCAGGTGACGTTTTATCGGTCCTACCGATAAATATACTTTTAGTGTGGGGTATGCCGCCGTGTCTCCATGGATACAGGAGATGGCCACCTGACCTCGTGGCTGCCACGACACACCGCCCAAGAGAGCTGTTCTAATCAAGGTTTGCTCACATCCTGTGTCCACTAATGCGTGGGTTTTCACATTGCCTAAAACCAAATCAATCATACAAGGCCCCTCCCGACCGTTTTCCCCACGCTTACCCTTCTCAGGTGCCCAATTACATGCGGCTACGTCACACTCCATGGCAGCGGGGCATGACCTGGCCAGATGTCCCTGTTGGTTGCACCTAAAACAAGTCAGGGGGACAGAGGGAACAGTGGTTAAGTGTCTGTCCCGCTGCTGGTATGGCAATGGGGCAGGGGCAGCACCTCTACCCCAGCTGGGGGCCAACCTTGGTCTCCATGGAGAGGAGGCAAGGTGGCCCATTGGGGTCAGCGGTCTCGGAGGTCTGGGTCCCGGGACTGATGATGGTGGTGGTGTTGGAGGAGAGAAAGGTGAGGGTCGGCTGTTCCGAAGGGCAGGAGCCGACAGTATCCCGGTCCGGGCAGAAACTAGGGAGTCCTCGTAGTCCTCGGCCAGTTTCACAGCGGCCTCCAGGGTGTCGGGGTTGTGGCGCCGTATCCAAGCCTGGGTATTGGCGCCGACCACATGGCAGAACTGCTCCACCATTATTGTTTCCCCCATTTGCACGTTGGTTTTGGTCTCGGGGGTTAGCCAGTGCACCATGTGGTCACATAACCGCTCGGCAACCACCCTGGGGCGTGTCTCCGGGGATCTTCGGTACTCCCTAAACCGAACCCGGTGGGTCTCTGCCGTTATGTTGAGGCGGCGGAGAATGGCCTGTTTGACCAGGTCGTAGCTGGCGGCGTTAAGGTCGCTCATGGCCTGGTAGGCTGCCTGAGCCTCCCCGATCAGGCAGGGTCCCAGCTGGCTTGCCCAGAACTCCCGCGGCCATGACGCGGTGGTAGCCATCCTTTCAAACGCCACCAAGTACGCCTCCGGGTCATCCTCTGCCGACATCTTCATCGCCTGAGCCTTCGGTGCCGACATCGCTGGTGCTGCGGTAGGGGCTTGCACTGTGGACAATACCAGCCCTACCCGTTCAATGAGCGCGGTGTAGCGCTCCTCTCTCCTTCTCTCCTCTGCGTCACGTCTGCTCTCCAGTGCCTCCAGCAGCTCCGCTAGCGCGTTGCGATCCATCCCTCTTCTGACACCACGTGTGGCAAAGTGGTAAGTGGTAACAGGTGTATAGCAGGTAGAGTGCGGATACAGTGATTCCAAGAATGCACAGACAACAAAGTACGGGTGAAAATGATTGTTTTAATGGTTTATAATCCAATGGTCTGGTGACCCGCCAGTAAATAATAAAGAGCTGGCAATACACAACAATGTGTATTGCACAGTAATAAAACGAAGGGTTGCAGTCCCGCAAATAATAGACACGGTACAAAACACACACAATTAGACACACACGATCACTGTTCCAAAGTGAGTGCACTCAGTGCTTGTGGTGAAGTACAATATACTATGTGCTATTAGTGAAACAGGTGCTAATAACAAAGTTTATTTGTGACAGTAGTGCAGTGATGATCCGGTTTCGTGCTGGCCCTTGGCGACAGCTCCGGATCTGTGTTTAGCCGTCTAGTGAGTACAAACACAGACAATTACTAAAGAGACAAAGAAACAAACAAAACACTCACAAACTCTTTTCTTTAATTATTTTGGGCAATCTCCCGGTCCTTCCAGTTTCCTTGTAGCAAAACCCAAGCGAAGGAAAAGATTTACAATACTCCAGCCCCTTTTATGCGCCCTTGGTAAACGATTGCAGCTGATTCTATTGCCTGCAGCTGCTACCTCGTTTACCCTCCCGGTCAATAAATTCTCGCACTGGAGTCTCGTCTTTTTCCAGGCTGATTGACTTCCCGACCCAGGGAATGAACTGTTAGGACAACCTGTCCAAAGCCTTTCCCTTTCGCTACTTTGTATCCTCACAGGTCGAGAGGGAGATTTACAACCAGAACTCATTGTATTTCCGTCACACAGGCATATACATTTATTAAAGCCATTGATAATTGATTTTCAGAGTTACGGACAAATCAGACTTACATCATTCCAAGATTTTACTGTACCTGCAACAGAATAAATAGATTTTATTGTACATTATACAGTACATGTGACCCAGTAGGGGAGGTAACATGCATACTCTTCACCTTAATACATTAAGTGAATAGAAGATGCAAGAACAGCTACTTCTCCTGAAGTCTTGAACACAGCCCTGAAGGCAGAAATGTTGGTTGGACACATACAGTCTTATTTTGGATCTGACCCTCCCTCCCCCTTTAAATGTTGATCCATACATTAACATATGATAGCACACACAAATCCTCTATGCATTTAAAAAATGTACTTGTAAAACACGCTTTAGTACTTCATTTCCAGATATTATTCACGTGTATACCTATTTTACAGACCCTTTGCTGTTACCAGACGTTAGTGATTAATCAATGTTGTAGAGAATGTCAACGTCTAATTCCTCTTCCTCTGCTTTTTATAAAAGACAATAAGCCATGGGGTTCAATTAATACTTAGTCTGCTGTACCAGAAACTTTTGGGACTATTTTAATAGCCAGCTTATATTATATAGTGACTCTCTCCTGAATTTAACAAATGATTACTTAGTATTCAAGAAACATTTAAAGAGCACAGGAGATCAGAATCATAGATTAAAAACACAGAGCACTTTTTTTTCTAAACCTTCAGGAGCTCAGATGCTCTCATAAAGAGATTGCATACATTGTCAAAATTATGGATGTTGTGGATGTTTTGAAGTAAAAGGACATTTTCAGAGAGGAATAAAACTATTTATTAAACCTAGCTATCAGTGTTCTGTGGTGTTTCCAGCTAATTTTAATTTTTTTTTAACTGTTCAGGTTTTTTATTTCTATCAGTAAGCTTGCTTTTGCATTTGCTTCAGAATGGCATTTGTAACCTAGTTGCTGCTCCATGTTGCTCCAACTGTGCCCACTGAGACTTGAGGGCAACGTGGAAGAGCAGTGGCCAAAAAAGGATTTTCAATATTTCTTTATATTCAATGAAATGACTGATACGGATAGCCCCAAATAACAAAGTGATTCATAGGAAGAAAAAAAAATCAGTCACAGAATCATTTGTTGCTCTTTATTAAAAGACAAGCAATTGGTCAACCAACTCCAAACATCTTTTCATTTGACTGTCCAGTAACAGCTTTTTTAATGTGTATTTTTTTGTTTGTTTTGTACATTTTGAGTTTTTCTTTTGTTTTCTTATTTTCACCACACAATTAACCAAGGACTGATTTTCATTTTCCATAATAATAATAAGAAACACAGACCCACCTGCCCTGCCACTTCTCAGGAATGCCAAATTGTAATTTTGTTCAAGTTCAGTATTTTTCATTTTCTTTTTTTCCTTCACTAATAAAATATAACAATCTGCTACCATTTTGTTATTGAAGGCCAGTGCTTCTATTTTCAATTCTGTGTCCCCCTACAGCCCATTTCATGCACCCTGGTTTTTAAATGTGTCTCCTGTCAGGTTAGTAAACAGGTGTAGTAAACAGACACATTTAAAGAGACAAGCATCTCTTTTTTAATGTCCTTTGTTTGATTTTCTTTATTTCTAAATGTCTAAGTGTTCTTTCTTTAGGTGCTTGCCAAACGACTGTGAGCATGGGGGCCAATGTTCCCAGTCCTGGAGCACCTTCTACTGTGACTGTACAGGAACAGGCTACACTGGAGCCACCTGCCACAACTGTAAGTGGGAGAATATACTGATTTATTATGTGAGCAGATAAGGCAGTAGATATTGATTGAGACAACAATATGGAACAGAAATATTTTTTGATGGATCACTCTGTCACGGCAAAACTAATCTTGATTTAGAGAAAGTTAAGGCTGGTTTCACAGAGCCTTATTAAAGCTAATCTGGGACTACCTTGCCTGAGGTAATATTAGGTAGTCCAAGATTAGTGCCAGTTGGATCTGTGAAACCAACCAGTATATTTTAATCTTGATTAAACTTTAAATATGAAATCATTAGGCAGGCCAAGATTAATGCTAAGGTTAGTCCTGGTTTCATTTATTTTTCAAACATGGAGACATGAATTTCAAATATAGGGTATCCAGCTCTACTCGGGTAAGATAATGTCCGTAAAATATATATATTATATATATATATATTTTATTATTATTATTTTCGAGCTGCCTTCTATTGCATTACATGAATTGTGTGTTAAAGTAAAAAAGCTAATGGTATAACTGTATTACACGCAGTTCAAAAACAATACTGTCACCAAAAGTAATTAATTTGTGATGTATTTGAAATATTCCATATCCTGAATCCATGTCTTGTTTGCACTAGCATTTACAACCAGGCTTGTGTCTCTGAAACACAGACAGATAGTGTGTCAAACCGCTATGCTTTGGCTTATTCAGCCTGTATTCAGTAAAGCAAAAGAAAGATTAAGTCTCATGCACTTTGTCTCCTCTCATTTCTCATACTGCATTATATTGCAGTGTGTTTTTTCTCCCGACAACATATAAGAAATGCACAGAATGAGCACTTGTATGACCAGCTATTGAAGCACACTACGAAAATAGTTGACATTTATTATCATGAGCGTGGGTATAGATTTTCTTGTTGGCGTGTCTGTCTTCTAACTTGATAGGTTCAGTAGTTATAGACAATTAAGATGAAGAATGTCTAAAACAAATTGCATCAAGCTTAAACTCTAAAGATATCCTGGCTGTGCCAACCACATATGCTGAACTAGGATGGATAACTTGACATCTTTTTTGCTGTCATTTGTCATTTTGAAAATGTCATCTAAGGTTTGATAAAATACAAACATACCTCTACTACCTTCTTGCAAGAGGACAGAGTCCCCTTATCAGGGGTCTAATTAAGCTCTCGACACATCCCTGGAGTTATCTTAACGTTGTTATAGCTAACAAACTAATATGGTTGGACTTTGGATTAAGTGACACACATGCAATAACATAGTAATACCTGGGTAACTACAAACATGTCCTGCTTGTATATTGTAACTACTGGTGAAATAAGTGTGTAAATACATATAAATGCCCTGTGCCATGGGGTTACCATGTACTTTATGTAAGAAATGTTTACATGGTTATTTCCATGTAATTATACAGCTGTTACTGTGTAATAAATACATACAATTGCACTGTTATTACAATGTAATTACATGGTCATTTCATAGACTGTAGTGCTACTAATAATCAGTTCCATATACTGCAGCTGTCATACACTTTGATTTGTTATGCAAGTTTCACGGGTGGAGTTTTGAGAGAAGCATGTGTCATATGAATCATGTATTACTCAGGTTGCATGCCTTATGTTTAGATAGTTAGTCGTTTGACATTTTTAGCAGCCAACGAGATTCTTTGACCGCAAAGACAGTGCTCTAGTATGTGCAAGTTTAACAGGGCATATACCAGAGATCTTTCTTTAAGCTTGCATATATATATATATATATATATATATATATATATATATATATATATATATATATATATATATATATATATATATATATGAAACACACGTTTACTGTAATATGTTTCTAGTCCCACAGCTGACATTTAATCTATGAGTAAATCAAAATTGTTGCAGGAGGGAGCATTGAGTGGAATACAAATCTCATTGAGCAGATGCTCTTCAATTCTGGTAGTTATTTCAAATCAAATTATATAATTGGTTAGCATGGTGGAGAAACAGTCTAATATGGTGAGTGGGAGTTTTCCTATTGTTTCAATCTTGCAATGTGGCATTTTTAATTATGCTCCACATTATACAGGACAGAAAGCCACTAATCAAAGAATTAGAATTGTCGACTACTGAGGTTACAAACAATCCAAGCTATAGGCAAGTCATCTCTGAGGTTGATCTGGAGTTCAGCTGAGACAGTTCTCTCTCTAAAATTCTAGAACATTGCAGTCAGGCATGCAGTGTCTGTCCCGTCAGTTTGAACCATAGCAACATGCATTCATTGGCACCTTGATAGAGGCCAATTACTGCATTTGTCTGAAAACTGAACTGGAAATTCCAAGAGCACATTCTTTGATTTAGTTAAGAAAATGAAGAAAATACAGTTTTAAATATAATATTACAGTAAGATGCCAATGCACCTGAAAAACAGCTTTTAGGCTGTCCTTACAAAGTCTTTAGTACGGTAAATCCAAAAAACGTGCAATAAAGCACAACTATTCCAAATCTGGAGTGCAATCTTATGTCATTTTGCTGATACTGCTTTCTTTCCAAAACAGTTTACAAGCAATAATTAATCTATAAAATGAATTACACCTTGTGAACAGGATAGCCTATGGGTGATGTCAGACCAGGAAGTGCAGAGACACAGTACTGTGGTTGAATGTGCTTGTGCGTGAGTTTACTTATAAATAAAAGATTTAAACAAAACACTTTCACAACACAAACAAAAACGGCACAGTGGCCAAAACAGACATGGAACAAACAAGTATCATGCTGGTATAAAACCAGCACGGCTAGTAGTTGATTTCTCTCTTTCAGTTCTCTTTACTCACGACTCACGTCTCTCGTTCCGCCTCTAAACACACTAACTTTGTTCAGCCAAAGCTGCAGGTTTTTATACATGTCACCGTCTCCAGATTAGCAGTAAATTAATCAATCTGGAGACGGTCACAATGTACACGAGTTTAGCATGGATCAGTAATTTTAAACACATCCATGCTGCAAAACAACAATACCAAAACATTGTGTTTTTAAAACACCAAACCATATATTTAAATAATAATACAACAGATACAAAATTATATATATATATACCTGTATATATATATATATATATATATATATATATATATATATATATATATATATATATATATATATATATACAGTACTGTGCAAAAGTTTTAGGCAGGTGTGAAAAAATGCTGTAAAGTAAGAATGCTTTCAAAAATAGACATGTTAATAGATTATATTTATCAATTAACTAAATGCAAAGTGAGTGAACAGAAGAAAAATCTAAATCAAATCCATATTTGGTGTGACCACCCTTTGCATTCAAAACAGCATCAAGCATCAATTCTTCTAGGTACACTTGTACACAGTTTTTGAAGGAACTCGGCAGGTAGGTTGGCCCAAACATCTTGGAGAACTAACCACAGTTCTTCTGTGGATTTAGGCAGCCTCAGTTGCTTCTCTCTCTTCATGTAATCTCAGACAGACTCGATGATGTTGAGATCAGGGCTCTGTGGGGGCCATACCATCACTTCAGGACTCCTTGTTCTTCTTTACGCTGAAGATAGTTCTTAATGACTTTCGCTGTATGTTTGGGGTCGTTGTCATGCTGCAGAATAAATTTGGGGCCAATCAGATGCCTCTCTGATGGTATTGCATGATGGATAAGTATCTGCCTGTACTTCTCAGCATTGAGGAGACCATTAATTCTGACCAAATCCCCAACTCCATTTGCAGAAATGCAGCCCCAAACTTGCAAGGAACCTCCACCATGCTTCACTGTTGCCTGCAGACACTCATTTGTGTACGCTCTCCAGCCCTTCGGCGAACAAACTGCCTTCTGCTACAGCCAAATATTTCAAATTTTGACTCATCAGTCCAGAGCACCTGCTGCCATTTTTCTGAACCCCAGTTCCTGTGTTTTCGTGCATAGTTGAGTTGCTTGGCCTTGTTTCCACGTCGGAGGTATGGCTTTTTGGCCGCAAGTCTTCCATGAAGGCCACTTCTGACCAGACTTCTCCGGACAGTAGATGGGTGTACCAGGGTCCCACTGTTTTCTGCCAGTTCTGAGCTGATGGCACTGCTGGACATCTTCCGATTGCGAAGGGAAGTAAGCATGATGTGTCTTTCATCTGCTGCAGTAAGTTTCCTTGGCCGACCACTGCGTCTCACGGTCCTCAACGTTGCCCGTTTCTTTGTGCTTCTTCAAAAGAGCTTGGACAGCACATCTGGAAACCCCTGTCTGCCTTGAAATTTCTGCCTGGGAGAGACCTTGCTGATGCAGTATAACTACCTTGTGTCTTGTTGCTGTGCTCAGTCTTGCCATGGTGTATGACTTTTGACAGTAAACTGTCTTCAGCAACCTCACCTTGTTAGGTGAGTTTGGCTGTTCCTCTCCCAGTTTTATTCCTCCTACACAGCTGTTTCTGTTTCAGTTAATAATTGTGTTTCAACCTACATATTGAATTGATGATCATTAGCACTTGTTTGGTACAATTGTTTAATCATACACCTGACTATATGCCTACAAAATCCCTGACTTTGTGCAAGTGTACCTAAAAGAATTGATGCTGTTTTGAAGGCAAAGGGTTGTCACACCAAATATGGATTTGATTTAGATTTTTCTTCTGTTCACTCACTTTGCATTTAGTTAATTGATAAATATAATCTATTAACATGTCTATTTTTGAAAGCATTCTTACTTTACAGCATTTTTCACACCTGCCTAAAACTTTTGCACAGTACTGTATATATATATATATATATATATATATATATATATATATATATATATATATATATATATATTTTAGCAAGAGCTCTGCAAGTCAATAAAGTCTGGGTGATGTTTGTGTTTTGGTGGTGGTTAGCAGGGACGGGGTTAATTCCTGTCCCTGCCAAAAACATATGAGAATGTGGCTGTTCCCAAACAAGATCATTGGTGTCAATTGGGAACAGCCACATACTATAAAAAGAGAGCTTCCAGCTCCATTAGCTGGTTTAAGAAGAGAATGGCTGTTTAAAAAAAAATAATAAAAAAAACACAAACAAACAAACAAACAAACAAACAAACAAACAAAGGTGAAGTGTAAAAATGTTTGTCACTGGTAAACGGCTTAGCCGTCCAGTCTGAGAGTTAGGGACTGTTTAAAGTGAAGGTAGACTCTATGTTTGAGCTAGGCTTTTGTTTTGTTTAGTTTATTTTGTTTTGCAATAAAAGTGCACGAAAGTGCTTCCTTGTGCAATTTTTGTGTCTGGGTCTGTTTTAAAGGGCAAACGAGCCGATGAAAAAAGTCTGCGTTTTGTTTTGCAAACTCCAGCCTATATTGGGAAAAATAAAACTTATAAACAATATTATTCAAGTCAAATATGTTTATTTGTATATCTTAGAAAAGAAAAATTTGAAATGGACAGTTATAGGCCCTGGGTTACAACAAGATTCAATTGAGCTGTGGGAAATACATTCAGTTTAGTTTTATAACTTTCAACACACACCCTTTTAGTGACATCATTTATGACCCCCTCCTCCCTCTATTTCCTGCAAACATGGCACTATCTATTCTACATACGCAATACAGCCAAACCTGCACAGAGACATTCCTTTGTTTCATAAAGAGACCTCTCTTGCATTCCCGTCTCAAGCAGAATATAAATGTTAACTTGGTCTGGCAGTGCATAAGCACTTGCATTTGATATCTGTATACAAAGGGATGTGTTCTCATTAGAAGCATGTTTGAATAAACAGTAATTATAATATCATACCAATTTATTAGTTTCTTTGTACGTTTTAATCTGGGTAAGCAGCCAACTATTTTCTGCCTAATGGCGCTATCATTGGAGGTTAGCCGCAGCATTGAACTGGAAATCGTGTTTTATTTAAGCATATTCCGCCTGTGCTTGTTTGCCAATTTTTGCCAAAGTTATTAATATTTGAATCCTTTAATTAATGGCACCCTATACTATGGCACTGCCGCATAAGTGCTTTGTATTTAATTTAAATGTGTAACCGACACTGTATTTCCTTTATCTGTTAACCCTTGTACCTGAAATACATATAAAAAGAGCTACTGTAATAATAGAACAAAACGGGATGTATTTTCCACTCACATGACTTTAGGCTTGTTTTCACACTGAAGCATAATTATATAATAATAATAATAATAATAATAATAATAATAATAATAATAATAATAATAATGTTTCTGTTTTATATCTTTTTAAAACCTAATCTTTGATATTGCAGCAATCTACGAGCCCTCATGTGAAGCCTACAGACGCACAGGGAGCACATCAGGTTACTTTTCCATTGACTCAGATGGAAGTGGTCCATTGGGTCCCACTCTGGTTTACTGCAATATGACAGGTAAGCAGTATGTGTAGGATACGTCTGGATGGTGTACTTGTTGTAAGATACTTCATGTAAAATACAGTGTAATGTACTGGGCACTGCTTTTGCTTCTGTGCATATATTGTACAATATCTCCCTGCTTGTGAAATAAGTCCATCTCAGCAGTTCTGCACTTCCATTCGTTATGCAGAGCTCACAAGTTCAGTTTCAAAAGAAGTTAAAGCAAACAAAGGCTGGAAAAATGCTGTAGAAGCGGTGGGGCATGTCACTCCCCAGAAGATATAGGAAATTCAAGTATAATGAACTGCCTTGAAGTAGGGCATGCAGACTAAACTTTCTTTCAGAACAGCACATGTGATACCTATAAAGCAAATGGAATTTCCAGATAGGTAATTATTGCACTAGCTATAATTAAGGCCTGTAGTTTTGCCTGGCTGTATACACTGTCTGACCACTTTATTATGACCAGTACCTAATATCGGATTGGGGCCACTGTTGGCCCTGATCACAGCACTGACGTGACATAGCATAGACTCCACATGGTGCTGGAAGGTGTCTCGAGGGATGTTAATCTATTCAGTCATTGATATTTCACGCAAAAGGCAAAGAATTGTGATGATGAATGTATCATTCAAGTTCATCCCAAACATGGTTTGGTGGATGGGTGCTTTATCACTATCGGCATACAAGTGCAGCATTGTTGGGTGAACCTGATTGTACTTGTTATTGTCTATAAGAAGTATTTATCAACAGGTCAGTTTATGGCCTTGGTACGCCAGTAGAAATGTCAGCGCCCCGGATGAGAGGAAAATAATCATCCCATCTGCTTTTAAAACACTCAATGTGGAGTGGAATTGAATTGCAATTGATTGGTACTCAGTTGGAAACGTGAGGGAGGACAGCATTTCTTATTTTGAAATCAGCATGTTATGAATGGATTTATTAAATACTTGCTGATAAATACTTCTTAAAGACAATAATGTGTATATGCAACGGGTATTCTACACACCCCTATTATATACACAATTTGGCGATGACAGATCTAAGCAGGTAGACATGCCCTAAACAAGTGGCCAGGCAGTGCTGAATCAAATACATTTTCTGAGGTTTTCCACAAGCCCACCTCAGTGGTCATATTTTAAGGTTACTTTACATTAGAAGATCACATTGATGGTCCTCCAGTCAATTCCTAGGTAACTGTGGAGCTAAAGAATTCAGCAGTCCAATACTCCTTGTGTCACCTTTTTTAAGCTTTCACTACAAGGCTGTTCCGTCATGGGAGTACACTTTAATGTGTTCCATCTCCCTGTAAATAGGTTCATTTAACACTTTAAAAAATCATGCAGTAGCTGTGACTGAAAATGAGAACGTGGCAGCTCATTAATCAGAGAACTGACATATCTGGATTAAGATTAATAACCATGAGGTTTCCAATGGCATGCCCTGTGTTGTGAGGTAGGCCATATACTGTAGTTTTAAGATTGAGGACTTCTTTCTACCCTCAGCCATCTAGATGAATTGTGAATAGCATGCTTCAAGAATGCAAATCGGAATTTATTACACCTTTTATGCAGAGCTATTATACTGTGTTGTATTTTAGTCTGAATATATTTAAGCAAAATAGATAGATTAGATACACAAAAAGTAAAAGAAGGTGGACAAACTTGTAATGCCTTCATCAGTATCATGAAGGTATTAGTCAAAATGTTTGTTTCTGTAAGTTTAAAGTGGGAAGCTGAAAATAAGGCGCAAACACATTGTGACAGCTAGTGTATGCAGCTCAGGCATGCAAATTACCTCACGCTTAACTGGGAAATAATACAAACTGTGCTGTAATATATTTAACAATAAATTGCTCCTAATTATCACAGCATTAATAGTGTTAAGCCAGCATTAAAACAAAACAATGTTTGAGAAGATAGGTAAGCGTTTTATTTTCTTAACAAAAAGCAGAGTGAAGTGACAGGTTGGGTGAGTTAATCTAACCCATTTTTTGAAATCATGGCTTCACAGGGGTATTGTTTTGTTTTTTTTTAAACTATTTCCTTTGGCTATCATTGTAGATGATAAAGTGTGGACTACAATGCACCACAACAGCATGGAGCTGACCAGGGTCCAGGGTTCAAGCCTGGAGAAGCCGTATTCAATGCAGTTCAACTACAGCACCAGCCGAGAACAGCTGCAGGCCATGGTGAGCGGGGCGGAGCACTGCGAGCAGGAGATCC
Organism: Acipenser oxyrinchus oxyrinchus; assembly: GCA_030684275.1. Taxonomy (NCBI): domain Eukaryota; kingdom Metazoa; phylum Chordata; class Actinopteri; order Acipenseriformes; family Acipenseridae; genus Acipenser; species Acipenser oxyrinchus. Next base: position 27,371,196 of record CM060258.1, read on the forward strand.
TCTATCGCTGCAAGCGATCCCGGCTGCTCAACACCCGCGGTAAGCAGCCAGGAGCCGCTCCCTTTACAAGGGTTTCTCAGGGTTGTGTGTCATCTTGCCTAGGCTCTTTTTGCTGTTCTGAAAATAAATGTGTAGGGGCCTGTTCAATTGAATGAGTTAGTTAAAATTTTGTATTAAAAATAACATAAATATTATAAGGAAAGGACAAACAATTGAATATAAGTTGTAGTTTTATTCAAGAAGGTCATATAAAGCATCTACACAACCGAAACATTGTAAATAAATTGACATTTCAGACATATTACATAAAGCGCAACCTCAGAAAATTGTAAAAAATGAAATAAACAAATATTTGAAAATACATTTGTGTATATACAGGTATATCAGGTACATACAAAACTGTAAGTAACATTTTTTTTTTTTAATACATGGGTTTATATTGCCTACATAACAAAGTGCATAAACACACCCTTGGGGTTATAGTGGTCTCATCTTCAAATATCTTCAAAGGTTACATTGCCAAAAATGTGGATTACAATTCTGGGGAAGTTATGCTAAAACTGTATAAAGTTAATCCAGATGGAAGCTGAGTAAAGTTTAGAACAGAAGGTAGGAAGCCCTTTTTTACACAGTGGTTTTTAAATGCTTGCAATTGCCTACCCTATTAAGTAGTGGCATCTATAACACATTAAAAAAAAATACATTCTATCCTTTCAGAGGGGCGAGGATGTGCTAAGAAGGGACACACCTTGATTGGCTGAGCAGCCTTTTCTCATTCCCAAACTTTTCTTCTGTTGTGTTCTCTAGAGTAAAACCCACAGGCTTTTTTCTTTTCCTTATTTATGAAAAATGTATATGGATAAGAACCCCAGAGATGCATAATGTTGTTCACAATATCATTACAGATAAACAAACAAGGCAGAGAACATTTTAGAAAGAGAGATCATGAAAGGCAAAGGAAAAAATAAAAATAAAAATAAACTCCTTTGTCAGTTCCTTAATGTTGTCCCATCGAGAATTGAGTCTAATTCCCAAGAAGGTCCCAAAAGATGGCAGAAGCATGAAATATGATTGCTTTGTCAATCACACAATACATATATGCCCCAAAAACTAAACAAAAAGAAATGCAGAAGGTTTTATAATCTAGGTATACACTAATTTGAAGAGAATTCATCAGTGTAAGTGTATGTCAGTTTGAGTTATCAGATTCCTCCAAGTAAGTCGCTTTAAGGAGTGATTGCCAAGGTTTTAATTACTAGCTTATTAGCATTAGCAGCATTTTCTTGTGCTGTTGGTGCATTGCTTGTTTACTGAACTTTAATGAAGTTCATTACTAGATGTTACTGATAGTTTATTAATTCCTGTGCTGTAGGCCAAATTCATTCTATTTGTCTAACTCCTTAACTTGTGTTCTAAAGTTACTTTTATTCAGCTTCTACTTGTGCTGTCTGTGCTAGGTTTGAAGGAGTGACTTGGTTTCTAAAAAACTGGAATACCAAATTCCTAAACCCATAGCTTGTTGTGAGCCAGAGAACTAATCGGAAAGTAATCCTTCTGATCTCAGTCCCAGCTTTCTGATCTTATTGAAATTCTGAATATACTATAGCTAGCTAGAAACGACATTGTACCAGCTATATTCTCTTTCACATGACTGAATGCACATAGCAGTGGTCAGCGGTCACAGATAACATATTTAATAAATTAACACTGCTGAATAGGGAGTATTGTTAATGGATGAAACAGGTTGTATAAAACAAATTGCAATACACTAAACACTTATCCGGACATCTGTTATCCGAACAGCCCCTTTGTAACTTGTCTTGTTCTAAACAGTGCTCTTCTGCCCATGTGCTTTTTAGCTCTCTGGTATTTACAGAACAGTGCAGTAGTGTGTGTGTGATATATTTACTGAATCATATATTTTTAGGAGGTTTCTTGAATGGGATTTGAACAATTTCACAGTTGATTTGATAATCAAAAAATGTGATTATCCAAACATCCCCTCATCCCAATTAGTTCACATATCAGAGGTTTTATAATACTTCATCAGTATTCATTTAATATAAACATATATTTATTCATTTTTAACATTGGGCACAAAATATCCTCCACATGTTTAACCCCTATATTCATTAACAAATGGTTTGCAACTTATTGATAATCATTAACCATTAGTCGGTGGAAAGAAATGCAAGAATTGTTTTGAACCGTTAACCTGTAATTACAATCCAATATGCCTTCTCTCTGCCAAGGAAATGCAGTTTTTATATATACACTGAGGTCAAAATTGTGGTGACACCTGGACATTATACTGAAATACAACTAAGAAAGGAAGATTCAGCATAGTGTATTGATTTATATGAAAATGTATTAACCTTCTAAAAGAAAATGCAAGAGAGTATATGTTTTGCTAGCATTTTACTGCAAACTTTTCTCATCAAAATATCCCACCCTTGTTAGCAATCACAGCTACACATATTAGGCATTCTGTCACACAACTTTAGCAGTGTATCTACTGTATTTTTTTGACCACTCAGTCCAAATCATCTTCCAGAGCATATTTATGCTGGTTGCCACTCTTTTTCACTCTCCTGTCACGCTCATCCCTTAACAATTTAATGGTGTTAAGGTCAGACGACTGGGGAGGCCAGCGCAATGATTTCCATCCCTGTTGTTCTTTCTGATTTATGTAATTAATGTTTAGTCTGGCTGTGTGTTTAAGGTCATTATCATGTTGAAAAACAAACCCTTCACCCACTAGTCACCTTCCTGATGGTATTGAATGATGCTGAAGAAGGGAATGATATTGTTCCTTGACCTTCTAATTTTACTTCAAATCAACCCCAAACCTCCATGCTACTACCTCCACGTTTTACTGCTGGCACTACACAACATCCTGACAATCTCTTGCCTGTTTTTTTTCTCATGTACTGTTTCCTCTTGGAGCTGAAAAGTTCAAACATTTATTCATCTGTCCACAACACTTTTCTCCATTGCTCTTTTGCGTTTTTTGACGGTTTCCTCGTCTGCACCAAGGTTTTCAAGCAGGAACTCTCCCCATCATACCAGATTCTCAAAGACGTCTCTTTACTGTTTCGTTTGATATGGTGACTTTTGATGTGGAATTGATTCAGCAGCAAGTTGAGTGCTGGTTAGGAAACAATTAGCCTTGGATTTTCGAACAATCAGTCTCATGTCTTTTGGTTATTTTCCTCTTTCTGCCTTTTCAAGTGGCTGTCCCAGATTTTCACATGGCTCTCTTGTCTCAGTTAGTTCAGGTTCTGAAAGCTGTCTGTAGCCTTATGACTGAGAGGGGAATGTGCATTCCATTAAAAGGGGTTATAGTTTCATGGGAGAAACTGAGGTAAAATGCCAGTAAAATCTATCCACTGTTATATTGCCTTCTGAAATGGCTAATAAATGTAAATGGTTTGCATAAGCCAATGGTTTAGGTATAGTTTTCCTTTCTTTGTAAGATTTCAGTAAGATTTCCAGGTGTCCCCATAATTTTGACTGCCAGTGTGTGTGTGTGTATATATATATATATATATATATATATATATATATATATATATATATATATATATTATAGAATGTGTCAGGCTTATGCATCAGAAATCAACCAGCCTTTTACACAAATGTGTCTGTTACATATTTCAGGTGTTCCTATTTTTTGTCACATCCTATGGTAGCTAAAAGCACTCACGGATTGCTCTTGCTGCAGAGTTCATGGGAAAATCTTGAGTCAGTTCATAAAAAGATGACATTGACTTAATCAAACTGAAATATCGGCATTACATAATTATCAAACCCTCTCCAGAGTAGTGATTTGAAAGTTATGGCTCTCATAGGATGTTAATACAATATTAACCCATGATATATTGATAAGCGTGAGATTATTACAAAAGAGGTCAAGTTTAATAAAGACACTGCATTGTCAACGTTTAAATTTGACCCAGCTATTAAATCTTATGTAAATCTATATGGGCTGGTGTTGCCTTCTCTAATGTCAATAAGTGTGCTTGTTTATTGGATTTTTCATTTTCTGGCTAGACCTTCAAACTTATCTCAAATCTTGCTTCTGCTTTTTATGAAGATTAACAGTGGAGAGCAACATGGGTTGGATAAAAATAAAAAACATGAAAACACTTGTGATATGTAGCACATACCTTTATGTTAATTGAATGTCCATCACATTATTGATTCATTTCAATGTCATCCCTGATAAAGTATGTATTGAGTGTTTGTAGATTACAAAAAGGAAACCATACTGCACTGCCATTAGCTACTGTGATAAATATGCAAGAGTATGTAAAAGAATCGCCCTCACCGCGGCCTTTAAAAACACTGACCCAACACACACAAATGGATTTTTGAAAGCGCGGTTGTGCTATTTTTAATGAAAACACAAAAACAAAAATAAACAAAAATACACAAAACAAACACCTAGCTCTCTTTGAGAAAGAACTAAACAAAACAGGAACCTAAACTAAAAAACAGGACAGCTAAGCTGTTTACCTGTAACAAAAATAAACAAAACAGCAACAAAAAAGGCTTCAATCTACCTTTTTCCTTTCTTTTACAGCTGTACCCACACCGGCACAGTCGGGCTTCCACACACATCAGCAGCCAGGTGCAGGTGATAATTAACAATAAAACAATTAACAAAAAACAATTAAATAATTAACAAAACAAAACAAAAATGTGCCTACGCACATGTTTTTCTGCAGGGAGGATTTAACCCCCTCCCTGCTGTCTTACACAACATATTTCTGAAATGCACAGTTTTGAAAGAATTCATTTTAGAATATGATATCTGGTACTACATGAGGTGAAAGAAAGTTCTCTGTTTCCATGCCATGTTTACTGGCATGGAAACATGTTTTATGTTTAACATGTTTCTTTCAAAACTGTACAATTGAGACCAATATAAGGAATGGAAGTACACAACCTGTACATAATTATTTGTTAGCTCCAATCATTTTGAGTAATATATAAAAGCTGTAAATGCCTGTTGGAAGTCAATAGGGAGAGGCAGTAGATCTGACAGGCTTTAACCGGAGGGCCGATAATAGGCAATATTTTGGCAGAAGCCTTTTGTGTTTAGTGTATTTAATTGCATTTTATCAGTTCTACAACAGATCGTTGAGAACGCAAAGCAGAACAATATTAGTCACTTATGGACAGGAACTGTAAACAAGTCATTTTCTTTAAGGGACGTTACAATAAATTGTTGACACAAGCTGTGGCTGGAATAGAAAAGCTGTTTTGTAAAACGTCCAGTCCAGTAAAAAAAAAAAAAGTATTGAAGACCATCAATTTTACGTTAGTTGTACTATTACAGCATACTGACTAAATGTCAGAAATGTGTCAAGCAATAGTTGTATGTAAACGTATAGTCCTACCCCAAGCAGTTCAGAAACAACGATAATATGTGCTTGCATAGACAAATTGGACATAGACACAACTCCACAGTTTAACTAAACTTTATTTATTTCAGAACATTTAAAGATGTAATAGTTGACTGTTTGGGTAATAATATTTAAAAAGAGCCTGCTAAGAGGTACTTAATAATAGCTGTTGCTTCTAAATATTATTTAGTGGAATGGATAACATATCTGCTCCAAGCAGCTTGCTAAGTCCTTAGAAACTGCACTATGTGAAACCGGCCCCTGACAGTTGGCATCCCAGATGACCTCTACATTAACACAATTAAAACAGGTGCCAGCAGATGCACATGGCACTGATTTCTTCATATGCCAAGACCACAAAAGTGACCCTGAGACCCTGGGAGGCACTGCCAGCTGTCCCTAGCAGTGCCAGGTAAACAATACACAGGGTGGCAGGGTTCCAAGGGCATTTGGGAGGCAAGTGTCTAGACAACAAGTGAGTACATTTCAGCCTGTTATAGTACAGCATCGTCTTCTCAAAGTTATTATCTGAAAGGTTAGTTACAAGCACTATGAAAATATTGTATCACCTGGCTGTCTGACCTTTTCAAAGAATATGAAAGAGCCAATAGCACTAAATGACACTTTAATTGGTTTTTATATTTCCCTTATGGCCAAGGTGAAAAAACAGAGCAGGTCTTGCGATTGATTCATTACATTTTGCTTTTTTCTACCGGGTTCCCAGCTTTCTGTTTTTCTTTTCTTTTTGTCATTTCTGTTTTTTACAAAGTAACTTTATATAAAGACTTACCTAGCACAGCTAATTAAATAATTTAAGTGTCTGAAATTATTGGGCATAAATAAATATTAGTTTACTGGAGTACTGTTTTGGATTACTTAACTTTCCTATACCACTAGAACAATCTGTAGTTTGGGGTTATCTTTCTGTATATACTGTAGGTCTGTAGTTTTGAATGGAGTTATCTTTCTGTATACAGGTCTGTAGGTTTGAAAGCGTTAAACTTTATAAAAAAATAATAAAATATCAGTGTGGCAAGATGAACAGTGTGGCAAGAGGTTGAGGCCCAGACAGACTGCAGTTCAAACCAAAATACTTTTATTAAATAAAAAACACAAAATAAACAGACACGAGGGCCAAACAAAAGGTTTCTAAAACACAGACAATAAACACAAAATGAAACTTACAAAAATAAGGCTTCCAGGCTGAGCGTTACCTTCACTGGATTGCAAAAAATGAACAAAACCCAGCACACAAAGAAAAACACCCTTGCTTCCTCAGCTACTTCCCTCTACTGAGGTGCTGAGGCCTCCTTTTATGTCAGGTGGCTGGGTGCTAATTGATTAATTGATTGCGCCCACCTGAAGCAATAAACCTGGGCAGGGAGGAGAATTTAACCCCATCCCTGCCAATATTTACAAGGGCAAAGCCCTGCTCTGCCACAATCAGTTACATTTGCCAGTAAATAAAACATATCTCCTGGACAAAATAGTCATTAATCAAAAACCCTCAATCAAATATCACTTCAAGTGGACAAAAACTTCATCTTGAATAAACGATGCACTGTTTATTCAAGATGCCTCTTCAATTATATTGGAAAATGTATTTCTTTGGAATACTGGCTTGAAACTGCATAGTTCAAGTTCTGTTAAATGTGATACAGCAAACTTTCACATCTTCGTATCGTAAAATGTAATCCTCTCTGTAAACTGATGTGCATACTCTGTCAAATTTATAAGAAAGCCCTGCTAATGGTCTACCGACCAGTCAGTGCTGTACCATAATTTACAAGTCAGGTATAACATGTAATATCACAGGAGTTTGACTCTACAATGCTGTTACAACTGTTAGATTTACTAGTAAGTGGAGTTGTAATTCAGTAGCAGCTCCTGTATTGCCTTTTTTGTGTGTAACCTTAATTTAATCGTATTCATTTGGCTACAGCCAAGGATAAAATGTGTTCCATATGAATTGCTAAAAACATGTTGCCGATAAAAAGGGGTTTCCAATAGTTTACTAATAAAGTGGAACTCTGTTTATCCTCATGCTTTGGGGGACATAGGTCCAAAAATGTGTGAAATCCATGGATAAATGAGGTGTCATTGCATGCGACTAGAATGCATGAATAAAATACAGAAACTAGTAATGTAAATGTAGTGTTTACTGAAGATGTATGCAATACAATATATTAGAAAGACAGAAGTATGTTTTAAAATTAGTTTACTTTGACAGTGTTACTCCAAGCAAAATCTTTTCAAAATGTGATATACCTCCAACCCCTTTTCCTAGCTTTTTCTGTTTACCAAAAAAGTAAGAAATACAAAAAAATACTACAAAGCTACAAGATCATAAAACAACTTTTGTAGATGTCACTATTTTTATATGGTTCATACCCTTTCCCTAGCTTGTAATGTTTAATCAATAAACATGGACAAAAAGTAAACAATAATGTCATGTGACGCTACCAGCGATGGTAGCGCACAGAGGACGATACATGACTGTTCAAACACTCAAAATAAAACACAATACAACAAACTCTAAATCAAAAGGTGCCGTGAAAACGGCAGGCCTTGCAGCAGCCCCGATCACAGTGACCTCTATGTTTTTATACTAACGCTCTGCCGAGACACGCCCACCTGCCTGCTGGAACAGCTCATTGCTTTCAGCTGCTGCTCCACGCAGACAGGTAATCGTCCACGGCAGAGCGCAACATCAGTTAAACAATTAATTAAATCAATTTACAACAAATAATGCAAAAATATACAATAAAACTACATATTTCCCATGTGTAGGGCTTCCGCCCTGCCACATATCCTCCCGCTCAGAATGGACCCCGTAGGGGTCCATTCGACATTTTTTTTTTCTTTTCTTTTTTAAACACACAAACAAATCACAAGGGTGGGTGGGACGGAACATTGGAGCCAGCAACAACAATCAACACACGCCAGGCTCCAACGTTAGCTTCCACTCAAGCATCAAATCCATCAGCTTCACTATAATTATATTTCTAAACATTATCATTAATCACAACTATTAATTATCAAAATTATTACATTTACCCCCACCGTCACCATTATTTTCTCTCTGGGCTTTTAATCCCGGGGTGCCCGTCTAACCCCATGGTGACCCCTAAACCCCGTGTCCCTTCTGGGGCTCCTCTGCAGAGGGCAGCCCCTGCAGTGGTCAAGTCTTTCAAACACTGCTTGTTCGTGAAATCACAGCACGCAGTGATGGCTCCGGCAGCTACGGCTGGACCAAAGGCAGCAACACTCCTGCGTGTTAGTCCCATGACGCCAGAGAACGTGAGTGACGGCTTCAGCAGCAACGGCTGGACTGAAGGCAGAAACTCCTCAAGTGGTTGGCCCGCCTCCTCAGGCTCTGGGGCCGGAGCTCCTCCTCTCTCTCCGACGCCGGTAGGACGCACCTCCCTCATTGGACCGGCTCCTGCCGCCGGGCATTCGGCTGGACACTCCTCCCTCCCAGTCCTTCGGACACGAAGCTCCACCTCTCTGACTCTCGGGTTGAAGCTGGTGGTGGTTGGCTTGCTCCTGCTCCCCAAAAAATTCAGGGTTTGCTCCTCAATGTCTCTCTGTCGTGGTCGATTTTCCATTGCGCAGGATACAGCAATCCCTTTCTGACACCAAGTTGTGGTAAAGTCCTGGTATACTTGCCTCAGGCGGCCGAGGAGAACACAGAAGACACTGAGGTAGAGAGATTGACGTTGATACGCCGACACAGGCGCACGGGATTTAATCAATAAACATGGACAAAAAGTAAACAATAATGTCATGTGACGCTACCAGCGATGGTAGCGCACAGAGGACGATACATGACTGTACAAACACTCAAAATAAAACACAATACAACAAACTCTAAATCAAAAGGTACCATGAAAACAGCAGGCCTTGCAGCAGCCCCGATCACAGTGACCTCTATGTTTTTATACTAACGCTCTGCCGAGACACGCCCACCTGCCTGCTGGAACAGCTCATTGCTTTCAGCTGCTGCTCCACGCAGACAGGTAATCGTCCACGGCAGAGCGCAACATCAGTTAAACAATTAATTAAATCAATTTACAACAGATAATGCAAAAATATACAATAGAACTACATATTTCCCATGTGTAGGGCTTCCGCCCTGCCACAGTCATTATTGGTTGTTTGTGTCCCAATGCCCCCCACCCCTCTTCCCCAGTGCCCACAGTTTCTCTGCAGCAGTATACTATTTGACAAGTGGTAAAAGCAAGTTATTAGAGGCAAGTAGAAGAGGAATTACCAGGTAGGGCCTTATCCCAGATTTGCCAATGATTGATTAATGGATTGACATTGGAAATGAGACTTACTTAATGGAGAGATTAACTTGTGCTCTGAGATTACAGTCCAAACAATGTATTACAAGGAAGATTATTTTAAAACATAACAAGTTTGTAAACATCCTCATTTATATAATGCCTCACTTAAATATAGAGATGCCCAAATAATAGAAACAGCATTGGTGTGTATTATTCAGAAAAATATAGAAAAGGGACTGGAGAGAATGTAAAGCCCGTGGCCACACTTTGCTGGGAATTGCCAGTTGCTATGTGCTGTATGGCTGCAAGTCTTTCTGCAGGTGTCGCTGCAACGCTCTTGCATAAGAGGTACAAAGTCAGCACATCTCATAAAATGTTCATTTTTCCAATTACGCAAATGCAGTCTGTATTTAATGCAGTCAAAGGCGCTATGACACGATGCATCCTTCGTACAGCAAATAGTGAAGCTGCACAGCTGTTATAGCTGTCTGCACCCGACGTATCGCATCCATCTACGACAGAAGTATGAACTAACCCTAAGACTTGTAAGCAAGACTATAAACAGCTGCATTATTCCTTTTTGCTCTGTACACCTCCTTATACCTTGTAGTCTCCCAATAAAGGCTTTGGCACACATTTATTGTGTATCAACAATTAATACAAAAAGCCTTATACAATCTTCTCAAAACCAGAGGAATTAGTTATGAGAAGCTGCCTCAGAAGAACAGTTAACTGCCGTTTCTGTCAGGATTGGGGAAGTTTAGCTGCGGTTGTTTCGTAATGGAACATAAAATAGCACAGTAGGTTGGACTGTGTGTACTCCAAGTCAGAGAAGTTCAAAATAAGTGCGTTCCAAGTATTCTTGAGGTAAAAATATACTTCCTACAGGACTAAGTTATCAAGGAGGTTATTTGCAATTACATGTCCCGAGTGCTTTACATCTTTTGTTTTAATTTCTTGATTGAATGTAAGTGTATGTTGTTACTGACTTTTAGTTATTGAGAACAATTGAAAAAAACAATAAGTGCATCTGCATGGTGGTAGATGTTGACACATGAGTGATGTATCAACATAGTGTATCATAGGGTTTCCTACTGTTGTTTCTATACTTTACCCCCACACCACTGGAAATTTGACAAATCGCACCCTGATCTGTACCATGCTAATAAATGCCTCATCTATACTCTTATATTTGAATAGAGACTGCTAAATGCTTCTAATAATAAAGTTTGGTTTCTACATCTGCTATCGGCACACATTTCATTATGTTATGATGGAGAGCTACAGGGTCTTCTGGTTTTCATTTCAACCAAGCTCTCAGTTAAACCAATTATTGGCTTAATTAGTTAAGATTAAGAGGTGCTCCAGATCTTTAGCCATTGATGACATATACACCTAGAAAGCCTGAGGATTTGGGGCTCTCCAGTACCAGGGTTGGAGACCCTTGTGTTAGCACATACAGGGAGCATCAATGACACTGTCCAATGTACCAGCAATTGAATCTCAAAGAGCAAATACTATCTCTAAACATCATCTGAGCCACCAACAACCACAGCAGAACTGTCCTGATTATTGAAGACGATCAGGGGTATTTCTGTTTGCTGAGATGTTAGCATGCTCACACTGACTGATATTGTTAATAAAAGGAGAAACCCTGCAACTTTAAAACCAAGCTCTGCTGCCTGAGCAATTCAAGAAACCCTGCTCTGTGAAGAGGCTGGAACATCTGCTTGAGTAGAGAGAACACCTGCCACATAACAAGATAATCCTGCAGATTTAGTACTGACAGCACAGCCATCCATATGACTCAGTAGCTATCAACAAGGAACGAAGGACCGGTTTAACAACTAGACGCTGCACATGAATTCCTTTTTTATTTGAATAATTTCTGTGAATTTTGGTCTTAAGCGTTTATATATAAATATACGGCACACGATTGTGTCTAATACCGTTTATCACTAACAACTCATTGAAGAGCAGTTTGGGGGCAGTAGGCTCTCTGGTGCTAAACTTTCAAAACAGTTTAGCACCAATTTAAAAAAAAAATGCACCCCTGTTATGTATTTTGAAGGATTTCACTTATTCTCAGGTTCATTTGCCCAATATAAGCAGACCCAGACATAGAAATTGAATAAATAAATAAAACAAAACCTAACTCCCACATGGAGTTCTAAACTACAACTATAACTATAAACTTTTCCTTAAACTATCTCACTGGACAGCTAAGCCATTTACCTGTCACAAAACACTTTGAGAACACACATTTACACAGTCCCTTACACAGACTGACAGCCTCTTGCCTTCACACCAACTGCCCAGTACAAATATGTTGTTCCTGTTAAATACCTGCCGGCTAATTACAGGCAGGTGACATCAATTAAATTAAATTAAATAAAACAATTACAACTGTGGTCACACCCACATTTATCTGGCTGGGACAGAAATTACCCCTATCCCTGCCAACCCCAACACATTTTTTACAGGCAGGGATTTGCTCTGCCACAGTATTGACAGAAAACAGAGCCAATGAAAGAGTGGGGACAATTTCACTCTCCAGGTAGAATGACCAAGCAAGTGCAACACACCAGGAAGCACTAATATCAAACATGTTTCTTTACTAAGGTTTACTGTAACATGTTTTTTTTTTCTTTCAAAACTGGACATTTTGAGACATACAGTATAGTACTATAACAAATGGATGTGAGCAGGTAAGATTAGTGGAATTATATCGTTAGCCACAATCACTTTGAAGATATATTTGATATCTACATTTGCCTAATATTTAATTTCTTACCTTTTTAATCCAATATACTGTTGTATGTGTTTTGTTTAATTTACTTTTGTATTTTTAATCATTGTTTACCATGCTTTCTAGCTACTGTTTTCTTGCAAAACATTTTTTTTTAAAACATGGACACTGTTCCTGAAAAGAATGGAGATGGTTCAAAAATCACTGTTAAGAGTGTACAGATTTTGTATCATGAAGAAAAACAAAAGTTATATTGGGACATATTTTCAAACAGTTTATTCCGGTCTTTAATTAAATCATATTTTTTGAAAGATGAAAATTCAACAGTAATGTACAACACTAAGAAACAAACAACTTGAGCGAGATTGAGAGACCTCCATTTACATGACGTGGTGATGTTTGATATTTGTCAATAGGTATTTTTTCTTAAAGACTTGGAGTACTGGAGTAAACTGTATGAAAATGTGGCCCACTGTGTAATTAGCAGCATTTTGCATATCACAATACTGTCATACAGTGACATACCTTATATACAGTGGTGTAGTCCTCAATCTGAAAGTACCAGAACCCCAATACAAAATGATTCACGTTTTATGTGTACATTGAACTTGATGTAACACATTAAATAGGTAATGCATGTGTCTCTTATGCAACTTGATTAACCTCCCCCAACTAAGTCATAGACAAGGGGAAAACATTGGACACACATTCTCACAAAGTGCCATTCTAAGTCAGTTGCAAGGGCAGTCGCTCAAGCCCATCTGACTGCAACTGATATACATATACAAAGTAGCTTTAAACAAGGAACCTGTAAAGTGGTTGTGGGATCCGCTGGCCCTGTGTGAAAAAGACAAAGGTTGCATTTGAAATGGCACTCAGACATCCATATTTTATTTACACAATCACAGGTCATTACAATATAGTAAGCTTTGATGACAGCCCGAGCACACAAGAAAGTGGCTGTTTTAACAGCAGCAGTAAGAACAACTACCAGCTTTGTTATTGCGGCTCTACTGACTGTAAAGATGTTGTCTTTCAGATGGCACTCCCTTCTCATGGTGGGTGGGCAGGACCAGTGAGAGGCAGACCTATTGGAGTGGTTCCTTGCCTGGGGTCCAGCAGTGCTCCTGTGGACTGAATGAGAACTGCATAGACATGAACTATTTCTGCAACTGTGATGCTGACAGAGACGAATGGTAATGACATGAAGGAATACTATAGAACAGAGGCTGGCAAAGTTGGCCCTTCCAGTGCAGGTCTTTGTTCCAACCCTGAACCAATTAAACCTCCACCAAGGTCCTGCAGTAGTTAACTGTTTTCACATTAGCTATAAAACCTGGAGTGGAATGGCCCTCCAAAACTATAACTGCCCCTACAAAAATGTTCTATAAAATTTCTATAGAAAGTGCTATAGAAATTGCATAGAAAAACTGGCCAATTTTCTATAAGAATTTTATAGAATAAAAATTGACTCTATAAAACCTATATGAAATGTATATAGAATTTCTATAGAATAACCGATTATCTATAAAAACTCTATAGAACTTTATAGAATTATTATAAAATATTTTCATATGGGTGGGTACCCGTGCGATAGAGGCATGATGAACAATAGCATTATTGTGGTTCAAAAAACAACAGGCAGATTTAGTTAACAAGTACAGATAACCATGTGTTTTATGGTGTATGCAATCTTTGTTAAAAAGATATTGCACATATTTATTTTACTTCAATTTTTTGGTCGTCATGACATTTTTTGTCAGCTGACTATTTTTTGAGCGCGAGAGAAACGGCACTAAGGCAATATCCACTTAATGGTATCAAATATAATTGTCATCCCTTGTTTTGTATCTGCTGACTGTTTGCAGGGCTAATGATACAGGCCTCCTGTCCTACAAAGAACACTTACCTGTGAATCAGATGGTGATTGGAGATACGAGCAGAACCGGCTCAGAAGCAATGTACAGAGTAGGGCCTCTGCGTTGCTACGGTGACAGTAAGTGGAATACCTCCTCATTGCCACACTGAAGGACACTTTCACTCACTGAGGTTTTGCCTGTCAAATTTTCTGTGAGATTATATGTTCTTGTACTGAGTAGCATTTTCAGTCTTCTAAGCTGAGCATATACAGTAGATGCCGGTTATTAGCAACCCTGATAAAGACAACTTTCGGTTATTAACAACATTTTCCCAGGAACTAATCCCGTCCCGTAGACTTTAACGTTAATGGAATTCTGATATTATCAACTGCACACAAAACTGAGATGGATTTACAGCGGGAGGTGATACATTGTAAAAAAGCAGACAACGTTGGACAATTTCTTGTTTTTAAAAGCGTGTTCTTTAGAATTGATTGTAAGTACAACACATGTTTTATGTTTGCTTTACACATTGTAAGAACAATTGTAGTACATCGTTGTGTAGTACTATTTAAGCCTACTCCCTTTTTTTTTGTTTGTTCTACACACGTGTGAAGTAAATAGTTCTATGTTTGGGTATTTCGTGTTTCTCGTGTTCATTTTTTAAATCAGTTTGGCAGAATAATATACTGTAACTTAAGTAGCCCATGCTACTGCTGTCAAAATGTGTATTTACAAATCGTTTGCTTTTTGTCTTTTTATCTTAACATAGCTCATGATTGAAATTAGACAACATGTCTGAAAGTCCCCAGTTCCATAGTGACATGCACTGCTAGGTCACTTTGCTAGGAATGGCTTTGCCCTGTGTAGGGCACATTATCCTGGCATACACTGGGTATGATGATGTCTCCTTTAAATACCCCATCCACCATGCTGGAATTGTGTGGATGGCAAGCTGTTGACCAGGGAAAACAGTGCTCCAAGCTGATATTACATACATGTCCTAATGAAGTGGACAGTGTGTATATTCATGGGCACTAAATTTACAAGCACCAAATATAGTGTTGGTGTTAGGAGATCCATGTTGTGTGCTGTGCTGTGTCCGTAAGTTTTATATAGACCTTTTGTTTGGCCCGGGTGCCGTTTTATTTGCTAATGTGTTTTGTCTGTCTTGTTCCGTGTTAATTTGTAGATAAAAGTGTGCAACAGCACTTAAACCTGCAGCTTGCTTGTCTGAGTCTCCAAAACAACTTGGGCCGTGACGTCACCCTGTCACAATGACCGACATGCATCATACTCATTTTGTAACGACGGACAGACTGGATATCTCCCTGCGTATTCTAATACTAAATAATGATACTGCTTGTTGAGATGAAATTTGGTAAACGCCTCCTTATGCTATGTGTGCTAGTGGCTGTCTAGTATATAAGTCTAAAGCATGACAGTTGTGGGCGCTGTGGGGACGGGGGCGGGGGGGGAGAGGTAATAAATGTATTATTGTTAGGACATTATTTGAATATTCACACAAACACTGCTTGAAATGTATTCGGTGGGAAAAATGATATATTTGTTTTTATAACAAGTGAAAAATGAATGCATCAGAAAAACAATATATCATGCAAAGGAAACCAATGCATAAATAACGTCTAAAATAAATAACAAACATTCTGCTATACACAAA
Source organism: Acipenser oxyrinchus oxyrinchus (assembly GCA_030684275.1). Lineage (NCBI taxonomy): Eukaryota > Metazoa > Chordata > Actinopteri > Acipenseriformes > Acipenseridae > Acipenser > Acipenser oxyrinchus. The sequence goes on from CM060258.1 coordinate 27,387,185, forward strand.
GGTTCTCTACTTTTCTCTAATTGGTCATTTGATGGTGTTCCAAGTTTATTTTACTCCCAATAGATTTTTTGGTTTTTGATGTAATATGGTACAAATAATACCTTTGTTCTCCAGCTAATTCAAAATGAAATAATATTTGAACAGTCATTCAATTTTTGAAAGAATATTCGTACATGAAAACCCACATTTGTCCCAGCAAATCTATACTCCTGTGATGTACAGTATTATCTGAAAGCTAGGATGGGATTCTGTAAATTTCAAAAAAGCAATTTCACAGGGCTGTATTCCCACTGGCCGTGAGCCGGCTGAACTCTTGTCACGACCCCACACTGCTTTGCTGACTTTTCCAGCCCACATAACCTCAGCCTATTGGATTGTAGGTGCTTGGGGAAATCTAGATGTTTATTATAAATTCTAAATTCCTTTGTAATGTAATTTTGTAACCACTTATTCTTATAGCTGCTGCCATATGTGTAATACAGATTGACCAACATTGTATTGAACATTGAATGTTAAAACACATTGAAAAATAAGACATATTACATATTGCAATACATTATTCCACTTCCATTTCCAAGATAAATAGAACGCCACTTGAAAGTGATTGTAGCCAACAAATAACTCCATAAATCTTACTCATTCTTCATACACGAAGGTCTCAATGTGCAGTTTTTAAAGAAACGTGTTATAGTAGTTTAAAAAAAAAAACATACTACACTTTTTGGATGTGCAACTACACAGACAGTGGCTAAACTATGCTGCTACTGTGTAAGAATTTGATAGGTTCGCAAAAAAAGTTAAACCATATTGGGAACAGACTGCTATTCGTCTAGAGCAAAAGAAGCTTCTCGAACCTAAAAACACCACCATATATGGTAAACGTACCACCGGTTTCGGTTGAGGAAAGCCTATTTAAACCAAGCCCAAAATAATCTCAGGGCTCTCCAGAAGCACAGGGGCGCTGCTCCTTGAGTGGTAGGAAGCCACATGCTTAAGTCTGCTAGTTAGTGTATGAAAATATAACCAGGGCTCTCAACATTGACTGCTACAAGAGATGCTATCACACGACTGAAGAAAGCACCAACCCTATTCAGTGCAGACTGCAACACAGGGCGAGAGTTGTGGTGAAGTACCAGCGAGTAAAGCGTGTGCAGACCAAATGAGAGACCGCCAGGATCCAAACCTGCTATTAACCTGAAATTAGTGTTCTGACGAACAAGTCCTAATTGGCTGCATTGTACTATGATACAAAGGCCGTGTTGGGTCACTTGGAGTGACTGAAGGTTCCAAGGACTGGGTAGCGCACATAAACTGTGTTGATCCCAGATTGAAGATCCACCAGAGAAGGACATCTGATTGAACTATTCAATGGATCAAGTTCCACCGCCGGAAGACGACAGATTCAGCGTTGCAAGGGAACTGTTGAGTATAGCCTAAAGTTACATTCTCCTCATGGAACCAAAGTAAAATAGATTGCAAGATTGTCACATTGAAGTTTGATTAGATAACTTGAACCTAGATAAGTGAGTAGGATTAGGATTTCTCATATATTTACATGAAGAGCTTTTGAGATAACTTGCTATATTTTAGTTAAGTACATATTAGAATGTTTAGAGTGATGGTTTAATACAATATGCAGGCTGTTAGATATGTAGGGCTATTTAAACACATTTCCTGTCTTTTTGTGGTTGCAGTTCTAAGCTACTAGTGTGATGCCATTATTAGCTCTTGATATTTAGCACACATCAGAAGGCTTATTTTATAGTTTGATATTTCTGTCTTTAAAATTTTCGTATTCAATAAACTATTTTTTAAACCTCGTGTCCAGTTTTGGGTGTTCGTCAGTAATTCATTGAACATCAATGGAACTAATTACAGTAAAGTATATTTCACATTATAAACTAACCTATTGTTCATACAGCCCCTTCAAGGGCTTATTTCCTGTCATAAACCAACCAGCTGCTTCCCCTATTGACTGACATGCTTTTAGCCAGTAACGTGTTTTGACCCAGAAGACACTGCTGAGGAGAAATGACCAGTGCAAGTGTAACAGATGACCTGAAAAAAAGCATAGAAACTGGGAACTGCCTTTAACCTAAAGTAGCACCTAATATAGCTAATGGAAGTAGAATGGTGTGGAAGGTTCTATTTGTATGGCAGTGAAAAGGTTAAGTTAAAGTAGTTCAAGTTTTTTTTTGTTTTTTTTTTAAGTTGCAGTTCCTCATGTATAGCCTTTTGCCTCTGGCAATGATTTATTCAAGGTTTTTACTGGAACAAACATTCAATTATTCATTTTTTAAGGGAACTTTTGGAATGCAGCCTCTTTCAACATGGAGACCTCCTACCTCCACTTCCCTACGTTCCACGCAGAGCTCAGTGCCGACATCTCCTTCTACTTTAAAACTACCGCCAAGTCCGGAGTCTTTCTGGAAAACATGGGGATCAAAGACTTCATACGTATCGAATTAAGTTGTAAGTATAATACTTCAAAGAATTTACAGTGGCAACACATATTATTCAGAGTTATCCTAAATAATTCAGAAAAATGTATATACGTTTTAATACCTAAGGTTTTGTAATTTTATGTAATTTTAGGTTCAATTGCCAATATTTTATCAAGACGCCTGTCTCCTTGCATTACCACATTTTTCACATTGCTCTAGCGCTACCTCTCCCTGCCCACTGGGAGAGAAGAGCTCAGTAATCGATCCTTTTCCAGAGTTAGGCATGGCAATCCAAATCACTAGGGAGTGGCTGACCTGATAAAGGCACAACTATATGGTGTGCAGGGTAAGTTATACAGTCTGAGAAGCGCTGGGATTCAGCATGGAGCCTTGCAGTGACTGACACTCCCATGGGTTAGGGAGACAAAATTGACAGGGACTGTTTCTTCTCCCAATGCTACAGTAGACCCTACTGGCCAGGCAGCCTGTGAACACAAAATGGACAGCTGGCGGGGCTGGTAGCACACCAACATACAGTACACTGTGGAGGCTGTTACACATTTTTACAAGTTTAAATATGCTATATCAAATGTCTATTTTGTGAAGATTTGCATGCTTTTTGTTACCCTTTTTTCCTATTTTATGGAAACACCAGTTGGTAGGTTGCAGTTTGTGTGCTCTAGGTCTCGTCTCATTTTTGAATTTCAGCTCCGTCTGCGGTGACCTTCTCCTTCAACGTGGGGAACGGGCCTATCGAACTCACAGTGAAGTCGCCCACCCCTCTGAACGACAAGCAGTGGCACTACGTCAAAGCAGAGCGCAACACCAAGGTGGCGTGGCTCCAGGTCGACCAGATACCAGTTAGGTTCCTGGAGGCTCCGGCTGACGGACACTTCCGTCTGCAGCTCAACAGCCAGTTGTTTGTAGGTAGGGACAAGTCAAGGGATTTGTAAACACAGTTAAGAAGCAAGTTGTCTCCAGCAATGCCAACATTTTCTAGCATAAGCAGGACTTGTAGTTTCCCCAAAGTATATCGCCTGATTATAATCTGGTCCTGTATGAGTGTAATGCTATGTTAGAAAGAACACTGCTGCTTAAATGGTCCATAACGAGTCCACAGGGCTGGCATAAAGTCACTTGTGGTATATCTACAGTATTACAGCCATCTGTTAAACCAGGCTTTTAACTTCAGCTTCTAAGCAATTTAGTTATTTGGCCAAAACTTTAAAAAATGTTTATCCCATATTTGCCCGTCGTGACAGAATGACTAATATATTCACACATACTGTGGCTTATCTAGCTGATGTAGACTGCTCTATTGTTGGTACTAGTACAGAACAAGCCTTGGGGAACACAATAATGCAATGAAAATGTCAGTAGTGGATCTGCTGATTTTCCAAAACCCTGAGTGATACAATGCTAAATTAATGCACTGAAGCCTTTACAGCTTTCCATAGTTATTTAACTATGTGATATGCAGCGTATGTTGTTCCAAAATGTAGCACTCAATTGTAAAACTCATCTGTATAAACCACAGAATACCTAAGTCAATTCACTTCATTCCCGCCCTGTATTTTTGTATAACTTTCTGAAGAATATTATATTTAATCGGATCGTTTGCGAAATGGTGAATATATATAAAAAATCTAAATCAAATCCATATTTGGTGTGACCACCCTTTGCCTTCAAAACAGCATCAAGCATCAATTCTTCTAGGTACACTTGCACACAGTTTTTGAAGGAACTCGGCAGGTAGGTTGGCCCAAACATCTTGGAGAACTAACCACAGTTCTTCTGTGGATTTAGGCAACCTCAGTTGCTTCTCTCTCTTCATGTAATCCCAGACAGACTCGATGATGTTGAGATCAGGGCTCTGTGGGGGCCATACCATCACTTCCAGGACTCCTTGTTCTTCTTTCGCTGAAGATAGTTCTTAATGACTTTCGCTGTATGTTTGGGGTCATTGTCATGCTGCAGAATAAATTTGGGGCCAATCAGATGCCTCCCTGATGGTATTGCATGATGGATAAGTATCTGCCTGTACTTCTCAGCATTGAGGAGACCATTAATTCTGACCAAATCCCCAACTCCATTTGCAGAAATGCAGCCCCAAACTTGCAAGGAACCTCCACCATGCTTCACTGTTGCCTGCAGACACTCATTTTCGTGCACGCTCTCCAGCCCTTCAGCGAACAAACTGCCTTCTGCTACAGCCAAATATGATTCAAATTTTGACTCATCAGTCCTTGTTTCTTTGGCAGAGCTTTCAGCTGCTTCTGGAAACTGCCTCTGCCTATAACTACCTTATATATATATATATATATATATATATATATATATATATATATACTGTACATATTTTAATTCATAACATCATTTTTAGGCAGTTGTTTTTAGACTGGTCATTCCACAAAAACATGACCGTGAAACTCTAAATAACCCATTAAATGAGATATGAATTAAAATGTATTTATGTTTTCTGCAGGAGGTACAGCATCGAGGCAGAAGGGGTTTCTGGGATGTGTTCGTTCCTTGATACTGAACGGCTTGACTCTTGACCTTGAGGAGCGGGCGAAGATGACCCCAGGGGTCCAGCCGGGCTGCCCTGGTCACTGCAGCAATTACAACAGTTTCTGCCACAATGGAGGAAAGTGCATTGAAAAATACAATGGCTTCTCCTGTGACTGCATTCACTCTGCCTACAGGGGGCCCCTCTGTAAGAAAGGTATCTGTTTTATTCATGTTTTCTCTTAATTCAGCATCTTCAGCAGGGATATAGTGGTCGGCCATTCGTTTGAATAGTGGCTTTTATCTTGAGTATGACTTATTCATCTTTTAGCAGTTAGACTGTAGGTTATACGAATAAGGGTGGCCAATCGATATGTGGCATGTGTTTGTGCTCATGAACTGAAAGTGAGCAGCATCTGGGTCGCCTGTCGTCTCATATATTTGTTTCAGTGCTTGTTATTTATTAATTCAGAGCTCATTCATTAAACATAGTCCAATTCAGCCAGCTGTTCAACAGAATCCTTGCTTGTGTTTTCAGAGTGACTGGTATGACTATTCATGACATTTCTATGATTATATACTGTAGTTTATTGTGTGTGGTGACTTGGTCTCATGAATAGAGTTGGGTGTGCAGATAAAGTACAGTATCAACTAGGGGTAGCACCAGATAGTTGACTAGTCGAATTGAAAAAGTAAAATTCAACTTCAGAAACTGGTCGTTGACTAATCGCACATCACGTATTTATGAAGCTAGCGGTTTCAGATGAAGTGCCCCAGCAATCCATTAACATATAAATTACATTTTAGAACATTTATAAATAGTTTTTAAAAAACCCATGCAGTTTTAAAATGTAGTGCACAAACTGCAAAGTCATGAAACATGGCGATCACAAATACCAAAAAGTACCAGACATTATATCAAATTATGATTTATTCATGTTTTTATTTAAGTGGCGACTGGTCAACTTACCTCAATTGTTCGACACTGTCAAATTAGTGTTCTACCACAAGTATCAAGTTGTTATATCACTGTTCCTGGTTGCCATATTAGTGTAATAAAAATAAATATGCTTTATAGTTTAGCAATGCACATGCTTCTGTCCTTTTAGCCTTAGTCTCATAACCTTCCATTGAAACATTCTTGTAAAAAAAACTAAAAAAAAAAAAAAAAAAACGCTTATCCAGTTTTGATAAAACGAGAGATGAATATGTGAAAAGTAGTTTGCAAAGTAATTCCATAAATTGTACCATAATTCCATAAATTGAAGCTACAATCACTTTAATGACACAACCATGCAGCAGCATAAAATCCAATCATGTATTTTTTATCAGTTAATGTATGTTTCTAAAGAGACCATTGTTGCCCCAATACAGAGTCAGCATTATGTTTTTACATGCTGAAAGATGCCCTTTCGGAAGTCAGTGGAGTGGGTTAGAAGAAGGGAGCCATGGTTGATCCCTTGGCTTTCCTGAATCCACTCGTTGACTTGTGAGGGATTACTGAATACATTTATATGTGGTATTTTTACTGCCATGAGTGCATATCTGTGAAAATGTATAATACCATTTTTAAATAAATACATAAATCAGCCAGGGGTGCTCTGATGATGAACAAAGAAACACTATTGACCCTACTGACAGCACAGCCCCCATCTCACCCTTCAGTCTAATGAGGGCATGCACTGTTGTCACTGTGTGTGAACCCAGGGGAAATACTGAATTTAATCCCAGCCGTGGTCTATAGTGATATAGTGGCCGTGTACATTATACCTACAAATAAAAGGTCAGTAGAAAAACATCCTTCATTAATTGGATGGTCATAAAGTAAAAGCAAAACAAGGCCAAACCGCAATGCAGAAAGGTAATAGCCATACACTACCAGGCTGAATTTATTGCTATAATTTTAAGATAACCACAAATGTAACGGAACCTGAAAAAAAGGTTTAAAATACCGCTCCTTCCCTTGTCACCACATGTTTACAGCAGTACTCTGACAAACAATTTGATGAATTATTAATATATTGTGACTACTGTATATTGACTTTTATGGCTAGTGTGTTCAAGTAATAAATAACTTAGATCTGAAGTAAAGTTTTGCCATCTAACTGGTTTATAACTTGGAAAAAGCATCCAAACTGCTTAGCAAAGCACAAATCGCAGGAAAATGTTAAATCAAAGAGGTTTTTAAGATTCACTTTTACTGGTAGCCAAAAGAGATTATTTATTTTGTATTAACTGTGTCTGTGTGCGTGGCAATCAGTAGTTGTCTGATAAATCCAGTTTAATAAGAAGAAAATAACATTACTATTTTTAGACTATACTGCTTTTTTAATTTAAATCTGTATTTGTCCCTCGTAAACATTTATCATAGCAAAAGCATCGCAAAGTGTAATAAAGAATAGTGAAAGCCTGGTAAAGCATAGGTAAGCATTGTAAAGCACATTCATCAACATGGCAAAACAGGGTACACTGTGGTAAATGCGTTGTATAACCATAGGAAACTCATGGAAAAACAGCAAAAAAATACAGTGGTAATCTTTTGTAAGGGGTGATACAGGTATAAAGAAGACAGCTAAGATATTGTTGCTAACTAGCAGTCCTCTAAGTGTAGAAGCATGTTGTGAGACACTAGTCTGTCTAGCCCTGGTGGATCTGTTCATTGTTCTTGATCATCTACAGTAAGGTGACTCTGCAGTAAGAAGCTGTCCTTGATTTCTCTGTACTGGCTTTAAATGAAGAGAATGTGTGCCTGTGACAGAAAATGAAACCTGAAAAATACTGTGCTTTTCACCCCCTAAACTTATTTTCAGCCCAGTTTCTTAACATCTAGCAGCTCGATCAACAGTATCCCCACCTTTACTCATTGCACACTGGTCACCCTATTCCAGTGGTTTTTACATTTATTACTAACAATGTCCTTTTTATAGCTGTGCAGTGTTTTATCCATTTTTAAATGATGCTTTGGCAGGGCAGCAGGAGAGAGCCCTGCACATGACTAAAGGGGGCAGGGCAAAGCCCTGCTTATTTGAAATATATTTGTTTTGCTTTATTATTATTATTATTATTATTATTATTATTATTATTATTATTATTTATGTATAACAGATGACGGCGAAAAGCCGTGTGTTTTGTTATTGTTTGATTTGAATGTATTTTGTGTTGATTTAAAATACAATCTTTTGTTATTGTTTGGCAGCATGGATGGGGAAGTCCCATCCCACAAAACCTTGTGCAGAAGGTGGCCATCTCCCGAATTTAATTAATTGATTAATTTGTTGCTAAATGGGAGATGGTCACCAGCATAAAAGCCTTCAACTCTCTGCATTCTGTGATGGTGTTCAAGAGGACAGAACTCGAGACAGAGAACAAGAGGAGAACGAAACAGAAAGTAAACAAACTAAAGATCTATTTATTTTATTTTTGTTGCAAATAAAATAGTGCCAAGAGTGCGCTTTGCACCCGAGTTCCTACCTGTCTGTGTTTTCAGTTCCTGCTTCTGGCCTGACGTCTCCACCTTCAGCTGTCTTGTCACACGTGGTGATCAGCATGGGATTACCAACGCCTCCTAGGCAGAATAGGTACTGCGGGTGCCTTATTTTGTTTAGTTTTTTTGGGAAAAATGGGAAGGAAGCAGAAGCAGAAAAAGCAGCCCCAAGAAGAAAGAGGGAAACCAGGGCTGGTGGTCTGCTTGACCTGCTTTAGGTTGGAGGAGTGGTGTGTTGCAGTTGACGAGGTCGGGCACGTGTCGTCTGACTACTACCACCCCCCACCTCATGAAGAGGAGGTGGAACCAGAGCCACAGCCAGAGGGGAACATCGGCCGGGTCTATATTATAGACGAGTGGTGCCCTGTGGTGAGTCCGGGCACACAGTGGCCATCTGCCCCGAGCAAGCCAGGACCAAGCATCCCAGGGAAGACCCCAGAAGCGGGAGGTACCAGCTACAGCCGCTAAAATGGAGAGCAGCTGGGACGCTTTCCTCAGCACAGTAGAGGTCACCTGCTGGTGCCACATCTGCGGAGCGGGGGCATTTTGCACTCAACTGCCCCCTCCTAGAAGAGGAATGGTACCACAGCTGCCGGGAGATCTACCAGGAGTGGGAGAGCCGGGGATGTGTGGCAGGGCAGCAGGAGAGAGCCCTGCAAAAGAGTAACGTTTTAAAATGTATTTGTTTTGTTTTATTATTATTATTATTATTATTATTATTATTATTATTATTATTATTATTATTATTTATTTATAAATAAATATGTTTTGTTATTTTTTTGTTACAAATATTTATTGGCCTGATGTCACCACCCTCAGCCGTCCTGTCACAGATGCATTGAATATGTAATATAAAAATATATAGAGTGCTGTGTGAACTGAAAACAGCTTGGGGAAAAGAAATTATCAAAACGGACTGACTTGCACCTACTGCAGCCCCCTGTCATGTTTCAGAGCTGCAAATGTGGCCCTTTAAAATTCATGTTTGAGAAACACTGCCCTACTCCATTATTAACAAGTTCAATAAATTCCCATTGCATCTGTCTCTCTGACATCATTACAGTTTGTATCTGGCAGTACATAGGATGCAACATTGATAAACATCTTTGCTGTCATCTTTCATGGAGATGGGCAGTGAAAATAGAGATGTGTCATTGCATTGTGCTAATTTGAAATGTAGTGTTGCTTGTGTCAATCTGTGTTCTCTTTATCTGGCAGTTCAAGAAAATGATGATGAAGAAAGTGATGGGAAAAATAGTTGATCATATAGCGGTCAAGAATATATTGAGTCACAATTTAGCATCATGATACAGTTCATTAGAACAAACCTGGATTCACATGAATTTCTTTAACACTAATTAAAAATATAAAAATATAATCTTGCATAATACTTGTATTTGTAAAAATAAGTTTGAAAAATCTATGCGGTCCCAACAGATGTTAACCTATAGGTGGGGTTCAGGGGGTGGAGCTAGGCACCAACAACCTATCATCTGCTGTCATCAATTAAATCTACCTTATTTAAACATTAGTCACCTCTACCTAGCTGTCTTGTGTTTTTTCATTTTGGCATAAACCTAAGCGATTTCAAGACCCATCAACTTTTGTATACCTCAATAATGGAGTACTTACAGCAGTTGTCATCGGATTCAGAGGATTCCCAGGATTTTCTGTCATTACCAAATCATTCTCCTCCAGCTTCAATCCAGGGCCCATCCAGTCTCCGTTTTTCTCCCCTTCTGGCATTTCAGTTACATCTGATCAGGCTCCCGATCAGGTTCCAGTTCAAATATTGCCTACCGTTCCTGCCACCCAAACATCGAATCTGCGCCGATCCAAGCGACTTCGCCTCAGGACGCCCTCCGATCGATTGTTTTGGAAGGACTGGCCCATGAATAAATTGATAAAACCCTCCTTAAAACGGTAATGCGATTCCGGCAGGGAGTGATAGAGAGTCTCTTTTCATTCTCTATTGCAATTCAGTATCAGCAGAACCAGTTTTTCCTCCGAAAAACATAATCAGCCGCGCCCAGCCATTCAGCATCCTAAAACAGACAGCAGGCAGTCTATTCCGATCTAACCACCCCCACAACTAGCACCGCTAACCAGCAGCCAGCCATTGAAATCCAACATTCGCAAATATTTAAAGAGATAAAATCATTTATGCAGCCTTTTTCCGATACTCTATCTTCGGTCAGTTCTCAACTGTCGGATCTAGATAAAAGGGTGTCTATTATGGAACAGGGAAAACAATCTTCAGCGCTGTCATTAATTCCAGCATCAAACACTGCAGCGCCGCCTACAGCTTCTTCTGGTCCAGCCCTAATTTCAGCCAGCGAAGCAGATCCTCCAAAATTCAACCTCGCTACTGCATCTACATACGGATCCTCCTCTCCAACTGCAGCTAGACGTCACACTATATCTCCACGAATCAGACGTAACATTCTCGAAGGTAAGGACATTAATCTTGTTTCACTATTGATGACGACTTCGGAATTCTTGGATCATAGAGTAGTGGATTGTGGAGATTTGGCAGTAACTCTAAAATCCAGAGATCCCAGACTGATTAAAAATCTTACATTAGGGGAATTTGTCCTTGCTTTCTCCATATTCAGAGATGTGCTATGCTCGGTATATCCTAACCGCAGAGCTGAATTGGACTCCTACTAATACTATATCGTGGAGCTGTCTGTCAGATACGGGGACTATGTTTTTGAGTATCATAAATCATTCTCTGCAAAAGCAGCAGCGATATTGGCAGCAGATAATCACATCATCAATTGGGCTAAACCCGACACAGATCTATTTAATAGAATTTTTGGTGGTCTAAGAGCTAACGATGTGGGATCTGCGCTTCAACAGCTCACACAACATCCCTCTGCCCTAAAGCCGCAATTGCATCAACTTCTAAAGCACCCGGTTTCGCCGCTAATTCATACAGATCTTCAGTACCTAATCCTATACATTCTTCAGCTCCCTCGATCAGTCTACAAGGAAAGACAAATACGGGCGCAGTATTAGATTTTCAGGAGGAAGACAAATCTGCAACAATTTCAATACTGGCTTCTGTTCGAATAGGCAATGCAATTTTATCCACATGTGCAGCAATTGCGGAGACGCTCACTCTAATTCAATCTGCCCTTTAAAACGCAAGTGACTTTCCCCGATGCTCACAGTCTTTACTCCTATAAACATCCCGGCGTTATCAAGTAAATTACAGAATCATCCCGACAGTAACTTAATTAATTACCTGATAGACGGATTAAAAATGGTTTTTCAACCGGTCTTACTCAAATTCCTTCTTCCTCGCTCAAAAGCAAAAATCTTTATTCAGCGACTCAAGATCCACAATCAGTGCAGTCTCTCATCGAGAAAGAAATTAAAAAGGATTTATAGTCGGTCCATTTCTAGCTCCTCCTTTTCCAATATATAGAATTAATCCTATCGGCATTGCCACGAGGAAAATGTCAGGAAAAAGCGTCTCATTATTGATTTATCAGCACCACGGGGTCAAGCACCAGCAGCATTAACTCATTAATTCCCCAAGATCAATTTTCCCTGCATTACATCACTATTGCAGATGCAATACATTCAATTAAATTAGCAGGTCGTGGTTCCTGGTTAGCAAAAGCAGATATATCAGACGCATTTAAAGTAATGCCAATCCATCCTTCTCTCCGTCACCTGTTTGGTATATGCTGGGAAGGAAAGTTTTATTTTGCCACCCAATTGACTTTCGGCTGCCGCAGTAGCCCGAAGATATTTGATACCCTGTCGGAAGCATTATGCTGGATTCTTCTTAATGTCTATCATGTCCCATTCTTGCTCCACTTGCTGGACGATTTTTAGTAATTTCTCCTCCTTCAGATGCACCAGCAGAAGCGATTTCCAATCTTAAAAGCTTATTTTCTGAAGTTGGCGTTCCGCTTTCAGAAGAGAAATCAATCGGTCCCCTTCATTCTTTGGAATTCCTTGGAATCATTCTAGATACAGAAAAGTTTGAAGCCAGCCTGCCTGAGTCTAAACTTAACCATATTCGTTTTCTCATTCAGGATTTTCAGATCAGTAAAACAATTAAAAACGAGCACTGCTTTCATTGCTGGGTTACTTTAACTTCGCAATACGTATCATTCCACAGGGAGGACGTTTATATCTCGACTGCTAGCGCTGGCATCAACAGCAAAAATCTGAACTCCTATATAAATATCTCTTCAGAAGCTAGGAAAGACATTAAAATGTGGTCTGCGCTTATTCAGCACTGGAACGGTCTCTCTATGTTTTATGATGATTTCATTTCAGCTCCACACGATATGGCTTTATTTACTGATGCCTCATCTCTGGGATTCGGAGGTCTATTTAACAATCAATGGTTTTGCAGTACATGGCCTGAGGAAATCGAGAACATATCTCCTCATCTAAAATCCACAGCTCTGCTAGAGATATACCCAATAGTAGCAGCTGCCCAGCTATGGGGTCATCTCTGGTCTAAGAAATCAATACTATTTTACTGTGATAATTCAACTACAGTGCATATTATAAATAAAGGTCGTTCCTCTTCCCTCTTATCATGCAATTGCTGCGTCGGCTAGTATGGATTTCAGTCTCTAATAATTTCCTAATACAAGCTCGCCACCTACCGGGCATTTTAATAATGCAGCTGATGCTCTTTCTCGTTTACAGATTTCCAAATTCCACAGTTTGCTGCCTACAGCTCTGCAATATCCAGCAGCAATGCCACAGTTCAATCAGCTGATTTTCAACTAAATCCAACTATTAATAAACTTCTTATTTCAGCTCAAGATTACATGGCATCAGCACTTGCCCCATCTACCAGATCCTCGTACTCTACAGGTTGGGCATGTTATGTAACTTTCTGTTTACAAAGCAGGATTAATCCTACTCCATTCAACCAGGACTGGATCATGGCGCTCATAGTGCATGCAAAGGACTCTCTACATCTGGCACCAGCTACAATCAGACTATATTTGTCAGGAATTCAGCATCAATTTCGCTTGATGTCCATCAATTCCCCAACTCTATTATCAATTCCAGAGGTTCGTCTCCTTTACGAGGAATTTCCAAGTGCTCTCCGGCTCCTTCTTCTGCTCGCCTGCCTATTTCAATAGACATTCTCAGTAATTTGATTTCAATTCTCCGCCATGGCTGTTTTTCTCCATTTGATGATTTAACTATGGAAGTCATATGTCTATCTGCATTTTTGGGTTTTGAGATGTTCTGAATATACAGTTCCTTCCATTGCCAGCTTTCCTACCCTCGGTATCCGCTGCAGTGACCTCAAGCTCATCCCAGATTCTCATTTCATCTTATTTCTTTTGCATTTCAAAACAGATCAACTGCGGCAAGGACAATGTATTCAGCTTTCTAAGATCAACTCTCCTCTGTGTCCCTTCACTTCCATGTTGAAGTACATTGCAGAACGCAAGGCCATTTCATCCTCCGACCCTTTGTTTATCAATTCAAGCCGGTCCATTGTATCAAGGCATTGGTTTTCAACACACCTTTCCACCGTGGTGTCCAGAGCAGGTCTTCCTTCGCAATTCTACACTCCTCATTCATTTAGAATAGGGGCAGCTACTTCAGCTGCAAAAGCCAACATTAACCAGCATTTAATTAAAAATATGGGGCGCTGGACTTCATCAGCAGTTGAAACATATTCGTTCTTCATCATCTGAAATATGCTCCGCACATCAGTCCATTGCTAGTATGTCCGGAGTGGGGACGACCTTTCTATTATTCGACGGAACCCCCCTTCTATTATGTTGGGCTTCGAAGAGGTGGAACACCACGCATTATATGTTTTAACAGATACTAACTTTATATTTTCTTTCCGGTTCGCGAGCCTCTTCGTATGTTGGGTAACCTCAGAGACGGTGCCCCTCTCGTATGTCGGGTCACCTCAAAGACGGTGGCCCCCCTCCTGTTTATCGTGTCTATCGATCAAGTAAATGTTGGGCCTTGAAGAGGCGGAGCCCCTCTCTCCTTGTGTATATGTTCACTAACTCTGTCAATGAACACTACCAGGTGGCATAGCTCCGCCCCGTGAAATAAGAATTAATAACAAATAATTGGGATATGAAGAAGTATCATAGTTCTCAGCTGGACTGTAAGGAATGTGATGTATGTTTTGAGTGTCCCTTCATTGCATTGGTATGAAAGGTAAAACACTTATATTATGAGTGCAGTTTAAATTACATTTTGCCTTTTAATTTATGCATCTAAAGCCCCTTTCACACTGACACTCCTACCCGGGTCTGGACCTGGGTCCTGGCTACCCAGGTCACAATCCTGCGTAGTGTGAAACCACATACCTGGGTTGTACCTGGGTCCCAGTGACCCACCTCAGGATGAGGGTTGACACGCTTTGACCTGGGTTGAGCGAGACAAAATGCTTGATAATTAAATGTTTTAATTACCCTGACGAAACGTATCAGTTAAACTAAAAGTTGTTTCCACTTTTTAAACTATTTCCTAAATGTTGTTGGGCCTTTGCCTAAACTATACTTACTTTGCTACATGCACCTTAGTGAGCTTGCGAAGTTGTGGCAGTTAGTTTTTCTTTTCTGTTTGTTCTGTTTAGCCATAATTTGTTGATTGAGACACAGCATGAGTGAGTTTGCAGCAGGGATGTAGAAACATTTGCTCTAATCAACATTTGAGCCGACGGTTCAATCCAGAGAAGCTCGGATGGAAGCGTCAGTAACACGCTGCTTCCGGGGCATTGATACGTGCATTGTGTACTTGCGTCTGTCACCCAGGTCAACCCTGATTTATCAAAAGCAATGTGGAATCGCTTACCTGACCCACATGACACCGGGTTCTGACCTGGATAGAGCATGCCAGTGTGAAACAGGCTTAATTTGTAAATATGTTTCTTTACACTAAAATACATTACAGGTATGTATTTTCAAATACATATTTGTAGTCATGCTGTTTACATTCCACTATGTACAATATGCATGTTAGTGTTAATTCAGGGGATTCTGTTTGGGCAGTAATATCAATGTACATTAGCTGATATGGCAGTTTTCCATAGACCCCTGATAATAAGAATTCTTGATAATACACTAATATAACAATACTAGTCCCTTGAATGTAGTCGCTGTCCATTAAGAAGCACTAGTAAACCTTGTTTTTTGTGGATCATTATTCTTTTTTGTATCATCAGTAATATATGAATGGATCCTTGGAAGAATGACAATAGGATAACATGTGAATATGGTGAACTGTAAGAAATGAATAGCCTGCAGCATACTAGTGTCTTTACATGTGATACACTGTGCCACCAAAGTCTGCTATTCCTCAGAGTTTACCTCTCCATCTTGATAAGCCTTTTAAAACCTTGAGGATTTGTAATATTTCAAATCCAACGAAGTAATATGCTACATTGTTGTAAGCTGTAGTACCGTCTAGGTACACTTGCATTATTCTCCAACATGCTGCTAAATAATATCAGTACCCCAGATGTACCATAAAGTTTGGTATTGCATATAGTCACAGTCATTTTCCTCCACCCTGCATTTAAACTTGGCTAGAATCACTAACTGTGTCTCTCTAAACAGTTCAGTGGCTTTGAAATAAAGGGACATGGTCACATCAAAGGGGAAATGTAAAAATGTGTTATTGGTCAGAAACACATATTTATAGAAGATTTGCCCACTATCAGCTTCTCCATGCAGACGTCTGCTCATTTCTGTCTTGGTCCAACTAAATTCCAAATCTGAAACCTGAGTCCTGCAGACGCCTATTCATCACTCTGTAGTTTGATCTTTTTTTTAAAACAGCATCACTAGGTGACTTAACAACACACTAAAACATTTCTTTTTGATACAAGACATTCACACTGCCTGAGATGTGACACTGAAGCGACACAGAAGCTATGTGAAAAAAATAGGATTAGTGTCTAAGTTTGTGATTTTGTCGCGCGACAGCTAGGGAATTGACCAATGAGGAGCTTCCCTTGGGTCCCTTCAGTAAACAATGGTGATAGAAAAAAATATTCTTGCAGGATCAAAATAACCAGAGCTATCCAATAAAGCAGTGGTTCCCAACCTTTTCTCTGCTGTGGCACACCTTGATATATCTTTTTTTTTTTTTGAGGCACACCACCTTATTTTCTCCAGCTGAACTCACCCTCCAATAAAAGCCTGTACGTTGAAACCTCTTTATTATCACTTTAAGCCGTTCACAGTGAAAGCCGTTCAATACCACATGCTACAAGTCAGAGCAATGGGTAATATTTTACCTATATACCTACTGTATGTAATACAATTTTCAAATTTATCCTGCATGTAAGATTTTAAATGTTTCGAAATCCAATGGCCCAGCATTTCAGATTATGAATTATAAATTGCAGACCACAAAGCCAGTTATAAAACAGTCTTGCATTTCTCGGTGTGAAAGTTGGTATTATTGAAGAAAATAAGTTACCATTTAAAGTTTCAACTGTTTGTTATTAATTAAATTAAAAATAAGGGAATATAAAAACTGCCAAAAAGTTCTATATTAATAAAAAAAACATGTTAGAACTGAAAACAGTAAGATTAATTATGAGGATTCGCTTGTAAAACAAGTTAGAACTGAAAACAGTAAGATTAATAATGAGGATTCACTAGTAAAACAAGATTAGAACTGAAAACAGTAAGATTAATAATGAGGATTCGCTAGTAAAAGCAGAGACGGCAGAGCAAAACGCAAGAGAGTAATAATGTGCAACAAATGACCATTAATGTGAAACCTGGGCCTGCCTGAGTGAACAGATTCGCTTGATCCGGGGTGGAACTGAAGATAAGGCAATTTTTAGGTCCTGACCCACTGACAGTTTTGTGTCTGTTTTTTTTTTGGCGTTAAAACACTAGAACTGCCACGGCAGTCATTTTGACTTTTTTTCACTTTTAAAATTAAAATTTCTCGGCGTATGTGAAAGATACGTGGTTGTCCATTCTTGACTTGAAAGGCAGGATCGCAAAAATAAAAAAGTTATAATCCCCTCTACCTAGAACCGCCAGAGCAGTCATTTTGACTGCCTTTTACAATACATGTTTTTATTTTGAATATAACCTACAATATTCTATTTTATTTTTATATACACGCCTGTTGTTATCTCTACTGGACCTGGCAGCCATTAATTCTTTCATTTTGTATAAGGAATGGTCTGGGGAAAATATCACTAGGAGAGATTTCATCTTGAAGCTTGCCACAGCGCTTCGGTAGAAACATTTCGATCAGAAAACTGCAAGCAGTCTGCAGCAGCTCAACCTGGATTCTGTGCTGCACCGAGTGACACGAACGCAAGAGAAAACATATGTTACTTTCATTTTAAATTAAAAACTACTTTCGTTTTTACAGTTTTGGCTGAACGGGGTTAGTGTGTTCAGAGGCGGAACGAGATGTGAGTCGTGAGATAAGTGAAACTAAAAGAAAATAACAATTGCGACTGTGCTGTTTTTACACCAGCACAATACTTCTTTCTTTCGTGTCTGTCTATTTATTTTGGCCTCTGTGCCATTTTGTTTGTTTTGTGCAAAGTGTTTTGTTTGTTTAAATCTTTTATTTTATTATTAAACAGGTGCATCAGCGCTTCCATACCCCAGTATTGTTGTCGGTCTACTTCCTGGTCTGACGTCACCCACAAGCCATCCGGGTCACACATTATAATTGTGATGACCTTTGTCATAAAGCTCTGGGTATTTTTTAACGTCAAGTACTACTTTTTCCTCCGTCATTCTTAAGACTGCTTCAATCTGGTGGATCACATGCATTGAAACTGTTTTCTTATTTTTTAATTCCCTAGTTGTCGCACAACAAATCGCAAAAAATAGGATTGAATCATATTTAATTCGCATCTCTCCAGTGTCACCCTGGTATCACTAGTGATATGAAAGACACTTATCAAAAGTGTAGGTTCTATTAATTTTGTCGCATCGATGCACAGTTTCTCTTGTCGCATCGCTTCCGATGTGTTGAGGTCTTAAGTGAAGTAACATTATCAATGTATCTTCAGTTATGCGCCCTGTCTATTGACAGCTGGTGGTGCATCACTCCATACGTAGTAACTATGCTAGTGAAGACAACAGCACAGGTAGAATAGCATGTGAGATGCAACTAGTTTTGCAGCAGCAACAGCCTCAGGCTTTACAAATAGTGATAGAATACTCTACAGAGATTATAGAGTGCTCTGAAAGATGTTTACTTTTGATGTATTCAGTATGGAATTGCTGTAAGTGAAGATAGCTTTTTTTATAACTGTCCAATCCATACTATTCCACAAATTCCACCAGGTATTTTACACGTATTAATTAACTCATTTTTACAGTATGAGTAAAAAATACAGAATTGTATTTGTTCCCAGGTTAATGCAATTAACTGTTATATTTACAGTGTTACATGAATGAAGTAATAACCAACCCTTTAAAAAGCATGTTGTACTGCCACTAACATAATACTGCTTTGTGCTGAAGTTAATTTAATTCATTTTATTAACTCTTAATTCAATAATTTTTCAAAATGTCGCTTTATAGATCCTTAATCATTAATCTGTCTATATGGTATAGTAGACCGGTGTGAGCTACAGCACAGAAAATGATGCGGTAGTAAAGTTTAAAAAAATAAATAAAAGTCAACAAACTTCTGCAGTTTCTCGTGCCACCCCCTACCTTGTCATTGCCTCCTAGCCAGGACACGGGCATGATCTTGTTGTGAGCCTGGATCATGTCCATGAGGAACATGTTCTCCACCAGGCTAAGCACTGAGGCCAAGTGAGCACAGTCCATGCTGTTCTTACAGTTCAGCTGGAGGAGAAATCAACAGGGGTCAGTCATTCAGGGAGGGGGTCAGACGCTGATCAGACTAAAACAATTTGAACTGCAGGGAAAGATTACACCAATAAAAAGACATTTATATAATACCATATATGGCAAAGCATAATACTCTATTTAAAATACTACATCATTGTCCACTTTTAGTGATAAAAACAATATATTCAGTATAGTCCATTACTAATGAATGAATGGTGAATAGTGTCTATAACAAAAAGTTAATGCAAAAAAACATTTAGGTTTCAGATACTTAACAACATCCATTAAATACTATAAATACTGAAAGAAACGTAATAAATCCAATGACACACATTTGAACCAGAGTTTAAGTATTTCTAGGTTTCAGATACACTGCTTTGCCCTCTGAGGTCCCTAGGGGTAATGCTAGAATCTTGGGGCCGGTGAACTGGTGCCCTCCCCCTGTTGGATGGTGAATATTTGTCTTTTTACCAGATGTATTACAAAGTCACATACTGAATTAATTTATAAATATTTCTTTGCTCTGTGGAATGAATTTTACGTTTTTAAATCTATGTTTACATTTGAGCTTACCTGCTGCATAATGCAGAGCCGCAAAATGTAAAAGGATAATGCCGCCATCTTCTGATTGAGAAAGAAGTTACAGATATTTACAGAATTATTGTGTACCATAGCTTTCACTTTTTAAGACTGTAAACCTAACCAGCAACCGCAAAAAAGGTGCCTATAATATTAAACAAACAGTTTTATAACTTATTAGTGCATTTCCTTATTTTATTTATATGTATAGCTTTGTATTGCAGTTTTAACATATTCACTGAGTTTAATAATTTAGTGTTAAAATATAAGTAAAGTAATTAATTTGCAGAGTCAGTGTGAAAAACATGCACTGAGCCGATAAAGAACCTTGTAGAACACACGTGTGGTTGTACAGTAGTTCAAAGTAACATTGCAGTTAAAGTGGAAGGCTGTTTTTTAATGCCTACCCCATTACCATTGTACAGTATTTATCAAGATTTATCAAGGTTAATGTTGCATTTTACCCCTGAAAATACATTTTACTCTCTGTGTTCAAATTAGAGGGTAAGTTACTCCCAGACCCAAAACCTTATCTGGAACGCTGGGTACAGTACAATCATATCTTTTAGATCAGGGGTGTCAAACTCTGTTTTATCAAGAGTCATATTGTATATTTGATATTTGATTTGCGAGCCAGGAAAAAAAAAAGCTTTATACTTCTGTTGTAAGTCACTGTTTCGAGTTTTGCATGTACAGTATATTGAAAACACACTGTCCAGTTGTCAAGAAACATTTATGGGGGTGTATGTTGTCTGTTTATCTGTCTGCATGTCACACTTTTTATATAGGGAGAGGGGGAGAACTGTTTTTCCAATTGGGATAAAACGTGACATTCTTTAGCACAAGTTATTGATAGTATCAGAACATGGGGATAATAGAGGGAGTATGTCAGAAATAAATGTTTTTTTTTATTATTTTATTTATCTTGACGTTATTAAATGAGAATGAGTCCAGACTCTCACTACTATGATATACTGTCAACAAATTCTAAATTTGGGTTAAGGAAGGCTTTAACAAATAAAACAAAAGTTATTTTCCATGAGTGGAAAGTCTCATTAGAATAGGTTGTGACTATTTTGAATTATTTTTTTTTAGCAGGTGACGTCAACCAATATTGAGAATTAAGTATGGTAGAAATTCAATATTGTACGGTGGATGTCATGAATGGGGTTTGTTTGTGTCATGCCATATAACACCCAAGACTGTGTGTGACTGGCTGAAAGCTCTCAGATATAGCTATGACCTACAGGACCTGCCACATCTCATTACCTGGATTCTATGTTTCTCTTACCAGACTTGTGGTTTGACGTTACGGAAAACCCAGCTTATATCTCTTTCTCTCTTCTCTTTCAGAGGTTTCTCTCCTCTTTGAAGCCGGCTCCTCAGTGACCTACACCTTCCAAGAGCCCCTCTCAGTCAGTAGCAATAAAAGTGGACAGTCCTCCGCCATCTACACTGAGATAAGCAAGTCCCGGGAAAATATTGCATTCAGCTTCCTCACAACACACACTCCAGCCATGCTGTTATTTGTCACCACTTACTATCACAAGGACATGGCTGTCATCTTGTCTAAGAATGGTATGTTCTTCTTGCTTGTATAGCTGTCCATAATCCATTGTCAGGTTAAGAATATTCTTGTGTGATTCAGGGCTTCCCTGTTGAGCACACTATAGCTGGTTGAAATAAATAGGCCGGTTGAAGACAATAGCATGTTCGTTTTCAACCTTGATTCATATGCTTCTCCACGTCACTGCTTTTTATTGTGTAGGGTCCGAAAAAGGCTGGTGTCGGACATTGAGGCCTTTGTGTGCGTCCAAACTTGTTTAATGGCCGTGGAAGCAAAAGCAGTAACTGTGGTCCAAAAAAAAAAAAAACGTCCCTCATGTTGCTTCCAAATACAATTGTGAATAGTGAATTGTTACTTTGTGATGTCAGAACAGGTACTCTTTTGCAGGCCAGGCTGTAATTCTAGTTCCTCTCCACGTAATACCCCCTCTCAGCTTTGCATTTTTCAAGGATATCCCCTTTGACACATATTGTTAGCAGTGAAATCCACAAAAAAAGGCAACTTGATTGGTTTGCTGGTCTCATCCTTCCACTGAGTGACAGCGCTGCCCTGTTCTCAGAAACCACTTCATATACTGTTTAACACATCTGCTATATGGAAGATGCTGGGATATGCAACTAATGCTGGCCAAAAAGTCGTCATTAGCTGAGCATTTGGTTTCTGGGGTTAGAGATTTGCAAAACATTAAGTCACAGGAAAGGTGCTGAGTGACATGAAAACTAAGTAGTTATGAACTTGTCATTGATAGAGGATCTCAGTTCATCTCTATGTTAAGAGCCAATATATATGCAAATAATTACTGACACATTTCTCTGGATGGTGTGTGTGTACATTTTTTTCCAATTACTAAAGGTAACTATCAAAACTCAATGATTACGTTGAAAGCTGGTAGCAAATATTCAAAATACACACTCTTAGCTAATGGAGGCTTGATCTGGTGGTTAAAGAAAAGGGCTTGTAACCAGGAGGACCCTGGTTCAAATCGCGACTCACTCACTGACTCACTGTGTGACCTTGAGCATGTCACTTAACCTCCTTGTGCTCCGTCTATCGGATGAGACTTTGTTGTAAGTGATTCTGCAGCTGATGCATAGTTCACACACCCTAGTCTCTGTAAGTCATCTTGGATAAAGGTGTCTGCTAAATAAACAAATAATAATAAACAAATAATAATGGCTGTTGAGTTTAAAGCCATTGCCCTGCTGCTGTTCATTGATTACCAGAGCTACACATCTTCTATATAGAGGTGGAGGTGGTACCATCATTCAGAACGTGTTACTGTCAAGTGGTTGTAATTGTGCTTGGCAAATGTCTTTTTAAGGGTGTTTATCTACCAGCCTAGGCAGACAGTAAATAAAGAGGTTCTTTCACAGCAGCTGAGGCTGAAGTATTTACAGACTTCTATTAGAGTAGCTGTGAAGTAGGAGGTTTATCTCCCTATACCTTTGAAGTTTCATTGGCACATGTTTGCAGTGGAGGTATTTTGATTTTCTGAAATATGATTTTATAATAATTGGGAAGCCTTTTGCGCTAAGAGTTGTGGTGAAGTTCCTATGTTAAATCATTTGTTTTCCTGAATAATTATGTTCCATAACATTTCTAAGCAATACTGTGTTGTCATATGTAAATAAATCACTGCTACAAAATATTACTTATCTATGGGAATATTTGTTTCACAAATTTCAAACAATGCAGGCATAAAAATACACACTTGGGGAATTTGTTAGGGGAACCTTGACAACCATTTGTTTTTGCTGAATGTAATATGTTATTACAAAAGTGTGCTGACTCGATTTGGAAATAGATCAGATGAAAAAAGGCTGACTGGTACCAATATTCCAATATCTTTTATTTCATATAACCTTTTCGTAACTTTATTTGTAGATATAACACATTTACATTGCTAAACATTTTATACTTGACTATTTTTGTAAACGCGAAATGTTTTGTTCGAATATTGTAGTCAAAATGTTTTCGTGGCCTGGATTTATATGTACTTTTATTAATTTATTTCAAATATCTAACCTGGAAAAGACCCATTGAGATGAACCATCTCATTTACAAGGGTGTCCAGGAAAATGCAAGGCTCATTTATAAATTTCATTACATTACTTATCCAACAATACAGTAGCATGCACAACACGAATCTGCACATTTTATGAAATAGTAACTGAAACAATTGCATGAGGCTTTCAATTGTGTTTATCTATTTCAATAGATGAAGGCTGGAGGCATTTTTTATTAATTTGGGAGGTCATTCCAAGCAAAGGCCACCCTGTGTCTGAAGTAGAGTAACCAGTATAGTTTTTACTTTGCCATCTCTTCCCCCACTCCACAGGGAGCTTGCAGATCTGGTACAGACTGAACACAGAGAAAGAGCCAGACGTCTTCTCCACCAACACCACCAACCTAGCCAACGGACAACTTCACAGAGTCAGAATCAACAGGGATGGAAGGGACATCTATGTGCAGGTAAACGGGGCTATCAGGCAGATGTTGGGCTCTATTCAACTGATCCAAACTGTGGAAGATCCAAATAACGACAATCAAAATAGGCCCTTTTGATTGCCAATGGAAGGAACATGTTACAGTGCAGCTGAGTCCATTTAGTGTATTTCTGTCAGACAGATTAGTAAATCAGCGAGGGTCCTAATTTAATCTAATTTAATGAACGGCAGTATTTCGGTCTGTCTCCATTTTAATCATTTGAATAGACGGCACTGACTTCTGTAAAGGGATGGCATCAAGATTTACTGACCTGCTGGTGTCTGGTTGACTGTCTGGTTTGGGAATCTGATTTTGTGTTACTTTCTTAGCATTTTGTGGAGTTAAAAATATGACAGTAAGTGAAAAATAAAGAAATGTGTTCTCTTCCCTGTAATGTTTATATCGTTACTTGATTAATATAGTAGTGTTTCCTGGCATTCTATGTATATACTTCACTCACTGGCATTTCATGCACACAGTAAATAGTCCCCTGGCATTTAATGCATATAGTTACCTGGAATTGTACGTAGTTAGTTCCCTGGCACATCAGTTGTATATAGTTCCCCTCCTACAATTTAAAGTTAATAAAAAAAAACATCCATTACATGAAAACAAAGCATGCAAAAGAAATGTGGAAAATATACAAGTGTCCTCATATTGTACCCATTTGTAAATGTTGGCCACCATAAAAGTTTACATGACCACCATGTTTTGAAAGCTAGTGGCCAAATGGCCACCAGCCTACAAAGTGATTTGTCCCACCCTGATATACTGTATATATAAAAGTGTGAATTTCAACACTTATGCACTGATTAAGGGTATAATACCATATAGAAGTTTCTGTTATTAAACGCTATACCACTGTTGCTTCAGTTAGTCCACACAGACCATGTTCAGTTAGACAACATGATATGCACAGAACTGTGTTTACTTAGATTTTGAAAGCACTCGCCAAACTGGACAACATTAAATACCAAAAATATGACCTTCACATTACTCAGTGAAAAGTATGTAGGCATTTTCCAGAACAGTTCCCACTTCTTGCTCATCCATGTCACAAAAATCACCATTGGCACATACTGCAACCATGTTATTATTATTATTATTTGTTTATTTAGCAGACGCCTTTATCCAAGGCGACTTACAGAGACTAGGGTGTGTGAACTATGCATCAGCTGCAGAGTCACTTACAACTACGTCTCACCCGAAAGACGGAGCACAAGGAGGTTAAGTGACTTGCTCAGGGTCATCACACAATGAGTCAGCAGCTGAGGTGGGATTTGAACCGGGGACCTCCTGGTTACAAGCCCTTTTCTTTAACCACTGGACCACACAGCCTCCTATAAAAGTGAACTCAGAAGCCCTACACAACTACTTTATCCAAATATTATTATTTATTTCTTAGCAGACGCCCTTATCCAGGGCGACTTACAATTGTTACAAGATATCACATTATTTTTACATACAATTACATAATTTTTTACACATTATTTTTACATACAATTACCCATTTATACAGTTGGGTTTTTACTGGAGTAATCTAGGTAAAGTACCTTTCTCAAGGGTACAGCAGCAGTGTCACCCACCAGGGATTGAACCCACAACCCTCCGGTCAAGAGCCCAGAGCCCTAACCACTACTCCACACTGCTGCCCTACGTCAGGTGTTTTCAGTACACAAATGTGCCTATTTATTGACTCAATCAGAAGTCTCAATGTGTGTGTTTGTTTACAGCCACTATACACATTCATTCCTGCACAATATAAGGAAAGGTTATTCTTGCACTGGGTAGCTATGTTGTGGTTAACTCTGTGTTACATATTACTGTTTAGAGCACTGAGGAGTTCTGACCTCGATTTATAGAGTGATTCCAGGGATAGACAGATATATGATATATACAGTTATGATGGTGACCAAACGTGTGAGTACTGTTGTGTAAAAAGGAAGTCAAAAGGTTACCTTTTTTTTTGTGAACTCCAATAAACCTACATTATTATTATTTATTTATTAGCAGACGCCCTTATCCAGGGCGACTTACAATTGTTACAAGATATCACATTATTTTTACATACAATTACCCATTTATACAGTTGGGTTTTATCGGGAGCAATCTCGGTAAAGTACCTTGCTCAAGGGTACAGCAGCAGTGTCCCCCACCTGGGATTGAACCAACGACCCTCCGGTCAAGAGTCCAGAGACCTAAACACTACTCCACACTGCTGCCCTGTTATCTTTCCCCAGTTAAATCGTACAGTTCCATAAATAAGCACGGTAATTTACCATAATAAAAAACAGTAATGAAAAAGAATGTAGAATATAAAAAAGAGCAACCAGATATAGTCAATGAAAGACAACACATTATTCAAATTGATCTGCGACAATTAAGCTCTTTAACGAGAAATGAGTTCATTAACAACCTCATCGACTCAATTTAAAAGCATGAACAGATTGATTTTTATTAATACATTTCGTTTGAAAATCACTTGCTACTAAAGCTCTCGTTACTATACCACGAGTTCAATACCTAGCTATGTTGATGCTGAATCATTGGGATTCTTTAAGACCCAACCTGAGATCAATAAGCTGCTGGGAATATAGATAATTGTTGTGTATGTTTCTAAAACAAGTTTCTGCTTTATCTAGAGTATCTCTTTAATATATCATAGCTTGATATGTCAATTCAGCGGTAGACCAGGAACATAGAGTAAAGCCATGCCTGTAAAGATCTTTTTTTTTTTTTTTGGTTTCATTGTAATCAAGGAATCTCCCGAGGGCAAGCTTGAGTAATGGTTAAATAACCAAAATATCCTTAAGCCAGACTAAAGCCTAATTACAAAATGTATTTACATTTCAAAGAGCCACAGCAGGCAGGAAATATGAATACAGGTAAAGGTGAGACCCACTGAATTGCCTAATATCATTTTAAGGGTTCCTTCTTGTTTTTAATTAAGCCCTTTCGGCATGGTTAACAATACCACACCATGCGCTACTGTGAACACTGACATGATTTGATGCTTTTTGCTTGATAGCTGGAACCATGTTATATGCATGTTTCTTTCCCACCATCCTTTTTATCCTTTTTAACATACATTGAGCTCTATGTATCATTGATTTTTCTTTTGTGTCTTGACTTTTCGTAGGTTTTTGTGACTTCGTAGACCTACCCATGAAAACCTACCCATGAAATTACTAAAGTAATTTTCACTCCCGTAACTTAGTTTAATCCCTGCTGCGGTAGTTTAGTTACGACTGTTAGTTTCAAAGTACTTTTGTATACAAATGTACAAAGCTCATTATAATATCAAAGTTTCGTGCTTACCCTTGATGTATTATCATTTTTTCGGACTTCGGTTTGTGCCTGTTATTTTATGCATGCCTTTCACTGGCGTAGATTCCACAAGCTGTTCGTATGGGGAAACTTCCTGTTTAAACGTTTACAGGCTTTTATCTACTTTAAAATAAAGCACCTTAAAATATAAAATAACCCTTTTTTTAATAACAATGGCAATAAATACATTTTGTTTTGGTTTCTTTTATATTTTAAGGTGCTTTATTTTAAACTTCACATTAATAATGGAAGGGAAACATGGAAACAAATCATTGCGGAGTTCTTTAATTGAACACAAACTGAAATATTTTCTTCACAGTAATTAATTATGTAGTGCAGTGGTTCTCAAACTTTTTTGTTTGCACATCACCTGAATTATTTATTTATTTTTTTTATTTTGGCGGACCACACAATACACTGCACATAAAAAAAAAAAACACTATAATACTAAGAATAACCGTAAACTTACCTTGTATCCTTTATTTGTTTTAATGCGATGGGTCGGCCTGTTTCTGTGAGCAAAGTTGTTTTAAAGTTGAGTTTTAAGAATGGTTCTAGTTTACTTTTTATAACAATGGATTGTTTTATTTTTAAATTGAGAATTACAGCAGAAATTGATTTGTGTGAATTTAATAATCTGTGAAGTTACAATACACCCATGAGGTACCAGCACAGTCAGAGCTATGAATCTCCAGCTATAATCTTTATTTCTAAAATGAATGTTTGGATGCTGCACACTGATTGGCTGATGAGGATTTTTTACTGTGCAGTTATATAGTACTGTACAATGCACGACTGAACTTATTTTTGCCGAAGCACAGTTCAGTTAATAAATTATCAATACACAACATTAAACTCGCAATAAATATACACTTGCTGTGATGTCTTTTTTAAAGTTTTTAAAAATGAGTGATATTCTTTTCGTCACATTTGATTTTTTCAGAGGCATGACAGTAGAATGACCAGAAGAAGCAAACCAAGAGACACAAAGATTTAACAAGTCAACAACTTCATGAAATCAAAGAAATTAAAATTCTTGGGCAGCTGTTGTTTTTATTGATTTGATGAAACATAAAGAAATGGTAATCGACTTAAAAACAGCATGTCTTGAAAATGTAAATGGTCTGTTAAGATAATTCTATGCTTCAGTCACTGCGTAATTCGGCTGGTCAAGGGTACTCAATTTTGTTATGTTCGCTTCCGTGCTGGTCTCAGTCGCTCTGTAAACAGTGCTGACATAAATCACAATGACCAAGCATTTAATAATGTATTTTTGGATTGTTGGCTTCTCCAGGTCAGCTGTAGTAATGTGTGGATAGTGAACTTGGTCTGTTCCTCCATTTCTGTATCTTTTCATTATTAACAAAAACACATGATTGCCATTTTTAAACAATTGGTCACTGACAAGGTTAACATTGCGGTTTATGTCACCACTGTTTATGGAGCGATTGAGACCAGCACGGAGGCTAACGTAACAAAATTATTAGCCTCCATTCCTCCAACCCAACTACAGCTGTATGTTAAGGCAACACAACGCATGCCCTGTTGTGTGTTATCTCTTACTTTACAAGCTGCTGTGTTGAGTGCACGTGAGCACGATACATGAAAACTCCCTGGTAAAGAATACATTTTAGACACTCCAAAACTATATATGACGGAGACTGTAGACCTTTTTTTAACTTGGAGATGTTCTCCATGTATGCATTTTCTTCCTGCTTCTGTAGCTGAGTTAAGGTCTCATATTTTGAGTTTGCAATAGGATCTATAAACTATGCTGCATTTCCGTATATATGCAACCTTTCCACAGACCACCTGAAGGGAGTCGCCGTGGACCACAGATTGAGAACCACTGATGTAGTGCATAGACAACTGAAATAAGACCAACAGTATTTACTTGTGTAGCCTACTGTATGTGCTGTACTTTTTTCCTTTACACAACTAAAATATACATAGACTCAAACAAAAGTTTTCTACGATATTCTTAAATTAAAGCATTATAGGGAAGCATGGTTAGGGTACAGACGAGCACAAACATGGTCAACTGAGAATTATCGTGCAAATTTACAATGGAAAACATTCATATATAGAAACAAGCTTAGTTTGATTTATGCTTTCCCTTTTTGTGGACCCTTTCTTTTAGATAGATGTTTTAGTTTGTTTTCGCTGTGCCCAGGGTCTGCGCTACATTTAACACAGTCCTTTGAATATCAGATCATGAGCGTATATAGAGGCACCTGTCAGCCCATCTGGAAGTAGCTTGTATGTCACTGATATTATCCATGGATTTGTTCTAGGCATTTTCTTAATTATTAGATAATGGTATTTGCCTATGATGTTCAGTGTATACTTATGAGGAAAACACACATATATGTCTTTGTAGAAGCTCATTTATAATTTGTTTTTGTTTCGTTTGTTTTGTCTGTGTTATGTATAATTTAATTGTAGATTTAAAACAGCATTCACATCTAACTGTTGTTTTTTTCACCCCCTTAGATTGACCAGAACATAAACGCAAAATACAGCCTTTCCTTGGACACTGAGTTTAATGCTATCATATCTCTAACTTTGGGCAAAGTCACAGGTAAGCTATTTTCATAAAAATATGAAAAAAAAAATATATCCAGATCTTTTTTGGGTAATGATGAAAAAAATTCACATATTGGTGCAGTATCTCATAGCTATTAAAACACCTTTTCTGAGGGAGTGCAGTATCTTATAGCTATTAAAACACCTTTTCTGAGGGAGTGCAGTATCTTATAGCTATTAAAACACATTTTCTGAGGAGGTGCAGTATGTCATAGCTATTAAAACACATTTTCTGAGAAGGTGCAGTATCTCATAGCTATTAAAACACATTTTCTGAGGAAGTGCAGTATCTCAGCTATTGAGCAGGTTGGCAAGAGTTCAGCTGCGTGAGTTGTCAGCACATCATAACCAATATGTAGTTCAGAGGGTTGCAGCTCGAGGTTTCCGGCTGACCAATCGATTTGATAGACTTATACTCATGCATATGCATTTTACTTCTATTAATGTGATTGGTCAGCTGCGGGGCTCCTTGCAAACGGCACAGCCCTGAACTCGACAAAACCCCCAACTTAACTACCAGTCAATCACGCACTGTGTGAATAACAAGCCTGAAGTATCCTACTTCAAATGCAAATGTCACATTCTTCTAAATATACCAGAACGGATATTTAGGGTTTCTGGTTGTCGGGTTTTACTTCTGAGCGCTCCACCTGCCTTTAATGTTGTAATTAGCCTTGTAAACCATCTCAGTTTCTTAAATCATGGAAAAATGATAATGACAAAATAAGCTCAACTATTTTTTTTACCTATACATTCCTAAACCACAGTGATGATCGCTTTAACCTTGCTGCTTGGAGGTTATAGCTACAACACTAACTGTTTCATAAAACATAGATTTCACCCTTGCTAAACTCATCGAATAAAATGAATAAAGATTGTGATGATTAATTATGTGTTTGCATTATATGAGCACTACTTAAAATGCAGAGCAATTAATTTTATTCCGCCCTTATTCTGCATGTTAAATTATTCGCTGGAGTAGAAAGAAGTATTAAAAGTGAATCTGCTCGTTTTACTTTTAATAAAAATAGTGTCTGCATAAAAAAATATTTAAAGGCAGGTACATTTGTCAGAAAAAAATAGATATATTTTAAATGGCAATTATTAAATTGAAATACAGACAGTAGCCTACTAAACACATCAACCACTCATCATAGAGACAAATATGCTGAAAAGCACAGAGGCTATAGATATCAGCGGGACATGGGAATTCATGTATGCACACAACGAGAGAGGAAATGCATTTTATTTTACGGCAAAGCAACGTGTAAGACAGCCTAAATCTATAATTATTACTATGATTTTTACAGAGGTCCATGCCTCGTAGCTGCCTACCTTGAACACTCACTTTACACTTTACATAAATGATTACTTTACACTGACTCACTTAAACATCAACAGTGGAAAGGTGCGCACTCGCCGTACTCATGTACCATACTCTATTTTCCTTTTCTTGTGTAGAATGGGGATATGCATAGCGTCAAAATAAAGGGGATGAATTACTATTTAATACATTAATAGTACATAATACATTATTGAGATGTTTTGGTTTTAAACACAAGAAGTTTAGTTTCCACCTTTCCGTTGATAAAGGAAGGAGGTGCAGTATATCATACTCTGTTCAATGATGCGTTTGGTCACGTGACTGTACAGGCCCGCACTATCTCATGGGGTGCAGTTTCTAATGCTACACGCTTACATGTCATATCTTCTAGTTTTTCTTTAAATTCTCAAATTAATAAATCTAAACCCGGGTAGTAAAAAGAGACCTGGGTAGCGTCGGGTAATTTAAAACCCGACAGGGTTTTCGGGTACCCATGTCGACCTCTAGTAAATAGTAAATAATAAAGTCATCTACCTACAAAAGCAAAACAGGAGTCTCAAACTAGAAGTGTGCATAAGCAAATGGGGTGCTCTTTTTATTTACAAGCATATAACAATATAAAAAACAAAACAAAAAAAAAGTTCTGGCCCCATAAGTAAGGCCCTGTGTAAGTCGTGATTTCATGGGCTGCACGGAAATCATGAAATTAGACCAATACCGCGATTTTTACAATATTCTTAAGAAATAAAAATACATTATTTCATAATTATTATTTGTATTTCCTGCAAAACAATCACATTAACGAAACTGTACAACCCTGTGTGTACTATTCGCCATGCACAGTGCTGTGTAGTGATTGTCATGTGACTATGCAATCTATATGAAATTAGAATACTACACACTGTAAACAAGAAAATGGATGTCTCTAAAAAGGCTAGAAATTTATCTGAAGCAGATCACATAAAGCAGTATCCAGAGGGAAACTTTACACACACAGCGATACTGTAGATCACTTCCGAGAATCAGCTGTTGACAGGCATTTAGATTCAAATATT
Source organism: Acipenser oxyrinchus oxyrinchus (assembly GCA_030684275.1). NCBI lineage: Eukaryota > Metazoa > Chordata > Actinopteri > Acipenseriformes > Acipenseridae > Acipenser > Acipenser oxyrinchus. Next base: position 27,419,360 of record CM060258.1, read on the forward strand.
CACCGAAAGAGAAAGGCGGATATCCAGAGCAGTACTGCGACTGCTTTACTTGCAAAGAAACAAAAAACGGTGACTTCCGTGTTCCAAAAGTCCACTGAAAACAGTGAAGGATGAAACAGATTCAATTTCGACCTGACAGCGGGATTTGTTTGCGCAAATATCCCTCTTGACAAATTGGACAACCAAACATTACGTACATTTTCAGACAGAGTATAGCAAATGGTGGAGTGATTCCTTCATCAGCCCAGCTGAGACATGAATACTTACCTAAAGTTGCCGAGTATCACAAGCAGGAGATTATGGATGGTTGCTTGTCAGTGGTCACTGACGAGTCAACTGATGCCCAAGATCAGTATGGGTTACAAATTGTATTTGTTTTGCAAGACCTACATGGTGAACATGCACCTGACGTACTGGAACTGAAAGCTGTCCTTGCAGATACACTTTACCGTAGGCGTTGACTCTGGTACTTACACTATTTACATGTATTTACAATTCTCATGTGACAGGGACAACAGGTGGCAAACTGTTTCCCTTTTTAAGTCATAATAAAGCTGAGCCCCCAGCAAATTTGATTCGATGAGGAAGTCGACCAAAACAATACAAATACAAATCAAGTAAATGTGAACAGTGAGGCTGCACTCCTGCTCATTGTTAAGCTCAAACTATGCAGAAATATGTATTTTCAAATCCCAGTAGGGATGTTTAAGGTTACTGTAGCGTGCAGCTTAAGGCTTTATAACCTGCTGCCAGGGACTTTTTCAATCCTCGGGACATCAGTTCCCTACTGTCTTATCTCCAGTCAATACGTGTATACTGCAGTACAATATAGGAAATGATATAATTTTGGGTGGAGCAATAAACATTTGTGGATATGGGTAATTAATCTACTTCCTGTAGCCCTAGTATAAATTGGTTTAACATTTGGTAATTTACCTTTCAGAAGTCAGTGTTGGAATCTGACAGGGGTAGTTTCCCTTCCACATATCTTTTAATGCAGCAGTTCCCACGGGGGGGACTATTAAACATTGACTTTACAGAACACAATAAAGCTTGCAATAAAAGGCGAGTTTCCTTTTAAACTTCCTTCCATTAAGACTGTCCTGAGGGGAAGACTGTCTGCTAAGGCAAGGTCAGGGCAAACGCTTTTCAGCACCGGGTATGACCTATAGTATGTGTTATGATCTGTATTATTGTTGTTATTATTATTGTTGTTATTATTATCTTGTTTAGAATATGTTACATTGTATTGTGTTACTGTTTGATGGGGGAGATATTCCACCAGCCCTGTAATACACTGCTCCAAACCATTAAGGGACATAAAAAACAATACTAATTTCAATATGTATAATCGAGATCAGGTTGTGGTGATCACACACCATATTAATATATTTAATAATTAGGACTCTCTTTCTGAGCACTGTGATCTGGAATATTTGAACACTCCCATTTACAAATATGTTTTGCATTAAAATTACTCTAGAGGGGTGCCATTTAAATACAGCATTTTGGTATTTATAAAGCCTATTATATGACAAGTGGTATATTGACATGATAACACAGCAACATGGCAAAGTTTTGCTTAACAAATGTCACAAAGGATACAGTACAGATACAGTATGCTGCAATGGTGTATATTCATGACAACATGTTTTCATCATTCAAGAGCCATTCAATTGACCACATATACTGCTTGAAGTGTATGATGAGTTACAAGAGCGTAGTTCTAATCCCGTCTGGGGACCAACAGGGCATTGACCTTAACAATCCTGCTGGGCTAGAGAGAACAACCTGCTAGGAATAGTTCCTCTTCGTCTTGAGCGGCCACTGCTGTTGTGGGGCTCAGTATATCCAGGAAGAGACTTGCAGTTCTTCCACGAGGGTTCGGTGGCTTTTTTAACATCAATTGCTTTGCAGATGAAAGGGAATTTGCTTAACACCAGGAGCGGATGTCATCTGTTCATGTCATCAGTAAGTTGTGTGCAGTGGTGAGGCAACATTAAAATTGGGCATTTCAAACTGGATAGAAAATGTAAAAATAAAAACCAAAATAGCGATGCATGGAAGGGGGTGTTCTTTCTCTATAGCGGGCAACGTGTGGGCTTTTAAATCATGTTTGTAAACATATCTGTTTCTTTAATCTTTTTTGTTTGTTGAGTGGGGGCTGTACTATATACTTTAATTAAGGGTGAATGAATCAGATTAAATAGGACGGATATGTTGGTTATATAACAGAGATGCTTTAAGGATTGGTCACTGTGTGGTTTGGGCCTCAGTCTGTTTTCCTGGGCCCACTGTAAATGGATGTATGTCTTTATTTTTTAATTCTTGTGTTGTACAGCACTGGTGATGTTTAATGATGGGCACTATATAAAACCAGGTTGTATATAACCTGGGTAAATAACACTGTACAATTCAGCTTGTAGGAGCTCCTGACATCACTCCTCTCACTCCTTTCTAGTTATACATAACCCTGAGATACGATATGGGTTAATGTGTGTGAGAAAGCTAACTAAATGCAGTCATTGTAGCGTGCAGATGCTGGGTATGGATACAATTACAGTACCCAATCGCCTGGAAACCTGTTCAATAGCTTTTAGCTGTGTTTCACAGAGACAAACAGCAGGTTCAAAGCTTTTCTGTTGGTGTTGCTTTCAGAAGCTCCTCCAGGTTGAAGTGCTTGCTCTCATTGTATTGGCAGGCAGCCCCGGTCTGGATGAGGAGGTCAGAGTGGCGGGGGCACAGGGCTTCATCGGCTGCCTGTCCTCGGTCCAGTTCAATCACATTGCTCCTCTGAAGGCAGCCCTGCACCATCACAGAAGCGCTGTCGTTACAGTGAAGGGGCGGCTGGTGGAATCTAGCTGTGGCTCCACAAGCATGGCTGACCTGAACACTTTCACAACAACGCACTCCCTGTCAGGTAACACTCGAGATCAAACACAATTAAAAATGAATGCAAGAAACTACAGGCTGGTTTCAATTAGGGCTGCAACGAAGGGTACATTTTGACCTTCAAAGGTTCGGAACACATTACCGAAGGAAGGTTTGAACCTTCGATGGAACTCATTTACATCATTTACTGGTGACGTCACCATAGCTACTTGTTTATATTTGGTTGAAAATCCTATTATTTTACAGGTAATCCATATAATCCATAAATTGAATAAAACATTCACATGTAGTTTAAAAATACGTTATATAAAAAAAAATCATGTTTTTGATAATTTAAATAAAAATACACATTGTTTATGTACAAGTAATTAATGCTGCTTGCGATATTCACAGTAAGCTTGCATTGCAGCAGCACCTTATTGCGGCCAATTAAAAGAACTGCAGCAGACTTAGGCAAAACAAAACTTTATTTAACAGTCACCGTTCCAAGCAGGTTATCAGTCACGGTCACATCTTACCACTACTAAAAATAATAATAATAATAATAATAATAATAATAATAATAATAATAATAATAATATGAACTCATGCTTGTGAAGTGACCCTGCAGATTGGTTGTGCCTCCATGATACATCAACAGTCACTTGCACAGTTTGCATTCAACTTTTTTTTTTTTGGTGGTTTGGACATTTAACAAAAAAAATCCCAAACAGCAGAGGGTTTTCGAGACATTTCTTTCAATACTGCTTACGCTATACAACGGTTTGCTGTCGAGATGGTGAATGAAGAAATTAAAATTCTGTCTCTGGATAACACAAGCTGGAGGGGGGGAGGGGCGGACGATGCTCAGTGTTAGTGTTTGCTTATATTTTGTATGTTGCAAACATATTCTACCATAGCACTTCTCTTACACTTTTTGTACATTAGGTATTCAGTACATATTTTACTGAAGAACTACAACCACTATAGTTTTTTTTAATTACCGCAAAGGAGGCATTTAATACGCAAAACCATATTCACTTAAGGGCGCTAAGTTTACTAGGTGCCTCAGCGTGAGTTAAAATTCAGTTCACCTGTCACCTCCCTACCAATAAGAGGCACACCAGTATAGTTATTTTAGAGGATACAGGCTTTCTGTGCTTATATTCCCCAGAATGCACCTGGTAGGAGACCAGAATAAAAGTTCAATTATTTTATTTAGAAACCAATAAAAAGACAAGAGATGCAGCTTCATCTAATAAACAGACCAAATGTACAATTAAACTCATCAATGATAACTAAGGTAAGAAAATAATCAATATGCACAAATAAATAAAGAGACAATCAAACAAAATAATAAAAATTGTAATCAAACAATAATTAATATTTAAACATGTAAAAAGAAAGTGTGCTCGTTACACATAAACAGCCAGATTGAGGAATCAAAAGTTTACAGACCAGGAGCTAAATTGGCATTGTGCAAAACACACACTGTGCACAATGCCAATAAACACCAAAAGTAAAGATACCAAGATATATAACTTTTTTCAGGTTTATTTAGTTGCACACTTAATCAGCCCTTATCTTACTTTCCCCCCTCTTTTGAAAAATGAAGAAGCAGGTGTTCTTAGAAGAGACTAGTTACCACAGCTTATAAAATGCTACACAACAAACTGTTTTTTAAGGTCGTTACTTTGATTTACAGTATAGTCGGTAGACTAAGAAGTTGATTGTGTCTTTTTTAGTGTTAAAGACGTTTTTTAAGTTTCTTCTTTTTGATATCTGTCATATATTCCAAAGATTTTCATCTACCTTTTTTTTACCTGCTCTTTTAAAATTTCTATTACTTGTTTGTTTAGCAGACACCTTTATCCAAGGCGACTTACAGAGACTAGGGTGTGTGAACTATGCATCAGCTGCAGAGTCACCCTCACGTCTCACCAAAAAGACGGAGCACAAGGAGGTTAAGTGACTTGCTCAGGGCCATACAATGAGTCAGTGGCTGAGGTGGGATTTGAACCGGGACCTCCTGGTTACAAGCCTGTTTCTTTAACCACTGGACCACACAGCCTCCTATACACTGTGGAGTTTGTTACACAGATGTTCATGTATTTATTCTTACTGTATATTATTTTGATACCCCAAACCAATCTTAGTTTTACTGAATGCCTGGGGTGAATGAAATATGTATGTCAGTAGTTTAGCTGCTTTGTTAATTTCTTTTTTTCTTTTTTTTTTTAATAATTACAGATCATTTAGAAAAAATCAACAACGAGAGGGAACCACTGGCAATACAAAGTGACTCAGTTGTCATTGGAGGTAACGAGATATAAGAGATTGTTCTGTAGTATGGTGTGCAGTTTCACTAAGACAAATTAAATGCAGTGTTGTGCAATGTGTAAGTGTAATAAATGTGTATTTTGCCTGCCAGAGGCCAAATATGGACTATGAATACAGACTACAGGGATTGTGTGTTGAGTGATTTTGTCGCAAAAGCACCCAGAGATACTTGAGCATAAATCACTCTCTATATAAATGTAAATCGTAATGTATAGCTTACTGAAATAGTTCCAAGAATGTTTCTGACACAGCACACCAACTGCATCTTTAACAGTGCAGTGTTTTGAATGTAATTGTATTGGAGAAATAGAAATTCAGTGAAGCAGTACAATGTAATTTAAAGCAACAATAATAATAATAGCAAACAATGCTAATTCAGTAATGTTGTCAAGACAATGTTCCCAATTTGTATATTCCTGAGACATTAATGTGATTTATTGTCCATTTACTTTGTTGCCAATACACTTCTATGTTTACATCTTGAGCTGCCTGCACTTTCAGCCATGGCATCTTTACATTCTATTACCAGAGTTTTCATGTAGTTGTAATGATAAACTCCAGCGATTTTCTCCTGTTGTATGAGAGGAAACATATTTGCATAAAGCATTTCTTTATTAACGCAGACCTCTCAGATTACAAATGCTACCTGGCTCTTTGAAGCAACAACAGTTGATTTGCTGATTTCCACACAAGCCTTAATTATGTTACTAAGTTGTCATTTATTACTGGGGGTCCATATATTGAATTCTGTACAGCATGTTCTAATACATAGATATAATATTAATATTGAATGCAATGTCTACTAAGATCATGACTTCTTTATATCACTGTATAGGTTAAGTGCAAGTCCACACTTAAAACTGAGCACAAAGATACAAACTGCCTCTACCTTCTTTTTTTTGGATCGATTTACATAAACCACAACCAGGGATAGTGAGAATATATACATGTGATTTAAGAAGTACAGTACAAGGGAAAACAATTTGAAGTTTGCTTAATGTGGAATTGAATGGCTGTTACTGAAAACTTCCTTGAACACTTCCTACCAGTTGAGAAATGTATTCGCCAGTTGATTTCTGACCATTGAAGTGTGAAAATAATATAAAAATAATCACGATTATTATGTTAAATAATATCTTGTTGCGATATGGACAACATGGGATATAGCAAAGATAAACTAATGCATTTCTTGTAAACACTGTAGGGTGTTCTGTAGCACCTTAAGTTCACAATCGTTTCAGATAATGTCTTCATCAGGGTCAACACAGATGAAGGCATTAGCCTAAATGTTGTTTGTCTCTGGAACCCAACATTCCTTAAAGCAATGCTTCCACAGTAATATCTTCAACAGCAGATTTTATCCTACATCAAACTAATCCAACCTCACCAAAATTGATTATTTGTTCCTTATTATCAAACACTTTCTTTTACGATCTTGTTGCTTCCTTCTCACAGGTATCATCGCTGTGGTGATATTTATCACGGTCTGTGTCACTGCAATAATGACACGGTTCCTCTACCAGCACAGAAAGGGCCACCAGACCGGCACTGAAAAAGCCAAGGAGCACCGAGAGAACTTGGAGTACTCCTCAAGGAACCACACTGATCTCCATCATTCAGTCAGCGAAAGCAAGAAAGAGTATTTCATCTGAACCTTTTACTTTCAGTTCCCTGATTGTTTGCCTGCCCGTGATGAGATGCATGGCCCTGTAAGATAAGGATTGGGTTGGCCCCTTAGAAGTACTGCCTTCTCTGCACAAGAGCTACCAACTGGACAACTTTACATTTAACTTTTCATTTCTAGTGGGAGGTAAAAGAATGACATGGGTAGTTGACTTTTGTACCAAGGTTTTTTTTTGTTGTTTTTTTTTAGTTTCATACTGAAAATAAAATGGTTGAGACTTGACAGAGGAGCAGGGAGTGAAGGGAATGAAATCATTATAGCCATGGAAGAATATATGGAGGGCAAAGGGCACTTCCCTGCTAGGGAGATGTGAACCATGTTTTTATTTTTAATGAGGGAAGGCTGTAGGATTAAAATCAAAGTTGCAGTGCTGTTTAAGTTTTAAACCCTTGAATTTACTATGCACAATTTCCGGTTTCAGGGAGTTGACCTTGATAAACTGACACTTTTTGTATTTAAAATGGTTTTCTTGAGTTATTAACTGGTTGTCAAAATGCTCTGCAGATGTTTGCACTGTAATCCATGATGTACAGTGCTTTGTGATGCCTTGGCATGAATAGCGTACTATACATTTTACTGTTACTGTTGTTCATGGCTGATCAATCCAATATTTCACCCTTCTGCCAAACGCTCCTGAGATACAATTGGAGAACAAGGAGTCAAAAAAGCCAAAGAGGCACAAGCTATGTCTCGAGAAGGGCATATACAGTACTCTTTTATTCACTAGTAATTGACTAATTAAGACCAGCTCTTCATTGAGACCAATGGTAGTAAAGAAATTCCACTGTAGATGGTCCATATATGAAATAAACCTTATAGCAAGCACATTTTAGCACACATATCAATCACCTGACCAAATACTTTACATGCTAAGTATATCTAATATTATCCTTTTTAACAGCCCCCACTTACTAAACCAAGGAGTATTCCACAACCCAAAGAGTAAGAGGACAGGGCAGGCAACATATGAGGGGATCTGTGATCACTTTTTATTTACTGTTATATTAGCTATTTTTCTGCTCGGAAGGTGGCGGGGGAAATGCCTTTTCCTTCGGAAGCACAGCATCAGCAGAAATTGAGTGTGCAGAATAAAGTAGACAATGAGGGAACTGTTTTAACCATTGAGATAGTTATAACTGAACGTCAAGGTAGTTAGGGTTAAAAGTGATATCAGTGCTTTCTGTAGTACCGCTTTGTCAAGCTACCTTTTGTAACAGTGGAGCAAATTGATGGGCCGGTTTACTTATTTGATTAATTTGAAATGGATGACTTGAATCAATTTTTTATGTTCTTGTCTAGAACCACGCTGACACCCAGTTTTTGAAAGGTAAAAAACATTTAACAACTTATTTGCAGGTAGCAAGTTTTGTAATGTTAATCCTTTCAGAATAAAGGGGGCAACCTACACTTCAAAGTGAGTTACCCAATGGCTTAAGTTGTATAGAAATCATTTAGGATGCTGATGAAGATAGAGTGCACAAACTTAGCTAGACAACAAACATTATTTGCAATGAAAATGTAACCTGAATAAATAAAGGGTGTGACCTTGGGCTGCCGTAACCTGAGCCTCACCGCGACCCACCCTACAATTGATTGTATTGCTATGTATGTGTTTATTGATATATTTGTAATCTTTTTCTATCGCACACATGTAGCCCCCTTCTCCAGCTTAAAAAAAGCACACTTTTGTATGAAATATTGTACCTGGTCATACTCGATATTATTGTCTATTGTGATGTATTTGAAGTAATGGACATTCAACTTAACTTTAATGGATTTAGGCAACGGGTTAGACCAAGATAACTGGACATTGTAGAAGTTGTTAAAACCTATCCCTATCCCTGTCGCTTCAGAGTGAAGATTAAATTGAAAACTACAGACTGGCTATCTTCATTTTTCACATTTTTGGATTTGGGACAATGACATTCGTATTTCTGTTAGAATTCAGTTCAGATAACACAAATGTAACCACATTTGTTAACAAGTGTTTTATACATTGTGAATAAAACAATAATGAAACAAGAAGAACACGTATGAATTAAACCAATAAGGAAGGGACTGGTTGAAAGCATTGTATCTGCAGGTGCTTATACTGTAGTTCTGCTGCTGCTTACAATTCAATGTGCTCGTTAGAATGACAAAATTAACATGTCAAAAGAAATGTTCTAGTATCTGTTACGAAACCTTACTGCTCAACCTGAAGTATAGCCTACCCCCCTGCGCTGCCTTAATCATAATTAATGTACAAGGTGATTAATAAACAACACACCACGTGAAAAAAACACATTACAGAACATATTTGAATTGAGCACTGCCACTGGCCTAGCACAAAATCTCACAGCTACACAGGACACTGTGAGTGGCTTTGGTCTGTATGGATACTCTTCATGGAAGGCATCTGTTGTTCCCCGAGTACTTTGCCCATGGCTTGCATGAACACTAATCTACACATTCACCAACATTGTGTTCCTGTCCACTGTGACTGTCTACTTGGAAACCTAAAGTGAAACAGACATGTTCTGTAATGGTTTAGCGATTTTTTAAAATCTCCATATATACTGTAAAATAGCAATTTATGCTTTCACTGACATGTAATACATTTCCTTTTGTTTTTTGCATCTACTTGGAAATAATAACTACCTGTTGCCTGAATGCATTGTTTTTTAAGTATATTAAGTAATTGAACAAGTTATATCAAATGTGCAGCCTCTGCTATTTATTTTTGTTTTGTTTTCTATAGCTATAATTGTACAGAAGATGTTATTATCTTGTAAATAGTGTATTTATTAAAGTCGTTTTTACAGCTGTGTGTGCAGAAATGCTGAGTGCCGTGTGCTTATTTCATATAAAGGCAATTAGGAGGGCTCAGTTTCTCTCTTGCAGTGGATCTTAGTTTGTATTTATTACATAACTGTAGAACAAAATCATTCCAAGTTCAGTTTTTATGAATATACCCACAGAATAGAAGTAGATTATAATAATGAACAATATAAAATGAAGTGCAACTTTTTAACTCCTTTATTAAGAAGTTGCAGAAAATAAAATAAATAAATGATAGCTTGTAGCAGAAAACCCCAATCTCAGTTCCAATGTCCTGTTCATTGCAGGAGCCCAACAGCATTACATACTGTACATTGTATAAACGGCACCAAATCATACTCAGCTGCAAAGGTTACGATAGCAGAAGCCCATTGCTGCGGAAGCTACTTCAGTATATCTCATAAACCACGTATGATACTGATTAAATACAGGTAGTGGACAAAAAAATGGAAACAGCTGGGTAAATGAGGGGCACTAAGTATATTGAAAGCAAGGGCTTCCACACAGGTGTGGCTCATGCGTTAATTAAGCAAATAACATCCCAGCATGCTTAGGGTCATGTATAAAAATGCTGGACAGGCCTGGTTGCCTATAATGGCTAGCATGGCTGCAAGAGGAGACTTCAGTGACTTTGAAAGAGGGGTGATTGTTGGGGTGCGTTTGGCAGGAGTTTCAGTTACCAAGACAGCTCAACTTGCTTATGTTTCATGAGCAACGGTGTCTAAGGTGATGTCGGCATGGAACTCCAAGGGAAAGACATCATCAGCAAAGGGCAACAGTGGGCGGAAGTGCATACTCCAGGATTGTGATATCCATGCATTAATTCGAAGTGCAAGGCAAAACAGGCGAGCAACTGCAGATCAATTGACTGCAAATTTCAACCTGGGGCACGAGCACCCAGTTTCATTAAAAACGGTCCGCCGAGAACTCCACAGTGCGGGATACCATAGTGGCCCAACGCCCTATTAAGTGACTTTACATTGGTGTTTCCATTTTTTGTCCACTACCTGTATGTTCTGTATTATAGACCCAACGCAGGAATTATCTAATGGTAACCTCCACTTTTGACTTTGACCTAAGATGGCAGCCACATTGGGGTCATGTCTTTGGTTTCTGGATGATTAAGACCCAACGCTTTGAATTGTGTTCTGTAATGCTATAGGTCAAGTCTGACCGTGGGTATCATAGTCATTTTACAAAGCTATGTCGCCACAGAGTAAAATACTTATCTCAGAAACCATTTGAAGCATGCTTCATATGTGTTGGGTTATTGAAACACTGCATGTGAAATGTGTTAGTGACCTTGACATTGACCAAATATGGCTGCCATAAGTTTGACATTTTAAGCTTGTTTCCTATTTTCTGTGGACTTGAACTTAGCAGTTTGTTCAGTCAACTCTTTGAACTTGGCCTGAAATTGTTTCTGAAAATGTGAGAATTTTTTGTTTCCATTTTCACAAAGAATACCTATAGCTCAAGCACTATGCATGTACCTTAGCATGTAACAATCACCGGTGTTGTCCTTGGCTGCACTGTCTCTCCAGGATGTCTCACTGCTGCCCAGGACGTTACTCTCCAGCAGGTAAATCAGCCCCAGGTCACTGACCTCCCACTCTCTATCTTTACAAAACACAAGGCAAAATACTGGGCATCTGTTAGTCAGTTGGCTTCTGACACAGAGAACAGACACATCTTGCACAGCCTATTTACCCAATAAATATCACAGTTTATTACCTGACAAGTGGTGCAATTCATGTACATCCGTCTAGCTTCTCATTCTGTCTTTTGCAGTGATGTTTAATGCCACTCGATTTGTTTGTCAAGGTCGGCTCACAAACCTCTCCTTTATGGACTCAAAATCCTACTCACACGCATTCAGAAGTCTTGCATACACAACTCTGGGGCTGCCCCACAGCATTATTTTGTGTTTTTGTCAACAAATGTTCAATTATTGAAGTTTGCTTGCAGTCTTCTGCGGTAAATTATAAATCCTGTAAATAAAAGCTAATTCTTTGTGTTTATTTTTCTACGATTGCTGTACTATGTGTTGTTCTGGAGGGAACTTCCATTTTGTATGTACTGTCCATCTCTTTTTCGACAAAAAGGTTTATTGTTTTTCTCTATCATTGATTACTGCGATGCAGTGTTTGCAAGTATATCTACTAATTGTTTTTTTTTCTCAGTTAGAAGTGGCTACAATTTGAGCAAAAAAGTCAGGGAAATGTGAACATATCACCCCAGTTCTGATCTCACTAAACTGTCTTTCTCTCTGTTTTTGAGTGGCTTTTAGAGGCTGTCTTGAATGGTTTTATTCACCAGTACCTACATCTCCATAATTATAAAAACACTCAATAGTGGTACATTTAGACAAACTAAAAGAAACTTTGTAATGTCTGAAGACATTGAGAAAGACTTACAGTTGTAACATTTGTCACTTAATTTTACAAATGTCCCTCATCACGCTTTCCATTCTGCAGACATTTTGACCCTAAGATCAAAATGCGAACAAGTGAGGTGTGAAATGGTAGTATCATATGACTGTGTCTCAAACCTTTGGGACTCAGCATCTGGTGGGAGGGGATCACATTATAAGTAGCTGTAGCTAATAAATGTGCCTGTCATGCATTAATTAAATAAAAGTACAAGTTTACTAAAATAGATGTTTCTTTCAAAACTTGTGACCTATGTAGGGAATGGAAGTGCATGGCAGATAACATTTATGGAACTATTTTGTTAGCTACAATTACTTTAAGTCAGTAACAATATGTTAATTGAACCGGGTCTTGTTTTTAACAATACAAAATAGTAAGTACATGGGATTTGCTGTTGTCTCTTGACTGCTTGACTTTACTGATTTCTAAAGTCCATATTGAAATTGATATGGAAAATGATACATAATCATGAAACTTAAATATTATTTTGGAAAGTGTGTATTACATTGACAAATATTGCAGCTCATATTGCCCTAGAAACCTGGCAGTGCCCAATATAGTTCCCGAAATAGTGTGCTGGATTGTAAATATGTCTCATTGCTGTTTTAAAAACACTAATTACTAGGTCTATAAAATGGCTCTTTCTGGAGCACAAGAAGTCTTTTTACTAACATTCCCTTTGCTGCAGACTGAATAATGCCCTTGTGTTGCGTTGGTTATTGAGGCGGCTTTTACGGGGGTGTTGATTATCTATAAGCATTTTGAGACCTCATGACTGTAAACAATGCAATAAAAAAAATGTATCGTTCTGAATTATATTGAAGAGTGGAATGATAGATGATAGATCTCCAACAGTAAATTGTTAACAAACTATTGTGTGCTGCAATAACACCTCCTGTTCCTGGCCTGTGTTTTCCACAGGCCTGAGACTGTATTGCAGAATTAATAGGAAATCCCAACTGGCCCAACTAAAAACATAGAATATAATTTACAAGTTAATCAAACATGTGAGTTTAAAGGAAAGAGCAGAACAGCCAGTGCACAGGGAACAAGAGCTAAACAGGAACTAAGCAACCCGACAACCACAGTGTTTATGGCGGGTATGAGACATAAAGAGAGAGAGAGACTGTTTTATTATTTAAGTTTTAAGATTTCCTATCTTTATATTCAAAACACAGACCCAGAAAACACATACATTATTATTACTATTGTTTTTTAACAAATTTGCATTCACATTCTGTCTGTGTGAATTTTTTGTGACCTACTTTTATTCTGTTATGAAGTCCCTGATGCCACAAAACTCATAAAATAATATACTTCTGAGGTCACAATAAATAATACAAAAAAAAATACAAGTATACTGTATATTAGAAAAATGTTTTTGTGAGATTTATAAAATTAAAGTTAAGTTGCCTCCTGGGACCCAAAGGACTCACTTCTGGCCTTGCATTTCCTTGAGTCATAGCAGCTGCTCTGGTTCTCAGCATCTGGCACAACAGGGAGACCCTCTGACCTGTTCATCTCCCTCTGTTCCTGGATGTCTATCATCTTCTTAAAGAAAACCCTGCAGCTCAGACCTTCTTTCCAGCTGTGTACAGCATGGTACTGCAGGCTGGCCAGGCTTTTAAACGGTCTCCTGCAGGCCATGCCTGTAAACATGCATCCTGAGCCTCCACATTGGGGACATAAAACTCTCAAAAGATCCAGATTTCACCACACTTGTTCTTACTGGCAGCGAGTCTTGAGGCAGGGTGCTTGACGTGAGACCAGAATCTGAGTTGGTGTCAAAGAGGTCAGTACTAGTTTGCTGTTCTCTGGTACTTGGATATTCGATTCTGACAGAGAACATCAGCCGACCTCCCCTGGTAAATTTAGTGACATTATAACCATGCAAGGCAGACTGACTTATCCCCTTTGACGATGGGGGCAGTGGTGGGCTCAGGTTGGCCACTCAGTGTGCTCCTAGCCAGGGACTGCAGGACGTCCTGCAACAGTGGCACCTCTTTGTGGTTTTGTATTCGCTTCGTTCTGGGAAATTCTTTGGGACATAAAGAGAAAGGAACATAATTGACATCAGCTGTTCTGTTGTTTAAGTGATAACTTTAGGGCCGGTTAAGTATACAAGGAAATAACCAACCTGAGTGGATCAACACTGAACATGTTACATGTTTTTGGTCAGGAGTAACTACTGAGGCTCTTGAATTATCAGTTTACCCATTTGAGAGCAATCGTGATTTTAGTTGTTGTTTATTTAAGTTATAATAAAATTGCTCTGGTGTGTTACATGGTAATAATGGAACTGAGTTAATGTTCATTATTTGAACAAAGGTGTTCCATTATTACTAAAAAACAAATCACAGTAATGTCATTAGCACTATTATACTAGTTATTGTTATTGCTGTGCTTTATTTTCCATTCCGAGTCTGGCCTTCATAGAAAACAATGGGAGAGCAGCGTCCAGTTGTTGTATAATTTATTTTAAACCACGATGGAGAAATTCCTCTACATTTTTTTTTTTTTAATATTGCATAATTCTTGGTATCTAACAAAAACATGGCATAACAAACCAAGCTACTTTCATCTGTTTCATCATATCATTCCAATTTACAGCAAATTGTTCGGCTCTGAGATTTTGAAACTCCTTGAATTAGAACATTCGATGAACATACTAAGTATTAACAAATAGGCTGCATAACAAACATGTCTCTTTATTGATAACAACAAAAAGAAAATACTGCTACAGACTTACATTTTTACCATTGTAGAAAAAATACTATATATTATAGCTGCTTCCAAAATGTCAACATTCCATTACTGCAGTCAAAATAGTCAAACTCGATGTCCAGTTCACACATCGCTCTCTTAGAGGGTACTGTTATAGAGTAGATGACCATGGGATATTCAGATAGAATATCTAAGTATTGTTTAATATTCTTTTTTGTCTCCCTTTTGTAAAACAATGTAGCATTTCTAAACAGGATAAGGTGACCTCACCATTAGCCTGTGGTATTTAACCTTTTCTTTTCCCCAAAAAATAGTGCCCTGATTGTACTAAGCAGATGGATGTTTGTTCAACTGTGATGAAACGAATGATGTCACAACATTCTGACTTTCATCCACCAATCAGGAATTTCCATTAGAGGGCATACCATGAAACATTCAGATAGAATGTCTAAAAGTACTGTTTATAAATTAATACCATATTAACAGATTCATTTAGTATAAATCTCAAAAAATGAAGATTGTACTCAGGAACTACTGTTAAAAAAGGTGTCATTGTTTAACTCCAGATCTAGGTGTAAGTTCTATGCACAGGATTACATCAATACACAAGATAAGATGTACTGGAATTATGATTTACCAGTTTCTAATAGCAATAAAACCCTGGCTGGCAAATGCAATACCTTTTCAATGTGTTCAACTACAAGACAGTGATGTGCTGTAGTCAAGTTTTATTACTTCAATTACAGCAATGCAGAATGCAGCTGTGAGTGTAATGAAATGACATCCCCACAAATAAGTTTAAACTCAACCTACTTCTTCACTGTACTTGTGGTACTGGTTTCTTGGAAACCACTTGTCTGGTTTTGCTGAAACTATGTATGGCTTGTTATGAGATCCTTTTCTATGTGCTGTTGATTTAGGTCATAGTTGCCAACATCTTCATAATGCTATGTGAAGGAAAAGATGTGTCCATAGTATCCCTATGCTGTTTGATATAAAACAGCTAACAGAAATATAATACTTGCCTAGAAAATTGTTATTTCTTTG
Organism: Acipenser oxyrinchus oxyrinchus; assembly: GCA_030684275.1. Taxonomy (NCBI): domain Eukaryota; kingdom Metazoa; phylum Chordata; class Actinopteri; order Acipenseriformes; family Acipenseridae; genus Acipenser; species Acipenser oxyrinchus. The sequence continues at coordinate 27,435,278 of CM060258.1, forward strand.
ATTGGAAGTTGCTTTTGAATCCATAAATTATTTTTGCTAGACAATCTTTGACTGCCAAAACGGGTGTTTGTCAGGTTGATCTGCATCTGTTCCTTCGGAGACAGGAGTTCACAGTGGGTTAATTCCTGATAAATTCCATGACATAATAGACACTGGAACTCATTAACACCCTATAATCTTTATTGAGATGTCACAATAAGACTGATGACATGCTTTCAAAGGTTAGCTGATTTCCATTACATGAGAGTAGATGTTAAAACTTCATGCTGATTTGAACTTGGCTCTCGCCAAGATAAGCACCAACTAAGACGTAGCTTCACAGTAAACTAATGTGATCCATATGTGTCTCCATCCATTTGCGCTTTCTTCCATATGATGATGTAGATATCCTTCTGTCTGGTGTTGATGGCTGAAGTGTAATGCTGGCTCCAGGGATCAGCTTATTTTGCCTCCCTAGCGCATCAGCACACACAACGGCTGCGATGCTGGCTCCGGGGATCAACCATAGTGCGGTCTCCCCAGCGCATCAGCATGACAACCGCCTGGATTGAGCTAAGTAGGGTACATCTCTGGGGTCTTCAAGTGGGCACCTTCCATCCTCGGTGTTTCGGCGACTAGCCCACGACACCTCAAGAGGGCTCGACGGTGATTCTGGCGCCCCAGCATCACCCCCTCCGTCCCCACTCAACTCAGCCCAGCTTACTTACCTGTATATCAGCCTTTCTTTCTTTCTATTGTGCTTGAGATCCCCAGCCAGAATCTTTCCGTCTCAACCACAGCCAGTTGCTGCTCCTCTCTGCTGCTTCAGATAAGTTCTTCACTGTGCGACGCAACTCTTGGCCATTGAATCCGACATCTCTGAGAAACCGGGTTGTAGAGTGTGCCACAAATCCTCGACATCCCACTTCCACTGGGTAAACCCAGACTCTCCATCCTCGCTGTTCCGCTTCAGTGGCTAGTTGAGCATACCGCAGTTTCTTCCTCTCATACGCCTCATCTACAGCATCCTCCCATGGCACTGTTAACTCCACCAGGTGAACAAGGCGTGCTGATCCAGACCACAAGACAATATCTGGTCGAAGGTTTGTGGTGGCAATCTCAGGTGGAAAAATAAGCCGTTGACCAACATCCGCCAGCATTTTCCAGTCTCTAGCAGCTTCCAGTTGTCCTGGGCGAGGATTGGTTTTAACACCTTTTCTTGGTGGTTGCTCTCCTGGGCGGAGGAATGTTGTCTTTGTGTGTAATGTTTTGATGGAACAGGTGGCAACTTATTGGTCATGTTACGCTTGTCTTCCAATGCTAAGGCCAAACATCGCAGCACCTGGTCATGGCGCCAAGTAAACCGTCCTTGGCTAAGAGCCACCTTACATCCTGTCAAAATGTGCCTTAATGTTGCAGGTGATGAACACAAAGGACATGAGGGATCCTCTCCTACCCAGAGGTTTAGGTTCTGTGGTGATGGGAGAACATCATATGTTGACCTTATAAGGAAACTGATCCTGCTCTGTTCCATTGACCATAGGTCTTGCCAGCCAATCTTGCGTTGTTCCACACTCTCCCATCTCATCCATTCTCCCTGCTTGCCCTGGGAAATGGCCTTTATACACCTCATCCTCTCCTCCTGCTTTTGCACCTCGTTGACTACAAGCTTCCTCCGTTGCGCTGGGGCTGCCTTGTGCCATGTAGGAGGAGCTGAACTGAGACCAAGACCCCCTCTTCCATGCTGAACTTGCCCCATGATATCACCAATTCGAAGGGCAGCCTTTGCATCCTCCACAGCTTTCTTTGCCACCCACTTTCTTCCAGTTTTCAACACAGCTGCTGCCTCCCTTACGCATTTGTCGCGTGACTCTACTAATGTCATTTCCAGTCGGACCTTGGCGCACTTAAACTCCTCGGTTAGAGCGGAGACAGGTAGCTGCAGTATTCCTTTACCATAAAGTCCCACTCTGCTGAGGCAGCGTGGAACTCCCAACCATTTCCTGATGTGTGAACTGATTAAAGCTTCCAGCTTCTCTACTGTTGTCAAAGAAACCTCGTACACAGTCAGTGGCCACAGCAACCTTGGCAGTAGGCCAAACTGAAAGCACCAGAGTTTTAGTTTGCCTGGTAAAGCGCTGCTGTCTATGCTCTTCAACCCTTCCACAGCTTGTTGTCTAACTTCTCCCACACGAACTGTGTCCTTTAGATCCCCGTCGTACCATCTCCCAAGGCTCTTCACTGGCTTCTCAGACACTGTTGGTATTGCCTCACCATTAATGAAGAACGTTTTATCTACTACTTTACCTTTAATTATAGAGATGCTCCTTGATTTAGTGGGCTTGAATTGCATTCGTGCCCATTCAATGTTATTGGTTAATTTGCCCAATAACCGATTAGTGCAGGCTACTGTTGTAGTCATGGTTGTCATGTCATCCATGTATGCTCGAATTGGTGGTAGTCGTATTCAGAAGCCAAGCTCTCCTCCCACTACCCATTTTGATGCCCTAATGATTACTTCCATTGCCATGGTAAAAGCCAGTGGAGAAATGGTGCATCCTGCCATTATTCCAACTTCTAGGCATTGCCATGTAGTGCTGAATTCTGAAGTTGAAAAACTAAATTGCAAATCTCCAAAGTAGGCTTTGACTAGATTTGTTATTGTCATTGGTACACTGAAAAAATCAAATGCTGCCCAAAGAAGTTCATGTGGCACTGAACCATATGCATTAGCCAAATCCAGGAATGTCACATGGAGCTCCTTCCTCTCCTTTTTAGCTGATTGAATTTGTTGCCAGATCACATTGATGTGTTCTAAGCATCCTGGGAAACCTGGAATGCCCGCTTTTGTATTGAAGTGTCAATGAAGCAGTTCTTTAATAGGTAAGTTGACAATCTCTGAGCAATAATGCTGAAGAAAATCTTGCCTTCTACGTTTAATAGGGAAATAGGGCGAAACTGACTGATGCTGCTAGAATCTTTTTCTTTAGGTATAAAGACTCCACCTGCTCGGCGCCATGCTCTTGGTACAACCTGTTTTTCCCATGCTACTTTCATCAGTTTCCACAGGATTCGTAGAACTCCTGAAGCACTCTTGTACACTCTGTACGGAACTCCATTAGGCCCTGGAGATGATGAAGCCCTTGCTTTTTTCACAGCTTGCTCTACTTCTTTCCACTTAGGTGCACAGTCCTCCATTTGGTATTCTGGTGGATTGATAGGTGGGATGTCTGAAGGAATTGACATAGGCTCCTGCCTTTTTGAATCTGTATGCGTTTCCTCCAAATATCTCTCCAACTCAAACTTAGATGCTTTTAGTGTGCCATTCTTCTCACTGGTGAATAACTTCTTTACAAATTTGAATGGGTCTTTATAAAAGTTAGTTCTCGTGACGCTCCTTCTTTTGTAGCGTTTCCGTAGGCGCTCAGCTCTGCGCAATGTTGCAAGCTTATGTTTTATGACCCTTTGTAAGAGATTGAGTCCCTCCTTCTGACTTTCTTCTGCTCTTCTCCATTGCTTCCTCAGCTGTCTCCTTTCTCTAACTAAGCTGTTCAATCTCCTGCTGCCGTCTAGACTTTCCAGGAATAGTTTGTACTTTTTCCTTCCTTTTTTCAACTCCAAACCTCTCGCTTCCATATCGTAGATGATGTCCCCAAATTTATCCAGTTTCTTTTCAACTGTTCCACTCAACCTTTCCAATGCAAAGCAGAGATCTGTGTTTACTGTGTCCCATGCAGTTTTCTCACAAGCTCTTGGCCATTTAACTCCAGGCTTGTGCCCATTGAGGTTCTTTTCTCTCTTACACTGGTTTGTCTGCCCGGGTTCACAAGGATCATTAGGTTCATCACTAACTGTGTCCATGCAAGTCCTCCTCACATCTATGACAGGGGTGCTGATATCCTGCGAACTGTGGTTTGCTTCCTGTCGCTGGATTTCATTCGACTGACTTGACTGACTTCGTAAGAAGTACTGATCAATGCGAGGCCCTTGTCCCTTCTCCCTCAAGCATTTCATTCTCCCTTGATGAATCTTCAAACCCCTGACTGTTGTCGCCTTGCTCCAGCCGCAGACACAAACCTGGAGTTCCATGTCTTTGCTAACTGCAGATCTTGAACTAGTCTTTTGTGAAGTACTCTCCATACTCATATCCGTTTCCGTTCCTAAGTCCTTAACCGTGTTGTCCAACGTTGAGTCATCTTCCGCCCCGCTCTCGCAGACTCTAGGGGTATTTTTCTGTTTAATTTCTTTGAAGCCTTGGGCGGGTGTCTCCAGCATCCTGTAAACACAGAGCTGGATACTGCCGACAAGGGTAGCTAACCCTGCCAGCCCCAATGGGGTCTCTTTCCTCCAGTCAGCTGTCTCTCCAGGCTGTCACGAGGTCTTTCCCTTGTTGCCAGCTGCACTATTCACAGCAGTCACTGGACGTATCCAGATCTTCATGATTTCCATTACATGAGAGTAGATGTTAAAACTTCATGCTGATTTGAACTTGGCTCTCGCCAAGATAAGCACCAACTAAGACGTAGCTTCACAGTAAACTAATGTGATCCATATGTGTCTCCATCCATTTGCGCTTCCTTCCATATGATGATGTAGATATCCTTCTGTCTGGTGTTGATGGCTGAAGTGTAATGCTGGCTCCAGGGATCAGCTTATTTTGCCTCCCTAGCGCATCAGCACACACAACGGCTGCGATGCTGGCTCCGGGGATCAACCATAGTGCGGTCTCCCCAGCGCATCAGCATGACAACCGTCTGGATTGAGCTAAGTAGGGTACATCTCTGGGGTCTTCAAGTGGGCACCTTCCATCCTCGGTGTTTCGTCGACTAGCCCACGACACCTCAAGAGGGCTCGACGGTGATTCTGGCGTCCCAGCATCACCCACCTCCGTCCACCACTCAACTCAGCCCAGCTTACTTACCTGTATATCAGCCTTTCTTTCTTTCTATTGTGCTTGAGATCCCCAGCCAGAATCTTTCCGTCTCAACCACAGCCAGTTGCTGCTCCTCTCTGCTGCTTCAGATAAGTTCTTCACTGTGCGACGCAACTCTTGGCCATTGAATCCGACATCTCTGAGAAACCGGGTTGTAGAGTGTGCCACAAATCCTCGACATCCCACTTCCACTGGGTAAACCCAGACTCTCCATCCTCGCTGTTCCGCTTCAGTGGCTAGTTGAGCATACCGCAGTTTCTTCCTCTCATATGCCTCATCTACAGCATCCTCCCATGGCACTGTTAACTCCACCAGGTGAACAAGGCATGCTGATCCAGACCACAAGACAATATCTGGTCGATGGTTTGTGGTGGCAATCTCAGGTGGAAAAATAAGCCGTTGACCAACATCCGCCAGCATTTTCCAGTCTCTAGCAGCTTCCAGTTGTCCTGGGCGAGGATTGGTTTTAACACCTTTTCTTGGTGGTTGCTCTCCTGGGCGGAGGAATGTTGTCTTTGTGTGTAATGTTTTGATGGAACAGGTGGCAACTTATTGGTCATGTTACGCTTGTCTTCCAATGCTAAGGCCAAACATCGCAGCACCTGGTCATGGCGCCAAGTAAACCGTCCTTGGCTAAGAGCCACCTTACATCCTGTCAAAATGTGCCTTAATGTTGCAGGTGATGAACACAAAGGACATGAGGGATCCTCTCCTACCCAGAGGTTTAGGTTCTGTGGTGATGGGAGAACATCATATGTTGACCTTATAAGGAAACTGATCCTGCTCTGTTCCATTGACCATAGGTCTTGCCAGCCAATCTTGCGTTGTTCCACACTCTCCCATCTCATCCATTCTCCCTGCTTGCCCTGGGAAATGGCCTTTATACACCTCATCCTCTCCTCCTGCTTTTGCACCTCGTTGACTACAAGCTTCCTCCGTTGCGCTGGGGCTGCCTTGTGCCATGTAGGAGGAGCTGAACTGAGACCAAGACCCCCTCTTCCATGCTGAACTTGCCCCATGATATCACCAATTCGAAGGGCAGCCTTTGCATCCTCCACAGCTTTCTTTGCCACCCAGTTTTCAACACAGCTGCTGCCTCCCTTACGCATTTGTCGCGTGACTCTACTAATGTCATTTCCAGTCGGACCTTGGCGCACTTAAACTCCTCGGTTAGAGCGGAGACAGGTAGCTGCAGTATTCCTTTACCATAAAGTCCCACTCTGCTGAGGCAGCGTGGAACTCCCAACCATTTCCTGATGTGTGAACTGATTAAAGCTTCCAGCTTCTCTACTGTTGTCAAAGAAACCTCGTACACAGTCAGTGGCCACAGCAACCTTGGCAGTAGGCCAAACTGAAAGCACCAGAGTTTTAGAGAATCACATTAACTCTTATAAATGGGGATGTAAGGAATAACCCACAATGAGCAGTACTGTAATGCTGAAATGACCTGGGTGTGAATGCCAGTGCCTACCGGATTATCAGTCAGTACAAACCTGCCCCAACAACCCCAGATTTTTGTATCATGTTTTTTCAATGTGTAATAGGCAGTGTTGTGTAATGGACTGCGGTTTTTTAGTCTGACCCCCTATAGGTGGGATAAGGTTAAACGCTTTATAACCACATATGCAAACAACACTTTTGCATAGTGGTTTAGTTGCTTGCTTGTGGTGTGCAGGGTCGCTGGTTCACTTCCAGCCTCGACCCTGTTAAATTGATGCTGTGACCCGGATCTCATATTATTATTATTATTATTATTATTATTATTATTATTATTATTATTATTATGTGACAGGATAGGCGTAGTGTGGTGTAAATAATAGACTCCAGTCTGTTTTCCAGTTAAGCGCTTGGGTTTTATTTTCCTTTTTAAAAACCCGGATACCAAACGGACTCAAACAATAAGAGACGCCGGGTACACAGCAATGTGTAACCCGACAACATAAAAGAAACGGGGTTGCAGTCCCAAATAAAACAAACAACAAAAACAGTCTGACTTCCTTTTGTAATCCAGGAACGGGAAACACAGGGTAACGAAACCAGCACTTCCGGGTAGTCGCTCCGCCGTCGTATACTGGAGCGTCCCGTTAGTGCTCTAAAATACAAAGAACAGAGAAGTTAGCCAGAAATCCCACAGCAAAGACGACCCGTCTTTAAAACCCCTTCCTCTGTTTCCCTGCTCGACTCTCTCTCTCTCTCTCTCTCCCACACGCACTGCACCTTGCCAGAAGGAACAGAACCCTGGGCCATGCCCCCTTTTTGTATGCTCCGTCTCGCCCCATTGGTCAGCGAGGGCAACCGCCGTCAGCCAATGCGTGATTGCCACCGCACTTCCTGACCGGGTCGATGACATTGCGCAACGCGGCTCCGCCCCCTTTCCAGGTGGCCGACTTCCACCTCCCCTGGGGATGTCTGCTCCTCCTCCCTAGCGCCCTCACTGGTCGGGAGGGAGATCTAAAACAAGAATTCATTCTCTCTTTGTCACATATCCCACCGCTCAGAGTGGAGCCGAAGGAACACTCGGCCACATCTACCATTCCCATTACTCCCCCCTCCCGGGAAAAATGATCCGCATTTTGGTGATCTTTCCCTGCACGATGTACCATATGATACATATAAGGCTGCAATGCCAAATACCACCGAGTTATTCGAGCATTGCTATCCTTCATGGTGCTTAACCATCTGAGTGGGCGTGGTCCGTGACCAGATCAAATGAATGTCCCAGTAAGTAATATCTGAGGGAGTGGGTAGCCCATTTAATGGCCAGGCACTCTTTCTCCACAACCGAGTAATTGCGCTCCCGAGGAAGCATTTTTTTACTAATGTAGAGAATGGGGTGCTCCTCCCCGTTAACTTTCTGAGACAAGACCACCCCCAAACCAACCTCTGACACGTCGGTATGGAGGAAGAATCTCTTGCTAAAATCTGGTGATATTAGCGCAGGAGCCTGGCACAGTTTTTGTTTAATGGTCTCAAACGCTCCCTGACACTCCGCTGACCACTTCACTAAATTTGGCGCACATTTCTTAGTGAGGTCTACCAGGGGATTGACCACGGTGGCATACTCGGGGATAAAGCGGCGGTAATAACCAGCCAATCCCAATAGCGACCTCACCTGGGACTTGGTTTTGGGGACCACCGCGTCCACCAAAGCCTGGACCTTGGTGGCCACGGGTTTCACCCGTCCGTTTCCCATGATAAATCCTAGGTACTGGGTCTCTAATTTAGCAAACGCACATTTCCTCAGGTTGGCTGTCAGCCGGGCAGCCCTTAGAGACTGAAGGACGGCTGTGAGTCGAATTACATGCTCTCTGCAGGTGGAGCTATATATAACCACATCGTCAATATACGCTGCTGCATACTCACGATGGGGATGTAACACCTTGTCCATCAGTCTCTGAAAGGCGGCGGGCACACCATGTAGCCCAAAATGCATGGTTTTAAAATGGAACAGTCCGTCCGGAGTTGAAAATGCTGTTTTCTCACGTGAATTGTGGGTCAAAGGGATCTGCCAATATCCCTTCGTCAGGTCCAGAGTTGAAATAAACCTGGCCGTCCCCAGTTGGTCGAGGAGTTCGTTTTTCCGAGGCATGGGGTAGGCGTCGAACTTGGCGATAGCATTGACCTTTCGAAAGTCAACACAGAAACGATTAGTGCCGTCCTTCTTAGCCACTATGACGATGGGACTGCACCACTCGCTTCTGGAAGGCTCAATGACCCCAAGTTCAAGCATCGCCCTCACCTCATTCTGAACGCCACTCCGCCGACTTTCCGGGATCCGGTAAGGCCTCTCCCGAACAGTGATCCCTGGCGGAGTAATAACAGCATATTCGGTAAGGTTAGTTCTGCCAGGCACGTCAGAAAACACATCCCCAAATTTCCCAATCAACTTACGCAATTCCACCTGCTGATCTGGAAGAAACTGTTCCCCCATTAAAATCTGACTGGGGCTAGGGGCCTCTATGCAGGGTCCTAAGTCATCCTCCATCTCGCCTGGGGCTATGAATAAGACCTCCCTTGCCTTCCAGGGCTTTAATAAGTTGACATGGTAAATTTCCGTTTTGTTTCGGCGATCGGGCTGCCTAATTTCATAATTTACTAGTCCTACGGCCCGTATCACCTCATATGGCCCCTGCCATTTAGCACACAGTTTCAACTCCAATGACGGAAGAAGCAGCATTACTTTATCTCCTGGTCGAAAAGTTTGAATTCGTGCATTAGTATTGTAATGCTGCTGTTGCCGATGTTGAGCCAATCTAAGATTTTCTTGAGCCAAGCGACCAATTAAATCAAGACGATCCCGTAGTAGGAGCACATGCTGCACTACATTTTTAGAGGAGCTTTTGTGTTCTTCCCAACCTTCTCTCAACAGATCGAGGATGCCCCGTGGCTGCCGGCCATATAACAACTCAAAGGGAGAAAATCCCGTTGAGCTCTGAGGCACCTCTCTCATGGCGAAGAGTAGGTAAGGAAGAAGAGTAGCCCAATGTTTCTGCTCTTGACTCACAAACCGTCTCAACATTTGCTTTAATGTTTGGTTAAAACGCTCCACCAGACCGCCCGTTTGGGGATGATAAACAGACGTCCTGATGGAACGTATTTTTAGAATTTTGTACACCTGCTGTAGCGTTTTTGATAAAAAGTTTGTTCCGTGATCAGTTAATATTTCTTTGGGAATCCCTACTCTAGCCATAATCTGACTCAATTCTTTCGCAATTGCAGTGGCACTAGTGGACCGCAAAGGAACTGCTTCCTGGTACCGCGTTGCATAATCCACCATCACTAATATGTGTGTGTACCCAGAATCAGAAGGCAGCACTGGCCCAACTATGTCCATTGCAACACGTTCGAAGGGAGTGGAGACAACAGGCAGTGGGACCAAAGGGGCGGGGCGCACTAGACCCGGCGCTACTCTCTGGCATTCCGGGCAGGTAGCTACATATTTCGCCACCTCGGTGTAGAGTCCCACCCAATAAAATCGAGCCAGTATTCGGTCCCTCGTTTTGTCGACACCAAGGTGTCCTGCAAAGGGAACGTCATGCGCCAGCCTCATGACCTCTGGTCGACAGGACGGGGGAACCATCAACTGTTTGACAGGCTGTCCTATGCCCGTGGCTAGATTTACTCTATATAGCAAGTGCCCCTCTACAACAAAGTGGGGATATACCAGCGTCCCGATGCCGTCAACATCCTTACCCTCAATAGACCGAACCTGTTCCCAAGCGTGCACCAGTGTGGGGTCGTTGTTCTGCTCCCACACTAAGTCCGCGCTTGAGGCCCACACGTCCGGGATATTGACAGGGGCTGGAGCAGTCTCTGCCCTCAAGGGTCCAGTAACCTCGCCCGCCCGGTCACACTGTGTTCCCACCCCCTTCGATTGTCGTTTGGGACCATCAGACCCTTCCCCTGCCAGGCCCCAACCGTGTCGGATTAATGCGCCTTCCCACTTTTCCCTCCGTCTCTCCTTGTGTGTCTTTCTAGGACGAAAAAGTGGAGAAAACAGTTCTGCATGGAAAGGGAAAATGGTGCCAATTACTTCCCTTCCCCGGGGGTCTGCCGTGTCTACACGTGTGGTCGAGGCTGCCGATACTTTTACTAAATCCTTATACTGCGGCCAGTCTCGACCCAGAATAATCGGATGTGGTAACTTTTCGGCCACCCCCACTACCAGGTGGCGCTTTATCGGACCTACCGATAGATATACTTTTAGGGTGGGGTATGTCGCCGTGTCTCCATGGATACAGGAGATCGCCACCTGCCCTTGTGGCTGCCACGACACACCGCCGAGGAGAGCTGTCCAAATCAAAGTGTGCTCACACCCTGTGTCCACTAACGCGTGGGTTTTCACATTCCCCAGTACAACATCAACCATACACGGGCCCTCCCGACCATTTCCCCATTTCTTACCTGTCTCCGACGCCAGGTGACACGCGGCCAGGTCGCACTCCATGGCTGCCGGGCAGTACCTAGCTATGTGACCTGGCTGCTGGCACCTAAAACAGACTGGTGGGGCAGAAGGCAAGGGTGGTACATTTTTGTCCCGCTGTTGGTATGACAACGGGGCGGGGGAAATCATTCTACCCCAGCTGGGGGCCAACCTCTGCCGCCATGGTAAGGGGACCGGATGGCCCAACGGGGCCGGTGATCTGGCAGGTCTTGGTCGGGGGGGGTTTGATGGTGGTCCCTTGGTAGCGGAGGGAGAGGGGCAGTTCAGCAGGGTGGTTTGGGCGGACATGAGGGCGTCCTCAAAATTTTCTGCCAACGCCACGGCTTGGTCCAGGGTAGTGGGGTTGTGCCGGCGAATCCAGGCCTGCGTTTCAGCCCCGACCACATGGCAGAACTGCTCCATAACAATGGCCTCCCCCATCTGGACCCCGGTTTTCTGGCTAGGGTTCAGCCATTGTGCCATGTGGTCGCATAACTGCTGTGCCACCACCCTGGCCCGGGTGTCCGGTGGCCGCCGAAACTCCCGGAACCTGACCCGGTGGGTCTCCCCCGTGATGTTAAGACGGCGGAGGATAGCCTGTTTCACCAGGTCGTACTGGGCAGCGTCGCCATCCGTCATGGCCTGGTACGCTGCCTGCGCTTCCCCAATCAGGCACGGGCCAAGTTGGCTCGCCCAGTACTCCCGGGGCCATGCTGCGGTGGTGGCCAGTCGCTCAAATACCACGAGGTAGGCTTCCGGGTCATCCTCCACCGTCATTTTCTGAGCCCGGGCCTTCGGGCCACCATCACGGGCCCTGCTGCCGACGTCATCCCCATCCCGACCCTCTCGATGATGGCTGTGTATTGCTCCTCCCTCCTCCGTTCCTCGGCTTCCCTTCGGTTGTCCAAAGCCTCCAGAACCGCCGTCAAAGTGGCTGGATCCATTCCCACGATGACACCACGTGTGACAGGATAGGCGTAGTGTGGTGTAAATAATAGACTCCAGTCCGTTTTCCAGTTAAGCGCTTGGGTTTTATTTTCCTTTTTAAAAACCCGGATACCAAACGCACTCAAACAATAAGGACACCGGGGTACACAGCAATGTGTAACCCGACAACATAAAGAGAAACGGGGTTGCAGTCCCAAATAAAACAAACAACAAAAACAGTCTGTCTTCCTTTTGTAATCCAGGAACGGGAAACACAGGGTAACGAAACCAGCACTTCCGGGTAGTCACTCCGCCGTCGTATACTGGAGCGTCCCGTTAGTGCTCTAAAATACAAAGAACAGAGAAGTTAGCCAAAAATCCCACAGCAAAGATGACCAGTCTTTAAAACCCCTTCCTCTGTTTCCCTGCTCGACTCTCTCTCTCTCTCTCTCTCTCTCTCTCTCACACGCACTACACCTTGCCAGAAGGAACAGAACCCTGGGCCACGCTCCCTTTTTGTACGCTCCGTCTCGCCCCATTGGTCAGCGAGGGCAACTGCCGTCAGCCAATGCGTGATTGCCACCGCACTTCCCGACCGAGTCGATGACATTGCTCACCGCGGCTCCACCCCCTTTCCAGGTGGCCGACTTTCACCTCCCCTGGGGATGTCTGCTCCTCCTCCCTAGCGCCCTCACCGGTCGGGAGGGAGATCTAAAACAAGAATTCATTCTCTCTTTGTCACATTTTATTATTATTATTATTATTATTATTATTATTTAGCAGATGCAGACGCCTTTATTCAGGACAGAGAATCCACAATGCGGATGATTTAAATTGCAATTGAACAGACGATTTAATGACGGATGATGAATTTGGCCGGAGACCTTGTCTATGGGTGTTGACAGCTAAGAATTTGGCCGGTGACCTTGTCCATGGGTGTTGACAGCTATGAATTTGGCCGGAGACCTTGTCCATGGGTGTTGACAGCTATCCACAATGCTGGCCGACTAGCGAATGCACAATGACATCATGTAGTCTAGTGCCGCAGATAGGAAGTGGCTCGTAGAGCCACCTCCCGCCAAAAGACATAAAATGAAGATGCTAAATGGTTTATGCAACAACTGCAGTGGTGCACTGCCACCTACCCCCCAAAAATAGGAAAAGGATTATTGAAAAGTAAGCTTAAACAGTAAGCTGAGGCATGGGCCCACCCCCCAGAGCATGAAATGCACTGAGGGAGAACCTGGCCTCTCCAGCCTGTCACGCACCCTGCAGAAACGAAATACGAACCGCTCTGCACTCAGGTAAGGAAAAAAAACCCTATTTGCTGGTAGGAGGAAACCTTCGGGAATCCATGGTTGAGGGTAGCCCTTCCCACAGGCTCTAAAGACAGCCAAACAAAAGAAGGGACATGAATGAAAGCCAGACTGAGTTTTTATGGGCAGACCCAGAACAGCCCCAAAACAGTCTGCGTCCTTTCCCGATGTCCTTACACGATTGCTGCACACGCTGCTGCTCACACCGGCTGGGAAGATGAATCCGTAGCAATCCTTAATCGGAGGCAGCAGAAACAGGTATGAGATGGACGCAGGTGAAAACAACAAAGTCCAGTGATGCGCAGAGAACACTTGCAATGATGTTGTTATTGTTTGAATAAGAATTGAAACAAAACAAAACAATAAAAAAACAACACCCCCTTTGCCATCTGTTACCACAGCCCCAAAACAGCCAGTGTCCTTTCCAGATGTCCTTACACGATCGCCATGCACAATGCTCATAGATTGGCTGCAGCTGATTGCAGAGATTAAAGGTGGGATTATTATTTGTCATTATTATTATTTGTTTATTTAGCAGACGCCTTATCCAAGGCGACTTACAGAGACTAGGGTGTGTGAACTATGCATCAGCTGTAGAGTCACTTACAACTATTTCTCACCCGAAAGACGGAGCACAAGGAGGTTAAGTGACTTGCTCAGGGTCACACAATGAGTCAGTGGCTGAGGTGGGATTTGAACTGGGGACTTCCTGGTTAGAAGCCCTTTTCTTTAACCACTGGACCACACAGCCTCCTGTAATTGGCAGTGTTGTGTGAACCACTCTGTTAAACATGGTTAATGACCTAATTATGGTCAACAATGGTACCATGGTATATTAAATAACTAGGAAGATTATTTATTGAACACTGTTTTAAATGAACTTTGTTTTGCTTTACAACTTTAAATTCTGAGGAGAATCACTGCTTTATTTCCAGAACGGTGAGGTGATACCGTTAATGTGATTTTCTTCCTGGACATTTTATGAATGTATTGGTACCGCTGTTATATTTAAACTGTTGACTGTTATAAAATTATAAATGATGAGCAGAATGATACAGTTTGAGTTGCATTATTTTTCTGCAAATGGTGATAGGAAAATGATGAATATGATAATCTGATAAATAGTACAAGTAATAATAGTGGTTATAGAGAGATTGATTTTCATTCATGTATGAAACCACAGCCAAGTAAGAGCTTGAATTGTATGGAAAAAGGAGACTAGATGCATCTACTGGAAACAGGTATTGTGATTCGCTAAGAGAGAGTTTGTAATTAATAATATATTTTCATGTACACAGAAAGTATACAAAAAAAAAATCTATTTCATTTCAATTTGTATTAAATTAGTATTTGTTAGATCTGGCTGGGAAACACAGGGAGCACTGCATTGGCCTTTGTGGTCCTGCAGGGTTACTATAGAAAACATGGCTGGGGATAGTTTCAACGACCCCTACTGGTCAGGCAGGGACTTGCATGCAGGGTTCAGTATATTTCTTTGTTGAGAAGTGAAAACCTCTAAGACAGTGGTTCTCAGACTGTTTGGATGCTGCACGCTCATTGGCTGTTGAGGATTATTTACACTGCAGTTAAATAGTACAATGAACAATGGAACTTATTTTTGCCGAAACACAGTTCAATTAATACATTATCAATACACAGCACATTAAACTCGCAATAAATACACATTGTTTTTAAAAATGAGTGACATTCCTTTCATTACATCTTATCTTTTTCAGAGGCATGACAGTAGACAAATGGCTAGAATTACAAGGAGCAAAGCTTCTGTTAAAAAAAAAAGACACAAAGATTTAACAAGTCAACAACTTATGAAATTGAAGAAAACTAAAATTCTTGGGAAGCTGGTGTTTTTATTGATTAGATGAAACATGAAGAAATGGTAATCGGCTTAAAATGTTGTTCTTGAAAATGTAAACACTCTGTTACGATAATTCTATGCTTCAGTGCGTAATTCGGCTGGTCAAGAATACTCAGTTTTGTTATGTTAGCCACTGTGCTGGTCTTCATGCCGTAAACAGTGCTGACACAAACTGCAATGATAGCTTGTTAGTGACCAAGCATTACAAATGCCAATAATGTATTTTTGTATTCGCTTCTCCAGGTCAGCCATAGTAATGCGGCAATAGTGAACTTTGTCTTTGCCGCAGTTTCTGTATCTTTCCATGATCATCAAAAATACAAGATTGGCATTTTAAATGGTTGGTCACTAATATCCTGACAACTTTTTACACTTATAACTTTAAAGCTCTTTTAAAAATGGCCGCTCTAGTGCACTGGGGTTTGAGATCTGTCCTCTAAATCACTGCATGAAAAGCGATTAAAAAAAAAAACAACTGCTCTTTTCTTTTCCATACCACATCATGGATTGCTATTGTTCTTACCTGTTTGACAATGTGGACAATAATCCTTACACTGTCAGTGCACTACAGTGGCCATTTTGAAAAGAGCTTTGAAACAAACTTTAAAGTTAGTGTAAAAAGTCTGCCTGTCCCCGCCGCTACAATACGTGGTGATCTGACGCAAGCATTCAAAATTCTAAAAGGTATTGACGACCCAGGGGACTTTTCGACCTGAAAAAAGAAACAAGGACCAGGGGTTACAAATGGAGATTAGATAAAAGGGCATTCAGAACAGAAAATAGGAGGCACTTTTTTACAAAGAGAATTGTGAGGGTCTGGAACGAACTCCCCAGTAATGTTGTTGAAGCTGACACACTGGGATCGTTCAAGAAGCTGCTTGATGAGATTCTGGGATCAATAAGCTACTAACAACCAAACGAGCAAGATGTTCTTATGCTCTTATGTTCTAATATGAAATAACTGCATAACAACAGTTCTCATAAAAAAACACATGTAAGTCTCAACAAGTGATGCATTGAATTAAAAAAAAGTTCAGACCCAAGTTAAATACTGAACAAACTTACCTGCTACAGTTGTATTATTCTTTGCATAGGTATGCATAGCAGATTGCATGATGATTGTTGATTATTTTGAACACGTTGTATGTCTGAAATATGCTGTCAGTGTGTTTTCAAGTACCTCTTGAACTAATTAGCTTTCCCTGCATCAGATTGTGACACAATACATTCATCAACTGGGACCCTCACTACTACAGCAAACACCAATGGAGTCTCTTAATACTAAATTACATTTTGCTCCCCCAACCAATATAGAGTGTGACCCTTGTATTGTTGCTGTGTCAATGTCACCCCCACTGTTTAAAACTATCTGCTACTTATACTTGTGTAAGCATTATTTTTGTTATAAGCTTATTCAGCATCAAATGTGTGGCTTAGGGTTGTGTTGCCCTCTGATTCACTGCAGTGACGCTATGTGTTGTAATTAAAGACCCAGGACAATGACACTGGATACAGGAATGGTGCAAGCAGGTACCATGAGAGAGGCCCCATATAGCTCTGTGAGCACACGTCATGGTGTGACAGTGATCGGTTCCCTCTTTAAATACGATATGCGACCTTCTTATGAAACGCCATGGTCTGACAATATTGTATTTGTTTCTGCCAACTATTACCAAAACCCAAGATACAGAGAACATTTTTCAGTATTCAGCATTTAACACATGATTTCCATTACACGAGAGTAGATGTTAAAGCTTCATGCTGATTTGAACTCAGCTTTCGCCAAGATAAGCACTAACTAAGACGTAGCTTTACAGTAAACTAATGTGATCCATCTGTGTCTCCATCCATTTGCGTTTCCTTCCATATGACGATGTAGATATCCTTCTGCCTGGTGTTGATGGCTGAAGTGTAATGCTGGCTCCAGGGATCAGCTTATTTGCCTCCCTAGCGCATCAGCATACACAACGGCTGCGATGCTGACTCCGGGGATCAATCACAGTGCGGTCTCCCCAGCGCATCAGCATGACAACCGTCTGGATTGAGCTAAGTAGGGTACATCTCTGGGGTCTTCAAGTGGGCACATTCCATCCTCGGTGTTTCGTCGACTAGCCCACGACACCTCAAGAGGGCTTGACGGTGATTCTGGCGTCCCAGCATCACCCACCTCCGTCCACCACTCAACTCAGCCCAGCTTACTTACCTGTATATCAGCCTTTCTTTCTTTCTATTGTGCTTGAGATCCCCAGCCAGAATCTTTCCGTCTCAACCACAGCCAGTTGCTGCTCCTCTCTGCTGCTTCAGATAAGTTCTTCACTGTGCGACGCAACTCTTGGCCATTGAATCCGACATCTCTGAGAAACCGGGTTGTAGTGTGTGCCACAAATCCTCGACATCCCACTTCCACTGGGTAAACCCAGACTCTCCATCCTCGCTGTTCCGCTTCAGTGGCTAGTTGAGCATACCACAGTTTCTTCCTCTCATATGCCTCATCTACAGCATCCTCCCATGGCACTGTTAACTCTACCAGGTGAACAAGGCGTGCTGTAAATATATGTATAAAATGGCTATTGTTTAAGTAGTTTTTTTTTCACAGGAGGCTGCTAATGCCATACCTTTCCACATTTATTTTGTTGCACTTTGTATTGTTGCTGTGAAATAACTAGATGACGTAATTTGTGTGAGCTCAAAGTGAGCGGCAACTTCTTGTATTGGTAAACTTAACCTTACTTCAATATCAGCATGAATTTCACAATAAACTAGTCTCTGAATTTGTCTTGTGTTATAAACCTCATGCTTTTGTGTCTCCTCCTACTTATGTTCTTTCTCTTATTTTTGTGGCTTTCCATCTGCTCAGTTTCCCTTCTGTGAGCTAAGGAAGGCTACTTTACGGTAGGTGACATTTTACAGTGGCAAATCCAGAAGCTATGTTATACAGAACATCAAGTTTAAGATATACAGCTTGCCTGTGTATTAATTCTCCATAGTCAAAAAGTTCCTTTGATCATTGTGACTAACACAGCAGAAGTACACAAACATTCAAATCAGGATAAAAGGAACTGCATTGCTGTTGACTTCATAAACACAGCGCTCGAAATGGAATACAGTACAGTCCCTCTAAATCAATATTCCAAAACACTGATTCATGTTCTAATTTAAGAGCAAGGTGAGGATAGATGTCTTCAGAAAATGTCCAAGGGTAGCGTGTTATCCTGTTCTGTTTAGTTATTTTATTTTGTTCCAGAGCTCTGTGTTCTTTTGTCTGCACCAGCTACATAATAAAGACTGCACTTTATCACTGAACCTCAGTGGAACAGGGGAGACCTCATGAGGGAATCTGGTGTGCATGTTTCAAGCTTACTTGACCTTTCAACAAGGCCGGGAGGAACATCTTGAGCGTGAAGCAACCTAGCAGGAGCAGAGGCTCCGAGTGATGCAACACCAGATGACTCAACTGCAGCTTGAGGTGGAGCAAGGCAGAGCGGGGGATGTTGGAGAGTACCAGGTGCAAGCAGCGGTGACAGACATCTACAAGGGCCTAAAGCTCCCAAAACTGACTGAAGATGATGACATTGAGCAGTATCTAATGACTTTTGAAAGGTTTGCAACAGTGTATAAATGGCCAAAAGTGGACTGGGCAGTGCACCTGGTGACGCTACTCACAGGCAAAGCACGTGGTGCCTATGTGACCATGGACATGGCCAATACTAGTGACTATGACAAAGTCATAAATGCTATTTTGATAAAATATGAAATCAACGCTGAAGTGTATCGTCAGCGGTTTCGGAGCTTGAAGGAGGTTCAGGGTGAAACACCATGTGAGTTGTATGTTGGCCTTAAAGAACTGTCATTAAATCAAATAAAAAGGGGAGGGGAGAAATGTTAGCAACTTGTTAGGACTAATTAGCCTCAATTGGCCCACACCTGTAGCCTGTAATAGTCCCATTCCTGGAAAATCAAGACCCTATAAAAGGGCACCTCTGCAGCCAGTCGGGGGGTTGTCTTCCGAGCTGAAAACCTCACCTGGGATTATCTACGCCCAATGCTTGAGAGACTGACGGTGATCTAAAACCCGAGCTGCTGGTTCTGCTTTGGCATTTGATATCCCACCTGGTGCCAGAGCTGGGAAAGTACCTACCCTTGCACTGGATTGAGCCTCCAGATAGTTCCCCGGCAGGACTGGAGCCTGCGACCGGAGGTCAGCTGCTCTTCGACGTCTCACAGCCAGGGGCGGGCTTGGATTTGACTTTTCCACAGTGGCTTGTTTTCCCACAGACACTACAGGATTACCACCACCCTGATCAACGGGACATTCTGTGGCTGGTATCGGCCTGATAGAGAACCAGGCTGCACAACGTTTACTCACTGGCTGGATGAGGTTGTCTTTTGATTTTTTTTGTTTTATTAATCCTGTTTGCATATATCAGCATATATAAATATACCCTTATAAAAGTTTACCATAGTAAAAGCATAACAAAGCGTAATAAAGCATAGTGAAAGCATGGTAAAGCAATGTAAAGAACAGTGAGGTATGGTAAAGAATATGAAAAAACATGGTAAACCCCGGTAAATTGTGGTTAATATGGGAAAAGCATGGTAAAAGTGCAAAAATATTGTGCAAAAATACCACAGTAAACTTGTAAACTTGTAAATAATGTCCTTATATATATATATATATATATATATATATATATATATATATATATATATAGTGAAAGATGTGTTCACTGTTGGTAGAATGACTGAGGTGTAGTTGGTGTGGGAAGAACTGAGTTTGACAGACGTCAAATAATAAGCTTTAATGTTTTTTTTTTTGTTTTTTGTTTTTTAAGCAATATCAAAGCATACAATATAGACTTAAACAAAGCCTTGCCAAAGCTTGGGCTCTTGGCTAGTACAGTCCCAGTGAATAGTTCCAACTAAAAGTTCATTTAAATAATAATTTCTCCTGAGGGTGATTCTTCCCAGGCTTGCAACTGGGAGCTGTTGATGTAAGCTTTCACCTGGGTTACTGCAGATGGTAAGTAAAATTACTCTTGTTTTAGTTCACTGTTTGTTGAATTGCTTTCTTCCTTTCCCAGGTTCCGTTGAATTCCCCCCACCAGAGGGTGCAGGTGTGGTAGGTAAGTAGGCTGCCTCTTGTGGAGATCTGGGGAATGCAGCTTGAGTGCAGTGGCGCCCCTCCATGGTCGATGATCCGTGCACAAGCTGATGTCCGAGTGCTGCCCCATTTTGGTCAGCAGGAAAGGGCCAGATTGATACTTGTCCTTACACCTGCAATTACCCACCCTGTCCCTTTAAATATTTGTAATCCAATCTTTGTCTTTGTTTCAGGTTGAAGTTCTTCAAAATGATTTTTTAAACATCCAACCCTGTTGAATCGACATTTTCAGAAGGCTGGGCAAAGTGGATTCAACAAACAGTTCAAAATAAGACATGCGTGTTTCCTTTGGCTTTGTTGTTTTTCCTTTTCAGGCTATAAACAATGTCCTTTTTATACCTCAGGTTTGCACCACTCCTGAGAGTAAGTTTTACTTTCAGTAGTTGTTGACGCCACTTCTTTTGCCTATATAATTCACATTCCCTTTCAATTTGAAAACGACCACTAACATTACTTTTGGGGTATGCCTGCCACAGGTAGGTATTCACTGAGCATTTTATGTCAGAGCTGCCGATAGGCCCCTCAAAAAAAACCCCAAAAAAACACAACAGCCAGTCAGCCGTGTACTTCCTCCACCGAGGCTGTGTTTCTACCTGCTCCGCTCTCGAGTAGACCTCACCGGCTGCCTCTGCCCGTCCACCCCGGTGCGTCGGGCCTTCAAAAAAGAAAAGTGTGTTCTCCACCTTTTTTTCTTCTTCACTCTCCCGCAGCGGCTTCCTTCAGCCTGTGTGTCTCCCTGGTGTATGATGTGCCCTGACCTGGTGTGTGACTACATGTGGTTAGGGTAAGGCATCATTGCATTAATTGCCCCCCAGTGCTTCGGCACCTCGGTGCACACGGTGCTCGGTGCACTCGGTACACACAGTGTCTAGTACCTCGGTGTGCATAGTGCCCTCACTTCTTGGTACACTCTGTGTTCAGTGCACGTGGTACTCTGTGCACTCGGTGAGCTTGGTGGTGGTTCCATGCTTGCACGTCTTGCAGGGTGAACATCCCGCAGGATGATTGGCATTCTTTAGGTGCTCGGTGCTTGGGTGTCCAGCACACCATTTCAGACCTCGGGGATGAGACCTTTTACGACATCTGTGTGGCTTTTCAGCCCCAGGTGCTTCCCAATAGGCTGGCTAGGGCCACGGGGGCGGAGACTCCGTCCGCTGTGGCCGAGCCATCAGCGGCCCTGGGGACCCCAGTCCCCTCACTCTTCCTAGAGCCCCTCGCAGAGTATTCCCTGCACACAGGCTCAGTTGCCAACCCCTCGTAGCCGCTCCCCAACTCTGCAAGTGAAGCGGGTTAAGAGCTCAAGGCAGGCGAGGGACATAATGGACCTTAAAGCACAGCTGGCCTAGGTCCTGGAGTTACTGGCGCAGCAGCAGGCTCCTGCTGCTCTGGCCGCAGCTCCGACTCTGCCAGTGCCCGCCCAGTACCAGCTCCTTTAGGGTGAGCAGGAATCGCCTGCGTGGATGGCAGAGGAGGAGGATGCGCTTACGATCGCGGCCTCCTGTAGTGAGGACTCTTTCCCCACCGAGATGGAGGAAGGAGAGGAGCCTGCGATCTGTTAGACGTGCTGATATTCCTGGGGCATATTCAAAAATGCCTCTCCCTGTTTCGGCAAGGATCGAGGGTTACCTTGGTGTTGTGCCAGACATTATTGGGTCGGATGGCCGCAGCCGTATCAGGCATCGAGCTGGGCTTACTTTGCATGCGTCCGCTGCAAGCATGGCTCAATGTGTTCCACTTGCATCCAAAGCACGACAGACACAGTCGGCTGACAGTCTCGCTCGTGTTCGGCAGCCCTGCGCTGGTGGAGGCGGGCCTCTCGCCTGCGCGAAGGCGTGTAGATGGGAGCAGTGGTGAACCGTCAGGTAGTGACAACGGATGCCTCCAACTTGGGTTTGGGGGCAGTCTGGGGAGGCAGACAAGTCCATGGCACCTGGTCGGGCCGTTGGACATCCCTGCACATAAACATGCTGGTGTTGTAGGAGGTTTACCTTCAAGGGGCACATGTGTTGGTTCGGACAGCACTTTTCCACCATATATTAAAAATATATGTTTGTTCCATAAGGGTATGTATTCAATGAATGTGTATTCACTTTATTGAAACACACTTTCAATAACAGAGAACACAAAAAACGTACCTGCACAATGCAGTGGCGCAGTCACTGTCTGCTTACAAACAATGCAGTGTTTCCTGCATCACTGCACTATCCACGCTGCATACGTGTCTAATCACGCGAGATGTGATCAAATTCAAGCTTTATTGGATGTACACGTCATTGCACTTGATCATGTACCATATTACATGTTGTCATTTTGCCCCGAAATGATTCTTACAAGCAGATTATTTTTCATTGGTTAGTATAGGAATGATTTTGTCCCAATGGTTTTGAGTCAGTGATTCTTATAAACAGAGTGCACTGTAGTAATTATCTTAATTTGTGTTCAAATAAAAGTCAACATAAAGTTACATATGTGTTGACGGCACTGATTGTATTGCAGGTGTTTCATATTTTCAAATGCACCGACTCATTTTACATATATTATAATATATACTTATTTTACTTTTTTATGTCTTATAGAGTTAGAGAGAGGAAGAGAAAGAGTGAGAGAGAGAGAAACCTAAAGATGCACAAGTGTATTAAAGAAATTGACAGAAAGCAAGAGGAAAGGGAGAAAGATAATCAGAAATACAAACATCTTTGCTCAATTATTGAACCGTCAGTAAGTACAGAAGACTTATGTACATGTGAGGCTGGAGTGGCCCCGGAAGCAGCAGCAGGGAAAGAACCCTTAAATAAAAGATGCAGCCAGGAACAGTTGTTAGAGGAGAGTAGCATGGAGTCAGAGTTTTGTAGTGAAGCAACAGAATTACCAAGTTGTTGGACAGAAGATCAGGGAAAATATTTTAAAGAAAAAAACCCATGGCGCAAATCTCAAAATGGAAAACTAGGATGTGGCATCTGCAGTAGTGTGGGGAGGCTGGGTTTTCATCAACGTATGCATGGCTCCAGAATAGCTAAGGAATGGGCTGAAGTTAAGATCAGTACCAATGCAGAAAATAAGAAAGCTCAACAAACAGCACTTAGAAAGAAGATATAGGAACACAGGGAGAGCCAAGCACACCGGGACACAGAAAATATCATGATGCAAGCCAAGGAGGGGCTGTTGGAGTCGTATATTCTGAAACAGCAGGCTGAACATGAAGAAAAAATGTGCAGAGATCTGTGATTTTATTGGAACTGGAATAAAGAAACAAATTAGTAAAACATATAATACAGAAATACCTTAAATTTAGTGTGCTTGTTAATGCATGTACAACAGTTAGTCATCAGTCAGTGTTAATGGTATGTGTTAGATGTGCATTTAATGAGAAACCAGCTTTGATTTGGTAGAATGTAAGAGCTTCTAAAATGCCTCCTTCACTATTTTCCTAATGAGTTCTTAAAAAGGAACTGGATATCTTGGATATCTTTTACTACCAATGGAGCATCCACTATGACAGGCCGTGTCTCTGGAGCTGCAACACAACTAAGAAGAGCAGAATTGTAACCAGATTCTGTAATCATAGAGTGGAGCTTGCCGTGGGTGACAGTATAAAAGTTTACCACGCTTCACCAAAAAAAGCAATGTGAATTGCATTTCTATATATAATATGCTCTTTTTAAAATGACCGCTTTAGTGGACTGGAGTTTGAGATCTGCCTCTAAATCACCGGAAGAGGGATTAAAAAATATATATATATATATATATATATATAACAAGTGCTCTGGCTTTTCTGTTCCGTACCACATCATGGATCGTTATTGCTGTGTTACCTCTTTGACAATGTGGGCAATAATCCTTACACTGTCAGTGCACTAGAGCGGACATTTGAAAAGAGCTTTGAAACAGACTTTAAAGTTCTAAGCGTAAAAATGTTGTCAGGATGTTAACAATGAAAAGAAAAATTACAGGTACATTATTTAAACAGTTTAGCAACACCTGGGGACATGCAGCGCTATATTTTTCGGAATCCCGCTTCTTACTCTTTAAGAGCTCCATAAAAAAATGTGTTGTATTGTATTGTATTGTTTTTATGAATCACCCTCTGTTTATAGTAGGGTAGAGTAAGCTGTGTTTGCTAGCCAGGCTGTCTATAGGCTCTGTAATCATTTAGAATGAGAACTGTCTTCAAAAAAAGAATGATTGACAAAGATTAAAGAGCATGAAATGACAGACCGTGCAGTCGCAAGGCAAATCAAATCCTGATCAATCTGAGAACCCTTCAGATTTGGTCAATGTTATTATGTTGTAGCCTGCACCCCATGGGAGCTGGGAACACAGGCAAGGGTTACATATCAGTGAGCACACGGACTGGGGATACCTTTTGATCACTGATGAAGATGGCACGCTGCCACCTGATGAATGGAGTGAGATAATAAGACAATGTGGTTAAACAAAAACAAATACCAGATCTGTGGCAATGCACACGTGATTCGTATATGCTAAATGTTAAGGCTAAACTACCTTGCTTGTTTCACTCTTAGGGAATATTGAAGTTATTATAGTCACATTTTAAGGAATTTTTTTTTTTAGTATTATTGTTCATAAACATTCTTTTAAATTAAACAGTTCTTTCAAATGCGAAAACATTTATAATCCTCTCTAAAACAGTTGAAATTAGGTTTCATGATATGCAAACCTGATAAAGTTAATCATGTACACATAAACAAACCTTAATGTTTTCTGAACAGGGCTCAAAGATGGAAATAAAACTTCCATTTCATAGCAGTTTAATCCATTGCAGATTTTACTACTAGCTCAATTAGCCAGATTTTGTGTGAAGATCTGTAAAAAAAATCACTTCATGAATGATCGCACATTATAGGGTAGCATGCATAGGGTATGAATAATAATAATAACGAATATAATAGTGTCTTTAGTTTTAGTTTCAGTAGCACTGGTACCTTTTTATTTATATTCCCATTATAAAAAATACTTAAAAATCTGAGAGTTAACAATGGTATTTCCCAAGCTTTGACCACAGCTGAGTAACTTTACTTAATTAAGATTAAATTGTTCTCATCTGAATTATTTTTAGTCTATATAAATTGGATACACTACAATTATTTGGTAGAATTGATACAGACAGCTTTATTGAGAAAAAGAAATAGCAATACACTATAAATAATTACCTATTTTTAACTGACTTCATCAGTTCAACTTAGCCTGCTCTGCTTTTCTTTTTTATTTGTGCACAAAATACTGTGATACTTCACTCACCTTTTAAAATACAGTGATACTTCACTCACCTTTTAAAATACTGTGATACTTCACTCACCTTTTAAAATACTGTGATACTTCACTCACCTTTTAAAATACTGTGATACTTCACTCACCTTTTAAAATACTGTGATACTTCACTCACCTTTTAAAATACAGTGATACTTCACTCACCTTTTAAAATACAGTGATACTTCACTCACCTTTTAAAATACAGTGATACTTCACTCACCTTTTAAAATACTGTGATACTTCACTCACCTTTTAAAATACTGTGATACTTCACTCACCTTTTAAAATACAGTGATACTTCACTCACCTTTTAAAATACTGTGATACTTCACTCACCTTTTAAAATACAGTGATACTTCACTCACCTTTTAAAATACAGTGATACTTCACTCACCTTTTAAAATATTGTGATACTTCACTCACCTTTTAAAATACTGTGATACTTCACTCACCTTTTAAAGTATGTTTATTGAGCCGATTATTTATTGAAACATCATAAAACCTATTAATTGTGAAATGGGTTACATGGGTTTGCAACTTTATGAAATATCCAACGTTAGAGCAAATTAAACTAACTGTAATGAAAAATGAGCCAACACTATCTACCACCCAGTTAATTACAGCTAATCAAAAGAACTTGTAGCACTCTACTGTGTCACCAGAAGCATGGAGAAGAACATCTACAGTACCCTACTGTAAATGATCGATGTAGCGCCCAGTCTCGACTGTCTGCCCTTTCATATTTGCACCCAGTTTTACTGGCAAAGGGTTAATAAGTGCCCATGCTCTGTAAAGCAACGCCCCCCATTCATTTTCTCGATATCTTAAAATATGATGTTTCTTACAAGTCCAGTACGATTTTCATGTTCATTGTGAAATATGTTCAAGTGTTTCAATGATTCATGGTACTTATTTCCACCTTTACAAAGGTGAGTGCTTGTTTACACCTACGCTAAGTGCAACCCTCCCTGAGGGCTTCAGCTATCCAGTAACCGTGTCTTTCCATGGCAGGACTGCTAAAATCACTACATTAAACACAATAGCATTGAGGTTTTGAGTTAATTGCATGGAAAACATGATGTAGATTTTAGAATCATTTAGCTTTACAGACTTGGGAAAATACTGTGTTTCTCATTAGCCATCCTGTCATGTTTTCATAAAGAAGAAAGGGGCTTAAATCATACAGAGGAAACCTATAGTATATAAAACTGGTCTATGCTTAATGGTAGTGATTTTTCTGCTAAATGCTAAAGAGAAAGGACAAGCACCGTGCGTGATATAATACATGGCCTGTTGTCAGTGGCTGTAAATGAGAAAAAAAATCTACTGCTGGCATTTGTTTAGCAGGCGAGTTATACTTTATGCTTTGGGTATTTTTTAACGTATTATGATTGAACTTAGTTGGTAGTTCATTCAAATGTACAACAAGTAACATACTATGACAGAGAACAAATGAATCCGAGTCAACAATCTCCCTCCCGATCTTAATGGTTTTGGTTTGGCAGTTCATTCCAGGGTCAGTCGCAAGCCAGCCATCCAGGAAGGGGGCGGGGCCACGATACCAGAAGTCATTACCTTAATGGGGTAGGCGATATGTCAGTCACGGATTGGAGGAGATGTGTTTGGCTGTGCCACCGAAAGAGGGCGTGACGGAGGGTATTTAGGGGAAATGGCCCCAGCAATCTGTTGCTTTTGATGTGGTTACCACTAGGAACAAGAAAGGAAGTGATCAATTTGTAAATCGTGAGTGAAGTGTTTTGTTTGTTTTGTGTAACTATGTATATTAGTCTTTGCAAGACGGCTAATATGAATCCGGGAGCTGCCGCTTCAAGCCAGCGATAAACCGGGACTGCACTGCACCTGTGTACAAACAAACACCACTGTCTAATCACCGCACCTGCACCTAGAGCACTCACTGTCCGGAGATGTGTCTGTATCTGTGTTGTGTGTCTGTGTTTTTGTATTATTATTTTGGGCCTGCAACCCCTTGGTTTATACGCTGGCAATACTCATAGTTGGGTAGAGCCAGAATTATTATTTTAATGGTCAAGCCGACCACAAAAGAAAAAAAAAATAACTTGAACCGTGAACTTTGTGTATGTCGTTGTCTGGAGCACCTGCATCACCCCTACACCTACATACTGCCACCCACACGTTCACACATACCTACTCAATTAGGTCAAGCATGTGAATGGTGTGAGTAATAAACACTTGAGGGCCAATGCACTGAATGAAAAAAAATGGAAGCCTATACAGAATTAAGATTTTGTGTCATTCACTTACCTGCAGTTTGCATTAGTTCATTTATTTATGCATCTATTTTTTCACCATGGTGTGCATTGCCCCATATGTATAAGTTTTGCCTTTTTTAGCCTGTTTAAAATGAAACATTCACAGCATTTGATGGTGCTGAGAGGTTAAATGTGAAACCTGCCCATGATACTTGTCTGAGCCATTAGACAAAGCATGTAAGTTATATATATATATACAGTATATTAACCCAAGTGATGCTACATTGATGATTTCACAGTGGCCAACTAGCGCCTACTCTCACAGGTAAAGAGAAGATTGAGAAAATAAACACCCGGGCACAATGACGAGCAAATACTGTATTTAAATATCCCTGATCTGAATACTACTGCAATTGAAATCATTAAAATATGAACCTTCATGAGGTTTTTTATATTTGTATTAACTGAGACAAACTAAAGAGTTACTTTTGAGTGTTTGATTTTCATTAACTTGGGTACTTTATTAATTATTTAAACAGTAGTGGTATTCTGATCCACCACTGTTTAGATGCATTGAATATTATATGTTTTTACCTTGAATACCAGTAGCACTGTCCCTCTCTCTCCAGTGGTGCTTCAGCTGATCAAAGTTAAGTTGCTGCATGAAGTTTTATGATGATGGAATGAGAAATGTAGTCAAACAGGCTACTGTAAAAGTTAAGGTATGTGGTGCCATTAACATTGAAAGCAGACAAGCTTACTAATATTGTCTCAAGTTCATATCATACACTAATGATTGTAAACTTTACTGTTCTAGGATTTACAGTGATTATTCATGGACAATGATTAAGGTCAGCTCTAGCTCTTGTCATTCCTGGCTTTGCTTCAGGATCCCGACTTGTGTGCTCACAACAGTCAGGATGTGAGTGGAATGCAGGGGAAATACTACAGAAGGTCTGGTTTCTGTAGTAATAGGATGCTGTGACCGAATGCTGTTGTTGAGTGGAATGTGTGGTGACGTCACGGACCAGGAAGTAACAGAAACAATGGAAGTACAGGTGTGAGCTGAAACGCTACAGCGTTCAGCTGCTTTTATTAAATAATACAACAAAAACAAAAGATTTAAAGACACAATAAAACAAAAGGGCACGTTGGCCAAACAAATATAAATAAACAAATAAGCGTGCTGGTTTTACCCCAGCACGATACTTAGCAGTTGTTTACTCTCTCTCGCTCGCTCGCTCAAAACCTGTCTCGCCTCTGACACTCTCCTCCGAGCACGGACAGCTGCAGGTTCTTATATTCTGGCCGAGGGGTTAACTAGCTGTTAATTATCTTATTACCCCTCGGCCACAGTCTGCACGAGTTTAGTAAGGATGCGTCAGCTAGTTAATTAATCAGTAGCTGATCAGCCACGCATCCTCACAGGGTTTTTAAATTATAAAAACAACAATAAATATGTGGCGCTTTGATCTGCGC
The DNA here is from genome assembly GCA_030684275.1 of Acipenser oxyrinchus oxyrinchus. NCBI lineage: Eukaryota > Metazoa > Chordata > Actinopteri > Acipenseriformes > Acipenseridae > Acipenser > Acipenser oxyrinchus. The sequence goes on from CM060258.1 coordinate 27,464,374, forward strand.
CCAAACAAAAATACAAACAATAATAAATATATATATAGGGGCAGGACACTCCGCCACAGATGCACTGAAGAGTGGAAACTGAATACAGACTTTGTAGGGCACCAAAGGAGTGAAAAGCTCTTCTGTGAATCTATTTTCTTACTAATTAGAGTGAGCAACCTTACCACAAATCCGTGTTTCATTGTGATGAAAATCTTTTGGTTCTTTACTTGTGTTTGTGTGTATTACAATTTAATAAGAGATCCATATTAAAAATATAGTAAATATTTATGGTTGCTTCCTGGTACCTTGACTTCCTGTGCTGTAGGTTACATATACTGGTTGCAGCTAAATTGGCATCCAACAAAGGAAATGATTACTGATACCATGAAGCAACAGGAAAACACCTTTTTAAAAGCAAAACATATTTATTAAAAAAAACTTTAAAAAAACACAAAATAGTTCCTAACTGCAGCTGTCCTTGGCACAGTTACTCCCAGTGCTGTTTAGTTGCTTCATTGGCTCCATTTATTGCCAATGATTCTGGACAGATGAAGATGGGATTCTGATTCATCAATCTGGTGGGGCAATGCTGCCACCTCAGTTGCATTCTCTGGAAAGATCATGTTATCTGAGTGCTTTATGTAGTTACAACAGTGCCGCTACCTTATACATTATTTAATGTTTACAGACACAGACGGCTTCTTCAGATATCTGAACCATCTTTTCTCCCAGTCTTAAATCTCTCTCTTTCCAGCACCACATGCTATTTCCATCGCCCATGTCCTTGTCACTCTTATCTGAGCTGCCATGGCAGTAGCCTGTGATTTGTTTGACAGCTTCTAGCCCACAAATCTACACCACACTTCGGCATATATCTTTCCAACCTGTGAGCTCTGCAGTCTGGAGAGGAAGTAACTACCAATGATTTTTTTTTGCTTTCCCTCACCTTTAATTTGCAATTGTTCTGAGTGCAGATGCTCAAATCTTTGTGATGTTGTTGTCATTGTTGTATGATCCACCTCTTAAAACAAAACTGCCTGTATTTCTAATTTCTCTTGCACTTCCTCTTTGGGGTTTGTAAATATCCATGGTTACCAGTAGCATCCCTTTATGACTTCTCAAGTTGACTATTAATTGGATGTGTCATTTTAATTTGTGTTATCACACCTTGTTTATAGTTATAACAAGGCTTGCTACTATTCGATAGTTTTTTTTGCCAAATTGACGATTAATATCAACGTTTATTTTTGAAAGAATTTAACGTTTTTTTTCAATCTTTATTTTTCAATTCAAGCAGAGCATGGGTGAAATCGACCTTTATGCTTAAAAAACCCCACAGACTTTTTGTGCCATTGAGAAATGTCTAATTTAGAGAAACCCCTTTGTCATATTCGACAAAGGCCATGGTTACCAACATTCTAATTTAAATAATATTTGGTCACAGCCAAGCTTTACCTTGTAAAGCTGAATTCCGTACACAAATTAAAAAATGGTCTCAAATAAACTGTAGAAAACGCAGCATATAAAGTATATTACACAGACTTTTGTAGCATACATTTACAAGTAAAAATAATATGCACAGAACAAAACATTAGATAGTTGAACAGAACCAACTTGCACTTATTATTCTGAGCTCCGCCCCTCTCCTTCAGCACAGCTGGACTCAGAGTCACTGGAGGCAAGGCAGACAGGTCCGCTTCGTCCTGCCACGGAGACTTCAGCTATCGATCAGGGTATTGTGCACAATACTCATTAAGTGTTTTCCTCATGCGCCCCATTTTTTTTTTTAATTAGTAACTATCACCATATAAACCTATAATAGCAAAAACATACCTACACATTACCTGCTAATTTCAAAGTAGGCGCTTTGAATGATAGGTGCTGGAGCTGGCAAATGAAAGTGCACAATCAGTCTTGATGATTGACAGTCATTTAAATGAATGAGAGCATTCTAGCACTGTTTCAGCCAACGAGATCTGTCAGGACAGGATGAAATGACTGACGGTGAGACTACACTAGCCTATTAAAGAACCACTGATTTGACTGACAGCGACCCCTAGCCATTCAGAGACGGGACAGACAACAAGTATAAAAACTACACAGACTAGAGATGATTTCTTAAATTATTATTTTTGGTAAGAAAAAAAAATAGCAAGTGGTTTTACCGACGTTTATCCTATATACATTTATTTCAGTCTAACTCATATTTTTTGAGGAATTCGACGTTTAACAAGCTTTACCGATTGCAATTGAAAAGTTCAAGCCTAGTTATAACACTAATACTATAAATGTCATTTACATCCACTTGCTCTTAAAGTGGGTACTTAAAGCATATATTACCAGTTTACAAATGGTTAATGATGTATTACTGAATAATACAACAGAATAGTTTAAACTGTATATTTTTAATGAGTTCATAGTTTAAATTATATATATATATATATATATATATATATATATATATATATATATATATATATATATATATATATACATACCGTACCTGAAAGGTCACAGTGTCACATAATGGAATGAAGAAGTTTGATCATTACCCATTAGTTTGGATTCTCCAAGCAAGCTGAAAGCCAAGCAAAGACAGATATTGAGACAAATTCTAATAACCCAATATTTGAGTTAAAGCTTTGTAGGGCCCTGTCACAAAGACGGCCGGAGTGGGTGGCGTCAGACCAGAGCCAGGAAATAAACGACAGAGACTTGGGGTTTTGATGAAGCTGAGCGCGTGATCGTGCTCAGCATTTAATAATCAAAATAAAAGAACACAAAAACAGGACACGGCACTTGCGGCCAAAATAAACAGGTAAACAAAAACGAACAGCCAAACAAACATGGTGAGTGAAATAAACAAACAAGTATCGTGCCTCTTGCACGCAATAGCAATTGTTATTTACTTTATCTCTCTCCCGTCCTCCCGTTCTCCACTCACTGAACACCCAACCCCGAGTGAGTGAAAACATGCAGCTTTTATGCAGTTGTACCGAGACTCGATTGCTAGTCAATCATTCAATTGGAATCTCGGTACAACTGCACGTGAATTAATTAAGTGTACTCCCGTGACCACACATTACATTTTAACCAGCACGTGAAGTGATTTGTGCCATCCTCGTGCCTAAATACAAATCTACATTTTTAAATACACGTGAAACACAGACCCGCTTATATCCCGTGTACCAATGCCTATACACCAACATTTACACACAACACGTAACATACAATACACACAGGGGCGGGCACTTTGCCACAGGCCCTTACTCGACAGTGTGCAACAATAACTGAATGACCTGGATAGCCTCTGTATAGTTCCAGGGAGTACTGCACCACCTCTTTTCTTTAGTATCCGTGAACATTTATGAAAAGTAGTTGTAAATGCAATGCTTCATGTCACCATTCAGAGTTGCACAATGTCCACATCACATCACAGCACACACTGAACCTACATTTAGTACAGCTATGCCCAACAATTAATTAATTCTTCCTTTTGGCTGTTTTCTTTCATAAGACACTAATATTCATCCTCAAAAAAAGTGTCCTGTTTCCTTGTATTGCTTGTAGGTATCCCAGAAACTAATTTAAAGGAAGAAAGACTGGGAGTGTGTCAGAGATGAAAGCGGTGTATGAGGAGGATGCCAAACATCAAGCTCATTTCAGAAGCAGCAAAAAAACAACAACACAGTTAGAGAAGACGCTGATGATGAAAACATAACCATTGTTAAAGATACAGAACAAATAGTCCAGAGAGATTTATGTCATTTTCCACATCATTTGTCTTATTATAGAGTAGTTTTCAAGATTGAGTTTCACAGATATCTGGTACCATTGTTGACCATAATTGTAACATACTAAATCATGGTATATCATGAGGAAGGAACAGTTATCAATTATTGTGATATTATTGATAAGTTATATAGTGTTGATTATTCCTTGAACAATTAATTGTATTATCATCTCAGAAGGTGTATACAGGAGTTGAAGAATGAGTGTTAAAGTATTTGTAGCTAACAAAATAGTTTCATGCATTTTTTCTGCTGCACATTATTATTATTATTATTTATTTATTTATTTATTTATTTATTAGCAGACGCCCTTATCCAGGGCGACTTACAATTGTTACAAAATATCACAGTACAATGTATCGCATTACAAAATATCACATTACAAGTTTTTAAAACTGATTTTCAGTTTTAACCGATAAAACCCGATAAAACAGAAAAAAATTAATTGGTGGATCGCCAATAAACACCATTAAAAAATAAAACCTACTACAAAAATAATAATAAATACATTTCCCAGTGCTGCTGGGCAATGTTCCGCCTTCCTGACTTGTACCTATCATTGATTCGTTCTGAATACTTTAAACCCACCCCAACTACTGAGTGATAGCGCATTCCTACATTTCTATTGGAGACTCCGCTTGCAAGATTTAAAATGAGATTACAATCAGCAGGATTTAAAGCTGTATTATAGTTAAGATACGGAGGATTTAAAACAGAATTGTGGCGAAATGTACAAAAATGCCTGCACACAAAAACCCCAGAAGAATATGCCCATGACCATAGGGATTTCGTTGTGGAAGACAGCAAAGGAAAGAAGGTACAACTTAAGTGTGCAAGTACTGTCGAGTTACTGCTATAAAAAAAAAAACGCTCAAGCATTTTGGAAAGTAACCGAAAACACTATGATATATCAAAAACGAAAGCTCCGGAAAAAAAAAAAAGATTTACATTAAACTCGATAATATCTCAAAATAAGCATCGAAAAATACAATTAATAAAACCCAAAAGACAGAAGCCCTAATCATAATACAGATGAGCAGTTATGAAAGTACAATAAGATCAAATTTAAGTAAGAGCAAAATAAAGAATACAGTAAGGTATAAGTAAGAGCAAGTTTGACCAAGAGCAGTTCAAACATATAGTAAATATTTGCTTATATGAGTAAAGTCCAGTGAGAACACATAGTAAGTATGATAACTGGAAGAGAATGATGTCCCAATAAGAGCAAATACAAAAAACATAAGTATGATTACCTATAAGAGTAAAATCAGATACAAGATACAGTTATGGTTAGGCGCAGTAGTTGAATGCGGTAAGATACGGAGCAGTTCAGTGCAGGTACAAGCTGATGCAAGAACTGGTACAACTTGGTGCCATATAGTCCATTATAGTCGAGAGTTGAAGTTTACAGATGCTGTCTGAACAGGTGTGTCTTGAGGATGCGCCGGAAGGTGGTCAGGAACTGAGCAGCCCTGATATCAGTGGGTAGCTCATTCCATCACTGAGGGGCAAGGGTGAAGAAAGATCAGGGCAAGGAGGCAGGGGAGCAGAGGGGGGGTACAGCTAGTCTGCCGGAGGTGACATCCAGTCATTATATAGTTCTCAAATGTACAGTTTGATGTATTTTCATTTTAAAACGTGACATCTGGTAAAGCCATGCGTTTAGACTGTCTTGTACGTCTTGGGTCATTTCACCCGGAGACTGAAATTGTCCCGCCCCTTTACTGGCTTCTTTCTTCTATATCCTTTCAGCCAGTATCATGCTTTAACCCTGAAGACACTGCTGGGGTGAAATGACAAAGGAAGTAAAGCAATACCAAACTTCCTGGAAGGCAAGTCCCAGCAATCTGGGAACATTCTTTATCCTAGTGTAGTACCAGATGATTACTATAACACGTATTTCTTTAAAAACTGCACAGCTGAGACCTAATAGAAATGCAAAATGGGTAAGATTTACGGATTTATTTTGTCAGATACAATGAGTTTACAGACATAACATACTCTTCAGACATTAGAATTCTTGAAATGTATTTTTTGTTTACGACTGTAAGTCGCCCTGGATAAGGGCGTCTGCTAAGAAATAAATAATAATAAATAATAATAATAATAATAATAATAATAATAATAATAATAGGACACCGGTGAGCCGGTAGGCATTATGTTTCCCAAAGTGCCGATGCATTGTGGGAAGGCTATTTGGCTTCACAAGGCCATCTTTGTTGAGGGCAAGCTGATTAGATTGGTTTAATTGCACAATTTACAATTCTCCCAAAAGTTATGAGGAATGCTGCAGCCCACAACATCTTAATAAGCCAAGGAGTACAAATTGGTAAATTAGACCATGTTAACAGTTCATGGTTTAACCATGACAAAACATGGCATTAAACACAGAGTGGAACCCATTGTAAAACTGTACTTGCAGTACATACAGCAGTTCTTGAATTACAAATGAGCAAAGAAAATCGTCTGCAGTCTATTTCTTAAGAATTCCCAAAGTCACAAGGGTGAAGAAAAACTCCTTTCATTTAAAGGCTCTATTGTCATTAACTCAAAGGGGGATTGTGGAATTTGCAAAGGAATTGCCAGTTTTTTTGTATAAAGATGTCTGTGTTGGCAGTTTTCATCAACTGGCCTGTCAGATAAAAATGCTCATTTAAGGAAGTTCAATTATTAGATTTCTGTGTTTCAGATTCCCAGAGTTAAGATCAGCAAGGGCTAAGTGCACAGAAGACTAAACTACTTTGAAGCTGATTAGAGGTGTTTTTTGTGGGCAATAGTGGCTGATAGATAACCAAGGCTTTGAAATAAATTTCCTTACCGGAGTCTTTGTCCTTGCCAAATAACTGAAGCCCTGTTTAACTTTTATTTCTAAACTCTTCTGTTTTTCTGTAAGTGAACCCTTATAAATTGTATGTCATCTAATCTGGCAGTTGTGTTTGAATTTGCACTATAGTACGTTATTCAAGTTTAAACTTTTGCACATCTGATCCACCTTTTCCATATTCCTCATTTTAGAATCTAATTGATGTTTTCAGTAGCATCAGCATGTCTTCCATTCACACTAGAAACTAGGAACGGTTTAGCAATTCTGTCTCCCCATTGTAGAATTAGTGGACATTGTATTTAAACAGAAACAATGCTGTTAATTCAACCATTAGACTGTCTGTATAATAGGTTGTGTAGGTTTGTTTTATACTTATACCACACACCATTGTATAATCAACTGGGATGGTTGAGTTTGGAAGTGAGGCAAACCTTATTGTTTCCTTTCAATTGGAGTCAGGGCAATTCAGCAACGTGTTTGAAAATACATTTTTTTTGTTACCATTAAGATTACTATTCTATGTAAATATAATACATGGTGAATGTTCAGTTTTCTATAAACCTCTGTGTTTACAATGTTATTATACACAGTGGTGGCGCAAGACCCATCTATAATAAGATTAGGTGGTGCAACAGCCATGTGTAATAAGATTTCCTGTGTAAAATAAGATGAGTATAAAACTAACTTCAATTTATAAAAATAATTTCTAAAACACAGCAAGAGATTGTCAAATATTATAAAAATACATTCTAAAACACAGCAAGATATTGTCAAATATTGCAGAGGACAGGCTCCTGAGTGACGAGGGCATCATCCAACTCAACCCTTCAAAAAAAACAAGTGAATGTTCTGCTGTGGTTATTAGTAAAAACAATAGTTATACACTAGCACTTTCGTGACTCTATATGTCACCAGAAACCCTTTTATTCAGATCACTGGCATGATCTCCAGTCTCTTGCCGTGTAACTGAACAGTGGGAGGCGTTTCTTACCATTCCAATATGAACCAAAAAGGTATGGTAAAATGACTGCTGTGTAAAATCTGGTATTGAGCGCTTGTGGCAAAGTGGTTGACAGTGTGCAGGTGCAGGTGATCAATAATCAGACAAACAACGATAATCCAGCTGCAATGAAGGTTTAATTGTATAATCCCGTGCCTGATGGCTAACAGCAGTAAACAATAACAATGTTAATGAAGCAATACAGTGGAGTGTATTGCTTATTTATAATCCGCGGGTTTGCCCCGAAATGATAACAGTCCCGTTTCAGTTCACCCACACGTAACACAAACACCAGTCCACAGTGCGTGCTCTAGTGCTCGTGGTGAATACAGTTCTTTAGTGACAACAAAAGTGCAGTCTTGTTGATCAAGGTTTAGTGCTGGCCTTTGGCGACAGCTCTGGATCGTGTTAGCCTTCCAAATAATTACAAACAGTATTATTAACGACGAACAAAAACAAACAAAACACTCACGTTTCACGGCACACGTTCTCCTTCTGGTCATTTAACGTAACCATTCACAAAGGAACAGATCACATCGCTACGTCCCCTTTTTTATAACGTCACCGATGACCCCTTGGTCAAATAACGCATCCGCTCCTCCAATCCGCGGATGAAGTCTATGTTAATGTGCTTTCACTTGAGCTCTTTAGTTCCAATTACCTGCCACAGGTATATGTAACATAGGCTAGATCAGCCAAAGAGTCTTTTTAGAAGTTAGAGCCAGCGCCATCTAGTGATCAGCAACCTTGGAAACAAGTTACCCTTAGTTTTGCTGGCATGTCAATGGATGTAAACAAAAACAAAAAAGCACTTGAGCAATTTCAAATATTTGTTCATGACAAAAGTATTGTCTCCTTTACATTAAAACTCTGCAAACATGTAATAGAACTAATTAAAACATATATTAATTGATTGAAAACCATTACAAACTAACTAAAGTTGAATTCTAAAGTCATTAACCAGAAAAAGAGGTGATTATTTGCAACATCTGTTGAAGAACGGTTTGGCAACATAGCAGATGATGGTCAAGACAAAGAGGTTGGATTAATGTTTGAGAAAAGCACTCGTAGCAAACTACAACAAAGTTTAGTATTTCAGGACAAACCCCACAACACAGAAATTTGAGTTTAAAGAAATATTTTATTAATGATTCTGCAATGTATGGAAGAAACCATTTGGCATCAAACCTGCTTGGTTTAAAGTTCCACCTGGCTACCACCAACCTGTCTGGACAAGGCAGGAGACCACTATAATAGATTGTACCTAGAGAAGCTACTGGGGTGGAGATGGGGGGTGTGGAGGGATGCGAATGAATGAAACGCAAGAGAGGGGTGAGTTACATGGGTATTTATGTTTTTGATAAGTGTGGTAAAGTCTCTAGTAGTAAATATGCTTTAGAATGGCTAAAACATTGTTCCCCATTTAAAGTGTAATTACAGAGGGCTGACCCGTAGGGGCACTCGGTCAGCTGAAAATCCTTTTGGAAAAAACTGTTTCCCAGAAGCCTCTGGGGGTACTTAGTCTACAAATGAGGAACAGGTGTGTACCCTTGTTCTAAATGTTCATGAATTGTTAATTGTGTGTTGCTTGGTTGAAATGTTTGTATCACAGGTTTAAAAGCTGTCCTTTGTTCAAAGACAGTGTAGGGTGTTACACAGGTGGCTGTAGTATAAAAACTGTGTTTTTTTTACCTTGATTGACGTAAGTGCAAAACGTACCACTGTTTGTATTTTAGAAAACTGCTAAGCCATCCTGTATTAGTTAGGGAACATTCTTGTTTAGTTAGCACTTCAATGTGAAGTTAGGTTTTGTTTGTTTGTTTTGTTTTATTTACCATGTAAATAATAAAAATCGCTGTGCATTTGGAACTAGACTAAAGAATCCGGCCTGTTCTAACATGCCCAACCTGCACTAGCCATGCTACCACACATGTTACATTGAGATGATGAAATGTGTAGGGGCCGTCCCTCCTCCCAAACTTTAGTTTATAAACTTTGTGAAATGGCTATGGATCAGTATCAAAGAAACAAATTTGCCAAGACATATGAACAGGAATCTTAAGTAGTCCACTAACACTAAAATATATATTTTTCTCAAAAACGAACAACAGTAAGTTTTGGAGAAAAAAGGGGAAGCTTTCAATGAAGAACGCACCTACAGTTAAATATGTAGGTGGTTCGATCATGATATGGGGGTGTTTTAGCAGTTCACGGACTGGAGACATTCATGTGATTGAAGATCAAATGGATGCAGCCATGTATCAAAACATTCTACAATGATACCATCTGCTTGTAGGTTGATTGTCAGACGCGACCACGACCCAAAGCATACATTTAAGTCAACTCTGGAATTCTTAAAGAAAAAAAAACCCTTTAAGGCCCGGGATCGTGTTAACACGATCATACTGGTGGACTTCTAGGACTGCGATCGTGTAAACATGATAAAAAAGCACTTTGTTTTGATGACTTACAGGGCCACCGTACTTTGCAGTACAGGCTTGAAACACACATCAGTGGATAGTGGAGGGACTGATGTTCACTTCCTGGTAGTTTTTTTTTTCATGTGACGTCATTGAGAGGGGCATTTAGTGTCTTAAGGGCGGAGACTGTTTACAGCAGCCAGGAAGAGACAAAAGCAGAAACAAAACATCACATAAACTTGTTTAGAGCTAATAAAAAGGGGAAACACTGTAAATCTGATATATTTGATTAATAATTATATCAGAACATTTATTCTGTCTCATGTGTTTTAATATTTATGTTTTTACAATATAAATATCAAGAAATATCAAGAAACGAGTGGATATAAGCATATACTATTTCATGAACTAAATGTATCAGTGTGGCGGAGTGTCCCGCCCCTATGTATTTATTTATTATTATTTGTATTTTTGTTTGCGGCGCAGATAAAAGCATCGCGTCTTTTGTTATTGTTTTTTATATTTAAAAACCCCGTGAGGATGCGTGACTGATCAGCTACTGATTATTTAACTAGCTGACAGTCACGCATCCTTACCAAACGCGTGCAGACTGTGGCCGAGGGGTAATAAGATAATGAACAGCTAGTTAACCCCTCAGCCAGAGTATAAGAACCTGCAGCTGTCCGTGCTGCGGGGTTGAGTGTACAGAGGAGAGTACGGGAGAACATGGGAGAGCGAGAGAAAAAACAATTGCTATATTTAAAAATATACTTGTTTCTGTTTGTTTGGCCATCGCGCCTTTTTGTTTTGTGTTTTGTTGTCTGTTTAAATCTGTTGTTTTTGTTTATTTAGTTAATAAATACGCTGACCGCAGTAGCGTTTCAGCTTTCACCCGCCCAGCCACTGTTTTGGTTCAGTTACTTAGTTCAGTAGTGTCCATTATTGCTTATGAAGATCCTGAGAATAAACGTGTATTATGTCATTGCAATCACTCAGGTGAAACAATGTCTTGTAATCTGCCCAAACAAAATCTTTCAACAAAACTTTCAGGAAGTATTGTAAGGTCCCTCCGGTCATAGAATAACGCATTTTTATACCTGTATCTCTAAGCAGAATACATAATAAAAATTACTTAACTTAAAAAAATACATTATAAATAAATAAAACAAAGAAATATTGTGTTGGAAAAAATAGTGAAAAGTTTATATGGTTTCTGAAGTACTTTAAAATGTTCCTCAGTGTGTTCTGGAAGAAAAGTACACCATTTGCAAGATGCTACTGTAAAAAAATGATTTTTAATACATTTTTATAGGAAGAGGGTGAACTACAACCAAAAAACGCCTGGTCCTGGGGGAGCATCTCGCTGAAAAATGCTTGGTCCTGAAAAGGTTAAGATAAAAGTTTTGGAATGGCCTTCGCAAATCACCAGATCTCATTCCAATAGAAATGCTTTGGACTGATCTGAAAAAAGCTGAAGTCAAGCATTGTGTACCCAATCTGTTCAAGCTGAAGGAAATATGCAGAATGGTCCCTAATTTTACCAACAAGATGTAACATACTGGTAAAGAATTAGTATAAATGTCTGAAAGCATAATAAAAGCAAAAGGAGGACACACAAAATAATAAAGCAGAGGTAGCAATACTTTTGTCATCAACAAACACTTTCAATCAAATAAGTCTGTTTCTTTAATTACTAGAAATTGTTTATTTTGCTTCTTGTTTTATTAAATAGTGGTTAAAGTTTGTCCTTAAAGAGCAAGTAAAAAGGTTCCGAATAATATAGCGTTACACGTCCGCACTTGTTGCTATAACTGTTTAAATAACGTACCTGTAATTTGTCTTTTCATTGTTAAAAGCCTGACAACTTTTTACACTTATAACTTATAAAAAGTCTGTGCACTGATAGTGTAAGGATTATTGCCCACATTGTCAAACAGGTAACACAGCAATAACTATCCATGATGTGGTATGGAACAGAAAAGCCAGAACACTGCTTGTTATGTTTATTTATTTATTTATTTATTTTAAATCGACTGATTTAGGGACAGATCTCAAATGCTGGTGCACTAGAGTGGACATTTTGGAAAGAGCTTTGAAACAGTTAGTGTAAAAAGTTGTTAGGATGTTAACAATGAAAATAAATTACAGGTACGTTATTTAAACAGTTATAGCAACACCTCGGGGCATGTAACGCTATATTTTTCAGAGCCCCGGTACTCACTCTTAAATCTGTTACCTTTAATTATTAAGAATAGGGTGCCAATACTTTTGTCTGCAACTGTAAATCTATCATACAATAATATGTGACATAACAGTTGTTGTTTAATTTATTTCTTCAACAAGGAAGAATAACATAATTCCATTCCTGCTTTTTTTGACAGCTTATTTCTCCAAATCATATCACAAATATTCAAACATATTTTTTTCATGTGTGAACAGCTGTTCAAAAAACATAATTCCACCCATTGAAACAGCTCTTGCAATACCCTACATTTCCTAAATTCCTGTACAGACTCCTTTTCTCCAGTCTTCTGAAAATGTTATACTGTAAAATGGCATTTTCATGAGCTGCAAGTCACAGAAGATATGTTATTTATATAACTATAATCTTCTCTCGATCTATCAATCTAACCATTGACCTATGGTACATATATTTCAGAATGCTGCCTTTGCACTTCCCTGAATAACATCACAATCACGGTTTGATTTCTTTTCCTTTAAGCCAGTTCAGAGTTTCAGGGTGAAACAGGGTGCCCAATCCTTTCAGACTCAGAAATGATGGAGATGCTGTAGGCCTCATAGATCACCCTGAGAGGCCCATTCATTGAGTGTGTGATGGAGCAGACTCTCTTCCCCTCATCTTGGCCCTCAGCTTTCCTATAATTAAAGGCTGACACATTGTTATTCATGTGCACTGCTGCTATGCCATTGGAAATATTATGCATGCCTTACGTATCTAGCTTCTCAAATGGTTAGCCATTCTCTAATTTTCAGTGCTAATATCCCTTACCGTGAGGCGTATTGGTTTTTTTTGTTTGTTTGTTTTTTAATCGATGTATTTTCTTTAACCCCTAGCTTTTTTTTTGTTTTTTTTAAATAGCTCCAACTAGAAGCTACTGCACTTGGGTGCTGACAGCATTTTTTTGTAACACATTGGGGTCTATGATCAAAAAATAGTGTCTTCATAAATCTTAACCTTTAACTATATATAGCCTACCTCTTTCCAGCCATTTTGTATTGTATTAAAGGGATTGTAGCTACGAAATAGTTTCATAAATATTACCTGTTTTCCACTGGCATTTGTACATTGGTCTCAAATGTGCAGTTTTCATATGAAAGGGGAACTGTACTCAAAATAACAAGGCTCTCTAAATGCTCTGTATACATAACAAATGTGTCTCGCTGCGCCAATTTGGTTAAAAAGTCAAGCTTTTGGCCATTATTTAAATTTTTTTGTCAGCTTTCTGGGTCAACTGGAAATGCAGCCCGCCGCCATATTGGATCCTTTCTGGTGCTGCTGTTCCGTCATATCGTTGACAGACACCCACACCAGTGAACGCCGGCAGGGGGAATTATGTTGGAATGCAAAGCGTTCGGGTGCAAAAATAACAAAAGGAAAAACAGTAACAAAAAGTATTTTTGTGTGCTTAAGCCTTTAAACCAACAAAGGGTGGCCATAACAAAACAATGGCTACATAATATAGGAATGGGACATCCGCTCAATAGAATATTATGTGTGACTACAGAGCGAGTCAACGACAGGACGTCACACGAAGTGCAACAGAAGAGAGCTCCAATACATTCAATGTTAATTTGTTTTAATGGTTTTTATACAATATATTGCTCAAGGAGAGGCTGAAAATGTGTCAAAAGCTTTAGTTAACATGTTTTCTATTGAAATGGTTATATATACAGTACTGTGCAAAAGCTTTAGGCAGGTGTGAAAAAATGCTGTAAAGTAAGAATGCTTTCAAAAATAGACATGTTAATAGATTATATTTATCAATTAACTAAATGCAAAGTGAGTGAACAGAAGAAAAATCTGAATCAAATCCATATTTGGTGTGACCACCCTTTGCCTTCAAAACAGCATCAATTCTTCTAGGTACACTTGCACAAAGTCAGGGATTTTGTAGGCATATAGTCAGGTGCATGATTAAACAATTATACCAGACAGGTGCTAATGATCATCAGTTCAATATGTAGGTTGAAACACAATCATTAACTGAAACAGAAACAGCTGTGTAGGAGGAATAAAACTAGGTGAGGAACAGCCAAACTCAGCTAACAAGGTGAGGTTGCTGAAGGCAGTTTACTGTCAAAAGTCATACACCATGGCAAGACTGAGCACAGCAACAAGACACAAGGTAGTTATACTGCATCAGCAAGGTCTCTCCCAGGCAGAAATTTCAAGGCAGACAGGGGTTTCCAGATGTGCTGTCCAAGCTCTTTTGAAAAAGCACAAAGAAACGGCAACGTTGAGGACCGTGAGACGCAGTGGTCGGCCAAGGAAACTTACTGCAGCAGATGAAAGACACATCATGCTTGCTTCCCTTCGCAATCGGAAGATGTCCAGCAGTGCCATCAGCTCAGAATTGGCAGAAAACAGTGGGACCCTGGTACACCCATCTACTGTCCAGAGAAGTCTGGTCAGAAGTGGCCTTCATGGAAGACTTGCGGCCAAAAGCCATACCTCCGACGTGGAAACAAGGCCAAGCGACTCAACTATGCACGAAAACACAGGAACTGGGGTGCAGAAAAATGGCAGCAGGTGCTCTGGACTGATGAGTCAAAATTTGAAATATTTGGCTGTAGCAGAAGGCAGTTTGTTAGCGAAGGGCTGGAGAGCGGTACACGAATGAGTGTCTGCAGGCAACAGTGAAGCATGGTGGAGGTTCCTTGCAAGTTTGGGGCTGCATTTCTGCAAATGGAGTTGGGGATTTGGTCAGAATTAATGATCTCCTCAATGCTGAGAAGTACAGGCAGATACTTATCCATCATGCAATACCATCAGGGAGGCATTTGATTGGCACCAAATTTATTCTGCAGCATGACAACGACCCCAAACATTCAGCGAAAGTCATTAAGAACTATCTTCAGCGTAAAGAAGAACAAGGAGTCCTGGAAGTGATGGTATGGCCCCCACAGAGCCCTGATCTCAACATCATCGAGTCTGTCTGGGATTACATGAAGAGAGAGAAGCAACTGAGGCTGCCTAAATCCACAGAAGAACTGTGGTTAGTTCTCCAAGATGTTTGGGCCAACCTACCTGCCGAGTTCCTTCAAAAACTGTGTGCAAGTGTACCTAGAAGAATTGATGCTGTTTTGAAGGCAAAGGGTGGTCACACCAAATATTGATTTGATGTGGATTTTTCTTCTGTTCACTCACTTTGCATTTTGTTAATTGATAAATATAAACTATTAACATGTCTATTTTTGAAAGCATTCTTACTTTACAGCATTTTTTCACACCTGCCTAAAACTTTTGCACAGTACTGTACATTTACATTACAGTTCCCCTTTAACACATGTTAACATGTATTTTCATTTTCAGATGTGGTATCTGGTACTGCATTTGGTTAAAGAAAACTCAGTTTCCCATTCGACTCCTCCAGACCATCACTTTCAATTCAAGCACAAAATGTCTTGTTTTCAGTCACTCGAAAACACCCACAGTACAGACATGTTCAAAATAAAAACAGCTGGGTATTCCCCCATACCTTTTCTCTCTTAGTCCTTCTAATTTCCTAAGATAAACATACAAATCCATGCATCTGACACACAGACACACCCTGCTAATAAAACACAGAGATTATAAGACACCGACAAACCCCCATATAGTATCCCACATAAGGAATGTGTCCTTACCAGGAACTTCGTACAAGCTTGCCTTTACAATGAATTAACTAAAGTACACAGACAAAGCATAGCACCATGTAAAATAGAAAAACAACACAAAAACAGCACCTCTTCTTGCAACAACTGACCAGGTATACCCTGTAATTCAAGGACTGTATTCATTTAAATGTTACTTTCTCAATTATGTAACATGGATTTTTCTGGTGCACCATTCCACGGTACATGTGCGTATTTACAATATACTTAAATCTTAAATAACATGACTTAATAGAAGACTGCAGTTGTATTTGCTTTAATTTTAGAAAGACAAGACTTACAAAGTCTATTCCAGAATAGCCAAGTTCTGGATTGAATGGGGTATAACACCATTTATTTCAAAAGGGGTTTGGTCAGGACCAAAATTATACCATTACAGAATGCTAGATTTGTTTACTGTCTCTTCAAATAATTAAGACACAATAAAAAGGGTTTTTTTTTAAATCCATGTATTTTCTTTAACGTTGTGTGTCATTTACACTTGTATAGTCTATAGTTGTATGTGGTGTATTTTGGTATGATATAATTCCCATTTTATATTTAATTTATACAGGTAGTGGACAAAAAAATGGCAACACCAATGCAAAGTCTCTTAATAGGGCATTGGGTCACTATGGTATCCCACTCTGTGGAGTTCTCAGCAGACCATTTTTGATGAAACTGGCTGCTCGTGCCCCAGGTTGAAATTTGCAGTCAATTGATCTGCAGTTGCTCGCCTGTTTTGCCTTGCACTTCGAATTAATGCACGGATATCACGATCCTGGAGTATGCGCTTCCGCCCACTGTTGCCCTTTGCTGATAATGTCTTTCCCTAGGAGTTCCATGCTGATATCACCTAAGACACCGTTGCTCGTGAAACATCAGCAAGTTGAGCTATCTTGGTCACTGAAGCTCCTGCCAAACGCGGCCCAACAATCACCCCTCTTTCAAAGTCACTGAGGTCTCCTCTTGCAGCCATGCTAGCCATAATAAAAGTACTGCTGTATTAATGACTTGGAATGACATTTCAGTGGACGGTCAGTAGTTTGGTCCATTGCCTGTTCGAAAGACTTATCTGAACCTCTCTTGCTTCCAGACCCACACGTTAACAATATATTGCCCTCCAGAGAGAACCAGCTTCGACCTTTGAACAGTAGCTCCACTGACTATGGTAGTCTGGGTTTTAACAACATATTTACCACTTAACCTTCTTGTGCTCCATCTTTCAGGTGAGACGTTGTTGTAAGTGACTCTGCAGCTGATGCATAGTTCACACACCCGAGTGTCTTTAAGTTTCCATGAATAAAGGTGTCTGGTAACAAACAAATAATCACATACAACTTGCACAGTTAAAGGGCGATGATGTTTTCATTCCTTGAATCTGGGGATATTGAATCATGTGTGCAATCTATTACACCGAGCACATTTGGGAAGCCAGACAACTGATAATATTTGTGTTTGGTTCTATTTTGTTCCACATGCTCAATAGGAAATAGTACATACTCCCTTGCCCTACGGAAAAGTGCATCTGTGACATCAGTCAGTATCTTTGACATAGAAGACTGACAGATGCGTGATCTGTCCCAGCTGTTGTCTGGATGGCACCCGTTGCATGAAAATGAATACCTACTGTAATGTTACCTATATGGTAACAATATCCTGGGAGACAGTCAGCATGGTTTTAGGAAAGAGAGATCGTGTCTAACAAACCTGCTTGACTTTTTTGAGGATGCAACATTGAAAATGGATAATTGCAAAGCATATGACATGGTTTATTTAGATTTCCAGAAAGCTTTTGACTTTTTCCCGCATAAAAGATTAATTCTCAAACTGAACGCAGTAGGGATTCAAGGAATAGGGAACTATGAAAAAGACCTAGGAGTTTATGTTGACTCAGAAATGTCTTCATCTAGACAATGTGGGGAAGCTATAAAAAGGCTAACAAGATGCTTGGATATATTATGAGAAGTGTTGAATTTAAATCAAGGGAAGTAATGTTAAAACTTTACAATGCATTAGTAAGACCTCACCTAGAATATTGTGTTCAGTTCTGGTCACCTCGTTATTATAATTATAGGCAACCAGGCCTGTCCAGCATTATTATACATGACCCTAAGCATGCTGGGATGTTATTTGCTTAATTAACGCATGAGCTACACCTGTGTGGAAGCCCTTGCTTTTAATATACTTGGTGTTCCTCATTTACCCAGGTGTTTCCATTTTTTTGTCCACTACCTGTATGTTGTGTACATGTGAATATTCAAGCTCACTGTATAAGACCAGCTTTGAAGCTGTCTTTAAAAAAGGACCTGCATTACCTAATGCTTGAATGAATGTGTTTTTATACTGTGTTAAACACACCCTCTTTTTTCACTGCAGTAGATTTCATTCAAACTGGGATATATTTGGTGCCTGGGACACTGACTCACAATTCCAGCATAACCCTGTCCAAAGTGATCACCTTAATTATGAGTAGCGTCATTTGTTAACTTATTTATAATGAAACAACAATTTTAGTTTTAATACCAAACAATTGGGCAGCATTGTGAATTTTTGTTTTAATAGCAACATTTATCTTACTTTAGCTAAGGCAGTGGGAATTCAATTTAATCTGCCTTCATGTTGCCTAAACCTGCCACGTTTCTTTGCTCTGATGTGTTTTCTTTCACAGTACCAGATCAAGTTCATAAACATTCTGTAATTCAATTACTTCATAAGTGATTAAGTACATTTAGGTAATTTGCAGATTATTAAGTATTTGTATGCTTTTATTTTCAAACCAACCAAACCAGAAATACACCAAAGGAAAACAAAACATAGTTTGCTGTCATTTTCAAGTAATTATTTTATTTGGTATAAGTAAACTGTAATTATTTATTCTCCATGTCTAATAGACTCAAATGTGATGACAGTGATCCTGATTTCTGTAATTTTCTACAAATGGATTGTAAACCTGAACATAATCTGAAATGAACCAAGAATATCTGGGCTAAGGAACCTGTTTCAATTAAAAAAGCAATATTGCACTTTTTCAACACCCCTATTCAGCAGTGCTATGATTTATTTGGATATCTGTTATAATATGTCTTTGGACTTACTGCAAAGGACAGCTGATTGGTGAGCACTGTGGACTTTCTTTATCTACTCACCATTGTTTTTTAAAATGACCCCAACTGCACCATTTTCTTTTTTCATTTGTGGATTCATGGCAATTTAAATATGAATTGCCTACAGTTATTAATTAAGAATGCCTATGTGAAGAAGATGGGGACCTTTAGTTAATTGTAAAATAAAAGTACTGCTGTATTAATGACTTGGAATGACATTTCAGTGGACGGTCAGTAGTTTGGTCCATTGCCTGTTCGAAAGACTTATCTGAACCTCTCTTGCTTCCGGACCCACACGTTAACAATATATTGCCCTCCAGAGAGAACCAGCTTCGACCTTTGAACAGTAGCTCCACTGACTATGGTAGTCTGGGTTTTAACAACATATTTACCACTTAACCTTCTTGTGCTCCATCTTTCAGGTGAGACGTTGTTATAAGTGACTCTGCAGCTGATGCATAGTTCACACACCCTAGTGTCTTTGAGTTTCCATGGATAAAGGTGTCTGGTAACAAACAAATAATCACATACAACTTGCACAGTTAAAGGGCGATGATGTTTTCATTCCTTGAATCTGGGGATATTGTATCATGTGTGCAATCTATTACACCGAGCACGTTTGGGAAGCCAGACAACTGATAATATTTGTGTTTGGTTCTATTTTGATCCACATGCTCAATTGGAAATAGTACATACTCCCTTGCCCTACGGAAAAGTGCATCTGTGACATCAGTCAGTATCTTTGACATAGAAGACTGACAGATGCCTGATCTGTCCCAGCTGTTGTCTGGATGGCACCTGTTGCATGAAAATGAATACCTACTGTAACCTTTACAGATACAGGTATGACTGTGGGCTGTTGGTGATTCTAAATCAGACAGAAGCAGATCACACATCTCTGTTACAGTGCCTTCATCCAATCTGTATCTACACATAACTTGTTTTAAAGTTAGATCTAGAAATGTCTGACGGAGACGAAATATTCTGGGTTTAGGGTAGATCGTTTTTTCCCCCTCCCTTCCCTCTCATGTTGCAGCTGAAAAATCGGACGCACTTTGATATCTTCCATTGTTGATTACAACGTAGTAGCCCTGTTAGCGGTCGCAGTTTAAATAAGACACGAGAGGGGTCGTGTCTTAATTAGCGAGTGTATTTTGGTGTATAAATGGGCACATCAGTGTTTTGCACCATTTGAAAATAAGACGTTATTTACAAAATAAAAATAATTACGGACTCCAATTGCTTAACAAGCTGTAATGCAAGTGCACACCCTGAAATGCCATTGTGCAACTGAATTTTAGGACTTTTGAAAATACAATTTGCCATCTATCTGGTTCGCAAAGGTGTTTTGCGACCTGTTTTTCAGTCTGTAAGTGAGTAAAATGTATTTTGGGTGAATAAAGTGCAACATTACCTTGAAGTGTACTTTCAATACATACTGTACATACTTTAATGTTAACTTACAGGGCATTAAAAATAATAATAATAAATCATTATTATTTTCTTTATTGACCAGAAACAATATGGCTGAGAAACAAATAAGAACGTATTCCATCATTGCAAGGTTTTTTGCATAGGGCAAATGGTTTTCTACATTATTCATAACATATAGATTGAGTAAACAAAACGCCTTAGTTGAAAAAAAAAATATATAGTACATTTAAGCTGCTTTATAGCCAGTATATATACACATTGGCCTCTATTCATCAAAGTGTCGGTTTCCAGATTTTCTTTTAAATGTTTTTTGAAAATGTCATATTTACATGGGGAGTCATCCAAGGTTTATTTTGAAAAGTAGTAATCTGTGGTAAACCAGTTGTCAGTAGTCAGATAAAAGCCTCTAGCGTGCAGAATATGCAGGACAGGTTAAATAAACTGCATATCATATTGACCTATATTTTTTCATGGAACATAACTGTTTTTTTCAAGGGAGATATGTCTCACCAGGTTTCTCCATTTATATTTTTTTCAACATCACACTGGTATGATGAACAGTTAAATTATGAAAAAGTATTAAAATAAAATGTAAGTTTAGTGACAAAAGGTTTAATATGGATAAAACCAGTAGAGGCTCCTTAGAGGAGCCAAGGGAGGCAGTGCCTCCCCAAAAATATCATAATCTTCATCATTATAATAATAATAATAATAATAATAATAATATAGTATAGTAGTAGGATGATGATTATGATTATACCATCACCTTAAATTCACAATATGCAGTTAGGCGGAGGCACAGCTCTGTTGGTTTTCCCTACTCCAATACACTCTAATGAAAGTTGCCAACAGTCACCTGACCATAGAAACAGGTTTTTATTGGATGAACCGCATTCTTTTTTTTTTTCAAAGAGACAGCCAGCCTCCCCTGTGTCATGTAATGATGCTTGTGCTGAGCATGCGCGAAAGTGATGGGATAGCTAGTGCCTCAGACAACATCCCGCCCAACTGCAGAACTGTATTTATGCAGTATTTAGATACCAGGCAGTGTTATTGAAAACTGTTATTTACAGTGAAATGGAGAATGTGATAAAATGACTGTTAGAGAATCCATTTAGAACACTGGAGTATACAGAAAAGGTTTCCATAAGCATTCGATTCCCTGAACAGAGTATATGGATGATTCTTTGACGCGGATCACTTTAAAGCAGAGCTGCAAGTTTTTTACTCGGACAGGAAGCTGCAAGGTGAGAGTGGCAAAATTGCTGATCTGCTGCGTTATTACAAAGATCACGGTCTTGACAAAGCTATGCACCAGCTTTACAAGCTCATTTCTTTAGTAATGACAATAGGTGCAACTTCAACTGGTGTGGAAAGGTGCTTCTCGTGTCTCAGGAGGCTAAAACGTTATACCAGAAATACAATGGGACAAGAACGGCTAAAGAACTTGGTGATTCTGTCTATTGAGAAGGGAATCGTGAAGGCACTGGAGAAGAATCCCCACTGGCATGACCGTGTGGTTGACCATTTCACACCTCAGAAGGAGAGAAGGGCGGACTTTATTTACATAGTAAATGCAATATATTGGGAATTCATTTATCAGTCATTTTTACATACCTTGATTGTTTTGAAACATATGGTGATGTATGTGGATTGTGACTGATATTGGTGCTATCTTTCTGTTATTAACTATTTTGATACCGTAATTGTGTTTACAAGTATGGAAGCCCATTTCTGCCAGGATATTAATTACAATGCATTGTGTGTTGAATTTATGGTACTTTGTTTATGGTTTTATGTGGTTGTGTGACTTATGTTTGGGCATTGCTGTCATGGTCTACCACCAGATGTCATATCTTTATTTCAAAATGTTTTTGATGTTTTGTATTGCCGGTTTTTCAGATTTGTGACTCATGCCAAAGTGAAATCTGATCAGAATGAAAGCTCGGCCAATCAACATGCAGTGATTATAATGACGTTAATGGTGGCCAATAGCAGCTAACAGAAGCAGAAGCAGTATAGGAAATGCAAGCAGCACGAACTGTGCTGAATGAAAGCGCATTTGAGAAACATTGCACTAGTGGACTGTGTGTGGATGGAATGCATCCGCGTTGGATGAAAAGCAGATTAAATAAATCTTGGTACCCAGTACCGGCATCAAAATAAGTACCAGCAGAATTTCACCACTGTATATATATATATATATATATATATATATATATATATATATATATATATATATATAGTGAGCTGTGTACTCTATTTGTGAGGATGACTATGAAATTTGTAGACTGGACAGGAAACAGTAGTGGAACCAAAAACAAAATCTTTTATTATTCAGGGAAACATACTTCAAAGCAGCCCCCATATTAGCACAATCCACACAGATGTAACTTGTCGTGTGCATTTACCACATACTGCTCTTTCACACTGGGCACAGATATCAGAAGTTTTATTTTTACTGCATTTAGTTACCTGGCATTGTTTTCTGTTGTGTCTGTCACTTGATGCGCACTGTATCCGGGTTGAGCTGCGTTTCCCTGCCGCTTTGCAGTTTTCTGATCGAAATGTTTCTGCCAAAGCTCCGTGGCTAGCATCAAGATGAAATCTCTCCTACTGATATTTTCCCCGGTGCATTCCTTGTACAAAACAAAGGAATTGATGGCTGCCATGTCCAGTACATTGTAAAATACAGCAACTGGATACCCATGATTGCTGAGTACAGCAGATGGTGGACACTTTCTTTTTGCTTTGTTTACTGTTCCAACCAGGCTGTTTTTTTCTTGTTTTGCTAATTAAAGTGAAATAAAAAAAATTGTCATTGGTAACATTCATCCTTTTTCCTAAGTACACATTGTCACCCAGTTTCTGACCAGCTGGGCGAGTTTCATCTTTGCACAGGTAGGGGTAGGATCCGCTGCCAGCCAAAACTTGATCTCAAATTTGACAGGTTTGTTTGACATGTATTGTGTCAGCGACACTTTGATTTTGTCGGAAACAGCTGCTTGTCCATGTAATGTTTTATGTTTAGCTTGAAGCAGGCAATGTTGTTTTCAATTAAGTAATTCCAAATTTCTGATGCCAAGGCAAATGTATCAAATCAAAATGCAAAAATCTCAAGATTTCTCAAAACGTTCTTTTAATAGTAATATTATAAGACAGCAGACTATATATGCTCACGTAGACAGCCAGACAGCAGTCCAAGAAATTGATAGGATTACAATAGATAGTTGGATAACACATATCTAGACTTCAAGAGCAATATTCTATTCAAATATTCCCAGCACATCTCCACTCTGGCACGCACTTGCCGATTCTTCCTGAGCAACATCCGAAGAATCCGACCCTTCCTCACCAACTACGCCACCCAGCTCCTGGTCCAGACCTTGGTACTCTCCCGCCTAGACTACTGCAACTCCCTCCTGGCTGGTCTCCCTGCATCTGCCACCCGTCCGCTCCAGCTCATCCAGATCTCCGCTGCCCGCCTGGTGTTTCTCTCGGCCTCGCTTCTCCTACGCAACTCCACTACTCCGCTCACTCCACTGGCTCCCGATCACCGCTCGCATCCAAGACTCTTGTACTAGCCTACAGATGCCTTGACCAGACTGCACCCAGCTACCTCCAGACCCTCTTCTCTCCCTACACCCCCACTCGACCTCTCTGCTCCGGCTGCACTAGAAGACTGGCTCTACCTCCTCTATGCTCCCCTGCCTCCAGAACCCCCTCCTTTTCCACCCTCGCCCCGCAGTGGTGGAATGACCTTCCTACAGATGTCAGGACTGCCCAGGCCCTGACCACATTCCGACGCCTCCTCAAGACTCACCTCTTCAGAAAACACCTGTAGAACTCCTCTGTTCTTCCCCTGGGACACTTATCACCCTTCCTTAAATGCGCTTTACTTGCTCTTATCTGCCCCCTATTTTACTGCATTTAATCCTGTACTTCAGAGTACTGTAATCTGCCAAGTGTTTAATCTGTAGTATTTTGTATTTAATCATATCCTGATGTAACTATCAATGACACTGTTATCTACTGTATTATTGAATCGCATTTTGTCACACTTGTACTTGCTTGAATCAAAGTCATTGTTATCTTGCTCTTAATTGTATTATTACTTGTACTGTGATACTTGAAATGTATTTGCTTACGATTGTAAGTCGTCCTGGATAAGGGCGTCTGCTAAGAAATAAATAATAATAATAATAATAATAAATAAATAATAATAAATACACACTGCTGTAAACTCAGTGGAGGTAGAGATAACAAACTGGCTTGTATACATATAAAAAATAGCGTATTGTAGGTTATATTAACAATAAAAGCATGTATTGTAATAAGCCGTCAAATTGACGGCTTTTGGCGTTTCTAGGTAGAAGTGCTCATAACTTTTATATTTTTGCGATTCTGGCTTTTAAACTCCATCAGTATATTTAATACATGTATTTAGAAAAAGTCAAGAACAGACAACCACAGATCTTTAACACACACAGAGTAATTTAAATTTTAAAAAGTGAAAACCGTCAAAATGACTGCCTTGGCGGTTCTAGTTTTAAAACACACACAGCTGTTACCGTTACCTCAGCAATACAGTTTACGCACAATACACTGCTCCGTGTTATACTACACATCTTGCTTATATCCCCAGAATTCCTGCTGTTCCTGATCAATTGACTCTTGGAAGTATGGGAATTGTAGTCTGCCCTTATTAAAGCTGTATGCTAACCCAGCTTAAACAAATACATTGTTCTATTACTAGTGTGACAATACTAGTTTGTTTTCACTATGGTCAAAATAATAGAAAATAGAATAAAACAAGTGCTATTTAATGTTGCCGGCTTGTTCTGTTTTAATTTTTCAATGATAAACAGTTAAATTATGAAGGAACCTTACTTATATATTGATATGGACTTTTATAAATCAGCTGGATAAGCAGTAAAAAGCTTTTTGTGAAGCGCAGAGAGGACGAAGCAATCAGAACGAACAAGCAGCACCTGGTGATGAGTGGCAGGATCAAAAGGTGTTAAAAGCAATAAAAGGAAAGACAAAAGGGTCAAGACAGTTGCCAAGGGGCAGACATGCAGGATAGAAACAGCAAAAGAAAAGACAGAAATAATTAGTAAACGTGAGGGGGAGAGTCAAAATGAACAAAAACAAGAAGAGGGTGCAGTAGATTTAACCCAAGAAAACCAGGACATTTTAGTGCCTGGCACAGGCACACGGATCACAGTTTTAGGGTAGTCCTGTCTTAAGGTCATTTGTTATCTTATTTATAATAAAACAACACTATGTTAAAAAGGCTGCATTTTGGGGGGAAATAGCAAAACTATTACCTTAGGATATGAAGGCACTCATGCAAAAACTGGTATCTCAATATAAATTGATTTTCTAACCATTGGGAAACAGTTTACAGCTACATTATCACATTAACAAATATGCATTATTGATGTACTAACTGCTTATGTCAATTTATCATATTAAATTAGTTGAAAAAACATGATTATATAAACATTTATGTGGATTTCAGTCCATTCCAAACATGGACAGCATCTAAATGGATGCCTCAGCAGGGAACAATAATTGCCTACTTAAGTAGTTTAAAAATAAATATACAGAAGTGAGAAATTGGATGTGAAAAGTATTTACCTGAGGCAGTGGAACTATTTACCTGAAAGGAAACACACAAGAGAATGACAGCTGTCTTCCCTGGGCAAATAAACAACACAAAAAACAAAATAAGACTTTTTTCCAGAAAAAAAAAAGCTTTGCAATAGTAATCATGCTAAAAATATAAACTGCCTTATTGAAAGAAAAAATATTTTCAGTTGCACACCTGGGAGTCTTTTCAATTGTACATTTGGAAGTATCTTGAATAATTTAGCAGTTTAGTTTGTTAGTACTAATAAAGACTTTGTCCACCCAACAAGTCTAATGCATTCCCTACATGTAGCGCACACACACACACACAGCAACATGTCCAGCAGATATTTATTACATTAGGTTTGTCCCTTTCCTGACATCCTGGTTCAAATGTATATAGGAACAAGTTATTAAAAGGAAAAACTTACATATCAAATACAAGGTTTACATGTTAAGAACGCCTAGCATTCAATAACCATTAATACAACATGCAATAAGATTTATTGCACTTAAAACATCTAAATTCAATAGTATGGGGATTCCAACAGGCAGAAACTACACAGCAGCACACAGTCAATAGCAGCACTGAAAGAAACATTACAATTAGTTAAAGCTCATGGGAGGGACCAGGTTCATCAATAGTAATAATAGTTTTAAATGTATATGTGTGGCAAAGTGGTTTGTAGTGCACAGGTGCAGTGGTCATGCGGCGCTTAGGAATGACAGACACAAGACAGTTCATGGTGAAAAAGCAGCTCTAATAATACTGACTAATAATACCTGGCTGAACACAACGATGTGTATCGCTCAGGCAAACCACAGGGTTCAGTCCCGAAATAATAATACACTAAACAAGACACACACAAACACAACACGGTCACAAGTCCAGAGTGAGTGCTCTTAGTGAAAGTGGTGATTTACAGGTTTATTCGTGTACAATGGTGGAGTGTAGTCCGGGTTCAATTGCTGGTGGTTTAGTTACAGCTCCCAGAGGTTAGCCTTCTATAATGACAAGCACAGACAGTTAGAAACAAACATAACATTTAACACTCACAGTCATTAAACAGGTCCTTTCAGTAACCACATCAAAGGAACAGATTACATCATCACACCCCGTTATATCCTTAGTCACGCCCCCTATGCGATAGCTAGTTCAATCACGTCTCCTCCAAACCATGACTGACACATCACGTACCGCATTAGGGTGATGACTTTGGGCATTGTGACTCCACCCCCTTCCTGGATATCTGGCTTCCGACTGACCCTGGAATGAACTGCCAGACCATCCACTACGAGGCATAATGCCGGGGGATAATAAGCAGCTTGTTTCAAACCAATAAAACAAAGAAACAAAATATGAATTGGGTTCTGTTACAAAGAAATCTACAAAACCTTCTCTCAACAAACTATGTATTTATGCATGTCTGTAATCACTGTGCACCACAATCACCACCTTGACGTGGTTACTTTGCACTATCCAGCAAGTCACTTTTTTATTAATTTATTTTTAAAATAAAATTTTTATTAGTCTTTGTGACAGAGAGCGAATGAATCCAAGTCAACAATCTCCCTCCCGACCTGTGAGGGCGCTGTATAACAGGAACAGTGTGCCCCGCACTGGATGGTTTGGCAGTTCATTCCAGGGTCAGTCGGAAGCTGGCCATCCAGGAAGGGGGCAGAGTCACAATACCAGAAGTCATCACCTTAATACGGTAAGTGATATGTCAGTCATGGTTTGGAGGATACGTGATTGAACTAGCTATCAGAGGGGGCGTGACTAAGGGTATTTTGGGGACGAAGCAATCTGTTCCTTTGTTATGTTTACTGCAAGGACCTGTAAAGGAGACCTAGTGCAAACATACTGTAAATGTTTCATGTTTTGTTTGTTTGTTGTTCTAACTGCTGTTATTTGTCATTGTTAGATGGCTAACATTAACCAGGAGCTGTCGCTACAAGTCAGCACCAAACCCAGACTACTGCACCACTGTTTCACGATCATTGTCTTGCACCACACCTGCACAAAGAGCACCCACTGTCTGGAGAATTGACCGTGTCTGTTTTGTGTGTCGTTGTTATTATTAATATCTTATTATTTTGGGACTGAAACCCTTGTTTTGCACAGCGCGATACACATTGCTGTGTAGAGCCTGTGCTTATTATTTAAGTGTTGTTGACACGCAACCCAGCCAAATAAAGATCTGTTTAATTGTGAACTGTCTTGTGTCTGTCATTTCCGGAGCACTGCATCACCAGTGCACCTGCGCACTGCAAACCACTCGTTCACATCTTTGATTTCTTTTAGGGCCTGTAATGAGGTGATCCACATATTACCCCTCACCAGCTCAGCAGGACTCATATTTGTTCCTGTGCTTTTGCTTATAAGAACCAATAAATATTTCATGTAATGTTCTTTTTTAAAAACATGTGTTATATGCTGCATTAAGAGGAGGCCCTGCTGTTAGCTCGCTAGCTTTAGACTGTAGGGCTGGTGCTTCAATAATTGTGGGGTGACTGCTGCTCAAGAGGCAGTATTCCTAAAATTGGAATTGGTAACTGTGGCAAAGTGCCCCCCCTGTGTATTATATGTTAACCTATAGGTGGGGTTCAGGGGGAGGAGCTAGGCACCAACAACCTATCATCTGCTGTCATCAATTAAATCTACCTTATTTAAACATTAGTCACCTCTACCTAGCTGTCTTGTGTTTTTTCGTTTCCTCCTCCTCCCTCCTCCTCCTCTAGCATCTCAACCGCCTTTGCATCGGTCTCCTCTGGGGGGTTAGTGATTCCACTTTCTCCAACCCTTTGTTAAGCTCCGCTTCATTTACCTCATAGAGGAGGGTTCTCCATGAGTCAGAGGGGACCCCCGGCCAAACCCTTCCATCTGCATGTATGTTTCTTTTGGGATTCTTCTTTTGGGATTCTTCTTTCAGGTCTGATGCCTCTATGCGAGGGTCCCCAAGCGGTGGCATCCCTCATGTTTGTCGGGTCTCCTCAAAGACGGTGGCCCCTCTCCTGTTTGTCGGGTCTCCTCAGCCACGGAACCCCCTTCTATTATGTTGGGCTTCAAGAGGCGGAACACCACGCATTACATGTTTTAACAGATACTAACTTTATGTTTTCTTTCCGGTTCATGAGCCTCTTCGTATGTCGGGTAACCTCGGAGACGGTGCCCCTCTCGTATGTCGGGTCACCTCAAAGACGGTGGCCCCCCTCCTGTTTATCGTGTCTATCGATCAAGTAAATGTTGGGCCTTGA
This sequence comes from Acipenser oxyrinchus oxyrinchus, assembly GCA_030684275.1. Classification (NCBI taxonomy): domain Eukaryota; kingdom Metazoa; phylum Chordata; class Actinopteri; order Acipenseriformes; family Acipenseridae; genus Acipenser; species Acipenser oxyrinchus. Next base: position 27,493,698 of record CM060258.1, read on the forward strand.
AGAGGCGGAGCCCCTCTCTCCTTGTGTATATGTTCACTAACTCTGTCAATAAACACTACCAGGTGGCATAGCTCCGCCCCGTGAAATGTTACGTGTTGTGTACAACTGCATAAAAACAGCATGTTTTCACTCACTCGGGTGGTGTGTTCGGTGAGTGGAGAACGGGATTGGAGACGGAAGTAGTTGTTAATTGTCAAGAAAATAGAAGCTCACCGTGTTTGTCTGTGTAGTCCGTTTTTGTTTATCTGTTTATTTTGGCCGCAAGTGCCGTGTCCTGTTTTGTGTTCTTTTATTTTGTTTATTAAACGCTGAGCGAAGGCATTCGCTCAGCTTCACCAAAAACCCCAAGTCTCTGTGTGTTTCTATCTCTGGTCTGAGTTCCTCCCTGCAGTCATCCTGTCACAGTAACCTATTTGGAATCAAAAACCATTCTGTTAGAAGGCTTGGCTACTGCCCAAGAAGGATGGCTGCAGGGTTCCCAAAGGAACCTAAACTCAACTCTTCCCTTCTGGGCAATATAGCACTCTGCCTTTAATGCACTTTAACTTGCACTTATCTGCTCCCTATTTTACTCTATTTAATCCTGATCTTAACCCAATCTGTAGTATTTTGTATTTCACTTGCACTCGTATCTAACCCTGATGCAACTATCAACACTGTTATCTGCTCTTGAATTGCCCCGATACTAAATTGTACTGTGTTTTATATTTGCTCTTATTAGGACTGAAGTCATTGTATTTTGTATCTTGCTCTTAATTGTACTGTAATTGATCATTGATATGTATTTTTTATACAACTGTAAGTCACCCTGGGTAAGGGCATCTGCTAATAAATAATAATAATAATAATAATAATAATAATAATTATTATTCTACAGCAATAGCCTTCCACAGCCCTCCTAATGGTGCGAATACCTTGAAACAAAAAAACATGAAAAGCACAGCTGGTGGCCTTGAATTTAGGACAATATCTGGCACCTACATAACAGTTGGCCGGACCTCTCGTAATGATCAATTGTCCACAGCGAAGGAGAGGATCCCTGCAGGATGTAGGAGCAGATGTGCATAAAACCTTGATCTTAATGTTACTGTGACTCAGTAAAACATTATAGTATTATTGTTTGAATCTGTTTATACTGATCTATAGGGATGCAATTTCAAAATATCATGAAATATAGTCTCTATTTTTATGATATAAACATTGTTTCCCTTGCAATGGTGGTTTATTAACACCCTGTTAACATGACTTAATACAAGAGATATACAGTGGAAAGAGACTATGAGTAGAGGCAGTCCAAATCGACAGGGAAATTTGCAAAAAACGGCAGAAATTTGAAGTAGATATCTGTGGAGGGTTCTGCAGACCATCTTATGTGATTTGTATTAATAATGGCTTACAAAAAATGTAAATCAAGTAAATGTAATCATATTAAACAATGTATTTCCAATTTAATACACCAAGCATTTCTGTCAGTAAAATCTTCAGAAACTGTCAAACAAAAACATCACATCACATGAGACTTCTTATTGGGACACATTTTCAAAGTGCAGTCTTTAATGAACTCCTTGAGGTCGACAAAAGTATACAGGACCTTAGTTGGCACTTCCAACAGCAGTGTGTCTTTAACAACAAGCAGGAGAATTGGTTTTGGTCCAGGGAAGGATTGCTTCCTAGGACCCTGACATCTGTTCTTACTGCACCTTGTACTAAATTAAAATCTTGCTTCCAAATTTTTTTTATAACATTACCCCCACTCGACCCCTCCGCTCCTCCACCTCCGGCAGACTAGCTGTACCCCCCCTCCGCTCCCCCGCCTCCAGGCCCCTCTCCTTCTCCACCCTTGCCCCTCAGTGGAGGAATGACCTACCCACAGATATCAGGACTGCTCAGTTTCTGACCACCTTATGGCACCTCCTCAAGACACACCTGTTCAGACAGCACCTGTAAACCTCAACTCTCGACTACACTGGACTATATGGCACCCAATTGTACCAGTTCTTGCATCAGCTTGTACTTACACTGAACTGCTCCATACCTTGCCGCCAGTGACGGCTGGTGGCAAAACTTTTTGGGTGTTCACACCTCAGGTGCAGGTGAGGGGGTGCAGTCCAGGGGGCCCACCTCAGTGGTAGAAGCACTGTCCAGTGGATCTGTTTCTTGTTGGAAACAATACAAAAACTTTGCTCTGCGATGTCTTATCGTGGCAAATTTTCTGATTACTTTATTATTAAAGTCAGGAATGTCAGCCATCATGTCTTTTTCAATTGATAACATGTCTAAAGCATATAATTGTTAGATTTTCATACATTAAAAAAATAATAATGTAAAAAGTGAGATGTTAAAATAAGATAAATATATTAAACACACCGAATGTACTTTGAAATTGAAATGCGTATTTATTTAAATTGAAGCTGTCCCTGAATCTATATCAATCCCAAGTTCAAAGACCAAGAACAGGAAAAAATAAGACCTTAAATGGAAGTCACAATTAACGCTCTTACTTATAATTTATTGTTTTCTTTATTTTGCTCTTACTTGAATTTGATCTTATTGTACATTCATAACTGCTCTTACCTGTATTATGATTCTATAATGTGATATTTTATAATGTGATAACTTGTAATGTGATACTTTATAATGCGATACTTTGTATTGTGATACTTTCTAACAATTGTAAGTTGCCCTGGATAAGGGTGTCTGCAAAGAAATAAATAATAATAATAATAATAATAATAATAATAATAATAATAATAATAATAATAATAATAATAATAATGACATAAAAACAGACCTCGCACAGAAAAATAATTTAGTTACCATAATTTCTCATTAGCGGCAGTAACAGTAACGTACAGTCCCCCTCTTTTGAATTAACTGTCTATTTAGAGTAAATACTGCCCATGTCCTCTATAAAAATACAATACGATCAATAACATATACACTGCCCTACTAATAATTGCACCTACCCATTAAAAAAAAAAACAATAGGAATTGTAATTCAAGCTTGGGGATCTATACAAGTGTAAAACAGCAAGCTCAGTATTTAAACCAGTGGCGACGCGTAGTGGGGGGGCACGCCTGGTCACGTGCCCCCCCAGATTTCTGCCAGGCAGTGGCTTAGCCACTGCGTTAGGATCGTTCACACTGGAACATGAGTAAGAAATAAAGAAATTGCATTATTGTTATATTTTTCACTTCCCATTATAGTCTATGCAGGGCAGACGCGGCACAGGCGGCGCTGATTTTTCTTTTCGCTTACGGAACGAACTTCTTATTTACTGCGTTGCTGTCAACCAATGAGATTACATAAGCAAGCTGCACCACACTCAGATGCATGTAACATATAGGCTATGACTGTATATGCTATGTCGATTCCACCTATTTAACATCCGCAAAATACGCCCCTCCATCTCTTTCTCTGCCGCTAAACTTCTGGTTCGTGCTCTCATCCTCACCCGCCTCGATTACTGCAACTCCCTCCTCATTGGCCTTCCCTCCTATGCCTTCACCCCACTACAGCAAATTCAAAATGCCTCTGCCCGCATCATCTTCAACCTCCCCCGCTCCTCTCATACCTCCCCTCTTCTCCTTCAGCTACACTGGCTCCCTGTTTACTATCGCTGCTTATTCAAATTCCTTACTCTAGTCTATAAATCCCTCCATGGTCTCGCCCCACCCTACCTGGCTGCACTTATCTCTTACTATGTTCCCCCCGTCCCTTACGCTCTCAAACTCTGTTGTCCCTTTCGGTTCCACCCTCGCCCTGTGCCCAATCCCGTTTCCGTTCCTTCTCCCTCCTGGCTCCCCTTCATTGGAATAAACTCCCACTCCATATAAAACACCTACACTATGCAGTTTTCGTTCCTCCCTTAAAACACATCTTTTCACCCTAGCTTATCCCACTGCGTGCCCTAGCCCCTAACCCCCGGTCAGGACCCTGCTTGTTTGCCCAACCCTGCCCTAGCCTCTGTTCTCACAGTAGCACCACTCTTTATTTTCTCACCCTTACCCAATAAACATACCTTTTTCCTTCCGCCATTTATCTTGATTGTACTGCTTAGTTTAATAATTGTAAAGCGTCTTGGTCAAAGGCGCTATATAAATATAAATAAATAAATAAAATAAATGTAGCCTAACTACTACACACATAGATGGGGAAGAGGACATCTACTATGTAATGAGTAGCCTATGTATTTATGTAGAATACACTCGCCTAACGACATATCTTACTGCCAGCTAACCTCTCCAGCGGCCAGCCTACTTAATAAGATTATCATTTTTCACGGATTGTGCAGCCATCAAGGGACGGTAACCAAGTCCATCCAGGTCTTGGAGATGGAGTGGTAAATGTACAACCTATTATTAACTGAATAACTAAAGAAATAAATCAGAATGAAAACAGTTCTGGACGCTGCTGAGAGAGTTTCATTTCCTGAGTTCGGTTACCTATTAGTTTTCATTCTAATTATTTGTTTAGGCTACAGTGCATCCGTCAGCTCAACAAAGCCCGATAGGCTAGCGAATGTCAGTGCAGTGTGATACCATAAAAAATGAGTGGTTGGATTTGCTGTCAATCAACCCAAGTTTTTTTTGGATCAGCTGTACATTTTTTTAAGGCGCTGTAGTTATACAATGTAGTTAACGCAACTGTGTGCACAAGTCCCTCCTCCCCCGAACCTCCAGAAGATTAGGTACCAACGGCAGTCCTGCGTCAGTCAAACGGTAATTAAATTAGTCAGGATTTGTGAAATTAAATAAAATGGTTTGCTTTGCTTTGAACACCAAATGTCAGTTAACAAAAATGAACAACCATACATACGAATTAAAGTATATATCATATTAAAAGATCAAGTCCTTTCTTTGTATTTCCTTTTTGTTTTTAATCGGAAGTGTTCTAAACTGAATCTTTTTTTTGCACAGTGTATTTGGTTCTTGGATCTTCTGTTAAAAATAAAAAAGATTGTTCTTTATTTTTCTGAAATAAAACGTCAATGCACTAATAAGAAATCAGGTTGCCAATTGCACCACTGTGACTACTCACCTTAAAAAAGTTACCATTTCCGCCCTCTCCCGAAAAAAAAATCCTGGCTACGCCACCGTTGCCAGGGTTTATCATTTAAAAATACGTAAGTGTGCAGTTTATTTCAAACTTTCAAAACTTAATAACATAACCAACGAGTGTCTAAGACCCTTCACCGTTATATTTGTTCTCGTGTGAAACTTTCACTTTTTCAGTCAACGAAAATATGTGCTACAACAAAAAAGCTAAACCACTAATACCAGAGACATCAACAGAAACCAAACCTGACTTCTGTAGTTCAGAATGTTATTAACAGCACGAGTGTGATGATACTTCCATTTCAAACGCTCAGGTTAGTGCAATCTGTCGATAAGAGACCCTTGCCTGTAACGTGTTGTTTGCAGCTCTCTTGATTGTGACAATCTGGCGTAGAACTGTTTGTGATGAAAGATCTGGTAATGTTAGAAAGCTAGCTAAATGTTTACATAAAAATGGTTAAATCGGGCATCGGGTTTGAGCACAGTTTCTTTTTTTTTTTCGGGGGAGGGGGGGGGAGGGTGTTGTGCCCCACCAGTTTTCAAGCCACGAGTCGCCAGTGATTTAAACCCTAAGCAAAGCAGATTAAGTCATTCAAATTCATTCAAAACCAAAACCGGATTTGCTCCAGTACAAAGTTTGCACCACTTGAATTAAAACAAAGAACTAACATACTAATACAAAATATAAGCTAATGACATATTTTCCCCAAAAGGAATAAACACCTGTTGCTTAACGACAGTATCTTTCGACTCACATTCCAACTGACAATTGCAAAATCTGCACATCATTATTTTGTTACCGTTGTTATGCGCGGTTTAGGCATTGTAGAAACAAACGTCTCTTCTCTTTCATTACAATTAATTCCCAAATGACTCCAAATTATACATCTGCGCAAGTGCTAGTCAAAGCTTCTGTTTCCCTTCAGACCGTGTCTATGGTAACGGCTCAGCCTTGACAACTATTATTGTAAATATTTATTTAAAGTATTTTTGTATAAACCTGACAATTTAAAAAATGTAATTCTATTGTAGCGATCTGTGCAGCTGTGTTTGTGTACTGTAATTTCCGCTGTAAATGTGTTCCCCTCCTGCTCTATATTTCTCTCCACTGGTTTGTTTACCTCTGTCTGTGTATTCCTAGACTATGTGTGAGCATGTTCTGTGTCTCCTCTGTGATTGTCAGTCTGTCCTCATTGGCTGTTGTTTGTCGGTCCTAGTGTGCGGCTGAGGGCCAATGGAATGGACGGGCAATAAGGGGGCGGGGCTAAGGGGCTTCTACACTATGTTTGCTTTATAACAATTTTTCGTTTTATTTTGTTTTATTTTTGCATGTAGTTTTATTTCGTTTTATAGGTTGCATTTCGTTTTTATTTCATGCTATTTAGTATTTGCAAAAAACATGGGGCTCTATTTATAATTTAATTCGCTATATTTAAAACATTTATTATCATATTATTGTAATTCAATTTGCATGTGCAAATCAATGGTGGAGTTCAGCCTTGTATTCATCCCCTTCATCCACACACTCTCAGCTCCTGGTTTCCACATTTGGATATTTGTATTTTTATTTTAGTGTTGTTTTCTGTGTTCAAATCTTGCAAGTTCATTGTATGATCTTAGCATCCTCTGCATCAATGTTCCATAAATATTTATGGTGTTATGTAACACTTTAACGTTAATTTGATCACTGCTGACACAATCTCATAACTATATAACCCTTTTAAAGTTCCTTAACGTGATTGTAGCTAACAAAATAGTTCAAGACATTTTCTCTACCATGCACATCCATTCATTATATAGGTCTGTGACAGGACAGCGTCACTGACAAGCTGTTTCTACCAGGAAGTGAGACTCAGACACAGATGCTGCAGGTTAAGCTCTAATGCACACATTTATTTACAACACAAACAAAAATAACACGGACAAACACCACACAGAACACATTTAACAAAACAAAACAGCACAAGGGCCAAAACAAAAGGTTCTACAAAAAACTCACAAACGTAAACAAGACTGGACAGCACGGAATATGAAAACACACAACACGGACCTCCACACCAACATTAACGCTACTAATTCTAAATAACACCCGTGATTATCCTGTTTTTACACAAAACAACAGTATGAAGGTCACTCCTGAAATCAGGACTTAAAGGATGTGTTGCAGTAAGAATGCCTCTCTTAAGAAAGGGGACCAAGACTAAAAGGCTAAAATATGCACAAGAACACAGAAATTGGACTATGGAACAATGGTCAAAGGTGCTTTGGACTGTTGCTGGATGGACAACGACACCTGTGCCTTCTGCCAGTTCTGTTGTCAATTCAAAGCTTGTCTTCTTTCTGTTCCTTAAGGATATTATCTTCAAGTATTGCTCATCCTTGTTAGACAGCTTTATGGGTCTTCCAGTCCTGAGTTTGTCATTACACATGATGTTTCTCCGTACTTGTTGATTATGCTTCGGATACCACACCTTGAAAATCAAGTGATGCGAGCTATTTCACTCAACGTTTTTCCTTCTTTATGCAAGTCAAGGTTGTTATAATAGTAGAAAACACTAGTGGAGGTTTTGAGTAAATTGTTGATTGTTAATGTAATTAGCCTAAATGATAGTATTAAAATTAAATTAGTATGTTTTCATTGACTGAGCACAATGAGGTAGACAATAATGAGATGCACATTTATCCAATAATTTTCTATATGTTAGTTCCCCAAAAAATACAGTACTTGTGCTACAAGTAACGAGTAATAGACTTTTTACTTTTTTATTATTTGTACTCGGATGCATTTTCCCATTCATAAGGGATACTTGCCATACCCCTACTGTATCGTGCATTGTTTAGGAATGTTACCCTGCTGTTCATAAGTCAAGAACACATTTTGATACTGCCCAGAAGCAGCTATCTGATTTTCACTTTAGTTTCTAATTATTTGGTTATTTTACAAATTATGAACCAATATGGACATTAGTACTGAGTAATTACTGCTACAGAAACCCCCTGCTGTCCTCTCCACTGCTTATCCTAACAATTTCAAAATGAACAAGACTTCGATGCTTGTGAAGGATAACATATGTATGAGGCCTTGAGGGTAATTCTTGTGATATTTAATTTGTTGCAGGTGATGGATCTTACTACAGTGGGAGTCTTTTCCTTTGGCAGCTATTTGTATTCATGCAACATCATTTGGCCGCTTTTTAATATTCTCAAAACTCCAAGGTCTATATGTTCCCCTATGAGTGAATCACAGGCAATCTGCCCCTTACACTGTAAATGTACTACATGGGAAATGTGTTCAAAATGGTTTAAGCAAACCAATTAAACCTCCATTCAGGCCTTAACATAGTTAAATGTAAAATTTGACCAGGTTTTTAACTATAATAAAATGTAACTTGTTTAAGCACTGCATTTTGTTTTTAAAACAACAGCTACAATAAGACATGAGTCTTATTTGAAGAACATTGGGGTATGGCAGAGCACAGTGGCTTAATGGGTTATCGTAACGTGAAACCTTTGGGAGACAGGGTTGAGAGTCGCGTGATTGCTTTTGTTGATATACAGTTGCAGACAAAAGGATTGGCATGCTGTACTTAATATAAGATATTTCAAGAAAACACATTAAATACAAGCATTTAGTAGGCATTAGCCACTAATTAATATGACAAAGATCAACATACACAACTTCTTGTAGTTCAACAAACAATCTTTATCTAAAAATGTAATTTGTTACAAAAGTATTGGCGCATTTAAATTAAAAGTCTGTAAAAATGTAATAGAACTATAATTAAAAACTATATTCTTTGATTGAAAATCAGTACACAATAATTAAGCTGCAATAGCAAGTCAATAGCCAGAAAAGTGATAATTATTTCTAACATCTGTAACTAGTATTTAACAGTTTAAACTAGTGCGGGACAAAAGGCATGAACAAATACATTATTAAACAATATTTGTGTTTCATCCTTAACTTCAAAACCACCCAGTCATACAGTGCCTATAGAAAGTCTAAACCCCCTTTCAAAATTTTCACCTTTTGTTGCCTTATAGTCTGGAATTAAAATGCATTAAAATATATATTTTTAAATTTATCTACACATCCTACCCCACAACTTCCAAGTGAAAAAAATATTCTAGAAATTTGTAGAAAATTAATTAAAAATAAAAACTGAAATAGCTTTGTTGGATAAGTGTCCACCCCACTTGTAATAGCAATCCTAAATTAGCTCAGGTATAACCAATCACCTTCAAAATCACACACCAAGTTAAGTGGCCTCCACCTGTGTTAAATTGTAGTGATTCACATGATTTGAGGATAAATTCAGCAGTTCCTGTATGTTCCCTCTGCTGGGTAGTGCATTTCAAAGCAAAGACTCAACCATGAGCACCATGGTGCTTTCAAAAGAACTCCGGGAAAAAGTTGTTGAAAGGCACAGATCAGGGGATGGGTATAAAAAATATCAAATGCCTTGAATATCCCTTGGAGCACGGTCAAGACGATTATTAAGAAGTGGAAGGTGTATGGCACCACCAAGACCCTGCCTAGATCAGGCCATCCCTCCAAACTGGATGACCAAGCAAGAAGGAGACTGATCAGAGAGGCTACCAAGAGGCCAATGGCAATTTTGCAAGAGCTACAGGCTTTTATGGCCAAGACTGGTCAAAGTGTGCATGTGACAACAATATCCCAAGCACTCCACAAATCTGGTCTGTATGGTAGGGCGGCAAGAAGGTAGCCATTACTCAAGAAAGCCCACCTTGAAACCTGTTTCTCCTCAGGAGATTCTGTAGCCATGTGGCAAAAAGTTTTGTGGTCTGACGAAACTAAAATGGAACTTTTGGGCCTAAATGCAAAGCGTTATGTTTGGCGCAAACCCACACAGAGCATCACCCAGAGAACACCATCCCTGTTGTGAAGCATGGTGGTGGCAGCATCATATTATGGGGATGTTTCTCATCAGCAGGGACTGGGGCACTTGTCAGGATAGAAGGGAAAATGAATGGAGCAAAGTACAGAGAAGTCCTTGAGGAAAACCTGTTGCCCTCTGCAAGAAAGCTGAAACTGGGACGGAAGTTCACCTTTCAGCATGACAACAACCCAAAGCACACAGCCAAAGCTACACTGGAGTGGCTAAGGAACAAAAAGGTAAATCTCCTTGAGTGGCCCAGTCAGAGCCCCAACCTAAATCCAATCAAACATTTGTGGCATGACTTGAAGATTGCTGTCCATCAATGCTCCCCAAGGAACTTGACAGAGCTTGAACAGTTTTGTAAAGAAGAATTGCCAAATCTAGTTGTGCAAAGTTGGTAGAGACGTATCCCAACAGACTCACAGCTGTAATTGCTGCCAAAGGTGCTTCCCCCTATTAACTCAGGGGGGTGGAGACTTATTCAATTATGATCTTTCTGTTTTATATTTTTAAAATATATACATTTTTTCTCAATAAAGACTTTTTTCCCCTTAACAGTGTGGAGTATGGTGTGTAGATACGTGGGAAAAAAATCCTCATTTACATGCATGAAACTCTGAGGCACTGACACAATAAATTTGAAAAAAGTTAAAGGGGGTGTAGACTTTCTATAGGCACTGTATGTAATCAATGAAACTTGGTACTACTGGCTTTTTAAGGGATTTTTCAATTGCCATGTCGGGTGGAAGTTTGACCCTGTTTGCACTGTGTGGGGAAGCAGATATGGGAACATTCCATAGATTTCTTGTTCGCTGCGGTACCCTCTTGGAGAACTAGTATTTGATGGAATGCAGTTTTAGGCAATGGCATCATTGATTTTTCTTCATGTTATAACTCTCTTAGATATGTTATATTTGTATACCCATTTTATAGACTGAGAACAGCAATTGTTCAAACAAAATCAAGAATATATTTGTTTGCCTAAATTATTATTTACTTGCAACCAGGTTATAGTCTTTATTAACCAGTGTTACACATAGATTTTAGAGAGAGAAGGGCGTTCTGCTCAATAGTTATTTATTTCTGTATATTTACAGATTATGTAGCTATGGGACATATAGTTCTGCTGTTTCCACTAGTTTACTGAAATTGAATGCCCATTATCACACAGCCCCAAGATTTATTATAAGCCACTCGGTCCATCACTATGATCCATATCAAGCCACTGAACACTCAAGACTAACAGACATTGGTTTATTTTTGCACAAAGTTATTTTGCACATACTTCCAGACTGATCTCTATTGATTCCGTCAGTGAATCCCTATGTTTTAAGGTCTCAGTCTACTTTAAGATAAGCTGTTCTTTAAGTAAAGCACTCATATGGGAATGAGACTTTCAGTTATCTTGCCTGTGTTTCTTGGAATGATTTTTGCTAAGTGAAATATTTATACCACAATTCCATTCACACAATTTAAGCCCCTCATTTTTTTTGAGGATATATTTGTATTTAATTATATATTATGGTTTACATTTTGGGTATAGTTATTAATGTTGATTCTGCTGAACTTATTAAATTATTTAGCCTATACTATTGTATGTATATTGTGGTGAGGTTAAGCAGGGTAAATATGCCTCAGAATGGCTAAAACATTATGCCCAGCATAAATTCTGGCTCCAGTAATTTGGTGAGTCAATTATATGTTAATTGATGGTTAAGATGAGCTCTGCTTTGTCCTCAAACTGTGTGGGTGCTATGGAGGAGTGTGTAGTGTGTGGAGGAGAAAGGAGAGAACAACTCTGTACTGTTAAACTTGGAAAAACTGGATGTAAGTAAGAATTGCAAGTTTGTAAACTGTGAAGTGTTTTGTTACAGGAAAACGGCTTAGCTGTCCTGTTGTTAGTTAGGGACAACTATCTACGGTGTAGTAAGTACTTCAAGTCAAGTTAAGTGTTGTTTTGTTTATTTTCTTTTGTCTGTTGGAAGAACCATAATAAAAATCCTGTTTGTTTGAACTGTGAACAAAGTCTCCAGATGAATAATTGTCTATTATTACCACAGACCACGCTACCACAATTTGGTGGCAGTGGTGGAATAATAGTGCCCCTGGTGGTTTGGAAAACCAATTACAATTTTAAAAAAGATACTTAAAGCCTTGCTGCAGCGACCGCTGCTCAACAGGAGACAAATCGCATCCAGAGAGACCAGCAAGAAACAAATCGCCTATTGGTGACGCAAATTAACCAGAGTCAGCACGAACTGCAGGAGCTGATGAGCCAGATCAACGTGGTTGAGAGTGCTTGACCTTTTCCTGGAGCGATGTGAACCAGTCATCTTCTGCATAAGATCACCACAGATGATGATGTGGATGCGTACTTAGTGGCTTTTGAGTGTGTGGCAGCCAGAGCTCAGTGGGCTGGAATAGTAGCTCCCTTCTTGATAGGGGATGCACAAAAAGCGTACTATGACCTGGAATCAGCAGCCACAGAGGACTATGACCGACTAAAGGCGGAAATCCTAGCCTGATCTGGAGTGACATCGGCAGTTCGTGCACAGAAGTTTCACGCATGGCGTTTTCATGAGGATCGAGCACCGAGGTCAGAAATGTTTGATCTCGTACACCTGATAGACTACAGCCTAATGGTAACACCTGCACAAGAGTGGTGGAGGTTCTGGTTATAGATCGGTTTCTACGTGAAATGCTCTAGAAAGTGGGTCGGCCAAGGGGACTTTGGGAACCTTGATGAGTTTGTGGCGCTTGTCGAGCGGCAGATGGCTGCTGAGGACACCGGTCATCGAGACTTCACGGAGCAACTGGCGACCCCACTGCCCAAAGACCAGCAGTTACAGACTTGGGTAAGCCAGAAAGGGGAAGAGGGGGCGCTGAAGAGCGGCATGCTGTTGTGAAGGGACTGAGGTCTAGTGGGGTACCAAAGGGAAGAAATAATGACCGGTCTGGTGACCTGTACAAGAGTTATAGTTGCTATTGCTGTCATATTTCGGTACAATGTCCAAATGAACCCGAACCCATGCAATGTAATGTGGGGGGTCAAGAAACTGAATGTGGGCTGGTAAACACGGTAAACGTGGTATGGGGAGGCCACAACTTTACAGTAATTTACTGTCAGTCCAGTAAATTCTAAGATCCGTCAACCGGACCGTAGAAAACAAGAACAGATCTGTCATGTGAATCTATTAAAGCCCTGGCGTGATAGAGAAGCCTTGTTAATCACAGAAGGGAAGGACAGCAATGGTGGGTCCAAAGTAAACATTGGACCCAACTTGCAGAATACACAGCGTGCCGAGGTAGTAGAGATGGTAAATATAAACAAAATATTTCTTCACCTCATTACCAGGGAAAACTAACCTGATATTCCAAGACATAGTCACTGCCCCAGGGGTGGTTGAGGAGTTGTCCAGTGAGTGGACTAGTCCCATTATTTTAGTGTCCAAGCCTAATGGTACCTGGAGGTTCTGCAACGACCTGAGAAAACTAAACAAAGTCTTTAAATTAGACGCTTACCCAATTCCCAGGGTGGATGAATTTATAGAAAAATTAGGAAAGGCTAAATATTTGTCCACCTTAGATTTAACTAAAGGGTACTGGCAGATTCCTCTTACAGAGAGTGCCAAGGAAAAGACAGCATTTGTAACACTGGACTGCCTTTTCCAATATATGGTAATGCCTTTTGGTACATGGAGCCCTTGCAACTTTTCAAAGGTTAATAGATAAGATTTTAAGGCCCCATATACAGTACGTATCAGCGTACTTAGAAGACGTTGTAATTTTTAGTAACGATTGGGAGTCGCATTTAGGAAAGGTTCAGGAAGTATTAGACAGTCTGCATGAAGCAACTCCAGATGCAAAAATGAATGTGCACTCCAGGTACCAGATTTAGAAATTAATGTAATTGGTATTTTTACCCCTGAAATTGGTATGAAATAATAATATTGTGGCAAAATGGCAGGTTTTCAGTCCCAAACAAAAATGTTTCACAAAACAATAACACAGTACAGTGATTGTTATTAATTAAAAACTAACTATTTTGGTAATTATGTTTGGACATTTGTACAAAATATGCTACATATTTCACTGTCCATCAAGTAAATTAGAATATAAAACAGATTGTTAGAATGCTGCATGTTGATTGGTCCATCAGTGTTCCAAGCCGTTACAATATCCAGCACAATGTCACGATTAGGAACTACTTGGGAACAAAGGCAAATCACTGCATCTGTGCTTAACCACGTATGACTATGCCACAAAAATCAAAGAAAACACCTGTCAAAATACCTGCTGTCAGGGAAGATGCCGAAGACATCAAGGTGTCTTGTCATAACTTCCAGTTTATATTAATTTGTACTATGAACCAGGTTGTTATTTTAAACAAGACGCTGTTTTGGTATTTTATTTGTAGTACATACCAGTAATTTTCTGTAACTTCGGTCGGATCCGGTTGTCAGATATTCCGTTTTATTTTCCTTCTTTTAGTTGGCATCGGCTGTCGTTTTGTGAAACTAACATGTCATTCATTTTTAACTGTGGATATTTTTATATTTTTCAACAGTATTTACATTACTACATGCAATGTCTTAACCATCTGACTCTTGCCTTTCTTCACTGTCTCTCTTCTCCTTTACTACCGCGCACTCACTCTCTTTATAGGTACAAAAAATTTAACATTGACGTGCTGGAAAAAAACTCAATAACTTAAATAATTCATAATCGTCATCTCAACAAAGCACCTTAAACTCTTGCACTGTTTGACATATGCTAGAACCAATGGGAGTGAATTACCTAGCAACAATGTTACATAGAATATAGGAGGCAGTGTGGTCCAGTGGTTAAAGAAAAGGGCTTGTAACCAGGAGGTCCCTGGTTCAAATCCCACCTCAGCCACTGACTCATTGTGTGACCCTGAGCAAGTCACTTGTGCTCCGTCTTTCGGGTGAGACGTAATTGTAAGTGACTCTGCAGCTGATGCATAGTTCACACACCTAGTCTCTGTAAGTCGCTTTGGATAAAGGCGTCTGCTAAATAAACAAATAATAAGGCACCTCACAGATATACAACTAAGCAAGGTTATGTGGCCACAAACATTTGCATACATTGCAGATTAGGTTTTTTTGTCATTTTAACTTGTAATGATACTTCACTAATTGGTTACTGCTGGAATACTTGTAAAGTTATTCAGGTCATTTGCACCACCTACTGGGTTGTTCTTTGTGGAATATCTCTCAGTTGCGAGGTGGGTGTAGAGCTGTCTAGAATGTATCCGGAGTAATGTGGGTGAACAAGTGAGCTAAATAAGAGAAGTACCTGACTCTGTGACATGTATGTTATAGAATGGAACTATGGAACAGGCTATGTATGGTCTGAAGCATTTGACTGCTAAAATAAACATAATCCATGTCTGGACTCTTCATATTACCTTCTGGCCTGGATTTTCATCCAGTCTCTTCACATTTTGTGTACCTACTCACAAGGCCCTTAGATGGAAATCTAGTACAGGATTGGCTATTCAGCAAAAAAAAAAAAATATCTGAACAGTCTGACATCTTCTCTTTGCAAGTACAACACAATTACTGTACTTTCACTTTCCTGAAGATAACTGTCTTGATTAAATTGGACCTAAAAATCCAATTGATTCACAGAAGTTTATTGAAAAATTATTATTGTAGCCTTAGACACGAATGAAACCTGTGGTCAATTTAAATATTTCATAGCAATTACCAGGATATGTAATATGATATGGCTGTAGAACCAGTGGGACAGTGAATACAAAATCAAGTATATATTTTTTTTTATTGCCTTTGACATCACTTAGCCTCTTAATGCAGTCACTGCTGACTGACTTTACTTGAAGCTGGTGGCTCTCATATAAAAATAAAAAAATGTTATCATTTAGAAGGACAGTTTTTGAAAGAAAACTACGCAAAATCTACTTTATATGGGCATATGATATCACTGTTGCCTTACCTAATGTATTTTTCTTTTGTATTTCTTTATTTTTCACTTTTTGTTTATTGATGAGCAAGTCGCTATTAGGGGTGTGTGACAGGACTAGGAGCCCTGCGCATGAAAAGGAGGTAGGGCAAAGCCCTGCCATAAATGTATTTGTTTACTTTTGTTTTTGTGTTTAATGTAGAACGGGGTACCCCTCCTCCCCTATGTATAGTTGTTTATTTTGTATGTGGAGGACGAGCGAGGTGCCATCTGCCACGTTATTGTTTAGTTTTGGTATTTATTTAAAAATATATATGACGGCGTAGCCGTGTGTTGTTTTGTTATTGTTTTTCATTTAAATGTGTTCTGGCAGAGGCGAGGTCGGCAGCTCGTCCTCTGCCAGAAGTAATTTAAAAAAAACTTGTGCAGATTGTGGCTGAGGGGTAATGAAACAATTGATAGTTAACCCCTCAGCCATAGTAAAAAAAAGCCTGCAGGTCTCCCTGTTCTAGGAAGGAGAATAAGTGGAAAGTAGTGGAGTGTTTTGGTGTGAGAGGAGAGAACGAGGGAGAGCGAGTCAGAAAAACAAAACTAAAAGAAAACTTTAAATCTAGGAACAGTGAAGGCGATTTGCCCAGCCTCACCTGGATTGAGTTATATTTTGTGTTCGAGACTTGTTCGTTCGTTCGTTTACCTGTTTTATTTTGCTTTGTGAGCAGTGTTTTTGTTAAAATATTTTATTTATTTTTGTGTTTAAAAATAAACTGTGCCGTAGCTCCTTTTGCACTGCAGTACTTGCCTTGTGTTTTCCTCCTGCATCTGGCCTGGCATCACCACAAAGCCAGCCTGTCACAGAGTGTTTGTTTAGTTTTCCAACATTTTGTTACACATTTTCTAGCTGCAACTAATAAGTAACCAGTCACTTTACAGGTGTCTGAGTCTGCAGTTTTAGGAGGTGCAATTTCAAGAAGCAGATATATAGCATCCAGAGGAAAAATAAATTTGAGATTTTTCCTTTGTATTTCTTTCTAAGTTTTAACCCAAAATCATTTATCTTTGGGCAATCCCAAAATATATGTGATGTTGTACAATTCCAGCAACACATGGAGGGGATCTCATTATTTATTTTATTAAGTCTAATTTAAATTGACACTTCCTTCATCTGTTACAGGTAGTGGCTGTATGGGACACTGATATTGGTTTCTGCAGATCAGCCATCCAGTCAGTTAAATTGTATATGTAGTTCTTCAAAATGATTTAAGGTTTGTGCCCATAAATAACTGTGAAACCGTTTCCTTTGTCTTCCCATTCTCTAAATCCCTTCACAGATCTTACTTATGATGTTAACTGCCTACCGTCCCTCATAATTTGGGATTATATTAACACCCAGGTAGCGAACACTTGAAGAGGTCTAGTGAAATGAGGAGCTTTCCTGAATATAAGCAGATACTGATCCTAAAGTCGCCATAGCCACTGACTTATCAATATTTATTCATAACCAGACATCCTGCCATATTCACCAATTAGTCTAAAATCTTTGTGGAGACCAGAGGTTCCATTCAGAATAACATCATCGGCATCCCTGTCACATGCCCCTTTGAAGTGGAAATGCACAAGAAATGTTATTGCTGGTGTGTACTGTAGCTCTAGGATTAGAGTACATAATCAATGTAAAACCGTTGAAGGTAAATTCAAAATAATTTCTGTGAGCTTACACTCCATCCAAAGCATTCTGAACAGTCTGGCTACTCAAGTTAACAAAATCGAGGACGCTCTCTCCGAGCAAGAGAATCGTAACTCCCACTTAGAAGCAAAGCAGGAATCTATTATGAATGAGTATATTCAGCTGAAGAAAAAATGTGACAATTTGGAGAACAGATCCTGAAGAAATAATATGAGTGACCAGAATTACCAAGGAGAGGTGAGGAGAGAGGCCGTCCAGTGGAGTTTGTGTTAAAACTTTTACGTGATATACTAGGCCCTGATCTTACAATGTCGGTTATGATTGACCGGGCTCACGGATCACTGGCAGCTCGGCCTGCACCGGGAGTGAAGCCTCAACCTCTCATACTACGTCAACACTACTACAGAGCGAAGGAACAAATTCAACAACTGGCCAGGGAAAAGTCACCTCTGAAATACAATGGAAACTCGATACATAGGATTTCCAGATCTGAGCACCGAAGTGATAAAACAGAGGCAGTGCTTTAACTCAATCAAGGAGAAGCTTTGTGGAGCAAATGTGAGGTACGCAATGCTGTTTCCAGCCCGCCAGAGGATTACTTACAACTCGGAAACACACATTTTTGACTCTCCTTTGCTAGCTGAAGAATTCTGTAAGAACAAACTTACCAGTGATCACACGGGAGACGGCGATTGAAGGACTGTGTGTCAACGGTCAATTAGTACTTGGGAGCTGAACTCTCCAGGCTTTGCCTCTTTTTTCTTTTTTTGATTGTTGTTGTTAAAGGCACGACAGCATCTGTCACTTTTCAAAGCCCTGTCTCTTTTGATTGATTTATGACCCTAAGCCCCGCCCCTTTCACACATTTTGGTTGATTTATGACCCTTAAGACCCGCCCCTTTCCATGCCTCTAGGTGATTTATGACCCTTAAGCTCTGCCCCTTTCCCCCACGCTTTGAGTGATTTATGGCCCTTAAGCCTTGTCCCTTTTTCCCACGCTTTGATTGATTTATGGCCCTTAAGCCCCACCCCTTTCCATGCCTCTGAGTGATTTATGGCCCTTAAGCTCCGCCCCTTTTCCCCACGCTTTGATTGATTTATGGCCCTTAAGCCTCGCCCCTTTTCCCCATGCTTTGATTGATGTATGGCCCTTAAGCTCCGCCCCTTTTCTCCACGCTTTGATTGATTTATGGCCCTTAAGCCTCGCCCCTTTTCCCCACACTTTGATTGATTTATGGCCCTTAAGCCTCGCCCCTGTTTCCCACACTTTGATTGATTTATGGCCCTTAACCCTTTGCAGTCAATTTATTAATTGTGCGTCAGGCTCGTCAGGTCCAATTTATTTTCACACGCGCAGTTAATTTTAGACGTGCTGTTTAAAAGTATTTTTTTTCCACAGTCAAACGGGTTTAAATGGCCCTGCATATCAACAAAGCACTCACAAGGCATCTCCAGCCCCGCCCCACCCTTTCGTTTGCTATCGCTTTCACATATGCTAAGAAATAAATAATAATAATAATAATAATAGTCGTACATACCGATCAATCATCTCCTGATGACTCGTTTTATCACCAAACTCCTCAATAATGCAATCCAAGTCATTATTTTATTACTATAACATCTCGAAAAAGCTCTGCAAATGTCTGTGATAGTCTCTGTGC
Source organism: Acipenser oxyrinchus oxyrinchus (assembly GCA_030684275.1). Classification (NCBI taxonomy): domain Eukaryota; kingdom Metazoa; phylum Chordata; class Actinopteri; order Acipenseriformes; family Acipenseridae; genus Acipenser; species Acipenser oxyrinchus. Next base: position 27,512,951 of record CM060258.1, read on the forward strand.
GCTGATACAGTAACAACCAGCTTGTTTCCTTATGACCGCCCCTATGTGATGCCAGGGGCAAGTATAACTATTCATGAGATACACTTTTTTTTTTTTTTTTTTTTATCGGCTTGTCTCGGCTCCTGTCGCCCCCACTCGGCCATTGAATAGTTTTCTCAGCTTTTTCCGGAAAAAAAACGACTAGAAACCCTTTTTTTGCATTGTTTTGATGATGTCGGACCCACTCTGACAATGGACCACAAAGGGTTAACCCTCACGCCGCCTTCCCACATTTTTGAGTGATTTATGACCTCTCTCTTCTCCTAAAAATAGCATGTGTTGTACCTCTAGTGATCATAAAGAAAAGAGAAAGCAAGTTGTATTATAGTGCATTTTTTTGGACAATGTTTGAGATTCTCTGTAACAATAACCATGGTTATTAACAAACAGAGTCCCTAAACACTTTTGATTATGCTCAAGACTCTCTGTAATAATAACCGGAAAATTATTAATAAACAGAAAACCCATAAACCTATAAAAGAGCTTCATAATCAGTATATTACACACATACTACTCTGAAAATTAACCCATGATAGTAGGCGTTGAATGTGCTGGGCCCTACATTTCTGTTGGATTTCCAGGCCATGGTAGGTAACTGTGTCCATTCCATAATACACATGGTTCTATCTAATGGTTGATTTTAATATTACAACGTATTCTAAAAAACAATTTAAAGTTGTTTTTGAATACAATAAAGGTTAAAACAGGCTGAATTGTAAAGGATTTAGGGTTTTTTAGGAGCCTACCCATAATGCACCTGTATTTGCATAATGGTTTCTATTAACATTACAGAGAACTCTAAAAACCTAGTTAATGTTATTTTTGAAGCTAAAAAATTTGACCACTACATTCTTTGGCTTAATACGTGATTAGGAGTAAGGGTCATCTTTTTCTGTTAAAACTGAATATATTTTGGGGTTTCTCAGGACCAGTAAGAAATTATAGAGAAAGAAGGAAGAGGGTCTGTTTTTTGACCAAGCAGCAGGGTTATGGGGAACATGGTGAACAGACCCTGTCTTTTGGCCAAGAAGAAAGAAGCAGCCCTAGAGAAGAAAAGGTAAATAAACCTGTTTTTTTTTACTTAGTAAGAGATTTTTCTTAAATAATAGTCTTAACTACTATCCTTCAGATGAATACGCCTTATCAATATATAATATTTTAAACTATTACACTGAAAAAGAACCTTATCTAACTGTGAAAAGTCTATTGAGCCTGTTCTTTTTCGGGAGGTAGACTTGGGTGGGCTGTTCACTGTGTAATTATTTATTATTTATTTCTTAGCAGATGCCCTTATCCAGGACGACTTCCAATTGTTACAAGATATCACATTATTTTTACATACAATTACCCATTTATACAGTTGGGTTTTTACTGGAGCAATCTAAGTAAAGTGCCTTGCTCAAGGGTAATGCATGGACCGTTCCCACAAGGCTGTTGGTTGATATTCGAATACGGGATCTTTCTATCTACTGTATACAGGTTCTCTAATTATTTTCATATTAAAGTTCTAAAACAAAAATAAATGAAAATCTTTCAATGTCGGCTGTTTGTTTATTTTAGTTAAGATGAAAACATTTACAAAGCGATGAAATTAATAAATACACAAATAAATAAATACATGTCTGCTGTTCAATTATAGTCTATAATTGTAGACAGTGTTCAAGTATGTTACAAATATTTTAGTTCAGATGTCAGCAGCGACAAACTATGGACGCTTATCTTTGAATTGATTGAATGGAGGTCAGAAATTGTTTTACAATCACAAATGGTCGGACATTATGTAAAATAAAACATGTTTTTAGTGCCGTGTTTCTGATTTTACTGGGTGGATAGGCAGCTGCAAATGTGATATGATTGTCTTTTATGATACACTTTATATGATCTAACTTAACATGATATTGCCTGTATGCTATAATGTTCAAGATTTTACTGTATTGAACTAAGTATTTGCATTATTTTAACATATTAATTTTAGATCTTGAAACAAAATGACAAACTTAAAATACCTGGAAATCTTATAAAACACCTTTGTGGTATATTTCATACATGTGGATAGAAAAATAATTCTCTACAGAAGCTATTTGGACCTATTTTGGAATTGTTTATTTTCTGTCAAATTATAATAGATATGCTATAAAAGAAGAAAGATTAAACCAAGCATACATTACCTTGTAGAATGACTGGGAATTTACAAACAGTATGAATGAGAACAACAAAGCATATTGCATAAAGAGGAAACAAAATGCCCTTTACAAAGGGAATCATTTCAACGTTAACCACAGTATGTATAAAGAAAATCAGCATATCTCTAAACTAGCTGTTTTAAAACAGAAAGATTCCTGTTAAACATAACACCACAATCAGCATATCTCTAAACTAGCTGTTTTAAAACAGAAAGATTCCTGTATTTAACTAAGTATTTGCATTATTTTACCCCTGTTAGAATCTCTGGGTCGAACTTTTTTTTTTTACTGTTGTGTGCTGCTTGTCTTGTTCTTTTAGAAGACCCCTGTTCGAATCTCTGGGTCGTAATTTTTTTTTTTGTTACGTGTGTGTGTGTAGACACTTGTTCTTTAGAAGACCCTGTTCTAATCTCTGGGTCTGTACTTTTTTTTTCTGATGTGTGTGTGTGTGCTTGTTCTTTAGAAGACCCTGTTCGAATCTCTGGGTCATAATTTTTTTTGTTTTGGTGTGGGTGTGTGTGCTTGTGCTTTTGCAGACCCCTGTTTGAAACTCTGGGCTGTAATGTTTTTTTTGTTTGTTTTTGGTGTGCGTGTGTGTGTATTTCATGGTTAAATGCATGTGTTGTACCTCTAGTGATCATAAAGAAAAAGAGAAAGCAAGTTGTATTATAGTGCATTTTTTGGACAATGTTTGAGATTCTCTGTAACAATAACCATGGTTATTAACAAACAGAGTCCCTAAACACTTTTGATTATGCTCAAGACTCTCTGTAATAATAACCGAAAATTATTAATAAACAGAAAACCCATAAACCTATAAAAGAGCTTCATAATCAGTATATTACACACATACTACTCTGAAAATTAACCCATGATAGTAGGCGTTGAATGTGCTGGGCCCTACATTTCTGTTGGATTTCCAGGCCATGGTAGGTAACTGTGTCCATTCCATAATACACATGGTTCTATCTAATGGTTGATTTTAATATTACAACGTATTCTAAAAACAATTTAAAGTTGTTTTTGAATACAATAAAGGTTAAAACAGGCTGAATTGTAAAGGATTTAGGGTTTTTAGGAGCCTACCCATAATGCACCTGTATTTGCATAATGGTTTCTATTAACATTACAGAGAACTCTAAAACCTAGTTAATGTTATTTTGAAGCTAAAAATTTGACCACTACATTCTTTGGCTTAATACGTGATTAGGAGTAAGGGTCATCTTTTTCTGTTAAAACTGAATATATTTTGGGGTTTCTCAGGACCAGTAAGAAATTATAGAGAAAGAAGGAAGAGGGTCTGTTTTTTGACCAAGCAGCAGGGTTATGGGGAACATGGTGAACAGACCCTGTCTTTTGGCCAAGAAGAAAGAAGCAGCCCTAGAGAAGAAAAGGTAAATAAACCTGTTTTTTTTTTTACTTAGTAAGAGATTTTTCTTAAATAATAGTCTTAACTACTATCCTTCAGATGAATACGTCTTATCAATATATAATATTTTAAACTATTACACTGAAAAAGAACCTTATCTAACTGTGAAAAGTCTATTGAGCCTGTTCTTTTTTCGGGGAGGTAGACTTGGGTGGGCTGTTCACTGTGTAATTATTTATTATTTATTTCTTAGCAGATGCCCTTATCCAGGACGACTTCCAATTGTTACAAGATATCACATTATTTTTACATACAATTACCCATTTATACAGTTGGGTTTTTACTGGAGCAATCTAAGTAAAGTGCCTTGCTCAAGGGTAATGCATGGACCGTTCCCACAAGGCTGTTGGTTGATATTCGAATACGGGATCTTTCTATCTACTGTATACAGGTTCTCTAATTATTTTCATATTAAAGTTCTAAAACAAAAATAAATGAAAATCTTTCAATGTCGGCTGTTTGTTTATTTTAGTTAAGATGAAAACATTTACAAAGCGATGAAATTAATAAATACACAAATAAATAAATACATGTCTGCTGTTCAATTATAGTCTATAATTGTAGACAGTGTTCAAGTATGTTACAAATATTTTAGTTCAGATGTCAGCAGCGACAAACTATGGACGCTTATCTTTGAATTGATTGAATGGAGGTCAGAAATTGTTTTACAATCACAAATGGTCGGACATTATGTAAAATAAAACATGTTTTTAGTGCCGTGTTTCTGATTTTACTGGGTGGATAGGCAGCTGCAAATGTGATATGATTGTCTTTTATGATACACTTTATATGATCTAACTTAACATGATATTGCCTGTATGCTATAATGTTCAAGATTTTACTGTATTGAACTAAGTATTTGCATTATTTTAACATATTAATTTTAGATCTTGAAACAAAATGACAAACTTAAAATACCTGGAAATCTTATAAAACACCTTTGTGGTATATTTCATACATGTGGATAGAAAAATAATTCTCTACAGAAGCTATTTGGACCTATTTTGGAATTGTTTATTTTCTGTCAAATTATAATAGATATGCTATAAAAGAAGAAAGATTAAACCAAGCATACATTACCTTGTAGAATGACTGGGAATTTACAAACAGTATGAATGAGAACAACAAAGCATATTGCATAAAGAGGAAACAAAATGCCCTTTACAAAGGGAATCATTTCAACGTTAACCACAGTATGTATAAAGAAAATCAGCATATCTCTAAACTAGCTGTTTTAAAACAGAAAGATTCCTGTTAAACATAACACCACAATCAGCATATCTCTAAACTAGCTGTTTTAAAACAGAAAGATTCCTGTTAAACACAACACCACAATCAGCATATCTCTAAACTAGCTGTTTTAAAACATGTTTTTTAGAATATTTATTTGAAACCGGTGCTAGTATATTAAAATCAACCAGCAGATGGCAGTATGCCGAATGCTTTATCCTACCACATTCATACAGTTTAACAGAAAAAGATTATTCTAAGTCCTAAACACGGCTTGTATGGTCTTAAAATATTTGTATGAAGTCAAATAATGTAGTGGCAACATTTATCAACGTCTAAAATACCTTTAAATCGTTTTTTAGAATACGTTGTCCAAATCAGGTTGTGGCCGCTGCAATGTTAAAACCAACCAGCAGATGGCAGTATGTTAATAGAAACCATTATGCAAATACAGATGCATTATGGTTAGGCTCCTAAAAAACCATAAATCCTTTACAATTCAGCCTGTGCTAACCTTTATTGTATTCAAAAACAACTTTAAATCGTTTTTTAGACTACGTTGTAATATTAAAATCTACCATTAGATAGAAACATGTGTATTATGGAAAGGACACAGCTACCTACCACAGCCTGGAAATCCAACAGAAATGTAGGGCCCAGCACACCCGACGCCTACTATTATGAGTTAATTTTCAGTGTAATATGTGTATAATATACTGATTATAAAGCTGTTTTATATGTTTATGGGTTCTCTGTTTGTTATTGATCTTCTGGTTATTATTATAGAGGGTCTTGAGCATAATCAAAAATGTTTAGGGATTCTCTGTTTGTTAATAACCATGGTTATTATTACAGAGAATCTCAAACATAATAAAAAAAAGAAATGCTCTACAATACAACTTGCTTTCTTTTTTTCCTTTTTTTCTTTATGATACTTTATAAACTAGGGGTACAACACATGCTATTTTTAGAGGGGTTGGATAAAATCAGAAAAAAAGAAAGAGGCCATAAATCACTCACAATTGTGGGGAAAAAGGTGTGAGGCTTAAGGGCCAAAAATCAATCAAAGCGTGGGGGAAAAGGGACAGGGTTTAAGGGCCATAAATCACTCAGAGGCATGGAAAGGGGTGGGGCTTAAGGTCATAAATTAACCAAAAGAGTGGGGCTTAGAAAAGTGACATATGCTGTTGTGCCTTTACTACTATATATATATATATATATATATATATATATATATATATATATATATATATATATATCACTGTTATTGTTACTATTATTAATGCAATTGTTCTTGCAAGTGTGTACATTGCTATTCCTAGGGATACTATGTCTATTGTTATCTTCACCATTACTGTTACGCTATCATATTTTGCATTCTTATTTTAATATAATATTTTATTATTATTATTATTTTCTTGGAGAATGTTTAGTGGCAATTTGTAGACATTTAGATAGGAGATGCTTGGCTTAAGAAACAGTTAACAGTTTTTTTCTAGGTCATGCTGTGTTGATTGGGAATACAGCTAGACAATGTGGGTTTTTTACTTGATTAGGTGGGAGTTAGCATGTGTTAATGTATGGGACCCTGTTCAAAAAGGGTGAGATTGGGAGACAATCAAACTTTGATATAAAGATACGCTAAAGGATTGACTATTGATATGACATTATATGGCACGTAATATGGTAAATAGTAGTAGGGTGGCAGAGTTAATATTTGCTACATGGAATGTTAAAGGGATGAATCACCCTGTCAAGAGAGGCAAGGTCTTTTCTTATCTAGAGTCAATCTCAGCAGACATCATTTTTCTGCAGGAAACACATTTAACCCTTTGCGGTCCGACATTGCAATTATTCCCATCAGGTCCTTTGTCGGACCCTGTCCGACATCATTTTAAAAACGCAAAAAACGCAAAAAAGTCGGTTTTTCAACGGAAAAAGCCGAGAAAACCATTCAATGGCCGAGTGGGAACGAAAGGAGCTGAGACAAGCCGATAAAAAAAAGGCGTATCTCATGAATAGTCATACTAGCCCCTGGCATCAGATGGGGCGGTCATATGGAAACAAGCTGGGTGTTACAGTATCAGCGCACAGAGACATTTGCAGAGCTTTTTTGAGATGTTATAGCAATAAAATAATGACTTGGATTGCATTATTGAGGAGTTTGGTGATAAAACGAGTCATCAGGAGACGATTGATCGGTATGTACGACTATTATTATTATTATTTTTATTTGGTAGCATATGTGAAAGCGATAGCAAACGAAAGGGTGGGCGGGCTGGAGATCCCTAGTGAGTGCTTTGTTGATATGCAGGGCCATTTAAACCCGTTTGACTGTGGAAAAAATACTTTTAAACAGCTGCCTAAAATTAACTGCGTGTGAAAATAAATTGGATATGGCGAGCCTGACGCAGAATTAATAAATGGACCGCAAAGGGTTAAAAGTAACTCTCATGTGAGACTTAGATGCAAATGGATAGGGCAAGTTGATCACACATCATTCTCTGCTAAGACGAGAGGGACAGCTACATTACGTAAGGGTATTCCTTGCCAATACAAGAACTCGATTGCAGACTCGAATGGAAGATATTTAATTGTAATAGGCGAGTTACATTCAACCCCAGTGACACTTCTTAATTTTTATGGCCCTAACATAGATGATCTACTTTTTATAAGAATGTGCTGGCTTTGGTTCCAGACATGTCCCAAACTAACTTAATAATTGGTGGAAATTTCAACTGCGTACTCGATCCATTCTTAGATAGATCTTCTCCTTGTACACCACCAGTTTCAAAATCTGCTGAGTTATTAAATGTATTCATTAAGACCTCAGATGTATTCGATGTGTGGAAAATCACAAATCCAATAGGGCGTGACTACTCATTTTCCTCACCGGTGCACAATGTATATACTCGAATTGATTACTTTTCACTTGATGCTAAACTAATTCCATTAACATGTAATGTTAAATATCAGCATAATTATTTCAGATCATGCCCCCCTAACATTTTCTATTAAACTGAACAATAACATAAAGACTAATAATATGTGGCGTTTGAACCCACTTATGCTGACAGACCCTGTGTTTTGTGAATATATTAAAGAAAAAATACAATTATTTTTTGATACTAATGAAAACCAAGAAACGTCCCCATCATTACTCTGGGAAACACTAAAAGCTGTGTTGAGAGGACATGTAAGTTCGTTTGAAGCCCATAAAAACAAACTAAATAAAATGAGAATGATGGAACTTGAACAACAAATAATTAAATTGGATGAAGAAAATGCTCAACAACCACCTAATAGTATTCGACAAAAAATCAAGCTTCTGAAATACGAATATAACACAATATTATCAGACAAGATCAGTAAACTCCTTCTATATACAAAAAAAAACCTACTTTGAATTTGACGATAAACCGCACAACTTACTTGCAAGACAATTACACAAAATTCAAAATTATTGCATGATACATAAGACTAAATCAAACACTGGAGAGATGCTTACAATGCCTAAAGAGATAAATTACCGATTTCAAGAGTTTTATAAGAATCTGTACACATCTAAAGCTAAGGCTGATCTGCCTACAATTAATATTTTTTGGTCTAAATGTCCCCAAGTTGGATAGTCCAGATCTTGAATTCTTGACAGAAGCCATTATTATGACAGAAGCCATTATTACAGTAATACATAAAAGAAATAAAGACCCCACTGAAGTTGCCTCCTATTGGCCAATATCCCTATTGAACACTGATACAAAAATGTTAGCCAAAATGTTGGCAAACACTTTAATTGGAAAACTTATTCATCCAGACTAAACTGGATTTATTCCCAATAGAAATTCCTTCTTTAAACACCTGTCTCACGAAGACCTTATAATTGCTTCAATAGACGCTGAGAAGGCATTCGATCAGGTGGAATTGAATTACCTGTTTACAGTACTTAATAAATTTAATCTGGGACAGATTTTTATTTCATGGCTCAAGCTCCTCTATAGAAATCCACAGGCCAAGATTCTTACAAATCAGACATTGTCCCCACGATTTACTCTGCACAGAGGAACCAGACAGGGCTGTCCTCTCTCACCTTTGCTATTTGCCCTTGAAATAGAACCTTTAGCAGTGTTCAACAACACCCATCTATTCATGGCTATGATACAACTCATACCTCTAACAGAATATAGAATATATGCAGATCTTAATGCAGTCTTATTATACCGTATATAACCAAACCTCATATTAGTATTCCAGTCATTATACAACTAATTCACACATTTGGAAATCTCTCAGGATTATAAAATTAATTGGTCCAAAAGTGAATTTATGTCAGTCAGGTTACAGAATAACACCCTACTATAAAACTTTCCATTTAAGATCACTTCTGAACAATTTACATATCTAGGCATTCAAGTCACTAAAAATTATAAATCTTTATTCAAAGCAAACTTGGCGAACACTGTCTTTTTCACTAATTGGAAGGATTAACACAATCAAAATGGTCTTCCTTCCACAGTTGTTGCATTTATTTCAAAATATCCCAATATTTCTTATCCATTCCTTTTTTAAGCAGCTGGATTCACTTGTGAACTCATTTATATGGAATTACAAGTCCCATCGGATTGATAAAAATCACCTTTGTAAACCCAAGAAGGGAGGACTTGGTCTCCCATATTTTATTTATTGTTATTGTGCTGCTAATCTACGTACTCTGTTGTTCTGGTTGAATGATGTACCGGCGGAGCCAGCATGGTTAAAAATGGAGGAGGAATGTGATGCGTATTCCATTGGTGCAGTTCTCTAGGCTCCCACTGGAATTAACAGACTTATTTACAACCATAACATAATAATACACAACATAATTTGGGTGTGGAAACAGATTAAACAACATTTCTCTTTACGTACAATATCACATCTTTTACCCATTTCTGGGAACACTTTTTTCCACCTTTTATCTTAGATAATGCCTTTCAGACATGGTTTGCAGCTGGTATCCCATTAATCAAAGATGTGTATATTGATGGAGTCTTTTCCTCTTTTGAACAGTTGAAAAGGAAGTCCGGCCTATATAACAATCATTTTTTCAGATATCTTCAGATACACGATTATGTACTGAAACGCATTCCCAGGTTTGAAGTAGCTGAGTGTTCTATATTAGATCAATATTTGGCAGTGTCGTTGTGTGCAAAGTTGATATCCCATTTTATGATTACACCATAATTACTTCTGAGTATATAAAGCAAGCTTGGGAAAAAGACATAGACATAGAAATCCTTAAAAACATGTGGGATACGTGCCTGGAATATATTAATACCTGCTCCATTAATGTTTGACACTGCTTGATCCAGTTTAAAATCTGACATAGATTGCATTACTGTAAAACTAAATCACATAAGATTTTCCATAAAATATCCCCTATATGTGACAAATGTAAGTTGACTGATGCCACCCTGCTTCGTAGTTACGTGCAGTGTCCTAAGGTACAGGAATATTGCATACAAATATTTGAAGTTCTAACTACAATTTACAGCACTCGAGCCTGAACTAGAGCCATTATTAATAATATGTGGCATAATAATAATACTAAATAGCATATAGTTTACTAGGTAGACAAAAAAATCTTACTGCAGTTTTGGAAGAAGGAAAGTGTGCCTACATTGCAAATACCTCCTTTCAATACCTTCAGGAACAAATACAGAAAGCCAGTAAAGTAAATTGATGGAAATGGGAACTATAAAGGGATACTTGAAACCAAATTGTGCTATGTAAATGAGTATCTGTTATATCTGCTATGTGTTATGTAAAGCTAAGATACAATTGTTATAAAGAATAGTATTCCATATTGGCCTGGAGTTTTCCTGTTTTTCATACTTTTGATTGCAGTTTCTATTTGTAAGGATGTAATAGGGGAGTCTACTCTCGTTCCTGCTCTGACAATGTAGGGAGATCAATTTGATTTAAAAAAAAGAGTTGGTGGGACTACATTTTTGAATCTCATAAAAATGAGGGAAATATTGTATTTTTTCCTTGGGGTTGAAGTGGTTTCACCTTTGGGGTTTTTAATATTCAGTGTGCATTGCTCTGCTGGCAACTTTTTAAGCTGCAGAGCAAGGAGTCTGCTTGGTCTGATACCCTGAATACTGTATTTGTTACATGTAAATATCAGCCCCATAGATAAGGAGTGAGCTATGTTATCTTTTTGCAGCAGTTAATTGAGTATGTGTATTTATCTTTTTTCATTTTGTGTTTTGATTGTAAGCCAGAAATATGTTTTTCTAATTTGTAATTGGTCCTCTTAAATAAGCCTTTGCGCTTTCCCATAGCAGTCGGCGTTACCCCATTGACTGAATTGAGTCATTTTTTATTTCAGATTGAATAAATACATGGCAATCAAACCAATGGAGTGTTAAGTCTCCAGGTGCATTCTTTGAGGGCTTGATCTCCCAGTTTCACATGTAAAGTCTGTGCCTTTGCAGATTCTGTCCCCTGTTGGTAACATGAGATAAGGTCAAAAGTTCTAAAACCACTAATGCAGATGAGCTTGGCTCTTTTGCACTGCGGTTAAGATGCTCTGTGTATGGGTTATTATTAGAGCTGTCACTCAGTTAAAATATTTGATTGGTTAATTTATGGGCATTAGTTGATTAATTGGTGCACATTTTAAAATAAAGATAAAAGTCATAAAGCGGATCCTGCACAGGACATTAATAGAATATAAGTAGAACACAGACGTTACATTGTGCACTTACATTAATGCGTTGGAGAGTTTCATTGTTTGTATCTGAAGAAACTGTCGGCATCCAATGCAAATGTTTATATACAGTATATAAATGTACACCATACGGCACTCACTGTATACTATCTCTGATGCAGACTTAAATATTAGTGCACTACAGATTTGCATTATTGTTGGGTAATTTACAAAGTGCATTGCGGGTTTACAATAAAAAAATGAAACAAACAAACACAAAATATACAGGTTGTTTTCATTTGCTCAAATAAATTAAAAAACTAAAACTGAAAAGTAGAACACATAAGTTAAATTGCACACAACTTTACTAGTACTTACATAATGCATTGGAGCTTTTCGCTGTTTACGTCCAAAGAATGTCGGCACCCGTCCGACGCAAACTTTTTTTTTTTTAATCTCGATGCAGATTTCTTTTATATGTCACAGCAGCACTCTTACCAATTCTGAAATCGTGTGCTATTTTATTCCTATTAAAGCCCTTTCCAGCAGTGAAAAGTGACATCTCTCTTTTAAAAAAAGAAATTGTAAACTCTGCAGCCATTGAAAATTTATCGTTCCTGTGTGCTCTTGGGGTTGTCCGGTGGTCAGTCTGAGAGCCAAACAGCCAGGGGGGTATAGAAGAGAAGGTTATTATAAAAAATATACTTAACTGTAAAGTAACACAAACATAACCCCTGACATATTTAGCGAGTTATTTTAATATTTCTCCGCTAACTCAAAAGTTATGCCTGCGCAGTCGGGTTCCACCACCAAGAGTAAGTTAGTGGGCATTCGTCAGTGAAAAAACAATGGCTATTAAACCCAACAAACTATGTTTTACTTGACAGTAAGAGCTGACAATTCCGAAAAAGACAGGACATTGTCACCACTGTTACCTGACACATGTTCTGGCAAGGCTTTCCAGCACACATTGCTTAACTGGTACAGCAGGTGGATTTGCTTCAGACAACATGTGTAGTTATCAGTGGGTTGCTGAGGATTCAAAAATTCTCTGAAACAACCTAATACATATCCTTTAGAAGTTTAGAAGAGTCACTGCCATAAATGGATAAGAGCTATAACGTTTATGGATTGATTGGTTGGAAAATGCTTCTGCAACATATTATTTGTTTCTTTTCAATGATCTCATTAGTGTAAATTTAGAAGGGAGGCTACGATCTCATGCACACAACTTACTATCTCGTGAGCATGAGCTATTATAGGAAGTCGTGCACATGACATAGTAAGTCATGCACACAAGATAGTACCCTCCCATTTTAATTTTTACACCATGTACCTTTAGGGTTTCTATACATTACTATGCCACATATACATCAAATTTATTTTCCAGCATATCAAACACATGCTTTTGTGTCCTTCATAAAAGGTTTTAGATCTCACATCACCTGTCCAGTAGTCACTATACATGTTGACTGAAGTGAACCCACCTACTGTACCAGTTAAGCACTGGAAAGCCTTGTCAGAACATGGGTCAGGTAAGGACGCAGTGGCGGCCTTACCTAACAATTTCCCATTTTTTACCATCAAGTAAAATATAGTTTTTTGTGTTTAATTATATATAGGCCAGCTGTATTAAGATGCGTTTACACTGTTTACCTGCATTGGGTCATATTCAGGAAGCATTTACCATCATGCTAAGTTTTTTTGTTTTTTATAAAAAGACCTTGATGTAAAAACCAAGGGTTCACATGCTCCTTAGCGGATTCTTGCTAGTTCAAGTTGGCAGTTTAATTTTTGCTTTACAAAATGCTTTACAAAATGCTTTACAAAATGCTTTGTGAATATGGCCTATTGTGTATTACTGTGAATGAGAACATGTGGTTGTCTAGAGGACTTTCAGGAAATGACTTTTTATTAATTAAATACTCAGGAAAGGTGAGTGACAATGGCACATAATCCAGTCAGGCATGCCTTTATAAAACTGTAAACTGTACATACAGGAGAAATGTATTTACCTATTTATTAACATTACTACACACACAAACAATTTGCAATGATGCCCATTTATTTTGCAGTTTTACCATGCTTTTCCCATGGTTATGCTATGCATTTACCATGTTTTTTTTTAAAATATGCTTTACCATAACTGTGTGCTTTACAATGCTTAACTGTGCTTTAACTGTGCTTTATTAGTTTGCTGTGCTTTTACTATAAACTTTTATATGGATCTGCAAGAAAGTGCCATTCAGTTCTGGGCCTCACTGAAACAGATACCCACAGATTAATTTGTAATGCTCAGATGAAACCACTAAACCCATTTCACTTGTGTCCTAAGCAGTGAGATCCAGTGATAATAGGCATGGAAAGTAAGTGATTTAACCTGCCAATCCACCTGGTCACAAACACCAAAGTTTGCAAGTCAACTGATGTTATGCGCATTTATTAATTTCCCATGTTGTTCTTCATCCAGGAGTACCACTGAATTTGTGAAACCGGTCAAATATTTACAAAGGAGACCAAGATATATTACAGATACCAAGATATTATAGTGTAAAGCATCCAACAAATCATTCTGCATTTATTGCTCCAATGCCAGCTAGAGGTTAGTGTTTGTACGTTTTTGTGTGTTGTGATGTCTGCACCATATGTTTGTACTGTGGATGTCATTATTATGTATTGTAGTGGATGTCATTATTATGTATTGTAGCATTGATAAAGGTTTAACGGTCAATAGAAAGTTTCCCTTTCTTCCTGAAAATGGTCAACAGGATTTCTCCCATCATTGAACTAAAGCCTTTCAGTTATCTCCTGGCTAACCAGTGCTAGTAAGGTATCTTGTTCACTCAGGAGTTGGTGAATGCTCATGATTTTCTTCTTTAAAGTGTTCCAAAGTGACTTTTGCTGTGGAAATGCTGTAATGATTGACTTGTGGATGACCTTTTAGACTGAAGACATGCTTCATAATCGAGCCCATTAACTTTGTGTTCATCGCTTTGTATCTGTGGTCTTCCAATCATCAAGTGACATTCATCACAAAGTGATGTATAACCTAAACGTGACAACATCCTTGGGTGTAACTGTTTACTTGCATGCTGACACAAAATGCTACATCTTTGTGGGGGATAAAAGAGCAATGAAGGCTTTCACAGACAGAACCTTGACTTGACACATAAAAACCTTATTATATTCTATAAATCCAAATATCACTACTTTCTGAATGGTTTCACTTATTGTTTTATTATATATTTCTCCACAACTTCAAAGTCCCCGTTTGCTTATGAACATTTCCTACCATCTAAATCTGTCATGCTACATACCACTTTAACAATTCAAAAAACACAGCTTACCTCCCCTGCCTAGTATTATTGGATTATTGGGTGGCAGGGAGGGAGTTAAAATCCTGGGAATGTGGCTGGAGCTGTGAATTGAATAAGTGGTTAAATAATAAATTAGGGCTCCAGCCACAGATGTATAAATATGGTGCTCATGGGTGTTAGCTTAGTTAGGTTGAAAATTAATGTTGGTGTTGGTGTTGGTGTTGGTGTAGGTTCCGTGCTGTCTGTTTTGTTTACATTTTCATGAGTTTTTGTCAAACCTTTTGCTTTGGCCCTTGTGCCTTTTAGTTTGACCAGTGTGGTTTTGTTAGTGTTTGTACCGTTTTGTTTTTGTTTATTTCTTGATTAAAAAGCGCATAAGCGCAATTTAATCGTGTAGCTTTCTGTGTCTGGGCCTCTGTCCCTGCATTACCATCTGGGCTGGGAGGCTACCGCCCCACAGTCATGCAGAGAGGTAGGCAGAAGATTGTGATGTCAATCCCAAACATGCTATAAGCATTCTTGAATAATGTATCATGCAACTGTGTTAAAAAGATACATATCGCCCCTGGTAAAAGTGTAACTTAATTAGATTGTCGCCTGTATTTTCCTCCTTGATTTATAATGGAGCCAACTTTAATAGCAGTATCGAACCGTGAATTTAAGGTGCAGGTTAATACCATCAAGCTGAAAGAAAGAAGGCTTTTCATGACATCAAGCTTCAATCCTTAAAGCAATTCTGAATTCTATGCAGAGCTGAGAACCAACCCATTGCTTATTACCATTGATTTGTATACTCTCTTTTGTTTTTATATGTTTGTTATTAAGCTATGGTCATTCAAAGGGACAAAGCAGAACTATGTACCTATAAGTCATTAGCCAATAAAAACATTACTTATCTTCATTCTTGTTTTTTTCTGTTATTCTAATTACAGACACATTTAGGATGTTCCATGTAGTTGAACCCTGTTTGGTTAAAAAGCTTTTTTTCTCACACTCAATATAAATACAGTTGATGCCTATTCAAGTTTTAAATTATGTTTATCCAACTGTTGAGGGGATTTTTGTATTTGCAATAGTTGTAATGCTTTGTATTTTGTTCTGCATTGCTTTGTCTCTAGAACTCACTAGTCTCAATGGGCTGATACATCTTTTATTAATAAAGAAAACCAGGCAAAATAAGCATAACACAGAAGATATATAAAACTGAGTATTTACCTCTTTGCAAATAAGTTAATAAAGAAGTGGTTTGTTCACAGTACTCCCCTGGCAATCCTCGGAGTGCTGTGATTGGTGAAAGTAAAAAACAACAGTAAGAAACCCACACATGTAGCACGACCGTACACAATGGTGACAAGCTACAATCACACACTGCAGTACTGTGCAAACTAAGTACAGCAATTCCCAGGTTTAATAAAATAAATAAAGCATGAAAATACTTCTTTATGCTAAGAAAATCCACAACAATAAATTCTATATTAAAGAAAACAAAGGGCCTTGTACTGATAGCCATTCTCAGTTACACAGTAGGCCACAATTGCATCCTGACATTTTCCTATGGTGCTTCAAAGAAAAGACCATATGAGTAGACGCAGTGATCCTGGCTGTAGCAGGTCCTGTTTGCCATGGGTACTACAAGTAAGCAAGTGGCAATCATAGTCAGAGCTTGCAGAGTTAAGTGTTACTGCTTTGCGAAGCAGACAGGGGTAGACAGCACTATCATTGGACATGTACACAATTACAATACACTTATAGCAAGTAATAATAATAATAATGATAATAATACTTATTCTGTATGATATATTGGTACGGTATGTTTTAACATTTATGTATGTGAAAAAACTGAAGTGAAAAAATATGAAGTATGTTTGAGTAGTTCTGATGTTGTACCTGTTTGGCTTGCACCTACTCTGTGATCTCTGCAAGGGGTATGTGGCCTATTGGGTGAGGGCATGGGTATTTAGGTCACTGGCACTGCTGGAGTAAAAAAACTAAACTCACTAATATATTGCATTGAACTTGTGATTGTCCACGAAAACTTTAACCTGTGTGCTGAGAAAGCCAAATCTCACACATGTGTCTTTATTTTTTGTATTTAAGATTCATACTATAAAAGCATCTCATATAAGATGATTGCAGTTCCTGTTGAATTAAACAAGCTCAGTTTCAAATTGCTATAAATCTGCTAAATATTTAATTAATTGCTAAGTAAGTGGTGCTTTTTATAGAGCTATGAAATCTGAATATGAATAATCCAGTGGCACATTTTCAAAACATATTAAGTTGCAATTAAGAACAGTAAAGACTAGATGATATATTAATGTTGCATGCTTAGCAGATCATTTTTCATTATTGAACAATAGGTCAATATCAATTTAAAGGTAGTTACAATGGGTTGGCTTTCTTGTAATGCACATTGCTCATTGTTCAAATGTATGTTTAATGATTCAGTAGACACGACTGGTTTTAAAGGTATTTTTTCACATTTTGCGCATTATGATGAACGTAGATCTTAGCTACTTCAGCATATCTATGTTTGTATATTTATTTTATTTTCCTTCTGAGCAAAAAAGAGTCTTAGTCTTGAGAAGTGATATCTAATGTATTGATGTCCGCAGTATTGCCTTAGTGTGCGCAATTATTTTACCATTTTTTGAAAGTGAATGCAGCATCCCCACAACAGCACAGGAGAACTGAAATTCAGTTGGCTTTCTCCGATCCCCAAGCCAATCAAGCCTTGTTACAACCAGGCTTGATTGGCTTGGCTAACAGGGCGATGTGAGGAGAAACAGTCTGTGCTGATTTTGACTTCCAAACCTTTGGGTAGACTGGCAACTTCACACAGGTGAGACCCGATCCTGCACTCTCATGAATGTATGACTCACCCTGCATGCCATGCAGTCATACCTTTACCAGATGAGTCACTCTGGAACCCTTTTTTAATATCAGTTTGTTTTTATCACAAATACATTATATACATTATTAGAAATAGAAAAGAACATTACTATGTATCTTCATATATTCTCATAACTAAATCTTTAATTCCCCAATCTCTAGCAAACATATAAGCAAATGTTATACACTTTTTTTACAGGTACATTGGGGCTTGAAGAATCATTGCAGAGAGGACTTCATACTATAATTTAACGAGTCAAGTTTTAAAACCAAATAGCAAATGGGTCAGTGTTGCCTGGTACTGTTGAGTTTAATCTATGTTACATTCTCTACATGAAACATAGCTAGAATACCTGAACTACAGTTGCATAACATGTGATAAGTAACTTTTAATGAACCTTGATAAATAACTGAAAAGTTAGACTTCATGTTATTTAAAGACAAGTATATTTAGATAGGTTAGATTGAAGATTTGATAGCATTGATCTCCAGCTAAGAGAACACCCCTCGGGAAGCAAGTGAAGTGTTCTTATAGCTGAAGTGTTCTCTAAGACAGAGTTAGAGACCAGACACAATATGAATCAATGAATAAATAAATACATATGTATTACTTGTCATGACACACGTGCATCAACATATGAAATGAACTGAGTAAGTAAAAGCAAAACAATAGGCAGGTGTATGTTAATAAACTATAATAATAAAGTAACAGACAAACTAACATTAATAAAACTAAAGCAAAACAACACGGTCAAAAAGCTTAATCACTTTGTACTATGAAATTATTTAAAAAGCTGACCCATACATTATTTTTTATATATTTAATGATCAACATTATGCAATTTAACTAACAAGGAAAACTTGTTGGAAAGCTTTTACTCTCCATGTCAAGGTCAAAGGATATCAATGGATTGTTTTTAACATTTTCTCCACAGGAGTAGATCTGGGAATCTTCTGTAAAGGTACTGAATTAAGTACAACATTGTTTCATATTGCTTTTGAAGTAAATCAGCGACACAACAGTTTGTTCTGTTCTGACATCCATCTATAGAACTAGAAGAACTATGATCCAGTGTGTTTTGTAGACAGTTAGGTACGAAATTGGTTCCAAACACAAACATGCATGACCTGTTTATAGTGTAAATTGAAAGGGTGAGGCAACACAGATGTGTATTGTGAAGTGAATGTGGGAATGACTGAGTTTGAACTGAGGGCCCAGGCTCTCGACCCCCCACCTCCCAGGCCACTGGGAGCCGGATTCTGTTAAGGTGAGACACTGTCGCTGTCAGAGGTCAGCCAAGGCTCGATGAAGGAGGATTGACTCCCAGAATGGAGATGCGGCTGCAAAATTACCAGTCCTTTAATTAATCATTCCAAGTTAATCTAAATTAAACAATTGCATTTTAAAGGAGAGTAGTAAAGTAGAGTATCCTTTTGCATTACTTCAGATGTATGTACGGTACCTGGTATATTCAGTGCCAGTCAAGTGGAATTTAGTAAGGTCACAAATTATGCTGTAATCAAACTTTCTGTAATTACTGTTTCATTTACTGTTAAATTACATGGATCTATATGTTGCAAATTCCTTAAAATGGGGTATGTTTTACCTTACACTAGGTCATAGTGTAAAATATAATGATACTATATCAAATTGTCATATAGGGTCCTGTCATGGGACTTTTGATCCACAATATATCCACAAAATGGGACAACTAGTCATTATTGACCCATGAGTGACCATTAAATGGTCAACTACGGTAACAAGATGTATGCCTTGGGTGGCATTGGCCCTTTCTGATGTTTATTTTGCACATGCACTTTTTAATGTGAACCTTATCTGGAACGTAGTTGGGGATGATTAACTATAGATTTAGTTTGTGTGGCTTTAACATCAGTTTAAAAGCATTGGTATGTGTCCTTCAATGATGCTATACAATTTCTCTTAATTAATAAATTGTCACACAAGCGGCTGTATCTCTTTCCTGATGCGTAACCTGATAAAGTAGGTTTCCAAGCAGAACGTTCCCTTAATAGCTAAACGCTCAACAGACTTGTTGTTACCGGTATGGTAAATGCAATTCCCATTATAAATCTATAATGGCCTGGAAATTAGTAACTTGATAAGATTGTTTTCCCCATACACAAATGCTTCACAGAGCAAAATGACAGCAAGGGAAATATGAATATGTATCACTTCTTCATTTTCATTAGTACAATGCACCCTGACAGAACAGTTGTAAAAATACAATTAGGATGCCACTAGAATATCAATTTTTGCATGACTTGATAATTAAAAAATGTGGTTCATTTAAAGTTGGTTCATGCTGACAGTGCAAGAATGCAGTCAAATCTCCTGTCAGTTCAGTAAGTCGCTTGCTTCCGGGTGGGTCAGGGTTTCAATGTAAGCAAGGCAAGGCTGGTCAGTGAAGGTGGCTAATGCCCCAAATCATTTCAGAATGCCACCCGCTGGTGCATTATAATTAAGCATACATTTTATATGCCACGTATAATATAGCAAATATAATATAACAAAATATTTGTCAAAAAAAACTTAAACACAACAGTAAAGATTAAGCACACTCATTTTCTTAAATTAAATTAAATCTCTTTTAACTTTAATCTAACAGCCTTTGTGTTTCAAATACATTTAGGCTACAGTTGTGGTCGACTGTTGCTGAGGCAGTATCAAATGTTCAATTTATTTTATAGTATATCTAATTTGTATCACCTCTATATTAGTCCAGGGTACCAGGCAATTAAATGATTAAGAATTGCTGCCAAGCTGAGGTGTTTAATCAGTGTTTTGGCAGATATGGTCTTAAAATACCGGCACATGGAAACACAATTGGACCTTCTTCAGGATAATCTCTTATTAGGATCAAAGTCGACAAGCTCTGCAGGTGTCAGCTTCAACTCACCAGGCAGCTGCTGATTTTGCCTCCCTAACCCACAAGAGTGCCAGAGTTAATGCTATCTGTGGAATCCCCTGCGAAGATCATACAGCCTGTGCTAGCCTGACTCACTTTGCACACAAGTGTTTTTCAAGAAATACGTTATCATATCCCCTTACGAGTGGCTCAGACTAAATGCAACCCTGTCTTTAATTTTGTAGGCTGATCAGTGAGTTATGGAATAGTCTCAGAATGAAGAATGGGACATTTCCTTCAAGATTGCTGTGTGTAATGGAATTAGTTCTACATGAACAAAAACATCTGCTTGGTCCCCCCCCCCCATCTAAATTCCTCAACTGTATTTCAAGTGAGTGCATTATTACTTAAATCATATACACTTCTCTGGGATTCATGCTAACTAAAGCCTGAGGTAAAAGAAGAAAAAAAGGGTCACATAACAATAGCGTTCAGACAGCTAGATCATCGTGTAATATTGTTCAGGCCAGAGAAAGCAGACTGTGTTGTGTGTGTCCTTGACTTCACTGTGAGAGGTTCAAGGGATTTTAAAGAAGCTTGCTGTAAGTCTGTGTTTCTCAATTCCTGTACTCTTCCAAGCTTTTGTTTTAAATGTTGAAGGTTGTCTGCCAGTTCTGCTTTGGGGATTAAGCAGCATTTTTTTTCAAAAGGTTGTGATTATAATTTAAGATTTTATTATTATTATTGTGGCGAACCTGGGACCTCTCGCACTAAAGCATAGCGTAGATACCGATGTACAAAGAGCCGGCTCCATTGCAAGGAGCGTATATCAGGCTTATGTCTTTATGTGTGATTATGCCACCTACCAGCCCTGCTGTTGCCTTCCCTCGTGCACACTACAGTATTATTATTATTATTTAGTCTCTACAGCAGGGGTGTGCTGATACTTGTGTTTTCCAAGTAATTTAATTGTTAATGTTTAAGTTGTTAGATAGTAAGTAGCATAAAACATGTTAATTACTCAACACAAGACAAAGTGTTCCCTCGGTTGCCCTTGTTTACACAATTATTGACAGCCTGATTTAATATAGAATGTGTCAAGATCAAAATAAAATGTTATGGGATTATTTGTTTTACCTTTTTTGATCCTCTTGATATAAAATGCATCATCTCTGCAGGGAATTGTGGGATAGTAGCTCTGGCAAATATATGTAATCTCTGATTGAACTCAACGAGTATCTCTTAAATTGGGTCTAAGGTCACGTGTTACATTTGCTAGTTTCACAACATTTTTTCATTGTTGGTTTATGGCATAGTGTAACAAAAACTATGTAGATTTCAATGTTTTTTTTTGTTTGTTTTAAGTGTAGTGCTGTATATAACTAGTAAGTAGCAAAAATTACAAAACAAAAAGGAAAAATGTATTTATTATGTAATGGGTGCACTATCTCACAGGGTGCACTTTCGCATTCGAGTGGTTTGGACATCAAGTTTGAAGAAGAAAGTTACCCTGATCAGTTGGCTGACGAGACTGAAGGAAAATAATTCTATCAGTATGTCATCACATTATAATATATTAGCCATCACATACATATTATTTATTTAATTTTCAAAATTTCTAAAGTGGCACTCACCAGTCGGTATCGGGGGCGCAGTATAAAAAAACTCTTACAAATATATATAGTAACAAAACAGAGTTAATGGACAGCCCTTATAAGGACTCCCTGGAAGCAATCACACTACAATGATTTGGCGATAGAGAGAAGAACAAACAGACACACTCATTGCAAGCTCAAGCACAGAGCCCAAATGGTATCTGCTGAACACAGTGAAAGCAGAGGGGGTCACTACAGAGAAGCGTCCCCCCTCTCACAGTGACCACAGGCCCTCACCCCCCCCAAACCACCACCACCACCGTGTCCCCTATGTTTGCACAAGCATACACCACCCCAGTCCCTCCCCACATTTATAACAGCCCCCCGCTCAATGTTTAATTACCCCTTTTATTCCAGTTAACAGTTACCCATGATCCTGTGCACTATGCGACTAATTTGCATAGTGCCCCTGTGCACGTCACACTGCCCCCCCTCTTAAATCCTTTTGTCCCCAAAAGCTTCCCAGCCCACCCCTGTACACTACATACCAGGCATATCCGGGGTAGTCATATCCCATGTACAGCACAACAATAAATGCAATCATGAACAATAACCAACAGTGGAATAACACCGCAATCCAAGTCCCAGCATTGCATTTGCAACAAGTCCAGAACACAATAGTTAGCGAGCGGCCCCATTAATCCTGGTATCGGGCAGGTCTACGGCGCACACGGCGGGTCCTCCCGGTCTTTTCCTAGGGCGGTGAGGCAGCTCCCACTGCCGCAGGAGATGGCGTGACTGCGGTGTGTGAGCCCCCGAACGGTCGGGGTGCAGGGAAAGGTGGGTTTGCTGCCGTCGGCTGCGATGATGCTGGCGGAGATGAAGAGGTGTCCAGCACCCGCCCTTGGTATGGGGCGAGCCGATCGCGGTGCAGCACGACCCGCCGGCTCCTTGCAATTAACTGCACCCGGTACACCACTTCACCCAGTCGTTCCGTGACTGTGCAGGGACCGACCCAGGAGGACTCGAGCTTGGGGCAGCGACCTTTTCTCCTCCGCGGGCTGTATACCCACACTTGCTCCCCAGGCTCAAAGTCCCGTCCCTTTCCCCGTAGGTCGTAGTGGCAGCGCTGGCGTATCCCTGCGGCTTGCAGCTGCCCCCGGGCGAAAGCATAGGCACTGTCCAGCCGGTCCTGCAGGAGCTGGACGTACTCTGGCCCAGGAGGCTTCCCTGTGTCTGGTGGCTGTCCAAAGAATATATCTGCAGGTGTATTGAGCTCCCGGCGCATTATTAGCAGCGCAGGGGTGCAACGGGTGGATTCCTGCACAGCTGTGCGGCAGGCAAGCAAGATCAGTGGCAGGTGCAGGTCCCAGTCTCGCTGGTGGCGATGGCCAGCTGCGTGCTCAGCGTCCGGTTAAAACGCTCGACCAAACCGTCGCTCTGTGGGTGCAGCGGGGTGGTCCTGGTCTTGCGGATCCCCAAACGTTGGCACACTCCAGCGAACACCTGTGACTCGAAATTGCGCTCTTGGTCAGAGTGCAGCTCCTGGGGGATCCCGAATCGAGAGAAGAAACCATCCACCAACGCATCTGCTACTGTCGAAGCCTCCTGGTCTGGCAGTGCGTAGGCTTCAGGCCACTTTGTGAAGTAATCCATGGCGACCAGCACCACGCGATTACCCCGGTCTGTAGCCGGGAAGGGCCCTAAGACATCCACCCGATGCGTTCCATCGGCGCGCTGACCTGGTACTGCTGAAGGGGGGCCTGAGAGCGCTCACCTGGCCCCTTCTTCGCTGTACAGTCATCGCAACGGCGGCAAAAGGTTTCGACGTCTCGTCGGCATCGCCCCCAGTAATAACGAGCCCGGAGGCGCGCCAGTGTCTTTGTGATGCTGAAGTGCCCTACCCCAGGTACTCCGTGGTTTGTCTGTAGCACGGTGTCGTGGAGCAGAGCTGGTACCACGATCTGCCATCACTGCTCTCTGCTGGCTGGCTCCTGCCACTGCCGGTATAACACACACTCTCGGAGGCTGAGTGCACTCCACTGTGACCACAAGCCCTTGACAGTCTCTGAGAGGGGAGCCACCTCCTCCCAAGTTGGTCGCCTGTTTCCCTCTTTCCAGCGCAGCAGCCAGCTGATGTCAGGATCCTGTGCTTGCTGCCTGCGCCACTCTTCCGGGGTCACCACCTGCATCTCTCGAAAGTGCACAACCTCGCTGTCCTCTCCTACAGCTTCCTGCTCTCTGGCTTCCCGCTGCTCACAGTGACAGCACCCTGTTTCACTGCACGGTCTACAGGATAGCGCATCTGCGTTACCGTGCTTCACTCCAGGCCGATGTTGGATTGCAAAGTCAAAAGCCTGGAGTCTTTCGAGTCAGCATGCCACCTGCCCCTCCGGCTCCCGAAACTGCAACAGCCATTGTAGCGAGGCGTGGTCAGTGCGGAGCAGAAACCGGCAGCCACAGAGATAGGGGCGGTAGTGCTTGATGGCTTCCACCACCGCCAGTAGCTTCCTCCGGGTCACGCAGTAGTTGCGCTCCGCACGGCTGAGGGTCCGACTGAAATAGGCTACAGCTCTCTCTTTCCCCCCCGTGGCACTCTTGGGACAGCACTGCGCCGATCCCTACGTTGCTGGCATCCGTATCTGGATGAAAGGTGCAGCAGTGGATGGGGCAGCGAGTACCGGGGCTTGTGTCAGGGCCTCGCGTAGCTGGGAGAAGGCATTCTTGGACTCCGCTGTCCACTCAAAGGGAAACGCTCCTCTCCAGCAACTGATGCAGGGGGCTAGCGATTGTTGCAAAACCCTTTACAAACCGCCGGTAATAGGAGGCCAGTACCAAAAAACTGCGCAACTGCTTCGACGAGGAGGGAGCGGGCCACTGCTGCACAGCAGCTATCTTCTCAGGGTCTGTAGCGATCCCCTGCTCACTAACCCGGTGTCCCAGGAAGGTGGTTTGGCGGCATGGCAGGTGGCACTTTCCTGGGTGCAGTCTCAGCCCGGCAGCGCTGATCCTTTCCAGTACTTGCCTTAGGTTATGCACAGCTGCGGAGAAGGTGGGGGTGTGCACCAATAGGTCATCCAGGTAAACAATGCACGCCTTTCTCGGGATCCCACTGAGCACCTTCTCCATCAGTCGTTCGAAGGTGGCAGGGGCGTTGCATAGACCAAACGGCATCACCCGGAAATGCCAGAGCCCCTGACCAGTGGAGAAGGCTGTTTTTGGTCGGGCATCTGGGGGCGAGCTCCACCTACCAGTAGCCGCTGCGGAGATCGAGGGAGCTGAACCAGGACGATCCAGACACCAGATCGAGTGACTTGTCAATCCGGGGTAGCGGGTAGGAATCTTTCCTAGTTGCTGCATTCAGGCACCGGTAGTCCACACAAAAGCGCAGGCTACCATCCTTCTTTTTAACCAAGACTACCGGCGCTGCCCACGGACTGTCAGATGGCTCGATAACGTCCGCATCCAGCATCTCCTGTATCATGCTTCCAGCCACTTTGCATCGAAAAAGGGGAAGTCAGCGAGGTGGTTCCCGGTTCGGGGGGTGCCCCTGTATCGATTTGGTGTTGTACCAGGTTGGTCCGACCCCCATCTTCTGGTCGTGCTGCGAAAGTTCCTTGGAATTCATGAAGCAGCTGCCGCAGTTCGCCCTTTTCTTCCAGGCTGAGACCTCCGCTGCTTCTTTGCCACACCGCTTCCATGGCTTCGTTCAGCGCCGGCAGTGACTCGGCCCCTCCTGTTACAGTTCAGGTTTGACTCTGCTCTGAGTCTGCCCTTACTGCAGTCTCGGCTGCCACCTGGTGGGAAACAACTGTCACTGCACCCCGCCGCCGCTGATGCTTTGCTCCAGGTCTTTGTTTTCGCCGCCGTGGCCTTTTGTCGCAGCCCTGAGAAGGGCTGTGGTCAGGTTTAATCCACCCCCTCCCCCTGATCTGTTGGGGTAGGCATGTGTGTTGGCAGCATTGTTGCCGCCTGCCTCAGATATACTGGGAGAGCCCTGATAAGGGCTCCGACCGGTCTCCTCCTTCCACCCCTCCCAGTCCGGTCACCGGAGAGGCTTGTGCACCCACTAACCCCACTGGAATCTCTAGTTGCAGTGCCGGACCATCGCCAAACTGCACCGTCCCCATGGCTAGGTCTAGTCGCCCTCTCTCCCTCTGTAAGAAATCTAGATCCAGGATTCAGGGGTCCTGGATGTCAGCCACCCACACTTCGTGCTGGATGAACAGTTTTGTTTTTGTTTAAACTTTTGTTTTGGCCCTTCCGCCGGTTATTTTGTAAGTGTTTATTGTGTGCGAGATTTGTTTTTGTTTGACCTTTTATTTTTGCTCGGTGAGCAGTGTTTTGTCTTGTACTTTTATTTTCTGTTTGTTCATTAAACTGTGCAGAAGCGCTTTAACTGCAGTTTCCTGGTCTCTGAGTCTCTTTGCCTGCCGATTAACATCTGGGCCCGCTACGCTACCCTTACACATATGGTGTTAGGAGTGGGATAGCACCCCCTAGAAACTCGGAGTGGGACTGTAGTTTAAAAAAAAAACTGTTCAGGCTGGGCAGAGCCTTCACTGAACCTTGTCACACTAAATAAATGCAGCAACACAGTAACAAACTGGTAACTCACCCCAAAACTCCCTCCACCAAACAAAGGATTTTCTCTTTTTATACCATGTGGCTAGAGCCTAATTATCAATTATTCAATTAGCTCCAGCCACATTCTCACATGTATTTTGGCAGGGATAGGAAATTAACCCCATCCCTGCCAACCACCACCAAATCACCACACAACAATATTATTATTTACAGGCAGGGCCCTGCCCTGCCACAATATAGTATTTGCTTTATTTATTTATTTACTATGGTTATTATTCTGCTGTACATTTGTTTACTGTAGGCTCTGTTAACGATGTGCTTGGCTACACAGGGGCAACTCATCTTCAATCTGTCTCCTTGTTATAGTAATAAAGACATAAGCGTGCATGTCTGCATGAACACATTGCACTGAATTAAGACCCACAGCCATCTACACAATCTCAAAATATCAGATTCCATATTTGAAAAAAAAGAAAACCAGAAATATAGGTCCACACCACCAGCTCTTTACAATAAACAACAAACTATTCTACTACAATCAGCACTCTTTTGGTTTGCAGTGGGACTAGACACGCATGCGTTAATGGCATAAAAGGAATATTCCATTTACCATGGAAACGCAGAACATGAAAGGAATAAGAGAATTCCGTCTGCATGTATACAGAGCATTTGGAATGTTCTAGTATTCCAAATACTTCATATTCTGAATACTTGTTCCATGTAAACGTATTGATTATTGCTTCTTGCTTTTGAATAATAGTGTTTTCAATGTATAGATCTACTGACGATTATTACCTGTCTGATATTCAATTGGATGCTAATTGCACCCAGTTTGAAAACTATATCAGTTGTATTTAATAAAGCAATCAGCTTGCAGCTAGGTACACTTTTGCTTTAATAATCATTCTACTGAAAGATTGATATTGCACAAAATAGTTTCAGGGTCAATGATTTCCAGTGATAATTAAAAGTTAATGATGCAGTCACAATTCATACAAGCTAATTACATGGTGTTGAGGTATGAACAATATTTTACAGCAGTAAGTATTTTTTACAGCACTTCATTTATTTATATTATTTCTTTTTTTTACATAACTAAAGTGAGGGGGATTATGGTGTTTATACAAGTAAATTGTATCTTTACAGGGCTGACCATTTTATATAGAGTGTAACTGGGCTCCTTTTGTGTATATCACATATTTAAATGGCGTCCATTTTTTTTAATGTTTACACCTGGCTGCACATGTGAGTACTTGGACTTTCTTGTTGATAATTTCACCCCTGGTTATGGGATAAAAAGAGAGCTTGTGAAAAGTTTTTCAATTAATAGTCAATGAGCTGCTTTGAACAGATTTTATCGATGTTTAAAAATATTTTTAAAACATTGACATCTGTTTTTCTCTTGCCCAAGGTGTCTTGACGGGAAAAAAAACAACCAATGTTAATCATGACATATTGTAATTTAATATATGAAAAATGCTCTTTTCTGAACGTAGTACCAGATGGTGCATGCGCAGAACGCAGAGATGCAATTATAAAACATGGATTTATTGGATTTATTGGTATAAAGCTGAGGGAACACAAAGCCACTTTTTCAGGAACAGTGGCTTGAAACCTTGTTCCAGGAGACCTATTTTAACTTTACTGTACTGTATCAACCCCAAGTCTCCCCTGGTGTGCCATGCAGTGACCTGCAACCAAGTCCCCTGAAACCCCAAGGCACAAAGTGGCTTTGTGTTCCCTCAGCATTAGTTTTTATATATATTTTGGGTTTATATATATTTTGGGTATATATACTGTATATATATATATATATATATATATATATATATATATACAGTGCTCCCTCGCTATAAGGCTCTCGTTATAACGCCTCGGATATTCGGATATAAAGTTCCTACAGCATGTCCCCCAATCCCCTATACCAGTGATTCATGCAATATTTATACAGTAAATACAGTACCGGTGTTGTTCAAACTATAAAACTTCTCCGTCTAACTTCTGTTTCTGTCTCTCCCTTACAATATTTGAACTGAAGGAAAGCTGCGCTGGCACTTTATAACACAGACATCTTATTCAGCATTTATTTTATAACTAAATAAATATTAGGCCTATTACATAGTTATCTTTTCTAATGTATTTACTTTTTTGCTGTGGCTTTCTCCAGGAGATGAGACGCTTCAGCCCGCCCGGCGAGCCCATTCCCTCTTTATTATTATTATTATTTATTTCTTAGCCGACACCCTTATCCAGGGTGACTTACAATTGTTACAAGATATCACATTATTTTTACATACAATTACCCATTTATACAGTTTGGGTTTTTACTGGAGCAATCTAGGTAAAGTACCTTGCTCAAGGGTACAGCCTATTTAAAAGCCGGTAACGAACTGCGCCGGCTGCCTATTGGCAGCCGGCGCACCAGCTGCCCAAAGGCAGCCGGTGAAAAGATTCAGTTTGGCACCCCTAATCAAAAGGGGTGCCAACAAAAACCGCCGTTAACTAGCCCAGTGGTGGGGTGGGGTGGGGTGGGTGGGGTGGGGGTTTCCCTAAATTAAATGTTCAAAACAAAGGGTGGTACAGAGCACGCCACCCAGAGCCCACTGGTCGACAAAAGCCGCCATGTCGCCAGTGGACTCCGCCGGGCGTGCTCTAACGCCACCCGAACGGAGGAGGGCTCCTGAACATGGCCCTCAAGCAGTCAAAGAGACCCTCCCCGGTGATCTTACGCTTCCTGGTCTTGTAGATGGTAAGTTTGCCAAGAGCCAGGAGCAGATTCACCAGGAGGTCTCTTCTTGCTGGAGCCACGAACAGGGTGCCCAAAAATAAAAAGGGTGGGGGAAAATGCAGCCAGAACTGCAGCAGGAGGTTCTTCAAGAACAAAAAGAACGGCTGCAGCCTGGCGCAAAGGAAATAATGGGAACACCGACTCGGACTGACCGCAGAAAGGGCATGCGGGTCCGAAGTCGGTGAAGTGACGCAGGACCTCTCCTGACGCTGAAGCGCCCATGTAGCACCCTCCATCCCAGGTCCCCAGCACCTCTGGGGACCAGCGGGAGTACAAGGCCTCCCACTGGGGACTCTCGCCCCGGGTTGAGGGCTCCCGCCAAGCGGTGTCTCGGCGGGAGACGAGGGCGAGGAAGTGGAGGGTGTGGAGCGCCATCGCAGACAGGGTCCTCCTCGACACGGAACGAAGGGGGTCGAGGAGAACTGCGAGATCCTGCTCAGGTGATTCTCGAGGGGAGGCTGAGGGGAGCCCTGTCCTTGGTCTTATCAGCAGGACCGAGAGCCGGGGTAGGGAGGGACGATGGCTCCCCGGTCCTGAGGACCCCTCGAGGTACCTGACAGAGTCTGGGTGCAAAGCTGCTTTGCACTCCCGGATCGCCGGGCGGGCCGCTCTGAGGGTCCCCGAGTCGCCTCTGGCGACCAGCGACTCGGGAGTCAGCCACGCCGAAGCAGGTGATCCAGGAGATCCCAGACTCTGGTCACCTGGGCCGAGATCAACAGGCTCCGCACCGCTGGGGATTCCAACGCCTGCGCACCTAGATGGGGGTTGTGCAGCAGGGGCTCCAGAAGGAATCTCTCCCTCGGTCGGAACCGCGCCTCGGCCGATGTCGAACATGCTCCGGTCTTGAGCAGGTCCCTGTAAAGACCGCAGCTCGGGAGACGGATCCCCGGGAGGTCGAGCCAGAACAGCTGCCGGTCGTAGCCCAAGTGGTGCAGCTGGCGCAGGAGGAGGGAGGCCAGCGCACCACTGCGGGGCCGGGTCTGCGACAGGTATCTCTGCAGGGTCTGGAGGCGGAAGGTGTGCACCTGAGTCCTGATGCACACCAACCCTTGTCCTCCCTCGGCCAGAGGGAGGCTCAGCACCCCGCAGAGACCCAGTGCTTTCCGCCCAGAAGAAGTCCGCCAGCTTCCTCTGGACCCTGGCCACAAACTCAGGGGCGGGCTCAGGACGGTGAGTCGATGCCAGAGCATCGACGCCACCAGCTGGTTGATGACCAGAGCCCTGCCCCTGAAGGAAAGCACTTTCAGCAGACCCGACCACGACCTCAGTCTCGCAGCAACCTTGTCCTCCAACTCCACTCCAGTTGGCTGCGACCGAGGTCTCCGCTGGGCTCAGGTGGACTCCCAGGTATTTGAAGCTGTCCGCGCCCACTGGAATTGCTGGAGCGCGCAGGGAGGGAGTCCACCCGCCAGGGGCCTACTAACAACCCGGAGCATTTGGTCCAGTTGATCCTGGCAGAGGACGCGGCAGAGTAAACGCCTGGCAGCTCCGCATCCTCTCCAGATCGACCGGATCGGAGGCCACTAGGAGCACGCCGTCGGGCGTAGCCGACAGGACCACCTCGTGTCCGGCGCGCCGAGCGCCATCCCCGTGAGCCTCCTGCGAAGGAGGCAGAGGAAGGGCTCGATGCACAGCGCGCACAGTTGTCCGGACAGAGGGCAGCCTTGACGCATTCTCTCCTGAACGCGAGGGGTGCGGTCAGGGACCAGTTCACCTTCAAAAGGCACTCGGCAGAGGCGCATAGCATTCGAAGAGGCCGACGAACTTCGCCCGAATCCAATGCTCGCAGGGTTCCAAAGAGATACTCGTGATCCACCCGTCGAACGCCTTCTCTTGGTCGAGACAAGAAGGCGACCGACCGACCGGTCCTCCTGCAGTAGTGCAGCAGGTCCCAACCAGGAAGATGTTGTCGAAGATCGTCCGTTCGGGACCGTAGGACTGGTCGGGTGGACCACGCCTGCCAGCACGGACTTGAGCCTCAGGGAGGCGGCCTTGGCCACGATTTTGTAGTCCGTGCACAGCAGCGAGACCGGGCGCCAGTTCTAAGGCAGCGGAGATCCCCTTTCTTGGGCAGGAGCGTGATCACCGCCCGCCTCATCGAAAGGGGCATCTCCCCGTCTCAGTAGGCTTCCGCCAGGACCCGCGCAAAGGCGGGCCCCAGCAAGTCCCAAAACTTTCTGAAGAACTCCACGGTCAGCCCGCCGATGCCCGGCGATTTGTTGTAGGGCATCAGACTAAGAGCGCCAGAGAGCTCGCCAGGGTCAGTCGGCCTCGAACTCTTCCCTGACGCCTCGCCGACCGTGGGAAGCCCGCCCCAAAGAACCCTGCACGCTGCCGGAGTCGACGGGATCCGGAGAGAAGAGGTCCGAGTAAAAGGCTCGGCCCTCTCGCTCACGCCTCCGATCCGCCAGAAGGGAGCCGCCGTCCGCCAGAAGGCAGGTGATGTTCCTGCGGTCTCCTTCTTTTCTCCAACGCCAGAAGAAGTGTGAGCCGCGTCCATCTCCGGCGAACTGGATCCGCGAAGACGTAGGCCCCCGGACCGCTGGAGCTGCAGGTCCCGCAGGGTGCACTTCTTCTCCTCGCACGCGTTCTGCTCGAAGTTGGCCCTCGCGAGCCAGGCGGCTCTCCAGATCGAGCAGCTCCTTTCCAGCCGCCGATCCGTGAGTCCTCCGCCTGCTCGCGCCTCGTGTACTCCTGACAGAAGATCTTGATCTGCGCTTTCCCCACGCCCCACCACTGACGCCACGCGGGGAAGCGAGATCGCCGGCCGTGCCAGACCGTCCAAAAGTCCCGAACGACTGCTCAAAGCGCCGCCCTCCAACAAGGCGTTGTTAAAGTGCCAGTAGGCGGAGGCGCGCCCGACTGGCACCGGGCCACCGCCACGCCACCAGGTTGTGGTCCGTGAACGGCGCCGCCTTATGTCGGAGGAGCGAACGCAGTGAGCGTGGCTCCTGGTGACGTAGAGCCTGTCGATCCGGGACTGAGACACCCGCCTCCCTCACCCTGGTGAAGGTGAAGGCGGGACGTCCGGTGATGCCAACGCCAGATGTCGACCAGAGAGAGCCGAGCGGTCAGCTCTCTCAGTGCTGCCGACGAGAGAGGGTAGTGCTCGCCCCCACCCTGTCCGCGGCCTCGAGGGTGCAGTTGAAATCACCCCGAGGACCACGCACTCGCCGGGCGCTGATGTTGTTCATATAGGTCGACATCTGGCGAAAGAACTGGACCTCGCCGACCCGTGGACGGCGCTGCACACGCTCACCAGGTGAACGATACTGTCGCCGCCCCGGATCCGTGGTGTAACAGACGGCCCGCACGACGCCTACCACATCGAAAGTACCGTGGGAAGAAAGGACCCGAGAAGAGCGCCGCCACCCCACAAGAGGTGGCGGTGAGATGGCTGAACGACACTCTCCCCCACTCCAGAAGCCAGTTGGCTTCCGCCTCTGGGGTCGTGTGGGTTTCCTGCAGGAAGCACACAGAGTAACCCCTTTTTCAGGTAGGAGATTACCTGGGCCCCGCGGAAAGGGTCCCTACACCCGCTGACGCTCACAGTACCGATGTGATACATGATCTTCTGTCAGGAGTTGTTGGCGACGCCACGGGAGATCCTGAGTTCTCCCGGCTCACCAACTGGTCGTGTAACTTGCGGGCCCGAATGTGCACGCTCGAGCCCGAAGTTTTACTGGCGTGGCTGGCCCTGAGGAAGGATCTCACAGAGTTTAAGATCCTCTGGAAATCCTTCCATTTGTCCAGGGCCAGCATGGACCTTGTCCCTGCGGTGGATGGTGGCCTCCAAGAAATCCAGGAGCTCCACCACAGGGATGTCCAGAGAAGGGGCGGACAGACTCTCCGAGCCCACGCTGCAAGTGGACTCGAGTCCTCCTCCCCTCCTCCGCTCTCCACCGCCTCGCGGTGGAGAAGCACAACGCACTCACGCTGGTGGGTGAGCTGCTATGCCTTATTTTGATTTTCACCGACTTCTCCCAGCGCCCCAGGGGACGCGGGCGGGAGAGATCGGGCGGAGGGACCCTGAGGGGACCGCCTGCACCCTGGACTTTGGGGTGCAGACGGACGCCGACGCACACCGCCGAGCCCGATGGTTTGGTCCCCGCCTGGGTCCCTCTTTGAGGTCCGAGGCACGGTCTCAGGCCCGCCCTTCTTTCCTCGAAGGAAGGGGATCCACCCTCTCGGTCCTTCCTCCTCCCTAGAGAAAGGGGATACACCCTTTCGGGTCCTTCCCTTCCTCCGCATCAGTCACCGGGACCGCCGGGCGACGCTTTCTCGACGGCCGCGCAAGGGCCGGAGCCCTCGCCGCCGCCGAAAGGGAAGCCCGAGGCGGTTGTTCTTCCGGGGCTCCTCCCGAGCCCCTCGGTGACTGGAACTTGGCCCGCTGCACTTCGGGAGGGGATCTACCTCGAGGGCACCACCTTCTGCCCTCTCTGGTTCTTCCCTCCCTCTGCGCCCGGAGACCATTGTCGCGCGGGCTCCGCAGAGCCCACGCCTGCCTCAGGGGTGTTTCTCATCCCCTCCGCGGCAGCACGAGGGCCGGAACCCCGCCGCCGCAAGAGAGGGAAGCCTGAGGCAGCTCTTTTCTGGGTGGGGGCTCTTCTCCCCTCCGCCCCTCGGCCGGGTCGCCTGCATGGGCTCCGCTGTTCGCGGAGCCCACGCCAGCCTCGCCTCCGCCTCCCCGAGACGGAGCCAGAGGCAGCTCTTTTCTGGGAGGGGTGGTTCTTCCTCCCTCCGCCCCTCGGCGGGGTCGCCTGCATGGGCTCCGCGTTATCTGCGGAGCCCATGCCTGCCTCGGGAGTTGGTTCCGCCGCCTCCTCGGCAACACAGGCTTCAGGACCCGTGTCGCTGTCGGAGGAAGGCGGTGCCCGAGGCAGCTGCTCTTCGGGGCCCCTCCTGCGCCCCTCGGCGACCTCCTGCTGCCGCCCCTCGATGGTAGAGTCGGGCCGGTTTCCGAGGTCTCTTTATTGACGGGAGGGGATCTACCCGAAGGGCTCCTCCTCTGCCCTCTCGGGTTCCTCCCTCCCCATTTGCCTCTCGGCGGGGCTCTTCCATGGGCTCCGCTTCTTCTGCGGAGCCCTGGACCGCCTCGGGATGGATCCTTCTCCCCTCTGTGGCATTACGAGGGCCGGAGCCCTCGCTGCCGGTAGAGGGGACGCCGAGGCGGTCGCTTTGGTTTTGGGGGCCTTCTTTCGCCCCGGGACCCTCACCATGAGGCCGGGACGGTGCACTTGCGCAGCACGGGAAGGCGCTTGCGCCTTCCTCTTCCCCTGATGCTGCCGGAGGCTGCCCCTGCCCTGTCACGGCGACGGGAGCTCGCCCCGCAGCGCTCTCTCCTCACCCTCTGTGGGGATGAGGTGTTTGGTTTTGCGGGCGGCTTTGCCGCCCTGCCTCGCGGGGTGCCGCCGAGGGAGTCCCTTTTCAGGGCCTCCCCTGACCCGCCGCCAGATGGTGCGGCGGTGGGCTTCATCGCCCCTGCTTGGCCTCCCCGTGGACCTGGCCGCCTTCTTTTTGTGGCGGGCGACCACGGTCCACTCGGCGGCCTTCTCCCCGGCGCTTCGGGAGGCGCTGAGGGTCCGCCACCTCGGGGCCTTCTTCCCTTTCCCCGGATGTTACTGGGAGGGGGCGGTGCTTTTTGCCCCTCTGCGGGCCTCTTGGAGGGCCCCGGGCGCGAGGTGGACTCGGAGGGGCGGTGCGGGCGCTGGTGGCTTTGCGCCCTGCTGGAGCTTGGGGCACCTCTTTTCTGGTGCCCCAGCTCCTTGCAGTGGTAGCACCGCACCTCCTCCGAGGAATAGAAAATGACGTAGTTGGTCCCCTCGAAGGGGACCACAAAACTACCCTCCGCCACGGTGTCCCTCCCCGCCAGGTGGATGGTCACCTGGCGGCGGAAGGACAGAACGTGGCGGAGGGACTGGTCTTTGCAGCCCTAGGGGATGGGGTGGATGGACCGTTTTAATCTCCCCTAGGGCCTGAAGATGGGGCTTCAGGAGGTCGTCCTTCAAGAAAGGTGGGACGTTGGAAAGGACGACCCTGCTGCCCAACCCTCCAAGGGTTCTATGGGGATGAAGATTCCCCGACGGCGAGACCCCTCTCGATAGCCGTGTCGCGGCGGCCTCAGATTTTAGGAAGAAGACGGCCTTGCCGTACATCTTGGAGGCCGCCACGATGGTCGATGGCCCCACCACTTTGGCCATGGCTTTCACCATGGCCTCTATCGAGAGGGTGTCCTTCAATAGGCACCTGACCCCGTGCCTCCTGGTCATGTTTTTAAAGGGGGCTGCAGCCTCCCCTGCAGCCACCTGTGCCCACTTTTTCGGGGCCTGTGGAGCTTGCCCACTCATGGTTTTTATTTTATCTTTTATTTAATTATTTATTTGTTTATTTTTAATAAATTAAATAAATGAAAAATAACTACCCCTGCACTCCAATAGTGCAGGAGTAGTGAAATTAAAAATAAAACAAACAAACAAAAATGATTTATTTATTTTAAAACAACAAAATAAAAATAAAACAAACAAAAACACAAAGGTTTTTTTTTTTTTTTTTTTAAACACAACGTATTTATTTATTTTTAAATAAATAAACAAATACAAATTGACACACCCCTGCACTCCAATAGTGCAGGGGTAAAAGAAAATTCAAAATAAATCAAAGTTTAAAACTAAAAATAGTTTTAAACTTAAAAGAAAAATCAAAAATCAAACAAAGGGCAAACAAAGGAGCACATGCCTGTGCTCCCTGCCGTTCTTCCCCCACTCTGCACAAGGCAGAAGCAGGGGATTTTAAAACAAAACGATTTTTAAAACAAAAACTAAAACAGTTGTAGTGATATAAAATAATTTTAAAATAAACTAAAGAATAGTGCTCTTTAATGTAAAATTAAAAAGTCAAATAAAAGAAACTAATTTAAATGAAGTAAAATTAGAAGGAAAAAAAAAGGAAAAACAAGCAATACTGCCTGCACTTGCTACACTGGCAGGCAAGTGCAAGTGTAGAGAAGAAACAAACTAAAAAGTGTTTTAATAAAAATAAAACAACTAAATAAAATGTTTAATTAACAAAAAGGTGCACTGCTGCTTTAGATAAATTATATTAAGTAAAAGATTTGAAAATAAAAAGTTTAAATCACTGTTTTTTAACACTGAGCAGGAGCTCTCCACACACACGTCTGCTCTTGCTCAAGGGTACAGCAGCAGTGTCCCCCATCTGGGACTGAACCCACGACTCTCCGGTCAAGAGAACAGAGCCCTAACCACTACTCCACACTGCTGACCTCTTCCATTTTTCCTCTTCCAGTAAAAAATATAGCATTGATTACATGGTGCTTTATGCATGGTTAATTCACGGAAAGTTACATTTTTGCTTCACTATATGTGCATTATAGAGAGGGAGTTGTTTTATTTTGTATTTTAGTCAGATGTGTGTTGTTATGTGTCCCGCGGCACCCCACCCCCACCCCTCCCCTGTTTATAACGCTCTTTGGATGCAACGCTCATATTGTGTGTCCCCCGAGACCCGTGTTATAGTGAGGGGGTACTGTATATATATATTTTAAATAGTCCCCTACATTGTTGGTGATTGATATCCTGTGACTTCAATATTACCATTACAAATTAAAAAGCATAGTGTTGGTAGTTCTAGCAGCATAAATAGATTCGGAGAGAAATGACAGTGTTAATAGCAAACAATAATTTCTATTAATATTATTTCTGTTTAATGAGCACCTGTTGAGTGAGACACTGATAAAGAATCCTGTTCTCCCACTTCAAAGAAAAAATCTATTACATTCCAGCCATCATTCTGTGATATTGATCTCTGTGTTGATACAAACTAAAGTTTCTAGATGGAGTAACAGCAGGATTTAGAACGATTTCCTTTCAGAAATACTTTTTAGATATTGGACATGTGTTCTCTATAAGGTAACCTACAGCTAATGCAAAAGGTGGTTAACATAGCTCCAGGTGTTACTTACAGGCCACAATTTCCTTTTTACGGGGAGTCAGGGTAGTCACTCCAGCCAAGTTATACCACGTTTCCATGAACCACATAACCCGGGTATGTGCGCGAGTTGCCCCTCCACACCTCCGTTTCCATGTTTTTAAATTTCACTCCTCGGGCTGGCCTGAATTCTAAAGTCTGAATTCAGGCTGGGAAGAAATTACAATAAGGCCATAGCGTCGAGTTTACGCCAGCCTTAAAATTGCCCCGTATGTATCATAACACTTTTGGCAAGTTAAGGCTGTGTTGGCACAGCCAAAATGTGCTTTGCCGTGCAATGCGCTCCCCCGCTCATTAGCCATGCATTTTAAGGTGTGTCAAGACTTAATTATATGCATGGGCACATTTGAGTCAGGTTCCCCTATAATAGGCAGACAAGTAAACCATGTGAGAATGGGGCCTAACTGGTTAGTCTGAACTAATTGGGGAGGAACTATAAAAACTTGAGAATGTGGTCAAGTCAAATTGTTTAATTAACTGCCAATTTGACTTGACCACATAAAAGGAGGAGCTGGGAGAGAGCTCCATAGCTAAGCGCAAACTCATTCTCATCTCAGGATTACAAGCCAGGGCAGGATGCTGTGCTCTGGGTGTCAGTACACTGTGATAGCTTTGGAGTTTCCTTGTTTTGTATAATCGTTTTCTTATATTTGTAATTGTAAACAAAAGAGTGCTACAAATCACTTAACTGCAATCCCCAGCCTCTACTATTCCTGCCGCTAGTCAGCCTTGGGTGCAACGCTACCCTTTCACAGGTCTGATGAGGACACCTGGGTTAGACTAGTCAATCTGATAGCACAGCCGAAACAGCAACAGTCATGGTAGCAGAACACCTTCAGTCACATAGTGTTTTTCAGTACAGCGAGACAAAGTCAAATATGATTAAATGAGTCAATTTAAAAAACATACCAAACAAAGCAGGATCTGTGTCCCAGGACAAACAACTCTCATTAGCCTTCACCGTCAACGCTGCCTTAGCTGTATCCATTATTTAAAAACTACGTAGTAGGACTCCGGGGATAAAAGTCAGTCATTTATCAAACATTTTGAATCTGCACTGTAGCTTGACTTTCTCAAAACTCAGCACTTTACACCATGGCTCTGCAAGGTTGAGTCATCACAGCTAACAGATGCTTCTTAAAGGATTAGTAACGATGTACATTAAAAGAACTAAACTACTTCTTCCTGGTACCTAATTACCAGGGATCCTAGGAATCCGTTTGCTGTGGAATAACACAGAAAAACACAGATTTTCTATGTTTTTGGAGATTATTTTGTTTTACACCTGGGGAGGGGCAAAAAATATGCAAGGCTTTTTTTGTTTGCTTGATAATAACCAAATCAATACATGTATAATATATTAACATTAACACAGGCAACTTTGCATACAATTTATGTAAACATACATGTCTAATGAAACTGCTTCTGGTATTCAGAGCTGTTCAAAGATGCCGACAACAATAAAACAAATCACCACTAAAGATCGGATTTTGACAAGGACGAATAATTTCACTTCGATGGTAATGTGCTGTTACACTCGTAGGTAGACCATTGTAGAACACAAGGGAAGTGCTAAACATAAATTGAATGCAATGAAACGTAAATAACATGAAGTCGAAACAGCAGGGCCATCGAAAACACTGAAACAGACCACCGTGTTTAGATCATTTCAGTGTCTTACAACTGCCAAAGAACAGCATGAAACTACTGTTTCAGATTTTGTCAAAACGTGTGTAAAAGCCGACATTCCTCTGTACAAAGTGGATCAACCGGCAGTACGAGATTTTTTCAGCAAGCACATTAGGGAGGTGGTGCCATTCCAAAGTCAGACCAATTGTAGCTGGAATGCTGCAGATCTATTTTAACAATGGCCGTCCGTATGGTGAAGACTAACTCAGAGTTGAACTAACATGAATATATATATATATATATATATATATATATATATATATATATATATATATATATACAGTACTGTGCAAAAGTTTTAGGCAGGTGTGAAAAAATGCTGTAAAGTAAGAATGCTTTCAAAAATAGACATGTTAATAGATTATATTTATCAATTAACTAAATGCAAAGTGAGTGAACAGAAGAAAAATCTAAATCAAATCCATATTTGGTGTGACCACCCTTTGCCTTCAAAACAGCATCAAGCATCAATTCTTCTAGGTACACTTGCACACAGTTTTTGAAGGAACTCGGCAGGTAGGTTGGCCCAAACATCTTGGAGAATTAACCACAGTTCTTCTGTGGATTTAGGCAGCCTCAGTTGCTTCTCTCTCTTCTTGTAATCCCAGACCGACTCGATGATGTTGAGATCAGGGCTCTGTGGGGGCCATACCATCACTTCCAGGACTCCTTGTTCTTCTTTACGCTGAAGATAGTTCTTAATGACTTTCGCTGTATGTTTGGGGTCGTTGTCATGCTGCAGAATAAATTTGGGGCCAATCAGATGCCTCCCTGATGGTATTGCATGATGGATAAGTATCTGCCTGTACTTCTCAGCATTGAGGAGACCATTAATTCTGACCAAATCCGCAACTCCATTTGCAGAAATGCAGCCCCAAACTTGCAAGGAACCTCCACCATGCTTCACTGTTGCCTGCAGACACTCATTCGTGTACCGCTCTCCAGCCCTTCGGCGAACAAACTGCCTTCTGCTACAGCCAAATATTTCAAATTTTGACTCATCAGTCCAGAGCACCTGCTGCCATTTTTCTGCACCCCAGTTCCTGTGTT
This sequence comes from Acipenser oxyrinchus oxyrinchus, assembly GCA_030684275.1. Taxonomy (NCBI): domain Eukaryota; kingdom Metazoa; phylum Chordata; class Actinopteri; order Acipenseriformes; family Acipenseridae; genus Acipenser; species Acipenser oxyrinchus. The sequence continues at coordinate 27,553,309 of CM060258.1, forward strand.
TTCATGCATAGTTAAGTCGCTTGGCCTTGTTTCCACGTCGGAGGTGTAGCTTTTTGGCCGCAAGTCTTCCATGAAGGCCACTTCTGACCAGACTTCTCCGGACAGTAGATGGGTGTACCAGGGTCCCACTGTTTTCTGCCAGTTCTGAGCTGATGGCACTGCTGGACATCTTCCGATTGCGAAGGGAAGTAAGCATGATGTGTCTTTCATCTGCTGCAGTAAGTTTCCTTGGCCGACCACTGCGTCTACGGTCCTCAACGTTGCCCGTTTCTTTGTGCTTCTTCAAAAGAGCTTGGACAGCACATCTGGAAACCCCTGTCTGCCTTGAAATTTCTGCCTGGGAGAGACCTTGCTGATGCAGTATAACTACCTTGTGTCTTGTTGCTGTGCTCAGTCTTGCCATGGTGTATGACTTTTGACAGTAAACTGTCTTCAGCAACCTCACCTTGTTAGCTTTTGGCTGTTCCTCACCCAGTTTTATTCCTCCTACACAGCTGTTTCTGTTTCAGTTAATGATTTGTGTTTCAACCTACATATTGAATTGATGATCATTAGCACCTGTTTGATATAATTGTTTAATCATACACCTGACTATATGCCTACAAAATCCCTGACTTTGTGCAAGTGTACCTAGAAGAATTGATGCTGTTTTGAAGGCAAAGGGTTGTCACACCAAATATGGATTTGATTTAGATTTTTCTTCTGTTCACTCACTTTGCATTTAGTTAATTGATAAATATAATCTATTAACATGTCTATTTTTGAAAGCATTCTTACTTTACAGCATTTTTTCACACCTGCCTAAAACTTTTGCACAGTATATATATATATATATATATATATATATTTTACAACAGGGAACTATTTGTAATATTTGAAGTAAAAAAATAAATATTACAGTTTAAGAATAATTAAAGTTAACTAAAATACAACATAGAGAGACACAACAAGTGTAACAAGAACAACAATAAATACTTCCTGTGTTAACTGTTACCCAATAGTACTGTTTGTGTGTCTTATGTGGCAGGGAAAACTCATTTCTAGCCCCTTTATTTTACTTGCAGAATAACGTAGATTTTTCTTTTTTTTATCAAAGTCCTTTTTTTTATTGTGGAAAACTAGGATCCCTGCTAATCACTTCCTATGAAGTAGTACTTGACTACTAATTAGTTTTTTTGTAAATCAGTTTAACAAAGCGAGTGGTGTGTCCAGTTTGTCAATGCCTATTTACTCTAGTTTCAGCAGGGGCAGGAGCTCATATTTGCAGATCCAGCATCTGATTTGTTTGTTCCACAGCCACAGCGAATCAGCTGCAAGAGCTGTGCACAGCTGCTTGTATCTTTTGCTTCCTGGTTGGTCCGACTTGATTCCTGGTTGCTGGGATTGTGGGAGAGTCATGTGGTACTGATCTAAATCAGGGCTGTACAACAGATGGCTCTTGAGCCATTATTGACTCATTGAGCTCCACAATAACAATATATTTACTTAGCGCTGACCCTTATAAAGGTTTACCATAGTACATCCACAGCAAAATGTAATAAAGCACAGTGAAAGCATGGTAAAGCACTGATAAGCAATGTGAAGCCCAAAGCGGTTTGGTAAAGCATATTAGAAAACATGGCAAACCATGAACTATGGTAAATGTATCGCATAACCTTGGGTAATCTACAAAATTACAGTGCAAATGTATCGTGGTCAAATCATATAAGGGGAAGGGAGGTAGTTTTTTGGTACAAGTGCAAAGTGTTTACACGTTAGCTGTTTAAAGAGCACAAACTGAAGCGGTGTGAAGTCAGTTAAATATTTAGGCTGTGTGGTCCAGTGGTTAAAGAAAAGGGCTTGTAACCAGGAGGTCCCCGGTTCAAATCCCACCTCAGCCATTGACTCATTGTGTGACCCTGAGCAAGTCACTTAATCTCCTTGTGCTCTGTCTTTCAGGTGAGACGTAATTGTAAGCAACTCTGCAGCTGATGCATAGTTCACACACCCCTGTTTCTTTAGTCGCCTTGGATAAATAAACAAAATAATTAAATAAATAAACTAATAATAATATTTGTTATGTTTTATTGACATCAAAGAGAAATTAGTAGGACTTTTAATTATTTTTTATACTGTCATAGTTTTTTTTTTTTTTTTTTTTATGACGGCATCATCAAAATTAAGTAATTTCTTGTATTAAATATATATTTTGAAAGAGTTCCAGCGAAGCAGGCCTCTTGATAGTTATCCCTGAGGGGTTAAACTTTAAGAAATAACTGGCCTGCCAAGCATAGCAGACTGGGTCATGTAGGTCAGTTTCTGGCCCACTTTTAACCCACTGGATCTGACAAAAATTACTCTTTCAGTCAAAAAGTTGGACAGCTGTGTTCTAAATTATCTGAACTGCAGTTGCTCCTTAACATTATACTTACACTGTTGGTGTTATCCCCACTTATTAACATTAGTACCTTCAATGTAATGCATTGCATTGAACATACACGTTTATTATTAGTATTATTATGAATGAGATATTTAGCAGACACTTTTATCCAAAGTCTTATAAAGACTAGGTACTATGCAGCAACAACTGCTACTGCAGAGTCACTTACAATAGAACCTTGATTTTACATCTCATCCAAAGGACGAAGGTTTAGTGATTTACTCAAGGTCAAATACAGTGAATCAGTGGCTGAGCTGGGAACCTCCAGGTATCAAGCCCCTTTCTTTAACTACTGGACCACCAAGCCTCCTGTACAGTTACCATGCATGTGTTACTTTCATAGGCAATGGAACTCCAGGGAAGATTTATTGGAATATTTCATTAGCGTTGCTCTTTAAGATTCCAATGCCCAATTATTAACCTACATTATATAACTTTCCTCACCTTTCCATCTATTTTTTGATTAATATCTCCAGATATTATTAGTAACTCACAGCTTGGTTTTAAATAAATATCAGTCACTGGTCTCATTTCACCACATTGATTGTCAGCTATGACATATGTAATTTTTAATCATACTTTTGATCTCACTTCCCTAAAGGGATTTTCATCCTACTTGCTTCCTGCTCGAACACTCTTATTCACTTTTCCGTTCCCTCTCACTCACACAACCCATACTGAGCTCACTGACAGTCCTCAGCTAATTATTATATTGTGTAGGAGTTATACCTTGTCCTCTGCTTTTAATTAAATTAGCCTCCCACTGCACAAAAATAGTGGTTTACAAATTTAGTACATTTGTAAACCATTTGTAAACCTTAGGTTTGCAGGGGTTTACAAAGTCATGGTAAACCATTTTGTAAACTTTATGTTTACATTAAGTTTACACATACCTATGTGAGTAAACGTTATGTTTACAATGTTTACACCATGCATGTAAACTCCACACAAAAAAACTTACAAAAGGTTTGCAGGTGTTTGCAGGTGTATAGGAAACCACTTGTAAAATGTAAGTTTGCATATTATTTACAAGAAAGTTATGTAGAGTAAACCTGATTTATACCTAGTATACACTACAACTGCAAAATTGTAAGCCATTTTAAACCTTTAAAAATAAGGTATATTAAAATGTATATTTACATCATTTACTCACAGTCTTTCTGGCCATATAGTTTATATTGTTTGCTGATTTCCCCAATCTTTTTAATTGAGTGTTGTGAGGATACTTTAGGAGAAAGCTTCATTGTAATTATTATTTTTTTTAAATGTATGATGCTGTCAGAAACTCACAGGCAGCGTAAACTGTGCATGCTATTGTGGTAGGACTGTTCTTTTTTATGTTAAGCATGTTTGTGTTATTTATTATTCGTTTAAAATGGGTTAAAATAAATACATTTATTTTTCTTTTTTAAAAGTAACAACCAGACTTGTTAGTGGTGTGTAACAAAATGGGGGAAATTTGCTTTGGGTTCATATTGTCTATACAGTAGCCTATGTATGTGGCTATGTACTACCAGCAATTTATTTACTTGTGTTGCAGATTAAATACATCAGCGCTAACTTGCCAGTGCGCTAGTAACCAGTTTGAAATTTTTGAAGCATTTTTTGTATGTGTGTTTCAGCTTTTTAATAATAATGTTTTCACACATGTCAATGCTGTGATGATTCCCACTGTGTCACTGTGTTAGTGAATATAGCTAACTAAGAGTTATACAATGTGTATCATTAAAGTAGTTTACTGCAGTTAAGGGCCATATAAGAATGATAGTAAATACTTTAAGGTTTTTTTTTAGAAGGCCTTCTTTGTTGTTTTTCAAGTTGCTGGAGGTGCAATAACGAGTAACTGAGATTTAGTGTAATTCTGTTTTGGTACCGGTACCGTTTTATCATACAGATTTAATGAGTAAAACATGTTTGAAGTGTTTTTCGTGTGTTTATAAACAAAAATGCTACAAAACAGTGTGTTTTTTTTGGCTTTAATGAAAAATGGCAATTCAAAAAACGTCAATATCCCCCAATGTAGCAAATCCGCCAAATCTAATACCAACCGTGTGGCCGACAGTGCAACCTACAAAATTAAAATATTATCTTTATCCATACCGATATAGGGAATAAAAATGTTATTTTGTATTTGCTTTGTGTTTTATGATTTATTTGTATTTACTGACGGGAAAGCGCTGTGTGTTTATTATTGTTTTTATTTTAAAATGTGTTCTGGAATAAATTAAAAACCTTGTGCAGAAGGTGGCCATCTCCCAAATTAAGTGATTAATTTGTTGCTAAATCAGGAGATGGTCACCTGCATAAAAGCCTGCAGCTCTCTACCCTCGGGGTGGGAGTATGAGGAGCGAGAGTGGAGAGAACGAGAGGAGCGAGAGAGAAAACAAAACGAAACTTAAGTAACACAGGAACAGTGACAGCAATTGCCCAGTCTGACCTGTGTTGCATTATTTTGTATTTGAGATTTTGGTTTTGTTTGAACTTTTATTTTGCTCTGTGAGCACAGTCTTTTTGTTAAAACGTTTTATTTATTTTTGCTTAATAAAAATGGTGCCACCGCGTCTTTTATTTTGAAACTGCAGTACTGGTGTCACTATTTTTCCCGTCCCTGCATCTGTCCTGACGTCACAGCCCAGCTACCCTGTCACAATGTATTTAACATGCTTAAACGTATTTTTCTTGCTATTTTCAAAGAAACAAGTGCATATTCTTTGACCTGAGGGCCCCTACAATACTTCCTGAAAGTTTGGTTGAACAATCTTGATGTTTGGGCAGGTTACAAAACATTCTTTGACCTAAATGATTTTGTGATGTTTTAGAAATTGTCCTTTCTGTCTTTGAAAATCCTCAAAACATGCAAATTTAGTAGTAGAGACCTAGGAATGGTATTGTTTTGTTCAGTAACTCTAGAGAATATTTTACATACAAGTTTTATGTAAATAACATTTTCTGATCAAAAATTGTAAATATATACATAATTATATTCGCAAGAATGCAACAGCATAGCCAACATAATAAAATAAAAAAACCCAGTAAAGAAAATATCAAAACGGTAATTATTATAAGGAAACCTAATTAAAACGCATAGCCTTAACTTGTTTTTATGAATCTTTACATTAACAAACAATGTACAATAATCTTGATTTCTTTCTCAAAATAAATACAAATAAATAAAATAAATAGTTCTTCATTGTTTTTTTCCAATAATAATGAAAACAAAACATAATTCATGATTTATGTGAAGTAAAGTTTGAGGCCTCCCCTACACAACAATATGCATTTCCAGCCTGTACTGCAAGTTACAGTAACTCCCCAAAATGATGCACGTTTTGGATCGGAAATACACTATTTTGGGCACAGGAGCCCAGTTTAGTTGTATCATGTATACATGATATTGGGCCTTAAAGGGTCTCCAGAATGTAGATTTCGAATCTTAATTTGATTAGTTAATGTTTTAAAATAATAGAACACATTTTACCTCATATATTATTGCAACTACCTGGACAATTGCAGCAATGCAGTTTATTTGTCTTGTGTGTCATATGTTCTGTGTATGCAAACGTTCTCCTGGTCAGTGGCGGGAAAGGGGGGGTGCAGAGCACGGCCTTGACTGGCTGGATCGTGCAGCAGCCGGGACGGTATAAATGGGAGTGACTCACTGGACTGGACAGAAAGAGTGGAAAGTGACCGACTAGTACCTACGATTACGAATAATTGTTTGTTGTTTTGGCATGGATTCCGGCCCCACAGGAATCCCCTGTTTCTTTAGTTCTCAATAAACAACAAAAATGCTACATTATATAAATGAAAGTAAATAAGTAATTATATATAAATAAGTAAACAACATACAGTAAAAAAAGAAAAGTGCATCGCCGTTGCTTAATGTTTGCCTTCGTCCTTCTGTTTGTAAGGGGGAGCTGTGTGATTGTTTTCATTGTGTTTCATCATCTGCTGCCGGAAATGATGACCAGATGACGCGACTTCCTTTGACTGCCTGTTTCTCATTTGAAATTCAATTGCAGACAGACAGCAGCAGCAGTTTGCATTTCTCTCTCTCTCTCTCTCTCTCTCTCTCTCTCTCTCTCTCTCTCTCTCTCTCTCTCTCTCTCTCTCTATATATATATATATATATATATATATATATATATATATATATATATATATATATATATATATGTCCCTTATAAAAGTGTACCATGGTACTTGTACCCCTGGATTTTGGAACAAGGTATGATGGTATCAGTGTGAAAAAAACAATGGTATTGTATAATATATGTATATATCCTATACCATCAATGTATAATGACCTATTATGCAGTACAACCACAATAATACAGTGGTATAGTTACACTATACCATCGTACTAGAAAGTACCATGGTATAGTATTGCAATTTGATACCATGATACTTCTTAGAAATAAAAAAGTACAATGCTGTGTGATACTGCATTATAGTACCATAATACAGCATTGTACATTGATGGTATAGGATATATATATATATATATATATATATATATATATATATATATATATATATATATATATATATATAATACAGTACCATTGTATTTTTCACACTTGTTCCAAAATCCAGTGGTGCAAGTACCATGATACATTTTTATAGGGGTTGCATCTTGATCCATTTGAAAAAGTTATATTAATTATTATATAGGCCTATAGATTATATATATGTTTTTTTTTTCAAATGTACAATGTGTGGAGGAACTGTCTGCGCTATAAGTCTTTGCTGTGAGTTTTTGGAAGTCTTTTACATTACAGAATCAGAATTCAGGGCACTCGTTGTTTTATTCTTTTCTGCAGCATCCTAAATTCACAAAATTCAACCCTAACAAAGAAGATGGAAGAGTAGCTGTGTTAGTATAATTGTTTGATTTGCATCTTCATTCAACATAAGTATTTTACAAGTAAGCTGTCCAAGTTAAACAGTTGCAGTACTGGTTTGTTTTAGTATAGACATGGGCACAAGTTTCAGATCAGCAAGTTTACTCTCCTTTCATACAGGCACACTTTACCTGGCTCACAACCTGGTCACCCTGATTTTAAGTACTATTGAAGAGCATTTAACATAATGCATATTTAAACATTATTTTAAACATTACAAATACTAACAATATAAATTCCACATATAAATTACACCAACACTAATTTCCCCATGTGCAGGGCAATCGCCCTGCTACAAGGACCATAAAAATTGTTTGTGCTATTGTCCTTCAGTATAACTGGTCTATAGCCCCTCTGACACTAGCTCAGTGTAGCACTCCACTACCCAAACCTATTGTCTTTTTAATACTAGTATACAAAAGACTTGGGTAAAATACAACTAGAACTTAAGTCTGAAAATTAAGGGGAATAACCCCCCCAATAACCCCCCCAATACTAAAATTTATACTGTCAAAAATTCCATAAAAAATGTATCCCTGAAAGCCTTTTTAAGATAAATATCAGATACTAGAACATGGCATCATCTCAAAGGGATCGTGGTAACATATTTTCAGTGTAATCGGAAGATGAAAAGTTTAATGTATGGCATTCATCCATTTCCCACCTATAATGCTGCTCATTTCTGAACTGTTTTATTGTGTCAGCTGTTGAACCGAACGTCCACAATCTATTACAGATAAAACAAGAGCTTTGTATGATATAAGCAAAAAATCTGCTTGTTTTAGCAATACTACATATACACATAACAAATGTCTTTTTTTTCATACCTAAAAAGCCACACAATAACATTCAGCCTCACAGTAAATTGTAAGGTATGCAAGTCAATGGTTACACATAAAACTAATATTAAAATTGTCTAAGTATTTTCTCGTGCTGCTGTATGTTTAATACACTTTATTTCGATGTTAGAAGATAGTGCAAACTATTGTGGCAGATAGTATATTGATTTCATGGTACTTAACTCTGATATTATGAGTCTCTTTAAGAGCTTTGGAGATTGTGCAGCATCATTTCCATATCAAAATGTCTTATAAATCAGCCCTTTGGATAATGACCTAAGGGCTCCATTTCCTTGCACAGCAGGCTTTAGCATCCCCAGACATCTTACTGCATTCTCAGACAAGCCCACATTAAGGCATATACATATTTTTGCAAACATTAAATCTAATGAGCTGCAGTTTAGATAACTGCTTCCTAGGAGGAAATGATTTTCGAATTTACAGACAACTTAAAGGATATCTAGACAGCAGATGATAACTATCTCAGTGTACAACCTCCTCCCTTCAAAGAAATTACCACAACAGAAGCTTTAACAACAACAACCTGTCGGGATAGATTTTATAAAGTGTAGGTTCATTAAAGCCCCAAGGGGGTGGATTCAATCAAATCATGCAACCCATGATTGATTAATGGCTGTAAATTAAACATCCAGAAATAGAAGGACAAATACCACACTTGTTTTGTAAAGCAACGCAGCAATATCTGTTAAAGGGGAAGTCTTGTTTGAATTATATTAATCTTACCTGAATTCTGCTCTTCTGGTTAACTAGGCCCCCTCACATTTTCAGTTTAAACATATTGTGATGACCCTGGGTCGACTGTAAACGCATTCAGGGCAGGTTTTGTTCCAGGGTCAACAGTTCAGTGCAACATGTGTTCAGGGACATCAGAGATGGGAGAATCGCCACCAATGAGGGGCTTGGCTTTCTGCGCCAGTGTCCCCAGATGCAACAATGTCGTCAGAAACAAGGGATGAGATGTTGCAACTTCAGGGGATTGATAACAGGAAGCCATGTCTGCTTGGGATTGGTGGCTGGTGCACCGGGGGCATGCCTTGGACACAGAAATAAGTAGCGGACTGCTGCTGCTGAGCTGCGGAGAGAGACAAAAGCCAGTCAGAGAAAGAGAGCAGAAGAAACTTGCTTTATTTTTATTATTTTGTCACAGTCTGAGTAACACTACACTGCTCAGCTGTAATTGTACCACTGGCTGGTAAAGCAGCACGCTTAACCTGCCCAGTGTAAAGTCCTGGCTTAATAAAGCATTAATTCGACAGCCTTGAAATCCTGTGTGAGCCTCCTTCATTTCCACGCAACATTGCAGTATGTACCATCCCTAATGTAATAGGGCCAGTAATTCCCCTGTTATCTTTCACTATTTATTTGTCACTTGTAGGTTTTATTTTTATAATTGTGTACTTTGATTTGATTAGTGCACTGTTATATATTATTGACTAACACTTTGTAATTAATTTATCACTTTCTAGTAGCTTCTCCATTCCGACTAATTGAATTATTGATAATTTTACGCACTTGAATATAAATAGCCCACATGACTTGCAAACTGGATGGCTATCCTGGGGGTTTGTGTCTGTCTGTCCATATTTTGTTGTGGTTTTGTTTGTGCAGGAGTGGGAACACAATTTTAGTGTTTGGAACGGAGAGTAATAGAGGGAAGTGAAACAAGCCTGTACATGGACTTTCCTGACGATAAGTATTCGGCTGACGTACAGTATGCCGTTTTGAACAATGAGCGTGAGTGAATTACGAATTTTTAGCTAGCAATGATGTTGTAGTGTGGTCAAGAGTTCACCTCTATATATGCAGATCTTTATTCAGAACCGGGACTGATCAACCCAAATTTAAGAGAGGGATGTTAAACTAGACAAAATGAAGGGGTAAGACCAATGCTTATTTTATCATTGCAAACGGATATCTTGTACATCCATAATAAAAAAAGTAATCTCAAAAATCCTGAATCAAACTTCACCTTTAACACCCTACTGTATAAGTTCTTAACTTAAAACGAAGATACACTGTAAAAATATGTGTTGATTGTCTGTCATATTGAAACACAAATCCTGATTATCGGTGTCTCGATTTAAGTGGCACAGACTATATATGTATTATACACATATAAATGCATGATTTCATGAAAATGATTATTGGCTCAAAATAAAATATGTAGGGCTAAATCAATAAGTTTGGACGCGATACACCATTTCTACATCTCTCCCAGCTCTCCCATAACTCTCAACAATCTATTCTGCCAGTAAGCAGGAGCAAACCAAAAAAGTACCATGAACGCTTTGAAGATGGATTACTCCCGTTTTCAGGATAAGGACATTCTTGGTATCAAAGTAAAGGTAATTGATAAGCATTTTCAATTACATGTCAGGATATCCCAGGATTTGTATGTGATATATTTATGTTAAACATGCTGGGGTGCATTTGCACTCATTGCAGCTGACAAAGAGTTCAATATGTTAAACGTGATATTTCTAACTGATGTTTCTCTTACACCCATTAGGGGCAGAGTGCTGGAAGAGGACAGGTTAATGGTCACACTCTGGTGTTCCAGCTGTACTTAGAGAAAAGACATGTTTGAGAGCTTTAATATGGCTGCTTTAAACTTCAGAGTTTTAAAAAGCCCCAAAATGTGATGAATATAATAGGAATGGACATACAAATCACAAATTCTAAACAAGAACACAAGTACATTAGTTAAGATTGCTGTGATGGTATATCCAACCAAGTTGTTATGTAATAACAATTGCAATGGGAGACACTAAAGGGATGCCTGAGTTAATAGGCGCTGATTCAGATGAGTTCTCATCCCCATTCTGCACCAGAGTACTGCAGAGCTCTCCGTTTCATCAGCCTCCCACATAGAAGATTAATCAGTTGGATAATAACTTGTTTCAGAAGCCAATGTAGAGAGATAACAACCCCATTGCCTCTCTCATGTTGGCTGATTGGAAGCACTCCAGAATCATCACTAAGCTCATTGGTATGCGTGTGCACAGTCCGCCATAGAAAGTGACTGGATAGATTTAGACACCCTATCCTCTTGAAGCTACATTTTTCGTCGCCAGTTCATTTTATTTTACTTGGTCTTTTCTGTTGTTCACTGGGTTTTCGGAGCTGCAATAACACACAAATAGACAATCTGCCGTCCCAAGAAAGATTCAGTTTTATTTAATGAAACTCTTTTGTTTGAACGGCTCGTTGACTGAAAAGTAAACTTCAGTTGAGTGACACATGAGTTGTAAGTGCCATTCCATTTGATAGGACCAAACTCCTGCAGCACAGTCATTCCTGCTTTTTATTTAACTTTTCCATGTGTAGCATTGAGCCATTGTAAAAGAAATTGCAAAGCTTCACAGTCATAGGTGAATCCACTCTAAAGACATGCCCCTTTACTGCAGTGGGGATGGTGAAAATGCAGCTTCTATGCCTACTAGCGGTGTAGTTTCCATGTAGTAATCTACACATTACACTTTAACATATTGATAATGTTTGTTACTAATCAGAAAAGCCATGTGTTTTTGTTTTTTTTTTAAATTTACTGCAAATGCATTTCTATATAATACTGTAAGTCTACATGGAAAAGACTGTGAAGAAATGTTAATTAGAAAGCGATTGAGTGCAAACAGCCAATCAGCTTCCAGATCTAGCAGGCTTCTATTTTGCATAGATGCCCACTGGAACGTTGCAGTGTTTAACTGTGAATTAAATTTTAAATCAATCCGCACATAAATACCGTTTTTTCCCTTACCATTCTAATCTACAACTAATCTGATAACATAAAAAGCTACTTAAACATTGATACATTCTGATGCTGGTCCAGAGACAAGGGAAATCATGTCTGTGACAGGACACTGTAATGAAGGCTCAATTCGCAGCCACTGGACAGCAAATCAACAGGAAAGACACTACTGGTCCACAATTCTGTCATCAGTTGGATCCAAACAACACCCTGCCTCAAAACCAGCCAGTCAAACTGCCAACCCTGTTTCAGTTCTTTCCGCACCAGCCAATCCACTCCCTGCCAGCTTGAATGACACCCCGCCTCCAACAACAAGTTTCTAGTCCAACTCTATACTACACGGGCTATTCAACAATTGTACAGTTAACACTAGAACCGCCACGGTAGTCATTTTGACGGTTTTCACTTTTAAAATTTAAATTACTCTGTGTGTGTTAAAGATCCACGGTTGTCTGTTCTTGACTTTTCCTAAATACATGTATTAAATATACTGACAGCGTTTGAGTCAGAATCGCAAAAATAAAAATAAAAAGTTATGAGCACTTCTACCTAGAACCGCCAAAAGTAGTCATTTTGACGGCTTGTTACAATACATGCTTTTATTAATAATATAACCTACAATACAATATTTTTTATATGTATACAAGCCAGTTTGTTATCTGTACCTCCGCTGAGTATACAGCGGTATGTATTTGTATAGAATATTGCTCTTGACGTCTAGATATGTGTTATCCAAATATCTATTGTAATCCTATCAATTCCTTGCAGAACTGCTGTCTGGCTGTCTTTTTTTTTTTTTTTGCCTAAGTACAATGCACACAGGACGGCGAAGTAATAAAAAAAAGCCTATCTACAGAAAGAAGATACGTAGTTTGCGTCGCTTGCATTGTGCAGTTCATTTAAATGAGGTTTCTTTTTTTCTCTCCGTAATGTCCGGTATGCATTGGCCCTTAAAAGAGGTGAATTTTGCAGACCCCGCAATTTCCCGATTTCCGTGAAATCTGCAAAATCACGATTTAGGTAGACCTCTAATTATGAGGTTACAAAACAGTACTGTATCAGTCTTGAATCGATTAGCAACAAATCACTATCCGTGCCAAAAAAAACATGCTATTTTAGAACCACTTTTTTATTTTTTGTTTCAGCCATCACAATCCCGTAACGTTTTTAAATTTTAAAGTTTAAAGTTCTTACAACCATCTTAGGCCATAAGTCCATCTTTTCTTGAAAGGGTTGTTAAAGTAAATAGTTACAATAAGTTACTTGTAATCAGATTTCTTTTTTGGGTAAGTGTGACAGGGTTATTTTGTATTTGTGTTGTGTTATTATTTAAATGTATGGTTTGGTGTGTTAAAAACACAATGTTTTGTTATTGTTGTTTTACAGGATTGATGGGGTTAAAATTCCCCATCCATACTAAACTCGTGCAGAATGTGACTGTCTCCAGTTTGATTAATTAATTGTTAACCTGGAGACAGTCATCTGTATAAAAACCTGCAGCTTTGGCTGAACAAGGTTGGTTGTTCAGAGGCAGAACGTGAGTAAAGAGAACTGAAATAGAGAAATAACAATTGCTACCCATGTTGATTCTACACCAGCATGATACTTGTTTGTTTTGTTCTATGTCTGTTTTGGCCACCATGCCATTTTGTTTGCAAAGTGTTTGTTTGTTTAAATTTTTTATTTTTATTATTAAACGGTGCATCAGCGCTTCCATACCCCAGTATTTGTCTTTGTATTTCCTGGTCTGACGTTACCACAAGCCTATCCGTGACAGTAAGGTATTACTTTTTTTTTGTAATTTTGACTGTTCAGGAACAAAGGTAACAGAGATTATTTTGTATTACAGTTGGGAATCTTGCAGAATCTGGAGTTGGCAGAAGCATTTGTGGGCAAAGGACTTTGCCTTAAGAATTTGATTAAAACTAAGATACTGGCCAGTAAACTTCATTTTTAAAACTCCATTGCAAAAAGTTCTATCTATTATATGTGTTTATTATTATTGCTGGCCAAAGTGATATAAAAATAATCAGCAATCTATTACTTCTATAAGTTGTCAATTTTCCGTAACAGATTACTTTTTGGAGACAGTAATCAATAATCAATAGTGTATTATTTGTTCATAGTAACAATAACATCCCAAGAAGTTCTCTTTGATGTGTTGCATAAGGTTGGTGCATTCAATGGGCCAAACTCACTAAGCATAGATAAATCAATAAATACATTTTTTTAAGTGAATTGGTGGCATTTATTCTGTCTCTGTTTGCAGGATATAGTCATTGGTGGTGCTTATTTTGTCGGGAGCAAGACAACCCCGGCCCCTCCCCCCGATTATTACAAAACAAAAACCGATTGTCAATTTTAACCTGATCATATATTGCTGAAATGAATAGAGAATAAAAAAAGAAAAAAAACTGAGAAGGAACAGAGCCTAGACCCTGGAGCAGGTGCTAATCAAAGTCAATAAAACTACTTACAACTGGGACCCACCTTGTGTATATTTAATGTTCTGTAACTTAATAAACATGACATCCCTATTTTAGTGGGTAGGGTAGCTAATGCTTCCAGTTTGCACATCTGCCATCTTGACAGCAAAGCAGCAAAGGCCAGGACAAGACCAAAACATATGAGGCCCGATCTGGCTTCATCTCTCAAAGATTGGATCCAAGTGTATATAAAAGTCACTTTGAACCAGTGGATACAATAGCATAAAGAGAGGAACGAGAACAAAATAGACCAGAGATAAAGCCTGAAACCCTGATGTTGCCCATTTTGGAGCCAATAAGGATGTATTCAAAAACACGTTGAATAAATTATTAAATGATTAATTAGGCCACAGCCACTGGTGTATAAAAATAGGTAATCACAGATGTTAGTTTAAAGGGTGATGGCGAAGGAAAGGTGCAGGCTTTCTGGTCTCTGAGTATCCTTGCTGAAGCTACCATGTCAGTTATGTATACAACTAGGGCTTTTGAAAATGAGGCATGTGCCTCTGTAAAGCAACCCATTTTGAAAATATCTTCTATTTATCCTTACTTACTGTCGGTACTATCCATACTTACTGAACAGTATTGGAAAGTACCTCCTGCGATTTAATTTAAACTGCACTCTAAGCCACGTGGTTTCCAGATCTGTGATATTATTCTTGTAGTGCACAGATATACTCTCTACAAACTGAACCCTATTTAGTTTGTTTTCATGGTGCTTTGGTGGTTATACTTTGGCCATGAGGTAAAATACTTTGATCACTTCATAATACAGTAACAGCTCAAACTCTAGCTGAGGAGTTTAGTAAGTTCAGAGCTTAAGTCTCTGATCCTTTCAGAATAACATACACACAGAGTTTGAAGAAAATACACACTATGAAAAAAGGCAATTTGAAAGAGATGAAATTAAATTTTCTTTCAGCAGTGGCTTATACATAGAGAACAGGTTGTAAAGAATGTGCTTGCATTGTGTCTTCCAGACATTCATTGATAGGAGTAAGAGGCTTTCACATTCTTGCCATGAATTCAATCAAGTGTACAACTTGCAGTTGTATAAAATGGGATTTTTTTACACTGTTGGTATGAAATCTTGTGGAATTACATAAATGGGAAAATCTATAACAAGTTGGTGGCAACCAGATAAAACTCAATGCTATTTTTTTCTACTAGCATAAAAAACAGTCATTGCATTTCCCTTCCTAAATGTACAAAGACTAATTGAATAGTTGGATTTCAAGCCACACATACACTGCTGGCCACTTTATAGTGACCTGTCTGCCAAATTGGATTTGGCATTGTCCTTGTGTGGGGCACATTCTCCTGGTACACCCTGGATCCCTTGATTACTCTAGAAAGTTGAACACATGCACTTAAGCATTTTTGTGGATTCATAATTGTGCACTTGTACCCTGGTGGTGATGGCCACTTTCAAGACGATAATGTGTGAAATAATAATAAGTGAGTGGATTAACATCCCTCAAGTCACCTTCCAGCACCTTGTAGAGTCTATGCTATGTTGCATCATGGCTGTGATTAGGGCACATGGTGTGCTAACCCAATATTAGGTACAGGTCCTAAAGAAGTGGTCAGACAGTGTATACACCAGTGGACAAAAACATCAAACCCATATTTTGACCACTTTGTATGGAATTGTCATTATGGCCTCTTTGCTCCATAATCCCAGGATCGTCCCTGTTTTTAGGTAGGTGTCCCTCGATTTCAATTTCGCTATGTCTTCCAGCGACTCCAGGTTTTAATTTTATGTAGGGCAGTGTGACGAGGTAAAGCAATCCCGTGCTGTAATCCACCCTCTCAGCCACCAGGGGGCTGTGAGCCAGCCTAGAAGGACCCAACTTAATAAGAGAAGGTTGGGAAGAATCTTCAAAATCATCCAAAAATGTAGTAAAGTATGTATTACAACTACTAGACCGTCTAGAATTGATCGGTCGATTGGCTCAAGAAAATCTTATAGAAATCTTAAGAAAAGCTTATAGAGTTATAGAGCCCTCTAGAAGTGAATGGTGCAGCCCCTATTGTGCCTGTTAAGAAACCTGATGGCTCTTTGAGGCTGTGCATAGACTTCAGGAGGGTAAATGATATTTCCAAGTTTGATGCGTACACCATGCCCCGGGTGGATGAACTCTTGGACCGTTTGGGGCAGGCTCGCTTCATCTCGACCCTGGACCTGACAAAGGGATACTGGGAGATCCCGTTGACTGAGGAATCTAAGGAAAAAACGGCATTCATCACCCCTGAAGGTCTTTTCCAATTCCGCACTATGCCATAAGGTCTTCACGTGCCCCCGCGACTTTCCAAAGATTGATGGACAGGGTGTTACTTCCGCATCGAGAGTATGCTGCAGCATACATCGATGACGTAGTCATCTACAGCTCTACCTGGGGAGAGCACCTTGATAGGTTGGGGGCCGTCCTTCAGTCCTTGAGAGAGGTTGGGCTCACTGCAAACATGGCGAAGTGCGCCTTTGGAAAAGAGGAAACCAAATATTTAGGGTTTATCATGGGCAAAGGTAGGATTAAGCCGCTTGTCTCTAAAGTCCAGGCTTTGTTAGACACCCCGGTCCCTACCACAAAAGCCCAGGTGAGGTCATTGTTAGGCTTGGCGGGTTACTACCGCAAGTTTATAAAAGACTTTTCCACCATAGCCACGCCCATCACTGACCTTACTAAAAAGAACACCCCAAACAGAGTAAAATGGAGTGCAGAGTGTCAGAGGGCCTTTCAATCTATTAAGACAAGCTTTAGTCAGGCCCCAGCACTTACTGTGCCGGATTTCAGTCAGGAGTTCATCCTCCAAACCGACGCCTCTGAGGTAGTTTTGGGGGCGGTTCTGTCTCAGGAGAAAGATAACATAGAACACCCCACTCTATATCTTAGCCGTAAGATTCTCCCTAGAGAAACTAGATGTTCTGTGATAGAAAAAGAATGCTTAGCGGGAAAATGGGCCATGGAAACATTAAAATATTATCTTCTGGGACGTCACTTTACGCTTGTCACAGATCACTCCCCTTTACAGTGGTTGAACACTATGAAGGACAAGAACACCAGGGTAATGCGGTGGTACCTGGCGTTGCAGCCCTTCTCTTTTGATGTCCAACATCGAGCGGATAAGTTACACCAAAATGCAGATTATTTTTCTCGTGAGGGTGGTCAATTGGGGGCGTTAGATAGGTCTGAGTGGTCCTTCGGCGTCACTCTGAAGGGGGGGTATGTGATGAGGTAAAGCGATCCCGTGCTGTAATCCACCCTCCCAGCCGCCAGGGGGCTGTGAGCCAGCCTAGAAGGCCCCAACAGAGATGGTGTGACGTGGCAGTTCCACCTTTGGGGCGGAAGTCCCGAAAGGACGGTCGCCATCTTTGTTGAGGGCAACACCACGGAATGTGCTGGAAAGTCCCAGAATTGGGAGGCGATTAAAATGCCAATCGCTGATTGGTGTTTCGCTGATTAGGGGGCGTTCCGCGGCACATAAAAGGGGGCCGTGTTGTAGCAGTCGAGGCTGGTATCTGAAAGCACGAAGGAGTGTGGGAGAGGTACTGAGGGTTATATATATAAAACCAAACAAATGCTAACTGTGATTTTTTTGACAGACCTAAACAAACTAATTTAAAAGAGAGACAGCCAACCAGGAGGGTGGACACCAGAACGGCCAGAAAGGCAAGGACAGTCACCCAGAGTCTGGATAATTATACTTTGTTGTTTATTTGTTTTTGACTCTCCACATTTCAGTTAGCGTTTCTCTTTTGTTTGGACATTTTCTTTTGTTTGTTGTCCTGTCCTGATTACCACTGTTTGTGGCCAATAATAAAGGAAAAAGAAAACAACTTGTGGAATATCATACCATTGTCTGGATTTTATTATTTTTACACCTCCACCCAACTCAGCTATCCGTGACAGGCAGATAATAGTCTGGTTATTTCTAGTCAGGTCTGAGTCTATTCCAACCTGATCAAGTCCAAGTAACCAAGTAATACGATATTACTCATAATGAGGGTTTCAAATAGAAATAACTGGGCATCACTCACATGCAGACCTTCAGGATGTATTGAGATTAACACAAATAATAAAGAGAAGAAATATGTCATGGGTGACAATGTGTATTTAATATGCTTTTGGTATATTATTATTATTATTATTATTATTATTATTATTATTATTATTATTATTTGTATAGTTGTATTTATTTCTCTCACATTTTGTAATGATTTTGAGCATGATTTTTAAAAAACTACAAACGAGTGGGGTGACAGAGTAACAACGTGTGTATGTCCAGGAGGTCAGCCAAGACGAAACTGAAAGCGAGACCTCTAGCAGCGGGTTGGAGCCAATGTGTGGGAGCAGAGTATAGCCCTGATGGAGCGCAGAGGGAGCAAAGGCTGGGCAGGCAGCACTGTATAGCCCTGACAGAGTGCAGAGGGAGAGACGAGGAACACGGCCAGGGTTTTATTTACATCGCTTAAAAACCTAAGTGTTATTTCTGGTCCTGATTACTGCTAATCGATGGTTGAGATTGGGACAGTACTTTTCATACGTGAGAGCTAGGGGAAATTGAAAGACTTTTTAAAATATTGTAAACGAACCGTCACTCACTGTCGTTCGTTGCCCCTTTAAAAGTAAACCCAGGACGCAGAAAATTGATTTTTCAACGCACTGACGTGCTATTTTAATAAACAAACAAAATAAACTAAACAAAATAAACACCTAGCTCTTATACGAGCACTGACTAAACACACAGGAACCTAACTATATTGCAGGATGGCTAAGCCGTTTACCTGCTACACAAACTCTAAACAAAATAAACACAGATTTCACAAACACACCTTCACAGGTTTCACAGTACCTTAATCTCGGTACGCCTGCACACACTGGCAAGCGGGCTCTACACACAGCAGCCCTGTGCAGACTGACTGCTTTCCTTTTATACCTGGCAGTTGGCCTCAATTTACAATAACAAGACCAACTGCCAGAACAATTACCAAATAAAAATTCAACAATTAACAATCAACTAAACAAATGTGCCCACGCACATGTTTTCTGCAGGGAGGATTTAACCCCCTCCCTGCTGTCTTACAATACATTTTTAGCCATGGGCATAAGCAAGGTGTGTTGCAGATGGGGGTGTAACTCCCAGTATAAATTAAAGACTTGAATGGGGGAGCGTGAATTATAGATCACATAACTGAATGTCGACTTCAATGATGCCCTTGATTTTCTGGATCACAGATGGTATTGTTGTGTGGTGAATTACAGTCTGCATTTTAATGAGTGTTAAAGAAACATACTGATTAGTTAAGGTTAAAAGCACTTTCTATTGTCTTCACTCTGAGGGAAGCTGTTCCTGTGAGCGGTGCAGTGTACGAGTTGCTGAGAGGGTGTCACCACTGAGACAGCGCAGCTACTGAATTAGATCATTCTCCCCTTTTTAACTCGATTGTATCGGCCGTGTCTGTGGTAGGAGAGAGATACATACCTACAATTGAGAGCTGCTTAGGCTGTGTGGCTAGGCTCAGTGGTGGAGTGGTGCCCCCTGTTGGGGAAGGTGAAAATTGGCTGTTTTAAATCTGGGAACAGTTTGGAGCCATGTCCTTCACTGATGAGCTGGCCAAGGAAAGTAGTAAGATGAATACATTTTAATTTGTATTTTATAGACTGATTTTTTAACTTTGTAATTTGTGATTCTATTGGTTGTCTTTGCAGACCTTGGCCTTGCCTTATTTATGTCCAAGGTGTAATAAAATAAATTGGTGTATACTTACTTTTGTGTCCTCCTTAGCTTGGTGTGGTTTGGGTGCCGTCATCCGCTGTTGATGCCACGAACCTCAGTGCAAAAAATAAATAGTTGGTATAATCTATCACAATTATATAGAATTCCTTATTTTCTTTAAACATAGGTGGTGTAGTCGGTGCTACATAGCTATATCTAGGTCACAAGTCGTGGACAAACAACCGTGTCGAACATGCGCACTAGAGATCACAGTAGACTAACCTGCATGTCCCTCTTGAATGCATTTATTGGTTTTAAACTTACTTAAAAAATTGCAATATTGTACTGTGACAGGCTGGCTGCAGGGAGGAACTCAGACCAGAGAGAGAAACACACAGACAGACGGTGATGATGAAACTGAGTGCGATGGTTGCACTCAGCGTTTAATAACAAATAAATAAAAAGGTTTAACAAACAGAACACAAAACAGGACACGGCGCTTGAGGCCAAAATAAGCAGACAAACAAAACGAACTATACAGACAAAACACGGTGAGCAGATTTAACTACTTTTTACTTTTACGATTATTACCTCCGTCTCTATCCCGTTCTCCACTCACCGAACACACC
Organism: Acipenser oxyrinchus oxyrinchus; assembly: GCA_030684275.1. NCBI lineage: Eukaryota > Metazoa > Chordata > Actinopteri > Acipenseriformes > Acipenseridae > Acipenser > Acipenser oxyrinchus. Next base: position 27,574,073 of record CM060258.1, read on the forward strand.
ACCCCGAAAGTGAGTGAAAACATGCAGTTTTATGCAGTTGTACCGAGACTTCGATTGCTAGTCAATCATTCAATTGGAATCTCGGTACAACTGCACGTGAATTAATTAAGTGTACTCCCGTGACCACACATTACATTTTAACCAGCACGTGAAAGTGATTTGTGCCATCCTCGTGCCTAAATACAAACCTACATTTTTAAATACACGTGAAACACAGACCCGCTTATATCCCGTGTACCAGTGACTATACACCAACATTTACACACAACACGTAACACAAAATACACAGGGGGCACTTTGCCACATATACCCCCCTTGTGCAAAGCACACATGGCCTCAATGGCCACCTCCCCCTCAGTCTTAAAGTCCCGGAAGAGGGAGAAGCAAGGTGTTTCTGGGGGTGGCCATGGTGGAATGTCCTCCACTCCCCACTTCTTCGTGGCTATCAGCTCCCTCTTCCGGGGCTCCGCCACACACTACCCTGCCGCCAAAGTGCGGCTGGGGAAGCTGGTCTCCTGACCTCCCCCTTCTTCATGGCCGGCATTTCCCTCCGTGGGGCTCCGACCACACGATCTCCGGCAGCGAAACTGCTGCGAGGGGAGCTGGTCTCCTGACCTCCCCTTCTTCATGGCTGGCATTTCCCTCCGTGGGGCTCAGACCACACGATCTCCAGCAGCGAAACTGCTGCGAGGGGAGCTGGTCTCCTGACCTCCCCTCCTTCGTGGCGCCAGCTCCCTCCGTGGGGCTCTGGCCACCGTGTTTCCTGCCACGGAAATGCGGCTGGGGAGCTGGTCTCCTGACCTCCCTCCTTTCTTCATGGCCGGCAGCTCCCCTTCATGGGGTTCTGGCCACAGTGTAGCGACCTCAGGCGAAGCAGGACCCTCGGCGACCCCAGGCGAAGCAGGATCCCTGGCGACCCCAGGCGGCGGCAGCAGCAGCGGACCCTCGGGAGGCGGCGGCAGCAGCAGCGGACCCTCGGGAGGCGCGGCAGCAGCAGCGGACCCTCGGGAGGCGGCGGCAGCAGCAGCGGACCCTCGGAGGCGGCGGCAGCAGCAGCGGACCCTCGGGAGGCGACGGCAGCAGCAGCGGACCCTCGGGAGACGACGGCAGCAGCAGCGGACCCTCGGGAGGCGAACTCGGGAGGGGAGCCCCTGGCCATAGAGGCGGCAGTGGGAGCTCCACTTCTCCCTCGCACCCTGCACCCTGTGCGGAGCGGCTGGCAACCCCAGGCGATGCTGAGCGGCTGGCAACCCCGGGCGATGCGGAGCGGCTGGCAACCCCGGGCGATGTGGAGCGGCTGGCAACCCCGGGCGATGCAAGGCAAGCATCCTTGGGCGAAGCGAGGCAGGCATCCTTGGGCGAAGCGAGGCAGGCATCCTTGGGCGAAGCGAGGCTGGCATCCTTGGGCGAAGCGAGGCTGGCATCCTTGGGTGAAGCGAGGCTGGCATCCTTGGGCGAAGCGAGGCAGGCATCCTTGGGCGAAGCGAGGCAGGGAGTCAGGACAAGCTGAGGTGCGGGTTTTGGCCCTCTTCTCGGCCACTGCGGCCGGGCGGTTCTTCCCCATGCTTTCCTCAGCAGCCTATGCAAGGGCTGCTGAGGACCGGAGCATCTAGTCCTGGTTTCTCTGGTGAAGGGAGAGGCAGCTCCTGCTCCTCTCCTCGTGACGGTGGGGGAAGTGATACCAGCAGGCATTCATCCTCTGCTGGTTGGGGAAGTGTTACCAGCAGGCATTCATCCTCTGCTGGTGGGGGAAGTGATACCAGCAGGCATTCCTCCTCTGCTGGTGGGGTTGGCGGAGGCAGAGGCAGCTCCTGCTGCTCTGCTCCTGCCAGTGAAGGTGGCGGAGGCAGAGGCAGCTCCTGCTGCTCTGCTCCTGCCGATGGAGGTGGCGGAGGCAGAGGCAGCTCCTGCTGCTCTGCTCCTGCCAGTGAAGGTGGCGGAGGCAGAGGCAGCTCCTGCTGCTCTGCTCCTGCCGATGAAGGTGGCGGAGGCAGAGACAGCTTCTGCTGCTCTGCTCCTGCCAGTGGAGGTGGGAGCGGGGTGTAGTCTCCTGGCGGCGGAGGTGGGAGCAGCGTGTAGTCTACCCTTGTTTCAGGGGACTGGTGCGGCCCTCCCCCTCTTGCAGGGGACTGGTGCGGCTCCGCTTCGGAAGGGGAGACCAGCAGGCATTCACCCTCTGCTGGTGGACAGGGACCCAGCAGGCATTCACCCTCTGCTGGGGGACATGGACCCAGCAGGCATTCACCCTCTGCTGGTGGACAGGGACCCAGCAGGCATTCACCCTCTGCTGGTGGAGGAGGCAGAGGCAGCTCCTGCTGCTCTGCTCCTGGCGGTGGAAGTGGCGGAGGCGGGACCAGCAGGAATTCACCCTCTGCTGGTGGAGGTGGGAGCTGCAAGCAGTCCTCCCATGGCAATGGAGGTGGAACCAGCAGGAATTCACCCTCTGCTAGTGGAGACTGGGGCTGTGGACGTTCTACCTTCCCCTTTTGGGCCGTGGGCGCACCGACTCCTCCCTCTTGGGCTGTGGGCGCACCGACTCCTCCCTCTTGGGCTGTGGACGCACCGACTCCTCCCTCTTGTGCTGTGGACGCACCGACTCCTCCCTCTTGGGCTGTGGACGCACCGACTCCTCCCATTCAGGCGTAGGGACGTTCGGGCTCCTCCCATTCAGGCGTGGGACGTTCGGGCTCCTCCCACTCAGGCGTGGGACGTTCGAGCTCCTCCCACTCAGGCGTGGGACGTTCGAGCTCCTCCCACTCAGGCGTGGGACGTTCGAGCTCCTCCCACTCAGGCGTGGGACGTTCGAGCTCCTCCCACTCAGGCGTGGGACGTTCGAGCTCCTCCCACTCAGGCTGTGGAGGCAAAACCAGCAGGCATTCTTCCTCTGCTGGTGGAGACTTGGGCGGTGGACACTCCGCCTTCCTCTTCCCCTTCCCCTTCTCTGCCTCCTCCTCACCTTCCTCTCCTGGGCCAGTTCCTCCTCTCCCTCTTGGTAGGGGCAGCGCACCACTGGGTGCCCGAACTCCCCACAGGCAAGGCACCAGTCTTGGTCCTCTAGACCACCGAGGAGGACCTCCAGATCCTGGCAGCCATCTCTCCAGTTCCAGCCTTCCATTTTTCCCCTTTTATTTTTCAAAAAAAAACAAAACAAACAAACAAAAAAAAACTGCGGTTCCCGCTCTGGCCTGAGTCCTGGAGGCGCTGTTTTCCCGGTTCTGACACCACGTGTGACAGGCTGGCTGCAGGGAGGAACTCAGACCAGAGAGAGAAACACACAGACAGACGGTGATGATGAAACTGAGTGCGATGGTTGCACTCAGCGTTTAATAACAAATAAATAAAAAGGTTTAACAAACAGAACACAAAACAGGACACGGCGCTTGAGGCCAAAATAAGCAGACAAACAAAACGAACTATACAGACAAAACACGGTGAGCAGATTTAACTACTTTTTACTTTTACGATTATTACCTCCGTCTCCTATCCCGTTCTCCACTCACCGAACACACCACCCCGAGTGAGTGAAAACATGCAGCTTTTATGCAGTTGTACCGAGACTCGATTGCTAGTCAATCATTCAATTGGAATCTCGGTACAACTGCACGTGAATTAATTAAGTGTACTCCCGTGACCACACATTACATTTTAACCAGCACGTGAAAGTGATTTGTGCCATCCTCGTGCCTAAATACAAACCTACATTTTTAAATACACGTGAAACACTGACCCGCTTATATCCCGTGTACCAGTGACTATACACCAACATTTACACACAACACGTAACACAAAATACACAGGGGGGGGCACTTTGCCACATGTACATAAACCAAACACATTACAATGTGTTGACGGAAGGTACCACCAATAATACACAGCATCAAAAACTACATCCAAAAAATGTTGCGTTGCTAATATGAATTACAGTCAATTCTGATTAAGACAAACTTGGATTAAACTAATTTCCTGGTATTACAAATTGTTTACATGGTCCCAGACAAATTTAGCAGTCAATTAATGTAAATTACTTCTTATAATAATTCCCTTAACACAAAGTTCCTATTATTTTGCCCTAGTTCAAACAGCTGAGTAGTGTAAAGGATATTGGGAACTGTATTAGCTTGCATCCAGATTAGTGCCTCTGTACTGTATTTTAGTGCTGTTTTGGGAGGACTAATCTTATGATGCATTTCGAGTTTCTATAGAACTCACACATCAATGCCACGTCCATGAAGCGTAGAAATGAGTGCAAAAAAATGTGCATTATCCTTGCAGACAAAAGAGGTGAGAAAATCGGTGGATTATGCATCACTGTACAAGAAAAAGAAAGATGCTGCACAAACACTTTGTGAACCATTCTGAAAAACTGGAATACAAGAATACAGATCTATGAACAACAGATTGTGGATGCAAGTCATTCGTGTTTCCAATGTGCTCGATACCCTGATGTGAGGACACCTTGCTTTTTGTGTTTTAAAAATGTCTGTGATCAGAATAGGATATGCATATTTCAAATTGCAATGCATACTTTTAAAAGTTATCTTACAACCGTATATTCAATACTTTTACTGTAATTGTACTGTAATTGAAATTTGATTTCAGTGAAACTGTATCTTCAAGAAAACTGACGGAATGCATTTGGCTTAGACTCCTGGTAATAAGAATTACTGATAAGATGATTGTTTTTTTTTGCCTGTATTTTTGCCAGAGTTGACTGTATTTGTTTTGCACAGTGTTGAAAAGGCATACACAGAAATAAAATATATATATATATATATATATATATATATATATATATATATATATACAGCTCTGGAAAAAATTAAGAGACCACTGCAAAATTATCAGTTTCTCTGTTTTTACTATTTATAGGTATGTGTTTGGGTAAAATGAACATTTTTGTTTTATTCTATAAACTACTGACAACATTTCTCCCAAATTCCAAATAAAAATATTGTCATTTAGAGCATTTATTTGCAGAAAATGACAACTGGTCAAAATAACAAAAAAGATGCAGTGTTGTCAGACCTCGAATAATGCAAAGAAAATAAGTTCATATTCATTTTAAACAACACAATACTAATGTTTTAACTTAGGAAGAGTTCAGAAATCAATATTTGGTGGAATAACCCTGATTTTCAAGCACAGCTTTCATGCGTCTTGGCATGCTCTCCACCAGTCTTTCACATTGATGTTGGGTGACTTTATGCCACTCCTGGCGCAAAAATTCAAGCAGCTCGGCTTTGTTTGATGGCTTGTGACCATCCATCTTCCTCTTGATCACATTCCAGAGGTTTTCAATGGGGTTCAGGTCTGGAGATTGGGCTGGCCATGACAGGGTCTTGATCTGGTGCTCCTCCATCCACAGCTTGATTGACCTGGCTGTGTGGCATGGAGCATTGTCCTGCTGGAAAAACCAATCCTCAGAGTTGGGGAACATTGTCAGAGCAGAAGGAAGCAAGTTTTCTTCCAGGACAACCTTGTACTTGGCTTGATTCATGCGTCCTTCACAAAGACAAATCTGCCCGATTCCAGCCTTGCTGAAGCACCCCCAGATGAGTACAATTTTCAGCTTTGCCCAACACCTGGTCGTCTAATAGTTAGACGGAGACCTGGAGAGGCCTACAATCCACAGTGTCTCGCACCCACTGTGAAATGTGGTGGAGGATCGGTGATGATCTGGGGGTGCTTCAGCAAGGCTGGAATCGGGCAGCTTTGGCATGAATCAAGCCAAGTACAAGGTTGTCCTGGAAGAAAACTTGCTTCCTTCTGCTCTGACAATGTTCCCCAACTCTGAGGATTGGTTTTTCCAGCAGGACAATGCTCCATGCCACACAGCCAGGTCAATCAAGGTGTGGATGGAGGAGCACCAGATCAAGACCCTGTCATGGCCAGCCCAATCTCCAGACCTGAACCCCATTGAAAACCTCTGGAATGTGATCAAGAGGAAGATGGATGGTCACAAGCCATCAAACAAAGCCGAGCTGCTTGAATTTTGCGCCAGGAGTGGCATAAAGTCACCCAACATCAATGTGAAAGACTGGTGGAGAGCATGCCAAGACGCATGAAAGCTGTGCTTGAAAATCAGGGTTATTCCACCAAATATTGATTTCTGAACTCTTCCTAAGTTAAAACATTAGTATTGTGTTGTTTAAAATGAATATGAACTTATTTTCTTTGCATTATTCGAGGTCTGACAACACTGCATCTTTTTTGCTATTTTGACCAGTTGTCATTTTCTGCAAATAAATGCTCTAAATGACAATATTTTTATTTGGAATTTGGGAGAAATGTTGTCAGTAGTTTATAGAATAAAACAAAAATGTTCATTTTACCCAAACACATACTTATAAATAGTAAAACCAGAGAAACTGATAATTTTGCAGTGGTCTCTTAATTTTTTCCAGAGCTGTATATATATATATATATATATATATATATATATATATATATATATATATATATATATATAGGTAATAGGTACACAAAAATATGAATAATTGATAATAAAAGTACTTTGTTGCTGTTCATCTATTTGATGTAATCTCACAAACCAAGGCATCTGAAGAATAGGAAAGAAATCGCTTTATCGGAAGTGAAAAATATAAACACCTAACATTTCTTTTGTTTTAGTTTTAGGTACATTACATTGTTGCAACTGATAAAGTTAATTTGCTGTTCTATATTACTTTCCTCCTGTTGCCAACAAGTCGCCTGAAGTACAACTGTATGGCAGACTAACATATCTCCCTCCTTCAAAGCCACTAAAATAGTGGATGTTACATTCCTCCCTACTGATAGAAAGCCACACACCTAGCATTGCTTGTACCTTGTATTCAGCCAATCACCTCTCTACAACACCTGTCTCTCAATTACTTCACAATCAAACTGAACCAATTACCCTCTCAACAACTAAGAAACTTATTTAAAATACTAAATAATAACTAACAGATTAAATGGGACATTAAAAATCTCTGTGGGACATGCATTTGTAAAATCCCTTAATGTCAGAGGATGCATGAGTTAGACCTCTTGTCTTGTTAATTAAAATCCTCAGCTGGCACCTGCGATTTCAATTAGCAAGACAGGAGGGCTAGCGAATGCATCCTCCTTGAGATAAAGTAATTCTATACATCGTGCCTCACTTCCACTCCCTATATGGGTCTCACATGGGTTGTTTTGGAAGAAGAAAAAACAATATTTAAAACTATTCATCATGTAGTCTGGTAAACTTATACTCTCTAGGTCAATTCAGCTCTGACTTGTCAGTCATTAAGAGAAGTAGATAGTTGTGTTAAAGTCAGGAAGGGACGCATTTCAGGGGACATTTTCATTCACCAACCAACTGTTAATGCATTTATTGTTTCCCACTGGGATTAATTATTTCTGATAAACTGACCACAGTGCACCCTGTTCCTTTGAACTAAGTACTTTTTTATCAGCAATCCCCATAAAACTCTGTGTGCTGCAGTTAAAGGCTTTGAATCTTGGAGACTGTTGCTGTTTATCTATTTAATGTAATCTCACAAACCAATGCATCTGAAGAATAAGAATATTGCTTCCCCCCCCCCACCAAAGAAAAGTCTCATATTTCCAGCTGCAAAATATGGGAGTTGCGAATATTATCAATAGAAAAAAAAATCAATACAAAAATAACAAAAGAATATTGCTTATTGTAGGTACATTCTTACACTGTTCATAAGCAAGCAACATCTATTAGTAGGCCTTTTATTTCCCACAAAACTTTTTTCATATAAATACCGGGTGGTAATAAAGTCAGTTAAACATTTTGCAATTCGCAAACAATTTGAAGGATGTCCTCTGTCATAAAGGGGTGGCATTAGTCTCTGTGGAAATGTTACATTTGCCTGATAGTTTTCTTGATAAATGAATCCTTCCTTGGTACTGATATTAAAGTAGTCATAGCTAACACGATGAATCCATACATCTTAGCCAAAGTGCACTAGAGGTCTGCTCGGGCCTAAATTTAAAACCTGATCCGAACCTGACCATCTCCACAAATACAGTCCAAACATACACTATTGAAACTAAGTACCTTCCATGTGGAGTATTCCTGATTTCCAGTTAAAACGTAAATAAATAAAGAAAAAAATCACCCTCATTTAATCATATATCATTTACTTCCTTTCCTAGTAATCCAACACTGCATGATTTAAAAGAAGACAACAGCAGTTTCCAAAACTTTGTTACCATAAATAGCCACACAGAAGACACTCTTGCAAATTTGCATACTCATTTTGAACAAGCCTATATCATATCAAACCATAAAATTAACATTCAACAACAAATATTACACCATGACTATGCGTTTTAAAACAGCTACAAGACGAATACATCCCTTTCCAGTGTGCCGCTGCAGAGATGGATGGATTTCTTTTTGCTGTCATATTGGAGTAATATTTAGCAAGATTTGCATTGTAAAAAGCCACATGGACCTTTATTTTCGCCGAATACAACAATGTCGTAAAGAAAGAAAACTAACAGTGAATTAAAGAGCAGTGTTTTAATACTATACATTTTTTGTTGTTCTGTACATTTAAACAAATGCATATAGTTTACTACAGGACAAATACGGTTTGTGTCATTATCTAAAAAGGCATGAATTGTCGACTGATGAGAGCTATCAATTTTTGTGTGTGCATTTGTATAAGACTGACTGTTAAAATTTGGTGACGTTAGTGTTTTGTAACTGAACTGTATCCCGTTATGACCGCCCACACAGCATTTAACAGGTTGCACAAAATGTCAGTTTATCAGCCGAGATGATCATGTGGTTACTTAGTAAAGCCCAGTCATGCAGAATTTGACAGGCTGCACAAAACGTGACAATAAGTGGGTTTGTGAGATGATATTAAGAGAGGCAATTTCTCATAGAACCTATGGTGCATGACGCGTGATAATAAAAAGGGTATGATATTAAGCGATGTGATATAAAACGGGTTAATCTGTATTTTTAATGTAGAAAATCTCTCCTTCGTACAAATGCAAGAAAATGCTAGATTCTCATTCATTTAAATTTATGTCGGCTGTGTTGTGCAGTTAATTTGTATGTGGTTTTATAGTGGGACTTGATCAGTATTGGTGAAAGGACTAAGGGGTAGATGTATTAAAGTGTTGCGCCTGTCGCAATAGTTGCAAACGAGTCAGAAGTCTAGGGTGAAATGTACTAAACATGCACAATGATGTTAGTGACTTTTTAGGGAATGCTTTGCGGTTCAATCTCAGATGAATATGTAATTATGGGCGTTCCTGCATACATTCGCAAAAAGTGCAAATGAGGGTTCACAAATATTACAATGAGATGCACTAAAGCTGCCGACAATTGTGACACTTACAATTGCATCAATTTGTTAAGAACTTTTGAAAGCATGTTTTAAACAGTTACAATTGTTGCTGGAAATTTCACAGTCCGCTTTTTCTCATGCGTTGCCAGTGCTTAATGCATTTTTGAGGTGAACACCCAAGTACCTAATTTTCACTAAAGTCAGGATGTACTTACAAGACTTGAAAACAAATTTCTATGACATTTCTGGTTTCTGGTTGGAGCAATAGACTGCACACATGTGCCACTAACCCCTCCAGCTCATTTTGAGCATCTGTATAGGACCATGATCTATTGTGTGTTAATTGTCTAGGCTACTAAGCTGACAAGGTTAAAAATAATAATAATTAAAATCAAATAAAAAACCCTAAAATCATTTAGTTTCAATTTTAAATAATCTTTTATTCGCATTGTACACCAATAATTTATTTTGTGTTACCAGTGTGCTAGGTATTCATTTAATTTTACTACTGTACTGTATACTGTATAGGCTTACTGTACCCAAAACACATTAGTGTTATTTCAGCGCAATGATTTATATTTAAAATACATCGAGAACTGTAAATATATGTGCATGCGATTTTATTGTATTGTCTTTAAACCCGACACCTCCTTATGTTGGACAAACATGTCCAGTTTAGTGAGGGGCTACTGTATGATTATGAAGAGCTTTTTGGGGGTGAAGGTTGGGGCCCCACTATATATATACAGTATATATATATATATATATATATTGTAAACGATCCAGTAGCATAGCGAAGCTGAACACTGGTTTCCCACTCCACCAACTGGCACAGACTCGATACGTTTGCAGGCAAGTATACTTTATTTACAATATTTACACAATACAGCAAGTTCTGCTAAAGGCTAATGCCCTGTACGGGCCACTGACTAACTCACTTCTTCAACCCTCTCTAAGCTACTTCAAGACTACTACACTTCTATAGGCTTTGGCCTGTGTACGGTCCACTTAGGTGGGACCGAGTCCACTGGAACGAACCACACTGGCCACTGTAGACGTGAAGACAGGAGAGTAGCACAGGGATTCCTTCCGCCGAAGTGAGTCAGTCCAATGGTAAGAACCCAGGATGCGCTCCTTCTGCTGGAGTAATTCCGTAACACAGGTGAGTCCAAGACAGGCTCCCTCTGCTGGAGTAGTCCTGGAACTCAGGTAAGTAAAAGACAGGCTCCCTCTGCTGGAGTGGTCCTGTAACACAGGTAAGTACAAGACAGGCTCCCTCTGCTGGAGTAGTCCTGGAACACAGGTAATTACAAGACAGGCTCCCTCTGCTGGAGTAGTCCTGTAACACAGGTAAATACAAGACAGGCTCCCTCTGCTGGAGTAGTCCTGTAACACAGTTGAGTACAAGATGGGTCCTCTTTACAGAAGACTCCCAGGAACACAATTGAGATGACCCCAGACGTCCAGAGAAGTGAACCCAGATAAAACCAGTTATATCCGGGCTGTGGGGAGGCACCCCTGCTGCCAACTCCTGGTCGTCCTCAGAAACAAATTATGTCCCAACTAAAAGCAAGTATCCATCTTTCCTGTGTAAAGCATATACAATGTGTCTTGTATCTGTATTATAATAAACAGAGTCTTGCACATCCCATCTAATGAATCCGTTCTTTCTGGTTATTATTCACTATCCCAGTATCGCGTGAATAATCCAATACACCCTCTGGTCGTAAAGCATTAAACTAAATACCCTGCGGTTGTGACGGCGCACAACCGCACCACGCGGAATACCGCGGACCTCTTTTAAATTGCTGAGAGGTCAAATAAGCTTTAACTAGCACCACAACCAAAGAAAAATAAATAATATAAATAAACTTACACAAAACAAAAGGCTACCTCACCAAGAGGAAAATCGTACGCCGTTTAAACTAAATACTATATCAAAAATACAAACAATCACTTTACCTTACGTTGTTCTAACAACACACTCCAAAATCGCTAGCTTCTTCTCTGCAGAACAACAGGGCGGTGTTCCCCACGATCACACAACCCCCTATTGTTCTGCCCTGCTTCCTTTTAAACCCATTAACCCCCCCCAATTAGTTGGCACTCTGGTTTCTGGGTTGTGTAGTCTCTCCCCTAGCGCCGCCATTTCTTAAAGGCGACATTACCCTATCCTCACATATCCTCCCCCCCAGCTCCAACCTATCGGTTTGAGCGGACCAACTAACCACATGTATTCTTGACAGCCCATCTGCATTTGCATTCTGTGTTCCCCTTCTATGTTCAATCCTGAACTTATAAGGCTGTAGAGCTAAAAACCAGCGGGTTACCCTAACGTTCTTCTCCTTATTCTCCTTCATAAATCTAAGGGGTGCGTGATCCGTAACTAGGATAAATTCTCGGCCTAAAAGGTAATATTTTAAGGCCTCAACTGCCCACTTTACAGCCAAGCATTCCTTCTCTACGACTGCATACTTCTTTTCTCGAGGCAGGAGCTTTCTGCTAAGATACCCTATAGGATGTTCCTCGCCATCGATAATCTGCGACAACACAGCCCCTAGACCTACTTCCGAAGCATCTGTCTGCAACACAAAGGGTTGGGAGAAATCGGGTACCTTCAATACTGGACTATTACATAGGACTTCTTTAATAGCCTTAAACGCCTTATCTGTTTCGGGGGTCCACTTAACACGAACCGGGGTCACCTTTTGTATTAAATCGGTAAGGGGGGTGGCAACGGAGGAAAACTCAGGCACGAACCTCCTATAATAGCCTGCTAAACCTAGGAAGGCTCTAACTTGTTTCTTATCTTTCGGGATTGGCCAATTAGTGATAGCCTCCACTTTACTGATCTGGGGCTTAACTTTACCGCCCCCTACCACAAATCCTAAGTACTGGGCTTCCTGCAAACCCACAAAACATTTTTCTGGAATTGCTGTAAGTGCTGCTTCTCTTAGGGACTGTAGTACTGCATTGACTTTTTCAAGATGTTTCTCCCGTGAGTCTGTAAAAATTACAATATCATCAATATAGGCTGATGTATACTGAGCATGAGGTCTTAACACTATGTCCATAAGCCTTTGGAAAGTGGCGGGAGCGCCATGCAATCCAAACGGCATTGCTTTATATTGGAACAGTCCTAAAGGTGTAGCAAAAGCTGTCTTTTCCCTAGACTTGGGGCTAAGAGGGATTTGCCAATATCCCTTGGTAAGATCTAAAGTTGTTAAATATTTAGCCGAACCAAGCCTCTCAATTAACTCATCTACCCTAGGCATGGGATAGGAATCAAACTTGGATACCTGATTTAATTGCCGAAAATCATTGCAAAACCGCCAAGTTCCGTTGGGTTTGGCCACCATTACAATAGGACTGTTCCATGGACTCGAGACTCCTCGATTACGTCCGTTCGTTTCATAGCTTCGACCTCGTGAACAACTTCGTTCCGTTGGGCCTCCGGGATCCTGTAGGACCTAACCCGGACACACACCCCAGGGGGTGTGTGGACCTCATGTTGAATAACTGTGGTTCTTCCTGGTATGGGAGAGAAAACATCTTGATTAGCCTTAACACATTCCTGAACCTCTTGAATTTGTTGGGGTGTAAGTGAGGGGCCTATATTAACCGACCTCTCTTCTAGTCCTGTCTCCCCCTTTTTACCCAACACCACCATTGCTACCAGTTCTTCCCGATCTACCCATGGTTTGAGGAGATTGACGTGATACACCTGTTCTTTCTTTCGCTTATCCGGTTGTTTTACTCTGTAATTCACTTCTCCTACTGGAGCTATTATCTCATATGGCCCCTGCCATCTAGTATATAATTTACTCTCTGGGGTTGGCACTAAAACCATAACTCTATCCCCGGAGTTAAATGTACAGCGTACCGCTGACTTATTATACTGACCTGCTTGTCGGGCCTGGGCTTCTTCCATATGGGCCTTTACTATGGGGGTTACTTTGTCAATCCGGTCTCAAACCTGTATGATATACCACATTGCGATCTGATGATGTTTGAGCCTCCCACGTTTCCCTGGCTATATCCAGGATTCCCCTTGGCTGTCTCCCATACAATAACTCAAACGGTGAAACCCCTGCAGAGAACTGTGGTACCTCTCGAACAGCAAACATTAAATATGGTAATAGGAGGTCCCAGTCCCTCCCATCCTTTGAAGCTACCTTCTTTAGCATCGATTTCAGGGTCTTATTAAACCGTTCCACAAGTCCATCCGTTTGAGGATGGTAAACTGATGTCCTAACAGGTGTAATCTTCAGGGTTGTGCAAAAATCCTTCATTAATTGGCTCACAAAAGGAGTGCCTTGGTCCATCAATACTTCCTTAGGGATACCTACTCGAGAGAACAAGTGTATCAATTCTTTAGTAATAGTTTTGGAAGTTGTGTTCCTTAAAGGAATGGCTTCGGGATATCTGGTAGCATAATCTAATATAACCAAAATATATTCGTGCCCACGGGCCGACTTATTTAATGGCCCCACTAAATCCATATCTATTCTTTCAAAAGGTATCTCGATAATTGGAAGAGGTTGTAACGGAGCTCGCAATCCTGGATTAGGACTAGCCAGCTGACATTCAGGACATGATTTACAATACCGATCCACAGCCTTTCTAATGCCTATCCAATAGAACCTTCTCAGTATACGCTGCAATGTTTTCTCAGACCCTAAATGACCCCCAAACAGATGTGTATGTGCCAAGTATAAAACTTGTGATTGGTAAGCCCGGGGAACCAACAACTGTTCTACTGGTTCTCGGTTAAGCTGCGTGCAGCGGTACAGCAAATCATTCCTTATAATAAAATGCTCCAGTGGGTTAACTATGGTGTTCTCAACCCTGGTACCATTTACCGACACCACCCGCTCCCGGATATTCACAAGAGTAGGGTCCTGTTCCTGTTCCCTAGCAAAATCTTCACTCGGGAGTTGAAGACATTCTTCCCAAGGCCCCTCCCTTGGGTTTTCTATTGCTACCTCACCAGTTTCTGCACGAATCTCCGTCTCGTTACACTGCACAGCCACCCCCTTACTACTACGTTTTGCTAGGACCCCAACTAAACTTTGTGTTATAGTGTCACGTTCCTGTCGCCGCTGCCGGTGTGATTTCCTCACTCTTACACAACTGCCGGTAAATGGGAAAATGTCATGAAGGCTCTCTCGTGGCGTATTTTCTGCCTCATTGTTTACCTCAGGCTTTGCCAATGGCCTGTTAAATTTAACCAGGGTACTGAATCCTGGGATATTTCTCCCAAGAATTACTTGCTGGGGAAGAATTACTTGCTGGGGTACCACTCCGACTCGTAAATCCACCACCTGGGACCCGACTTCAATGGTGACTACCGCAGTAGGATAGTGCTTAATATCCCCATGTATACAAGTAATTCCTGTCTTAAAATCATAATCCAATAGACTGTCCGCCAATAATTCTGGCGTTACTAATGTAATAGCACTCCCCGAATCAGCGAGAGCCTCTGCACTTTTCCCATTAATTTTTACCCTGATCAGATAGGGATACGCTCCCACAGGATGACGTGGCACAATTATATTTCCACAAAACTGACTTTCAATGATACCAGGTTTAGCAATATTACACTCCATTCTCTCTTCTTGTGTACAATATTTAGCAATGTGGCCGAACTGGTTACATTTAAAACACCGGTAATTACCATAACCCCGGGCCTCTACCCTTACTCCCCCATCTGTCCCCAGTCCCTTCACGACCTCCGGCCGCTCTTCACCCCTCTCCGGCACCACCGGTTGCTTACCCGACCTTAAAGGAGTCCGAATCCTCCACGATGTTGGTCTCAGGTTCCGTGCTGCCGGGATCTGGGGCTGACGGGAGAGCTCTTCCACGGCTAACTGCCACTCCACCAAATCCACAAACTCATTAATGGTATTGGGGTCTCCCTGCCCCACCCACTTCCTTAGTGGGGCTGGTAATGACCGCAGATACCGATCCATGACCAGGATCTCTACCACCTTCTCTGCGTTATTGATATCTGGCTTGAGCCACCTAGTGGCCAGATGAATCAGGTCTTACATCTGGGATCTGGGTGAAGCTCCGGTAGTGTAACCCCAGGCATGATATTTCTGAGCCCTAACAGCTGAGGTCACCCCTTCCCGAGCAAGGATCTCGGCCTTTAGATGGGGGTAGCTCTCAGCTTCCTGTGGGGCCAGGTCATGATATGCCTTCTGCGCTTCTCCTACCAAGAACGGTGCCAGAATTCCAGCCCATTTCTCTGACGGCCACCCCTCCCGGGTGGCGGTGCGCTCAAACGCCAGTAAAAACGCCTCTACGTCATCCTCCCGAGTCATCTTCTGTAAAACGTGGGCGGGTCGAATCGGAGACACATTTAGAGGTACCGACCACTGCTCCAAACGTCCCTTTAAAATTGCTAACTCCTGTCGCTGTACTTGCAGCCGGTTGGTCTCCTGTTGTAGTTGCATAGATGACTGTTGAAACTCTTGCATCTTTGTGTTATTGTCCTGTTGCACTGCTGTAGCGTGTAGAAGAGCTCGAATCAGCGCGTCGGTGTTCGCCATCTTGTTGAATTTCGTGGGCCGACTAGAGTATGTTTCCAGTCGGTCTGGATCCCACTTCTGACACCAAATGTAAACGATCCAGTAGTGTAGCGCTGCTGAACACTGGTTTCCCGCTCCACCAACTGGCACAGACTCGATACGTTTGCAGGCAAGAATACTTTATTTACAATATTTACACAATACAGCAAGTTCTGCTAAAGGCTAATGCCCTGTACGGGCCACTGACTAACTCACTTCTTCAACCCTCTCTAAGCTACTTCAAGACTACTACACTTCTATAGGCTTTGGCCTGTGTACGGTCCACTTAGGTGGGACCGAGTCCACTGGAGCGAACCACACTGGCCACTGTAGACGTGAAGACAGGAGAGTAGCACAGGGATTCCTTCCGCCGAAGTGAGTCAGTCCAACGGTAAGAACCCAGGATGCGCTCCTTCTGCTGGAGTAATTCCGTAACACAAGTAAGTATAAAACAGACTCCCTCTGCTGGAGTAGATCTGCCACACAGGTGAGTCCAAGACAGGCTCCCTCTGCTGGAGTAGTCCTGGAACTCAGGTAAGTAAAAGACAGGCTTCCTCTGCTGGAGTAGTCCTGGAACACAGGTAAGTAAAAGACAGGCTCCCTCTGCTGGAGTAGTCCTGGAACACAGGTAAGTACAAGACAGGCTCCCTCTGCTGGAGTAGTTCTGTAACACAGGTGAGTACAAGACAGGCTCCCTCTGCTGGAGTAGTTCTGTAACACAGGTGAGTACAAGACAGGCTTCCTCTGCTGGAGTGGTCCTGTAACACAGGTAAGTACAAGACAGGCTCCCTCTGCTGGAGTAGTCCTGTAACACAGGTAAATACAAGACAGGCTCCCTCTGCTGGAGTAGTCCTGGAACACAGGTAATTACAAGACAGGCTCCCTCTGCTGGAGTAGTCCTGTAACACAGGTAAATACAAGACAGGCTCCCTCTGCTGGAGTAGTCCTGTAACACAGTTGAGTACAAGATGGGTCCTCTTTACAGAAGACTCCCAGGAACACAATTGAGATGACCTCAGACGTCCAGAGAAGTGAATCCAGATAAAACCAGTTATATCCGGGCTGTGGGGAGGCACATCCCGTCTAATGAATCCGTTCTTTCTGGTTATTATTCACTATCCCAGTATCGCGTGAATAATCCAATACACCCTCTGGTCGTAAAGCATTAAACTAAATACCCTGCGGTTGTGACGGCGCACAACGCATTCCACGCTGAATCTGTGGACCTCTTTAAATTGCTGAGAGGTCAAATAAGCTTTAACTAGCACCACGACCAAAGAAAAATAAATAAACTTACACAAAACAAAAGGCTACCTCACCAAGAGGAAAATCGTACGCCGTTTAAACTAAATACTATATCAAAAATACAAACGATCACTTTACCTTACGTTGTTCTAACAACACACTCCAAAATCGCTGGCTTCTTCTCTGCAGAACAACAGGGCGGTGTTCCCCACGATCACACAACCCCCGATTGTTCTGCCCTGCTTCCTTTTAAACCCAGTAACCCCCCCCAATTAGTTGGCACTCTGGTTTCTGGGTTGTGTAGTCTCTCCCCTAGCGCCGCCATTTCTTAAAGGCGACATTATCCTATCCTCACAATATATATATATACAGTATATATATATACAGTATATATATATATATATATATATATATATATATATATATATATATATATATATATATTAAATGAAGACGGAACAGAATGCATTGTACAGATGACATTTACTTTTAACAAAAACAATGTTATTTTGATTCTTGCACCCTTGCATGTATAGATGTTATCCTTCAGGCACTATCTACTGCAGCAAACTACAACTCAACTCCCTCTATTTATTTGAACAATGTGGCACCAGGGTTCCATTTCTCATGTCTCCGCCACTATTTACAATGTTCTTGTGGATTGAGCTTCTCAGGAGCCAGTGATGAAGCCTATGTCTGACAGTCTAATACAGCAAAATCAAGCAGTGCAAAAATGAAGCTCGTTTTGGTTGTGCTCTGAGGGACTAGTTATCTCACAGAATGACAATTGCCTCATTTAGGAAATGTGTTCACATGTTGGTAACAAGTGTTTCTGGGATGTGTCGGTATCTCTGTATGTAGCCTGGGACTGCTTGAAAGCGGTCACTCAATAGTGTCAAGGCATGAACCAGAACCACTTACTGTTTTATAGCAAAATCTTACCACCTTGTGTCCACTTGCTTAAAAACACATGGCAAGTGCACTTCACTGTATCGAAAACAAAAAAAGATCCAAGAGCGCTCTTTGGTGTAAATTGATAATAATAAATTAAATCTTATTATGAAAATTGTGAGAAAAGGTGCTCTTTAGAGTCAAGGGTTTCTTCAAAAGTTTAGTAAGAAATATAGGTGAAAAATACCTGTATGTCCATTGTTTTTATAGATTTACATACTAGTAGGTAAATTAGCTTTATTAATGGGGCATATCCAAAAACTCGGATGAAGGCTAGGATTGCCGCTACGTTTTGGTAGTTGGTAATTTTTATATATATATATCATTGTTCTTACTTGTTAACTACTGTGTAACTACATGGAACACCATGTTTCCCTTGTGTAGTTACATAGTAACACAATTGATGCTCTTGTAATTATAAGCTTACATGGTTATTACATGGGTATAATGTCCTATAATTTAAAGTGCTACCCGATTTTCTATTGTAACTCATTTACAAACTACTGTATAATTTGAAAGTCACTTATCACTGTGCTGTTTAGTTTGCAAAACTTCACCCTTCAAAATAAAGTCTTGCACAGCAAATTGATACAACAACACATGTTGACATTTAAAACGTTTGTGTCAAAGACATCTGTACATAGGCTGGCCTTTGTCACCAGAGCCTGTTAGCTCTCTCACATCTGCTTTTGAGTTCCTGGGTTTAAAGAGGCAATTGGTTTGGTCGTGGGATTGGAGGATGCCCATTGGCCTTTAGTTCGCCTGAGTTTTTGCAAGAAATTGGAGAATATGTTGAACACAAATATACTTTTCTAAAACACAGACCCAAGCAGTTACAAAGGCCAAATAAAAATATTGCAAAAAAATGAAACTGACAAAAGAAATGGCATTTGTAAACACAACATATCCAGAGGAAGTGGAAAATCCAGCACAGTGATACAGTAACTACAAAAACACATACAAATGCATAGTCTTTTCCATCCTCTAAATATATCACTTGTTAAAATTCTAAACTGCATTATTTAAAATAATATATTCAGTTTCCCCCGTGTGTAAAACCCTTATGTAAAGCAGCCCATGGACTTTATTGTAATTGTGTTCTGGTGCTTGCCTTCAGCCTGGTACTACAATTCGGAGGCCAATCCAGTCGAAATTCATTTGAGGCAGATTGCCTGATGAAGGTATGTATATTTTGATTGATATTGGCAAAAGTCAGTCTTTAAAGATCAATTAATGTGACTGCAGGAAAAAGAAAACACAGAAAGTGTAGGGAGGTAATGAGCTTTTGCTACTGTGTATATGATGGCTTTCTTCAAATTAAATGTCCAAGGAGATGGGTAATATGTCAGCTAGGGTTGCCACAATATCAAAATTACAGTTTTTACACCCACAGCTACCAATTTCCCATCCAATTTAAGTTTTCTCACTCCAAAATATATATAAAAAAATTGCATATATACTTTTATCATGTAGAAGTACTGAACTTGTTTCTTACTAGGTTTTGGCTTGCTGTCTTTTTATAAATTAAAGAGTTAATTAAACTAATAAATTAAACTGCTTCCAGTACATGACCCCAGCGGCTAAAGGTTAAATCTGAAAGTAAAAGTTCTGAATCACAAGTCACAAAGTTTTCAAGTCAAAGTCTAATGTTGGCTGGTAGGATAATTTTGGTAGATCATCATTATTCTAACTACTGTAAAACAAGATATTTTTGTGGCAACTTAATTTCGCTAATGACCTTCAAGGCACATTTTCGCGGCAAGAAATGTTTGCGGTTTGGGCCTGTAGATTAAAAAAAATCTCAAAAATCACAATCTCAGTGTTAAACAAAAAACAAACTTGTATTGGCATATTAAATCAAGTATTGTACAGTAGTGCAAGTATTTATTGTTTCAGATCTGCCATTAGCTTGCACAGTATCTTTGTAAATAGCGACACTAATTAAATGCCAAAGGAAAATGGAACACACTGCACTTTACTAGTATATAGTAAAGTACACAACAATACAGTAATAAAAAAGTCACTGCACACAGAAAGATAAACACATGACGTGTTTAAACAGCAGTCAAACATGTCTTAGCCTACTCAATTGCTTGGATTATTTTAAACATGGCACATTATTTTCAACATCAAAATTCAACTGAATAACATAGTTCATTAGTAGTTGGTGTATTAAATTCTCCAGCACATAGTTTGAACTGAAACTGAAAGTCTGTACATAATGTACTTGTCTATTATAAAGAAAGTGCTTAAAAAACCAATACCAAAACAGTCATGATCAGCTCTAACTGATTTAGAAAGCTGGACATGTCAGTAACAACAGCAGTCTAATGCAGTGTGACAATTAATTCCAGGGAAAGGTGGAAGTCGGCCATCTAGAAACGGGGCAGAGCCACAGTACACCAAGTCATTAACCCAGACAGGAGGCTATGGAGCAATCGTGGATTGGAGGTAAAGCAATTGCACTCGCTAACCAGGTCATACTAGTCATACTAATTGTAAACGTTTGTTCTTGTTAGACGGCTAACACGTACCTGGAGCTGTCGCTAAAGGCCAGCACCAACACGGACAGCACTGCGCTACTGTTCATTAATATTGTATTTCACCACTTGCATGTCAGCACTCACTCTGGACTTGTGATTGTGTTTGTGTTCTGTGTGTGTTTATATTGTGTTTATTATTTCGGGACTGAACCCAGAGGTTTCACTGTGCAATACACATTGCCAAACGACCCGGATTATAAAACAAATAAAGGATTGTTTGGACCGTGAACTTTGTTGTCCGTCATCTGTTAAAGCATTGCATCACATCTACACCTGCGCACTGCAAACCACTTTGCCACAACCATTTATACCATAAGTTTATACTTTAACAAGCCTTGTGGTGCATCAGTTACATGTAAGTATTTTAACAAGCTGGTTGTGACAGAAAGAAAATGCACTCCATGTAGGTCAAATTTCAAGTCATTTAAGATTTCTTGACAAAAAAAAATCATGTTCACATTTTCAGGGTCCAAACGGTTACGCAATGGTGTGACAGTGTTACCACCAGAGCTAAACACCCTTTCGGAAGAGACACTTGAAGCAGGAGTGCAGAGGTATTTCTTTACTAGTTTGCTCAGGCAAGGAAACTGCATCTGGTGTGCCTTCCCCCATTCTAGGGTATCCCCATTAACATCAGCAAAAGGCAGTGTTTTAAAGATGACCATTTCAGTTCTGATTATCTGATCTAGATTTGAGGAGTGGGCAGTGGAGGTATCAGAGGTGGTTGACTTTTTTGGAATATTTTCTTAGGAGTCTTCCAAGTCCCTTTGATTTGTTTGTTGTGTTCAAGTCACTGGCTGCAGTCGCTTTGTCTCCATCAATGGTGAACCAGACCCAAAACTTTAGCAGTACCTTCCAAGACAGCAAGTGTCTTGGTTTGGCATTAATTCCATGATACTTGATCGATTGCCTGCACTGCACAAATTGACTCCTTCTCCTTTAAAAAAAAAAAAAGTGCTACTGTTTCAGAGGTGGACAGTTAACGAGTTGCAACATCTCCAACATCTCCAATTAGCCGATGCTGCGCATCACCATGCTCCTTCTGCTTCTTAATGAGCTCTCTATTCTTTTTCCAACTTCTACCTCAGTGCAGATACAAGGTTTCTACAGGTCTTTACAGCATCTTCCACCTCACTGATTTTAAGGGCTTGCTTAACAGCAACATTTAATTTATGACAAAAGCAGCTCAGTCTTGGGATCTTCACGTTATCTGTAGTGGCAGCTACAAGTTTGTTTTTGTCACGTGACCACTCCAGTAAGAGCTATTCAAAGTTTCACAAATGTTTTCTGCCACATGGTCTTAACTGTTTTTAGACAATAACCTTGAAGATTCCAGTCTTCATCAATAGTATGAACAGTTATACTCGTGTATGGTTCTCCACCACCACCCTGGCTTGTCCAAAGATCTGAAGATGCAGCACAGGAAACACTGTGGCAGTGTGCCCCGCCCCTGTGCGTATTTTGTGTTTTATGTTGTATGCGGTGTGTTTCATGTTGTCTTTTATATGTGGATATAGTGGTGCACGGAATATAAATTGGGCTATCTAGCACGAATGTTGTATTTAGGCACAGGGATTGCACAATCACTTCACGTGCAGATAAAATGTGTATTAGTATGTGAGCACGGGGAGTACACAAATGAGTTCACATGCTGGGATTCAAGTGAATACATAATTAGTAATTGAATGTATATATAGGTGCTGTTTTACTCACTCTGGGTTGGGTGTTTGGTGAGGATAGAACGAGAGTCGGGAGGTAAAGTAAAAATTTATAAAAACATAACAATTGCTATTTTGTGCTGGAAGCACCAGCACAGTACTTGTTTGTCTGTCTCACTGTGTTTGTTAGTGTCTGTCTGTTTTGGCCACCGTGCCGTTTGTTTTGTTCAGTGTTTTGTTTTCTGTTTAAACCTTTTATTTTACAATAAACCGGCGCATCAGCGTGTTTCATACCCCAGCACTGTTGTCTGTGTCCACTGTCTCCACAGTCTACAGCATCCACTGCCACAAGATGAATGAACTCCCCATGCATACTGTCAAGCATAGCGGTCTCTATCTGGTTAGAGGTGTCTACTGTAGGCATGAGACAGGTTGAACTTCAATCTTTGTCATCTAAATGTTTCATGTGTTGGATAATTTCTTTTTTGCAGCTGTAAATATCTCCTCCCTTGATTGGTATCAATCGTTTACTCAACAAAATGTGATCAGTTTTGTTGGTGGATCCGAGTCTGGCACGGTTAAGCAGATTGGCATAAACTCGGTCCTGCTTCTGGCGCATATTAATTGTGAGTTCATCATACGTGAACAATTTCTACAGCTCCACAGATCCCATAGAGCCAGTCAATTTGTGCAATTCCTCTTGAGTAAGAAGCACAAAAGGTGGTTTCTCATGCACAGGCGGAAGCTGCAGTAAATCCCCCAGAAAAGATGTTGACTTTTCCAAACCAGCCATTGTCTTTGTTGGCAGTGTGGAAAAACTCACATAGGCAAAGATGGATGTATAACAAGGTGACACTGGAAATCATAGACACCTCATCAATAATGATGGATAAGGGCGTCTGCTAAGCAATAATAATAATAATCATAATAATAAGAAGAAGAAGAAGAAGAAGAAGAAGAAGAAGAAGAAGAAGAAGAAGAAGAATTCAATAGGACCTGGGTTTTACGTCTCATCCAAAGGACGGAGCACAAGGAGGTTAAGAGACTTGCTCATCAGGAACACACACAGTGAGTTAGTGGCTGAGCTGGGATTTGAACCGGGCTCCTGGTATAAAGCCTCTTTCTTTAGGCACTGTCCCTCAATGTTACAGTTTGTTTAACAAAATGTTGTAAAACATGACATAGCAATATCAGATTGGAATGCAGCAAAGTAAAAATTTATAATTATTTGTACTTGCTGTACGACTGGCCCAACTGGTTTGGAGGGCCGTTCCTTTTCGAATTTGTGTGCAATTCAGAACTTTGCGAAGTGTGCATTAATCCCATAGAAGAATCAGTGATTAATTGTACTGTAATCCAATGGACAGATTGGTGATAGACTGAATGAAACAGGTATTTTCTTAAAACAATAGTTGGTGTTTACATAAAATCTAACAAAACATAACATAACAACAGTACAAAGAACTTTCATGTTATGTCTAGTAAAATGGCATTTTCAAGCACAGCTGGAGAAGTGACTTGTAAACGATGTGAAATGCAGAAGCACTTAGCTGTTTTAACACGTTACTGATAATAACACACACACATTACGGGAATAGCAAAATTGTTCAACCTATATTGAGGCAATGTATTGCCATTTGGAAAGGGTAAATGTAAATAGTAGCCTAGTCTATTGAAAGGGTTAAGATGGGAATCTGTGTAGCATAGCGGTTATGTAGTTGGAGTGAAAGTATGACTAGTTATATATATATATATATATATATATATATATATATATATATATATATATATATATAATTTGTTTTTTAAGCAGACGCCTTTATCCAAGGCGACTTACAGAGACTAAGGTGTGTGAACTATGCATCAGCTGCAGAGTCACTTACAATTATGTCTCACCCGAAAGTCGGAGCACAAGGAGGTTACGTGACTTGCTCAGGGTCACACCATGAGTCAGTGGTTGAGGTGGGATTTGAACCGGGGACCTCCTGGTTACAAGCCCTTTTCTTTAACCACTGGACCACACAACCTCCTATATATATATATATATGTATATGCACGTTAAAGTTATGTGAGCAAAAGTATGTATATTCAATGAAAGTGTCATTCATATCAGCTACATTTTTTTCACATAAAAAATGTGTTTGTTACATATAAATAAAATACTTTTTTTTAAGTTTGCAATATAAACCCTGTGTGGGAATTGAACCCAAGACATGCTTCGAACGCAGCTTGCAATGCAGACCCCCTAGCTTTCACGCCACAAAGTTTGTCCTTCC
Organism: Acipenser oxyrinchus oxyrinchus; assembly: GCA_030684275.1. Lineage (NCBI taxonomy): Eukaryota > Metazoa > Chordata > Actinopteri > Acipenseriformes > Acipenseridae > Acipenser > Acipenser oxyrinchus. Next base: position 27,598,620 of record CM060258.1, read on the forward strand.
ATTGCACAACATTTGCAGGTAGTATAGCAGTAAAGTTACAGTATTTAACTAGTAACGAGACGAGCAAGATTTTGTAAATAATGATTATGTATTATCCCGATTGTACTGAAAGCTTTCATCTGATTTTGTAAACTGTCATAATAAGCTTGATCTGTTCATTTAGTATTTTGTAACATTTTCATGTTTAGGAAGTAGTACTCAGGGAGACAGTGTTGAATTTTCAATATATATATATATATATATATATATATATATATATATATATATATATATATATATATATATACTGGGGCGAATTCACGACACCAGAATAATAACCCTACGTAGTCTAGGCACTTTCACTGCATATTCTCTCCGGTCACAGCTCACACGCTCGCTCAGTCACACCCACGGTTTCTTATTCAAGTTCAGAGGTGGACTGTCTCCACTCCCCAGGCTCCTGCACCCCCTTATTATATAACCTCTGGTCGTTTCCTGCCGCTGTCCAGCTCATCAACCAGAAACCCCCGACAACAGCAACACACATTCTCCCCACTCATTCACTCACTCTCCCTTCCCATGCTAAGTAACGGTGGAACCCGTTCTCCTTACAATACATATGTAACATAAAAGACAGACGAGACAAACTGAACAGACAACAAGTCCTGCAACAAAGCAATAATAATAGTCTGTCAACCTGTAAGAGGACAGGGCTTTCTATTTTTTTTTCTTTGTGCCAGTGTAATCCTTATCCTTATCAAGGAGGTGTTTTTCGTGGGTGTTTTTTTCTTCATTTTCCTTGTTTTATTTGAGATCATGTCAAAGATTTACTGGTACAGGTATACACACAAACAACACTTTATAACCTACGTGCCTGTAAAATAACTAATAACTACTTTTATTTGAACAACGGGACACAGAACGTGGTTCTGATTCAATTAGACTATTATGAGTTTATATAAAGTTGTGTATATGTCAACATACTAACCGATTAATGCTATAAATGAGTCCATCTTCCAGCTTTCACAATAGTCCCTAATCCAACCCTTATACATCTAACTTAAGGAGTCATATTAAAATCAGAGAATAGGCCGTCATGAGCCCTTATGTAACATTCTTGTTTATCATAGTTTGAAATCACATCTGTTTTTCAAAAAGCCAGTTTTGTTAATTAACCAAGCTGTTGAAAAGATGTTGAGTCTAACAGGAGGCCTTTGAAGGTGCAGCTGTTTTTCAATTGATAAAAGAAACCAGTATTCTGGGAATACTAGGTTTCTCATCTCTGCAATGTTTTTTTTGTCAGCAGTAATGGCAAACACATTTTATTTTGAAATAGCTGTTTTCATTTTTAGATTGTGCAATGTGTTCGGGCTTCCAAATAACAACAAGACTGCGTTGGCAAAATGTGCATTTTACAATCTTTTTTTGTTAAAAAGAAAAAAATACCTTTTTTTTTTGGATAGAGCGGTGGGTGTGGTAGACTATGTAGGCTTGGTTGGAATTTACTTTTGACTGTATTTTAGTATGTACGATTTCAAGCTATAAATAAATACGTTTGAAGTGCCATTTGTGTTTGTAGTTGTTAGTTATTATACATGTATACCATGCATGTAACACTTCATTATATATTTATTAAGCATTTAAAATTCCTAACAAGAATGCATTGCAAATCTGCAATCACCTGTAAGGAAATGTTATTGTAATAGTTTGCTGTTTTCTATACCAAGATTTCATTATTTACTCTTAGGTTTTTATTTGTATAATTCAAATAAAATCTACAGTAGAGTTCAGCTGTCATATAATGTATGTACGGTAGAGTTCAGAATTTCTTGGTACCGATAGTAACATTACAATGGGTGCAAATAATGGTATATCATTTGGTGGTTAAAACAAATGGTTAAAACTAGTGAATAAATCTCATTCATAACCACAAGTATAAAAAAAGACAACAATATTTATTAAATATCATAACTACAAATATTGAATTATCTCAGTAGTTTTACAATACTGACCTAATAACATGCCATCTGGTGTATTCGGTCTCTGAAATTATTAAACACAACGGATTGTATCAAAATGACAGGAGCCAGGGAAATTTGCACATATGTTCCAGATGTTATAGGATGCATCACAATTCACTTGAACATTTAGTGAATGGAACCCCTTCCTGTTCACATATAAATGGTCCTGCAGTGATTTGAGTGCAGCGTGTGTGCAATCGATAGCTCCCACTACTCTGGGGAATCCAGCAATGTTATAAACTCCCTTTTAATATTTTGTAGCTGCTCATGATCAAGTGGGATACTGATAGAATCGTCAACCCTCTTTAACAAGTCCACCGTGACCCTTTGAAATGACCCAGAGACATACTGCCAACACCTTCATATGCGGGGGTATGACACGGCCACTTTTCATAGGCAATTCAAGGTCCTCCCACAGTCTGACAAAAGGTCTAGCCAATCTAAAAAATTAACCACCCCCTTTCTGTATTGTCGGCACCGCAGCCAGGGTCTGTCAATCTCAGGCTCGCACTCAAGCTCTAAAATTACATTTACTGCGACTGCTGCTGCCACTCCCAGCAAAGCCATACTTTATTTTATTTTTTAACATCAAAGAACTTAAATACTGATTGAAGGTGAGTTATATACTTTTTTCGTTAATTAAAACCCTAATTTTCCAAGTGCAAATTAACTCCTATAAAAGTATGACAATTAACACAGATTTCCTTTTAAATTCCCACGCAAACAAAATAAATAATCACAAGAAGCACTGATTGTTAAGATATAAACGTTATTTCAGAAATCAACATAATTTCAGAAATCACATTAGCACGATTATTTAATAATTAAATAGGCATAGCGACCACTTGAAAAATGCCCAGATCAATGCTTTAAACCGATTTGTTGGTTAACACTGGAGTTATAATTTACCACCTTTTGAAAATCCTGCCCCAAGGGGCTGGCAGCTCATTGACATCAGCCGGGTGTAAATAGGCATTTGGATTGCTCATGTGATCGGAGGATGCCCACTCTGCTTCATTTCTCCTGAGCTGTTGTGGGAAATTGCTGTGGTGAGGAAACATGACTGGGCAGTCTAGATTGGTGAGAAAACTGGGTAGTCTAAATAAATAAATAAATGTGGCTGAGCAGTCAGTACCATGGAATTGAACAGTCAGGTACTACTGCTGCATGTAGCTCTTCAATTGCTCCATCACACATGACCAGAATGTTAATACAGAATTGCTTTTAACCAATGAAACCCCAGTCAAAAATGGGGTCATTTGGATGCTTACAGCAATAACAAGTTTATGTGCAAATACTACAGGATATTACAAAGGCTCAAAGATTGCCAAGAAATCATTACAGTCAGTGAACAGGAGGAGCTAACCTGCCACATTCCAAAACCAATGTTGATCCTCTCAAGCAGAAGGAACACTGTCCTAAAAGTGTGCTGAGAGTTTCGTGACAAAAGATATCAAAACCTAAATGCTGACATAGTTGATGGTATGCCAAATGGAGTATCATCCCTTAATCCATTCAAATCCCAGGTCATATTGCTCTAAATAGCAATTTGAAAGTTACTGATTCACTGAATCCTTTATGGGTACCATAACTCCATGCACAGATTATTCCAGGCTCTGATGAAATATTGGATTAGGCACACCCACTCTGGGATAAAATATTGATGCCATTAAGCCTCAGCTTTTAGCATGATCATTAGCAAAGTGCTCTGCTGTCTTCTCCATTTGTAGCCTGCACGTTTTTTTTATTATTATTTTTTATCATGACTTAATTTTTAATTAATAATAAAGTGTGTGCCTATGGGGAGACAAGCTCATGATACTGGTTCCTAATCTTACTGCCCCGCTTCATTTGGTGGTTTATCTTATTTGATGTACTTATTTGTCAGGGTATTCTCAAAACTGTTAAAAAAAAACACACCTAATAATGTTACTGTGGTAAAGAAGAGTTGGGGTCAAGGCTGGACAGCGGCAGAAATAGCAGATACAGAGATGGAGGACTGCAGTTCAAGGCGGCTGCACGCTTTTATTAAATAACAAACAAATCCAAAATACAAATCAAAAACCCACACCCAAGCAGAGCTATCAGGGTGCAGCGGCAGGGAGCACAAGCTGCTGCTCCCAGAAAGATTAAGATTAATTATAAATGTACAAAAAGAGCATTTGCAATCACAAATAAAATATCTGACATGCATGCTTGCCTTTACTTGCTATAGCTATCCCCATGTGTATTGTGGGCTCCCACGTTCCACGCAAAATTATCCGCGTGGATGCTTGAACTCAGATCAAATCACCTTGTTTCATAGAGTTCCCTTTCCATTATTTATTTTTTTTTAATCTTTTTGCTTTCCAATGGGTCGTTTAACCCTATCGTTTTCCAGTAGGATTCTGAGAAGCAGCACAGCACACATGGGGATGAGAAAGCACTCATTTGGGCAGTTTGTATGTATTACTGAAAAAAAGTGCAAGTTAAACAGAGGAGCACAATTCAGGTAAAAATGACAATTTGGAGTAAATAGCTTTAATAATCTAGACCAAAGCCTGTTTAATCTTCTGAGAATCAAAGCTGAATATTTATGCATGAGCAATTATGTTACTGTTGTAAGTAGGCGTTTTTGAAGAGTTGCAGCACAAGTTTAATATAGTAATTAAACAATTTCAATGCCACTATTCTTTGATCTTTATATTTGTTAATTATAAACTTAAACAAGATTCTGCACTTGTTATATCTTATTATCTGACAATCAAGCTAAATGTTCTTGTGGAAGGGTGTGGGTATTCACTGACACGGGAGACAGAAGGGTGTACTCATTTGCCCGGTTTTATTGATTTACTTTTTTTTTGTGCTGGTAATGATTTGTTTTAGCAGGCAGAGGGTGCTGTTGCCTGTTGCCTGAATACCAGCGATGGTAAACAGGTCCACAGAAATACCCACAGGTAAACAGACACTCTGGGGCATTCACAAGTGCTCTGAAATAATAATAACAAAAGGCGAAATCAAAAAGAGAAAATAAAACACAGTAATCAAAAACTACAAAGAAAAGGTGCTGCACTCGGCAACGTTACCCTGACCGTCACTACCTGCATGGCCCGGTTCCCCGTCCTACACTTCACTGCTCCCTCAGCCTGTTTTCTATACACTTATGGGGTCTGCCCAAGGTTTCCCCCCTACCAATATCTTTATTTCCTTCTCTTTGGGTTTCTTTCCCGGCTGTTCTCGGTCCTGGAGCAGTGCTTTCGCTAGCTCGTTGTTTCGTCGTACAGGGGCAGAGCTGAGAGAACAACAGAATGTTATTTTATAGGGCCAGCAATCCCCCCCCAAGGCCCGCCTCTCAGCCACTCAGAGAGAGGGAAAGCCCACACACCCTCTCTCCCACCTCTCTGTGTCACTGCCATGACTGAACGGCAGATATTGCAAGGCTGCTGCCCTCTTCCTGCAGCACTATGAACGCACCAGAAGAGTCAGCACAGATCTCCCCCTGTTACAGTTCCCATGAAACTAAAGTGACATTTGAAAATACTTACTCTTTAATGTTATTAATTATCAAGCCATACCAGTTTGAGAAACATAACATGTTATTGTATTCATAAAAACACAGATTTTGAAAAAAAACATGATTTAAATACCTCATCAGTTAAAGCTCTGTGGACAGGACTAGTGAAACTAGAAGAACTCCCTTAGGATTTGTTGTCACTGTACTGTGTTTTCTTTTTAATTACAGTCAAGCCCACTTCAGTTCATCTAGGTTAAAATGTTTTGTTATGTCCCAATCCTTTTGAATTAAACTTCATTATACTTCCCTTATCTGAATCTGTTAAGATCATTATTGCTTGCCAGCTATACTCTGTTTTCTTATTACTGAGCTATAATAAAATGTTCTTTCTTGTATTTGAATATAAGAGCATTGCAACTGTTTAGTTTTAGTAAACTGCATTAACATTTTTGTGGCTCTAATTATGTTTTCTTGTCTTATATGCAGGGCTTCTGTTTTTCGTTTTTTTTTTTCGGTGCTTATTTCTAGCTATTTTCGAGTTGTATGTAAATTGTTTTTTTTCAGGGCTTTCACTTTTTATATACGGTATGAAATTATGGTTTTCAGTTACTTTTCAAAATGCTTGGGTGTTTTTTTTTTCTTCTCACAGTATAGTAACTTGACAGTATTTGCACACTTAAGTTGTACCTTCTTTCCTTTGCTATCTTCCACAACAAAATCCTTACGGGTCACGGGCACATTCTTCTGGGGTTTTTGTATGTCTAGGCATTTTACATTTCGCTACAATTTGCAATTATGTTTTTAATTCTCCCTATCTACAGTAACTGTAATATAGCTTTAAATCCCATGAACAAACTTTCTAATTGTAATCTTGTTTTAAATCTTGCAAGCGGAGTCTCCAGTGTATATGTAGGAATTGCTGCCATTTAGTAGTTGGGGTGGGTTTAAAGTATTCAGAACGAATCAAAGATAGGTACGAGTCAGGAAGGAGGGACCAGCTGCACTGGGAAAGGTCATTTGTTTTTGTTTTTTTGTAGTAGTTTTTTTTTTTTTTTTAAATGGAAGTCAACGTGAATTGAGTAGCCATTTCCAGTGTTTTTCTGGTGTTTATTGGCTATACACCAATTTAATTTTTTTTTTTTGTATCAGGGGTGTTTTATTGGTTTTTATTGGTTAGAACTGAAAATCAGAAGCCCTACTTATATGTTACTAATACAGTACTCAATAAACAAGCAGTGCACATCTGAACAGCTTTACCTGTCTCAAAGGATTACAGTGCCAAGAGAACAAATGATTGTTGGGGACAGTCAGCATGGTTTTAGGAAAGGGAGATCGTGTCTAACTAACCTGCTTGATTTTTTGAGCAACATCGACAATGGATAACTGCAAAGCATATGACATGGTTTATTTAGATTTCCAGAAAGCTTTTGACAAAGTCCTGCATCAAAGATTAATTCTCAAACTAAACGCAGTAGGGACTCAAGGAAATACATGCACATGGATTAGGGAGTGGTTAGCATGTAGAAAACAGAAAGTACTGATTAGAGGAGAAACCTCAAAATGGAGCAAGGTAACCAGTGGAGTACCATAAGGATCAGTATTAGGTCCTCTGCTGTTCCGAATCTACATTATTGACTTAGATTCTGGTATAGTAAACAAACTTGTTAAATTTGCAGACGACACAAAAATAGGAGGAGTGGCAAACACTGTTGCAGCAGCAAAGGTCATTCTGCTAAGAAATAAATAAAGAACTAAATAATAAAATGATCTAGACAGCATTCAGAACTGGGCAGACACATGGCAAATTACATTTAATAGAGAAAAGTGTAAGGTACTGCACGCAGGCAATAAAAATGTGCATTATAAATATCATATGGGAGATACTGAAATTGAAGAAGGAATCTATGAAAAAGACCTAGGAGTTTATGTTGACTCAGAAATGTCTTCATCTAGACAATGTGGGGAAACTATAAAAAAGGCGAACAAGATGCTCGGATATATAGTGAAAAGTGTTGAATTTAAATCAAGGGAAGTAATGTTAAAACTTTACAATGCATTAGTAAGACCTCATCTAGAATACTGTGTTCAGTTCTGGTCACCTCGCTACAAAAAGGATATTGCTGCTCTAGAAAGAGTGTAAAGAAGAGCGACCAGAACGATTCCGGGTTTAAAAGGCATGTCATATGCAGACAGGCTTAAATAATTTAATCTTTTCAGTCTTGAACAAAGGTCACAAATGCGCAGTGGCGCAGCAGGCTAAGGTCATGTGCTCTTCAAGAACGTCATGTTGCAAGTTCGAACCACTTGAAATGCTCTTTGTATGACTTGAAGTGACTGAGACAGACACTGAGACACACTCACACACACTGAGACTGTGTCTGTTGTAGTGTGTGTGTTTCTCAGTGTATGTGTGTCTCGGTGTGTGTGTCAGTGTGTATGCCCCAGTACCTTTCCAATTGTGCCTATTTGTTTGATGCTTGACAAGATTGGCCTAATTGCTTCTGCTAACTTGGACTTTTGTGCTTGATATCACCCCTTCAAACGGCTGTTAAGTTTTTCTAACTTGTTTTTTTACATTAACAATGTCTTTGTTATAGATATCACTTCTTTTTTACTTCATCAAATAATGAATAAAGCAAGGGGAAAGATATTCAAGAATGTGTATGGTAAATAGACAGACAGACATTACAAGAGAGTAATAAGTAGAGTAATATATGAGAAAAGATTTCAAAGTAAAATAATGGTAGAAGGGACTTTTGGACAGTATTGAAAGTGTAAACATTGTATTCTTATAGTTGCATGAGTGGTGAAAACAATATGTCTACTTTGGTAGGTATTGATATATTGATATTTACGTAGGTACAAAACTACAATGTTATAAATGGTTCAAAAGGTATATATGCATGTCCGTGCTAAAGGGTAGTGTGACAGAGTGACTGGGCGGTGACGTCACGGCAGAAGCAGGAAGGGAAACAATACTGACACTAGGTACTGCAGTTCAAAAGAATCGGCTGGCTGCCGTTCTATTTTAATACAACAAAAATAAATCAAATATTTGAACAAAAAAACACTTGCTCACAGAGCCAAATAAAAGGTGTAAACAAAAACAAATCTCGAACACCAAATAATACAAAATACAGGTCAGGCTGAGCTGTAGCCTTCACTGATCCTGTATCTTTTGGCTCACTCGTTCCTCCTCTGAACTCCCACCACGAGTGCCGAGAGCTTCAGGCTTTTATATTCAGATGACCATCTCCCGGTTAGCAACAAAATTAACCCCTTAATTAATTCGGGAGATGGCCACCTTCTGCACGAGTTTATTAATTATTCCTGGCAGAGGACGAGCACCAATCTCACCTCTGCAAGAACACGTTTTAAAAATAAATAAACAAACCCCGCGGCACTTCACTGTCACAAATACATAAATAACAAAACATACGGCGCTCGCCGTCATCTATACATTTAACAAATACAATAATAATAACAATAATAATAATAATAATAATATACAAAATAACACCTCGCACCTCGCCCTGTTACAGGTAGTATACTAACACATTTTAATGCTGGAAAAAAACATTATTCTCCTTGATATAGTGGTGTTATGAACTTAGGCTAAGGCATTTGTAAAGCATGAGATCTCTTCATAAAAAGCCATATACATTTTGTTTGCATTTCTTGACCATGGTTTGACTTCAATAAGTGCATCACTTGCATGCACCCATTTTCCAGTAGCACCCACAGCAAGAACAGATATATAGTGTCCTGAAGTAACATCCTGTCCTTGGTGTATGATAATGGAATCTAATTGGTAATTCCTGTTGTCCACAGTAATTGTGCTCTTCTGCATTGTGTCACTTTGTAACTGTCCCGTCTGGTTTGGTTTCCCAAAGCATAAGTTGGACTGCAATCAGTCTTCCTGCTGATTGAATAAGTTCACGTTTCATGATTGGAGAAGTTTTACATTGCCTACATTTGCTACCAGGAATCATTGCCCATTTGTCATTCTTATAAATGAGTTCTTCCAAACACATGGAATCTGTACCAGCAGGTACATGTAGAGGATAAATATGCAATACCTCTCGGTTTGATGAGCAGTAGTTACATGCAGTACATAGAATGTCATGACTTATTGTGACTGAAACCATGTGAGATACTTCAGGACAAATTTCAGACAATTTGGTGAGAAACTCTGCAACATGTTGCTGCTCACCTCTATTGAAAGGTTTTCCTAAGAAGTGACAAATAGCCACAGTAGTTAGAGACGCAGTGGATGACAAGTGATCCTATTTGTGAACAAAGCTCCTGATAGCCTCTTGTTGACTGTGTTTTAATGAATCCTTCAGAGGTTGCAAGTGAAGAAGGCACTGCAATGCTGCATTTGCATAGCATGAGGTAAAATTGGGGTTGCTCAAGCTTCTGAATGGATGTGTAAGTGTAATGTTCTCTTAGAAGACTGAGGCTTTTGCTGTTCCTGAACATTAATGATGGCTTGGTGAATGAAATGCACACAATCTTTTACCTTGTGTCCCTTGTGCATGTTAGTCTCCTTCAAGCTTATCAACTTAGGACAATAAATCCATCTGAGCCGATGGTACTCTTCAATTGCAGTTTGACATGCATAGATGCAGGTGGGGTCAAAGTTGATAAGGTGGATACAGCTTAAGGAATTAACTGTGGAAAGTGCAATGAAACTTTGTCCATGGAGTTACCACGATCCATCATAACTGTTTTTAGAGTCATCCCCTGACATTTGTGAATGGTGATTGCATGAGCACCAATGACTGGGAACTGCTCTTGAACAATGTAGACTCTATCCATGATTTCAAACTTTGAGCATAAACGTTGAAAGTTATGGGTGACTCCATTGTTAAATTTGATGGTTATGGTTTTGAGCATACTTGTGTTTTCCAGATAGTAGGAAATTGATGAGACCAGTGGCAATGTCAATGTTCTTGCGAATTTGCTTAATACAAATGCAAAAGTGATACATTTACTACTAAACTAAATATAAATGCAAATATGTGACAAATGCTAAATGGACTTCAAATACTTTCCCATACAACAAATGTTAATTTATTAACATGAATTTGGCAGAGGCCTTTATCCAAGGTGATATACAAGGAAAACAGTTTATATAATAACAACATAAACACAGTAATCACTTAGTTCATAATAATTAACCCTTTGCGGTCCATTTATTAATTCTGCGTCAGGCTCGCCAGGTCTAATTAATTTTTTCACGCGCAGTTAATTTTAGACGCGCTGTTTAAAAGTATTTTTTTTCACAGTCAAACGGGCTTAAATGGCCCTGCATATCAACAAAGCACTCACTAGGGATCTCCAGCCCCGCCCCACCCTTTCGTTTGCTATCACTTTCACATATGCTACCAAATAAAAAATAATAATAATAATAGTCGTACATACCGATCAATCGTCTCCTGATGACTCGTTTTATCACCAAACTCCTCAATAATGCAATCCAAGTCATTATTTTATTGCTATAACATCTCAAAAAGCTCTGCAAATGTCCGTGATAGTCTCTGTGCGCTGATACTGTACTCCCAGCTTGTTTCCATACGCCCCATCTGATGCCAATGGGGTACTATGACTATTCATGAGATACTTTTTTTTGTTTTTTTATCGGCTTGTCTCGCTCCTTTCGCTCCCACTCGCCATTGAATGGTTTTTTCGCTTTTTCCGCTGAAAACCGACTTTTTGCGTTTTTTACGTTTTTAAAATGATGTCGGACAGGGTCCGACAAAGGACCTGACGGGAATAATTGCAATGTCGGACCCAGTCCGACAAAGGACCGCAAAGGGTTAACAGGTATGTATCAATACAGGAAGCAAGTTACATAAAACAGTGTTTCCCAATCTTGGTCCTGAGGACCCAGTGTTTGCTGATTCCTGTTCCATCTGAGCTTTAAATTACGAATTGAACCCTCAATTGAATGAATAAAATGTATAATCAGAGCATTTGAATTATTTGTAGAAATGGCTGGCTACACAGGCCTCAATTAATACTAATCTAGGACTACCTAATATTAAATCAGGTAAGGTAGTCCAAGGTTAGTGCTGATCAGGGTTTGTGAAAGCAGCCAAAAGAGTTGGATATTTCAAGTTATTTCTAACATTGCATTAAATCACTAATTGTTAGTTCAATTGGGGGATCAATTTAATAATTGAGAACTCAGTTGGAACACAAACAGCAGACACAGTGGGCCCGCAGGACCAGGTTTGTGAAAACATAAATGATGAGATATATGTATATATTTATATATGTGTGCATTGCACAATTATTATTTTTACTTGTTTTGTTTGTTATGTTTAATAAACATGAAGTTATCAAAAGTGTCCTTTAGTTTGCATCTTTCAGGTTAATCAACTTTACCAGCAATACTGAAAAGTCTCTCTACTTTATTATGAGCATTATTATTGAAAAGTGTTTAAAATTGAAATATTTTTTAAGCTTTCCCATGATTTGAAATTCAAATGCAAATTCTTCTTATATTTCAGAATATACAAATACCAAGTCAAATGCAAATAGTTCAGCAGATTGCATTTAAATTATTATTATTATTTTTTTTTTAGCAGACATCCTTATCCAGGGCAACTTACAATTGTCACAATTATATCACATTATGTTTACGTACAATTACCAATTTATCCAGTTGTTTATACTGAATCTAGGTAAAATACCTTGCTCAAGGGTACAACAGCAGTGTCCCTCACCTGGGATTGAACCCACAACCCTCCGGTCAAGAGTCCAGGTATAATGAGGTATTATCACTGCTGTTTAGAAATAGAGCACTTTTTTTACTATACACACATTCCATTTACAAACATTTCACACGTCTGTGGTTTTACAGACAAGGATGAAGTTGGCTTCTTATTTGCCAGCTTCTTATTCGCCAGCTTCTCATTTGCTCAGCTTCTTATTCGCTGGCTTTTAGTGCATAAATGTATTTGTCTACATTGAAGAAGTAGCCTTGCATTTAACGGGTTAAATCACGCCGGGCCGCTGATTTCTCTGCAGGTAACCAGCGAGGGGCACCCCCTCTGCAAGCTACACCTGTATTTAGCACTGTCCAACGTGGTTTACTGGGGCAGAACAGCGGGTACACTTGCTACATATGCCAATCGCTCAGCTTCTTATTCGCTCTTTATGTATCTATGTTGAATAAGTAGCCTTCCACTTAATGGGTTAAATCACGTTGGGTCGCTGATTTCTCTGCCGGGACCTGACAAGGGGCAACCCCTCTGCAAGCCCTACTTGTATTTATCCAGGCCCAACGTGGTTTACTGCAGAAGAACAGCGGGTAAATATACCACATATGCCAATTGCTCAGCTTCCTATTCGCTCTTTATGTATCTACGTTGAATAAGTAGCTTTGCATTTAACGGGTTAAATCACGTTGGGCCGCTGATTTCTCTGCAGGTACCTAACGAGGGGCACCCCCTCTGTAAGCTACACCTATATTTAGCCGGCCCAACGTGGTTTACGGGGCAGAACAGAGGGCAAACATGCAGCATATGCCAATTGCACAGCTTCTTCGCTGGAAAAAGCCTTGCATTTAAAGGGTTAAATCACTTTGTGTCGCCGATTTCTGTACTTATTCAATGTAGATACATAAAGAGCGAATAGGAAGCTAAGCGATTGGCATGTTTGCCTGCTGTTCTACCCCAGTAAACCACATTGGGCCAGCCGAAATACAGGTGTAGCTTGCAGAGGGGGTGCCCCTGGCCAGGTACCTGCAGAGAAATCAGCGGCCCGACATGATTTAACCCGTTAAATGCAAGGCTACTTATTCAACATAGATACATAAAGCGAATAAGAAGCTGAGCGATTGGCATATGTGGCATATTTGCCTGCTGTTCTTCCCCAGTAAACCACATTGGGCCAGGCTAAATACAAGTGGGGCTTGCAGAGGGGTTGCCCCTCGTCAGGTACCGGCAGAGAACTCGGCGGCCCAAAGTGATTTAACCCTTTAAATGCAAGGCTTTTTCCAGCGAAGAAGCTGTGCAATTGGCATATGTGGCATGTTTGCCCTCTGCTCTGCCCCAGTAAACCACGTTGGGCCGGGCTAAATACAAGTGGGGCTTGCAAGAGGGTTGCCCCTTTTCAGGTACGTGCAGAGAAATCGGCGGCCCAACGTGATTTAACCCGTTAAATGCAAGGCTACTTATTCAACATACACTACCGGTCAAAAGTTTTAGAACACCTCCATTTTTCCAGTTTTTATTGAAATTTACGCAGTTTAATGTCTCAATGTACTCTGAAATTAAAGCATAGAACAAATAAACAATTGGAGATAAAAAGAAATCATGGAATCGTTTTGTTTAACAAAATTTAATCTAAATTTTGACTCATCAAAGTAGCCACCTTTTGCAGATATAACAGTCGAACACACTCGTGGCATTCTTTCTACAATGGAAATCAAATATTGTTCGGAAAGTTCTTCCCAACACTGTTGCAGAAGTTCCCACAAATGTGTTGCACTTGTAGGTTGCTTTGCTTTCACCCTTCTGTCCAGTTCATCCCAAACCAGCTCGATGGGGTTTAAGTCTGGAGACTGTGCTGGCCATTCCATGATTTGAAGCCTACCGTCTTGTTCTTTCTTCTAAGGTAGTTCTGACATAGCCTGGAGGTATGTTTTGGGTCATTATCTTGCTGTAGGATGAACCTCTGACCAACTAGGCGTATACCAGAGGGTATTGCATGGCGCTGCAAAATGCTGTGGTAGCCATTTTGGTTCAGGGTGCCACTCACTCTGTGCAAGTCGCCGACTCTGGATCCAGCAAAAGAGCCCCAGACCATCACGCTTCCTCCTCCATGTTTGACAGTTGGTGTCACACACCGAGGAACCATCCTTTCGCCAACACAACGGCGTACAAAAACCCTGCGTGATGAACCGAAGATTTCAAATTTTGATTCATCAGTCCATAAGACCTTCTTCCAGTCTTCAGTAGTCGACTGGTGGTGCTTCATGGCCCAGGCAAGCCTCTTTTTCTTATTTTGCCATCTTAGCAATGGCTTTCTTACTGCCACTCGACCTGTCAAACCTGCAGCTCATTTTATTTATACATTTATAATATAAACATATTCATTTCTACATTTATTTATTTAAAAATATTTATTTTTAAATGTATTTATTCCTCTATGCATTTGTTTAAATAATTTATTTATTTCTACCAAATAAATTATTCCTTTATTTATTTTTAATTAAACGAGGAACTACAATTTATCAGAGATCAGAGATTTAGACAAGGAAGCTACATGCCACTCTTGTGTGCAATTCCATTCTATGGTATCTACCCTAACAAACAGGAAACTAGAAATTTTCAGACAGGAAATCGAAGCTGGTCAGGCTTGGATGTAAGCTTAAAAAATGAAAGCATTTCAACAACTGCGCAGTGGCGCAGCGGGCTAAGGTCGTGTGCTCTTTAAGAACGTCATGTTTCAAGTTCAAACCACTGCATTTTTTTCCTCCTTCCTCCTGTGACATGTGCTGTTTTAAAACATAGATAATTTGTTTAATATATGTAAATGGTGTGGATATCAAACTGCTTGCACGCCCTGGTATGTTTTGACGTTGACCAACATGTGGAATCACATGATTGGTAGATGTCCAGTTATTTAGCTTTTCTGTTTGAATAGTCGCTACACACCGTTAAAAAGTCGACGGAAGAGGAAGAAGGAGAATAACAATTTTACCTCAGTTTGACGACTTATATCTCATTGTGTATAAGAGGTATGAACGTTTTTTTCACATATGAGGTAAGAAAGTTTCAGACTTTTGATACTGGTACAGATGGTAATTCTAAGTGATTTAGTTTTGCCGCTGCAAAATGGTAAAAACAGCTAAACTCTTTGAGCTGTATAGAGACTCTCGGTAGTTTCAAACAAGTTTTTCTAACTTGTACGAGGAACTACCGTTCCTCTCAGTTTTACTGTAATTTGATTATGCTGTATTTTACACAACCTGATAATAACATAATACTGATGACAATAACATGATACTGATGTACATAGAAGCCTGAGTGGTTATACTGGGGATCGCAAAGCCTGCCCTTGCACCTCCACCCACTTTACACTCTCCCCGGGAATCACAGCACATGTTCCATTAGAAGCACAAACAATCAGGTGATAAATGTGCCAGCATTGACCAATCAATTCCAGTAGTGGCAGCACACATGCCTCATGGCTACAAGTGCATTCAAGCACTGACTGCCATGTTGGGAAAAGTCAACATACCAGGCCGAGACTTCCTGGTTGATTTCAAATTGATGAGACAACACAGTATTCTTTTGTTTAATGTGGGTGTGTGACTGGGTAGCGTTGGCAATGAGAGACCAGAAGGCTGCAACAAGTAGGATTCAAACACCAAACCAAATTTCCGTCCTTGTGAAATTCAGACGCTTCTTTTAAAATGAAAAATACACCTATAATGGTGGTTATGGATTTACAAAGCGCTTTGAAGGATATAACCATTATAGCTCAAAAATGCAGTGAGTGCTCCCATCCTGTCATACTAATGCATCCCAAGTGACATTCCTGTTCTTCCTGGGAAGTGGTCCATTACCGGCCAGAGTGAAGTCTGACAAGTCATTTACACACTTGAATGACAAAGTGTCACTGAGATGGGGCCAGACCAGACAGCTCTACTCAAAGGGATGGGTTTCTGCAAGTCTCATTGCTGGTGGTAACATTTGTGGCAAGCCAAACTCATTTAGAGGGATCTCAAATAACCGTTGAAGACCTGGTAAATGAAATCTATACATCAAGCATTTCACTAATGTGCTTTGAGATTGTTTAATGTATTGTGCTTTGATGTCCCTGCTTGGTTTTCCAAATCTTACCTTGTACTTTTGACCTCTTTCCATTGGTACTTAAATATGTAGCTTGCTTATTAAAATATGCTAAACTATATGTATATATGAATTAGTCTGGGCTGTTCTAGATGCAAGTATAAGCCATTTAAATGTATGCCTGCTTTTACTTGTTACATCACATTGGGGTGCCTGTTGGCTGTGCTACAAGCCCCCCTCAACCTGAGAAAGAAAGCACTGGGTGATGCAATAACCAGCTTCAGGGTTGATTATTCCAACTGGTTTAAGGATTTTTACTTTCACATCATGTGAAATAGTGCTTTTCAAACAACACACAATAAAGGCATACAAAACATGAATACTTAAGTAAACTGTAACCATATATTCCAAAGTAAACACACATTAATAAATGCATTGAGTGAAATGAAAATTAGATACAAGTTTAATTCCACTCTGCATATCACTGAAAGTAAATTAAAATGTGCATTCAGTTTAGTTTACTTTTTGAATCAAACTTTAAAACACAGAGAATAAATACAAACACTAAAAACAGGTTGGACAGCATTAGTTAGTCCCACTCAAATTGCAGGAATGCACTCTGATAACCTCTACACTTCTGCAAGCCTTTCTATTTACATGCATATAACTATCTTCTGCATTTGTAACCCATGATTATCTTCTGTATTCGTGTACATGGGGAAGGGTGAAACTGGTTATAACTGGTTCTAAAACCACAAACTTTTGGTACTACTATCACATCTCCTGCAAAGGGGGGCCAACTCTGTTCATTGGTGAAAGTAGGGGAGTCCCACTCCCTCTAGGTGGAGCTCCACCCCCCCCGTGGGCATGCGCTTAGGTATATTAGAGCTTGCAACAGGTTTTTCGGGGCTCATATTCCATCCTGTGAGACCTAGCTCTGACCTTTACTAGCTCTGTTGCTGATGTGTTCTGAAATACTTTGAATTTGTTTGTTCTGGAATAAAACTCTCTTGATTTTACTTATATGAAAAGACTACCTGGTTATTATTAAGAAGAAAATGAACCTTACAAGATGTAAGTTATGTTTTGGGCTATTTCAGTGTATGTTTCTTGTTTTTAGACTTGTATCCTGTTTATTGATGTAAATGAGCCAAACATCACAAACACCAGCTATCCACAGCGTACAAACTGCACAATAAAACACACCCTATAAAACAAGCAAAACAGCAGATCCACATCGACTTGTAAAACATGTCAGAATAAACAACATAAAAGCCATTAAAAGATAAACAAACACACTAAACAAAGTACCCACAGTTGTGTGCAGAATAAATACAATAAGATATATAAAATATATTTTATATATTTTAATATTTGTGCTAAATAAACCTCTATTTAATATAATTAACATGTCTTTACTGTTTTTATTTTAATACATGCTCCCAGTCAAAAGTAAACACACTTTTTTGTTGTTTAACTGTACCTTTTCAAACAACCAAAACAGAAATATGCATACCTTTTAATTTTAACATGTATTCCTTGTCCGATAAAATAAATAATCTGAAAACTGAAATGTAATTTTTAAAATAAATGTTCTGGTTGTAAGTTGAGAATTTTACAACAGTATCTGTTTAGTTAATGTCTTGTTAAACACAGCTGTGGTTTTGGTAATACAAGAGTAAGAATATGTTACATTAAAAGCTAGCTTTTGCTGTAACATCTGTCACCCATGAGCACACTGTTACAAGATTGGAAGGATGGTCCTGCATGTACACTGTTGACAGGTACTGTTGAGCTGCTTTAAAGCTGCTCCCTCCATTTCATGAAATTGTTTGGCATATTGCTCTACTAGTTGCGTAGAACTTATTTTCACCACTTGTTGTAGTTCTGTGTAAGTATTCACCTTCATTTGATGTTTGCTAACCGCTTTGACTTTGCACTGCCATCAATTCAAAACACGTGTAGACCTACTGCTCACTTGACTTCCTATTTTCACGGTGAGTGGAAACAAATGGAAAAATTCACATGTTCCATGAAGGTCGTGATATATCGTGATATAATCGTACCCTTAATTATGCTCCCTCGTGCAACAAGTGGTGTCCGTCGATCCAACAACCAAGCCCGTAGCCTGTTTGTAGCCCGGAACTACTGACCCTTGAAGGACAAAAGCCAGCCTTGCAGGTGTCCTCTTGAGCCCAGCTGAGCCAGTCAGGGAATCAGGGAGTGGTATCTTACCAGTTTCTGGGAAGATAAGTCGGATTCCTTGAAATATACTGGTAGAACCTGGTCTACAAATGCTGTCCATATACTTACAGTATGTATGTATGATTATTGTCTGGTTTCACTGATCTAGATTAGCACTAATATTGGACTACCTAATGTTATTTTAGGTAAAGTAAGACAAGATTAGTACCAACCACGGTCTGTGAAACCAGCTGTTTATGTGCAATGTTTATGATATCTGTAAAGTGATTTTTTTCTGTACTGTTCATCTTCTTATGATGGTGTTTTTGTCAGACACCATAGAATGATCTGAGGCTAGTAACATTAACATACAGTGCTTTGGATTGAAAGTGTCTCCTGTCTTACTGCTTGGACCTCTGCATGACCTTGTCAGTGTATTTAAGAGCTTGCAGACACACCCACACACACACAACTGCATTTATACTGGCAGCTGTGCTAGATACTGGTCACCAATTGTGAATCTTCAAGTGAAAGAACTTTCAATTTCTCCTGGAGTGCAAGTTGACCTATAGAGAGCTAGCCATGGCCAGTGAAATCAATTTAAAGTACCCTGAACGACTGATAGTCATGGTATACCCTACAAGTTACAAGGAACTGATAATTTGATAATGTATTAAAACTATTTGTTTGAGATTACCCAAACCATCATACGCAACACACAGCCTGCATACCCTAAAGAGAGGTAAGTTTCTTGGCAAAATCATGTAGAACGAAATTTAGCGATGCTAATCAGCTCTCAGTTGTAACTAAATGGCATTTTTGTTAGTTACCATGAGAACTGAAAGCCAGATTAATAAAACAACATTAGAATGCAAAGAAAAAAAACTAAAATAAAATACTTCATAAAAGCAGTTTTCATTGCATAATTATTATTTATTTCTTAGCAGACGCCCTTATTCAGAGCGACTTACAATTGTTACAAGATATCACATTATTGTTTACATACAGTTACCCATTTATACAGTTTTTACTGGAGCAATCTAGGTAAAGTACCTTGCTCAAGGGTACAGCAGCATTGTCTCCCACCTGGGATCTCCGGTCAAGAGTCCAGAGCCCTAACCACTACTCCACACTGCTGCCCTAATGGGTCCTGCTTATGTGCGAGTGTGTGAGGGTAATGTGAGGAAACTTTTGCAATAAACCTAAGTGATAGTTTGCTGGTTGATTTTGTATTTGAGCTACTGTTAAGTACTCCTGATTGAGGAAAGCACACAATATTGTACAGAACTTCACTTTGCAAGCAATTGAAGCACAACGGACAGAACCCCGGCCACAACAGATTTAAAGTAACTTTGATATTGCATCATTCCATGCTCCACCAAAATGTGCTTTGTGCACAGCTTAGCAATGGGTATGCTTATTGTATTGGTGATTCAAATAGTCTAATTCTGCGATCCAAGTCAGCCTTACGACAATGCAATTTAAATGCTTTCTGTCTGAAGTATCTGCAGATTACATTGTGCGGGTATTCGTTCTCCAAGATGAGCATTATTAATATCAGTGTTCTGTTTGACTGATGCAAATCTTTGCATCTGCCTCTATTGCTCTTACTGAGCTCATCTGCAAGTCAAAGCCCTTGAGGACCTGCCACCTGCCACTGTGAATATTATCCGATTATAAATGTACTGCATGTAAAATTACTGTATTTTTTAAATTATTTGTAAGGTGTTTTTATTTTGAATTTGAATTCACTTAAAAGAGAAAACAGTCATTTTTCAGTATTTTTGTTGTCCTTGTGCTTCAATTTTGTTTGCTACAATTTGCTTTGTTTTCTCAACAGTGAAACAGAATGTTTGGGTCTGCTAACACAGACACATAGAAACATGCAGTAATTCTACAATTCTATGGTTATGGCAGGGAAAGAACTCATGCAGTAAGTAACAAGTCAGCAAAAAAAGCAGACCAGTGAAAAAGAGACAGCAGTTTTCATTCCACAAAAAACTTATTTAAACCTGTGAAGACTCAGCTATCTATGTGTAGCTATGTGCATGTTTGTGGGTATGGGTATGGGAGTATTGGTTTGGACCTTCACATAAAATAATTGACTAGCCCTGTCTTATCTCAGTTGGATGACTGGTCCTGTAGACATGTCTAATAGAGGAAGTGTGGCATGCATTCATATGATTTGCATCCCTTGTGGGTGATAATAATACTTCTGTATATCATCACTAGGTTGGAGATATAGCTTTACAAATTAAGGAATAATGGGTGATGCTTAAATTAGCAACTGTAACATCATGTGTCATTTAGTACAGTTACTGTATAAATGTGTTGACTGTTAAAGCCCCAGGTATTGCAGTTATCTAACAATGTTTTTTTTCACAGAAAAGAAAATTGCAAATGTTGATTGAATACAGTGGGGATTGGTTGTTAATGAAACAGTATTTTTTTCAGAAGCTGTTGTGGCAGTGTGAGAGATATTACTTATTGAAGTGTCAGATTCCACATACTTCTTTTATGCTCTGAGTACACTCTTAAAGTCAGGGTAGACTTTTAAGGAGGACACATAGATGTTTTGGACTCCTGTAAGTGGATTGTTCGTGCACTGACTTACAGATATTAGTATATCCAGACAACTTTTAAATAATCAAGAGAAATCACACAGACTCATTCAAGTTTGAAGTTTTAACAAAGCAGTATTAGTACTCCTTCAGTTTATTAAATGCTTAAAAATAGATTGAGTGGTTACAGACCATGTCAGTTCCCAGCTAATAGGTAATCTGGGTGATTCAGTGCCTTTACAAATTTAACAGCGTTAACACTTCAATACAATTAGGCCTAAAAATGCTAAAATGCCCACCGCTAAATCCTAAAGCATCCCATACAACACTCTCTAAAGCTAAAATAGAATTCCTATCCCTACAGCAATGTTTCAATATAAGTGAGATATAAATTCAAGATTATGCTTACCTGTAGAATACAAGTATAGACAAGAGCTGTCTTTGAAGGCAGAAGCTTCTGAATACAATCAAACAGCAACCAGAGATCTTCAGAGGATGGACCAAACAGCTTGTTGAATGTTGGAATGATACTTTACTGGATTCTAGGAGTCCTGGAGTTTTATAGAACTTTTCCTCTGCTCTGCTTAATTAAATCTAAACATTTGGTCTGTTTTGGCAGTTTTTATCTTTAAGTGAATAATATATTTAAAAAATCCTGGCAACTCCTTTAAAATTAATTGGATATGATCTCATGTCCTCTACCTTCTTATCTCTAAAATATGTGATGTAATCCTCAGAATGATAACATATTTTCCGGTACCACAGAGTTCTGTATTGTTTATTAAGATACAAGTATATATAGAGAGATATTTTTTTAATATATAACACCAGCTCTGTTTAATTAGTCCAGCCTTGCAGGCTGCTGCTTTCCTATCTGTAATATGTGAGTCGACTGCCTGTGCAGTATTGATTTAAAGGAGTGTGTGTTGTTGTTTTTCTTTCGAGCCTTCACTCGTGTGGGAGCATGTCCACCGGCTAGGCTTTGCCATACCCCCTTGTGGCAATGTGCCCCGCCCCTGTGTGCATTTCTGTGTGTTGCGTGTGTTAATGTTGGTGTATTGTAGTTGGTACACGGGATATAATGTGGGTAATGAGCACGAGTATTTAAAATGTATAATTGTATTTAGGCACGGGATTGCACTATCACTTCAAGTATTTAATATGTGAGCACGAGGTTGCACATAAATAATTCACGTGCTGGGATTCAAGTGAATAATTAATTAGTAATTGAATCCCAGCACAATTGTATATATAGATGCACGTTTCACTCACTCGGGGTTGTGTGTTCGGTGAGTGGAGAATGGGAGAGAGAGAAGGAGAACTAAAGAGATAACAATTGCTATCGCGTGCTGGTAGGACCAGCACGATACTTGTTTGTTTATTTAGACTCACCGTGTTTGTGTGTCTGTCTGTCCACCGTTTAAGTGTTAGTCCGTTTTGTTTGTCTATTTATATTGGCGTAAAGTGCCGTGTCCTGTGTTTTGTTCAACCATTTATTTATTTGTTTATTAAAATACTGAGCGCTGCCATTTGCTTTTTCAGTTTCAACCCCAGCACTGTCTGTCTCTGTGTATTCCTTTCTGGTCTGATGTCATCCGCTACAGCCTGCTTGTCACACCCTGTTGTCAAGCAACTAATGTGGCAGTTTATATATATACAGTACTGTGCAAAAGTTTTAGGCAGGTGTGAAAAAATGCTGTAAAGTAAGAATGCTTTCAAAAATAGACATGTTAATAGATTATATTTATCAATTAACTAAATGCAAAGTGAGTGAACAGAAGAAAAATCTAAATCAAATCCATATTTGGTGTGACAACCCTTTGCCTTCAAAACAGCATCAATTCTTCTTGGTATCTCTGGAGGAGATTTTGGAGCGTTCTCATCGAGAGTGCGAAGCACCTCGGCAAGTGACTGCGCTGCTCTCTCCCCATGGTTAGCAGGGACACCTTTCTTACACTACAGTTTCCCCAGATGAAGCCCATCTAACTGAGTGACCAGTTTCACAACCAACACTCGATTCTTCTCACATTGTCAGGATCAACATTTAAATGTGAGAATGATATCCATTCAGGGCTACTACATTCAAATAGAATCCGACAGTGCTTGACCATGTGGCTGCAGGCCGGGCAGGGTTTTGACCCCATCATTAACAACCCAGTCAGACATTTTTTCAGGGACTGATGCTTAGCCCCTCTATTCAGAATCAGTTTCTCTCCAGAATCAATGGTTCTAGAGTGATAACTGTTTCTTTCTTGCATTTCAATTTGATCACAATGGGCAATTGTAAGAGGTATCCCCTCCATCCAAAACACAGGAGTAGGCCAGCACTCACTGTTTTTCATGTCATTGGATTTCCAACCTATTATCTCATCAATATCATCAGTAGGGAAACACATCATAGCTGAATCTGGTTCCATTGAAGAGCTATGCACCAGCACAACAGATGCCTTCCACTTAAAAGGAACTAGTTTCTTATAGCACAGGAAGAACAGATCAGAATCGCCTGTGACAGAAGACAAGTTTTTGTTTACTAGAAAGATGTATCTCTTTGCACCCAGGTTATGCCTGATTGGATATTTGATCAAATAATGATCAACAGTGGGTAGCTGTTCTATATGGAAAATAATCAGAACCACCAATCCAGAACTCCACATGTTACCTAAAATACCCTCTCCCCTAGCAGTTCCAGTTTGTGTCAAAGGCAGAAATAAACCCCATGACTTGAACTGAGGCATATTTTACAAAGCAGACCTTAGATCAATGATGCTAGTTAACTACATAGCCTGTTGCTTTCTACAGCCAATTAATCCCAGCACAGTGGGTTACAGGATTCTAGTATACAGAAAGAAAACACAGTCAGTTTATTTTATGCAGTTACATAGATTATTAATGCATTTATACAGTTAGCTTTCTCTGGGAGGGTGGAGGCACATAGAGGACACTTGAACAGATGGTTTTCTATCACTGCTCATCTTTTGTCGCTACCACTGCTCCACAAATCTATTCCTAACTCACCTCTTACACAGGCTGGCACTACGTGACCTTGTGACCTAGCCTCGATTTCTAAGCGACTTCTAGCTTATTTTTACAGCCTATTTAGGTTATGTTAAGATTCTACAATGCCCTAGTTAGATCCCACCTAGAATACTGTGTGCAGTTTTGGTCACCCCACTACAAAAAAAGACATCATTGCATCAAGAAAGTACAGAAAAGGGCAACTAGGCTGGTCCCAGGACTTAATGAGATGAGCTGTGAAGAAAGGTTGAAAGAATTAAATCTCTTCAGCCTAGAAAAAAGAAGGGAAAGAGGGGACTTGATTGAAGTCTTTAAAATAAAAAATGGTATAGATAAAGTTAACCCAAGCCACTATTTCAAATTTAACACCGAGAGAAGAACAAGAGGGAATACGTGGACGCTGAGTAAAAGTAGGTTTAGAACAGAAAGTAGGAAGCCCCTTTTTTACACAGAGAGTAACCCCCAACTATACTGTAACTGTTTAAAACTAGTAGACGACAATACCTCATCTAGAGATATATGTTAA
The DNA here is from genome assembly GCA_030684275.1 of Acipenser oxyrinchus oxyrinchus. Taxonomy (NCBI): domain Eukaryota; kingdom Metazoa; phylum Chordata; class Actinopteri; order Acipenseriformes; family Acipenseridae; genus Acipenser; species Acipenser oxyrinchus. The sequence continues at coordinate 27,623,210 of CM060258.1, forward strand.
AATAAGTGTGTTGTTTTTGTATTATCAATAACCAATGGATATAACCTTTGATAGACTTTAATTTGATTCTTAACATTTACTATTGTTGAGACTTATTATTTAATGTTGAATACTTGCAGAAATGGTCTTCTCCATTGATAAGGGAGTATATTAAAGCCAATCTCCCAGAACCGTGTGCCTCCAGCTGACAGGCATATTCTCTCTAAAGTATACTCACATCACAGCCCCGAACAGGGCTGCGGTTGTACCTTGATGGTCTACCGAATTAAGATATTCATTTCTTTTTTGTCAGGGGACTTTATTTTTGGCAGACTTTCAAAATCAATTTTGTCATTTCGGGAAATTGATTTACATCAAGGTCACTAATCTCGCTGTGGCAATGGGAGTGCGCTGAAATTAAAATTGACACATGTGGATATGATGAATGAACTTGATCAAGGAAAGACTTCAGCGAATAACCATGAACCATATTAACAGAGGTTGGTGGACTTATAATCAAGTCAGCCAGTAATAAGTTTGTGTTGCAGCCTTGACTTATTCAGCTCACTTCGAACTTCATATACTTTGATTTCTTTCCAGTTAGAAATTATACAACCCAAATGATACAAGATGAGGACCACCTTGGGAAAAGAGAGGGGGCTATTTGGCACCAGTGCTTGTCTGTCAGTAGGAAGACACAAAGTGAGATTTCACACTAAATGGCAGGAGGGGAAGACTTCCAGTAGGCCTTAAGGGCACAACAGTGTCTTTGAAAATGGTCACTTCTGAAAACAGACCTGCTTTCTCACTCCACACACATAGAAGCACAGTCTGAACATTATTTCCCGAGCCTTTTTATTCAACCCCGCCTAGCTCTACCAACAACCAATCACATTATTTTTTACACATTATTTTTTACAGACAATTACCCATTTATACAGTTGGGTTTTTACTGGAGCAATCTAGGTAAAGTACCTTGCTGAAGGGTACAGCAGAAGTCCCCCACCTGGGATTGAGCCCACGACCCTCCAGTCAAGAGTCCAGAGCACTAACTACTCCAAACTGCTGCCCTATGTAGTCTACTAACTACTATACAACTGCTCTTACTTTACTTCTAAGACTGTTATTCCTAGAAAATGTACAGTTTAAAACTAAAACTTGGGAGACACAATCACATTGTAATTTTGTAACTTCAAATTATATTTTCAGTTTTTTTTTTTTTGTTTTTTTTTGCTGCCACCATTTTATCATCCTAAATGATTCTTATTGCAATTGATCCTGTGATAGCAGATTAACACAGAGTTATTCAATAACAATTGAATTGTTCTATTCAGGTAGTGACTGTACCCTGCTGTCTATTCCAGCTGCTTCCCCGGGCGCATATTCTGAGAATTTAATTAAAATCAAGACAGTGTCACTCTGTTTAAGTAGCACTGTATTGACAACTATTCGTTTAGCTTTATTAAATACAAAATCTCTGGGTAATAAATCTTTCTTAATAAACAACTTCATCTTGGAATTGAATTGAGATACTATAACTTTGGTTGAGACGTGGTTGAAACAGGATGAAAATGCCCCGCTAGCAGAGGCTTCTCCGAATGGGTTCTCTCTTTGTAATAAGGCATGTCCTAGAGTATGAGGCAGTGGTATTGCTGCCATTTTTGGTCAGGAGTTTGCTCTTAAGAATGAAAATATGGACAGTTATTCATCATTCTAAATTTTAGCGTTTGTGGTTTGTAGCCAAATTCCTATTCAGGTTGTAGTTATTTATCATCCTCCAAGACTTAATTGTCTTTTTTGTCTGAATTTGAACTTTTATCGACACTTGCTGTTAACCATGATAAGATTGTAGTGTTAGGTGATTTTAATGTACATGTTGTAGAATGAGATCCTCTTGGAAGAGATTTTATTATATTGCTGGAGTCCCTTGGTTTCGCTATACATGTTACTGGCCCTACTCATATTCATGGCCATACTCTAGATGTAGTTATTTCAGATCACTCTGCTGTTGTTTTTGAAGTATTAATACCTGGTTCTATAAAACTCCCTGCTCGATACATTAAAACTCGATCTCTCAATTCATCAACTACTGACAAGTTCCTGGAAGAATTGTCCGCTTCATCTTTTACTCAGTCAGGATCGCTTGAAGAGCTGGTGGAAAATTAGAACGATATTCTAACAAACACCGGTATTACTATAAGCTTCATATAATAGGTGTAATGCGGATGCAATTTCATTTACTGAAATGTACAACTCGTTATAATAAACACTTTTATATATTGTAATGTAGGTACCGGTATATTCATTAGCCTTAGATTAGGCAGTATTTTAAACAGTTTTCATTGAAAATTGAATACATTTGGAAAATATATACATTATATGTAAATATTTTATTCAACATTATCATTATTATTATTATTAATGATAATAATAACAATAATAACTAGAAGTTGCAGGCAACTTGAAGGCTTCCAGGCCTTTACAGCAGAACAAGATACGGTCTGAGACTCGTGAAAATGGAAATCAGACGAACATGTTGTTAATTGGAAAGTATCATTTTATCGTGTGTGTTTTTTGCAGGATAACGGTTAGTATTTTATAAATGTTGATTTAGTATTATTTTGATAACTACTTGCGATTCGTTGTGGGAGTGCAATTCCTGCTGTGGAACTTTCAGCTGCATATTTGAAATACCCCGGCTGTCAATTTTCTGTACACCCCGAGATTATAGTAATTTTATGGAAAAAAAAATTCAAATAATAATATAAAAAATGGCAATTTTACACCGTTAAAAAATAAACTGGGCACAGTATTTTTTTTAACCATGATATAATTTACTGTTAGATGCGATAATAGTATTAAGCAGTATATGCTTTTCATGGTCATAAGCGGCCTCCTGTGGTGAGATTTTCCAAAGCAGTCTTTGTCTCCAGAGACTGTTATACAGTTCGCCACAAGAGGGCAACCTTGTACCACCCCATAGTTAAAGGCCAAACTTTGTTTTTTTTCTGCTTGTTAATGTAAAACACAGTGATATTTCGTTTTTTGTTCTAATAGTGGGATACTACAGGTAACAAGATAAGGTTAAATAGGTATAAGATTATGGCTGAAGCAGTGAGCTGTGGAAAAGGTGGTGAGTACTGCATAGAAGCTGGTCAGCTACAATTATAAAATAACACGGTTATAGAGCAAGCGATTCTTAACCGTTCTGAATATACTTTTATTTAAATGAAATAACCAGTTAATTAAAGATACGCTTGCAAAGTGCCCCCAAACTATCAGATACAACTCAAAAGTTTTATTTATAAACATCATATCTAACATTTGCATAGCAGAAACATCGTATTTAAATGAAAAAATAAATATAAAAGGCTTTATTTTCAAAATTAGCGCATATAGGGCCATATAGCGCATTGTAGGTTATATTAATAATAAAAGCATGTGTTGTAACAAGCCGTCAAAATGACTACTTTTGGCGGTTCTAGGTAGAAGTGCTCATAACTTTTTTTATTTTTGCAATTCTGACTTTCAAACGTCGTCAGTATATTCAATACATGTATTTAGGAAAAGTCAAGAACAGACAACCGTGGATCTTTAACACACGCATAGTAATTTCAATTTTAAAAGTGAAAACCGTCAAAAATGACTACCGTGGCGGTTCTAGTGTTAAAAAGAATAGTGCAGGTGTTTTGTTTTTTTGGCTTCTGCCTGCATGTCCACGAGGTTACTTTTAACATTATAGCAGAGAAGCTGGTCAGCTGGTATTTAATTAACTGAAATAACCAGTTAATGAAAGATACACTTCAAAGTCCCCCCCCCCCCCCCGATTTTTAAACAAACTATTCGTGTGACTTGTAAAGCTCATGTATTAAACATATTAGTATTACTATTGTGTTCTGGTTTAAAAATAAGTGCGTTTTTTTTATTTTTCCTGCTATACAGTTACAACAGCGTTTTAAAAAAAAAAAAAGATTTGTAAACAGCACGAGATCACGGTATTTTTTTCAAATAATTAGTGTGTTTCAGTATGTCTACAGTTCTGTATATGCTTGCATGTCTATAAGGTTGTTTCAAATAAACAAACAAAATTAGTGCAGAGATTACAGTCATTTTTCTCATACAGTGAGTGTGTGTGCGCGCGCGGTGCTTTTTTCCCAGCGTTGATGCAATTGCAAACAGTAAAAATAATTATATGACGATTTTTAAGCAAGCTGTATTCGGTGACTTGTAAAGCTCAGTATTAAATATATTAGTATTACGATTGTGTGCTGGTTTAAAAATAAGTGCGTTTTTTTGTGTGCCTTTTTATACTGTAGTGTGAGGCACATACCTGTTATATTTAAAAGACAAAAACATAAATACACAAGTACATGGCAGGCTTAGTACATCACTGCTGCCTGCTTCACGTCTTTACATTGTCTGACAGCACGAGTGTCAGAGAGCACTGCAGTTCTAAAGGGACAGCCAGAACGTGATGCGCTTTTGAAGTTCTGCTCGTTGTAGTTTTATTTATTATTATTTTTTATTTATTTACTAGCTCGACATAACTACAACACGCATGTTTCCCTGTGGTTGCCTGGCTACACTTGTATATCCACGTGGTTATTTTAAGTAAAGAAATAACATTACAGCTATACCGGTAGTGTATAGGTCTGCACTATTGTCCATACTCCACTTTTTAAAGAAGTATTCTCCAAAATAAACACCACGACATTAAATACTGTTAATATCGCTCTTTTATCAGGTATTGTTTTTAACTCTTTTAAAACTGCAATAGTAAAACCACTGCTCAAGAAATCTACAGTACCTCAGATCACAATGTTCCTAATAACTAAAGGCCTATTTGAAATCTTCCATTTCTGTCTAAAGTTTTAGAAAGAGTAGTTGCAGAGCAACTTAACACATTTCTTGCAGTTCATAACATATGTGAAATTTCATCTGGGTTTCAGCCTTATAGCACAGAGACAGCACTTATTAGAGTGGTTAATGATGTGTTGTTATCCTCTGACACGGGCACACCTTCAGTTATTTATTATTAGATTTAAGTGCTGCATTTGACACTGTTGATCATTCGGTTTTAATTGGTCGCCTTGAAAATCTGGTAGGATTGTCAGGTTGTGTTCTGTCTTGAGCATCTATCTTGCTGATATAAAAAAATGGATGCTTGAATGCTAAACTCAGATAAAACAGAAGTGATGATTCTGCATCTCAGAAGCAACAAAGTAATGTGTCTGATTTACTCCTTGGTGGCTTCTCTTATGAACTTGCAGACAAAATGAGAAATTTGGGTGTGATCTTCGACCCAAATCTTTCTTTTGAGATACGCATCAGGAATATTACTAAAATCTCTTTTTGTCATCTAAAAAATATTGCCAAATTGAGAAGTATTCTTTTCCACTCAGATACTGAGAGATTGGTGCATGCTTTGTATCTTCTAGAATTGATTATTGTACCCTATTCTCTGGTACTCATAGCCATGTTATATCTCGACTGCAACTTATATAAAATGCTGCAGCTAGAATTTTAACCAGGTCTAAGAGACAAGATCACATTTCTCCTGTGCTCTCATCTCTGCACTGGCTTCCGGTCCGATTCAGGATAGATTTTAAGGTGTTGCGTTTAACTTATAAAGCATAAATGGCCTTGCACCATCATATTTAAATGATCTTTTAATAGCATATATTCCTAGACGCCACTCAGATCGCAGAATGCCAGGTTGCTTACTTTCCCACAAATAAAAAAAAAAACACAGGTGGTAGAACATTCAGTTATAGGGCCCCAAAACTGTGGAATGATCTGCCTAGCTCTGTAAGGGAAGCGTCACTGCTTTTAAAACAAGATTAAAAAAACACTTTTATAATTTAGCGTTTTTATGCTAAAATGATGTTCCTTTTATTTTCTTCCTTGTTTTACTGTTGTATGTGTTTCTTTTGTTTTTATCGCTTTTCTTGCATTCTTTTATTAATATTTGTTTTTATATATGTTTTTATTCATGTCAAGTGCTTTGCAGCAATTTCTATTGTGAAAAACAATATATTAAAAATAAAGATTATTCTTATTATTATATGTTGTGATGAGATTACTTGCAAAAGAGTTTGCATTTTTATAGCTGTGTTACATGGTCAGCATGGCTACTACCAGCATATGGATTACCATCACCATTTAAAACATCCTCACAGTGTGATGTGTTCATGGCACTTCCTTCTGTTCACTTACTCCTTTACAGGGTCACGGTGAGCTGGAGCCTAACCCGGCATACACAGGGCGCAAGGTGAGACTACACCCTGGACGGGACGCCAGTCCATCGCAGGGCACCACACACACACTCACTCACACACAGGGCAATTTAGAGTGACCAATCGACCTGGACAGCATGTCTTTGGACTGTGGGAGGAAACCGGAGTAACCGGAGAAAAATACCCCAAATATTTAGTAAAATTTATTTTTATTGAATAGATTTGCAAATGTAATAGACAAGTGGAATACATGAAAATATAGTATATAGGCATGGTTGCTCACCAGGCCTAGTCAGAAGGTTAAGAGATTTTAGGGTGAGCAGAGACCCCCAAATATGAGCCGTGGGGTGGAGAGTTATTGATGCTTACAAGCACTGTTGCAGACAGGAACAGTGGTTAGGGCAGCAGTGTGGAGTAGTGGTTAGGACTCTAGACTCTTGACCGGAGGGTTGTGGGTTCAATCCCAGGTGGGGGACACTGCTGCTGTACCCTTGAGCAAGGTACTTTACCTAGATTGCTCCAGTAAAAACCCAACTGTATAAATGGGTAATTGTATGTAAAAATAATGTGTAAAAAAATAATGTAATTGTATGTAAAAATAATGTGATATCGTGTAACAATTGTAAGTCGCCCTGGATAAGGGTGTCTGCTTAGAAATAAATAATAATAATATTCACAGGGGGCACTATTTTTCAGTCAGGGAGCTCATGTGATAGATAAAATATTTATTACAGATTAGACATGAAAACATATTTATGCATATTATACGTTCTTGTATAAAACATTTAACATATAATACATCTTTGGCCTCGCCTCAGGGGACCCCTGCCCATAATTTTTTCCGCTGATAAGTGGAGAGGCTGACTGTAGGAAAGCCGTGGGCAGGGGCCCTCTTCCTCAGACGAAGCCAAAAAACAGGTGGAGGCTGGGTAGGAGGCAAACTCTAACCCACAGCAGGGAGGTAATGGACCAGGTAAGATTTGAATCCCTTCCCTGATGATCATTGGACAAGTAATTACGTTGTTAGTGATAATTTACTGCTATTTTGATTGACAATTGTCTAGTTATTGACACTTAATAAGCTTGATTTGATTGTCTGATTAAAAGTGAGTTCCCTTCCTGAACCACAGCTTTGCTTCATTTCACTTCTCATGCTATTTTATTCTGCAAAATGTTGCCTACAAATAGGGCAAGGTTGGTTGTGAATGCAGGTCAGAGATATGAAACTATTTTTCTTATCGATCAATTCTGCCATCCTGCCTCCCCCAAGACGAACCAGACACTTCACCCATTGCAATTTGTTTCAAATGGAAATCTTTCAAAGCCACCGGGCTATTAGACATCCCCACCTGTATTAATTATTCACTGCAGCCGTTAGCAGCACAGACAATGTGCTGGACTAAGTTGCATCATCCATCTGGAATGGTGTTTGCAATGTTTAGAGTCTGCTCAGGGCCTTGATTTATGTGCTTTGTGTGGTGGGGATATCAAATCTGCTCTTTTTTTCCATCACATCGCCAGGATTAGGAATACGTAAAACAGAGGATTGTTAATTAATTCTTTACTGGTACAAGTGCTATTCAAAAACTTCAAAAAGAAATAACCAAGGCTTTAAAATGTCTTACCTCTCATTAGCAAGGAAGGCATAAGGAGCCAGGTAGCAGCAGTTTCACTTTCTAATTCTATAGTGTTGTTGATTGAAAAATCTGGATATTTGTAATTCAAGTAAAACAATATGTATTTACCACTGTATTGGGCCTTACTTTCCTTTGTGGGCAAATTGCTCATTTAATGTAAAAAAAGTTGTATAAGTCGATTTTCTAGGCATGTTTTGGGGGCCTTAAAAAGGGGGAAGCGACTAATACACTGGTGCGACATATGCGCCGGTGTGTTTACTAAACTACTGTACCAGTGCCACAAATATACTGATGGGATTACTACAGCCACGGTTATGGCTCACACAAACTTAACTCTCGAGAATCCGATTATTTTTTTCAGGATCTAAGGCATTCAGGTCATGTTGCTAGGTAGAAACACAAAACTACTATTCTTGACTGACTTCTTGACCCAGACACATGTATGTGGAGAGAAAATATAGTGGTTAAAGTTCACATCACAGCTATACTGCTGCACTGTTAACACAATAGTTGTCCATCTCTATGAATTTCCTTATTTCCACCCTCCTGAGCCATTGATTTGTCAACATTCAAACTGAACCCGCCCCTGGGATACGTAACAAATACCTATTGGTCAAAAAGCTGAGTAAACTTATGAAGTAACGGCACTGCGATTAAATATTATAATGCAGGTGTCTTTGAGACAGGATAAAGTAGGACAGCATGGCAATCATAATGCTGAAAAAACAGTAAGTGACTGGAGGCGAAACAAAGACAAATTTAAAAATATGGCCAAAGAAAAATGAGCTGTTATGTTATTTTTCTTTAATAATTACTTTGTTATTACAAATTTGTATGTACATATAGCAGTTTACACCTGTGTACACAACATTTTCTTTTCAAATGTTTATTTTATTACAGTTTTTCATTTTTTTAAGTCAGGCGTTATATGTGCTAATTTTGAAAATAAAGCCTTTTATGTTTATTTTTTCATTTAAATATGGTGTTTCTGCTAGGTAAATGTTAGATATGTTTATTAATACATCTTTTGAGTTATATCTGATAGTTTGTCTTTCAATTTTATATCGAAGCTGTTTAAAATGTACCCGTCAAAATGGCTGCTGGTCATAAAATACAAAAATTGTATTAAATTAATGGTAATTGAATTGTTACTGTTTTGTGTGAGAAAATGTGTTTCTCGTGTGTATTTTTCTGTTTTTTTTAACAGAAATACGAGCACAGCTGCTGGGATCAGCAGTCCTGCGTTTGACCGAGACACGCACTTCGGGCTAAGCTGCTTGCAACTTCTCCCACAGTGTCTTGCTGCCATATTAGTTATGCTTGCAAAATTATTGTGAAGACTGTTAGGGCTCTAACAGTAGGCTTTCCTCAGTTTTCGGACTGCTGGTTAGCCAAGAGTGCTATAGGTGGGCACCTCCTATAAATCGCTCCTGTGGTAACTGTTGGTCTGAGACCTGCTCCCGTTCCTGCCAGTACACTGTTCACAGTCCCTCCCGCAGTGTTTTGTTGCCACTCTGGTCTCTGCTTGCAGTGCCTTTGCGAAGTCTGTCAGGCTCTGACAGTAGGCTTCCATCAGTCTTAGGACTGTGTCAGTTTGCCTGAAGCGCTATAGGTGGGCATCCCAATAGTCCACTTAAGTGGTAACTGTAGGTCCACACCTACCCTGTTCCCGCCGGTACAGGTACTGTACAACAAAGAAGGTTACCACTCCGGTTCACTATGCAGTTGCTAGGCTTAGCTCGGCGTCGGGTCTGATTGATTGCAGTCCTTCCTGCAGTGTTTCATTGCCGCTTTAGGTCCCTACTTGCATTACCATTGCGAAGGCTTTCACTGTGGGTCACAGACTTGCCCCGTTTCTGACCCGGTACATGTACCAAACAGCAAACAAGGTTACTGCACTGCAGTACCCGAACCGCACCAAACTGGACAGTACCAAAGGTACTGTACCGGATGTACCACCACTGAACCGTACAGTACCGAAGGTACCGTGATCAGTGTTCCACCACCGGGTGTACCACTGAACGGTACCGTGACAAGGATCCTGTACAGTACAGCACTAGTGCTCAGACACCATGCAGCTGTGAACCGATCAGTTCATCTCAGTTCATTTTACTGTCTGCTCGGTTCAACCTCGGTTCATCACCATTCAGACTCGGTTCAAAGTTGGTAAAGCTCACTGCCCTTTCTTTCAGGGGCATGGCAACTTCGTGGGCTTTATTCCAGGGTGCATCTGTCAATGACATTTGCAATGCAATGTGTGGGCTACTCCCCGTACCTTTACTAGGTTCTACAGACTTAGGTTGTTAATCCACAAAACCCTGGCATAGAGTATCCGGGTCAACCCTTACAAATATACATAGAGGTGAGTTACTGGTGTTCCTAATGGTAATGCGCAAGGTGGCCTTGGGCTTAGCCTTGTAGCATTCCATTTGGTCTACAATATTGTCTTGCTACAGCTTTGGTAGTCATTCCCATTAGGTAATGGTTACATTTCGCACTTGATAGGGAACGTTAGGTTATTATCATAACGCTGGTTCCCTGAAATAGAAATATGATCATTAACCTTTCTTGTTCTTGTAAGTAGTTCAATTAATTTCAAACAATAGAACAACCTTTAAAACCAATAAACACAACAACAACAAAAAAACATTCACTTTTCTTGTGCACAAAAAAAATCTGGTCACTTTCATTGAGACTTTCAATACAATTTAAATGTATTTTAGAAACATTCACATAGAAAGAAAAAAAACTTTAATGTTATGATCCTCCTAGTGTTAATTAATGCCTTCTCTGACATTTGCGTTGAAATCGTTTTAGTGCCACCAGGTGTAGCACTCACTAGAAAATCTATAATTGGCCTCTAGACAGCGCTGCTCTTGTTTTAGTTAGTCTCATGACAGAAACAGTAATGTGTGTTGGAAATACTGTATAAGCTGTATAATCGATACCTCTAAGGATGTAACCTTGTTTCCTTGTCTTTAATGAGGTGGTTTTTGCATCCAGAGCTATAAATATTGGTTCTGGGAGTCTCATGAGTTTTGCACCTTGATGCAATGATAAAATACCACTTTAAATTACAGTAAAGTAGTTAAAAAAACTGTAAACAATATACAAGTAGTATAAAATAGGATGATAACATGATCCCTTCGAAATACATATGCCAAATTATAAAAATATGTTTTCAATCTTAATTTAAAAGCAGCAAGAGATGGTGCAACCTTACAAATTGTAGCAGATCTGCTCTTAGATCTTTGCCTTCCTCTATTTCTGGTAGACTGTTTGCAAAATAAGCGTCACACCAAATGTTACCGATTACACTATGTAACTTCCAGCATTTGTAAAGCACTTTTTGTGCTATTTTTTGTACCGTTATCAAAACGGGAATGCAATATTTAATGTGCAGTACCTTGTAGTCATTATTATTCTATAAAAGTCAGTGTAACAATAAGAAAAACTGGAGATGACTAGGCTCTAAGTCCCGTTACATCCACATTTATTTTGGGAGAAAGTCCACGCAAGTTTGTAATTAAACACACCCCCAAAAATGAAGAACTACAGACAGGGCCGGCCTTAAGGCAAGGCAAGCGAGGCGGCCACCTAGGGCCCCCACCATTTAGGGGGCCCCGCGCTCAACCGGACTGCCGTGAGATTTACAGCCTGATTTTCAGAAGGTTCATTTTTAGAGAGAAAATAGAGGTTGCAATGTATTTGCACTGTGAATTTTTTTGCCACCTAATTATATGTCTCGATTTCCAACAGGGGCAGGTTCATTTCTGCTACTCGTAATGCCCTTTGCGACTCCTGCTTATGACTTATTTAAATGAAATGACAATTGATTTTCAGGTTCATTAACAAGCCAATTAGTCACATTTCAATAGTCTGGACTTCCATTTAACTGGAAAACAACGAGGCAGTGCACATGTAGTCGCAACAATTGGAAAAAAGAAAGGAAAAATACATTCTTAGCCACCCAAGTTGAACTTTTGCTCGATGAGATTTTAGCACATTAAACTGTTATTTTCGGCAAAAGGTCCGGAGCCACTGCTAAAATTTAAAATAGGGAAGGATATAACTGAAAAAATAAATGCAACTTCTTCCATAAAAAGGTCAAATAAAGAAGTCCAAAAAATATTCTGGGACCTAAAGTTGTTATATACCCCCTAGTCTGTGTAAGTCACTTTGGATAAAAACATCTGCTAAATGGCTAACTTTATTTATTTCAATATCACAATGTATTCTCTGATGCAATATTAATATTCATATTCTTTACATGCAATATCGGAATGTTTATGTATGTTTGTTAAAAATCATAATAAAAATGTTAAACATTAATATGTGTTTGTTACATATGTTTTCGAATGGTCATATGTTAATTATGTATTTAAAATATTCTAAAATTAGCCAGCCTCCACTTATAAGCCCCTGTTCAAATTTTCTGAACAAGGCACTGTTCTCCACGATAAATGAGTCATGGGATGAGCCATAGTATTATGCAATCTATTACACCTATGGCTACTGTAACCTTTACAGGTATTATTATTATTATTATTATTATTATTATTAGTAGTAGTAGTCGTAGTCGTAGTCCTATTTAATGGCCAATAGGAGGACTACACCAGCTGCCCAGTGGCAGCTGGTGCACCGGCCGCTCAAAGGCGGCCGGAGAAAGAATTCACTTTAGCACCCCTAAGCAAAAACTGGCCGTTAACTAATTTAACAAAAACTGGCCGTTAACTAATTTAACAGAAAAACCGGTTCAAAAGGGCTGTAAATTAAATGTTCAAAGCAAATGGGGGGGTGGTACAGAGCACGCCCCCTAGAGCCCACTGGTCGACAAAGATGTCATGTCGCCAGCGGACTCCGCGTGTTAAAGGGACTAGGAGCTCTTAAAATAAACAAATCCCCTGGGCCGGATGAGATCCTCCCAGTAGTACTCAAAGAAATGAAAGATGTTATTTACAAACCGCTAACCAAGATCATGCAACAGTCTCTTGACACAGGGGTTGTATTGACAGACTGGAGAATTGCAAACGTAAAACCGATCCACAAAAAGGGAGACAAAACCAAACCAGGTAACTACAGACCAATAATTATATGTAAACTTATGGAAACTATAATAAGATCCAAAATGGAAAATTACCTATATGGAGACAGTCAGCATGGTTTTAGGAAAGGGAGATCGTGTCTAACTAACCTACTTGATTCTTTTGAGGATGCAACATCGACAACGGATAATTGCAAAGCATATGACATGGTTTATTTAGATTTCCAGAAAGCTTTTGACAAAGTCCCACATAAAAGATTAATTCTCAAACTGAACTCAGTAGGGATTCAAGGAAATGCATGCACATGGATTACGGAGTGGTTAACATGTAGAAAACAGAAAGTACTGATTAGAGGAGAAACCTCAAAGTGGAGCGAGGTACCCAGTGGTGTACCACAGGGACCAGTATTAGGTCCTCTGCTATTCCTAATCTACATTAATGATTTAGATTCTAGTATAGTAAGCAAACTTGTTGAATTTGCAGATGACACAAAAAAGTTTATGTTGTCACAGAAATGTCTTCATCTAGACAATGTGGAGAAGCTATAAAAAAGGCCAACTTAAAAAGGCCAAGATGCTTGGATATATTGTGAAAAGTGTAAAAGTTTAAATCAAGGGGGAAGTAATGTTAAAACTTTACGCAAACTTTATGCATTAGTAAGACTTCATCTAGAATATTGTGTTCAGTTCTGGTCACTTTGTTACAAAAAGGATATTGCTGCTCTAGAAAGAGTGCAAAGAAGAGCGACCAGAATTATCCGGGGTTTAAATGGCATGTCATATGCAGACAGGCTAAAAGAATTCAATCTTTTCAGTCTTGAACAAAGAAAAAGCATTCAAAATTATAAAAAGGCATTGACAATGTCGTCCCAGGGGACTTTTTCCACCTGAAAAAAAGAAACAAGAACCAGGGGTCACAAATGGAGATTAGATAAAGGGGCATTCAGAACAGAAAATAGGAGGCACTTTTTTACACAGAGAATTGTGAGAGTCTGGAACCAACTCCCAAATAATGTTGTTGAAGCTGATACCCTGGGATCCTTCAAGAAGCTGTTTGATGAGATTCTGGAATCAATAAGCTACTAACAACCAAATGAGCAAGATGGGCTGAATGGCCTACTCTCGTTTGTAAACGTTCTTATGTTCTTATGTTCTTAATTACATTAAAGTATTTTCACTGTTGCTAGTTTCTATTGTATGTATTTGTGGTATACTGCTGATGAAATAATATGAAATAATGATCGAATCTGGATATGTCAATTGCATTATGCTGAATCACTATATTTATTTAAAAAAAGTACACTTTAATATATGTGAGAGATTGCTGCTGAACATATGTAGCACCCGGGAGGGGCACTCGTTCTTTCTGATTAGGGTGGGGTCAGCCAGGCAGAATGCAAGAAGGAAAATATAATCTTGACCACACTACTATGTCAGGCAATGAACATCATTTTATTAAATACAGGTGGTAAACTATACTTAACAAACATGGCAGATCTAGAATACACAGTCAAGCGGTTTGCACTGCCCGTTAATTAAAACAATAATTAAACACAGAAATATATATATATATACATACAGTGCCTTGCAAAAGTATTCAGACCCCTGACCAATTCTCTCATATTACTGAATTACAAATGGTACATTGAAATTGCGTTCTGTTTGATATTTTATTTTAAAACACTGAAACTCAAAATCAATTATTGTAAGGTGACATTGGTTTTATGTTGGGAAATATTTTTAAGAAAAATAAAAAACTGAAATATCTTGCTTGCATAAGTATTCAACCCCCACACATTAATATTTGGTAGAGCCACCTTTCGCAGCAATAACAGCTTTAAGTCTTTTGGGGTAAGTATGTACCAGCTTTGCACACAGTGTTGGAGTGATTTTGACCCATTCTTCTTGGCAGATTTGCTCCAGGTTGTTCAGGTTGGTTGGACGACGCTTGTGGACCGCAATTTTCAAATAGTGTCAGAGATTCTCAATGGGATTGAGATCATGACTTTGACTGGGTCACTGTAGGACATTCACCTTTTTTTTCTTGAGCCACTCCAGTGTTGCTTTGGCCTTGTGCTTGGGATCATTGTCCTGCTGAAAGGTGAATTTCCTCCCAAGCTTCAGTTTTTTAGTGGACTGAAGCAGGTTCTCTTGCAGTATTTCCCTGTATTTTGCTCCATCCATTCTTCCTTCAATTTTAACAAGATGCCCAGTCCCTGCTGATGAGAAGCATCCCCACAGCATGATGCTGCCACCACCATACTTCACTGTAGGGATGGTGTGTCTTGAGGCATGGGCAGTGTTAGGTTTGCGCCACACATAGTGCTTTGAGTTTTGGCCAAAAAGCTCTATTTTGGTCTCATCTGACCACAAAACCTTTTCCCACATCGCAGCTGGGTCACTCATGCTTTCTGGCAAACTCCAGACGTGCTTTCAGATGGTACTTTTTGAGTAACGGCTTCTTTCTTGCCACCCTCCCATACAGGCCAGTGTTATGCAGAGCTCTTGATATGGTTGACTGGTGCACCACTACTCCACTCCCAGCCACTGAACTCTGTAGCTCCTTCAAAGTGATTGTTGGCCTCTCTGTGGCTTCTCTCACAAGTCTCCTTCTTGTTTGAGCGCTGAGTTTTGAGGGATGGCCTTTTCTTGGCAGTGCCTGGGTGGTGTGATGCAGCTTCTACTTCCTGATTTTTGATCCAACTGTGCTCACTGGGATATCCAAACACTTGGATATTATTTTGTACCCTTTCCCTAATCTATGCATTTGTATTACTTTATCTCTAACTTCTGTAGAATGCTCTTTGGTCTTCATTTTCCTTCAGATTCACAGCCTGACCAATGATCCTTCAATGGTGGGGTTTTTATCCAGAAAATGTGACAGCAACTTTAATGGTTCACAGGTGGAGGCCAATGGTAAGGTAATTGTGTGCTCAAGTAGGGCAATTTCTTTCATCGGTGTAAACTGGGAGCTTCCACAGCACAGGGTTGAATACTTATGCAAGCAAGATATTTCAGTTTTTATTTTTCTTAAAATATTTCCCAGCATAAAACCAATGTCACCTTACAATAATTGATTTTGAGTTTCAGTGTTTTAAAATAAAATATCAAACAGAACGAAATTTCAATGTACCATTTGTAATTCAGTAATATGAGAGAATTGGCCAGGGGTCTGAATACTTTTGCAAGGCACTGTATATATATATATATATATATATATATATATATATATATATATATATATATATATATATATATATATATATGCTAAGTCTCAATATTTAACTTATATTCCAAAATATAACTTTTTTTAACAGCACTAAATAAAAAAAGATACTGACAAGCTGTGAAAATGCAAATAGTAAACAGTACCACTGTGAAATGTACCTTTTTATGACTTCTGTCCGGTCACTTGACTTCTTTTCTGGCACACTTGATAATTAGCTCATTACATGTTCTAATTCTGCAACTTTTCCACATAATGTCCGTTGATGCAGAATCCAGTATAAGAAAATTGGTACTTCTGCATTTCTTTCTTAATTTTTTTTCCTAGCCAGTCTACTCTTGTGTCCAGTCATATATGGTACACCCTTTGTTGTAATCCCAGTTAGTTTCTTTCCAGGTAATTCTGCACTTTCTTGAAATTAAAAAAGTCCTTTCCTGTGGTTGTGTTGTTCACGGAATCCACAGCACTTTCATTTTTTCTTCTCATTTTCAGAAAAAACTTCTCGTTGAGACGCCATAGTTTCATTTCCAGTAAACTCAAAATCCGTTGCTTTGTGCTGCGTGTCATAGTGATGTTGTATGTTATAATAGTTCATAACTCCAACCATTGCACTGCAAATCAGACATTGCCTTGCCATCACAGTTATTCATTGAACAAATAATCATATGGCTAACGATTTTGGAATCTTCTGTGTTCTGCCTCCACCTTTTGCTTCTGTGACATCTCCAACTACTTTTTGGCTACTGATTTTAAATTTTACACAAAGTAAAATAAATAGTTTAAACAAGCCTTCGCTTCGCTATCCTAATCAAAATTATGTATTCTGTGCTGTTACATGTGTGTGTGAGGAAACGGATCCTGTGTGCTATTTGATTGGTTATTTTACTACCTATGTGAGCTGTGATTGGCTTAATGGGAATGTCACTCATACAATGCAGACTGCACATGTTGAATATGCGTGTTACATTAAAAAGGCGGGTTGTTTTAAAGAATTCCAAAACGATACAGTAGATTAATGCCCAAAATTGCAAGTATTAACTATTTATTTTAAACTATGTCATTCAGGAATACATGTTAAAATTAAAAGGTAAGCAGTGCAGTTTCACTTTATGTTGCCTCTGCCTGTCCCCTGCCGAGTGCTGTGTCTGCTGATTGCTCATTTTTAGTCAATGTTAGCCACCTCCACCTTCACAATAAGCTACTGACCAAACGCCTGGACTGCTGGGGCTTTTGATATCACGGTGGTCACGGGTAAGTCTCTGACATCGTGCACCTTAAATTATTGCTCACAATACATGTAGTGTGCACGAATTGGTATGTAAATTAGCCAAATACTGTGCACATATTTTAATGCGTGCTCTGTTAGTAAGTGGGGCAGTAAATTTAGATTTATCACGCATGTTAGGCTCACCACTTTAAGTGTGCGCTAACTCCAAATTTAGTGCCCTTTTGTAAATGAGGCCCAATGTCTGCCTGACTTTTTGCGATGTTTGCAAGGATTTTCCTGTCAATCAAATGATTCAGTTCACAGGGGTAGTTATGTAGCTGTGATATGTAGCCAGAGGAAAGCACCTCAATGTTTAATCTTTTTTGATTAGCCTGCTATAAAAGAGGGGATTTCCGTAAGAGTCTGCAGTGCTTTATCAAAGAGCTTGCAGTAAGGCTTCTATTTATTAATGTGATGTACTCTCTTTCTTTCAAAGTTTAATAATGATCCACGCAGCTATTTTATTCCCTCCTCTCCATTTCCTAAATGAGAAAAGAGGCAGGTAAATCATCTATTAGTGACTCTGCTTGATCAACCAGGGCTTGTCTTTGAAGCTACTAACATACTGTAATCTGCTTTAAAAAGCCATCATCTGCACAGAACTGGACCTACCGAGCTCTGATCCGCCTACTGAGTATGAGTCTGAAATTGTGGGGAAGGGGGCTGGGTGGAGGGGATCAGCATTTATCATGTCTGTTTTTTTCCTTTGGGAATGGTCCAACCATTTCATTTCCTTTGCTTTGTTTTTGTATCTGTAGTTATCTTTCTCCCAACTCTATGATTTAGTGTGTGATTCAGAACTTCATTCTCGCTATTAAATGGGCCTTAATCGCTCCTGCTTTTCTCTAGCAGAACAATCTATCATGTATCTTCCAGTATGGATGAGGTCCCTTCACTACTCTTGTGTATTAAAACAATCGCTGTGAATTCAGAAGTCGCAGCTTTGAAATGTATTAGGGAATTACATGTTCTTCTCACTTGTCAGACTATCTAGCTGATATAAGAATACCCAGAGCCACCGGCATTACCTGAAGCAGCGTACCAAGTAACTGCCAATCCTCATTACTACCACCCACAACCCACACCCCATACCATTACAAATTCAAATAATTGTATGTAAATTGTCAAGGTCAGTAGTGATTTCCGAGGCATCCTTAATATTCTAATTTATGCAGGGATTCTTTTATTTTTTAAAGTTCAGCAACGGAAGACTGGGCCAGGATGAAATTGTAGCAGAAATCTAGAGTCCATGTATTAAGGTAAGAGGATTTTTGATAAATACAACAACAATCTGAGGCCTTTACCTGGCACAATTTGATCAGTATCCTTGCAACAGTATAGTTCCTACATTTTTAAAAAAATGTATTGTTTTTAGCAGTGGTACGTATACTGTACCACTATATAACTACTATATACATTATATCACCACAATAAGTCTACATCATTACACTGATAAAGGATTCTGTTGGATAATGCCGACAAGTGTAATGTATATTAGTTCTGGAAAAAGATTATTGAATTCTTGCCATATGTGTCAGGTAATGAGCCATTTAGCAGGTAGATTTGGACATTTTTGTATTGTGTTAATATGTTTTAACACTAGTTTGTCTCTCATTTACAATACCTAACTAACAACTGTTTAGTTTACAGTATGACATTACACCAAACCAAGCGTAACACATTTCCATTGTCAGACCATGGATTAAAGATGATAGCAGCATCAGCAGGAGTGCATGTTTCTTACTCTAGGGTATTTGTAGTGCAGACATGCTGTGATTCGGCTGCCTGGCCTGTGTTTAGAGCCCAGGGAGATCAGGATTTCTAATCTTCAGTTTGTCAGGAATGAATCTTACATTGAGCCAGTAGATCAGTCATGGTAGCAGTGCCGCTGTGATCTCAGCCTGGCTAGCTTTCGAAGAACATCAGAAGAGGAATGCATACAAATCAGATTTATTTAACTCAAGAACAAGAACCTCAGTGTGCTGCACATTAAAATAAAGTATAGTCATTTAACCTTTTATTGGTGTGTGCATTTTGTACAATAACAGATACTGTAACCTGGTTTGGAAATGTCCGGCATTATGGTTAGCTGCTGACATTTCAAACTCATATGGTTAAAACAGTATAGCCAGTGGTTCAGACCTCATTTCATTCCATGCATTAAGATCAAAGCATGCAAAGTAAAATTCACCACGATTACATCTGGTGGTTACGAGCTACAGGCCACTTAGATATTACACTTTTTTTTTCACAATTATCGATTTGTCTAACACTGTCAGAAAGTAAACAGAATCTTAAAAATTTAAAATGTCAATCAATCTCTTTGGATTTCTTTACTTTAAAATCCCAACGTTTTTATCTGGTTGACCATACGATCGCTTTTGAAGACCCTGACCAAGTAAGCAATAACACACCCTGGATGATGCCTTCTGGTGTGTTATTGCTTACTTGGGATACACAAAAGACACTGACAGCCTAATTGTATAACACCACTTTTAATTCTAATACACACTTTGGATGACTTATTGGGGCTCTGCAGTGTTAATCGGGCAGGAGTGTGGAGTAGTGGTTAGGGCTCTGGACTCTTGACCGGAGGGTTGTGGGGTTCAATCCCTGGTGGGGGACACTGCTGCTGTACCCTTGAGCAAGGTACTTTACCTAGATTGCTCCAGTAAAAACTCAACTGTATAAATGGGTAATTGTATGTAAAAATAATTTGTAAAAAATAATATAATTGTATGTAAAAATAATGTGATATCTTGTAACAATTGTAAGTCGCCCTGGATAAGGGTGTCTGCTAAGAAATAAATAATAATAATAATCTAGAGCACCACAACTGTTTGGTGTGGCTGTATGCAAAAGGAAGAAATATTTTTTCAACAACAGTTTGTTTAATCTTTTTACTACTTGTTTAATCTTCTCTAACCTTTAGTCTCACATTGATGACACAAAAAGCCTTTGTAGGATACTCAACCAAAGCTATTTAAAATGATCTTCAGCAGCTCAGCCTGAGGCTATGAACCTTGCTGAGGTTTTAAAAAAGAGGTTTTAATGAAAAACAGAAGAAAAATTGGACAGCAAATAACACGAATGATATGGTGATTCATACAATATTGTTGAAGGAGCAGAAAAACTGGAGGGTACGTGGAGGATGATATGCAAAAGAAAAATGTCATTGAGAAAGACACTCGGCGACACACTGTCTGGCCACCAGAGGATTGTTCAATACAGAATTTAAATAAAACAATGCTAAACAACAACATTGTGTGAATATTTTCTGACTTTTTCATTCTACCTTTAAGTCACCAAGAGTACAGGAAGATGATTTTTTCATTTGTATTGTATTGTACTTGATCCTCTAGTATACTCTTTTTTTGTTTCATCATTTAAAGTAGGTCAAGTAGCTTAAAAGCCTGCTAACGTTTTAAACTTCAAGTGCTCAATTTTTAAATATAGCATTTTATTGTATTTTATTTTATCTATTGTATAACACATAATTGAAAGAAGAAAAAAAAACACTAACAACTGTTCATTGTAGGAGAAAAAATAAGTGTCAGGGAAAAGTGCCTGGCACATCCCTAATTTTAGATCGAACTGTTGTTGATCATAGTGTCTGTGCTTGTGCATGGATATCCATATATAGATCACCATCAAACATTCAGTTGAGCAAGCCGGGATCAGGCATCGTCTGCTGTGGGAATTGCCTTGTTGAGAACCATCTGTGCCTAATCAGACAATCCCAAAGAAGCCGACTGGGGCCCTATCAAGGACTTGCGGGATGAACCTGTGATTTGATAGCTGACACACAGAGCAGCTGGAGGAGGATGAGAGCTGCATGGTAATAGATTCAGATCACAAGCAAGTATTACAAGTTCTGAAGCAGACACAATACTGTATTTCTAATACCAAAACAACTACCTGTTTGTACTTGCAGGGAGATGATCGCAAACGGCTGAGCAGTAGTCTAAATACATGCAGAAACTGTCCCAGAACCCTGTTATAGGATGTGCTAAAGGAGGGCCATTACATATGAAATATATGGATAACATAGGGGTCAAACTGTAAAAATGTGCAGTGTGTACTTGTTTTTATGTTAGCTTGCGTGGTTCAGGGGGCGTGGAGCTGGATGGCTCCTAATCATCTAATCTTCTAATTTTCTAATTTCCTGCTAATTAGCATCTATTTTCTATTTAAGCCTTGATCACCTGCAACTTTTCTGTCGAGTGTTCCGTTTTTTGTAGCAAACGCTCAGACGCCGTCGTTTCGTGCTCCACCGCTAAATATCTAAACTTCGTTGCCTCGCTCACTGCAGGTCATTTCTCTGCACAGCGCTGCCAAGATATTATCAATCATTTTCCTACCTGCTCAGGTGATCCTTTTCAGTCAGCTTCTCTTTTCGGCTTCAAGAGCTCCAACGTTTGTCTTTCCTGTTCCATCCAGTCTCTACCTCAGCAACAGCGCCGTTCAAAGCGCAGCTTCATTACTCAACTTGTCTGCAACTTTATCAGAAAGTCTGGTCCTCTGCTAAACTTTCAATGCTCCTTCGACAAGACATCGACATTCCCGTTGTCAGCGATTGCCTTACTTTAGCTCTATTTAAATCCACCACGAAGCTTTGTCTGCGGAATCTCTCTTTACTCCTCGCCTGCAATCATATCGCCTCCCCTGCTCCCACAGAGCCAGCACAATTACCGTTCCATCAGAAGATCCTGCCCTGGACCTCCATCAGCTACGTTCAACCTTTTAAAAGACGTATCCTGCCCATTTCAACCAGTGGCGGCTTGTGGTTTGACTGGTCACAACATGCTCCAACGATAGTGTTGCACTGCAACTTTTCCACCGGCGCCTTACAGACCATGGTTACCACGGCAACGCCCTCATTGACTGACTGCGGGGAGTGGTTTGTTGCCATGGTGACCAGGCAGCTTCATCAGGCTCTGTGTGCTCTGTGCCTCAGTTCTGCAGTCTTCTGGCTTCCTGTCGCTGCGCTTTCACAACTGGTGGAGACGAATTCAACGCGCCGAGTCATGACATCCAAGTACTGCGTTAACTTATTTATATACATGACTAACTGTCCTAACGTGTCTAGAACATTTATTATTTAACATTTATTATTTATAAGCAAACGTTGTTCTACATAGACAAGGTTTCTTAATCGTAATAACCTCATATTCTACCCTGCTTAACTCAAGTCAATGGTTAATTCCAATCGTAACCTCTGGATGGCAGTATAATACCACAAGTTCTGTTTTTTTTTTTTTGTTTTTTTTTTTTTTTTTTAAGCCGGTTTGCTATTGTTTATTTCTTGGCAGACGCCTTTATCCAGGGTGACTTACAGTCGTAAGCAAATACATTAAACACTTGATAGATTATAGTACTCTGAAGTACAGGATTAAATGCAGTAAAATACGGGGCAGATAAGAGCAAGTAAAGCGCATTTAAGGAAGGGCGATATGTCCCAGGGGAAAAAACAGAGGAGCTACAGGTGCTTTCTGAAGAGCTTGTTCTTACTCTGATGGATTCTCGGGAGTTCCCCTCCTGCCTCGACCTTTTTGTCTACCTATATAAACTGACATGCTTCAATTTCAACTCTACCTGCCCCTTTTGAGGACCTGATCATGAAGCCACGCACTTATCAGCTTTCTGAGATGCTCAGAATCTGCAGTCACATTAACTTTCATCTTCCCTGCATCAGGCATCCATTCCAGCGTCCTCTTCCTGTTCCCGGATTCGTGCTTCCTCATCTGGCTCCTCTCCTCCAAACCGACAAATTTTACCAAGGCACTTTATTCAGCCTTCAAAGTTATCATTTCATCAACGTGAGCTGCTAGTCAGATACGGAAATCATGTCCTACAACTAACAACATTTCAGTCAAGTGCCCTCCTATCCTGCAATAGACAATACACTCATAGACTGCTCCCGACCAATAGGTTTTGCAGCAGCCTCAGAGCAACGCCTTCTTCATCCTCTCGGGTTCTACAGCGGCCTCAGATCTATGCATTCTTCATCTCTGCCCCATCTCTGGCTTCATCTAAATCACCTTAATACTCTAAGTCTAATATCCACCGCATTCAGCAGATCTCTGCTCTCTGCAGCAGACCACCACACTCTACCGATGGCTGTCCACCTTTCACAATTACAGATCACTGCTTCAGCAGATCTCTGCACTGTTCAGCAGATCCCGTCCTCTTCTGTTAATTGCTCCTCACTACAGCAGATCTCTGCTCCCTCTTCAGATCTACTCACTGTTATAGCATGCAAAGTTGCTTTAGTTTACAGTCTAAATCTGTACCTGCACTACTCCAGATCTTCCAACGCTTCCGCTTTCCTCCAATACGCAGATCGTGGAAGCATTCCGCAGTCAAGGCTAATGCTAATCTCCATCTAATCAAAAATACGAGGTGCTTGACTTTCTCAGCAATCTATTCATATGTCCACACATCCTCTCAAATATTACAGCATTAATACATGGTGAGAGACGCGGTGTGAGACTGGAAATCTGTCTTGTTTATGAGTTAAGGAGTTCCACTACTAGGAGAATAACTGGAGTTGTGAAACCCAGTCTCTGAATGTGAGTTCACCTTTTCCATTTCAAGCAGACATGATAGTAGCAGACCGCAGATCGATCCCGTATTAACTGACATAGGATAGTCAACATCTCATCTCTGCCCTCCATTCCAGAAAATGGAGCACAAAGCGTGCCGAACTTCCCCAGCAGTCGATTTACACACGTTCGTTCAGTTCCAGCTGCTACCTCAGTTGTCAGTTCCAGCTCCCCTTCTGCCTCCACTTTTAGTATCCAAGTTCCGTCAGCTGGTCCCGTCTGCTGCGTGCACCCCCCCCCCCAGACTGAATCCTACTCTCAGTAACCTCCTTCAATCTGCTCAGCATTTCATATCTGCAGCCCTCTCCCTCCTTCGAAAGCTTCATATTCTACAGCTTGGTCAGTGTTTTAAACGTTCTGTGCCAGAATCGGATTCATCCTATTCCTTCAATCAAACCAGATCATGGCTTTCATCGTCCACGCTAGGGATTTTCTCTCTTCCCACCATTCTCTCCATACCAGTAGTTCGTCTGACTCTTCGCGGAATCTTCAAAAGTTCCCCCCCCTGCTGCACCTTCCCGCCTGCCCATATCAACAGACATTCTCCATTCACTCATCTCTACTCTTCGGAAAGTTTGCTTGTCCCCCTACAAAGATCTCCTCATGGAGACAATCTGCCTAACAGCTGATTCTTAAGAGCCTTCCCTTCTGCCTCACCTTCCCGCTGTCCGCATCAATGAACATTCTCCGTTTGCTCATTCTACTCTTCGGAAACGCCACTTCTCCCTATACAAGGATCTACCTATGGAGATCATCTGCATCTGAGCCCTCTTCGGTCTCCTCAGGAGCTCAGAATCCACAGTTTCTTCTACTTCTAATTTACTCCATCATTCAGTGTGTACCTCCAAGACTGATCCATTTCAGCGCGGTCAGTTAATTCAGCTGTCAAGCAGATTCCCCTATCTGCCCCTTATTTTCAACGTCAAGGTATCTCATCTGCATCTCGGCCTTCTTCGGTCTCTTCAGAACTCACAGTTTCTTCTGCTTCTAATTTACTTCACCATTCGGTCGTACCTCCAAGAGGGATCAGTTTCAACGTGGTTAGTTTATTCAGCTGTCAAGTAGAGTCCCCTATTTGCCCCTTCTTTCAACATTAAGGTATCTCCCCAGCAAGAACCCCCCCCCCCCCCCCTCTACTCTACCTCCCTCATTGATTTCTCTCACTCCTAGGATCACTCGTCACTGGATCCCAACCTACCTCCCCTCCAGAGCGGGCCTCCCCCCCGCCCCCAATCATTCTGTAGGCACAGCCCCCTCTGCTGCGAGGGCCAACATCAATCACAGCCAGATCATGAATGTAGGGAGATGGCCCTCTTCTGCAGTGGATTCTTTCATTCACCCATCCTCCTCTCATATAGTTGCTGCCCACTTTTAAAAATCGCTAGTAGGCCTGGAGTGGGGACTTCCTGTCCGCCGGGGCCACTAGAGGTTTTCCTCTAACTGGCCTCAAGGGGTTTTTTCCTCTCCACTGAGCGGCAGGTATACATATAGTCACATCCTACTAACAATTACTAATCTCCCTCTGTTTGTCCTTCTGGTTTTTTTGTTTATGTTATGCGTTGGCATGTGCAGTCTTTTGTTTGTCTCACGGTTTGGGAGTTTTCGTGAGGTGCCGGGGTCCATCCTTTGGGGGCAAGTGAGTCTCACTTCCCGACCTCAGGGCTAGGCATCCGCCTCCCTTACCTTCAGGGGTTCTCACCATGTGAGTCAGAGCGGACCCCGGCCAAACTCTGTCCTGTCGCAGCTCCTGCGCTTTTCTTACCTCACTCGAGGCTCTGTTCTATTCTGCCTCTCTTTCAGGACGTGGTCACTCGTGCTGAGTCCTATACTAACCTCTATGCTTTGTCCTTATTTTCAGGTCCCAGGCAGCGTGACGTCTCAGCCAATCAGGGGTTTTACGAGCACCCCTTACAGAAGTCTCAGATGCTGGGTACCTCTCTCATCTCCTCTCGAGGGGCGGCTCTCCGAGTCATAACCCTCATATGTGTTTTCGGTTGCTGGGTCCTCTGCCCCTGGGATGTGTCGGCATCGTCGCCCTCAGTCAGCGACCCCTTTTCTAACCCGTTTCGGTTGCTGGGTCCTCTGCCCCTGGGATGTGTCAGCATCGTCGCCCTAGGTCAGTGACCACCTTCTGTCCTACTAACTCTCCTTGCTGCTTCTTCTGCCTTATCCTTCACCCAGCTCACGCCCCGTGAACCCATTGATACACTACACTTGTCTGTCTGGAAAAAGCTATAGTTGTGATATAAGTGTGGTCTACCTAAGGTTAGCTAGCAAATTAACAGGATAAAGGTATGACATTTGACATAAGATTAACTGGTTGCTGCCCCTGACACAATGTATTTAACTGGCATCACTCAGCTGAGACTAAGTGAAAGGCAAGGGAGGTTTTTTTTTGTTGTTTTTTTTGGTATGTAAATCATCACATTTTCTGTGCATGACCGATAATCTTTTGACTGCCACACAAATTCAAATGTTTATGTTCCTGCTGTTTCACTTTTTCTTTGTTCACTTCAAATCTTTCTTAAAACACAAACATGAAATTGTTAATATAATTCATGAGAAAACACTCCAGAATAAAGATTTCAAAGGGGAATTAGAAATCTGTAGCAACAGGGGAGTTTGACTGCATGTGTTGTCAGTTTCAGAAACTGTCAAATCCAAGCCTAGCTATTGCAATTACAGTACCTTGCACATCTGGGTTTGAAACATTACAAATGGTTGACTACAGCATATCACACGATGTCAACTTCTTTTCAAGACTGGAACAGGCCATGTTTTTTAAAGAGATCACACTTTTGTATGTGTATGCATGACGAGACCTATCACATTGTCACATTAGGAGACCTCTTGTCAAGGCCTGGAAAATGTCAATGTTAACTATTCATTCCACGAATTGTGTAAGGAATAACCCATGACATGGTGTGCAGTTAGACAATTCTTACTGTCTGCCCTGGGTGCATTGAAGTGAAGCAGACTGCCTTCAAACACACAGGAAGTGGGGTAAGAATTTTCTTTTTTTTTTTCTTTGCCATAAATGTTAAATTGTAAAATGTTCTCGAAGAAATGCGAGACATCATGTTTCCGAGGAAATTAACACCAATAGTTCAATACTGTTTCCCATTGAGGGCCCAGGACTCTCAACTAAAATTAACTGAAGGTCCCAGAGGGAATTTTGGGGTCTCAGTGAAAATGTTGGGGATCCCAATAAAGTATAAAGTCTTTGTGTTAAAACACTGTTTTAAATTCAGGGTTTCTAACTGTGGCATAAAAATGCCTTAGGACTTTATTCAATTGAACACTCGGCACGGTATTAAAGTACAGGCAAATGTTTTTTGTTTTTTGTTTCAAGCAGTCATTAAAAGCATTTATTGCCCATGAAGTTGTTTTTTCTAGCGTTCTTTTCAGTTTTGTTTTCCTCAATTTCATCTAGTTTTCGGTTAGAAATATCAAGGTGTCTACTTAGACAGCTTTTCTGTTTTTTCTGAAGAGGTTGAGAGACATTTTGTTCTGCTTCACTCTCATTAAGCCAGTTTTCAAATGATAATCCTCCAAAAAAGGTAAAAATTGATTGGTGGAATGTCACTCATTATTAACTATTATTTTTAAGGTGAAGTTATATTAATAGATCAGGTAAGTAAGTTGGTCAATGATGTCACAGCCATGGAGTAAGAATTAATGTGAGCTTGTCCAGCCAATCACAGCATTTAATTTATCCAAGCCATTTTAAAAGCATAATTGACCCTCACCCTTTGTTGTGTACTGTCTGTTGCAATGCATAATTGGTAATTCTATACCATGTGTATCAGGTATGAAGCCTAAAGACTGGATGTAATAAAAAGTTATTCTTACAGATTATTTGGCATGTTTTAATGCATTTGATCATTATATATTAATTATAAAATGGGTATGTTAAATACTCTATCCTGATTGGTCAAAACAAGTAACATGGGGGTGTTGATATTACAGCATATCACCATGGGTCGGCACTTCTTATCAAAAAGGGGCAAATCACTGGTATATGTTGGTACATTTAAATAAAGATAAATTCATTATTAGATTTTATAATACAACTCATAGATTGAATTTACTATGAAGGTAAATTTTGGTTAAATTTAGGTAGAGAGAGACAAAATCTTTCTGTCTTGAATTCTGGTCAGAACCTGAAGAGCTGATTTAAGATCTTTCAGTTGTTCCTGTTCTTACTGTAAACAAAAGGATGACCATGAGGTTGTTCCAGGACAGGTTATTTCCTGTACTTGCTTTGATTAAAAGGTAAAATTACCTTCAGGCTTAGGAACAAGTTTGGTTTATGATGGTGTCGTAAAAGCCAGCCCCTTCAGGGAGATCTGGACAGTGTTAGATACTTGGACTGATTAAGAGATTGTATAACTGTAACCAAAAGAAACTTGTCTTCTTGTGATTGGTTTAAAGAAAAGTCATGATGTCACTGAAAGACTGCATTTAAACTGAGAATACTGAAATGTGTTTTGTATTGCTTTGATCCATGCTTGGAGAGAGTATACCTGCAAACTGTTGTCATCATGTAACCTTTAAGATGTCTGGTTGTAACTTTGCAACTCAGAACTTTTATCTTCAATAAACTACACTTATCTGGACTCGAAAGCAAGAAGCCTGCAACTTCTCTTTCGCTTCTTCTATTTGCTGATTCACAACAGTATATATCCATACACCACTAGAATTTTGAAAAAAAAAAATGCAGACATATTGGAATGTATTGCAATAAACTTGACTGACAAGATTTATGTATGTTGACCCTTTGGGAAACCGAAGTGTACATGAGTGTCTGAATTGGACACCAATGATTAAAGTAGTGAAAAAAAGCAAAAGTATTAAAATAAATTCAAAACTTGACATTCTCTTTGCTCTCTGCTCCTTCTCAGTGATCTACAGCTTTCCCCTGTCCCATTCTCAAAATAAATAGTTAAAAAAAAATATCTTCAAATTTCAGCTTTTTAAAAAAGATTTAGGTTGCCCTTTGGCAGTTAAATGGATGTTTTGTTGCCACTGCCCCCGGTCTGTCCGTTCTCTGGTCGGTCTGCCTGCCTGCTGCCACTGGTCCCACCCCCTGCGCAGCTGTGTGTGATCTGATGCATAATATTTACAAATGCATCTCGACAATTCCTTCCGTACCTTTCTCTCCACATTCATTTGTCAAGGTACCATGGTATCATCTCTTCTGCTGTGCCCTGCATGGTTTTAAATTGTTTCTTAACACGGGCCCAGTAGTTATCTATGTTGTCCAGCCACAAACTGCAAAATCAGTTTGATAAGTAACTGGGTATTCCATAATGCAAATACTGTCTTTCTCGCCACTGTGAAGCGGTAGCACAAATCTGGTATGGATACCTCACTGCCCCGGTTAACAAAGGACGATTAAAAAAAACAACAAAAAAAAAAGCACTGTCACCTGATACTGTTGCAGGTCTTGTGAGGAAGGGTCTGCGTGATTTAAAGGCAGACTTATGTGTGCTGTGTCATGATGAAAATGGCCAGTAAAATTTAACGAACAAACCAATAATTACAAGAAGTATAACGAATCAAAAAACTGCACTTTCAATAGCAATGTTCAATTCAACATCTATAAATCGCTTTTTGTATTAATGCATTTTTAAAAAATGTTGTTAAAAGTTATATGGAACTATTTTTTTAATAGCTCAGTTTTAGACGGCAGGATATTTTATAAAAATGACTTTTTTGTTCATTAAAAAATGTTTTTCCTTTTTTTTTCAATTTAGTTAGTTAACCCATTTTTACTCTAATATCACCATGCCCCGGGTGGTTGAAGCCACTCGGCTTTACCTCATGTCTAGCAAAGCACCCGGGGAGTAGTGATATTAGAGTATATCACACACCCTGCCGTGCCTTATTGCTTACATATATGATACATTGCTGTTACCTGTAAAAATAGACAGTCTTTAAAGCGTTGTTTAGGATAATACCTTTCTTGTGAAATATGCATCTCTTTGTTTTCCTGTCTATGCTGTTTGCTTTTCAACATTTTTCTGCCTTTTATTATTAAAAATATTGCTCATTTTGCTTGCAAAAAAATATATAAAAAATCTGTATCTTTGAACTGAACCATAATTATATAAGTGGTTTCCCTCTGGTATTTTACATCTGCTGAAATATTTCAATACGTTATATATCATTTCCACATAAAGATAAAATACAATAAATGGTAGTATTTGTCTTGTCAGCTGAAAATCTTTATAAAAGCTATTTTTTTATCACGACTGGATATTTCTGCCTTGCCTGATTAAATTATAGCCTGTGAATGTAGTTACTTTAGATGAAACTGAAGAAAACTTTCAGTACTTAACTGGATCTCCAGGTACCAGAAAAAATGCCAAAGCTGACCATTCCACCACAGTACAGACCTCATATCTCACAGACCATCTGAGGTACTGACTATGCTAAATGTTGTCTTCACATTGACATATACTAGGTTCTTCAAAACAGAGATAGCACATTTAAGCCCCTTTCACACTGGTGTTCTCTACCCGGGTCACAACGAGATTTCACACTGCTTTTTGAAGAAGCAAGGTTGACCTGGGTGACAGAACAAGTACACAATGCACGTACGCATTGCCCCGGAAGCAGCAACGTTCACTTGATCACCCTTTCATCTGTTCAGGCTTTCAAAATGGTGTGCTTGTTATGGACGCTTCCATCCAAGCTTCTCTGGATTGAATCGTCAGCCCAAATGTTGATTAGAGCGAATGTTTCTTCATCTCTGCTGCAATCTGGCTCATGGTGTGTCTCAATCAACAGAAATATGGCTAAACAGAATAAAATGAAATGGCTCGCAAGTTCCTTGCGGTAGTCAAACCTTCACATAGGCGTGGCTGTTTGTTACTTCATTTTGTCTCATTTTGTCGACCTGGCTCAAAGCGTGTCAACCCACATCCTGAGGTGGGTCGCTACTGACCCGGGTACATGGTTTCACACTACGCAGGATTGTGACCCGGGTAGACCCGGGACCCTGGTAGGAACGCCAGTGTGAAAGGGGCTTTAATGTCATCAAATTTAATTTAAATAATTCTTTTTTACATTAAAATAACTACATAATAATCTACCAGCCTAGGTATATTTCAACAAAACAATAAGAGGAACGGCACATTTAGGTAGTGGGAAAGGATGGGGAATGTGAAAGATGCTTCTTATCTAAAACACTTACCAAAAACTGCAGTACAAACAAATAAAGAAAAAGCAAATTTTACCTGTACGAATCATATGCCGTATAATTGCTATTATTCGTTTTTTTTTTTTTTTGCCAAATCAACGATTAATATCGACGTTTATTTTTTAAAGAATTGACAGTTTTCTTTTTATCTTTATTTTTCAATTCAAGCAGAGCATGGGTGAAATCGACCTTTATGCTTTAAAAAAAACAGACTTTTTATGCCATTGATCCGTCTCATTTAGAGAAACCCCTTTATCATATTCAACATGCAACAAAACCATGGTTACCAACTGTGACAGGCTGACCAAGGTAAGGAGGCTCAGAGTCAGGATGTGCAGGGAAAATAAGACTTTTAATTAAACAAAATACACAAAACAAAAGGCACGATGGCCAACCAAAAAGACAAACACAAAAACAGGCTTTAAACAAACTATACCAAAAAGAAGCACTCACTCTCTCACACAGGTCTTCTCACTCTCACAAACACTCACCCACTAACATACCCAACCACTCCCTTTTATACAGGTGCCTGGGCTAATTAGGCAATTCACACCTCATTAGCCCAGGCACATTCCACACATTCCTCACACAAACTCACTCACTGAACCACACCCCAAACTCACTCATATCCACTCTAAACAATACAAAAAGCACAAAACCACCACAAAATAGGCTGCACCTCATCACACACCTCCCCTCCTTGTGCGCAGCACAACATGGCCTAAATGGCCACCTCCCCAAAATCGTCTCTTCTGGTGCTGGGGAGAGGGCAGAGGCTTCCCCTGGCCCACAAGCAGTCCGGTGGTCCCAAGCAAAGATAGTCCGGCAGCCCCAGGCCATAACAGCGGACCCTCGGGAGGCGACAGCGGCAGCGGACCCTCAGGAGGTGACAGCAGACCCTCAGTAGGCGACAGCGGCAGCAGTCCCTCGGGAGGGAAACTCGGGAGGGGAGCCCCTGGCCATGAAGGCGGCAGCGGGAGCTCCACTTCTCCCTCGTACTTTGTAACTGGTGACTCCCCAGGCGATGCGGAGCACCAGGCAACCCCTGGCGAAGCAGGACCCTCGGCGACCCCAGGCAAAGCAGGACCCTCAGCAACCCTATGAGAAACAAATGCGGAGCAGCAGGCAACCCCAGGCGATGCAGAGCAGCAGGCAACCCCAGGCGATGCAGAGTAGCTGGCAACCCCAGGCGATGCGGAGCAGCAGGCAACCCCAGGCGATGCGGGGCAGGCATCCTTGGACGGTGCGAGGCAGGCATCCTTGGGCGTGGCCAACAGTGCAGGAACCTCCGGCCAGGGTGGCAGTGGCCAGAGTTCCTCTTCCCTGTTGGCAACAGGAGGTAGAGCCCACTCCAGCTCCTCTGATGGCGGAAGCGGGAACAGCAGCTCGTCTCCCTCTAGTGGCGGAGGCGGGAACAGCAGCTTGTCTCCTTCTGGTGGCGGAGGCGGGAACAGCAGCTCGTCTCCCTCTGGTGGCGAAGGTGGCGCTGCCAGCTCCTCCGACAGCGGGGGTAGGGCTGGTGGCGCTGCCGGCTCCTCCGACAGCGGGGGTAGGGCTGGTGGCGCTGCCGGCTCCTCCGACAGCGGGGTTGGGCTGGTGGCGCTGCCGGCTCCTCCGACAGCGGGGGTAGGGCTGGTGGCGGGCGTCTCGCTGGGCTCCCTTCAGCAGCAAAACAACGGCTGCTGTGGAGCCTGAACTTCACACCCTCGACCCCCCCCAAAAAAATAGGGGTTTGAGCCTTCAGCTTCTCCCCTCCGGACACAGGACGAACTGGCTCCTCCCTTCCGGACACAGGACGCACTGGCTTCTCCCCTCCGGACACAGGACACACTGGCTCCTCCCCTCCGGACACAGGACGCACTGGCTCCTCCCCTTCCGGCTCTTGCAGCGGCAGCTCCTCCTCCTCATACTGGGTGGGGCAGATGGCCACTGTGTACCCATATGCCCCACAGCCGGGGCACAACTCTGCCGCGAGCCCTTTTAAAAACAGCTCCCAGTTGTCATCTGCCATATCTTCAATGGATATCTGGGCCAGCGCATAGGGGCATCCGGCCCAGTTGTGCCCGTCCTCCTCACAGTGACCGCACCAGTCAGCTGGTGGCTCCTCTGGACATGCCCGCCAGCGATGATCCTCCTTACCGCACAAGGAGCACCACGGGAACAAGCTGGCTGGGTCCTCCAGTTGTTGCTGTTGCAGCATCTGATGCTGCTTCAGCTTCTGCTGCTGCCGCTGCCTGCTCTTCTTGCCCATTTATTTATTTATTTATTTATTTATTTATTTATTTTTTCCAAAAACAAAACAAACAAAAAAATCCTGCACTACTGCTCCGAGTCTCCAGAGGCGCTATCCCACTGCTAACACCAACTGTGACAGGCTGACCGAGGTAAGGAGGCTCAGAGTCAGGATGTGCAGGGAAAATAAAAGACTTTTAATTAAACAAAATACACAAAACAAAAGGCACGATGGCCAACCAAAAAGACAAACACAAAAACAGGCTTTAAACAAACTATACCAAAAAGAAGCACTCACTCTCTCACACAGGTCTTCTCACTCTCACAAACACTCACCCACTAACATACCCAACCACTCCCTTTTATACAGGTGCCTGGGCTATTTGGGCAATTCACACCTCATTAGCCCAGGCACATTCCACACATTCCTCACACAAACTCACTCACTGAACCACACCCCAAACTCACTCATATCCACTCTTAACAATACAAAAAACACAAAACCACCACAAAATAGGCTGCACCCCATCACGCCAACATTCTAATTTAAATAACGTTTGGTCACAGCGAAGCTCTACCTTGTAAAGCTAAATTTCGTACACAAATTAAAAAATGGTCTCAAATAAACCGTAGAAAACGCAGCATATAAAGTGTATTACACAGACTTTTGTAGCATACATTTACAAGTAAAAATAATATGCACAGAACAAAACATTAGATAGTTGAACAGAACTAACTTGCACTTATTATTCTGAGCTCTGCCCCTCCTTCAGCACAGCTGGACTCAGAGTCACTGGAGGCAAGGCAGACGGGTCTGCTTCGTCCTGCCACGGAGACTTCAGCCGTCGATCAGGGTATTGTGCACAATACTCATTAAGTGTTTTCCTCTTGCGCCCCATTTTCAAATCAAACTAGTAACTGTCATTGTATATACCTATAATAGCAAAAGCTTACCTACACCTTAACCCGCTAATTTCAAAGTAGGCACTTTGAATGACAGGCGCTGTAGCTGGCAAATGAAAGTGCACAATCAGTCTTGATGACTGACAGTCATTTAAATGAATGAGAGCAGTCTAGCGCTGCTTCAGGCAAGGAGATTTGTCTGAAATGACTGACGGTGAGACTACACTAGCCTATTAAGTAACTGATAGCGACCCCTAGCCATTCAGAGCGGAATGGAGATGGGACAGACAGCAAGTATAAAAACTATACAGACTAGAGATGAGTTCTAAATTATTATTTTTGGTAAAAAAAAAATAGCAAGTGGTTTTACCGACATTTATTGTATATAAATTTATTTCAGTCAAACTCATATTTTTTAGGAATTCAACGTTTAACAAGCTTTACCAATTAAAATCGAAAAGCCTACATATAATCTACTACAACCCATTGGCCTAATTCTTTGGACAAGAACATTGTATATATTTATCATGTTCAATCGCTGTGATCTCTTGGCTTCCAACAGTGACCAAATAGAAGACTTGTTGTTCTGAAATACCAGTGTGAACTTCAATCAGCTGTTTCCTGGTGAAACACAGAAATAACTTTCATTAGCTTCCATTAAAGAGTAGCCAGAGGTGTCTGACAGTATGTCTCCTCCTTACAGCCTACTCTTTCTCATTTCTGTTAGCTCTTAGTCCCTACAGGGAAATAATAACCATTCTGAGGTTTTTAGCTGCTATCTTTAAGCAGACTGTCAATAAAACAAACTTATTGTACTGTTCTATAATTATTAGTAATAATACAAATAATCTTTGGAAACAGTAAAGCGGAAGTTTACAGCAACTGAATATGCTTTTTAGAATGGTAGAATAGGATTTTTTCTTCAGTGAAACATTTATCAGTGTTTTACCAGTGATTCACCTATAAAATTATGCATTTTGCCTTTATCTGTATTTTAAGTGGTCCAGTGGTTCTGTGAGGATGAATTTCCTCTCCATATCCATTACTTATTATTATTAATTATTTCTTAGCAGACACCCTTATCCGGGGCGACTTACAATTGTTACAAGATATCACATTATTTTTACATACAATTACATTATTTTTTTACACACAATTACCCATTTAAACAGTTGGGTTTTTACTGGAGCAATCTAGGTAAAGTATCTTGCTCAAGGGTACAGCAGCAGTGTCCCCGACCTGGGATTGAACCCACAACCCTCCAGTCAAGAGTCTAGAGCCATAACCACTACTCCACACTGCTGCCCTATATATGAATATGCTTATATATGAAACTAGACATATTTCCATTTCATTATTGTTTAAATTACAGTTATACCTGGACTTAAGAAAGGTCAATATTTATATTTAATTGGCTTTAAGTTTAGAGAAAGCTAGTGTTAGTTCTGTGTATTTTATGTAAGCTGCCCTTAAGGGAACAATCCCTAGGGAGATAAATATGTCCTTGTGTCTCAATAAAATGACCAGCTGATTCAATGGCATTGCAGCCTGCTAGTAAACAATCAAAAAACAAGTACCAGCGCTTGTGAGTACATTTATAGGTTTATTTAAAATGACTCTAATTTTATTTTTACTTCTGGTTAGACTTAGAGACAACAACAGATTCTCCACAAGAAATGTAATTCAGTAGAAGGCCTTGTGAAAACATGCAGTTGTCAGGTTACCTATCAAATATGGTCTGGTTTTAAAAAACAAAAACAAAAATGGTTTCTTTCAAAATTTGACTTAAGACCTAAATAACTAATGGAAGTGCATTGCAGTAGAGAAGCTGAAATACAGTAAGATGTTTAGTACAGTAAGTTAAATAGTTTAAAAAAAAAAAAAAAAAGTTAAAAAAAAGCAATACTTGATGACTTTTGGGACATTTAATCCTATTGGATGTTGTTATTGAACAGTTTTAAGGGAATTACCCATTTTAGTCTGTTTTTGTGTTGTTTCAGGAAATGGCATTTGCATTTCAAGAGTAAACAGATTGACAACTGCATTATGAGACAAGAAAAAAGTTTGCTGAAGTGCCATTTCATATATTTCAGCCCCATAAATTCCTAATGAGAATTTCATAACACCCATTTGCTGCTATATGTGCTACATTATCACATCAATCTGATTTTACTCTACTTAGATAACTTGTCATATTTATCTCCTTACTAATGAAGTGTGGTGTCATTCATTTAAGGAAAAAAAGTACTGTATAATGAATTGTTATTTTTATACTGTGTGGCTTTTTAAAACAGTGTAATACATATTTCCTTTCAAATATGAAATGTAATCATTTCTGAATTGGTATTTACCTCCTAAAGACCCAATTCCTGAAAATTGTATACCAAAGCTGCTCCTTTGAGCCTGTGACGTAGCCATGACCCTGCCCCCGAGGGATCAAAAGGACTGCGCTCACAGATCTCAGCACCATTTTTCATTTCAAGACTGACCTGACGGAAAGCCTTGTTCAGATAGGTACAATTGTTGCTTATATCTGTATATAGTTCGCATTTTATGTGTTTTGACACATTTTGTATGTGACAATTAAATGAATTGCTGTAATAGTTATTCTATTTACTCGTATTTGTGTACACTACAGCCTGTTGCTAGTTACATCCCACTGCGGCCTTGTGCCCCGCGTGAAGCCAGTGGCTCGAGTCACTCCTTCCCAGGGACCCAGCAACATAAGTCGGCTGACTTTGTCCTCTCCCCCCAGGCTGCATAGCTCCAGCTGGAGCTTATTATTTTGTCTCGTTTTTATTGCTATTGCCAACAATAGCAACAAAAACGATGGTATATATATGGTATATATGACATCTTGATTATGTTTAGTGAATACATTAATTCAAATCATTTCAATTTAAGATTTACAATGGAATATAGTCAATCACAAATACATTTTTTAGATTTACTAATTTCGATAAATTGCAATGGTACGCTAGACACTTCTATTTTTCTTAAGGCAACTGATAGAAACACGATCTTACATGCAAAAAGTGATCATCCAAAACACCTAATTTCTAATATACCTTATGGGCAATTGTTACGCTTAAAATGCATTTGTAGTAACTCATTAGATTATGAACCTAAAGCATTGGATATGCAGAATACAACGTTAAAATTGGCATACAACAAAGTGGAAAAATTGAAACGTATAGATTTAATAGAACCTGTTAATAATGACCAACCAAACGAAGACAGAATGACATTTGTAATGGAACACAATCATATCTCCAATGAAATAAAAAAAATCATTTTGAACATTGGAGTATTTTAAAATGTGACCCTAATCTGGGTGTACTATCAACTATTCCGCTGAGATTCTGTTTTAAAAGAGGCAGAAACTTAAAAGATTAAATTGTTTCTTCTATGTACAAATCATCTCCCAGTGACAATTGGCTAGGCAAGGGTAACTGAACATAAGGCAGCTATTCGCAATAATAACTTAGACTATGCAATTGCTAGACATTATCAAACAATGAAACATGGTTCAGTTTCAAGCCTTAAATTTGTCGGGTTAGGAAAGGTGTCAATAACCGAGAGAAGGGGAACTTTAGTAAAGTTACTATTAAAATGGGAAGCCTATTGGATATTTACTTTAAAAACAATGGAACCACATGGCCTCAATGGGAATTTAGATCTAAGTCCATTCTTGTAAATGTTGTAATTGGTATCATGATTATGAATGTAATTGTAATCTTTTGATATATGTGAGTGGTTGGCTTCTACCTAATTGCTGTTTGATTTTAATTGAAAAATTATGGGCTATATATCAATTAAATGTAGAGACAAAATAAGTATTAACAAAATGTTATATGATTTAAACTTGCCATTAATTTGTTAATTGATATTATGATTGAATGTAATTAACAATGACCTGTATAAAGAGAGTTGCTGCTCATATTTGATCATTGTATTCACCACCTGACGAAAAATTTCGAGTCAAAACGCGTCGAGGACGTGGATCTCCTGTTTGTCTAAATAAAATGAAAAGAATTTTTAATCCCTGAGTTAGTGTGTATCAGTAAGGAACATTACGGAGTGTGCAACCTTAGCTGTCTTGATCATCCTGAGCCATGGGAAACTAAAGTTTCAAGGGAAATCCCCTACATATTGGCGTAAGTCAAGAGACAAACACTTGTACCATACATGTTTTTTGAAACATTTTTTCTCATTGTTTTATTTCTGTTTTATAGATATTTAAGGTGACCAGAATTTTAAATTCTTAAACTGGGACAGTATGAAACATTGTGAATAACTTCCAACTTCCAAGCTACGGGGAAGATCTAGGGTTTTTATTTTTTGACTTTGGCAAATATCATAAAGTGAATGCAGAGACTCATGGTGATATTTAGAATGGAATCTTTTACTTTCAAAAACTTTTTATTTGTGAATAAATAATCTTATTGTCTTAGTAATTTCATTTCTACACAAGTATAGTTATTACATTATACAGTAGCTATTCAATAATATCAAATTCCATTCTATTTTATTGCTGATTACTGTTGCAAATCTAGTCCCTTTTCTGCGTAAGAAACTGCATCTTCTCTTTGATTTTTTCTTTCCATCTTGCTCTTTTTTTCTTTCCATCTTTATCTCTATGCTATCCTCCAGTGTCCGATCTGCAAACCAGGCCCTTCCTGTATAAAAACATTACATAGCTCAATGGTAAATGGTTACTTCATAGAATCTATTTCATATGACATGGTATTTGTTTAGTATATTTTTTTCTATTGCACATTAGGGTGCCGTGATTAATAGATACTAGGATTTTTTTTCGGCCACGTTCTACTATTAAATAGTCCCTCCAGGATTCTGCAATTGCGGAAAAAATCATGGAATCAGTGAGCTCTGGAAACAAATCTAAAATAGCACTGAATATAACGACAAAAGATAGGGCACAAATGCAACATGCAAGTCCAGTATTTCCAGTAACTCACCGTCATAGCTTGTGTTAAAATGTCAGTAAGACCGTGACAACTACCATGGATAGACTGTGTGACTGTGATAGGAGGCTGTGTGGTCCAGTGGTTAAAGAAAGGGGCTTGTAACCAGGAGGGCCCCGGTTCAAATCCCACCTCAGCCACTGACTCATTGTGTGACCATGAGCAAGTCACTTAACCTCCTTGTGCTCCGTCTTTCGGGTGAGACGTAATTGTAAGTGACTTTGCAGCTGATGCATAGTTCACACACCCTAGTCTCTGTAAGTCGCCTTGGATAAAGGCGTCTGCTAAATAAACAAATAATAATAGACAAACAGTGGCTACAGAAGAACGAAACTAAATAAGATTATTACTATGATCATTTATTTTATTTTCAAAGCAAAGCGCAGTTACTCCTATGTGATAGGTCAGAGAAAAACAATTAGGACCTTGCTTGTACTCCCTATGTTGCAGGTCCTGAAAGATGTCATTCTAATTATATATGGAAATACACAAGTTTTTGGTGTAGTAACATGAATGCTCAAAAGGGAAGGGGGTGGCGAACTACATTAGATATTATCCGATTACTTGGGTTGACAACACTTTTTTATGAACTTTTTTTTTTAACTCGCTACTTTCCCGTTTGTTTTGTGGTATGTGATGGTAGCACTTTCACATTGTGGCCTTGGTCAAAGAAACAAAAATGCTAGTTTATCAACCAATCAGTGTCACCTGTCACTGTTTCCAAGCGCTTGTCACAGTTTCAAACTATTTATATGTGCTGTCTTGATGTGGATACGTTTTAAAATTACAATATTTTGGTGAACAACAAATGTTTCTAAAAATACCCTGTTATATTTATACAAAAATGCTCCAAGCCTCGTACACACTAAATTTACCAATGCTAATTTGAATCCCAGTGCACCACTAAAATCTTATTCTGCTAGGCAAATATTATTACTACTATTATTATTATTATTATATTATTACTAATGTGATTAAATAAAGTCATATGCTTTGGTCATAATTGTATTTAATTTCTTTAAGAATTGTTATGTTTTATGTATATTTGTAAAAATGGCATCCAATAGTCAGTGCTGTAAGAGTTAAAAAAGGGAAATCTCTTTGCTTTACTGTATGTGTTTTTTCTTCTTCTTTGATTTCCATAAAATATGGCAAACATGTTTGTTCTGGGTTTTTTTCAGATTTTAGTAATGTGATTTAATAAAAAAAAAAATGAATTTAACTGTGACTTACTTTTTCTGCTTTACACTGTTTTTCATTAAAAAAAAGTCTTTGCCACAGAATTTGACAAGTTGTTTGCAGAAAACTCACTTTCTCTTTGCAGATCTTAGGAAATTTGACTGCAGATTTCCATGGGGACTAATTAAACTATTACTATTAATGGTGATGAAATGTGTTAAATATCCTATTTTGACTGTGTGCAATAAATTAAGCTCACTAATCAACTTCTCTGAGTTTTGTTTAGGAGCTGCACTGAAACAGGGATTTCCTTCTGAAGTAGTTAAGTATGGTAAATAGTAATTGACATAGGCAAACCCTTTAAGTTTCTCCAAATAGTTGTATTTCCAAATCCCCCCTTTAACATGCTGTAAACTGACGGGCATGGCTTAAAATGGAAAGGAACCTGTTAAAAACTTGTTAATCGCATGCTGAAATTTCCTGCCTATTCCATTTTTCAGTACCAATCAATAATCATGAGAAAGGGTCTTCTGACAATCCAAAGGCAAATTTCTTTGCTGGAGTTTATTTTTTTGAGTCAACAGTATAGGCTGAGACATGGATCAAGATGTAATATGATTCAATTGTATTCCTTTTCTGATCAAATGAAATGTTGTCACTTCTTTACTTATGAAAGGAATACTATTTAATACTCTTTAATATAAGCATAAGCATTAGCCTGTGTAAAATGCGCAGAGAAGTTTTCTCATTATCATTGATTGGTACTGAAAAACTGCATAAACAAGGCAGGAAATGTCACCATACAATTAACACGTTTTTAACAGGTTCCTATCTGTTTTAAGTGATACCTGTCTGCTTAAAACATGTCAAAAAGGACATTTGAAAATAAAAATTTTTCGAGAAACGTAAAGGGAAACCCCACCCCAGCCCCCCAGTAATTCGAGCCCTGACAATTGCCTCTTTTGCTGAAGGAAAAACATGTTTTTTATCAATGTGTTATTTTACTTCTATTAAACTAATAGCTGTGATAAAGTAAAATACCTTCTATAGCTATCGCACGTATGCAACAGATAGCATTAATCTGTCTCTATTTTTTCTTACACTTTGCAGGATACAATATACTTCTTCTATAATACATTTAACACAGAAATAAAAATAAGGGGTCACCAAATTAAAAAGAGATGTATCCTGGGTCCGTGTACATTCCGGCCAATCGTTTTTGCATTCTAAATCGGAAATCGGAAAACCAGAAAACGACTCGTTTTTCTATTTCGGTTTTTCATAAAAACAAAAATCGACCCGTTTTTCATTTTCCAATTTCTGAGTTTAAAATACAAAAACTGATTCAGACTTGTTTTCCCATTTTTCATATTGCTTTTTGTAACGAAGTATTCGAAATGGAATAATCTAATACAAAAATAAATAACAGACTGCAGGGACGAAAAATGAAATCAATCTACAAGAGTCGGTGATAAAGAAGGTAGTCTTTATTCAAGCAGATATCTGGAGAGACAATACTTCGCAGGAAATATGTTAATGCTTCTCTAACAGGTACACACTTAAACAATGATAGATATACTAATGTATCTGAAGAGGGACAGACCTATTCAACCAAGGGTGTCAGCCCCCTTTAGTGATCCTATGGCAAGCTCTGTAAGATGCAAACATGTCCTTTCTCGTTGCGTTTTGCAGCTCTTACAAAAGACGGAACTGCGATACAATGCGAAACTGTAAACAGAATTCACCCCCACCCTTCTCCATATTCTGTTACAAAAGAACCCCCCACTGCAGCATGAAAGCACCCCACAACATTTAATATCTTAAAATGAAGTAGCTCCTTCAAGACCTTTAAAAAAAAAGTCAGACATGGCCAGCTCTTTGTGTCCCTCTGTTATGACGATGCAATAATTCGCGCCTGTGCTTATTGTCGTGGAAGTGTTCTGTCTGTTTACCAAAATTATTTATTAATTAATTTAGCAGTTGTTACAAAGTACTGTATTACAATACAGCCGTAGGGCTACATTAGGTTAATATAATAATCATCCTTGTACCACTCAGGTACAGTGCATTATAATAATACTAAAAATAATAAGACTTCACATAAAGGGAAAAAAAATCTAGGTACGGTTCTTAATATTTATATCCGGCTTTATAAATTAACTTTATAAACTTAACTGGATTATATTATCATAGCACATTTGTCCAGGGCGCTCACGTATGTTTAGAGCTCCCCTTTCACTGATACCCAATTTGTTTCACTTGGGGGGGTGCATCCATAGATATAGATATCAATGTATTGATGCAGAAAACATCATTATTATTAATTTCTTAGCAGGCGCTCTTATCCAGGGCGACTTACAATTGTTACATCATATCACATTATTTTACATACAATTACCCATTTATACAGTTGGGTTTTTCCTGGAGCAATCTAGATAAAGTACCTTGCTCAAGGGTACAGCAGCAGTGTCCCCCACCTGGGATTGAACCCACAACCCATACAGTTGGGTTTTTCCTGGAGCAATCTAGATAAAGTACCTTGCTCAAGGGTACAGCAGCAGTGTCCCCCACCTGGGATTGAACCCACAACCCTCCGGTCAAGAGTCCAGAGCCCTAACCACTACTCCACACTGCTGTCATAACAACGAGACACATTCGATACGAGTAGAGCACGCATCAGTACTTTTTTTTTTTTTAAATGGTCTATTATTTAGTTTTGTATTACATATTATTCCATTTTGAATACTTTGTTACAAAAAGCAATATGAAAAATGGGAAACAAGCCTAAATCAGTTTTTGTACTTTAAACTCAGAAATTGGAAAATGAAAAACGGGTCGATTTTTGTTTTTATAAACCGAAATAGAAAAAAACAAGTTGTTTTCTGGATTTCTGATTTCCGATTTAGAATGCAAAGACGATTGGCCGGAATGTACACAGACCATCCTGCCTTTAAGGCAGCTTCTTTAGATATTTTTTAAAGAAAGGTCAAATGAAACAAGGACCTGATTCGTTTTTTGTAATTGTTTTACTGTACATTGCCTGTGCAGTACCACCCACTGCAACCAGGTGGGGCCGTTTCGCTGTGTGGCAAGCTGGCCTGAGCGGTGACATCAGACCTGGAAGAAACACACAGCTCTGCGAGTGAAATGAACTGTGAATGCGCTTGTTAATAAATAAAAAGATTTAACAAAACAAAACAAGACAAACGGCACACTGGCCAAAACAAATAGACAGACAAACAAACGTCCTCCCGCACGAGTAGCATTTATTTAGATTTTATAATTTGATTCTCTCATCTCTCTCCCGTTTTCCATTGCGAACACACTAACCCTGAGTGAGTGAAACCTGCACCTGTATATACAGTTGTGCCGGGATTCAATTACTAATTAATTATTCACTTTTAATCCCAGCATGTGAACTAATTTATGCATTTCCTGTGTTCACATAGTAATACACATTTTATCTGCACGTGAAGTGATTGTGCAATCCCAGTGCCTAAATACATATTATAACGCTCCTGCTACATAGCCCAATTTATATTCCGTGCACCACTATATCCACATATAACATATAACATAAAACACAAAATACACACATGGGCGGGGCACCCCGCCACACGCTGGTATTGAGGTCACCGTCCTGCTTCCGCTCACGACCTGGTACCGAACCGGGGCTGAGATTACTGCACCAGTACCGAAATGGGGCTGAGATTACAGCACCAGTACCAGTACTGCCCCAGTGCTAAAGCCACCAAACCGGTAGCAAAATGACTCGGTGCTAAAGTAAACAAACAGACCCAGTTCCGACCTGATACCGTCCCTGTGCCAACCTAGCACCAACAGCTCTGGGTCTGGCCCCTGAATGGCTGCAATTGAGCCATCTCGGACTTTCCAACAGAGATATTGACATCCTGCAGAATGCCAGCATCCACGCTTTCCCAATACAGGTACAAGTGGGCATCTTCCAGACGTGGTGTCTGCCTCGTGGGTTCGACCCCACGAATTGGGTCGGTTTCCCCAGGAGCTCACTTCTTGGCGTGGCAATTTTATAAGGGGCTTGGCGCCTTCAGCCGCCCATGACGGACATTGTCCCTCACTGGAGGTTAAACATGGTGCTTAATGCACTCATGAAGCCTCCAACTGAGCCCCTGCATTCAGCTGAGCTGTTTAAAAGTAATTTTATTCATAGTAAAATGGGTTTAAAAGGCACTGCATATCAACAGGACACTCAGTACTGCATCTCCAGCTCTGCCCCACTGCTTGTTCGCT
Source organism: Acipenser oxyrinchus oxyrinchus (assembly GCA_030684275.1). Lineage (NCBI taxonomy): Eukaryota > Metazoa > Chordata > Actinopteri > Acipenseriformes > Acipenseridae > Acipenser > Acipenser oxyrinchus. The sequence continues at coordinate 27,667,979 of CM060258.1, forward strand.
GTATTTTTTACATATCTGTTCATAGTAGTGCATACTGAATACCACTCGTTTTATCACCAAACTCCTCAATAATGCTATCCAAGTCACTATTTTATTACTATAACATCTCAAAAGCTTGGCAAATATCTGTGATAATCTTTAAGCGCTGGATGCGGAAGCAGTTATCTTGTTTGTTTATGTCCGTGTTATGTCTGTGGTGAAGGGACTATGTGTATTGCTCAGATTTTTTTCGGCTTCTCTTGGTCTCACTTGGCCATAGAAAGGTTTTCTCTGCTTTTTCCAGAGAAAAAACGACTAGAGACCTGTGTTTGACATATTTTTGATGATGTCGGACAGGGTGTGACATCGGACCGGAAAGGAATAATTGTAATCTTGGACCTGGTCCGACATAGGACCGCAAAGGGTTAAAGCAGCTTTCTTGCTCGCTATCACCTCCAGAAAAGCAGTTGAGTGAGATGTAAGCATTCTCTATTGCAAAAGCCTGCTTATTTTTTTCAGAGGCCAGGACAAAGGTCTCGCTCCACACCAATCCTGCCTTCTTGCTATAGACGATCTCGGCGTTCCATCTCAACCAGGCTATGGAATTGGAGGCTTTCTATCCACCTCCTTTCCAGTCTGACAGGGAGCGACAGCTCCATACGCCTGCCCAGTTTGGGCCCTTGGTGTACTATGTTGACAGGACAATAAGTTGGAGGCAGTCTTAAAAGGGAAACACACCCCTACACTTCCTAACATGTGCGTTCCCCTTGTGTTAATTAACCAGGTTTTTATATTCCTGTCTGACCCGGAAGCTGGACAGTCAGAGTTCACCTGAGGAAAGAGCTCAGAGTGACATAAGGGAAAAGGCACACACAGTGCGCTTTTTTCAAAAGAAACACCTCCCCTTCTAAACAAAGAGGTGGTAAATAAGTATGTGCTACAACGGAACCAATTTCTCTGTCTGGTTCACTGTCCATCCCCATCATTTAGTTAATCTGCTTTGGGAAGCTTTTACATTTCATATCCTTAACTATTCTGCATGAAAAACTCCTCATGTGGCTGAAGTTATGATCCCACTTGGCGTAGTTTCATTTTTATAAGTTAGTTTAAATAACTGGCTGTGAACAAAAGACTTAAACAAACAATAAAACACTACAAAACAAAAGGGCACATTGGCCAAACAAATATAAATAAACAAATAAGCGTGCTGGTTTTACCCCAGCACGATACTTAGCAGTTGTTTACTCTCTCTCGCTCGCTCGCTCAAAACCTGTCTGCCTCTGACACTCTCCACTGAGGGTAGAGAGCTGCAGATTTATATACAGTGACCATGGTCACCTCACCGTCTGCACAAGTTTAATAAGGATGCGTGACTGTCAGCTAGCTAAATAAATCACTAGCTGATCAGTCACGCATCCTTACGGGGCTTTTAAAAATACAAAAACAATAACAAATACGCAGCGCTTTTATCCGCGCCGCAAACAATAATACAAAAACAGTGCACAAATATATAGGGGCGGGACACCCCGCCACACTGGCACAGTGGTATGTTCAGCACCTTCTCTTCTTTAAATTGTAATTTTGTATGTTTTTATTGCAGTCTAACACACAACCTCTCTTTATATTATACAAAATATTTTATATAAAGAGGCAAAATGGACAAATTAACATATACTGTATTCAAAGCTTGCACTTTTCAGTGTTTATTTTTGAGTTGTATGTAAAATACCATAATAAATCACTAACCTTCAAAGGAACATATTTCTTTTGAGCCAACTTGTGTTCTTTATTTAAACATCATTAAACCAGGTTAAAAGTGCGTAATCTAGTACAGCATTGTGTACACTCTACAAAAAATAATTGTGTGTCTGTAGCAATAATTTGGATACCTCCTGTTATCTTAATGTCTTGTACTGTTTAAACTGCATGATTTAATTGTGTATACCCCTTTACACGTAAACAAGGTTGGATCTTTGCAATGTACTAATCACCCCCTGTCTGGGTTTTCTCCTTTGAGCTTGGAGCGGGTCGATTGGGGACATGCCTCCGCCTCACCGGTGTTCAATGTAATGATTGGGGCTGAGGAGCTGCACCTGTGCTGAGTTGGATAAAATGGACACCACCAAGCAACAACGTGTCAGGCTGTCTTGTAAGAAAGAGGAGATGGGGTACAGAACCTATAACCAGCACTGTGTAATTGAGTAGAGAAATAACGTTTCGGAGAAGCATTATTATTTGGGCTCTGTTTGGTGAGTACTTGAGACCTGGCTCTATATAATACTTAAATTAGTTATTAAGTTGTGTATCTTGCTGGGTTAATTTCTGTTTTGATTTATATATGATTGTGAAACTTAACCACAGTTTGTTGGGCTCTCTTGCACTGTATAGTTATGGGAGGCTGTGTGGTCCAGTGGTTGAAGAAAAGAGCTTATAACCAGGAGATCCCTGGTTCAAATCCCACCTCAGCCACTGACTCATTGTTCCTTGTGCTTCGTCTTTCGGGTGAGACGTATTTGTAAGTGACTCTGCAACTAATGTATAGTTCACACACCTTAGTCTCTGTAAGTCGCCTTGGATAAAGGCGTCTGCTAAATAAACAAATAATAATAATATAGTTAAGGTTGGCTTAGCCACAGTTACTAAAAGTCTGTCAGAAGTATTAGTGTGGTATTGTACAATTATTGAGCATGTTGGATAATAGTGGTTCCTTCATGTTTGGTATATTAGTTCCCTTTCAATTCGAAGACGACCACCAACAATACTTTTGGAATATGCCTGCCACTGTTCAGGTATTCACTGAGCATATTATGTCAGAGCTGCCAATAGGCCCCTCCGGGGAGTGACATCCTCGGTTCTGCCTCCCGAGGGAACAAACAGTCACTCCACGGAATTCAATTCCTCTTTTGCTTCTCACTGCGGTAAGGTAAGGTACTAACCTGTCCAGTTGCGTCTGTATGAAAGAGCTCTCACTCGAGTTTACTGGAGTTCCCCAACAATATGAAATTGCTGGAAGTTGGCTTGACACGTCCCTGGAATCAGAAACTCTGCTTCTGTGAACTGAGCTATAAATGTTATGCAACAGCGTTTTGTTAAATCTTTTCTAGTTAAGAAAGTTTACAAACGAGAGGAGGCCATTCAGCCCATCTTGCTTTTCACCAGCCTGCATTGCTTTGTTTGTGTCTATACACTCCTGCTATTTGCTGCTGTTGAGTCGACTCCGTCGGATTGTCTCGGCCCTCCCGGTGCACTTGGCCCAAAAAAAAAATAAAATCTTTGAAATGGCGTAGTGACTGTTCTACCCCCAGAGCTATGTTGTTGTGTATGTGTGCATTTTTCTTCTACTACCTTTGCAATTAAAAAAAAAAAGCAGTACATTCTTCTTTCCTGTCTAATATGCTTACTGCAGCTCCTTGAGCCTGTGCTCCACTCCAGTCTATGCTATGCGCTGCCCCGTTGTGTGACTGCGCACGGTCCAGGCCAGGCTGTCGCCTACGCTGCACCCTGGTGCAGCACCGTGCGCTTCCCTGTACTGCTCTCCTGTTGCCTACCGCAGCCACTTGAGCCTGTGTGTCCACTCCGATGTATGCTACATGCTAGGTGCCTGTTCCCCAGTACTCTCGGTGCTCGGCGTCCTTGGTGCTTCGATGCTTCGGTGCCCTCGGTGCTCAGATGCTCTGTGCCTCAGTGCTTCGGCGCCCCGGCACTCCAGTATTCAGTCATTAAGTGCCCCCCGGTGCTTCGGCGCCCCGGTGTTGCGCTCAGTGCTCCAGACGCCCTTGGTGCTTGCTGCCCCTCAGTGCTTCGGTGCCCTCGGGGCCTCAGAGCCTCGGTGCACACAGGGCCCTCGGTGCTTCGGTGCCCTCGGGGCCTTACAGCCTCGGTGCACACAGTGCCCTCGGTTCTTTGGCACTCTGGAATCAAACGGAGTAGAGGGGTTCTACTTGAGATATTTTTTGGTGCCAAAGAAGGATTGCAGCCTTTGCCCCATCCTAGACCAGAGACACCTCAATGGGTTCTTGAGGGAGAGGAGGTTCCAAATGGTTACACACGATCACATTTTCCACTCTGTCCGGCCGTTTACTACTGTGGACTTAAAGGGTGCGTATTTTCACGTCCCTATTCGTCCCGCACACAGGAAATATCTCTGCTTTGCCTTCCAGGGAAGCATCTTCAAGTTTTCCGTGCTGCCATTCGGCCTGTCCTTGCCCCCCAACCCCTCACATTTTCAAGGTGCATTGATGCCATCCTGGTCCCTTTGCGGCTGCAAGGGATCAGGGTGCTGAACTACCTGGACGACTAGTTGATCTGTTCCCAGTCACGGGAAGGAGCAGTGACCCACACCACGATCATGATGGAGCATCTGTCGAGGCCGGGTCTCACCCTCCACGATGCCAAAAGCCAATTAATTCTGGTGCAAAGTACGGTTTACTTGGGACTCTGGCTGGACTCCCTTACAAAGCAAGCCTACCTGTCAAAAGACACCCTACAGAATTGCCTGTCCCTGTTTCAACAGGGATTGATAGTACCGCTGGCGTTGTGTCAGAATGCATTTGAGAACGTTTCGGGAAGGCCTTAGAGAAGGTCCAGAGAGAGAAAGCAACATTTCTCCTGGTGGCCCCCAGATGCCTCAGGAGAATCTGGTTTTAGCCCTGGGAGATCCCGCTACGCCTGGATCTCCTCAGTCAGGCGAGAGGCACTCTCTGGCACTCAGAACCGGGCAGACTCCAACTATGGGTCTGGCCCCTGAACGGAACCATCTGTCCGCCTTAGGGCTCGCACACGCGGTCGGTGGTACACTGCAGAATGCTAGGGCCTCCTCCACAAGGTCGTTGGACCCCTATAAATGGAGGTATTTTCAAGATTGGTGTATGACCAGAGGTCATGACCCTATCTCTTGCCCTATAGCAATTATTTTGCAATTCCTGCAAGAACTGGCAGGTAAATCCCCCTCTACACTGAAGGTGTACCTGGCAGCCATATCTGCATGCCATGTCCCCATTGACTCAGTGTCCCCAGACGCTCGTTCCTGGCGACTCATTTTCTGAAAGGAAGTTCTCCCCGAGTGGAGCCTAGACATGGTATTGGAGGCTCTCACTATGGCCCCGTTTGAGCCGTTGGAGGCTGTGTGGTCCAGTGGTTAAAGAAACGGGCTTGTAACCAGGAGGTCCCCGGTTCAAATCCCCCTTCAGCTACTGACTCATTGTGTGACCCTGAGCAAGTCACTTAACCTCTTTGTGCTCCGTCTTTTGGGTGAAACGTAGTTGTAAGTGACTCTGCAGCTGATGCATAGTTCACACACCCTAGTCTCTGTAAGTCGCCTTGGTTAAAGGCGTCTGCTAAATAAACAAATAATAATAATAATAACTATACATTCCATAGATTTGAAATACCTCTCTATGAAGACAGCATTTTTGGTAGCCATCACCTCTGCTAAGCGTGTCAGTGAGCTACAGGCTCTGTCGGTGCACAGTTCCTGTATGTGCGTTTGGAACGACCCCAAACCCCACTTTCCTCCCTAAGGTGGTTACGGCTTTCCACTTAAACCAGTCAGTGGAAATAGAAGCTTTCCATCCCCCACCTTTTTCTTTGGAGGAGGATCGGAGACTAAACTCCCTCTGCCCGGTTCGGGCATTGAGATGTTATGTTGGCAGACCGAGAGCTCTGCGTCATTCTGACAGGAGGCTGTGTGGTCCAGTGGTTAAAGAAAAGGGCTTATAACCAGGAGGTCCCCGGTTCAAATCCTGGCTCAGCCACTGACTGATTGTGTGACCCTGAGCAAGTCACTTAACCTCCTTGTGCTCTGTCTTTCAGGTGAGACGTAGTTGTAAGTGACTCCGCAGCTGATGCATAGTTCACACACCCAAGTCTCTGTAAGTCGCCTTGGATAAAGGCGTCTGCTAAATAAACAAATAATAATAATAAATGCTCCTTCGCAACTGCTTTGGTATAGTTTTCCCAAAAGTATTGTTGGTGGTCGTCTTCAAATTGAAAGGGAACATTAGGTTACGGATGTAACCCTGCTTCCCTGAAAGAGAAGACGACCACCAACCTGCGAGGTCACATTGGTGTGACTGTTTGTTCCCTCAGGAGGCGGGACCGAGGACGACACTCCCCAGAGGGGCCTATTGGCAGCTCTGACATAAAATGCTCAGTAAATACCTGACCAGTGGCTAGTTGGTTTTCACTGAAGCATGCTGTTTACATTATTATAAAATTTTATCCACAAACTACTTAATTATCACCTGACTTGCTGCTAATTGAAAAGGCCTGGTCTAGGATTTACATGATTCTGAATATTAAAACGGTATTTCCCATTTTGTATTTATTGGATTTTAATTAGAATAACAAATTGTATAATAAAATAAAACGTTAATAGTGCATCTGACTCTGTTGTGTTGTTTCACTACCACTTGGGGCTTACTGTTCCCAATAAAAGTATCTGTGCATGTGGGAAGGTAAATTGGTTCCAGGTATTTGGACCCGGTAATTAAAAGGTACTAAACTGGGTTGATCAGGGTGTCTGTAACAGGGTGATGTGTTACATGTGTGGGTAGTCACTGGAAAATACTGACAGACACAGAGCATTGGTGTTGATACTCCGCTCAGGCATGCAGATTTCATTTTCAACACAGGACTGACACTAGGGTACCAGCAATGGTAGACCGAGTGTCACATTTAATAAACAAATAAAAACAAAAGCAAAGCTAATATAAAAGTTTGCCATACAAAATGATGAGTGCTAGTCCCACTATAAGGAAAGTCCCGCTCCAGGAACCTACTACTCTACGGTAATCCCTCTCTATACTGTTTTGGAATCCACATCCCCTAAGCTGACCTACTTCTGTTCTGTTTCTTCCAAAGTCCTGGCCTTTCAGTGACTCCAGGCCATTCCGACGGTCCTGGCTGGGCAATCACCTTCACAGGCCCCGTCTTGCAGTTAAAGGGTTCTGTGGTAGAAGTTCCTGCAGAGCGGACGCTTCCCTCCTGGATGTAAACAAACTTGCTCTCACTCAGCGCCCGTCTGTATAGCAATGGCCTTGCAGCAGCCCCGAGCTGTAGCGCAGCTGCTTTTTGAGCTCTGTGCAGCATCCCCAGGCATGCCCCCCAGCCAATCCAAACCTCCCGATCATCTTAGCTCAGGACGAGCCTCCCGCTCAGCTGGTTGCTTAGCTGCGCGTCTCAGCACACTTGCGCAGGAACCAGCGACCAGGCTCCCTGTCACAGGGTCATAGTGGTAATTTGGTCACAGCCGGTTAATTGTAAATTTGAATCTAAATTAATAATTTCCTTTTTAAGTGGATTTTTTGGTGGGGTTTTGGTAGCCACAGCTGGGTGGGCTGTGTGGTGACATGTCTATATGGCCCGGGATAGAACCAGTAATTGATCTTGTGCTGCTTGCATGGGAAAACCCACAACATTACAAAAGTAAAAAAACTTTTCTGATCACAGATTCAAAGTGAAAAGGCTATACATAATCTGACTGATCACTGTTCATAGAGCTACTGTTTCCCAGAAAAATAAACATTGTTATCTTTCAGGCTCCTGGGCTACTGACTGCCAACCCCCCTGGTGAGCAGAAATTAAGTGGAGGTTGGGGAGGAGGAGGTACACTTCATAGCCCAGTGCAGACTGTAAAAAGAGGGAGGTTTAAATTCACCTGGCTTGAATAATATTGTGTGACACCAGTTTTGTTAGATCCCTGTCATTCTGCCTTTGTTGTGGGACACTATAGCTTTATAGATTTAACTCAGTTTTCCTTTTCCGTTTCTCAAAACTGCTGATAGCAATGAATCTGAGCAGTTAATAGGATTTAACTCCACTGTGTATGTCTGGACCTGCCAACTCGCACATCTTGATGAAAGATTCATATATCCTCTTACCTGGGTTAACACACGGGTCACACAATAATCCAGAGTTCCTTAATCTACTGACCCATTGCACTGCTGACTGAAGGAAAACTTTGAAAAAAGGTAGACCAAGAGAGTTTCACAAATACATATCTGCTAAAATTGTACTTTGAATAGAGGGCTGTTTTGCTACGTCTGTATCAAATTCCTTGTTATGAAAGAACCACACTCCTAGATCAAGTGCCACATTGAAAAAGAGACCTCTATACAGTTTCTAGGCCCATTTTATAATAAAAGGACATCTATACTATTTGTGTGCAAGCTGAAGCAAACATACAGTACTGTTTTATGTTTTTGTGTTTGGATGTTTTACTTTGAAAGCTTGTGAGGCCTTGTTGGATTGATCTGAAAATGATACTCCACAATCACTATGTGGAAAATATGAAATTATCTTGGGGCAATGTGTTCTTCATACAGAAATGACACCAGTAATGAACCACTACATATAACTGTGGGTGACGTTATTTCAATGGTCAATAAAAGTATGCAAATCGTTCTGCCCCAAACGTTTAACAATGTTTTCTAAGAGATATTAGTTCCTACTATATTATACAATTGTCATTATTTTGGGACAAGGCGTTCTTCGTATGTAAATAACAGCCTACATGAACCACTATGTACAGTTGTGGGTGACGTCATTTTAATTGTTAATTAAAGTAAATAGCATTGCCCTGAATCTTTTACCATTTTTTCCAATAGAAATGTACCCATAGTATATAAAAAATAGCAATATCGTGAGGCAAGAAACTCTTTATATATAAGCCATTTCAAGTAGTGTGATACTGCCTATGAGCAAGCAACGCAAGTGTATTATGAAATAATTGTATTCAAATATGATTCCCTCTTTAGCTGTTTTTTTAACTATATATATATATATATATATATATATATATATATATATATATGTAAGAAATAACCCACGACAATTATTAGCAAGTACAAGTATGACAAAATACGATTCAATAATGGATCAGATAACAGTGTCAGTGATAGTTACATCAGGATATAATTAAATACAAAATACTACAGATTAAATAACACTTGACAGATTACAGTACTCTAAAGTACAGGATTAAATGCAAAAAAAATAGGGGGCAGATAAGAGGTGAGCACCTGTAGAACTCCTCTTTTTTCCCTCTGGACACTTATCACTCTTCCTTAAATGCGCTTTACTTGCTCTTATCTGCCCCCTATTTTTTTTGCATTTAATCCTGTACTTTAGAGTATTGTAATCTGTCAAGTGTTATTTAATCTGTAGTATTTTGTTTCTGAAATCTGAGGGTGGTGGTTCTGCTTCACTCTCATTAAGAAATTGTTCAAATGACAATCGTCCTAAAAGGTCAAAATTAAGTTGTAGAAAGTCACTCATGTTTTTATTATTATTATTATTATTATTATTATTATTATTATTATTATTATTATTATGGCATAGTAATATTAATAGATCAGGTAAATGAGTAGGTCATAGGCGTGCGATAAGACAATTATTAATGCATAGTCATACAGTGATGGTAAACTTAAAAAAAAAAATCTTTAAGACCTATAAATATTCCTTTTAAATGTTTTTGGGAGTTCGAAACTACATAATCATATGCGATATACATATGAAATATGACGTGGCCCTTATAAAGGTTGACCAAGTAAAACCATTGCAAAATATAATAAAGAACAGTGAAAGCATGGTAAAGTATAGACAAGCATTGTAAAGCCCAGAGAGGTTCGGTAAAGCATATTAAAAACCATGGCAAACTATGGTAAATGCATTACCGTGGTAAACTTTTGCCAGAGGATGTATGGTTTATTGGCATGTAAAATGTAAATGGGTAATGGGTAATCAATGTAATACTTTTGATGTCATGCAAAATATATCGTTACCAGAATTTTTACTGTTGTGCTTATATAGCCTTGAGCACAATGACCTCACTTACAACTATAACAGCTGTGTAATGCAAGTAGTGTGAGACTCGAGAGAGCTGCAGGTCAAAATAGGTCTGCCGGTGTAATTAAGAATACAATGTATCCATTGTTATTGATGTTGTTGTACTTTAAAGCCTTGTCTAACTATGCATTGGAAATTACCTTCAGCTTTATAAACCCCAAAGCATTAGTATAACAATACTGCTTGGGGAACCAATCAAAGGTAAATAGGAAAGAAGAAAGTTTGTTATACAGTCACGATTAAAGTTTTCGTTTGACTCAATAATTGCTATTGGCGAGACAGAAGTTTGAAAAAAGTTAAAAGGAAATGTGTAGAATATTTATGGATTGTAAATCTTCCTAAAATTAAAACAGCAGGTCCTCCATCTGGAAGTATGATCACTGTGTATAGAAACTAAGCATAAATATTAATAAGTATAAGAGCAGAGCCTGAATCCAGTTGCATTAATATTTCAGCTTTACTTTAAAACTATTCTTGTTTTATCTTTTTTAGGTGGGTGAATTAAAAGCAGCATATATACACACACCAGATATTACTGTGGCTGTCTCTCTATTGAAAAATTGTTTAGCCGAAATAAAGACTTGGTTGCAGCAAATCTGGGTAATGTTAGTGGGTTCACCGCATCAGATCTCAACAGCAGCTGATTTTAGCCTTGAAATTGATGGACATGAGATCAGTACCACTTCATTGGTAACCAATCTTGGTGTGAGATTTGACCCTATCTTATCATTTGAGGATGATATTAAGAATGTCTATGTAACAGGGGGGGATATCTGTTACTTTTGTTGTGGGTGTCCACTGAATGATGAGAGAGACAGATGCAGTTGACAACGCCACTCAGGCGTCCAGGTTTTATTCAAATAAACAAAATGTTGCAGTTACAGGTGGCCGCCACTAGGGTACCAGCCATGATAGACCTAGTGCACGAGGACATGCACAAACAGAGTGTAATCAAAATAAGAACTCCAAGAATGCAAAACAAAATACAGTGAGTAAACAGCTAAAAACAAAAGTTTGCCAAACACTGGCTTAGCGCTGCTCCCACTATAAGGGAGGTCCCGCTCCAGAACCTGCTCTGTGACACACTAAAATAAACTGTAGTGGGATCAAAATCCCTGAAATGTATCCGTACACAATCCACTCACCCTGGCTCAACACACAGTAGTGAGGCTGCATGCTTGCTGGAACTAGAACAAAAAAACTGGCTTTCCAGCTTCTTTTTTATACCATGTAGCTGGGCTAAATTGATTTAATCAAGATTGGATTACTGTAATGCTCTTTTTGCAGGTATCTCCTCTAAGGTTATCAACAGGTTACAATATGTTCAAAATAGTGCTGCCCTTATTCTCACTAAGACCAAGAAACATAAGCATATATCTCCTGTCCTTGTTTCTCTCCACTGGCTGCCAGTCAAATATAGGATTGATTTTAAGGTTTTATTACCAACTTATAAATCCTTACATTCTCAAGGCCTTCAGAGGGATCTCCTTCAGTACCACATACCTAAACGAAAATTGAGATCTGGTAACAATGTTCTTCTGTCTGTGCCTAGGACTCATCTGCGTACTATGGGAACGCCTATGGAATGCCCTGCCGGACTATTTGAAAAATTGTGACTCAGTTGATGTTTTTAAATCTAATCTTAAAACGTACTTCTTTTAATTGGCTTTCTGTAAATGATTTGTTGTTCTTACTGTTTGTATATTAAAATGTTTGTTTTTATGCTGCTTTGTGAAGTGCTTTGTGATTTTTAAATGAAAAGCGCTATATAAATAAAATGTGTGTGTGTATATATATATATATATATATATATATATATATATATATATATATATATATATATATACACTACCGGTCAAAAGTTTTAAAACACCTCCATTTTTCCAGTTTTTATTGAAATTTACGCAGTTTAATGTCTCAATGTACTCTGAAATTAAAGCATAGAACAAATAAACAATTGGAGATAAAAAATAAATCATGGAATCGTTTTGTTTAACAAAATTTAATCTAAATTTTTGACTCATCAAAGTAGCCACCTTTTGCAGATATAACAGCCGAACACATTCGTGGCATTCTTTCTACAATGGAAATCAAATATTGTTCGGAAAGTTCTTCCCAACACTGTTGCAGAAGTTCTTACAAATGTGATGCACTTGTAGGTTGCTTTGCTTTCACCCTTCTGTCCAGTTCATCCCAAACCAGCTCGATGGGGTTTAAGTCTGGAGACTGTGCTGGCCATTCCATGATTTGAAGCCTACCGTCTTGTTCTTTTCTTCTAAGGTAGTTCTGACATAGCCTGGAGGTATGTTTTGGGTCATTATCTTGCTGTAGGATGAACCCCTGACCAACTAGGCGTATACCAGAGGGTATTGCATGGCGCTGCAAAATGCTGTGGTAGCCGTTTTGGTTCAGGGTGTCACTCACTCTGTGCAAGTTGCCGACTCTGGATCCAGCAAAAGAGCCCCAGACCATCACGCTTCCTCCTCCATGTTTGACAGTTGGTGTCACACACCGAGGAACCATCCTTTCGCCTACTCGACGGCGTACAAAAACCCTGCGTGATGAACCGAAGATTTCAAATTTTGATTCATCGGTCCGAAAGACCTTCTTCCAGTCTTCAGTAGTCCACTGGCGGTGCTTCATGGCCCAGGCAAGCCTCTTTTTCTTATTTTGCCATCTTAGCAATGGCTTTCTTACTGCCACTCGACCTGTCAAACCTGCAGCTCGAAGTCTTCTCTTCACAGTTGAAACTGAGACTTGCTTACTTCGACCAGTGTTAAGCTGTGCTTGAAGCTGTTGTCCTGTGAGCCGCCTATCACGCAAGCTGTTGACTCTCAGAAACTTGTCTTCTGATTCTGTTGTGGCTTTGGGTCTGCCAGACCTCTTCCTGTCAGAGTTTCCTCCAGTTTCCAAGTGCCTTTTGATGGTGTAGGAAACTGTACTCACTGACACCTTGGCTTTCTTTGCAATTTCTCTAAAGGAAAGGCCTACACTTTTAAGGGTTATAATGGTCTGTCTGTCTTCGTTTGTTAATTGCCTTTTTCTTGCCATTATGATAGCAATATACTACTTCCTGCAGTACAATACTGTCCAAATAATGCTTAAGAGGGTGTAGTAACACAGTCTGTTCCAACACTGCTTTTATACAGACAGAGGGTTTGTAAGTAATCAACAAAAGTTGGGGCACCTGTAGGAATTGTTAGCATCAACTTTTAAGGCTTAATTTACTTCCATTGCTGCAGAACAGCTGTAAGTTGTTAACCCATTACTTGTTCCCTGAAAAAGGCCTTTTTGTATAACTCTGAAATGTACATTATTTTTCAGTTTTTGGTAACCTAAACTTTTTTTTTTAACCTCTGGCAGTTTACCGCTTACCTTTGTACCATTTCAGGTTATTCACTGGACTTGAACTGCTTAAATTTCAATAAAAACTGGAAAAATGGGGGTGTTCTAAAACTTTTGACCGGTAGTGTATAGATATATAAACATTTTGAACAAGTACAGCAGTATGTTGCCTTGTATTTGCATTTTAAGGTACAGAGAATTAAGCAGATTTTTCCCAAACATCACTGACCCTATATCTTTTCCCCATCGATTTTCTCCTGGTTTTCAACTGTATAAATAAATGCAGGGAAATCCTGTGAATTTCTGCAAATAAATAAAAACAAAAATGAAAATCCTTACTTATACCCCACTCTCCCGCATTCACACTCTCTAAATAAAGGACATTCATCTCAATTGAAACCATGTTATTGCCATTCACTTCATCATTTTTCCAACATGTGACGATGCCACATTATTAAGGTAGAACAGAGTATATGCTGTATCTACATTATTTTGTCATGTTGTTGGGAAGCACTAATTCCGGACCTCAAGCTGGCTGCAGAAATCAATTCCCTAAAAGCCTTTGGACAAATGCAAAACGAAATCACATTCTTTATTACTATGGCCAACTATCAGGTTTCTGCACCAAGGATCTGCTGACAGCAGCCATTTCTGGAAATCACAACTTGCTATAAATCATCAGCCAGCTCTCCTACATCACCCAATCAAACACCTTCAGCAAAAATGTGAAGGTGCAGCTGAGCACAAAGTACATTATCCACATCAGTATAGACCTCGTTATCTCTGGCCAGTACATTTTTTCTCGGTCAAATGTGAAACCCATAAAAAAGGTCCCTAAGAGAATGCATACAATTAACTGGAAATGAAAATCACAATTTGATATGGCAAGGACTAGCCAAGCATTGCTGAAATATCTGGTCTGGAACTGAATGCAAGACTATGTCAATGGAGTGGTATTTATTACATGATCCATAAATCACATGAGCTGAACAGCACAAAGGTGAAGTCAAAAACCAGTATGAAACTAGCAAGAAACAAGTGACATTGTTCTAAAGATAGCAGATGTATAGCTCTTAAAAAAGTTATTGTGTTCAAGGAATACAACTTTTAAGGCAGGTTGCAGCTCATAAAATAGGCCTGCAGGTAAGGCAGGAAACCAAGTTAGGTAAATTAAAACTCTCATGCTTTCTATGCCATGAGTTTAGCTTCTCCTCCCCAACCTCCTCACTTTCAGTCTAGTTAAGGGAGTTGGCAGTTGAACTGCATCCCTGTTTATAATTCATCAGCTGAAACATTTAATCAAAAGCAAGCTCTCTGGTGCCTCAGAAGGCAAGGTTGAATGCCAAGCAACCAAGTAATTGTTGAAAATACCAAATGTCTAATCATCTGTTATTAAAATGTTATCCCTGACTGAAACTGCAGTTTACAATTATGAAGTTTTAAAACCCTTTATACTGTAGCTTGGGAAATGTGCTTTATCTTTTACATGTGCTTCATCCACTCAGTGTTAAAGGATGTGTCAATAAAATACTTTCTCAATACAAGTTTCAATGAAAATATGTCAGAGGAAAAATGTTAATAATATGGACTCTGCAGTATGACACAGCATTGGGTTGCTCACTAGCACTCCACAACTGGATACTAAGCCCTGTACTCTATCCGTTACATGGGGAGGGAGGTATGCAAATGACCTTCATTTCAAATAGAAATTCTGAAAGGGGTAGGCCGTGTATTAGTTCATCACAGTATGGTCAGCACCTTTTAAATGCTCTTTTGTGATGGCTGTTTGCTTGGGAGAAAAAGTTCACCATCCATCAGTCTCTGCCCCAATTTTGATGACCTTACAGCTGATTTTAATGGTACTTTTTTCATTGCAGTTTAAAAAAAAATGTTGACTGTTGTCCACACTTTTTTTTCCATGCTGCACTTCCCATTGAAGGAATGTAGCCAACATTCTAAATGTTTGCCTTTAAAAAAAAAACCCTTAAGAATCCAGGAAATTCACATATTGGCTCGCCTTTGATTACCAATCACTACTATGGAGGCTGTGTGGTCCAGTGGTTAAAGAAAAGGGCTTGTAACCAGGAGGTCCCCGGTTCAAATCCCATCTCAGCCACTGACTCATTGTGTGACCCTGAACAAGTCACTTAACCTCCTTGTGCTCCGTTTTTCAGGTGAGACGTAGTTGTAATTGACTCTGCAGCTGATGCATAGTTCACACACCCTAGCCTCTGTAAGTCGCCTTGGATAAATGCATCTGCTAAATAAATAAACAAATACTTTCCCTGTGACTTATGTGATTTTATTTAAACAAAAAGGTTAAACAAAAACAGCACTCACATAGCAAAGTCAATATTTAAACAAAACCACATCTTGCACACTGACACCAAACAAAAAGGCACGATGGCCAAAACAACAAGACAGATATGTTTCAAAACAAGTACCGTGCTGGTCCTTCCAGCACGAGTAGCAATTGTTTTATTTTCGTTTTACTTTTAAATCTTTCTCCCCTCTCTTGCTGCCGTTCCTCGCTTGAACACCCACCCCAACCAGCCAAAGCTGCGTTTTTTTATACGTGTCCATCTCCAGAGTTTTCACTCTGTGTGGCCGACAGCCAATTTATCAATAATCACCAGCTGTCGACCACACTTTAAAGAGATGTCTGGCTGAGACGAGCTGCTACCATCGCTTCTGCCAGACCACATTTAACTGTACAGTAATAAACAAAACATCATATTTTAAATACACACAAAACCATACATTAAATCACCCGTTCTTAAACCCCAAAATAATAAATGTCTGGCAGGGCTTAGTCCTGCCCCCTATTTATGTGCAGGGCTCTGTTCTACACTGCCACATTGCGATATACAGGTGTTGGACAAAATATTAGAGACCTGCAATGTGTAGCACACACATTAGTAAAACAGTGGGCTCTCATTGCTGATTAATTGTATTAGGTCAATGATATCCCAGTCATGTGTTATGCAATATATAAAACTCAAAACTAAAAGAGTTGAAAGGGACAATGGTAGGGTTCTTTATCACAGACTGCACAAGTAACTGATATTTCACAAGGGGAAAAACAAAACAAAAATCAATGCATCTCTGAACCTTTACTCCCAGTTGATGTGCCTTCAAAGTGATAACTGCTGATGAAATAGAAGAAAAAGCACCAGCAGAAACCTGGTTTGCCCTGGTAACAGAAAGAAGTGCAACACAAACTTTACTCCTGTAACTAATGTAAAAGGGGTGGGGTAATGAAGCCAAACCAGTATAGCAGTGTGCACAGTTACAGCAGGGGCAACTGCGCCTAGGCTAAGCGACCACCATGCCGTGCAGTAATCCGACTACGCCAGCTCTATAAAGAAAGAGCAACTAAATGTTATGTTTCCCAATGTTGCCCTAGTTTAACAGCACAGATTCTTTTATTGGGAAAAAGCAATGCATGAACCACAAAAAGCAGAGGACAAGCAAAGATGGAGTTCAATGTTTTTATTTATAAGATAAAATATGCTTTTCGCATTTACAAAAATAGATCAAATGGATCTTTTTTTTTCCTGGGCTTCGTAAAAACAAAGGCATATTAGTTAACATCAGCTACACAAATTAGACACAGTCATTCACAAGTCAGCATCACGGGAGGTAAAGTACTGAAGAGCACAGAATAAAACAAACCACTTAGTTACTTTGATGAATTGGAGATGTGGTTGAGGACTCCATCAACGAAATGTATTCAAATCAAAATAACTCGGTGCTCCAACTAGACAAAACAAAACTCAATCTCACCTCCAATGGAGTTCAGATACCGAACATCGGGCACATATTCCATTGGCTAAATAATCCCATTCTCACAGCTATCAAAGAAAGGAACTGGATTTTCATTTCATAGGCTAAAAGGAGGAGCCATTCTACCCCTCTCAGTACAAGCAGAGCCGGTACCGGGCTAAGAATGTAGCAGCAGCGGCAACACGAGCTACAATTGCTATATGCGGATACACACCACCACCAGTATACGCTACAGTTCATAAACTTTATACACAAAGTAGCAGTTTCTCAAAAAAAACCCTACCGCTGCTTCTACTTCCCAGCCCTGCACTCATGCTCACACGAACTGCTCGTTGTCCTGCACGTCCTCCCAGCTCTCCCCTCGTTCTTCTTAATGAAGCTTTATAAAATATTCAGCTACAAACAATTGGACTAATTAATCAAAAAATATCAATATAAAATAATCAAAGTGCAATTGAAAAAAACAACACATCTTAAATCATTATAAATACAAAATAAAGTGCAAAGAAAGCTTACACTAACACTCACTTGCATTTGTTAAGAATTAGTTAGGCGCTGCGTTTATCTGAAAATGATTGTTTATATCATGGAACACTGTTATCGCACTTAAGAAATTTTATTTTCTGGCTACTCTGCAGGCATTCCTGATCATGCAACTAGCTGGAAACTTCTAAGTACAAGTATACGCTGTAAAATTCCAATTCTCAGATGAAAACCCTGAGGTGGTATTGTGCAATATCTTTGAGTTTTAATTTTTAATAATATCCTAGCACAATGTAGGCTGCCAAACCTAATCTAACAATGCCCTCCAACCGACACTACACTGTGCGTTTTCTAATCTAAACTGCTTTCCAAAACTTTTTTCAGTGCAACATTTTTTTAAATATATTAAACCCAAAATCTTGAAATATGTGCATATATTTCTGTATAGCAGATATATGTATGTAAAAACAATAACAAAAAAAACTGTTTTACAGTAAAATATAAAACAAATGTAAATGTAATATCTTAAATGTAATCAACCATTACTATTCCTTATATTAATTTTGATTAGTTTTTTATCTGTTTGTTTTTATTAAAGTAATATAATATATAGATAGTATCAGCATCTCAGTTAGCACTTCATCACACTAGCAGTGATAAGGTCAAACATGATTACATGATTTAAAGGAGGAAGGGAAAGTATAAAGGGGTGAAATAGTACTTACAGTCTAACCTGCTTAATATCACTCCTGTTAACACAACCCTCCGCTTATTAACACCACATTGAAATGTCCCGACCAGAATAAACTGGGAGTCAATCAGAACAAGCACCTGATAATATCACTTTTGTTATTATCACACTCTTAATATCACTCACATTTATTAGTCAGGCAAGTGATTTTCACCTCACACAATATCACTTTGGGAAACAAAAGCACAAGATTGACATGAAAAGTTTACAAACTACATTTTTGTAAGTATTGAAATGTGCCACATACAAAGTATGGTTGCACAATATACAGAGCTCAGCATTTTGTATGTACACATCTTTCTCATGTTTTTGATTATTACAATTGTTGTTGTGTCCCTTGGAAACTATATTACTGTGGTTTTAAAAATTATAAAGCGTACCCCCTTCATTTTGCGCATGACTGAGCAGTTTCATTTAAACAGCCAGTATCACGTCCACATAAGTTCAGTACTTTCTCAGCATAATTAACTGCTTCGGGCAACTCCGATCTATCCCTGAAGCTTGGTGGCATATTACAATTTTTTGCTGCAGTCCCAGAATTAGCGTCTTCATTCTTTCCAGTCAGGTAGCAGCAGGTGCACCACAATACATGCTGCTCAGCTGGCTGGGATTTTGTCTGCCTGGCGACATGTGCAGCAGTGTCATCTGGGATGAATTAACTCAATGGCCTTTTGGTTTTAGACATGTTTAAATTCCGTAAAATGCCTACTGCCATGACAAGTATGTGTCTTACTCATCAGCCGTTCGGAAGAGATCCATTGCAGTATCCAGTCTAACTAGGGCTTCTGATTTTCAGTGTTTTACCCCCACATTTCTACTCTCCTTTAAAAATTCAGTTGAAACCTGTTATGCCATTGGGGTATCTCAATCACAACTGAGAAACCCATCAATAGTAAAATGGATTTAATTTACGTGTTTCTTTTTTCTGTGTCTTACTTTTTAATTTAAAAGCAGAAACAGCTCATTAATTTACGCATAACGATTCTAATAAAGTATGCCCAGTGTAAAATACGTTATTTTTCATTGTAGCTTGTGATAAAGAGAGAAAGAGTCGATGTTGTAAATCTCCCTCCCGATCGGAAAGGACGCTGTGTAAGGACTGTGGTATGCTGCCTCCTAGATAGACTGCTTTGACGGTAGGCAGAAACCGGAAGGTGACCATATTAGGGGCAGCGCGTAGTTGCATGTACCCGGAAAGTCTCCATTGCAATCAGCTTCTGGACAGCCCTCGATTGGAGAAACCATGGCAACGGGTTGTTTGCCAGGGAGGGCTTTGTGGGTACAAAGGGGAAGCAGCTACGTCAATACGCTGCCTTGCGCTGACGTGTACAGACAGCTGGAGCCTGTACTGGTTATCTTTTTGGTTTGTTGTTTGTGTTTGTTTCGTTGTAGAGGAGGAGTGAGCCGCGGACCGGCAAACAGGAGCGCGTTTCTGCACAGCACCGCACCGCACCGCACCGCACCGCACTCACTGGCACTACGTTTCCCAGGACTCGAGCGCGCACACTGCTGTTCACGGAGGATGGGGGACGGACAAAGTCGAGTTTTGTTTGTTTTTTTTGTTTTGGATTGAAAGCCTGCCCCCCCCCCCCCCCCCCCCCCCCCCAAATACCATTGTTGGTAAAGGGGTGGACTACTTTTGTTGTTATTATTAAATACACGGACTGTTTTTGGGAGAAAACGCTGTTTGGACATTATTTTTCATTCACTGTACCACTGCACCTGATGACATAGCTTTAATAAAGATTAGTCGCATTTTAACATGTTGCAATCTCGTTTGTACGTTCTGCTTGTAAATGAAAAATTAAGGCTTGGCTAATTTAAAAGCCCACTTATTGTTTCACAGAAAAAAACTATTACTATTAGCAAGTTTCTCAGTTGCGATTGAGATACACAAATGGCTTCACAGGTATCAGTTTAATTATTAAAGGATAGTATAAAAGTCAGGGTAAAACACAGAAAATCAGAAGACCTATATATAATTTACATCCTATGTATAGTGCTGCAGTGCTTCTATAGTTTGTAAAACAGTAAAAAGCACGTAGTATTCTGATAATGATAGGAAAAGGTTTTTTTTTTCTTTTTAATTTAGTGGTCGCCAATTTTTTTATTGTTTTCTCCCCAATTTATTAATGTCCAATTTTTTTTTTCCTTAGGCTCAGCCCACCGCTATCACCCCTGCACTGACTCGGGAGCGGCAAAGATGAGCACACGTTGTCCTCTGAAGTGTGTGCTGTCAGCCGAACGCTTTTTTACACACTGCAGACTCACCATGCAGCCACCCAGAGCTATAGCGTCAGAGGACAGCACAGTCCTGGGCAGCTTACAGGCAAGCCCGCAGGCGCCTGACCAGACTACAGGGGTCACTGGTGCGTGGTGAGCCGAGAACACCCTGGCTGACCTAGCCCTCCCTCCCTCCCTCCCCACGGGCGGTGCTCAGCCAGTTGAGTGCCTCGGTCGGCAAAGGAATAGCCTGGACTCGAACTTGCGACGTAAAGACTATAGGGCACATCCTGCACTCCACACGGAGCACCTTTACTGGATGCGCCACTCGGGAGCCCCCTTGATAGTAAAAGGTTTGACTGTGTGTCTAAGTCTTGTACTTCTCTAGCTTGTGAAAGAAGCATTCGTGAAAATGTGCAGGTTTGTATGCAATAGAATAGGGGACCATACCAACTTTGCCTATATTATAGAGTGAGGCCTACTAATAAATTTACTAGCTCAGAACACCAAAGTCGCCCAGATTGACTAGTTAAACAAAAGCTAACTAGATTCAGGGATCTCAAAGGCAACCGGAGCTGACTCTTCTTTCTCTGATTAAACAGCCATTGCCCGAGAAAGCCACGCCATGATTAAAACATAATTACACCAAATTATTAATGAATTAGGTACACAAATGTACTTTACTGCAATAATACTTTGTTTGACATCTGTGGATTTTTCCATTCCCGTCTGCCCTGTTGCTAGATAATAAAGCAGCCAATGGCTTAGACAGACAAGGGAAGAATACTAACTGAAGTTGTCATTCAGTTTTTAAATCAACCTTGCCTTGGAAAGGCAAGACCTTAATCATTGTTGGCTTCCCAATAATGTGCTTAGAACAGGCATATATTGGTGATGAAACCCCAAGATGGCTAATTAAAAAGTCCTGGAATGGGGAATAATAACCAGAGCAGAATAGAATGCTACAAGTTCAGGACAGAATATTATTAGATACAGTGAATCCTGAAAAAAAACGGACTGTTAGTAGTAGGTTATTCAAGGTGTCCCTCATTCATGAAACTGAAAAAAAAATTGTGTCCACTTATTTTACCCGTGTTTTTCCCCCCAATTTATAATGTCCAATTATGTTTCCTCCCCAATGCAACTCTCCACAACAGCCCAGGAGAAGGTCAGTGGTCGTGGAGCTCTATAGCGGATGTCAGGGGGCTACTAGCCCCGGAATGACAAAGATCTATAACTTTGGACAGCCAGGACACTTACCCTGTATCCATGCATGCGGTCATGTCTTTGCAGGCGAGCCGCTTGGGGACTCATTATGTGTCTTTAAATATAGTGTTGTTATAATAATGATTAAATCTGTATAAATATATGTATTTATTGTTGTGTGGTTCAGTTGTGTGGACACTGGCCTGGATTTCCACTTCCCCTTATTAAAGTGAGTATTGCTAACCCATTTTGCACATAGGTATTGTGGTAGAACAGAGTCTATCCATGCTCTTCTCATGGGGGTGCACAGGTGTGTGATTGAGTGAGTTTGGTAGCTGGCAGCCTTTTTGGTGAAGAGACAACCTGTAACCAAATTGACCACCGTTTGTACAGCCACATGGTTGTTGATTGTTTGATTGAATGACTAATTGTTTGATTGAGAGTGGTAGAGTGTAGAATGTAACCAGGTGGTAATTAATTGAATGATTAATTGTCAATCATGCCCTGGCTACACGGTATAAAAGGAAGAAATGTGTGAGAGAGACAGACAGACAGACAAACAGACAGACACGCACACGCAGAGACCGAGAGAGACCATGTAGGAGGGCATAGAACAGTATTGTCTGACACTGCTTTACCACACATGGTGTCAGAAGTCCTACAAGACTTTTTTGACTTTTAATCACACTTTATTTTTCAATTAAATTACACAGTACAACAAAAAACATTTTGACAAGATCAAATAACCTTAACAGTTTAAACAGAGACCAGCTAAGACAGCATTTACAGATTTATGCTTAGTTCATCATCATAGACTTCACATAGGGCACCATTAAACACCAGATTACCTCAAACATGTCCAAGTTGTACATTGTAGTATTTAAATTCTAATTTAACTCTACATTTAACAAAACTACTAAAAACATGCTCAGCATCCTGGCTCTTGCGAACCGTTTACCCTATTGTTCCTGCTCTTCTAAATAGCCATCTTGGCCTGGCCAAGCAGGAAATTAGCTAGCTGGTCAGTGTGTCTGGTTTTCCAAGAATACCTGACCCCAAAAATAAAAACTGTTTAGTTAAAAAACATACTGTTTCTTCCCTTGAACTGTGTGGGCCGTTTCTTGTCGCAGCTGAGTTTAATTATCTAGTGACACCTGCTTTCATGTTTTCCAACATTCGCCACTTTTTGTTTTTAAATGGATCATGGTGGAGAGCCCTTCTGTGGTAAGGTGCACCACCCTTGAGGAACCCCTTTTCCATCCATGCCCCACTCCTCCCTTCCCTTGACTCCTAAAGTGCAGTGCATCCCTTTTTCATTTATACTTCTAAAAAATGATAATCTATGTACCCCTTCTTCAACCTTTAATCAATCCCATGTATGTCCACTCCTTATGGCAATCAATTCCATTCTCTGGTCCCTTATCAGTGATTTCAATTTATAATACATAAAAATACAACATAACAATGCTAATACTGCCAAAGCCGAACATTCCCAAAAAACATAATCCCACCATGAACCTTTCCATCTGGATGATGCAAGCGTACCCCAAACAGCACTTTCTATTTGAGTGGTGGTGTATTCCGCCTTTGTTGCATGTCTTTATATTTTGACTATAGCATGTATCAATTTCTTACTCAAGTCCCTTATTTTATCCATGACCTCTGTTAATACACTAAAATCATAAGTTTCCCAATGGTCCTCTAAAGGGAGCACTGGAATGTCTAGCAATCCTAGTTATGCACCATGCTTGTTCAATGACTATACCACCTTTGGTCCACCCCTTTGCGGGTTGTATCATCACCTCCCAACTCGAGTTGACTAAAGGTTTGAGCATATCACATGTACAAACTATGTATTCATTTTGCAAATTACAACATCCTTCTTTATTACCATATCTTGTTCCATTTACTGTAACCATTGCTAACTTAGGAAGGTATATAACTCCTGTTCCTTCTATTGCCCCAATAGACTTAGCTGGATATACTTTAACTGTTTCTCCTGGAATCACTATCTCTAGTCTAAATTATATTAGTGCTAGCCGTACGAATCATGTGTGTAACATTAATATGTTCCGACACAATCCATTTAGCAAACACATCGTCTAACCTCACAGGTAACCTCCCTTTAATTATGTTGGTTAGGTATCCCTGAGTCTGGCTTACCATATCAATTGCATACATGTCACACGACACCCTGTTCTCAACTAGTTTATCCATGATACAATGCTTTAATCATGTGACCTGTGAGGGTGAAACCCGTAGTTATATCCCTCAGCCCATCAGCTACTTCTCTAATCCCATCTACTGTATTTAATCCTACATATGCATTCCTCTGTCTATCCTCCCACAAATATAAGGAATTATTTACAGAATTACCTGACCCAAACCAACACGCTCCCTTAACCTGTCCTCTAATCAGTGTGTGTTACTGATCAGTGTGTGTGGGGTGTGCAAAATCAATTTGCCAAACCTGCATATGTACTCAGTGTGTGCTACTATCCAATGTACTGCCAGGCCTCTGTCCTCTAGCCCTGCTCCCACTGTCCCTCTCCAGGTCGCTGGGACCAACTTCCCCTCCCCATTCACCCTCTTGCTCCTGCTCCAGACAGTTTCTAACAACATGCCCCTTGCTTCCACACCTGAAACATTTCATACCTTTTTAGTACCTCACTCACCCCTCCCTGCTCACCTACCACCTACATTGTTTGCTTCATTATTTGCTACATTACTGCTTCAAAAATCGGGCTGTCCTCCTAACAGCTACATCTCCCAGCACTCAACTCATGACCTCTGGTGGCAGCTGAGGTCTCACATGAAGACTCGGGATTTGGCAGCCATTAAAGAAAGGCAGCAAAGGCAAGTGCGGCGCAACAAGTGCAGGACTTGTCTGCGCAAGTCCCTGCCTGAAGCAGTATATACTATATGTTCTTTGGTTGTGAATTGGTACACTGATTGTTTAGCATTAGCATTAACAATTTGCGATCCTATGTCGGACCAGGTTCGACATTACAATTTTCCCTTTCCGGTCCGATGTCAGACCCTGTCCGACATCATCAAAAAGATGTCAAGCACAGGTCTCCAGTTGTTTTTTCTCCGGAAAAAGCCGAGAAAACCTTTCAATGGCCGAGTGAGACCAATAGGAGCTGAGAGAAGCCAGAAAAAAAGGGGCGGATCTGAGCAATACACATAGCCCCTGCACCACAGAGATAACACGGACATAAACAAGATAGCTGCTTCTGCTTCCAGTGCTCAAAGAATATCACAGACATTTGCAGAGCTTTTTGAGATGTTATAGTAATAAAATAATGACTTGGATCGCATTATTGAGGAGTTTGGTGATAAAACGAGTGATCAGGAGATGATTTATCAGTATGCACAACTATGAAGAGGTTTGTTAAAAATACAGCGAGCAAGGGATGGGGCGGGGCTAGAGATGAAGTACTGAGGTCCTGTTGATATGCAGTGCCTTTTAAACCTGTTTTACTGTGAAAAAAAATACTTTTAAACAGTGCATGTTAAATAAATAGCACGTGTGAAAATAAATTGGACCTGACGCGCCTGAGAGGTGCTGAATAAATGGACTGCTATGGGTTAACATGTGTCTGTCTAAATTGCCTTCATGGAGACAAACTACTATTCTTGCTATGGTATGTCTCACTGAAACCTGCCACTCTCCCCACGATCTTCGCCCTATTCAGTCAGCTACCCCACAGGGTTGTTCTTTTATGGAGAAACTGTGTGCAAGTGGCTAGAGAGGGGGTCTAGCACTTATTTACAAATCCCTTTTGACCCCTGCATTTATCCCAACAATGGAGTTTTCCACATTTGAGCACCTCACTTTTAAACTCCCTTTATTGTCTTCTCTGATTCACTATTATTTATCATCTCCCAAAACACAATCCTTCCTTTATCAGTGAATTTTCAGATCTTGCTTCTCTTTTCTGTAGTGGTGCAGGTAAATTTTTCATCACAGGGGATTGTAACATTCATGTTAATTCTCCCACTTCTGTTCTGGCTCAGGATTTTTAGTTTCTTTTTGATTCACTGGGACTTGTTCAATCGGTTACTTCTGCTACTCATATTCATGGTCACATATTAGATCTTCTGATTTCCCAGGGCTTACAATGATCCAATCTAAGTATTACTGATATTACTGTTTTGGATCACTTTTTGCTTACTTCTAATCTGAATCTGGAAATCACGTCTGAAAGTATATAGCTCAGAACTGAAATTGGCAAAAATGAAATCATTGCAAAGGGTCAGGGTAATCTTCTTATTCTTTTCAATACTTTAGACAAGATCTCGTCTTGCGTTCCCACAACCTCTGACTCTAACCCTGATCGTGGTGAGGAGTTTGCCTCGTACTTCAGCAAAAAAATGAAATTATAATTATAAGGACATCATTTTCATCAACAATTAACACCACTGATGTACTGTATATATATATATATATATATATATATATATATATATATATATATATATATATATATATTGTCTGATCCTGCTATCTCTGTTCTTTCAGATTTCTCGCCTGTCTCTTCCACAGATACCTACGGGTTGATCAGTAAGGCCAGAGATTCCACCTGTGCTATTGACCCGTGGCTCACTAGTATTATTAAACTGATACTCTGTCCCCTTCCATTACTAATACAGACGCTCCCCGACTTATACAATCATTCCGTTCCGGAAAGCCTTGTGTAACCCGAATTTTACGTAAGTCGGAAACGTATATATATATATATATCAATATATATCGGACACGTATATAAATCTTCTTTCGCTTACGAACTGGTCCTGCACTCTTGCTATCACTTGGTCGCTTTCCAGTCATGATTTGAATGAAATAATAGGGTGAAATAACAGAAATACAGTATCACTGAAATAACACGATGCCGCGAGTATCCGATCGGAAACAATAAGAACACGAGACTAAGAAGCTGTGAGAGCGCAAAGCCTTCCCTTGTAGGAGATGCTACTGCTGTATTCCTCCGCACACCGCACTATTTTGCATTTCTGTATGCTAAGCAAGATTTTGCGCAACTCGAAAATTGTATTTATGCCTTATGGAACTTTTTGCGTAAGGTCGAATTTGCGTAAGTCGGGTCTTGCGTAACCCGGGGAGCGTTTGTATAATTAATCTGTCACTTCTCAAAGGCTTTGTCCTTACTGCACTAAAACAAGCCATTGTTAAACCAATTCTAAAGAAAGCTTCACTGGATCAGTGGTTGGAAACTTACATCCTATATCTAATCTCCCTTTTCTGGCTAAGCTACTTTAACGAGCTGTTGCCAACCAGTTGTTCTCTCATCTCTTACAAAATAATATAATGGAAACATTTCAATCTGGTTTTAGAACATCACACAGTACTGAAACTGCGATGGTTAGGATTGTTAACGACCTTCTTCTTAATGCTGACGAGGGTGCTCTCTCAGTACTGGTTCTTTTAGACCTTACTGCTGCGTTTGACACCATCGACCATCAGATTATCCTGAAGCGTTCCGCTCATATTTATTGGACTGACATCAATATGTGTCTTGTGCTGGCTATAATTCCTCTAATGCTTACCTTGTTAATGGCGTTCCGCAAGGTTCTGTCCTTGGACCTCTCCTTTTTAACATTTATATGATGCCATTGGGTGGTTTTATACGACAACACAGAATCCACTTCCATTCTTATGCAGACGACACTCAGATTTATTTAAAAATGAATTCTAATACTGAAGCAGTTTTATCTGCTTGTTTGGCAGGTGTACAAGCTTGGATGTCAAATAATTTCCTGAAATTAAATGCAAGCAAACCTGAGCTGTTGGTAATGGGATCTAAAACCCAGCTCTATTCTTTTCCTAGGTTTTCTTGCTCTTTTGGTGATTTCACTGTTGGTGCCTCTTTGGTTGTCTGCAGTTTAGGTGTCCAGCTAGACCCTAGGCTATCATTTGAAAACCATATTTCTACTGTGGTAAAGGCAGGGTTTTATCACCTAAAGAAAATTTCCTGAGTTTGTCATTTTCTGACTCCTAGGGATGCAGAGATCCTCGTGCATGCCTTTGTAACCTCTCAACAGGATTACTGCAATGCTCTTTTTGCTGGTCTTCCTATTCTCTGAATCATCTTCAGATGGTGCAAAATGCAGCCAGGGTCTTGCACTGGCTTCCTGCTCGTTCTCATGTTGCCTTCAAGATTCTGTTGCTGACATACAAGGCTTTGCATGGCCATGGTCCTAGTTACATTATGGACCTTCTCAGCCCTTACATCCCTGGAAGACAGCTTAGATCGTCAAACTCGGGACTTCTAAAGCCTTTGGTTCCAAGAGGTGTTACTCTTGGTGGGTGTAGTTTTAGCTGTGTTGCCCCTTCTCTCTGGAACTCCCTGCCCGGTTGTATTCAAGACTCCACATCAGGTGTTGAATTTTAAATCCACTCTTAAGACACATTTGTTCTCTGCAGCTTTTTTACAGGGATCCTGTGGACTTGTTCTTAAAACTTTTAATGTTTTTTGAAATTACTGTTTTATGACCTGAGGAATTGCTTTTTATTTGTATTTTGCCTGTTTTTAATGTATTTTTGAATGGACTGTTTATTGTTTGCTTTGTTTTATTATTATTGTTATTACTATATTACTGATTTTTCTTTTTCATATTGTGCAGCACCCTGAGACAGGTGTGAAGGGTGCTATATCAAATTAAAGTTATTATTATTGATTCCGAGGCAGCGTAAATTACATAATCTTTGTTATCAATTCTAAACTTTAAAGTGATATTAAGATCGTAATTTATGTTGTTTAAAATCATATAGAGCTGTCTGCGGAATGAAACTACATGTTTAAGCTATGGAACCTTACAGCCCAGCAGGATCCTTTTGATCCCTGACTTGATCTGTCCGTACCTGGCCAGCTCTCTCTAGCAGCTCGTTAGTGATCTTTCTAGTCGGGGCTGTGAATGGTAGCACTGGAGTACAGGTGTCATTTATTACTATTCCTCTTTCTACTATCTTATCAAACTAAATCGGTGTGTGTTAGGAATAGCACTATCGCTCCATTCATTTGGAAGGCAGACTTGATATTCACAAGCCCACCACCTCCCCTCAAACACACTCCTCTCTACGGGTCACATTTTCAAAGGGGATATTTGGGGGGTCAGCGCCCCCTGAGCTGGCCATAGCGACCAGCCAGCTGACAATAAAGTCAGCTTCCTTTTTTAAAAACCTCTAAATAACTGATCACTTTTTAGCACCATTTTTAAAAGAATCAGGGAAGGTAAAGTACAGATTACAGACCTATCGGCAGCTCTCACACACACTCAATCCAGGACTCCGCCCACACGCTCCCAGCGTGCACCACGAGAGAGGTGTTGGAGAAGGAGAGCATGTAAGAAAAAGAGAGGGGAGTTTGCAGTGGAGTTGAGCAAGAAAAGAGAGAGAAAGAGAAATAAAGTAAGAAAAGCACCAGGATAGCCTTTTGGTGTCTGGGTCTACTATTTCAAAGGGAGCAGAACACCCTTGCCCGGGACACTACGCCACAGGTATCTGGTACTACACTAGGTTAAAGAAAGATCCTCGTTTTGTTCATTTCACCGCAGCAGTGTCTTCAAATTCTATCCAAATATACTCCATATGGTAATGGTAAAGAACTGCATTGGCAAATTCAATTTTTCCTTTAACAACTAATATCACAGACCCCATTTAGAACTTACCTTAGGTTTGTCGGATTTGTGAAACCAGGTGTTAGTAAAAACATCTTTACACCAGGGGTTTACATTGCCTTTTTCTCTCCCCCTTTTTATACTTAATGAGTAAGTAGCTTCAATTATTCTGAGTGTTGTTGGTTACTGTTGCTCCATTATTGATGTATTGTTTTTCTCTAAATCTGCCTTTATCTGACTGAGCTGCTTTGAGCTTGAGTTAGAGATCCTAAGTGCAGTCACTTAAGAGCCTCCCTGGTTCCAAATTCTATTACAATGTGAAGGTCCATCTCAATACATGAAGAATAGCTGGGGCTTCTCTGGATTCTCTAGCTAGGGAAGGCAGAATTACAGAAAACTATAACTCAGCCGTTATAGAGCAACGGAACACAGAACCACTCAGAATGATAGCAAACACCATAAAAGGGACATTTAAAATATTATACTTAAGTATAGTTAGAGCCCGTGTTTTTCAAGAAATACTGAGATAACACGAAATGTTACATATAAAATGAAATGCAAATATAAAAAGAAATAAAACAAAACATAATTATAAAGCAAACATAAAATTACATTTTTAAATTGGGAGGTTTATGCAGAAAATACTTTAAATAAATATTTGTAATCGTAGTTGTCAAGGCTCAGCCATAGACACAGTCTGAAGGGAAGTGGAAGCTCTGACAAGCACTTGCGCAGATGTATAACTTGAAGCGAGTCGTTTGGAAATTAAAATTGTGATGGAAGAGAAGAGGTGTTTGTTAATAAAATGCCTAAACTGCGCATAATATTTAAGCAACGCTGCAAAGAGGGAATGTGTGCAGCTGATGGTGATAAAATAATGATGTGCAGATTTTGCAACTCTCAGCTGGAATGGGAGTCGAAAGTTACCATCGTTAAGCATCATTAGCTGTTTATTCCTTTTGGGGAAAATATGGTGTGGCAAAGTGGTTTGTAGTGCACAGGTGTAGCGGTGATGCAGTGATTAGAAACAGTCCAACAACTGGTGAAAACAAAGCTTTATTAATTGCTTTAAATAATAACACTGACTATACACAACTATGTGTAAAGTCAGCAAAACCACGGGTTCAGTCCTGAAATAATAATAACAATAAAGACACACACTTTTAAACACACATACGATCACAAGTCCAATAGTGAGTGCTCTTTGGTGCAAGTAGTGAATTATACAGTAACAGTGAAACAGTAGTGCAGTATAGTCCGTGTTTGATGCCGGCTGATTAGCGACAGCTCCTGGATTTCAGTCTTCTATTAATTATAAAGGTGACAATGATTAGACAGAAAGATACAATGCAAAACACTCACAGTTTCCTTTTTACTCCTCCCAGTCGTTTCCGTAACCATAACAGAGGAACAGATCGCTCTGCCACACACCCTGATATACCTTCAGTCACGCCCCCTTTGTAGCAAGTGCAACCACGTCTCCTCCAATCCATGACTGACATATCGCCTACCGCAGTAAGGCGCTGACTTGTAGTATTGTGGCTTCACCCCCTTTTTGGATGGCCAACTTTCGAATGACCCTGGAATGAACTTCCAAACCATCCAGTCCGGGGCACGCTATTCTTGTTACACAGTGCCCTCACAGCTCAGGAGGGAGATTGCTGACTCGGATTAATTTGCTGTCTGTCACACATGGCTTGTTTGCTTGAACCCGCTTTATATCATGATTGCTGTGCAGGCATAATTCGTGATATAAAGAGGGTCATGAACACATTACGAGTGTGAGAAAAATAAATAAAACTGTGAATTAAAGAGCAGTGTTGTAATACTGTTCGCTTAGTCGTTCTTTACATTTAAAATGCATATAGTTTACTGTACAGGACAAATACGTTTTGTATGATCAACTGGAACAAAACAGTTTGTGTCATCTAAAAAAGGCATGAACTGTCGACTGATAAGAGCTGTCAATAATTGGTGTTTTTTATGTGTGTGCATTTGTATAAGACTGACTGTTCAAATTTGGTGACATTGGTGTTTTGTAACTGAACTGTATCCCGTTAAGACTGCCTACACAGCATTTGGCTGCACAAAATGTCAGTTTATCAGCCGAGATGATTATTGGTTGTTAGTTGTGTTGGAAATTAATGATATCCTGTGGTTACTTAGTAAAGCCCGGCCACTTGACAGGCTGCACAAAATGTGACAATAAGCGGGTTTGTGAGATAATATTGAGAGGTAATTTCTCAAAGAATCTATGGTGCATGGCAAGTGGTTTTTCAAAAATTGTGATAATAAACGGGGTATGATCTTAAGCGAGATGATATGAAACGGGTTCATCTGTATTTTGTATTAGTATGCTAATTCTTTGTTTTATTTGAAGTGGTGCAAATTTTGCACTGGAGCCAATGCTGTTTTGGTTTTTAATGAATTTGAATGAATGAATCTGCTTTGCTTAGTGTTTAAATACTGAGAAACCCCAAGCTTGTTGTATACTGCTTCAGTGCAATGGGATTGAAATACAAATCCTATTTTTTTATTTTCATTTTAACGGTTAGAGTGCTGTATGTGCAATTATTATGACAGCCCCACAATAGTAGTGCAGTGTAAATGTATATGTTTTATTTTAATCGTATTGTATTTTTATAGAGGACATGGGCAGTATTTACTCTGAATAGACAGTTAATTCAAAAGAGTGGGGGACTGTACGTTACTGTTACTGCCGCTAATGAGAAATTATGGTAACTAAATGATGTTTAATAAAAAATATGTATGTAGTTAAGTCATGATGTATACTATACTATTATCCATATACATCTGTTTTAGTTGCTTTATTAATGTGTATCTGTAATAAAACGGCATTTATGAAAAATAAATGATAATTTCATGGGGCTCTAAGTATAGTATACCCAGTTGGTGAAGTAAACATATTAACCATGAAAGACTGTGCGGTAAGAGTTCTTATGAGAATATATGTAAACAAACAAACAAACAAACAAAAAAAAAAAACGCTTTTCCAAAAAAAATCATGTTTGGTCACTGCTATATATATTTTGTAATCATAGATGGCTCAAAAAACCACTGCACCATTGAACTTCAAGAAGCAAATTTTGTGAAAAATAACTGTTTTATTTGCACTTTTAACAACCAAGTATAATTTTTTTTAATGAAACAGAATATGGAACACTGAAGAAAACTATTTACAATTTTACATGCTCAGGCCATGTCCAATTACTTTCTGCACCACTCTGTAAAGCAGTTCCTGTGTGGCACAAGAAACAATGGATAAAACTCTCTCTCTCTCTCTCTCTCTCTCTCTCTCTGGTCTGTAGCTTCTCTAGCATGCTCTCTCTCTGAACTATGTATGCAGTTATTGCTGGAAAGCTGAGATTCTAAGCCAGGAGTGTCAAACATAAGGCCCACGGGCTGGATTCGGCCATCCAATTGATGTCATCCGGCCCAAGGAATATCATATTTTTTTCCAATACAATACAAGTAAAAACAAAAATGCTAAAAAATTGCAAAATATAAATAGATACGGATTTGCTAACTCAGAGTATTAATCTTCACGTAAAGTTTCTGTATACTGTATTTATCATATTTATTGCCATGGTTTGCTTTATAACGTATTTTAATGTTGTATTATTTCCCAACAGCCACATGTTGCTTACAAATTAAGCACATTGGCCTTCCATTCATGTCCACAAGAAATTCCCCATTTCTCTTGAAACACATGGCACTCTTGATCCACCTTTCTCTTCACGGACAAAGACATGATGACACTACAGAACTTAGAAATTAGAACTGAAAACCTTGTTCTGGTATCACTGGTGTCAATTCGACCAGCTGACGCACTGCCGTCTCACCCACGTGGTCGACGATTGACAGCAATCACAGCAACATGACAATTTGTGTTGCTCATGTGAAGGAACTTGCTGGAGGCATGTTTGCACACGTGATGGTGAGCGAAAATCAATATGTGCTATTTAGGGGAATGTAAATATGCTATGTACAATCATTTTTGTTAAATACAATAATTTTTAGGTTTTGGATTCGTCTTTGTATTTTTATAACTGTCACTCGGCCCGCACCAAGCGCCAGGGTATCGGATCAGGTCCACCAAACTTAAACAAGTTTGACAGCCCAGTTCTAAGCTATTCAACAATACCACCCCTTTCCATCTAGTTGCTAAAATGACGGAGCAATCGACCTATGCATGTGAACCCTGTCACAAGATGAGTGGCTTACCTTCAGGTGACCGTAGCTCCGACTAGGAGTACTCCTTACAAACACTGAATACGTCATTGGAAAGTGTTGGGTCTGTACTTTTAAACAAGCCATCGACCATGTAGGTGGCTTTTTATGTTGCCTGAGTAATATGCACGTAAAGTTCCGTGCGCCAGTGCACTGAAATGATTGAGGCTGAGTTTATAGTTAACCATAACAATATGATTGGGAAATACTGAAACCAGACACCCTATAAAAGCCAATCACTTAACCTTAATAAAGAAAAAAATGTAACCCTTAAATAAAGCCTTACCATATAATTAAATTATATTAATGTAGACACAGGTACATGTATCCTGGTTCTGTATGTCAGGTGATAGTCACAATATATAAACAATTCATAGCACACCAGTTCTGGCAAGAAACAAGTTGCCAAATGTACTGTATCATTTTACATATATCCTGTTATCTCTACATACCGGTAGGGTTTGTTAAAATATTATTTGCAGATACAAAAGCACATGCCAACTGTAGAATCAATGGTTTTTCAAGAACAGAATGAGTTATAATGAAGCCCGCTTTGTACAGATAAATAATGCATTCAATCTGAGCATGGCTATAACTTATTAGTTTTCAAAAAGCAATTTGGCTTCCTGCACCAAAATTACCCTTTTTTTTATTAGGGCAACTGCACAAGCTATTGAGTTTGATCACTCACATTAATAACTCATACTAATCCTATTGCGGGGATGTGAGTGGTGAAAGGCGGAGAACTCTAAGCCATTGCCTGTAAATTAATTTAAAAATTGTTATTTCTATAAAACAGGAATATAATAGGGACAAGACTATGAATATATATATATATATATATATATATATTGTAAGACAGCAGGGAGGAGGTTAAATCCTCCCTGCAGAAAAACATGTGCATAGGCAGATTTTTGGTTTGTTTTTGTTAATTGTTTCATTGTTAATTATCACCTGCACCTGGCTATGATTGCAAATTAGAGCCAGGTGCAGGGTTTTTAAGGAGAGCAGTCAGTCTGCTCCGGGCTGCTGATGTGTGTGGAAGCCCGACTGTGCTGGTGTGGGTACAGCTGTAAAAGTAAGGAAAAAAAGGTAGAGTGAAGCCTTTTTTGTGTGTGCTGTTTTGTTTATTTTTTTGTTTTGATACAGGTAAACAGCTTAGCTGTCCTGTCTTTAGTTTAGGTTCCTGTTTGTTTAGTTAGTGCTCATAAAAGAGCTAGGTGTTTGTTTTGTTTATTTTGCTTTTGTGTTTTTGTATTTTCATTAAAAATTGTGCAACAGCGCTTTAAAAATCCATTTCTGTGCCTGGGTCAGTGTTTTTAAAGGGGCAATGAATATATATAATGGAAATGTAGTATTTCTAGAAATTTCTTGAGAACAATTAGCTTTTGTGGATGAGGAAAAAGTTACAAGAACAAGATGTCTACAATTATTTATTTCAGCATTTTTTTTTTTTTTTTTTGCAAAACTTCAAAAATGCTAATTCAAAAGTATTCATACCCTGACAAGGAAAATTAAATTCATAGCTAGTTGAGGCAACTTTAGCAATAATAACCTTTTAAACGATTATGATATTTGTCAATGAGCTTTTAGCATGATTCTTTAGTGATGTGTGGCCATTCTTCAACGCAAAATTGTTCCAGTTCATTCAAGGAGGACTTCCCTTGTGCACAACCGCCTTCAACTCGCACCAAAGATTTTCAATCGGATTTAGATCGGGACTTTGATTAGGCCATTCCAGAACCTTGATTTTATTCTTCTTTAACCATTCTGAAGTAGATTTTGATGTGTGCTTTGGATCGTTGTTGTGTTAGAACATCCAGTTGCAATTTAAACCAAGTTTTGTAGCAGAGGGTTTCAGATGATTGGCCAATATCTTTTTGTATGCTATGGAATCAATTTATCCATGTATGGGAACTAAATTTCCTGTGCCAGGAAAAACAGCCCCATAGAAGGATATTACCACCTCCATGCTTGACAGTAGATATGGTGTTCTTTTCTTTGTACGCCTCACCAGACTTTCTCCAAACGTAACGACTACCGATGACCAAATAGCTCCACAATAACTTTGACCAGAACTCATATTCATCATTCAAATGCCGTTTTGCAAACTTTAAGCGATTGTTCTTGTGATGTTTTCCTTAGAGTGGCTTTTTCCTTGGCCTGCGACCATTAAAACCTTTACTATGCAATTTCGACCCATGTTTGAAATGGAAATCCCAGTCCCACTTGCAACCAATTCACTTTGAATATCTTTGGCAGTCAATCTCAGATTGTTATTAACCTTCTTCACAATTCTTCTACTTGTTTTTGGTCAAAGAACCTTCTTTATTCCAGACCAAGGAGCGTTGTGACAGTAGCATGAGTCTTGTACTTCTTGATAATAGAAACAATAGTTGAAATTGGGATACTCAAATGCTTTGAAATCTTCTTGTGTCCTTCTCCAGCTTAATGACAATAAATAATTTTCTGCCTAAGGTCTTCAGATAGCTCTTTAATTTTTTCCCATATTGACTCTTCCCATATATACTCTCTAAGAATGTTCACCTACAATCCAGCATTTTCTAGACTTTTCTAGAATTGGGTTCTGCATTATCATATTGAAATTTCTAGCACCTTGTAGACAATACTATCATAGCATCAAAGGGTATAAATACTTTTGAATTAGCATTTTTGGAGTTTTGCAAAAAAATGCTGAAGTAAATAATTGTAGACATCTATTTCTTGTAACGTTTTCCTCATCCACAAAAGCTAAACTTTTACTACAATAGATTTTTTTTCCTAAAATTCTTCTGTTTGAGGAATTTGTAGAAATTATAAATTTCTATTGGGGTATGTAAACTTTTGACTACAACTCTCTCTCTCTCTCTCTCAAGTTAACCCATTATGTTATATTCTTCAAAAAAGGATTTAAAAAGAGGATAAACAGTTCATTATATAAAGAATCTAGAATTGATTTCTTAAAGCAAATTCTTAAAGTATTTAAAGGGCCAGTATCACGTCTATCTAAGTTATAAAAATACCTCTGAGATGTATTGGACCTAGCTGCGTAGTTTCTTTTCATCCCAAATAACTTAAAATAACATTCAGCATTTTTTGTTTAGATTATGAACAGCTTTGGGAAACTCTGATCTATCCCGAAGGATGCTCCTGTCCCAGAATTAGTGTCTTTATTCTTTTTGTTCTGGTATCAGCACGGTGCACCATGAGTCAGTGTCAGTGGCTGAAACTATTCTCACCTGAGAGTACCCTGAGCTAAATTACACACATAGGGATGACTTCACAGTGTATGGGTGTTTAACAGTTAATGATTCCCCGATGACACCAAGCAACACAAACTCCTACTGGCAAATGGAGTCATCTGTATACTGTTTCAGTGATCGGTTGCATCCCAGTTTGTTTAGGATAAACATTTTCCCTTATTTTTCTACTGGATGCTGAATTTGGTTCTAGACTTAAGGATATGTTTAGAAAATGACCATTGGTCATGAAAGCGGATCTGAGAATACATAATGGAATACTTTAATAAATAATAATTGATGTTTGTAACAAATGTAATTCAAATGACAAAAAAAAAAAAAATAGATTGTCACTATCAATTTAGTAGCTAACCTGCGTGTTTTTCTCCTCCACTGACAAGGTGGCAGTATTTGAATGACAGTTTATTTATATTGAGGTGAGCAGGCCCACTTTCTTAGTAACTTTTAAAAACAAGTCAGCATTATTTTTCAGTAGTAAGTTTGTAAATTAAGTTTGTAAATTTAATTTCCTTTTTTAAATTGAAAATGCATGAAGAAATCGATCAGGCCACCCTGTAGAAGACAGGTCTGTCCGACATGGAAAAGCAAGAAAATGCCAGTCGCACATGATTTAAAAGGATGCAGAATGCTATGAAGGTTAAACTATGACACTGCATCTTTAAATAAATTAATGTGTGATACTGAAGTAAGAGAATTTTGAGGCATTTAAGATTTGTGCCACCTATTGTACAGGAGACAAATTGCACCCTTTACAATTTACCCAGTCAAAAAATATATTGCTGATTTAGAAGGGGCAAGCAGGTCTACCTTCTGCCTGCCAATGAATCTGAGAGCATAGGAATGTGAACTGTAGTAGTGCACAATAAACAGACACCAAGGAATAATGTTTAAGTATTACATTACAACTGATTGAGTCATGTTGCTCCTTCATTTAAAATACAATGAAGTGTTCAATTTATCATCCATCAGGTTTGAGATTTCATGTTCCCCTGTGTTGTGACACTTACTGTTTGTGAATTTAGTACAAAAGGCATCTGTAACTAACAAAAGGTTTTGCATTTCCATTAATCACATCATTGGTTAAAGGTGCAGTTTTGAAAGAAACCCATGTTATAGAAAACTTAAACATTGTCATTTTTAAACATGATAACTGATACTACTTATGGTTCAAGAAAGTTCTAAGTTTCTATGCCTTACTCTCTTGATATATGTTACACTTGTACACCCAGGGTCATTTCACCTCAGCAGTGTCTTTTGGGTCAAAGCATGTTATTGGCTTAAAGCATATCAGTCAATAGGGGAAACAGCTGATTAGTTACTGATAATAAAAAAGTAATTGAAGGGGTGGAGACACCATCCAGTGGAATGACCAAGGGAGTGCAACATTACCTGAAAGCATAACTTGCAAACAGAGATTCTGTTAACCAGCTGATGATGAAAGTATACAAGACTTTGCATATTCTTTTCGTGCTTTGTGTCGACAGACGTAGACATGGCTATTCAGTTAGGAAGGCAGCATGAAAAAGACAAGGTTTCAGTTGTAGAATTTGAATTGAAAAAGAAGGCTCAGGAAATTAGTAAAGGGAAAAAAGTGTTTCTGGTTAAACTGCACCAGGCAAAAGCCTGACTGAACAAACTAGTGCTGTTACTCTTGGAAAAGCTGCTACGGTCTGTTGGAAGTGTCATCAAGATCATCCACCCCAAGCGTGTCCTTTAAATAGTATCAATACTTTTAAATATTCACAGCGTCCTTTCTCTTCTGACAAATCAATTGTTAGTAAGAATACTTTGACTGCTGTGTCTAGTGCCTCTGAAACAGCAGAGTTTTCAAAGAAACAGATCATGTCCAAACAGCTGTGCAACTGCCTTTCTTACAACAATTGGTTGTGCTCATAACAATCCGATGTTGGAGTGGACAAGCAATGTTAGACACTGGTGCATCTTGTACTTTAATACAGGAACAGCTCTGGGCTAAAATAAAAACAAAGTAAGATGTTTTGCAGCTTTGGAAATATGAAGCATTGTCTTTAGCTAATCTGAAGAAAACTTATTCATTAGGTGTCATAGTTCTGAATTGCCAAGTGCACGGTTAAAATGTTGCTGTTCCTAGGGCTGTGCTTCCGTGGGATAAACTAGCTTTTGCTTTGGTTTTTGGGATTGGATTTTATTGCCATATCTGGCATACAGATAAATGTGAAAGGCCAGTCTTCTGTTATTAATAACGTCAAGTACCCTTTCCAACCTGGACATGTTAATGTTGACTCTTGTTTTTTCTCCAGTAGTGTTTTTTCAGATGCTTGTGAACTCTCTACGTATGTGTATACTACTGTAGCTCCCAAACCAATTGTCTCTGAATCTTCCTTGAGACTCATGGAGGAGGAAAGATGCACTTTGATTAAGGAAGCTGTTGCTCAGGCACAATCTGATCATGGTTTTAAAAGGAATTTGCAGACATTGATGGAAACGTACTCGGATGTGTGTACTTCTGTAACTGGCTGAACCGCAGTTCTTCGACATAGCATTCCTTGTGATGATGTTGTTCCTATCAAACAAAGACCTTATCGAATGTCACCCTACAAACAGGAAACAGTGAAAGAGCAGATACAGGAAATGATGTCAAGAGGAATAACTCTCCCTGGGCTTCTCTTGTTGTGCATGTACAAAAAAAGAATGGTAAACAAAGATTCTGTGTAGACTATCACAGAGTTATTTTCCATACAACCACTGATGCTTACCCTTTGCCAACCATTGCTGATATTCTAGAATCCTTGTCTGGTGTTGCCACATTAGATCTAAATAGGGCAGCAAAGAAAAGACTGCTTTTGTCACTTCAAAGGGTCTTGATCATTTTAAAGTGATGCCATTTGGACTTAAAAATGCACCTGTGATGTTCCAAAGGCTTATGGAAAGAGTCTTAGGGAATTTGAGAGGGTCATTTAGGGTCATTTATTCTCCAAATCATCAACAAGATATTCAGTCTGTGTTAGGGAAGCTGAAGGTAGCAGGACTTACCTTGAATTTAGAGAAATGCCAAATAAACATGAGTACAAATAGAATGATGTTGTAGTATCTCTATGGTGATTGGTGGCACTGTAGATAAATATGGGTTAAACATGTATCTGGAGTGTGTGAAGTTTGTGACCTCTGACTCACTGTGTAAAAAAGCAGTATGAGAGGTTTTTTTCTTTTTTTATACATTTACAAATTGCAAAAGCATCCCTAATTTGTTCATTGAATGAATTGGAGTTTTTTTCCTGTTTTCTCCTGTTGTTCACAGACCGTGTCGTGGCAAGCGAAACGTGATTTCCTGGTCGCTTTCAGCGAACTACGGTCAAGTTGGAACTTTTATTTTATGTATTTTCCATGATGGATTGATGCAAGGTTGCTGTTTTTTTCCTTTGGAGTTCAGGACTGTATATATATATATATATATATATATATATATATATATATATATATATATATATATATATATTGTGAGCGATATTGCTCTACTTTGTAAGACTCTGACTGATTGTGCTATTCCAAAGACTGAGGCGGAAACAGAAGTGGCGAACCAATAGGTGAGATTTTATTCACAAAGAAAAAAAATAGCAAACAAACTAAATATAAACAAATAAAAGACTAATCCAGGTCTGGGCACTAACTCACTTTTGGAGCCCTAACTATTGATTATGGTATGGCTAACCCACACCATAATAATAAAGAAAAACTGTGCACACAAACACAAAGCACTTAGTTCCATAGAGATTCACTTTAAATCCATAGGTAAGTGCACCATTCCTTTTCAGTCTTTTAACTGTCAATAATTGGTGCCCAGTATGATCCCAGTAATAATACAGCGTCTCTTTCTTGATCACCAGTATCCAAGTTTGCGTACCAGCAACCCCACCAAGTAACTTGTATGGAAATATGCACACAGGTTGTAGTGCTTGTACTCGCTGGTTGTTGTATGGTTGCAGGTAAGTTTATATCCGGTTTCAAAGCGCTGTCTTCAGTATTACTGGTCTGTTACAGTCCATTGCCAACTCCTTTGTTAAACAGTTCTGTCCTTAGTGTTGGATTGCCTGCACCAAACGCTCATTCTTAAACAGCGCACATTGCTGTATTTGCGTATTTTCACAGTCCTTTGTAGACGGTCCCTTACAGCCTCCGCTGGCTGTGTAACCGCGCTAACATTCAGTTTAATAATAATAACAATTTCCACTCTTCACCGTACACAGGCACGTTCTGCCTAGGTTTTCATAACACTTAAAAATAAACAACCCAGCACACCTACTCGTCTTGTCCGTGTTGCCCGTTTTTGCTTCCAACCCAAGTCGTCTCTACAGGTTATATTTTTAATCCAGTCCCGTCTCACTCGGACTACTTGCTGTAAAATAGTTTCGTTCTTTCAATCTCTCACGCAGGCCCTCACTGCCATACCACTCACTCCCGTTGCTGCAAGACATCCTTTTTATTTCCCAGAATCCCGCCGTTACAGAGCCCCTGAGTTCCAGGAACTAGGGGAATTGTAGTCTTTTGAGCAGCAGCCATTTTATAAAAACGAAAAGAAAACCCTACCTTTTAACTCTTGTGACAAACAGTACAGTTATCGCTGTACTTTAATAGAAATCCCCACTATTTCTATCGGGACTAACACACGATAACCATCTATTTATCACAATATATATATATATATATATATATATATGACTTTTTTCTTTTTGAATGACTTTGTTCAGCAACCACTGTATTTGCAGGTCCCATGCATTGACTATTTATTTTGCTTTGGTTCTCTCTCTCTCTACTGCTGGAATAATATGTTTGTTATGATAGCACATTAAACAGTGGTGAAATGTGATGTGATTGTCTTTTGTTTTTGTTTTTGTTGTGTGCATTAATGAACTGGGTACACAGAATTTGTTTTTGTTTTAGCCATTGCTATTGTTATTGCTACTGCAGTATTATGTTGTTCCTGTTCCAGATATTATTTTCTGCGTTCATAGAATAACATTGGCTGCATACATAGTCAGAATAAAGCAAGCTATTAAAAGGTGTCTGATGGAGGTCAATTGTTGCTTGTGTGCTACTTTAGATTTTGTCAGTGATCTAGAAGCAGATGATGAATAGTTCAGGGGTCGGTCTTATCCTAACCTCTGGTTATTTACTGTCACAACCAGATGTCATGTTTTAAAATAAAACACATGTTTACAATGTCATGTGTTTATTTTACAACTGAACATTTGAGACTAATATAATGGTTTGCTACAATCACTTATAGAAACTGACTCAATTTATACTTTATAAAATGTTGGAGTCTCCCACCGCACCAACTCCAACTGTGCAGTTGTCTTATATTTTTCTTGTATGTGATACAATGTTATTTTTTACTAACTTACCAGAACCAAACCTAGTGAATGCATAGGGCTTGCTGTCTGGGCAAAGCCCTCTCTATTACTTTATTAGGAAATGATTGGAATTTGACATCACTCTGGTGTGGGGCATGTTCTCCTGGTATGTGAGAGATACGTATTAAAGTGATATCCAATTACCCATTTATTAAAGTTCAGTTCCATATTAATACACAGTCAATAGATATGAAACAGGGTTACTTATGTCTATCCACCATTAGACTGCCATTGTAATTCTGTATACATATTCCAGTTTATGTTCAACATGTTTATTAAGACATATTGATTAGTTTCCTGCTGCAAAAAATATTTAAGGCAACAAGAAAAAAAACAAAAAACAAAACATAGGTTAATATGCTTTGGAATAATACTTCTATTTTGTCATTTTCATGTGGTTTTCTATATGGACTGTTAATTAACTGAACTTCAATAAATATGTAATTGCTTATCAAATCAATACTTATTTATGCCACTCCAAATAAGGCATTCTAGGACATTTCATGGAAAGTAGGGGAGCTAGTGAAGTTTCAATTGCCAATCCCAAAGCACTGACCCTTAAAATGCATGAAAAGTATAATAACTATAGTTGTAGACTTGCGTTTTCTGAACAAGCAATGCATGACAAGGCTCTCAGTCACAGTCCACTGGAATCAAACTGGCTTCCCGGAGCCAACACGCTTCATGTCCCATTGTCAATCTCAAGAGCTGCAAACACCGCTTATATATATTTTTTCTCCCATTACGTTTAAGCAATTCAGTAAGATTTATTGTAGCATGGATTTCCATTAACAATGGGAGGTATTAATGCAGGGAACAAGAAAATTGAAGAAACCACTTGTTTTTTATTCCATGCATTATGTCAATTTCGGAATAGAATTGAATATATTCACATACATATTCTGT
The DNA here is from genome assembly GCA_030684275.1 of Acipenser oxyrinchus oxyrinchus. Classification (NCBI taxonomy): domain Eukaryota; kingdom Metazoa; phylum Chordata; class Actinopteri; order Acipenseriformes; family Acipenseridae; genus Acipenser; species Acipenser oxyrinchus. The sequence continues at coordinate 27,711,043 of CM060258.1, forward strand.
TTAATTCCTATAGGATATAAAGCTTATTAAGCAATACAATAATGAGGTTGTTGTAGTATATTAATGTGTTTAAGATGCCATTTACTACATAGTTAATCATGTAACAATATACTATTCCTTTCTATTTAAACCTTCAGACATCATGGTATTGAGCTTATTTATCAATTTATTTTCCTTTATTATTCTGTATTGAACATTAAGTAATTGTATTTCTTTTAAAATTAGAAATTGTAGGTCATGTTATGATCTTTTTTTTTTTGTAAAGTGATTAACTATTTATTTCTGATAGGTGATTCTGTATTATTTTATATAACGCTGTACCTGTCTCACTTTTATATTTTATTCAGTGTTGGGCACGTTTCTGAAAAAAAGTAACTTCTTACTCATTACTCATTTCTTCAGAAAAAATAAATAAATAAATAATGTTCTTACTTATTACTTAATAAAAAAGGTAGAGCTTTATATTATTTGTTACATATTACTCATTATACTTTTTTCTCTTGTCTTGTCCTGTGAAACAATTGCTGTGACTATTGTTTGCTTTTTAACTATACATCTGTGTGATGTCACCCATCCAGCCATCCTGCCACTCTGGTAATTCTAAATGTCAAACAGGTTTTTAAAATTGTTGTAGTATAAATACATTTCATTTTTGGCATATAAACATAATGTACTGTATATTTCCTGACTTTCAATAATTTTGCATTGTGAAGAGAAAAGCATACAAACATTAGAATTCAATAAAACCACAACTACCAAATCAACAATAACAACAAAAAAAGTCTATAGAAAAACAAACTATAGGGTGATAAAGCATTAAACCTAAAAATAATGGGGTGATGCAATAAATGTGGCCACCACGAAGCAAGCAAGCAAACAAACAAACAGATAAAAGTGGTTTGTACTGTCAAGTAAGCCTCATCGCGATCTTTTATTAAACTTGAAAATATGCTGTGATAGACGCGTTTCCTGTGTACGACATTTTTGAAGTGTATCATCAAAATTGGCACGGAGGGATAAACATTTTTTTATTCCTATTACCTAGCCTTATTCAAGGACAAGGCTCAGAAAGACAGATTTGATTGCCCCTCGGCATATTATTGCTGTGAAACACCGAAATTAGAGCAGTCTGGCGCATCAGGGTTAAAAAATGAAAGACCACTAATGTAAGTTTACAACATAGAAAAGGTAATGAGACAAACTTGTTTCTTTTTTGTGGAAAGTAAGTGTAATATTATTACTGCCATTACAAATCTAACATGTTACATTACCTCGTTATTGACAAAAATAATATTATTACAGCACTGCTTTACTTTAAGTAGCGACTTACCCCCTATTCTGGTTACACTTTTGTCAAATATACCACAAACAAGGTTGCTAGTGTTGCATGACAGGTTTCTTAAGATTGAATGTCTATTTTCTCTATTTGGGATAGATATCAGTAGGTTTCAAGTAAAGATCTGTTTTAATAGATCCTTGATCAAGTTTAACCAAGGTATCTAAGAATTTCAGATTTTGTCCACCATATTTTTCATTAATTCCTGATTTTATCCCAATATTGGAATGTTCAATTAATATTCAACCTGGGCATTCATTATTTCACTTAATCTGAAACTAGCCTAAAATGCAGTTTCACCCTATATGCAGGTAAGGGACAAGATGTGGCAAGCATGCAGTGGGGGTGGAGCTGCAGGTGCCTTTGGGGAGGGTACACAGAAGTCTAAATAGACAAGGATTTGTATTAGTTTAAAAAGCTAATACCAGCAGGACAGGGAGCTGAAAGGTTACCCTCTTCTAGGGCTTCTCTGTAATCAGGATAAACAGACAAATGGCCAGACTAGAAGGCCTCTAAGAAAGCTCCAAGCCAGGTACAGACAGTTGTAGAAAATAATTTACATTATTTGAGCAATACAATCAGAATGGATATTCATTATCTATTTTCATTAATTAGTCACTGAAATAAGGAAATTATAAATAAGGAAAACATACGCACACAAACACATTAAAATAGCACTGAAAGCTATATGGCCTTTAAGCTACTATGTATAGCCTTTGTTAATAAACTCCTCTTAACATAATGTCTGACCGGAGGATTGTGTAATATAAACGCATCAAAATGTTAGCAAATACAATAGCTAATGTTACTTTATGTGCTGCATATCTAGAAATGTAATATATATTCATTAAGGTGAAGGGAAAACTCATATCATGTCTTAGGTTAAACATTTGGGAATATAGAGTGCGGGCTCATTTTTGTAATCAGAATGATGAAAACCCCCACTGTACTAGGATTTTCTTTGTATAATACAATTGTGCTTCCCTTACTTATCTTTTTCAGTGACATTTTTTTTTTTTAACTCTTATCAATTACTGTACATTCGATGTGTTTCACCAACAGAGAAACAGCAATGACAGCACAGAAAAAATAAAACTTTCTTACTAAGAAAAAATAATGCATATATATATATACACACATATATATATATATATATATATATATATATATATATATATATATATATATATATATATATATATATATATATACAGTGGCTCTCAAAAGTATTCACCCCCCTTGGACTTTTCCACATTTTATTGTGTTACAACAAAATGGAATCAAAATGGATTTAATTAGGAGTTTTTTGCCACTGATCAACACAAAAAAAGTCCATAATGTCAGAGTGAAAAATAAAATCTACAAATTGTTCTAAATTAATTACAAATACAAAACAAAATAATTGATTGCATAAGTATTCACCCCCTTGAGTCAATGTTTGGTAGAGGCACCTTTGGCAGCAATTACAGCTATGAGTCTATTTGGATAAGTATCTACCAGCTTTGCACATTTGGTCAGTGCAATTTTTGCCCATTCTTCTTTGCAAAATTGCTCAAGCTCCATCAAGTTGGATGGGGACCTTTGGTGAACAGCAATTTCCAACTCTTTCCACATATTCTCAATTAGATTGAGGTCCGGGCTTTGATTTTGCCCTCTATCTTCACAAGTTTTCCAGGCCCTGATGCAGAGAAGCATCCCCATAGCATGATGCTGCCACCACCATGCTTCACGGTAGGGATGGTGTTCTCAGGATGATGTGCCAAACATAGCGCTTAGCATTGAGGCCAAAAAGCTCTATTTTGGTCTCATCAGACCATAGAATCTTCTTCCACTTGGTCTCAGAGTCTCCCACATGCCTTCTGGCAAACCCCACCTGAGATTTGATGTGAGTTTTTTTCAACAATGGCTTTCTTTTTGCCACTCTCCCATAAAGGCCAGTTTTGTGAAGAACCCGGGCTATTGTTGCCGTATGCAGTGTCTCCCAGCTCAGCCATGGAAGACTGTAACTCCTTGAGAGTTGCCATAGGCCTCTTGGTGGCCTCCCTGACTAGTGCCCTTCTCGCCCGGATACTATGTTTTTGAGGACGACCTGTTCTAGACAGATTCACAGTTGTGCCATATTCTCTCCATTTCTTAATAATGGACTTTACTGTGCTCCAGGGGATATTCAATGCCTTGGAAATGTTTTATATCCTACCCCTGATTGGTGCTTTTGAAGAACCTTATTCCGGATTTGCTTTGAATATTCCTTCGTCTTCATGATGTAGTTTTTGTTAGGAAATATACTAACTAACTGTGGGACCTCCCAGAGACTGGTGTATTTAACCTGAAATCATGTGAAACACCTTAATTGCACACAGGTGGACTCCATTCAACTAATTATGTGACTTCTAAAGACAATTGGTTGCACCAGAGCTTATTTAGGTGTGTCATAGCAAAGGGGGTGAATATTTATGCAATCAATTATTTTCTGTTTTATATTTGTAATTAATTTAGAACAATTTGTAGATTTTATTTTTTACTTTGACATTATGGACTTTTTTGTGTTGAACAGTGGCAAAAACTCTGAATTAAATCCATTTTGATTCCATGTTGTAACACAATAAAATGTGGAAAAGTCCAAGGGGGGTGAATACTTTTGAGAGCCACTGTGTGTGTGTGTATATATATATATATATATATATATATATATATATATATATATATATATATATATATATATATATATATAGGGCCATTGGCTTTTTTTCTTTAATGAGACAACCAAAGCAAAGTGTTTCAAAAGGAATACAAAATAGAAAGCAAGCAATTATGTTGTGCAATTGAGAAGTGCTTTTTTATGACTAAATAAATTCAGGATAGTACTGGTATGGTTTATTTTAATTGTATCAAATATAATAATGCAGGTGAGCTTCATGTTAGTAAACCTTTCCAAAACTAACTTCTGCATGTACAAGGTTTGTAATGAAAAACAATGTGTTTGCCAATTATTATTTTCACTGTTTGAAGAGATATGTGGTAAATACAGCAAACAAGGGTTGGGGCAGGGCTGGAGATGCAGTACTGAGAGTGTCATGTTGATATGCAGTGCCTTTTAAACCTGTTTTGCTGTGTGAAAATAAATTAGACTTGACGCGCCTCACAGGCGCTGAATAAATGGACCGCAAAGGGCTAGGAGCCCAGAGGCAACTCCTACCCCCCCCCCCGGAAAAGTTTGACTTATTTTTTGACTTTTTGCTAACTTCAGCTTGGGTGTTAACTTGTCTGATATCACCGTTAGATGATACAGCCTTTCACCTACTAGTCCAGGCCACTTTATTTGGAATACCCACCCAAATTATACTGGCGAAATCAATTTTAGATTAATTCAGAGTTGCTTCATCTCATAAGGTCAGGTGGCACATACAAATCCCTGCATGATAATCTAATATCTTACAGTATGGCAGAATTAGAGTGTGTTTGTAAGGGGCATGAGAGTACTGTATGTGCCACAGTGTCTGTCTGCAACTGGGACGACTGTATCCTTTGTGGCAAACCTCCTAAAAACAACTGCTATGCAGTCTGTCTGCAGTCAGAAGCAGCTGTAATCTATCAGGGGAAACCTTTAAAGCAAATGGTAAGGTGTGACATGTGCCACACATTCCATCAACTACATCCAATAAATGGCAGAACAGTTGTAAAGAATAGACATGATAAATAGTCATAGATATATATCACCATCACAATCTTCATTCCATTTGAAACAGTATTTCACAATATGTGCCAAGCCAAAGTGTTTAACCCTTTGATTAGTACGAACATACCGGTACATTCGCTGCTCTCTGGTCCCCAGGGAGTACAAACGTACCAGTACGTTCTGCAACTTTAAACTTGAATTACTGAGCCTACAAAACCCCTGATCACATAATATTGGATAGGTTTCTGTAACACCTTTTATTGGTCTCTTGCGCCCTCTGCCAGATATTGACTGAATTACATATAATAAACCCAGTCACAAAATGTCAACAGTGTTTGTAAACCGGCGAAAATTGCTCACTGAGAAAGAAGTATTAGTAATAATACTGAATTGAGATTACGATTTAAATTCAAATACATACAGTTCTTTCACTGAATCTGATGTCAGCGTGTGTGTCAGTGAAGACATAAGCGAAGAATATTTACCATCAACATCAAGTGACAGCGAAGAGGAGGCGCCAAGCTCTGTGCGTTGCTTCATGCTTCAAGGAGTATCATACGCTGAAGCATTAGACACTCCCCCCGCCCCCACAATCTGTTTACCTGGATATGATTTATTCATGTCTCTCTCGCCCTTATTTTTTTGTTGGGGCGTGTTGTTGTGGTTGTTCCATTCCATTGTTGTGGTTGTTCCCTTTGTTTATTGCCTACATATTATTTTTAGTCAAAACCTTACCCTATGATAAAATCTCCACTCTGGCACACACTTACCGATTCTTCCTGAACAACATACGAAGAATCTGACCCTTCCTCACCAACTACACCACGCAGCTCCTTGACCAGGACCTGGTATTCTCCCGCCTAGACAACTGCAACTCCCTCCTGGCTGGCCTCCCTACGTCCGCCACCCTTCCGCTCCAGCTCATCCAGAACTCCGCTGCTCGCATGGTGTTCTCTCTGCCTCGCTTCTCCCACGCAACTCCACTGCTCCGCTCACTCCACTGGCTCCCGATCACCACTCGCATCCAGTTCAAGACTCTTGTACTAGCCTACAGATGCCTTGACCAGACTGCACCCAGCTACCTCCAGACCCTCATCTCTCCCTACACCCCCACTCGACCTCTCCGCCCAGCCTGCACTAGAAGACTGGCTCTACGCTCCCCTGCCTCCAGAGCCCGCTCCTTCTCCACCCTCGCAGAGGGTGATTAACGCTCATAAAAAAAATGTAATCACAGACATTAACTGTGATTAAATTGACAGCCCTAATATATATGATTAATTTGCATATTTCCCGATTACCCATAATTCTATAGTTACTGCTTTTTCCAACCTTAACTCAAAAGCCACTTGTATTATATATATATTGTATTTGAGTTGAGTTAAAATTGCCAAAATTAGTTGATTAAGAATCTGTATCAATAGCCATTCGAAAAGACATGATTTTAATTAATGCAAGAACAGTGAAAGATACGACCATGCCCATCATGAGTAATGAAGATCGCCTGGTTGCTATTGGCATAATTGAAAGCGGCCTGTCTGTGACAGAAGTTGCCCAGAGAATCAGCAGGAAACTGGCTCCATTTGCGTAATCGTTTTCAGACTGCAGTGGCTACAGCACGAGAAATTCCAGGAAGAAATAACCTGTGCATCAGCAGAATGACTAACTTGCCGTCTGCATGAAAGTGATTCAGATTCGGAGGCCGTTCAGGGGTAACATGTTAACAGCAAAGAAATGAAATCGTCGTCTTCTGTGAGCCAGAGAACATTTGAGGTGGTGGCAGAGAGAGTGGTGGAGTGTTTTATTCACCGATGAATGCCGTTTTGCCCTTGACAGACCTGACAGAAGACAGCATGTGTGGAGACGTCGTGGTGAGTGTTATGCCGACTGTTGCATTGTTCAAGCCAACCTGTGGGGCGGTGGAAGTGTGATATTGTGGGGAGGAATCTCCTTTAACACAAGAATGCCTTTGGTGCAGATTGAGGGCAACCTTACTGCTCAGCTGCTTATTTCCAGCAGGACAATACAAGTCCACACAGTGCTAGGATTACAATTGCACAACTTCAAGAAAACAATGTTAAGGTCTTGCTGTGGTCAACCTTTTCTCCTGACCTGAGTCCAATAGAACATCTGTGGGACCAAATCGCCAGTGCCATCCACAGGAGACAACCACGACCAGCCAACCTTAGCCAGCTGGCTGCAGCTGCACAGGAAGAGTGGCTGAACATCCCACAGCAGTCTATCCAGAGGTTGATCAGGTCTATGCTTCAACGCTGCCAGGATTGTGTTAATGCTCAGGGAGGTCATATTGAAAACTTATCATGATTCTTTGATCTGTATTTTTGTTCACATTTTCTGTGATTTTGTTTGACATCTATGTTCAAAATATTTGATTAAATCCATTTGACCTGAGTGTTGCATTTATTTTGTGCATCAGTATATATATATATATATATATATATATATATATATATATATATATATATATATAGTGCTAACTGTGACAGCAAACCATCAGCATCGACAGTCTTGCTGAAAGAGAGGAAACTTCATAGTTTTATTTTCATCCCAATGTGAACTGTATTTAAAAAATAAAAAATAAAAATCAATGCAAAGTGGCTGTTGACCTGCTCGCTAAACTCATGCATTTTTATGAGGGGACACGATTAATTATTGGGCCTGTAAACACAGAATGATAGGTCTGCCTAGTTGGTATTCATGTATTCTGTTTCCAGTAATCTATCTTTAATGGACTGCTTGTGGGAGGCATAATAAACCATTTAGCTGAATTATTTTAGACAAGGCTATTGCTTACATAACATGTGCAGTACTTATTTTATTTTGGAAAACAAGCCAAGAAAAAGTCCACACAAACAAAACACTGGTACCAGAAGGATTTAGGATATGAATACATCTCCAGTGAAGTGAGTTCAAGTTGTAGCAGAAGACTGGAGCTCTGGACACTGTCATGGAAGTGTCAGGCGCTAGCCCTGGATAATGTACTTCTACTCCCCATGTAAAACACACATTTAGTGAGTTTGTGTAATTGTTACTAAATGCACATGCTGTAGTTCCAAGCTTGTGATATGGAGCAGAATGTACCAGTGCGTCACACAAAGGTTGCTGTGCCGTACATTTTCAGACAGGTTTATAATACTGTACCTACAGAAGTATGACTATATTGATTTCAGTGTTTTTGTATGGTACACTGGGAGTCTGCGGTTGTGGTGATCTACCCCTTCATGATACTCAGTGACATGTAATAAATCAGTTAGACCACCTTTCCCACACTTAACTGCATGTTCAGATCCTGACTGTTCTGCCATTTCGAGATCTTTGTTAGATACTGTACATTCTCATCTATATTGTTGAAGTCAGTGAGATGAAAATGAGCTGCTTTATTAGTAGTGTTCCTCGTTTCCGGTTTATTCTGTAATTTTCGGTAAAATTCTGGATTTCTTTTTAACAGGATGCCGTTTTTCACTGATTTATACCCGATGTTTGTCTATTCAATATTTTCCCAGTACTATTTTCTAGGAAATACACAATATTTTGATTAAAATGCTGTTTTATTTTGACTCCGACATTGTAATAAGCAGCCCTACACTGTATCCTAGGATACAGCAGATGTTTAGATGTGAGAGGATCAAATAACGTTCAAAAGTGTTTCTCTGTCACTTCGCAAACATATTATCACCTGATTGTTGGCCAATCAAAGTCTGATTATTGTGGCAATTGCTGGGCGTAGTAATTACTTGATCAAAAATTTAATTGAAATACACGAAAATATAATATTTTTAGTGGTTGAGGAATGGGGAGAAAACGTAAATCAGTTTATGAATATTCAGAAGAAAATGAATGTTTCAAAGTATACAAAAAGTAGAAATAGCAGAAGTGGGTCAGATGAGGCAGAGAATGCATAGCTTTGCAAGTACTGCTGCATTGAGGTACAAGTTTGCATTGACAATAAAAGAACATACTGAAAAATAAGCAACACATTAAACTAAAACAATAGTGAACTGAGAGACAAGCAATCCATTTATGCTGCTTTTACACTTGCTTTAATAAAAAGAGAGCGCAGAATGACTGTGTTAATGAGTTTGTCAAAGCGCTGTGCTTTGCTGGACAGCCACTGTTTACTGCAGCAAGCTGATGTATGTATTGGTAACTTTGTGCAACAGTACTGTCCATCAGCTAAAACACTGCCTAACACTGACAATCTTAATCCTAAATATTTGACAGAAAATGGCAATGTTTTTGTTGGTCAACACAGGGTTTAAACTTGATGGAAATGTCCGGTGTGATTTTTGACGCGCCTCCCGATGGCTTGCACCACTTAGTTCTGTCAATTTTCGTTTCTTTTTATGATTAAGGCGAATAAACCTGGCTGGTTTTGTGCTGATGTCATGTTCATACCTTCTTTAGATACTTTTTCCGTCAGCACAGTGATTGCCAGAACGTTCGCAAAGTACCATCTAAAACTTAATAAGAAACCAGAACTGCTACGCATCATATTCCACATGTGAAATGTGTATACTGAGATTTCCCCCATCCCCCAATTTTTACGCCTATTTTAATATATGTTAAATAAACTGCCAGAAAAATTCCCAGAAAATGTTTTTAAAGATAAAACCAGAAAATGTGGAACATTGTTTATTAGCAATGCTTTTGACCAACTGGAACATTTGCTCTTCATCAATATGAACACTCCAAAAAGGAAGCCTTCATGAACAGCTCCTGGACCTCCTCACAGCCAAGTCCTTCATAGCATTCATTTTGCTCAAAGGATTTCTATATTTGTGTCACTAAAGGCTTATCAGACTGGTCAACAGCTAGCAAAATCTCAAACATGAGTCACAACTATAAAAATGTCCAACAACACACACACACACACACAAAAAGATTTGATTTTCATTGGTATTGTATAAATTTCATTTACTATATTATTATTTTGGTATTAGTATACTAACATGTTGCATGAATGCTTAGCTTATTTGCTTATTGTATTAAAAATAGATTTAGTTTGGTCCATACATAGATGAGTTTGTGATTCGATAGCTGGAGTTTCTGTTGTTGCATTCTGAGCTCCCTGCGTTTCTAGCTCACTTCAGTGGAAGGCATCAACTGCGACTCGATGCCTGTGGGCAGCATTTTGCATTTGGTCTATCTTCAATGCCTTGTTTAGGGCAAGGCCCAAATTGTAACTAAAACAGTTCCATTACTGCTGCCGTTATCTGCTGTGCCACATCACACATCACATCAAGGCTGAGGTTCCACTCAAGAATGTCTGTCACCCCAGCTTGCGCTATGTTAGCCGCTGTATGGTCTTCAAATCATTGAATTGTCCCGAGTCACACAATGTAGCTTCCATTCAGCATCCAAAACGTGAACCTTTATGCTCATGTAGTGTTTCAAGTTTACATATTAGTAGTAAAGGAGATTTTTTACCAACTCTGGAGCTGACACCTAACTCTGTTTTACACGTTATTTTACATGGCAGGGGGTATGTTTTCATTGAACAGGATGGTACATGTATACTTAAGAATAATTATATGCAAACCCCTTCTTTGCTCATTTGGAACACACATGCTTTATTATATTTAAAATTGCATCAGTAATTTTTATTTTTTTTAAATGGTACAGACCCCCAAATCAAGAATACTGTTCAGTTCAGACTGTTTTCATGCAGATTGATGCTATTGTAGCATTACTGTTTAAATGTAACAAGTCAGCTTTAAAATAATGTTTTATATCTTAATGTGTATATACTATAAAATTAAGATATTCACCATTTTGTTCATAAGCTTTAGGGACAGTTTTCTGTTAGTTACTTATTCAATACCCCTCGGTGTGCAGCAGACTAGATTTTAAAGAAATCTAGAAAATCCATAAATGGTAAAAAATAATCTAAACACCCGTAAAAATGTCAATTCACATCTCTAGCTATCATCCGTACAGTACAAATGTAATTTTTTTACATTTATTTTAGACATTAATCTTTTCTCTTTTTTAATTTAAAAAATTGAAGTGTTTGACTGGGCTTGTATTATTTAGTAACAAACACTGCATTTTCTAAAGCTACAGTTATTGCATTTCTAGGCATCAGTATATTATATGCTAATAGGAATATTGTATTTTTTTATTATATATATATATATATATATATATATATATATATATATATATATATATATATATATATATATATATATATTGTAACGGATGTAGCAGGATAGGGGCCTGCAATATAAAAAAATGTTTTGTTTGTGTGTTTTGGTGGTGGTTGGCAGGGACGGGGTTAATTCCTCTCCCTGCCAAAAACATGTGAGAATGTGGCTGTTCCCAAACAGGGTAATTGGTGCTGATTGGGAACAGCCACAAACTATAAAAGAGAGCATTCAGCTCCATTAAGGGGAGATTGCCAGGGAGCTGGTATGGAAGATTTTGGTTGTTTTAAAAGATAAGGTAAACTGTTTGTGTTTTGTTATTATATGTCAGGTAAACAGCTTAGCTGTCCTGCACGTTAGACAGGGACCTGCATATGTGTAGTGAGTGCTCTAGGTTTGAGCTAGGTTTTTGTTTTGTAATAAAAGTGCACGAAAGTGCTTTATTGTACAGTTCTGTGTCTGGGTCTGTGTTTTAAAGGGCAAACAATATACAGTATATATATATATATATATATATATATATATATATATATATATATATATATATATATATTTACACATAATCCAGTTTATTTGTACACATTTGATAAGCTTTACAAATCACTGTGCTTTTTAACAATATAAGGCATATTAAACAACATTTTTGTCCTTTGGTCCACAAAAAATATGTCAGTAGTTTTTTAAATTTCTATTTCAGATAAAAATCCTGATTCCATAAGATAATGCATCTGGACCATGGCATATGCAATTCCTTACTGTGGACTTTCAGGAAATCTGAGTATTACTGACCAACAGTATATAGAAAAAAAGTCCTCTTTTTTTCTGTTGATGATATCATTTAAGAAAGCCTTGGGAATGCTGCATGTTGGACAATGTATGCTCTGTTTTCAAGGCGTCAGCTTCCAGTTTTATTCTATTGGTTATCTTTGAGGTATAACTGAGAGTTGGCTTTGCTTCAGATGCCAACTCTTGTTTCTTCAGTTTGACTTTCAGCTGGATCAGAACTAAAAGGTCTAATACAATGTAAAAAAATGAGTTATGAAAACAAAGTTATTAATGTACAGCTGGCATTTTCACAAGAGACTACAGTTCTCCCTCACTATAACGTGGGTCTCAGGGGACACCCAATATGAGCTTTATAACCGAAGAGCGTTATAAACGGGGGAGGGAGTGAGGGAGCGGTGGGACATACAACAACACACATCTGACTAAAATACAAAATAAAATAACTCCCTCTCTATAATACATATATAGTGATGCAAAAATGTAACTTTCCGTGAATTAACCATGCATAAAGCACCATGTAATCAAACGCTATATTTTTTTACAAAAAAATAAACAAAAAAAAAGTAACATTCCCACTCATGGATCATTTTAATTAGCAGGTTTTAAGAGAGCGGGTCGGGCCAGGAAGAGGGAATGGGCTTGCCCCAGGTTTGGCTGTAGGAGCGTTATAAAGGCGTGTTATAACCGAGAGCCTTATAACGAGGTAGCACTGTATATGGGCTCCTGTGGGTAGGTTGTCACCTATACTGTACTTTCTTCTCACTCAGCTGTACTTTTAAGCGTAGTTCACTATTGGACAGTAAATACTAAACAAAGACACAATTGGTCCAAATTAATTTATTGTCCACCAAAACCAGCCAATCAATACTTTGCATCGACAAAAGCAGCCAATACTGTACCTGCAACTGCCGAGAGCCAATCAGAGAATGTCAGCTCAACTGGAGCACAAACACAGCGTCTTTCAACAACATCAAAGCGAGACGTGGACAGTTCCATAATATTGCTCCATTCATATATAGATTCAGGAGAGAAAGGTTTTGGCTGAAGGTAGAAACATGGCGTATTAGGAGGCATTTTAGAGTGGTATTTAATGAGATAGTGTATTGGTAGTTCAGACTCCATCGTATACGGACTGTCCAGTAATTGCTCAGTTCATTCCTTAGGCAATGTCTAGATTATAAATAGGGGTTTAAAACCCTAACAAGTTAATAAAACATTTAAATCGATTTACTAATTAAAAATGCATTGTTTTTCTCTTTATATGCATGTCATCCTTGTTTATTAAAAAAAAATGTTTGGGACTATTTTCTTATAACGTCTTTACTGAGCAGAAAGGTACCCGATAAATCAGTACAAGTTCAAGGTAAACTTAGATTTTAATGTGTTTTTTTTTTTTTTAAAGAAAACAATGGTAAAATAATTTTCTAATAGAGATGGTGCCCTCTCGATGATGGCTCTACTGTGTGATAGTTGATCTTGACTTTCGTTAGCAAACTCACCTTCGGCTCGGGACGCATAACTCCCGTCACGGTCAACTATCACACGTAGAGTCATCATCGACACTATTGCTTAAAAATAAATAAATAAATAAATAAATTATATATATATATATATATATATATATATATTGTGAAAGACCGCACCACTCACAGGTTCGTGCCCCTTTAAAATTACGACCCAGTACACAGAAATGGATTTTTAAAGCGCGGCTGCGCTACTTTTAATTCCACACACAAAACAAAACAATACAAAACAAAAACCTAACTCCGTTTTGGAGTACTTACTATACAGATTATTCCCTGACTAACTTGCAGGACGGCTAAGCCGTTTACCTGGCACACAACACAAACAAACTACAGCACTTACTTTTTCTCTGACTGCTCGGAAGCAGAGCACCTCTCTTCTGCTTCCTTCTACTCAGCAGCCCTGAGCATTCTGACTGCTCCTCTTAAATACCCTGCACCTGGTACTAATTTAACAATGGCTCCCAGGTGCAGGGGATAATTAATAATAACAATTAAATTAAACAATTAAACAAAAGGTGCCATTTCTCTCTTCAGGGAGGTTTTAACCCCTCCCTGCTGTCTCACACAATCCGCTGCCTTACACATCCTTCCCCCAAGTGTGCAACACTGACGGCCATTCCAAGGCCACCTCCCCCTAAAACATAACCACCCACCCTCGAGTCCATAAATGTCCTTTCTCGCCCTCTTCCACGGGCGGACTTGAGGGTGGATCGGTCCACGTCCCGCCCAGCCAGGTAGGGACCACGCACCGCGACGAGGGACCCCAACGGTTTGTCAGGGGCGACCGAACGACAACCGGGCACTGGAGGCTGCAGCAGCGGGCAGAGGTCTGCAGCTGGGACCCAGTGTAGCCACGTCCGGTCACCAAGGGGAGCCGAAGCAGTGACCAGGGAGCGTAGCGACGCCTGGGAGCAGCGCAGCGACGTCTTTGTGTCCGGGAGGAGCGGAGCAGGGGACCAGGTGGAGAACTGTGACCCGATTCTGCCGACTCCTGGGCTCTAGGTCAAGTGAAGGGAGGTCCAGGCCAACCGACAGGGTGTCCAGGAGCAAGGCGAGGGACCGCACGCAGCTGTGCCGGACTGGACCGCAGGGGTGGTGGTCGGGGCTGTGGTGGAGGTATGCTTTTCGCCTCCTCCCTGGGTTCCTCCCTCTGGGCTCTGGCAGCGCGGCTCTTCCCCTCTGGGCTCTGGCAGCGCTGCTCTTCCCCTCTGGGCTCTGGCAGCGGCTCTTCCCCTCTGGGCTCTGGCAGCGGCGGCTCTTCCCCTCTGGGCTCTGGCAGCGGCTCTTCCCCTCTGGGCTCTGGCAGCGGCTCTTCCCCTCTGGGCTCTGGCAGCGGCGGCTCTTCCCCTCTGGGCTCTGGCAGCGGCGGCTCTTCCCCTCTGGGCTCTGGCAGGCGGCTCTTCCCCTCTGGGCTCTGGCAGCGACGGCTCCTCCTCTCTGGGCTCTGGCAGCGGCGGCTCCTCCTCTCTGGGCTCTGGCAGCGGCGGCTCTTCCCCTCTGGGCTCTGGCAGCGGCTCTTCCCCTCTGGGCTCCGGAGACTCATGGAGCTGCGCTAGCCTGCTCCCACTTCTGGAGCAGCAGGTCTAGCTCTGTGGGCTCCGGATCCGGTAGCCCTAACTCCTGTCTCCACTTCTTTGTCTGCTCTTTTTGAGCAGCGGTGTTCTTATTGATCATTGCGATCAACTCTTTAAAATCCATCTTCTGGGTCCTAGGGGCGCCCACACTTTCTGCCACCATATGTGAAAGACCGCACCACTCACAGGTTCGTGCCCCTTTAAAATTACGACCCAGTACACAGAAATGGATTTTTAAAGCGCGGCTGCGCTACTTTTAATTCCACACACAAAACAAAACAATACAAAACAAAAACCTAACTCCGTTTTGGAGTACTTACTATACAGATTATTCCCTGACTAACTTGCAGGACGGCTAAGCCGTTTACCTGGCACACAACACAAACAAACTACAGCACTTACTTTTTCTCTGACTGCTCGGAAGCAGAGCACCTCTCTTCTGCTTCCTTCTACTCAGCAGCCCTGAGCATTCTGACTGCTCCTCTTAAATACCCTGCACCTGGTACTAATTTAACAATGGCTCCCAGGTGCAGGGGATAATTAATAATAACAATTAAATTAAACAATTAAACAAAAGGTGCCATTTCTCTCTTCAGGGAGGTTTTAACCCCCTCCCTGCTGTCTCACACAATCCGCTGCCTTACAATATATATATATATATACAGCTCTGGAAAAAATTAAGAGACCACTGCAAAATTATCAGTTTCTCTGGTTTTACTATTTATAGGTATGTGTTTGGGTAGGAAGCAAGTTTTCTTCCAGGACAACCTTGTACTTGGCTTGATTCATGCGTCCTTCACAAAGACAAATCTGCCCGATTCCAGCCTTGCTGAAGCACCCCCAGATGAGTCCAATTTTCAGCTTTGCCCAACACCTGGTCGTCTAATGGTTAGACGGAGACCTGGAGAGGCCTACAAGCCACAGTGTCTCGCACCCACTGTGAAATGTGGTGGAGGATCGGTGATGATCTGGGGGTGCTTCAGCAAGGCTGGAATCGGGCAGCTTTGGCATGAATCAAGCCAAGTACAAGGTTGTCCTGGAAGAAAACTTGCTTCCTTCGGCTCTGACAATGTTCCCCAACTCTGAGGATTGGTTTTTCCAGCAGGACAATGCTCCATGCCACACAGCCAGGTCAATCAAGGTGTGGATGGAGGACCACCAGATCAAGACCCTGTCATGGCCAGCCCAATCTCCAGACCTGAACCCCATTGAAAACCTCTGGAATGTGATCAAGAGGAAGATGGATGGTCACAAGCCATCAAACAAAGCCGAGTTGCTTGAATTTTTGTGCCAGGAGTGGCATAAAGTCACCCAACATCAATGTGAAAGACTGGTGGAGAGCATGCCAAGACGCATGAAAGCTGTGCTTGAAAATCAGGGTTATTCCACCAAATATTGATTTCTGAACTCTTCTTAAGTTAAAACATTAGTATTGTGTTGTTTAAAAATGAATATGAACTTATTTTCTTTGCATTATTTGAGGTCTGACAACACTGCATCTTTTTTGTTATTTTGACCAGTTGTCATTTTCTGCAAATAAATGCTCTAAATGACAATATTTTTATTTGGAATTTGGGAGAAATGTTGTCAGTAGTTTATAGAATAAAACAAAAATGTTCATTTTACCCAAACACATACCTATAAATAGTAAAACCAGAGAAACTGATAATTTTGCAGTGGTCTCTTAATTTTTTCCAGAGCTGTATATATATATATATATATATATATATATATATATATATATATATATATACAGTACTGTGCAAAAGTTTTAGGCAGGAGTGAAAAAATGCTGTAAAGTAAGAATGCTTTCAAAAATAGACATGCTAATAGATTATATTTATCAATTAACTAAATGCAAAGTGAGTGAACAGAAGAAAAATCTAAATCAAATCCATATTTGGTGTGACCACCCTTTGCCTTCAAAACAGCATCAAGCATCAATTCTTCTAGGTACACTTGCACACAGTTTTTGAAGGAACTCGGCAGGTAGGTTGGCCCAAACATCTTGGAGAACTAACTACAGTTCTTCTGTGGATTTAGGCAGCCTCAGTTGCTTCTCTCTCTTCATATAATCCCAGACAGACTCGATGATGTTGAGATCAGGGCTCTGTGGGGCCATACCATCACTTCCAGGACTCCTTGTTCTTCTTTACGCTGAAGATAGTTCTTAATGACTTTCGCTGTATGTTTGGGGTCGTTGTCATGCTGCAGAATAAATTTGGGGCCAATGAGATGCCTCCCTGATGGTATTGTATGATGGATAAGTATCTGCCTGTACTTCTCAGCATTGAGGAGACCATTAATTCTGACCAAATCCCCAACTCCATTTGCAGAAATGCAGCCCCAAACTTGCAAGGAACCTCCACCATGCTTCACTGTTGCCTGCAGACACTCATTTGTGTACGCTCTCCAGCCCTTCGGCGAACAAACTGCCTTCTGCTACAGCCAAATATTTCAAATTTTGACTCATCAGTCCAGAGCACCTGCTGCCATTTTTCTGCACCCCAGTTCCTGTGTTTTCGTGCATAGTTGAGTCGCTTGGCCTTGTTTCCACGTCAGAGGTATGGCTTTTTGGCCGCAAGTCTTCCATGAAGGCCACTTCTGACCAGACTTCTCCGGACAGTAGATGGGTGTACCAGGGTCCCACTGTTTTCTGCCAGTTCTGAGCTGATGGCACTGCTGGACATCTTCCGATTGCGAAGGGAAGTAAGCATGATGTGTCTTTCATCTGCTGCAGTAAGTTTCCTTGGCCGACCACTGCGTCACGGTCCTCAACGTTGCCCGTTTCTTTGTGCTTCTTCAAAAGAACTTGGACAGCACATCTGGAAACCCCTGTCTGCCTTGAAATTACTGCCTGGGAGAGACCTTGCTGATGCAGTATAACTACCTTGTGTCTTGTTGCTGTGCTCAGTCTTGCCATGGTGTATGACTTTTGACAGTAAACTGTCTTCAGCAACCTCACCTTGTTAGCTGAGTTTGGCTGTTCCTCACCCAGTTTTATTCCTCCTACACAGCTGTTTCTGTTTCAGTTAATGATTGTGTTTCAACCTACATATTGAATTGATGATCATTAGCACCTGTTTGGTATAATTGTTTAATCATACACCTGACTATATGCCTACAAAATCCCTGACTTTGTGCAAGTGTACCTAGAAGAATTGATGCTGTTTTGAAGGCAAAGGGTTGTCATACCAACTATGGATTTGATTTAGATTTTTCTTCTGTTCACTCACTTTGCATTTAGTTAATTGATAAATATAATCTATTAGCATGTCTATTTTTGAAAGCATTCTTACTTTACAGCATTTTTTCATACCTGCCTAAAATTTTTGCACAGTACTATATATATATATATATATATATATATATATATATATATATATATATATATATATATGAGAAATCAAATTAAAGCAAAGCACAAAAATAATAATAATAATAATAATTTTAAAATGTCTTGTTGCTTCTGGTGTTTGGAAACCCCTTCGTAGGGCCGCCTTGTCAGATTGTTTACACGAGTGTTTGCTTTTTATATTCAGTATTGAATAGTCAGTTGAAAGCAAGCATCATATGTACATTCATAACTTTACAGTAATTTGGCGTGTATGAGAATCTGTAGAGGGCCTGCTCACTGTGTGATCGTATTAGTTTCAAGTATTGTTGCTCAGACACCCCGTTGTTGCTAATGCGGTAATAATAATATAAAAGAAAAAACTAAACTTTTCTGGAAAGAGCTGTGATAATTCGTGCTGTGTGGATAGTTCATAATACTGCGCTGTCATATGATTTATTTATTTATTTATTGTCATCACAGTGAAGTAAAATAGTAGAGAATATGAGCTAATTGATTTGTCTTTTCCAAAATGAGCCCTAAATAAGTGGATGCCCTCCCACAGCGTTCATGCTGCCACCAGGCCTGTCCTCACTTTAAACACTCTCCAGTTCGTCTAGCAGCTCACCTGGTAAAGGCATGACTGTATATAGTCAGGGGAATGCAGTTTTACATCCTGGCCATATTAAGTTGTTGGTCTATGCTGCGATTACATAGAGAGCATTGCACTGGCTTTGGTACTCCTGGAGGTTAGGGGGAGAAAAAAATCGGACACCTGCAGAGACCGGTAGATTGACAACTTGAGAGCTCCAGTTCCTGGGTGTAAAGAGGCAATTGGCTTGGTTGTGGGATCAGAGGACGCTAAGCGACCTCCAGGTGTGTTGTGAAAAACTTAGGTTGAATAATTGGACACATAATTTAGTTAATAAAATTGAAGGAATCGATTTTAAAAGGGAATGCTGCAAGGCCTGTTATACACAGATTTCCTCCTTACTGTGAAAAGGTGCGTGCTGTAAAAATGTGAGAAAACATCAGCATCGATCAGTTGAGGCAATTGTTGTTTGTGCAGAGGCTCCAGAAACAAGCTTCCCAGGCAGAAGAGGACATGAAGCTTCAGACATTTTAGTCATTAGAGTCCTCATTATAACAACACGTATAAAGAGGAAAGAAAACAGTGTCAGATGGAGCAGCATTCTGGACATTTATATTTTATTTCTTCCCTGTGTCGAATATAGACTAATCTGTTTCAAAGCCAGTTGGTGACCACATTCATCCAATAACGTATCCTGCCAGACAATATCAGATTTAATTAGCCACTGTTTTTAAGCACGTTGAACACGTCTGGTTTTAAATAAGCAAGTACTCAAAGAGTAATGGTCTGAGGTCTAGAAAGTTATCTACATTTCAGGTAGTAGCACTTTTTAATTTATTGTAACCAAGAGCTTTCAATGTGGCTCCCCTGTACTAATAAGCTACTGCTGTTGCTAGATCGTGGTTCTGGTTTGAATACAGTAAGTAATTGGATACAATATAGGGAACTGTCCAGAGTTGCATAAGAGCGAGGATATGTGACTGAAGGAAAGTGGTTGCAAGAAACTTTACAAAGCAACACATAATTAATACATATAAGGAACTGTTATTTTGTTATAACCTATATATTTTAATTGTGTTATTGTTCAGTACCAGCGACAGCCAGACGCTTCCAACATAAACAGCAAGCCTTTTCTTAAGGTGACATTTACCTGTCCTTGTTTAAGGTTGTTGAGTGGCAGAGTGTGCTCTTTCATTAATTCTGGGAGAACTCCAATAGCACTAGGCTTATTTAGTATTAAAAGTAAATTGCTTCAGCAGCATTGCTCCTGAATGTTAATTCTAACTGTTGGTTATTGAATAGCTTATAATTAGCCATTTAACAAAATTTGCCTGCAATGAAATATTTAAAAAGACCTCATTACCCATGGAACGCTGATCACATTTACAGAGTTTGTTGTACTCTCTAAAATTGCTCAGCTTTGGAAGCTATGGAAAGTTAAATTGACTTTTGTAGAAAAGCATCTGTTGGAAGTATGTTTCAGTTTCGTATTGTATTTCGTTGGGGACCAACATTTTTAAAAAGAGCATTGGTACAATTTCACCACACAGTCATTCTGCATTAGTAGTACATTTACAATATTTGGGGTACCACTCAACTGTGGAATGGGTGGTTCTTTTGCATACATTTAATGAGGAGACAATTACCTATTCCGGGATACCAAGATATTTAGTGAGCAAGGGGCCTGAGTGGGATAAAACTGTGCGATAACAGCCCCACCCCGAGTTCTACCTTTGGGGTACCACTGCACTTGTGAGATGGCTTGATTGTTAAATCATTGGCATATTTTTAAAGAGCAGACAAATGGCTATTCAGGGATACCAATATATATTTGTGAGGGGTCTGAGTGGGATAAAAGGGGAAATAAATGTCCCACACTGTTTCAAGGCTAGTGACACCATCATAGTGACCACCAGTGCCCATAAGAATGGTTCCAGATACTCAATCACTTGGCTTTTTGCATGTACTGTTACTGTAGTACCTTATTAAATACCTAACCTTTAACTCACTCCCTGCCTTGCTGGCATGGGACCTTGTGCTCTCAGCCTGCCCATTCAAGATGGGTGCCAACATTCTAAAGACAGTCTTACCTTTAAAAATGTTAACATTTGCTGGTCTCTGTCTGTTAAAATGATGTTACGCAAGGTCACTTATTTAGTTCTCAAGTTAGACAAATTTGCAATTAGCTATTTTGTTTTGCTATTTATTTATAATTGCACTATTAATAAATAGCTACAGTATCCCTTTATAGCTACACAGTTTTAATATATTAATATACAGAGTTTACATATTTATATCTACAATATTATACTACATCTCTTTCTGTTGGAGCACACTTTGCAGTCAGACTTTGACTTGTTAGACTGCCTCATTAGTCTTCCTGGCACTCCCATCACTGGGATTGGCACTGCATCTGTGGTATCTTTCCCCATGAGCCCTTGCACTATCCTCTCTCTAAACTCGGACCCTGTCATTTTTGACGTTGTAATTGTTTGAAAAGAACAAACCCATTTACAATTGCAACCTCCTTTACGTGGTAATACAATTGATGGCACCATTTCACAGAGCAATGTTGGAAGGGATAATATGAGCACAGCTGGTCTGCTCTGTCTACTCTTCCCATAAACCTGCTGTAGTCCTCCACACACTGTGGTTTCTGAATTACTCTGCACCTCTCCAGTTCCTTCTGCGAATGCATTTTGTTATTATGGATGCGTCCTGAACTGTTGAAAGAAGACTTACTGTGGCTGCATCTTTAACACAAGTTGCCAAAAGGCAACCTTCTGTAGAAACAGCGTGGATCTCCTGGCTTCGGTTTCTAATTTCTAAACTCGAATGGCATGCCTTTACGATTTATTTTGAATGCCACAAGCTCCTGTGTTCTTGTTATACAGCTCGTCAAACAGTGCGGGTGAGGTGTAGGCAATGTGTCTTTTTCCCTGCAGGATTGCATTTGTTAAAAGCTGCATTACCACACTATGACCAATCCCTGCATCTTTGTCATAATAAGAAAGTTGCCTATTAGCTTTTCAAGAAGGGGGCGAACCTTGAATAACAGATCATAACCCGGCTGATCCCTCTCAATTCGTACAAAATGCAGACAAAACTGAGAATTTCATAATGTTTTCTAGGCATCGCTTTAGAAAAATGAGGAGTCCATGTAATGGACTGTGTGGAACTATTCTGATATTTGTGGCTTGCCAATGATACCCATAGCGATCTGAATGCCTATAAACCTTTGAGTTTCTTTCGGATCATTCTGTCTCCAATCACGAAAGCGGGAGCTGGGACCTAAAAAGTGTTATTTCTTATTAAAAAAAGAATTCTGTCGCATTAGTGGGATTAGCTTCCACCTGAACCCAGGTTGTTTTGGGACAAATTAAAACATGAACCTTATGCCTGCACATTTTTACATTGAGCAAATGCCTACTGGCATTTGTATACATAATCAACTAAACAAAATATAGCCTTAATCAGGCGTTTTAATGAACATATCAATTAAATCTTAATGAGGTATCGCAGTTGGCGTACTTTTGGGAAACAACTGCCAAACAAAATGCCAAACAAAAGGTTCCGTTTGTTTGGCATTTTCATAGAAGATGATGTTTTTATTTTCTCTCAGAAGAAACTAGAGCATTGAAGGTTACCATCTGTTATAGTTATGCAGAGTACCTATGGCATTTGTTGAATTGGGTACAGTAATAATGTTATGTCACCATTCTGGCCAATTAAAGGGTCAGTTATAGTTAAGTGTCATTTAACCTGCTGTAGTTATTGCATCTTTGGATCTCTCCCCCATTAGCCCAACGATTGGCAGGTCTGTTGACATCGGCAGTAGTAGGGGCAAAATATATTCAATATGGGTTTTAATAATGGATTTAAAAGAAATGGTGAAGACTTCACGGCCCTGATAAGCAGACCTGGGAAGAACACATCCTCCATTTCATCTGCAGATACCCACTAAAGTTGCAGTACCAATTACATTTAGCTCAGTACAATGTCATTTTATTGAGATAATAAATTCCATAAACCACTGTCACCAGGGTGACCATGCTTGACATGCCTGTTTTATACAGTTTTAAAAATTGAATACTATGTGGTTGTTACATGAAAAGCAAGTGAAAGTATGAAAAAGACATTGACAAAAGCAGTTTGTTAAAAAGTTTGTCTAATTTTCATAAATGGCTGATCAGTCAATATCACCTTGGGATAAACCACTATACACATAACCAGTCATTATGCATTGCATCAATGTGACAAAGAGAGAGTGAACTCTTGTTTTAGATCCCCCTTCCGACCGGTGAGGACGCTGGGGAGGAGGAGCAGGCAGAGCCGCGGTGCGCAACGTCACAGACCCGGTCGGGAAGCGAGGTGGCAATCACGCATTGGTTGACGGCGGTTGCCCTCGCTGACCAATGGGGACGGGACGGGGCGTACAAAAGGGGGCGTTGCCCAGGGTTCTGTTCCTTCTGGCAAGGTACCGTGCGTGTGAGAGTTAGCGCGCGCGCGCGCGCGAGAGAGAGAAACGAGCAGAGAAACAGAGGAAGGGAATTGGAAGATGGATCGTTTGTTTTTGTGGATTTATCTACTAACCCATCTCCTCTTTCCTGTGTTGTAGAGCACTAACGGGACGCTCCGGGATTACGCCGGAGGAACGACAACCCGGAAGTGCTGGGTTTTAATACCCCGATGTTTCTCCCGTTCCTGGATTACAAGAGGAAGACGGACTTTTGTTTATTGTTTGTTTATTTGGGCTCTTTGTTTGGTCGGGTTACACATAGTTGTGTATCCCGCGCTATTATTATTATTATTATTATTATTATTATTATTATTATTATTATTATTATTATTGTTTAATCGGGTTACACATTGCTGTGTATCCCGGTACTATTATTTGTGGGATTTACTTCTGTGCCGTGTGAGGAATAAACGCCGGAGTTTTACCAACAAACCTGGACTGGTCTGACGATCATTTACACCACACGCTCAGCTATCCTGTCACACGTGGTGTCATCAGTGGGATGGATCCAGCCACTTTTGCGGCGGTCCTGGAGGCTATGGACAGCCGGAGGGAGATCGAGGAACGGAGAAGGGAGGAGCGATACACAGCCCTCATTGAGAGGGTCGGGATGGGGATGACGCCGGCAGCAACAGCGGGCCCGTGATGGTTGCCCGAGGCCCGGCCCAGAAAATGACGGCGGAGGACGACCCTGAAGCCTACCTCGTGGCATTCGAGCGGCTGGCCACCACTGCAGCATGGCCCCGGAGTACTGGGCGAGCCAACTTGGCCCCTGCTTGGTTGGGGAGGCGCAGGCAGCGATCGGGCCATGACTGACACCGATGCTGCCCAGTACGATCTGGTTAAGCAGGCTATACTCCGCCGTCTCAACATCACGGGGAGACTCATCGGGTCAGATTCGGGAGTTCCGCGGCCACCTAACACCCGGCCCAGGGTGGTGGCACAACGGCTATGCGACCACATGGCACAATGGCTAAACCCCAGCCAGAAAACTGGGGTCCAGATGGGGAAGCCATTGTAATGGAGCAGTTTTGCCATGAGGTCGGGCTGAAACACAGGCCTGAATACGCCGGCACAACCCCACCACCCTGGAACAAGCCGTGGGGTTGGCCGAGAACTTTGAGGACTCCCTCATGTCCGCCCAAACCACTCTGCTGAACTGCCCTCTCCCTCCTCTACCAAGGCACCATCATCACACCCCCGGACCAAGACCTGCCCGACCACCGCCCCATCGGGCCATCCCAGCCCCTACCATGGAGGCAGAGGTTGGCCCCAGCTGGGGTAGAATGGTTCCCCTGCCCCGCTGTCATACCAGCAGCGGGACAAATATGTACCCCCTTTCCCTCTGCCCCACCCCTCTGTTTTAGGTGCCAGCAGCCAGGACACATTGCCAGATACTGCCCGGCGGCCATGGAGTGCGACGTGGCTGCGTGTCACCTGGCGTCTGAGACAGGTAGGAAATGGGGAAATGGTCGGGAGGGCCCGTGTACGGTTGATGTTGTATTGGGGAATGTGAACACCCACGCGTTAGTGGACACAGGGTGTGAGCAAACTTTAATTCGAACAGCTCTCCTTGGCGGTATGTCGTGGCAGCCACAAGGCCAGGTGGCAATCTCCTGTATCCATGGGGATACGGCGACATACCCCACTCTAAAAGTATATTTATCGGTAGGCCCGATAAAGCGCCACCTAGTAGTGGGGTGGCCGAAAAGTTGCCACATCCAGTTATTCTGGGTCGAGACTGGCCGCAATATAAAGATTTAATAAAAATGTCGGCAGCCTCGACCACACGGTAGACACGGCAGACCCCCAGGGAAGGGAAGTAATTGGTACTGTTTTTCCCTTCCATACAGAGCTGTTTTCTCCACTTTTTCGTCCTAGGAAAACACGTAAGGAGAGACGGAAGGAAAAGTGGGAAGGCGATCGATAAGACACGGTTGGGGTCTGGCAGGAGAAGGTGCTGATGGTCCCAAACGCCAATCGAAGGGAGTCGGAACGCAGTGTGACCGGGCGAAGCGAGGTTACTGGACCCTCGAGGGTCGAGACTGCTCCAGCCCCTGTCAATATCCCGGACGTGTGGGCCTCAAGCGCGACCTAGTGTGGGAGCAGAACAACGACCCCACACTGGTGCACGCTTGGGAACAGGTCCGGTCTATTGAGGGTAAGGATGTTGACGGCATTGGGACGCTGGTATATCCCCATTTCCTGGTAGAGGGGCACTTGCTTTATAGAGTAAACCCAGCCCCGGCACAGGACAGCCTGTCAAACAGTTGATGGTTCCCCGTCCTGTCGACCAGAGGTCATGAGGCTGGCGATGACGCCCCTTTGCAGGACATCTTGGCGTGGACAAGACGAGGGACCGAATACTGGCTCGATTTTACTGGGCAGGGCTCTACACGAAGTGGCGAAATATGTAGCTAGCTGCCCAGAATGTCAGAGAGTAGCACCGGTCGAGTGCGCCCGCCCTCTGGTCCCACTGCCTATTGTCTCCACTCCCTTTGAACGCGTTGCAATGGACATAGTTGGGCCAGTGCTGCCTTCTGATTCCGGTACACGCACATATTAGTGATGGTGGATTATGCAACGCGGTACCGGAAGCAGTTCCGCTGCGGTCCACTAGTGCCACTGCAATTGCGAAGGAATTAAGTCAGATTATTGCTAGGGTAGGGATCCCAAAAGAAATATTGACTGATCATGGAACGAACTTCTTGTCAAAAACGCTACAGCAGGTGTACAAAATTCTAAAAATACGTCCCATTAGGACGTCCGCTTATCATCCCCAAACGGATGGGCTGGTGGAACATTTAACCAAACATTAAAGCAAATGTTGAAACGGTTTGTGAGTCAGGAGCAGAAACATTGGGCCACCCTTCTTCCTTACCTACTCTTCGCAGTGAGAGAGGTGCCTCAGAGCTCAACGGGATTTTC
Organism: Acipenser oxyrinchus oxyrinchus; assembly: GCA_030684275.1. Lineage (NCBI taxonomy): Eukaryota > Metazoa > Chordata > Actinopteri > Acipenseriformes > Acipenseridae > Acipenser > Acipenser oxyrinchus. The sequence goes on from CM060258.1 coordinate 27,737,478, forward strand.
CCCTTTGAGCTATTATATGGCCGACAGCCACGGGCATCCTCGACCTGTTGAGAGAAGGTTGGAAGAACAAAAGGCTCCTCTAAAATGTAGTGCAGCATGTGCTCCTACCGCGTGATCGCCTTTGATTTAATTGGTCGACTGGCTCAGGATAATCTCAGATCGGCTCAACATCGGCAACAGCAGCATTACAATACCAATGCACTAATTCGAACCTTTCGCCAGGAGATAAAGTAATGCTGCTTCTTCCATCATTGGAATCGAAACTGTGTGCTAAATGGCAGGGGCCATATGAGGTGATACAGGCCATAGGATTAGTGAATTATGAAATTAGACAGCCCGATCGCGAAATAAAACAGAAATCTATCATGTCAATTTGTTAAAGCCCTGGAAGGCAAGGGAGGTCTTATTCATAGCCCCAGGCGAGACAGAGGATGACTTAGGACCCTGTATAGAGACCCCTAGCCCCAGCCAAATTTCAATGGGGAAACAGTTACTTCGGATCAGCAAGTAGAATTGCGTAAGTTGATTGGGAAATTTGGGGATGTGTTTTCTGACGTGCCCGCAGGACTAACCTTACCAAATATGCTGTTATTACTCCGCCAGGTATCACTGTTCGGGAGAGGCCCTACCAGATCCCAGAAAGCGCGGAGTGGCGTCCAGAACGAGGTGAGGGCGATGCTTGAACTTGGGGTCATTGAGCCTTCCAGAAGCGAGTGGTGCAGTCCTATTGTTATAGTGGCCAAGAAGGACGGCACTAATCGCTTCTGTGTCGATTTTCGAAAGGTCAATGCTATCGCCAAGTTCGACGCCTACCCCATGCCTCGGATCGACGAACTCCTCGACTCAACTCTGGACCTGACGAAGGGATATTGGCAGATCCCTTTAACCCGCGATTCATGTGAAAAAACGGCATTTTCAACTCCGGATGGTCTGTTCCATTTTAAAACCATGCCGTTTGGGCTACATGGTACGCCCGCCGCCTTTCAGAGACTGATGGACGAGGTGTTACATCCCCATCGTGAGTATGCAGCACCTTATATTGACGATGTGGTGATATATAGCTCCACCTGGAGAGAGCATGTAATTCGACTTACAGCCGTCCTTCAGTCTCTAAGGGCTGCCCGCTGACAGCCAACCTAAAAAATGTGCGCTTGCTAAATCTGAAATTCAGTACTTAGGATTTATTATGGGAAACGGACAGGTGAAACCCGTAGCCACCAAAGTCCAGGCTTTGGTGGACGCGGTGGTCCCCAAAACTAAATCCCAGGTGAGGTCACTGTTAGGATTGGCCGGTTATTACCGCCGTTTTATCCCCGAGTATGCCACCGTGGTCGATCCTCTGGTGAACCTCACTAAGAAAAGTGCGCCAAATTTAGTCAAGTGGTCAGAAGAGTGTCATGGAGCGTTTGAGACCATTAAGTGCAAGCTGTGCCAGGCTCCTGCGTTAATATTACCAGACTTGTTTTAGATCTCCCTTCCGACCGGTGAGGACGCTGGGGAGGAGGAGCAGGCAGAGCCGCGGTGCGCAACGTCACAGACCCAGTCGGGAAGCGAGGTGGCAATCACGCATTGGTTGACGGTGGTTGCCCTCGCTGACCAATGGGGACGGGACGGGGCGTACAAAAGGGGGCGTGGCCCAGGGTTCTGTTCCTTCTGGCAAGGTACCGTGTGTGTGAGAGTTAGCGCGCGCGAGAGAGAAACGAGCAGAGAAACAGAGGAAGGGAATTGGAAGACGGATCGTTTGTTTTTGTGGATTTATCTACTAACCCATCTCCTCTTTCCTGTGTTGTAGAGCACTAACGGGACGCTCCGGGATTACGCCGGAGGAGCGACAACCCGGAAGTGCTGGGTTTTAATACCCCCATGTTTCTCCCGTTCCTGGATTACAAGAGGAAGACGGACTTTTGTTTATTGTTTGTTTATTTGGGCTCTTTGTTTGGTCGGGTTACACATAGTTGTGTATCCCGGCGCTATTATTATTATTATTATTATTATTATTATTATTATTATTATTATTATTATTGTTTAATCGGGTTACACATTGCTGTGTATCCCGGTACTATTATTTGTGGGATTTACTTCTGTGCCGTGTGAGGAATAAACGCCGGGAGTTTTTACCAACAAACCTGGACTGGTCTGACGATCATTTACACCACACGCTCCGCTATCCTGTCACAATCAACCACCAATCTGTGCTTACCCCTTCCCCAATACTGCAATATGCTCCAAAAAGCCAGCTGTGGCTTAGCCGTGGTCGGTCAACATGATTCCTAAGTTTATTTTATTTAAAAGGTTTGCTCTCCAGGATATAACCGTTGAGATGAACCATCTACTTTACAAGGGGTTCTGAGGGACAGAAGCCACAATCCAGTAACATCTCTCAGACTAAACATTACAAATACATCCACACTCACAGTTTAAATGCAGCAAACCAATCGTACACTTACATATGTAGCGCCCCCTAATGGTCTTGGTTGACTACACCAACCCCTTATCAATAGCTACAAGAAGAGGGACCCCTAAAGTCCAATAATAACTGTAACCGCCTCGCAAACAGGAACCCTCCAAATAAATGAAGCACAAGGAAGGTACAGTTTAAATGACGTGCCTATTTGGACACACAGCCCAAAATAAGACCCATATAACAAAAGCAGTTCTAACAATGAGGCATTATAAAATAGAATAAACCTGTCTTTCATCAAGAAGAGATTGTAAAAACTGAAATAAGTGTATAAATATAAATCGTTATGTTTTATTTTCAATACTATAATGGTTTAATACTTCTTGGACGTAGTCTGCATGTTTAGTGTATTGTGATTTTAGTTAAAAAAAAGAGAGAGACACTCATCAAAACCTTAATTTATATAAATATAGCAGCAAGCAATGCCATGCACTTAATAATATATTGAGGGCTTCTGGTTTTCTGTGTTTTCATTGTGTTTAACTGCTTTCCTTTTAAAATGACTCTGAGCACTGTTTAATGTGTTTTGGTTTCTGAATTAAGACATATGTTAATTGTGAAATTAATTCGTAAAGGAGAGGCAAAAATTCAGATGAAAACCAGAGGCCATAATGTAATTGTGATGAGTCCAAGGGGTTTCGGTCTGTAATTCAGCCTCCCGACAGTAGAAGGCATCAAACCAACTCGGGACTTCCCTTACCAAGGTCTCGTGACCATGACGAAAGTCATCTTTATGAGGGGCGTCACCTTGGTGAGGGGCGGAAATGCGAGTATGTAAATTCCGGCCACTGGAGTCAAGTGAGTTGTAAGGACACTTGTCAGTTTGGGATTGGTGTTCCACTGACTACAGGGGCGGGGCTTTGCCTACTAAAGGGACCGTGCTACTGTGTTCGGGGTTGGTCCTGGAAAGCATAGGCGGGGTGAATAGGCCTGAGGGAGAGAGTAAGCATTAGCTTGTTTTCATTTTGTTAGCACAGGGGTGGAATACACATTAATGTTTTCTTTTCTGTTTTATTCCTTTTATGTCCGGGGATATCGTGAAGAGGACTAAGGAGTTTCTGAACCCTTCTCTTTATTGTTATTCCAGCACCCCCTCCCTCACGCCATTCTTTTTTCATTTTCTTTTATTTTATCGTGTAACTAATAATATTAATAAAACAAATTTTATTTGGTTGCACATAAATTACTGTCTGGCCATTCCATTATTACTCACATGCCTCACAGTAATGTTTAACTCACGACATGGAGGAGAGGGAGATGGTCTCTCAGAGAAAATTAGAGGTGGTCAGTTTTTATTTATTTATTTATTCAAAGAAAACCTTCCAACCGAGTGTACATTTTTAAAACAGGCAAAAGCAGCACCGATCTAAAGATCAATCTATTCATTTTCCCGACAAACACTGTGCAGTACTGCTTCCCCTGTTCTTCCACTCTGCGCATGTCTTCAAAGTGCTGCTCATGTGCAGTTAGCAAAAAGACACGATCAATCGGGTAGGCACTATTGGTTACGACACCGGCATTCGAAACAGACTGCCACAAGACAAAAGATATATTGCTGTTTATAAATGTAATAAAAAGAAATAAAAGACAAGCACTGTTATATTACTTTAGTAAAAGGTTAAAATACGCTAAATAGTAAAACAGATAGTGGCTAAAATGCAACTACGAAAACAAAGTAAAAGAAAAACAGTGGAAGGCTCTGGTCCTAATAAAACAAATGGAAACACTATTAGAATGTCTCCACCACAAATGCACGTTCAAACACATTCATTTCCTTAAAATGTGGCTCACAATACCTCGGGTGAGTCGCAATACATTAATCAAAACAATCGCTGCATCTCGCCCTACAATACCAGATACATGAAGTATAAATTACAATCCTTACTGACCTCAGACCAGTTTCTACTTCACAGTCGGGTCTCACAGCAAAAAATCGTCCTGCAGATACCAAGTTTATAAAAAACATAAATAACTATACAAAGGTTAAAAAAAGAAGGAAATGCTAAATCACAGTGAACAAGAAAAGTGCTTACCTGACATCACTGCAGCACGGACTCCAGAGACACCTGGGTGCAATCAAATCAATATAGGGGAAAGGGAGATAAGTGTGATACGTGATCAAGGAGTCATACCTGCAGTGTTAATGGTTTAACATCTAGCACCTGCTACACATATTACCAAACACAGTGTGTTTCTAAATAAGTCTGTCAATTTCTTTTACTTTCTGGTAGAACATTCCACTCATTACATGCTGTTTTCCAATGCATGCTTCATAAAGTTTATTCCTTTATTTTCAGGACATACAGCACTTGAGATCTCATAGAATAGTGTTGACGAACCACTTTGAAATAAGATGGAACTTTGTAGACACACATTTTAAGAGAGTTTCTGTTTGGTACTTTGTAAACATTAAGGATTAATAGTGGTCAGAAAAGATTACGCCATACTAAGGTATCACACATAGTTTTGGTAAAAAGGCCTTCCAGCTGTCCCCTCCAGTATTATGCTTTGCTTGTAATTAAAACACAAGACATCAGTGTTCTTTAAGACGTCATCTACTGCACATCAGTTTAATTAATTGTACTACCAGCGTTAAACGGTGTGGCCAATTTGTTCTGCTCTACTGCCTGAATTAACATAAAAAGAAATCACAGCTCATTATATATTCGTTTACTCTTCACACATTGCAATTAATAATCTTTCCAGAATATATTAGGTGCCATTTAAACTAGTTTTTTTTTCTGAGATTAAACATTCCAATACACTGTGTAAAGCGCATCTAATTAATTGAAAAGTGAATTATTTGATACGTAATTTATTGCATTAATGTGGTTCCGCTTTACTATACTTCTGCATTATGAAAGGTTATAATGTATGAATGGTTTTCTGGATGTGTGTATCCGACTGCGGTGGGATAAATGAATCCTGCAGTGATTTAAGTCATGCACTGCATGACCAATCGGAAAACTAAGAATGTTGCGATAATACAACAATATAAAATGTGTCTTTCTGTCTTTTATATCATCTTTTTTTATGCATGTTCATTGTGTGGACCACTCCATTCTTTGTGCTGTGTTCGAGTCATGCTGCGTTAGCTCTGCATGAATAGGCTGGCACTTAAAACAGTACGATGCTCGCTGACTGACGTCGCAGCCACACGAACATAGTGGAGCTCAAGTCATAATGTATTCAACTAGCATGACAGTCTGTGACTGCTAACTGTCGTTGGCTCATACTGATTTAATTTGTTTGCATTTTTAGAGCGCCCCATAATGCGTTGCGCACAAACCTAGGCAGTCATTCATATAGCCTCGCTGCATGACCTACTGGGAAACCCACTGAACGCCACTGGAATCCTGTTTTAAATACTATTATACACAGCTGTAAAAATTACTATATTCACACAATTATTGTTTTGCGATTCAGCTTTTATTAGGGAGCTCCCCTAAATCCCTACTCCAGGATCGTGATATCCGTGCATTAATTCGAAGTGCAAGGCAAAAAGGTGAGCGCAAGCAGCCAGTTTCATCAAAAACGGTCCCCCGAGAACTCCACAGAGCGGCCAAGGGGTAATAAGATAATTAACAGCTAGTTAACCCCTCGGCCAGAGTATAAGAACCTGCAGCTGTCCGTGCTGCGGGGTGGAGTGTAGAGAGGAGAGTACAGGGAGCGGAGAGAGAGCGAGGAGAATATAACGAACAATTGCTATAATAAGATATACTTGTTTCTGTTTATTCGTTTGGCCCTCGTGCCCTTTGGTTTCTGTTTTGTTGTTTGTTTAAATCTTTTATTTTGTTTTATTTATTAATAAATACGCTGAGTGCCGTAGCATTCAGCTTCACCCGCCCATCCACTGTTTTGGTTTCTGTAGTTCCTGGTCCGTAACGTCACCACACCTCACCACTGCAAGCCATCCTGCCACATATGGTGTTAGAGTGGGATAAACAACGCCTCCAGGAGCCGGGCCAGGACAGAAAAGTGCGTTTTTTTTGTTTGTTCATTTTTTTTTCAAATAAATAATGGGAAGAAGTGGAAGGAGGAAACAGCAGCAGCAAGTGCAACAGTGCGGGGCTGGTCGCAAGTCCCGACAGGTCTCTGCTGTGCTGGACGTCTGCCTCACCTGTCTGAGGGGTGAGGAATGGTGCTTCGTCGTTTGTGAGGTCGGGCATGTAGCACCCGACCAACCCCCTCCATGGCAGGTGAGGGAGGAGCCTGAACATCCTGCGCCCATGTGGGAGGAAGATGGCCCAGAGCAGGAACCGGAGGACGAGGGGTCGGTCCGTCCACAGCCCCAGAGGGGGGAGGTCGAGCGTCCACAGCCCAAGGCTCCACTAGCTGGGGAAGAATACCTGCTGGTTTCACCTCCACCACCACCATCCGAGGGAAAGGAGCAGGAGCTGCCTCTGCATCCTCCGAGGCGGACTGGTCCACTGTCCTCAGAGGGGATCTGGGACTGGCTGGCGGAGCCTGAGAGGGATATTGTGGAGGCCCTCCCTGCTGTAATCAACCTCCTGTGGGCGAGAGATGGGGAGCGCTGGGAGGCCTGGGAACAACAACACCACCCAGCATCCCTCCCAGACATCGCAGCCATGGTGCTCAACTACCTGGCTGCAGATATGGGAGGGGCCCCGCTGCTGTGTCCCGCGCCAGAGGGAGAGGAGCCATTGCTGCCGTCTCCAACGCCAGAGGGAGAGGAGCCATTGCTGCCGTCTCCAGCGCCAGAGGGAGAGGAGCCATTACTGCCGTCTCCAACGCCAGAGGGAGAGGAGCCATTGCTGCCGTCTCCAACGCCAGAGGGAGAGGAGTCATTGCTGCCGTCTCCAACGCCAGAGGGAGAGGAGCCATTGCTGCCGTCTCCAACGCCAGAGGGAGAGGAGCCATTGCTGCCGTCTCCAACGCCAGAGGGAGAGGAGCCATTGCTGCCGTCTCCAACGCCAGAGGGAGAGGAGTCATTGCTGCCGTCTCCAACGCCAGAGGGAGAGGAGCCCTCGCCATTGTTTCCAGCACCAGAGGGAGAGGAGCCATTGCTGCCATCTCCAGTGCCAGAGGGAGAGGAGCCATTGCTGCCGTCTCCAGCGTTAGAGGGAGAGGTCCCATCGCTGACATCTCCAACGCCAGAGGGAGAGGAGCCCTCGCCTCTGTCTCCACCACCACTAGGAGCAGAGCAGCAGGATCTGCCTCTGTCTCCACCACCGCTAGGAGCAGAGCAGCAGGAGCTGCCTCTGTCTCCACCAGGAGCAGAGCAGCAGGAGCTGCCTCTGTCTCCACCACCACCAGGAGCAGAGCAGCGGGAGCTGCCTCTGTCTCCACCACCACCAGGAGCAGAGCAGCAGAAGCTGCCTCTGTCTCCACCACCGCTAGGGGCAGAGCAGCAGGAGCTGCCTCTGCCTCCGCCACCTCCACCAGCAGAGGGTGAATACCTGCTGGTTCCGCCTCAACCGCTGTGGGAGGACTGCTTGCCGCTCCCAGCTCCACCAGCAGAGGGTGAATGCCTGCTGGTTCCGCCTCAGCCGCCGTGGGAGGACTGCTTGCCCCTCCCACCTCCACCAGCAGAGGGTGAATGCCTGCTGGTTCCATTTCCACCTCCACCAGCAGAGGGTGAATACCTGCTGGTTCCACATCCACCATCATGGGAAGGATTGCTCCTGCCCTGCCTCGCACCCCCCAAGGATGCCTGCCTCGCACAGCCCAAGGATGCCTTCCTCGCACCGCCCAAGGATGCCTGCTTCGCATCGTCCAAGGATGCCTGCTCCGCATCGCCTAGGGCTGCCTGTTGCTCCGCATCGCCTGGGGCTGCCTGTTGCTCCGCATCGCCTGGGGCTGCCTGTTGCTCCGCATCGCCTGGGGCTGCCTGTTGCTCCGCATCGCCTGGGGCTGCCTGTTGCTCCGCATCGCCTGGAGAGCCACCAGTTACAGGGTACGAGGGAGAAGTGGAGCTCCCGCTGCCGCCTCCATGGCCAGGGGCTCCCCTCCCAAGTTCGCCTCCCGAGGGTCCGCTGCTGCTGCCGTCGGCTCCCGAGGGTCCTGTTTTGCCTGGGGTCGCTACCAGTCCTGCCATGCGGCAGGAAATACTGTGGCTGGAGCCCCATGAAGGTAAACTGCCGGCCACGAAGAAGGGGGGGGAGGTCAGGAGACCAGCTTCCCCAGCCGCACTTTCGCGGCAGGAAATACTGTGGCTGGAGCGCCATGAAGGGCAGCTGCCGGCCACGAAGAAGGGGGGGGAGGTTAGGAGACCAGCTCCCCCCGCAGCAATTTCGCTGCAGGAGAAAGGGTGGCCGGAGGGGAGCTGCCGGCCATGAAGAAGGGGGGGGAGGTCAGGAGACCAGCTCCCCCCGCAGCAATTTCGCTGCAGGAGAAAGGGTGGCCAGAGCCCCACGGAGGGGAGCTGCCGGCCATGAAGTAGAGGGGGGAGGTCAGGAGACCAGCTACCCCCGCAGCAATTTCGCTGCAGGAGAAAGGGTGGCCGGAGCCCCACGGAGGGGAGCTGCCGGCCATGATGAAGGGGGGGCAGGTCTGGAGACCACCCCCAAAATTTCCTTGGCCGGAGGAGCCGGCCTGTGCGTGGTCCACTGGGACGCTGCAGTTGTTGGGGTGGGAGGAGGACATCCCGCCGTGGCCACCCCCGGAGACACCTTGCTTCCCCTGTTCCTGGGTCGGGACTGCTAGCCGGGACTTTGGGGACTAAGGGGGGAGGTGGCCGAAAAGGCCATGTGTGCTGCGCACAAGGGGGGGCATGTGTGGCGGACTGTCCCCATATATATTTGTGTACTATTTTTGTATTATTGTTTGCGGTGCGGATAAAAGCGTTGCGTCTTTTGTTATTGTTTTTGTATTTTTAAAAACTTTGTGAGGATGCATGACTGATCAGCTACTGATTATTTAACTAGCTAACAGTCATGCATCCTTACTAAACTCGTACAGACTGTGGCCGAGGGGTAATAAGATAACAGCAAGTTAAGCCAGAGTGTAAGAACCTGCAGCTGTCCGTGCTGCGGGTGTTGAGTGTACAGGGGAGAGTACGGGAGAGCGAGCGGAAAAACAATTGCTATATTGAAAATATACTTGTTTCTGTTTATTTGTTTGGCCATTGCGCCCTTTTGTTTTGTAGTGTTTTGTTGATTGTTTAAATCTTTTGTTTTGTTTATTTATTTAATAAATACGCTGAGTGCAGTAGCATTCAGCTTCACCCGCCCATCCACTGTTTTGGTTCTGTTACTTCCTGGTCCGTGACGTCACCACACCTCACCACTGCAAGCCATCCTGCCACATATGGTGTCCTGCGTGGGACAAACAACGCCTCCAACAGCCGGACCAGGAAAGGAAAGGACGTTTTTTTTTGTTTGTTTTTTTTCGAATAGTGGTTTTTGTGTTTTGAAAAAAAAAATTAAAAAAAAGAAAAAATGGGAAGAAGTGGCAGGAGAAAGCAGCAACAGCAGCAGGAGGCGCATCAAGAGCAGCCACACCAGTTTACATATTTTATTTGAAATATATGAAAATAAAACATATGTTAAAGTTCTATCACTTAGTAATGTATTATTATTTTTTCCATTATAATTTTGTTTTTATTATTATTGCAGTAATTCCGCACAGAGTAGCTTCGGTGAGAGATTGCACTGCAAGCAGTAAACTTTAAAAATGAATAATTAAAATATTTGTTTAGAATTTCTACGTACTGTAAATGCTAACACAATAATGCAAATAACAGAGGTTGTCTATTAAGCTTTGACTATAACATTGTACAGTTGGTGTAACCAAAAACATTAGATTTTGGGAATTAGTTTCAATTAAGTACTTATTTATTATACAGGTTATTATTATTATTATTATTATTATTATTATTATTATTATTATTATTATTATTATTATTATTAACAAATTATCATAAAAATATAATTAGACCTTTACATTAAGAACTTTGTATTTGTTTGTTATCAAGTCGAACACTGCAATAAATGAGTCAACCAGTGGGGATATGTAAGGCCTTCAAGGTACAACAAGAACTATAGGCTTTCAGCACAACTTCTTGTGGACTCCAGTGGAGGGTCTCCAAAATCTCCAGAATTATGGTTAAACAGTGATGGGGCTACATGCGACAATGATGGAGATGAAGCACATAGGGACACTGATGACCTTGTTAGCAATGAAGAAAGTAGCTTGGAAACAATTGAAGATATTTTGAAACAAATACGCGTAGATCATGCAGGTGATCAACTTGAAGGTGTTTACATTAATAGTGATGGTGATGATGATTGTGGTGTAGTGATGATGATGATGTAGACAGTGAGGAAGATTTTGAAAATGACACATGACAACATTTCCCCCCAAAACTTAAAAAAGGCCCAATTTCCAATGGCACCAGATAGCACTTCTTAAGTTAATTATGTAAACAACTGCCAATAAAATTAAAATATGGTTCCACAATAATATTTTTACTGTGTATTGGTTACTATACAAAATACTATACTGTATTTTTAACCTCAGGTACTGTGCGATATATGAGGACCCTCTTTCTGTGCAAGCATTGGCTTATTACAAATAATCAAGATGTATTTATTTTGTTATCATTTATTTACTGGTTATGTGGCAGGGCAGAAGAGCCCTGCACATAGTTAGTGGGGCAGGGCAGAAAAGCCCTGCGTGTAAAAGGGAGCAGGGCAAATCTCTGCTGTAAAATGTATTGTGTGTGTGTATTTAGCACGGGTGAATGTATTCTGATTTAAAATATTGTAAATACTGTATTGTTTTGCATGATTTGAAGGTATGTTGTGTTTAGTTAAACACAAAATACTCACGGCTTTAGTTAGACATGGTACTCCAAAAAGAACAAACTTATTCCAAACTTATAGCATCTTTTGAAAACAACAGCCAAAAGGTGTAGAATGCACCTGTGTGTTTTCAGGGTTTTAATTTACAGTAGGATGGGTCAGCTCACTGCTACATGGCACAGTTGTAATTTGCAGGAACATTACATTTCCACATTTCACATACAGTAGCCCAAAGCCTACTGCAGGGCTATTGCTTTCCTAAGGCTAATACTTTTATTGTCTTTTTATGGGGAAACTGTTTTTAATGGAGTGTGACAGGATAACTGTGTGTCATTGTCTAGGGCAAGGGACCGAGCACCAGCCCTGGAATCAGCAATTAATTCTGTGTTATGCGGAGACACATTCACAGACTCATACAAGCATGATGTGCATTGGTCTGAGAGTTTGCATAAGCATGAGAATGGTGTAAATGGGAAATGAGTAAGGTGTTGGGGTCTGGATATTAGCAGGGGAGTGAAAGGCAGTATAGGTTTCATTTACATTGACTAGGAACTAGCAAGAGTGTTCCAGCCAGCATGACACCACACATTAGGTGGATAGCATTTTAAAAAAAAATAGTTTAGAAAGTGATTTTTTCATGAGCATTTCCTTATATAAACTTCTGATTGTAACTCTGTTTTAATAGCTGCCATTGGGGGAGTTTCCATGTGTGGTTATTTACACGTAATTATAATAATACAATACTGACTTGCTTGTCAATAAAGGAAATTCAGATAATGATCATAGTGTCTTGATTATTGATATCGTATTAAGCCTACAAAGTGTAGGTGAAGTTATATTGACTTTCTGTGGGTTAACATTAGGTTTATTGAATCCTCTTGCAATTGTAGTGGTCTTATTGATGTGAAAAAACAGAACCTGTACAATGATTCATAGCCTTTGTTACAAAGCTGTCCATGACCTTGAAATATGAAGCAAAATAAACAGGAAAAGTAATCATAATGACATTTTAATTGGTTTGTAAATTATTGAACAGAATGTCTTGTTCTTGCAATGTCAGACTGATGAGACCACTCCTACCAAGTAGAGCACATTACTGATGCTGTCAAAAAGAAAAGACTTTATAGCTGACAAATGGGAATTAAATTGAACCTTTCTGTTTTAGTTTGCATATTTATTGCATTGGAATTAAATTGGTGTTATCTGTGCGTTTGAATCAAATAGCTTCTTTGTGGTCCTTTTGAAAAGGTAAATGGATTCCATTAATTGCACTAATGCATAGCCACCATCAGAAAAAAAAACAGAACTCTAGCTTGCAATTGCGTTAGACATACCGTATTAATACATGTCACTGAAAAAGTTGAAACAGACTTTATCAAGAGAAGCCTATATTATACATAGTACATGCCCATCTTTTTCATTGGAGCCAATTTAAATATACTTTTTTTGAGTGTAGCTTGTTTAAAAATGTTTTCATCTTTTTGGAGTTATTGGACCTAGAGGCTTAATTTTGCATGTTTGTTCAGTTAAGAGAAAGTGCAATGAGTTTATGACCCCTTAACCCACTTGCGGTCAATATACTGAGTAATGTGAGTACTTTTGGTGAATCGAAAACCTTTCCATGATCCACTTGAAATAAAGTGAATAAGAATACAATGAAGTGAACTTTAAAAAACAGTTGTTAAAATCTGGCCTTTAACAACTAATAAAATAAGTATCTGTAAATCAAACAGGCTTCAGTACTTGTACATTAGTGTAGCCATTGAATAATATATACAATGTTTATTCATTATTTCTACTAATATGTCAAACTTACACAGACTAGCTTGCTTTTTATTATTATTATTATTATTATTATTATTATTTATTTCTTAGCAGACGCTTATCCAAGGCAACTTACAATTGTTACAAGATATCACATTATTTTTCCATACAATTACCCATTTATACAGTTTAGGTTTTGACTGTGCACATTTTTTTTTTAAAGGGGACCCTTAAACACTGACCCTGTCCACTAGTCCATCTGCTGTCACACTACATCTGCCTTGATCTTCACCAGACTCCACCCAGCTTTTTATCATGCTCTCCTAGTCCCCTGTAAAACCACTAATGAGGATCCTCTGTATGTGCGTACCCTGTTTTCTGTTCTGCTTCATCAAATCTCTATTACATCATGTTACCTTCCTTACAAATATGATTTACAATCCCTAGGTCACAATACTTTTTATCCACACAGACACACTTTTGATGTTAACCTATTAAGTGTGGTTTGAGGGCAGGAGCTGGGCTCCATCCTATCATTTCATCTCCTATCATCAATCAAATCTACTTCCTATTTAAACCATTAGTCACACCCTATGCAGTTGTCTTTTGTTTTTCGTTTTTGGTTCTGAACCTAAGTATGGAATACTTACCTCACATCCCTTCCTCGGATTCAGAGGGTTTCGAGGATAACTTCATGACAGTATCACAGCATTCTCCGACAGCATCAATCCAAGAGCCGATCACCCCACCACTCTTCCCTCTATCAGGTGTCTCTGCAACATCTGAACAAGAGCCTCCTGAGCAGGATACCATACCACTACCTGCTGGTCAAGGAGTTAATCTTCACCGATCCAAGCAGCTCTGAACAGGATATCTCTCCTGAGCGTCTGTACTTTAAGGACTGGACTTTCAACAAGCTGATAAAGACCCACCTCAAAAACGGCAGCAAAATCCCAGCAGGGAGCAGCTGAGAATCCCTTTTCATTTTCTATTGTGAATCCATCTCAGCATAACCTATTTTTCCACCCAAGAAAACTCTCAGAGCAAGCTACTCCTGCTGTCATCGCACCAGCAGGCAGCCACTCCAGCCAGCCAAACTCAACAGGAACATTCTCGCATTTTCAATGAAATAAAAGTATTCATGCAACCATTCGCGGATACCTTATCCTCAGACAATACCAAACTTAGCAATTTGGATAAACGGGTGTCCATCATCAAGCGAGAGAAGTATGGCAAGGATGTTAATCTGGTTTCTCTAGTAATGGCTACATCTGAATTTCTGGACAATAGAGTGGTGGATTGCAGTGATTTATCAGTCACGTTGATATCCAGAGACCCCAGATTACTGAAAAATCTAACTCTGGGAATTTGTCCTTGCCTTCGCTATTTAGAGAGATGTGCTATGTTCAGTATACCCAAACCGCAGACAAGAACAGGATTCTTACGAATTCTACATAGTGGAGCTATCTGTGAGATATGGATGTTTTTCGATTACCACAAATAATTTTCAGCAAAAGCAGCAGCTATTTTGGTAACAGATAACCACATCATCGACTGGGCACAACCTGATTTAGACCTATTGAACAGGATTTTCCGCAGTCCGCAGTTCCACCTGCCACTCAACCTCTCTCTGCCCAAAAGCTGCCATAGCATCAACCTCCAGAACAGCAGTCTGCATCACTCCCTGTTTCTCTAATAAAATCTTGATCCCCAACTCCATCCATTCTTCTGCCCTACCCGAGCAATCTACAAGAGAAGACAGATTTGGGCGAAGAATCAGATATGCAGAAGGAAAACAAATATGTAATAATTTAAATTTCAGTATCTGCTTGATGAGGCAATGCAAAAATATCCATATGTGCAGTTTCTGCGGGGACACTCATTCAAATGCCATCTGGCCAGTAGCTCCAAAGTGACCTTCTTCAACACTCACAGACTCGACTCCTATTAATATTCCCACATTGAAACAAAAACTTCTGGATCATCCAGATAAAATATTTGCCAACTATTTACTTGATGGACAAAAAAACGGGTTTTCAACCGGAGTCAAATCCCCCCCTCCTCCTTTCAAAGCAAAAACCTCCATTCTGCTACTCAAGAGCCCAAGACAGTGCAATCTCTTATTCAAAAAGAGATTAAAAAGGGATTTATGGTGAGCCTGTTTGCAGCTCCCTTGTTTCCAATATTCAGGATTAACCCCATTGGCATCGCCACTCGGAAAATGTCAGGAAAAAACGTCTCATCATTGACTTGTCAGCACCACGGGGATCAAGTACCAGTAGCATCAACTCGCTCATTCCTCTCGTTCAATTTCCTCTACAGTACATTACTATATCGGAAACAATTCATTCAATTAAATTGGCAGGTCGCGGCTCCTGGTTAGCAAAAGCAGATATATCAGATGCATTTAAAATACTGTAAAACAAGAAAATTTCACGAACAAAAAATGTTTGCTAATTTCACGTTTATTAAATATATTATTCATGTGCCGTACATTAAAAGAAAAAGAAGCTCAAACATTTATTGCAGCAAAAATTGACCTTGAAGGCCATTAGCGAAATTACGTTGCCGCAAAAAAATCCTGTTTTACAGTAATGCCAATCCATCCATCTCTTCTCCACCTGTTCAGGATATGCTGGGAAGAAAAATTCAATTTTTTTTACACAGTTAACTTTTGGCTGCCGCAGCAGCCTGAAAATATTTGATACTCTCTCAGAGGCTTTATGCTGGATACTTCTCAATTCATATCATGTTCCATTTCTGTTCCATCTACTTGGTGATTTTTTCATGATATCTCCTCCTTAGAAGCGATCACCAGTCTTTAAAGTTTATTTTCAGAGGTTGGCGTCCCGCTCTCAGAAGAAAAAACAATCGGCCCCCTTCATTCACTGGAATTTCTAGGTATCATACTGGACACAGAAATGTTCAAAGCCAGCCTCCCCGTATCTAAACTTGATAATATTCGTTCCCTTATCCAGAACTTTCAGATCAATAAAATGATCAGGAAACGCGCACTGCTCTCGTTGCTGGGTCATTTTAATTTTGCAATTCGCATTATCCCCCACGGTCAGACATTTATATCTTGATTACTTGCTCTTTCATCAACAGCAAAAAACTTGGACTCCTACATCAATATTTCATTAGAAGCTAGGAAAGACATTAAAATGCGGGCTGTTCTCATACAGGATTGGAACGGCCTCTCTATGTTTGATGAGGATTTCATTTCAGCACCGCACGATCTGGCTTTATTTACGGATGCTTCATTTACGGGATTCGGAGGTCTTTTAAACCAACGTTTCCCAAAGTGGAGGTCGCGACCCAAATATGGGTCCCTGCAAGGTTTCTTACGGGTCGCCAAACAATCTAAAAAATATGACGTTCAGTGCACACTGTTAAGATTTATTTTCACTATACAACTTCTTATGCTTATATTCAAAATAAAAACAATTTGCATACAAATCAGTAATTATGTAAACAGTGTATTGTTTTATCACCAGTCTTCTACTTTAAATATGAACCAAAAAAATTAAGTATATGGTGACATTTTATGTGCGGTTACTAGGGATTTTGAAAACAGTTGTTAAAATGGATGCAAAACGAAAAAATGTCTATCCTACTTGTTGCTAAAAAAAAACTCGCAATTACCATCTTATATCAACTTCAGTTTTTCTTACATTGTTGACGAGGATGATTTGCGTCCTCATGTGCCATTTGTTGTGAAGTACTGGCTCACGAAACCTTAAGCCTTCGGCATCTTGAGACACTGCATCCTGATTGCGTTGGGAAACTAGTTTTTCCAGAAGAAAGCTCAATTAGCTAAACAGCAAGACGTTCTTAAAAAAAAAAAACAGTCACTGTCTCGGAGAAGGAGATAAATGTATCTTACCTGGTTACAATGCATATTGCAAATAATAATAATAAAAAAAATTTAAAAACTGCACAACTGACTCTTGTTGTCGGTATGTTTGCAATGCTTGATGTTGAATTGAAAATTAAAACTGGTATTCAGTATGTAGGCAACACAATTTTAAATTGATATTGTAACATGGAGGTAAAGGAAGCAATCCAGGCAAGTATTCTCTCAAATGCACGGTTTATTTTACAAGAATGAGCAATAAAATAAATGCAACAGTGGCGGCTGGTCAGCCGAGGCAAGTGGGTCATGGCCGCACCAATAATTCCCAAAGGCTAAAAAAAACATTTTGCATATTCGTATTATTTAATTGAGAAATATAAACATATTTAAGCATATTAAATACATTTAAGTCCACAGAAGCGCTAGTGACATTATTTAAAAGTCTCAACTCGCTTTCTCCAGTACCGAAACTGCAACGCAGAAAGCTGGAACAAACATTGAGTGCCTGTGACGGAAATATAATGAGTTCTGGTTGTAAATCTCCCTCTCGACCTGTGAGGATACAAAGTAGCGAAAGGGAAAGGCTTTGGACAGGTTGTCCTGACAGTTCATTCCCTGGGTCGGGAAGTCAATCAGCCTGGAAAAAGACGAGACTCCAGTGCGAGAATGTATTGACCGGGAAGGTAAACGAGGTAGCAGCTGCAGGCAATAGAAACAGCTGCAATCGTTTGCCAAGGGGTCATGCATAATCGCATAAAAGGGGCTGGAGTATTGTAAATCTTTTCCTTCGCTTGGGTTTTTACGTGGAAACTGGAAGGACCGGAGATTTCCCCAAATAAATAAAGAAAGGAGTTCGTGAGTGTTTTGTTTTGTTTCTTTGTCTGTTTAGTAATTGTCTGTGTTTGTACTCACTAGACGGCTAAACACAGATCCGGAGCTGTCGCCAAGGGCCAGCACGAAACCGGATCATCACTGCACTACTGTCACGAATAAACTTTGTTATCAGCACTTGTTTCACTAATAGCACGTAGTATATTGTACCTCACCACAAGCACTGAGAGCACTCACTTTGGAACAGTGATCGTGTGTGTCTAATTGTGTGTGTTTTGTACCGTGTTTATTATTTGCGGGACTGCAACCCTTCGTTTTATTACTGTGCAATACACATTGTTGTGTATTGCCAGCTCTTTATTATTTACTGGCGGGTCATCAGACCATTGGATTATAAAACATTAAAACAATCATTTTCACCCGTACTTTGTTGTCTGTGCGTTCTTGGAAGTACTGTATCCGCACTGCACCTGCTATACACCTGCTACCACTTACCACTTTGCCACAGTGCCTCACAAAGCTGCTTGTCACCATGGCAACTCACTACTGCTGGGGAGTCACTGAAGGCGTTGCTATGGTAACCACAATACGCTTGATGAGGCACCAACTGGATTTGGAGCAGTTCGAATTTGTGCGATTTTAGTGTGGCTTTAGTTGAATCTGATATATGAGACCTGAGGAAAATATGTTTTACAGTAAGATCCCAAGAAGGGAGACGTTCAATTGTTAAGGACGGCAGAATAACACTAGCACTGGAGAGTATGAAGAAAGACGGTAAACGAACTCGGCAAGGAGGCCATATTTGGAAGGCAGCGCTGTGAACAAACTATTGTTGGCCATGTTTGCTTCTTTCAACTAAATAAGACAAGGTTACATCTCTTTTAATGGTCTAAAACTGTCAATTTATTGCCACGACATGACAAGCTGCCTTGTTCGTTTTGAATTAATGATTTTGTGATATTGTATGTGTCTTTATAGCGAATGGTCCGCGCTGGTGTCATACAATGACTTGTAGAACTAAATACTACGTGGTTTTAAGGTTCTGTGATTTGCTAGTTGATTTTAAAATGTATCCGCAATTCTGTAAATTGTGTGTTGTTTACAGTGCAAATGTTTTTAATTGATGGAAGTATATTTTACATAGCGACTGCAGTCTATTATTTGAAGCATTAAAATGCTGTCAACGGAGGCATATATGCAATCAGCTGAACAAAGTAAATGTACTTTTAGTACGTTAGCCATTGAGTGGTGGTGGCAATAACTATTTTGTGATTTGTGCCCCACCTGTCAAAAAAGTCACGAGCCGCCACTGATTAATGCAGTAAACAATAACGAACACAGGATAAATAAAAGGGTTTAATAAACAGTCAGGTAACACAGACAAAGCTAACAGTCTCTGCGTGTCTGACTCGGTAATTTAAAGAAAATGAAAACAGCAGGTTCTCTCCCACAGCCCCAAAACTCAAATTCACCCAACCCCCCCCCCCCCCCCTTCCATTTCGCTCCGTCGTGGCGCTCCCCAATCACAGGCACACATTCCTGTCCCACCACCCCATTATCTCAATGCAACCACATAGTCCATTAATCCCCATGGGGGCTCTCCTGAAAATTCATGTTTGCGATCGGCTGCAGTCCCGTTGTCCGCGCGAAGGGGACCCTTAACTCCAAATCCTGAGCTGGCTGTCGTGTGAGAGAATGTTTCTAGAAGTGGCACCCTGTGGCAGAGTGGTTGCAGTGCTGATGTCACGGACCAGGAAGAAGCAACACAAAACAAAGGCAGCAAAGGTAAGTAGGGGAAACGAGACGCGTTTGTGCTCGGGTTTTAATATAATAAATCAAATAATAAACAAAAACACTTTACATCAAACAAAAGGGCACGTTGGCCAAACAAAACAAACCCATAAACAGTTGTACTCACAAATATTGTGCTGGCTGTTCCAGCACAATAGCAGTTGTTTCTTTTAAGCTCTTTCTCTCCTTAACTCTCTCGTTCCTTACACCCTGAACTCTCTCTCCCCAGAGCGCAGAAAAGCTGCCGGTTTTATACAGGTGACCATCTCCCGATTAGCAACAATTAATCAATGAATTAACTCGGGAGATGGTCACCGGCTGCACGAGGTTTTTAAATAAATAATTAAACACAATAAACAAACACACAGCTTTTCGCCGTCATCTTAAAATAATAACTAAGACGGACGGCTTTGTCCGCCTGCATAAAACTACAACAACAATAATAATAATAATAATAATAATAATAATAATAATAATAATAATAATAATACAAAATATACAAATAATACAGGGACGAGGTGTACCCCATCACACATGCCCCCCCCTTGTGCGTAGCACACATGGCCTCAACGGCCACCTCCCCTTAAAACCCAGCAGTCCAGGACAATGTCTCGGGCTGGGAAGGGAGGCTTCAGTGGGCCCATGGCTGGCAATGCTGTCAGCACCCCTGCCGGTAGTGGCACGGCTGACAGCATGCTGGTCCACTCCTGCAGCGAAATTGCTGCGGGGATGCTGGTCTCCTGACCTCCCCCTTTCTTCGTAGCCGGTAGCTCCCTCCTGTGGGGCTCCGGCCACAAGAACTCCTGCAGCGAAACTGCTGCTGGGGAAAGTGGTCTCCTGACCTCTCCCCCTGTCTTTGTAGCCGGTAGCTCTCTCTTCTGGGGCTCCGGCCACAGTATCTCCTGCAGCCCAAGTGCTGCAGTGAGAGCAGGTCTCCTGACCTCCCCTACGATCTCCGGCAGCGAAAGTTCTGCAGTGGGAGCTGGTCTCCTGACCTCCCCCACGATCTCCGGCAGCGAAACTGCTGCTGGGGTTGGTGGTCTCTGGACCTCCTCCCCCTTCTTCAAAGCGGACAGCTCCCTTGCTGGGGCTCCGCCACCGTACTCCCTGTGGTGGAGGTGCGGGAAGCAGAGACAGCTCCTGCTGTTCTGCTCCTGGCAGTGGCGGAGGCAGAGGCAGCTCCTGCTGCTCTCCTCCTGGCGGTGGTGGAGGCAGAGGCAGCTCCTGCTCCTCTGCTCTGGGCAGTGGCGGAGGCAGAGGCAGCTCCTGCTGCTCTGCTCCTGGTGGAGGTGGAGGTGGTGGAGGCAGAGCCAGCTCCTGCTGCTCTGCTCCTAGTGGTGTCGGAACCAGCAGGTATTCACCCTCTGCTGGTGGAGGTGGGAGGGGCAAGCAGTCCTCCCACGGCGGTTGAGATGGAACCAGCAGGTATTCACCCTCTGCTGGTGGAGGTGGCGGAGGTAGAGGCCGCTCCTGCTGCTCTGCTTCTGGAGGTGGCGGAGGCAGAGGCAGCTCCTGCTGCTCTGCTCCTGAAAGTGGCGGAGGCAGAGGCAGCTCCTGCTCCTCTGCTCCAGGCGGTGGCGGAGGCAGCTCCTGCTGCTCTGCTCCTAGTGGAGGAAGCGGTGGAGGTGGCAGAGGCAGAGGCAGCTCCTGCTGCTCTGCTCCTGGTGGTGGTGGAGGCAGAGGCAGCTCCTGCTGCTCTGCTCCTGAAAATGGCGGAGGCAGAGGCAGCTCCTGCTGCTCTGCTCCTAGTGGCGGAAGCGGTGGAGGTGGGAGCAGCGTGTAGTCTCCTGGCAATGGAGGTGCGAGCAGTGTGTAGTCTCCTACTGTTGCAGGGGACTGGTGCGGCTCTGCCTCTCTTGCAGGGGACTGGTGCGGCTCTCCCGCTCTTGCAGGGGACTGTGGTGGAGGCAGAGGCAGCTCCTGTTCCTCTCCTCCGGGTGGCGACGGTGGGGAAAGTGATACCAGCAGACGTTCACACTCTGCTGGTGGATGGGAACCCAGCAGGCATTCACCCTCTGCTGGTGGACACGGGGACAGCAGGAATTCTTCCTCTGCTGGTGGACACGGGGACAGCAGGCATTCTTCCTCTGCTGGTGGACACAGGGACAGCAGGCATTCTTCCTCTGCTGGTGGACACAGGGACAGCAGGCATTCTTCCTCTGCTGGTGGAGATGGAACCAGCAGGCATTCTCCTAGGGCTGTGGAAGCACCGACTTCCCGCTCTTGGGCTAGGGAAGCACCGACTCCCCCCTCTTTGGGCTGTGGACGCACCGACTCCTCCCTCTTGGGCTGTGGACGCACCGACTCCTTCCTCTTGGGCTGTGGACGCACCGACTCCTCCCTCTTGGGCTGTGGACGCACCGACTCCCCCCTCTTGGGCTGTGGACGTTCGGGCTCCCCCCACTCGGCGTTGGACATTCGGGCTCCTCCCACTCAGGCGTAGGACGTTCAGGCTCCCTCCACTCAGGCGTGGGACGTTCGGGCTCCTCCCCCTCAGGCGTAGGGACGTTCGGGCTCCTCCCACTCAGGCGTAGGACGTTCGGGCTCCTCCCACTCAGGTGTAGGACGTTCGGGCTCCTCCCACTCAGGCGTAGGACGTTTGGGCTCCTCCCGGAACTGGGAGGGGCAGATAGCCACCAGTGTGGCCATACTCTCCACAGCCGGGCACAACTCAGCCGCAAGGCGCCTTGCAACTGCCTCCCAGCCATCGTCCCAGACCTTCCTTTTTCCCTCTTCCGCTGGCTCTGGATACCTCGGCGAGGCTTCTTCCTCGGAGACGGCAGCGATGGCTCCTCCCCTTTGGGCTGGAGACGGCAGTGGTGGCTCCTCTCCTTCGGGCACTGGAGACGGCAGCGGGCTTCTCCCTTTTCCCAGGAGATGGCGGGACCCCACTCATATCGGCAGCCAGGTAATTGAGCACCATGGCTGCGATGTCTGGGAGGGACGCTGGGTGGTGTTGCTGTTCCCTGGTCTCCCAGCGCCCCATCTCGGCCCACAGGAGGTTGATCACTGCAGGGAGGGCTTCCTCATAATCCCTCCCCGGCTCTACCAGCCAGTCCCAGACTCCCTCAGAGGAGAGTGCACTCTTCCTCTTTGGAGGATGCAGATCCTCCCTCACCCTTGCTGGACGCTCTGGCTCCTCCTTCTCCTGCCATGGAGGGGGTTGGTCGGGAGCTATGTGCCCAACCTCGCCAATAGCGAAGCACCACTCCTCACCTTTCACGCAGGTGAGGCAGACGTCCAGCGTGGTCGAGATGCAGTGGGACCTGCGACCGGCCCCACGCTGCTGTTGCTGTTGCTTCCTCCGCCCGCTTCTTCCCATCTTATTCTTTATTTTATTTATTTATTTTTCCAAAAAAAAAAAACACACTTTGAAAAAAACAAAAAAAACCCGTCCTTTTCCTGGTCCGGCTCCTGGAGGCGTTGTTTATCCCACTTCTGACACCATATGTGGCAGAGTGGTTGCAGTGCTGATGTCACGGACCAGGAAGAAGCAACACAAAACAAAGGCAGCAAAGGTAAGTAGGGGAAATGAGACGCGTTTGCGCTCGGGTTTTAATATAATAAATCAAATAATAAACAAAAACACTTTACATCAAACAAAAGGGCACGTTGGCCAAACAAAACAAACCCATAAACAGTTGTACTCACAAATATTGTGCTGGCTGTTCCAGCACAATAGCAGTTGTTTCTTTTAAGCTCTTTCTCTCCTTAACTCTCTTGTTCCTTACACCCTGAACTCTCTCTCCCCAGAGCGCAGAAAAGCTGCGGTTTTATACAGGTGACCATCTCGATTAGCAACAATTAATCAATGAATTAACTCGGGAGATGGTCACCGGCTGCACGAGGTTTTTAAATAAATAATTAAACACAATAAACAAACACACAGCTTTTCGCCGTCATCTTAAAATAATAACTAAGACGGACGGCTTTGTCCGCCTGCATAAAACTACAACAACAATAATAATAATAATAATAATAATAATAATAATAATAATAATAATAATAATAATAATACAAAATATACAAATAATACAGGGACGAGGTGTACCCCATCACACACCCTCTCCCACCCCCCTACCCCAGGTTCGTCTGCCTCGTCGTTACAATATGTTAGTTTAATACCTTTTTATTTTTATTTTTTATATAATAAGTAATTTGATCAAAGTAAACATTTTACCAAGTTGTAAAACTATCAGCCTGAATGCTTATATAGCTTAAACTATCAATGGTTTTCTAGTGCATGGCCATCTTTGGTCAAATAAATCAATATTTTCTTTTGCGATAACAAATCTACAGTTCATATTATCAATAAAGGCTGATTTAGTTCACCTGTTATTTTGCAATTACTGTGGTGGTTAATATGGATTTCAGTAACAAATAATTTTCTAATCCAAGCGTGCCATCTATCGGGCATTTATAACAATGCAGCTGAGGCTCTCTCGTTTACAGATTTACAGATTTCACAGTCTGGTCCCAACAGCTCTGCCAACTCCAGCAGTATCACCCCAGTTCAACCAACTAATTTTCAGTTGAACTCAACTATCAGTGGACTACTCAATACAGCGCAAGCATACGTGGCTGCAGCATTTGCTCCTTCCACCAGATCCTCTTATTCCATTGGCTGGACCACCTGTTTGACTTTCTGCTCTCAAAGCAGGATTAATCCGACCCCATTCAACCAGGACTGGATTATGGCTTTTATAGTACACGCAAATGACTCTTTACATCTTGCAACAGCTACAGTCAAATCCTATGTCAGGAAAACAATACCAATTTTACTTGATGTCCATTACCTCCCCAACTCTCCTATCAATGTGGCTGTGTGGTCCAGTGGTTAAAGAAAAGGGTTTGTAACCAGGAGGTCCCCGGTTCAAATCCGGGTGAGACGTAGTTGTAAGTGACTCTGCAGCTGATGCATAGTTCACACACCCTAGTCTCTGTAAGTCGCCTTGGATAAAGGCATCTGCTAAGTAAACAAATAATAATAGTAATAATAATAATAATAATGCCAGTTGTCTGTCTCCTCCTGCGCAGAATCTCTAAGAGCTCTCTGACCACTTCTCCTTCTCACCTGCCTATCTCTTTAGGTATTCTGAGCAATTTGATTTCAGTTCTCCATCAAGGCTGCTTCTCTACATTTGATGACCTAACAATCGAAACTATGTCTAACTGCATTTTTTGTTTTTTTTAAGATGCTCAGAATATGCAGTTCCTTCTTTGCCAGCTTTCCTATGCTTGGTATTCGCTGCAGTGATCTCACTCTCATCTTAGATTCCCACTTTATCCTCTTCCTGCACATTTCCAAAACGGATCAGCTTCGACAAGGTCAATTCATTCAGCTATCAAAAATGGACTCTCCTCTATGCCCATATGCTTCCATGCAGAAATATATCACAGAACGCAAACCTATTTCAAATTGTGACCTCCTGTTCATCGATTCAAACCGGACTGTTTTATCCAGACATTGATTCACATCTCATTTGTCTACATTGGTTTCCAGAGCAGGACTTTCCCCTCAATTCTATACTCCTCATTCATTCAGAATCAGGGCAGCCACATCAGCAGCAAGAGCAAAGATTGACCAGAATCTAATTAATTAAAAATATGGGGAGCTGGACAGTACATACGTTCTTCCCCTTCTGAGATATCTTCTGCACATCAGTCTATTGCTAACATGTCCGGAGTGGGGACAACCCTTCCACCACGGCCATCAAAGGTTCCCCCCCTTTTTTTCCTTTCCACTGAGTGGAGGGTCTTCACATAGTCAGTAGGCAGCCAGTTACTAACCTTCTTTGTTGTGTGTTCTTGCTTTCTTTGTTTGTATATGCATTGGCGGTTCTCTTGTTTGTCTTCACATATAGGTGTCTTTAGCGGGGAGCCGGGGGTCCATTCTTTGGGGGGTTAGTGATCTCACTTTCTCCAACCCTTGGTTAGGCTCTGTTTCCTTTACCTCCACAGGAGGGTTCTCCACAAGTCAGAGGGGACCCCCGGCCAAACCCAACCTTTTAGCATCTCATGATCTATCACTACCCTTGCAATCTGAGGTGCTAAGCTTATTCTTGCTAAACCTCGCTGTAGGAGCTCTCCCTTCGTAACACAAGGCTCTCTTCTCATTTCAGGTTCTCTGGGGGTGGGTCTCCGTCCCAGCTTTGGAAGTCTATAATTCACCTCATTGAGGGCAGCTCTCCGAGCCAGAGTTCCCCTTTTCTTCCTTCTTTTCAGGTTCTTGAGCCTCTATTTATGTATGGGGCCTCCCAAGACCCTTTCTTCTCGCCTCAAGACCTCTCTTTCGTATGTAGGATCCCCCAAGAGACGGGTATCCCTTGTGTATGTCGGGTCCCCCAAGATACAGGGACCCTTTTTCTATATGTATTTAATCTTTACTAACTCTATGTCCCTGAGGGTGCCATGCGCCCAGCCTTGGAGGTTGCCTCACCACGACGCAGTCTCACCTAACTGTGGTGGTGACTTCACCACGACGCAGACCTCAGTGCACGATTGCTGAAGTCCTTAAATGTTTTTGGCCAAACTATTTAGCGAATCAGGCCATATTTTTCCAGAAATGTTGCCATTTTGCTTTACCGGTAAGTTTTGGAAGATTACTTCAGAATTTGCCCTGACAGTATGGAGGCTTTGCAATAAGTTATCTTACCTCATTTTTATACCTTGCATCTATGAATACAGTACAGTGATTGTATAATATAATCTCTATCTAAGCATTTTTGCTTCAAGGCTACGTTTGACAAAGAGGCAAAAGAAATGAGAGCATCCTATAAGTGCCAGTTATTCAGTTTGCAGTAGCAACATTAATATCCTCCACAGCACTCATTACAAGGAGATATCTGACCTCGCGTTCAGCTAAGGGCACTATACTGTCAATGCTGTCAATTATATACCAGATAAATCTATACATTAACTGAACCATGCAGTATTTTTTTTTTTTTTTTGCAACACGTGAAAAAGAAACAAAAGCTTATAGCCCAAAGTCAAACACAAATTAGTTGTTTATTCAGGAAGGGACCACTAACACATGATAATGATGTGTTTTATAAATGGAAAATAGATGTACTTCCCAATCATAAAAAGGATATAAAGAACGTATCAGAAGAAACATTAAGGAGGCTGTGTGGTCCAGTGGTTAAAGAAAAGTCCTTGTAACCAGGAGGTCCCCAGTTCAAATCCCACCTCAACCACTGACTCATTGTGTGACCCTGAGCAAGTCACTTAACCTCCTTGTGCTCTGTCTTTCGGGTGAGATGTAATTGTAAGTGACTCTGCAGCTGATGCATAGTTCACACACCCTAGTCTCTGTAAATCGCCTTGGATAAAGGCGTCTGCTAAGTAAACAAATAATAATAATTAAGAGAAGCCATGGAAACAAGATTTAGGTTTTACTTCTTGTGAAAATCAGACTGAGCGTATGAGAGTTTCTCTACTTATACTGTTTATTAAAAATCCTCACCACAAAGTCATTCATTTTAGGGTGGTAAAAAAGCATTTTCATCATCAAAGAATTGTAACTTAATTCTGAACTAAGTTTCAAACCATTGGAAGATTTGCATAATTTTCTAGTGTCCATTTTTAGCTAGTTTATTTGATTATAAATACTATTATTTTACAGGTATCCATAAAAAAGGTATAAAACAATCACACTTCCTTTGCAATACTTTATATAATAATTATGTATTTAAAATTTAAATACAATGAAAAATACCATTTGTTTATGTAAAATTAGGATTGTGTGGAAGAGGCATCATCTTCTGGTCAAGCAAAGGAACTGTGACTCCCTTATCTTGGGCAAACAGTCACTGTTTCATGTAGGTTAACAGTCAAATTTTATTGACACAACATAACATCAGTCAAGCATACTAAATAAGACACATTGAATACAGTTACTATCTGAATACATGCACACAGCCGTTGAAAAAACAAATATACATTTTCCATTAAACATTATTGTTTACAGTACGTATGGTAGTTGTAAACTTGTATCTGAAACAAAAACACATTGTAAATGTGAAAAAATGCCAAGTTGTCAAAAGTGCCCAGCCAATTAAAGTGGAGATGTCAAAAACACAAACCAAGTTTCAAGAAACCATTGGGGCAATCTTGCCCAGCACAAAGCAAATAGGCAAAACTGTAAAAGCAGTGGGGATCAAGGTTGCCCCAATTGTTTCTACTGACTTGGCTTGTGTTCTGCTTTTATTGTGCCTGAAAAACACAAGCCAAGTTAGTAGAAACAATTGCAACTACTCAATATTGTTTTGCCAATACAAGAATTATATAGTGAAAAAAAATTGTGAGCAGCTTTTCTCTAAAACCAGTTTGTTTGTTGTTTTGAAACAGAGTGGGAAGATTTCCACAGTTCTGCACTAATAATATGCTCATCACAGTTCAAAACTTTTTACAAAACAGCCACATATCTTAAACATGTTCATAAAGCATCTTCAAAAAACTGAATCATAGAATCACGATAATTAGTGGAATTTGTTTTGTTTTTTTAATCACAGTTACTACATGCTTATAGAGTCAATAAATGAAGGGTTTTTATTCAACTAAAAACTGCCCATTGGCTGTAAATAGTGGAAGCTGGTAATGTTAATAGTAAAGTTAAACCTGAAGTGCGTGAGCAAACCTGACAAGACAAGCACACACTGCATAAAACATGAGCCCCCACTTGATTACAATACATGCATTAACAGTCTGATCTCATGACATGAGTGGTGTTTCTGATGGTTTACTTTCCCAGTGAGGCAAACAACGTACAAAATACTTTCATATCTAGATATTTATTTGACTTTTTAAAAATGACTTTTCTAATATTCAGATCGAACTAGACTCTGCTGAATATCGTATATATTATACAACAGTCACAAGGGAAGTGTTGTTTGGCATCTTTCCATACTACAGAGCTAATAATAAAATTAGAAAATAAATTGGAACATCTTCTGGAGGTAAGCAGCCATCGATCCACATAAACTGCTTAATTCCCAAGGAATAATAACAAAGCAGAGTTCAGCATTTTGACGAATGGCCTCTAATTTGTGCAAAATGTGTGAAAGTGTTGCTAGAGATTGATTTTGTAGATTAGAAAATCATTCTGAGGAAGTGAGTGTTGCTAAGCAGCGCAAATTCTATGTTTTTCACGTTTCATGTCAGTTGTTATGACTGCTTTGTCACAATGTTCCTGATTGCACCCCTCCTTTGACATGCAATCAGTCCATCCCAGTGTTGGAACTGAATCCCTTTTGTTGTTTCATTAATGACAGCAACTCTTCTCTTCACAATAATAGCTAAATGAGATTTTCAGTTGGTGTAAAATGGGTTTGTATAAAGCAGGGCAGCCCAACCGATGGCTCAAGAGGTGTATGTGACTCATTGACCTCCAGAATTGGGCTCTATTGGTGAAGAAATCTATTCAAAACTGTTAATCTGTTGCCTTTGGTAGCAGTGAAAATGCTAGAAAATGGATGTTTATAAAGCAAACAAATAATACAGCCATTTCTTCTTGTATTCTGGTTAAACCGTTTTTTGTTGGTTTATATTTCTTTACAACTGTTTTGTCCTGCCACAATACTGCACAGCAAGCTTAATGCTACCAGGAGAGTTTAATAAACTTACTTACTAGCCTTTTAACAGTAAGTATTTTCATTTATTATTAATAATATTTTATTAATTGTAATACTGATGTTTTATTAATGTTGTTGTTTTACATTTATTAATTTTGTAAATATAAATGTTAACCTAATTTTGAAATACTTATTGATCCTAAACAATAACAAAAACAATCTTACACTAGGAACATAGCATCGTTTTTTCAGACCTTGCATTTAATAATGTAAAGTGCTGCAAACTTTCATTAGTGCACCAGCAAAAAGGAACAGAAAATTTACAACAGCAATAAATAAAAATTAACCACTTCAGCGCCAGGACATATGCATTTACATCAATTGAAAGCTCACTTGCATTACCATACCATGCCTGCGTATGTCAAGGTTTGCCGTCTATTCTATGTTTTCTTTTCAATCTGATCTCTTTGTATACATGCTGTCAGGTGATGAGTGGTTTGGGTGACAAAGTGAATGGCCAAACAGTCTTATAATCACCAAAATAGTCAGTTTTTAATAATAATAATTACTGTACTGTGTTATTATTTTGTGAAACCTTTTTGTTTGGGACTGAAAACCTGCCGTGGTATAGGGGTAAAACGGCAGGTTTTCAGTCCCAAACAAAAAGGTTTCACAAAATAATAACACAGTACAGTAATCCACAAGTGCATGGGAAAGTGCTCCGGTTGTAGCACAGTGGTGCTCTGTTGTGCTGTGCTCTGCAGTTCTGCTAGTCGTGCTGTAGGGTCCATGCTGGCTC
The DNA here is from genome assembly GCA_030684275.1 of Acipenser oxyrinchus oxyrinchus. Lineage (NCBI taxonomy): Eukaryota > Metazoa > Chordata > Actinopteri > Acipenseriformes > Acipenseridae > Acipenser > Acipenser oxyrinchus. The sequence continues at coordinate 27,767,317 of CM060258.1, forward strand.
CATGGCTGCAGATCCCGACTTGCTAGAAGGGTGACAATGTGGAGTAGTGGTTAGGGGCTCTGGACTGGAGGGTCGTTGGTTCAAACCCAGTTGGGGGACACTGCTGCTCTACCCTTGAGCAAGGTGCTTTATCTAGATTGCTCCAACTGTATAAATGGGTTAATTGTATGTAAAAATAATGCGATACCTTGTAACAATTGTAAGTCGCCCTGGACAAGGGTGTCTGCTAATAAATAAATAATAATAGTCCTCTGCTACACAAATAAACAACACAGCACTCTGGCTGCATGTCCTTTGTACTGAGATTTGCAGTTAAGATTCCTTCTATATCTGTCATAATGCCCTATGGCAATGTTATTAATGATATGTGTTTTGAAGTCGGGAACGAGAGATCCAAATCATCAGGTGATTTTATTATCCAATTGCGTTCCATACAAAAATCCCTATCTATCTGTGAATACAGTACCTTGAGGAGTGTTGGAGATACCGCAGGAAACAATCAACTATCTAAAGTATATACATAGTATTTAATTTTATTTTACAAAATAAATATGTTTTTTGTATTCCTTTTATATGTTGTGTCCGTAATTTTGTACATACTGTAGCGTTCTGTGCAGGCAGGCAGGGAAGAAGGGAGACAACACGCTAAAATCAGTTCCAAATCTTTTATTTTGGAACACTAATCTCTAGCACCCACTTAGAGACCACTGCTCTGACTGCTTCACTGTTTTTTGGAACACAACCAAATCAGGACAGCAACAAAAACACATAATTGGCGGAGCAGCGCCCTTTAATAACATAGGCCTTTAATAACATAGCTCCGCTAATCGGGTGCCGGAGCTTTAAACACATCCCATTGGTCCTTCGCCGCATACCAGGACCAATGGGCACAGACAAACAACAGCCAATTACAGGGGAGACACAGACAGCACCACACACGCAGGTTACATTTACACATAGACACAGAGACAGGGTTATACAAGCAAATGTCGGGAAATACAGAGCGGAAAGGGAACACAATACAGCGGGAATTACAGTACGCAAACACAGTAGGAACACAGTACAAAACATAATTGCACGGATCGCTACAATACTTTACATAAAATTCTAAATTCCATGACAAACTGCCATTTTATTTGTTATTAGTTACACAACCACTGCCAAAAACTCCAACTTCAGATAACTGGTACAACATCAACTTTGAGTGAAGACAGCAGTCCACCTGAAAAAAAATACAAATAAAATAATTGCACCAGTACCTGTCAAGAGTAACACATAACAGTAGATGAGGAACAGCTAAATGAAACAGAAGGAAACAAAAGATTGAAAAAACACTTAAAAAAACCAACAGCCTGGACTGTTAATGTACTTAAAGACTGGTTTAAAGAATAAAAAAAACTATATAGATATTCATTTTAAGGAAATAAGTCAAAAAAATCTCTACATCATAAGGGAATGTTATGCTAGTGCAAAAAGTTCAACTGGGGACCAGTATTCAGTCTCCAGTTTTATAACACTGAGCTGGACTAAATAGATGTTTTAACAGTAGAAGTTTTTACATCTCTGCTGACAGCAAGTTTAAAACTAACAAGAATGTATTCCTGTCAGTCATGAAAACTTTTAGAAAAGCAGGTAAAGACAAGGCCAGACACCACCCACTGAATTACCGGCCTGGATTTTAAGCATCTGTGGGAAAGTGAGGCACTGTCCCCTGACACCACAGTCTGGTTTGATCTTCAACTTAATCTGGCATGACTTGGACGCGAGGGTGTCCGACAACTAACAAAAACATCTTTTGAAATCCGAAAGGATGAAAACGGACTTGAATATGTGTGCCTCGCATATAACGAGTACACAGACTCACCTGAAGATACAGCTTCAGCATCCATTGCATCTGCTCCCCTTACTTCCTCGGTGTCACTTGAAACTTCGCCCATCATCAGCGTGTGCTCAGTCCTCTAGTTTCTAGTGAGATGCCACTTTCGATGCAGAAATTCACACTAAACGGATATGTGCAATTTATTTTTAATAAGCAAACAATAAATTAAATTAAATAAAATGTGGGACTATATTACACTGTGGATGTATACACAATAAAAGTTTCTTGTTTTGTCTTAATTTAAAATGTGTTTTAATTATTTTAATTATTTTTCATAACCAAATGACAGTTAGCCGTGTTATAAGCTGTATAAACCACTTCGGGCAGTTCCGATGACATATACCACTTCTGGGGTGGTTAAAGGCCCTTGGCTGAAGCCCCGGGCCTTATCACCACCCCAGGAGTGGTATATATCATGGGAACCACATGGCCCATCGTGGTTTATACCTTGCATTATATATATATATATATATATACAGTACTGTGCAAAAGTTTTAGGCAGGTGTGAAAAAATGCTGTAAAGTAAGAATGCTTTCAAAAATAGACATGTTAATAGATTATATTTATCAATTAACTAAATGCAAAGTGAGTGAACAGAAGAAAAATCTAAATCAAATCCATATTTGGTGTGACCACCCTTTGCCTTCAAAACAGCATCAAGCATCAATTCTTCTAGGTACACTTGCACACAGTTTTTGAAGGAACTCGGCAGGTAGGTTGGCCCAAACATCTTGGAGAACTAACCACAGTTCTTCTGTGGATTTAGGCAGCCTCAGTTGCTTCTCTCTCTTCATGTAATCCCAGATAGACTCGATGATGTTGAGATCAGGGCTCTGTGGGGCCATACCATCACTTCCAGGACTCCTTGTTTTTCTTTACACTGAAGATAGTTCTTAATGACTTTCGCTGTATGTTTGGGGTCGTTGTCATGCTGCAGAATAAATTTGGGGCCAATCAGATGCCTCCCTGATGGTATTGCATGATGGATAAGTATCTGCCTGTACTTCTCAGCATTGAGGAGACCATTAATTCTGACCAAATCCCCAACTCCATTTGGAGAAATGCAGCCCCAAACTTGCAAGGAACCTCCACCATGCTTCACTGTTGCCTGCAGACACTCATTCGTATGCGCTCTCCAGCCCTTGGCGAACAAACTGCCTTCTGCTACAGCCAAATATTACAAATTTTGACTCATCAGTCCAGAGCACCTGCTGCCATTTTTCTGCACCCCAGTTCCTGTGTTTTCGTGCATAGTTGAGTCGCTTGGCCTTGTTTCCATGTCGGAGGTATGGCTTTTGGCCAAGTCTTCTATGAAGGCCACTTCTGACCAGAATTCTCCGGACAGTAGATGGGTGTACCAGGGTCCCACTGTTTTCTGCCAGTTCTGAGCTGATGGCACTGCTGGACATCTTCCGATTCGAAGGGAAGTAAGCATGATGTGTCTTTCATCTGCTGCAGTAAGTTTCCTTGGCCGACCACTCGTCTACGGTCCTCAACGTTGCCCGTTTCTTTGTGCTTCTTCAAAAGCTTGGACAGCACATCTGGAAACCCCTGTCTGCCTTGAAATTTCTGCCTGGGAGAGACCTTGCTGATGCAGTATAACTACCTTGTGTCTTGTTGCTGTGCTCAGTCTTGCCATGGTGTATGACTTTTGACAGTAAACTGTCTTCAGCAACCTCACCTTGTTAGCTGAGTTTGGCTGTTCCTCACCCAGTTTTATTCCTCCTACACAGCTGTTTCTGTTTCAGTTAATGATTGTGTTTCAACCTACATATTGAATTGATGATCATTAGCACCTGTTTGGTATAATTGTTTAATCATACACCTGACTATATGCCTACAAAATCCCTGACTTTGTGCAAGTGTACCTAGAAGAATTGATGCTGTTTTGGGCAAAGGGTGGTCACACCAAACATGGATTTGATTTAGATTTTTCTTCTGTTCACTCACTTTGCATTTAGTTAATTGATAAATATAATCTATTAACATGTCTATTTTTGAAAGCATTCTTACTTTACAGCATTTTTCACACCTGCCTAAAACTTTGCACAGTACTGTATATATATATATATATATATATATATATATATATATATATATATATATTGTGAAAGATCCATCGCGACTCACGGGTTCGTGCCCCTTTAAAATTACGACCCAGCAACAACAGAAATGGATTTTTAAGCCGGTTGCGCTTACTTTTAATAATCACACAAACAAACAAATACAAAACAAAACCTAACTCCGTTTGGAGAGCTTACTAAACAGGTATTTTCCCTGACTAACTTGCAGGACGGCTAAGCCGTTTACCTGGCACCACGGAACACAACACACACTAACACACTACTTACTTTACTCTGGCTACTCGGAGACAGAGCACCTCTTCTGCCTCCTTCTACTCAGCAGCCTTGAGCAGACTGACTGCTCCTCTTAAATACCCTGCACCTGGTCCCAATTTCACAATAGCTACCAGGTGCAGGGGATAATTAACAATTAAATTAAACAATAAAACAATTAAACAAAACAAAAGGTGCATTTTTCTCTTCAGGGAGGTTTTAACCCCTCCCTGCTGTCTCACACATCCCGCTGCCTTACACATCCCTCCCCTTGTCTTTTCAAGACACAGGCCACTCGGACGGCCACCTCCCCCTAAAACATAACCACCCACCCTCGAGTCCATAAATGTCCTTTTTCGCCTCTTCCACGGGTGGACTTGAGGGTGGATCGGTCCACGTCCCGGCCCAGCCAGGTAAGGACCGCGCACCGGCGACGAGGGACCCAACGGTTCGACAGGGGCGACCAGGCGTAGGCCGGGCACTGGAGGATGCAGCAGTGGACAGAGGTCTTCCCTGGGAACCGGCGCCGTGATGTCCGATCACCCAGGGGAAGCGAAGCAGCAAACGGGGAGCGACAGCGACGTCTGGCAGCAGCCCAGCGACGTCTGGGTGCTCGGGGAGAGCAGAGCAGGGAACCAGGGGCAGAGCTGTGGCCAGTGTTGCAGACTCCTGGGCTCTAGGTCCAGCACAGGGAGGTCCAGGAAGACCGGCAGGGTGTCCTGGAGCAAGGGGTGAGGGACCGGACGCAGCGACGCCGGACTGGACCGTAGGGGTGGTGGTCGAGGCTGAGGTGGAGGTATGCTTTTAGCCTCCCCTCTGGGCTCCAGAAGCGGCGGCTCCTCCCCTCTGGGCTCCGGAAGCGGCGGCTCCTCCCCTCTGGGCTCCGGAAGCGGCGGCTCCTCCCCTCTGGGCTCCGGAGGCGGCTCCTCCCTCTGGGCTCCGGCAGCGGCTCCTCCCCTCTGGGCTCTGGCAGCGGCGGCTCCTCCCCTCTGGGCTCTGGCAGCGGCGGCTCCTCCCCTCTGGGCACTGGCAGCGGAGTCAGCGGGGCACCTCTTGCTTGCTCCCACTTTTGGAGCAGCAGGTCCAGCTCTGTAGGCTCCGGCTCCTCCCCTCTGGGCTCCGGAAGCGGCGGCTCCTCCCCTCTGGGCTCTGGCAGCCCTAGCTCTACTCTCCACTTCTTGTTTTGCTCTTTTTGAGCAGCAATGTTCCGGTTGATTATTGCGATCAATCCTTTAACATCCATTTTCTGGGTCATAGGGGCGCCCACACTTGCTGACACCATATGTGAAAGATCCATCGCACTCACGGGTTCGTGCCTCTTTAAAATTACGACCCAGCAACAACAGAAATGGTTTTTTTAAGCGTGGTTGCGCTACTTTTTAATAATCACACAAACAAACAAATACAAAACAAAAACCTAACTCCGTTTGGAGCGCTTACTAAACAGGTATTTTCCCTGACTAACTTGCAGGACAGCTAAGCCGTTTACCTGGCACCACGGAACACAACACACACTAACACACTACTTACTTTACTCTGGCTACTCGGAGACAGAGCACCTCTTCTGCCTCCTTCTACTCAGCAGCCTTGAGCAGACTGACTGCTCCTCTTAAATACCCTGCACCTGGTCCCAATTTCACAATAGCTACCAGGTGCAGGGGATAATTAACAATTAAATTAAACAATAAAACAATTAAACAAAACAAAAGGTGCATTTTCTCTTCAGGGAGGTTTTAACCCCCTCCCTGCTGTCTCACACATCCCGCTGCCTTACAATATATATATATATATATATATATATATATATATATATATATATATATATATATATATATATATATATAGTTAGCAAAGTATATCTATATATAGTTAGCAAAATATTTTCATACAAAAATAAAATGTAAAAAAAAGATGTGTCTGTTTTGTTTTATTGAATATGACTATGTAGTACACGGGACCCTAAAGGGTCAATAAAAACGTTATCAATGTATTGACTTTTTTCCAAATATTATTATTTTATACCAATTTCTGAGGTAAAAATACCAATTATAATAATTTCAAAATCTGGTACCTGGAGTGCACATTCATTTTTGCATCTGGAGTTGAAGAGGTTAAGCTGACATTAGACCAAGGAGGTAACTCCCACATTCATGTCAACCTTTAGTCAATGGCAGCTATATTATTAAAGTCGCTATATACCAAACTGTTGTCCTCACCACTTTACTATATGGATCGGAGTCGTGGACCTGCTACTGCCGCTACATTAAGGGATTTGATCATTTCCACTGTATGTATCACTGGCATCAGGTGGCAGGGCAAGGTGTCTAGCTCCTCAAGTGCTGCAACACAACTGGAACAGAGGCCATGATCAAAACGGTCCAGCTGCGCTAGTCTGGACACTTCGTTCACATGCCTGACAGAGCCGTCTGCTACGGTGAGCTGGGAAGACACAACTCTCCTCCCATCAACACCCCCATAACAACTGAGTGGTAAATGTACTAAGATGGACCAGTAGCAGCGCAATTTGCATTTTCGTTGTAACGGTTCGCAAAGTATACATTTTGTCAAACGTACAAAGAGAAAATATGTTAACGAAAAGAGCAGCAGTATACTAATTTAAATATTTGTTGCGTCTTCTTATAGAGATCTCTAGTGTTGCGAGAGTCATTGTTCAAATAAATAGCGGGAGTTGAGTTGTGGTATAATCTATACATGCAAGGGTGCAAGAATCAAAATAACATTGTTTGTTAAATGTAAATGTTATCTGTAAATGCATTTTGTTCCATCTTCATTTTACCTATTTTAATAGTGTTATATATATAAAAAAATGAAAGGCAGTTTAATCTCATCAGATTCTATAGTGGGGCCCCCACCTTCACCCTCAAAAAGCTTTTCATAATCATACAGTAGCCCCTCACTAAACCAGACATGTTTGTCCCACATAAGGAGGTGTCAGGTTTAAAAACAGTACAATACAAATTGCACACACATACGTTTATAGTGCTCAATGTATTTTAAACATAAATCATTGCGCTGAAATAACACGTTTGTTTTGGGTAGGCTACACATTACATTATGTAAAAATATAAATCTGTACAGTAGGCCTATACAGTATACAGTGCAGTAGTAAAATCAAATTAATACCTAGCACACTTTCTTTTTACTTTAGCCTACTGGTAACACTAAATAAATTATGCTGATGCATTGTACATATTGGTGTACAATGTGAATAAAAGACTATTTGAATTTGAATCTAAATGATTTTAGCTTTTTTTTGTATTATTATTATTTTTAACTTGGCCTGCTTAGTAGCCTAGAAAATTAATAACATAAATCATGGTCCTATATAGATGCTCAGAATGAGCTGGAGGGGTTAGTGGCACATGTGTGCAGTCTAAGTAGTAATTTTTTTATTTTTTTTTTATTTTAGAAGTCAAGATTTAATGCAGATACAAAAAAGCCCAGTGCATTTTATGGTTTTCTTATGCACCGCATGATCACTTGTATAAATGACACATTTTTTCTACCACCTAACAAAACTCAGCCATTTTCCAAATCTGTTTGCAAATCTGTTTTGCATTTATTTTTTTGACGAGAAACAATAAAGAAAAAGGAACAAGGAATACACCTCAACATATTATTCAAAACACAAAATCTCACCATCAGAATCAACAGATTCCCTTATTATAGCTTATGTCAAAAGTCTGATTTATGATCCTTTTGACCTTATATGTATGAATTTATGAATATATTATGAGGGGGGCATGGATTTTATATAGGAGTATGAAATATATATATATATATATAAACTTATTGCATGTCTTTTATAAGACATGTACAAAAATCAGTGTTTAACATGTTATTTATGTAATCGGGATAGTGGGTTACCCTAGTTTTATAAATGCTTATGTTAACGTATGCTTGGTGCAGACAACATTAAAGTCTTAATATTTTTTTACATAAGACACTTAATGAAAAAGGAGAAAGTTTAAAATAGTGTATTAAAAGCAAAAAGAAAACAACTTATTCGACATTTAAAAGCATTTAAACAAACATTACACACAGAAATCACAGTAAAACTTTGAGTGTTTTGTCGTTTTAAAAATGGTCATAGACATATATGCTGCTGGGATATATATATATATATATATATATATATATATATATATATATATATATATATATATATATATATATATATATGCATATACACTTATTGCATTTGTCCATATTTACAAAAATCATTGTTTAATAAGACGCATGAGGTTGTTCAAAGGTTTGAGGCGCAGTGATTTTTACATTTTATATGCTTATGTTAACTTATGCTTGGTGTAAACATATTTTTACCAGGCAAACGTTAAAACCAAAAGATATTTTCACATACAATAACCAATTGTTGAAACAGGAGAAAGTTTAAAATAGTGTATCACAAAAGCAAAAGAAAAATGCAGAAAAACAACTTATTTGACATTTAAAATGCATTTAAACACGTATTACACACATAAATCACAGTACAACTTGAGCGTTAGTCGTTTTAAAAGTGTATCGTCAAAAACAAAATAAATTAGATATTAAATTAAATATTTATAAAAGAACAAAAACAAAACAAAATCTATCAGAGTAGAATTTCTGAAAAAGCTCTCTCTTACTGTTTTCAAAAAAAAAAAAAAAACTCCCCGGACAAACGCATAAGTCCTGCCTGAATTCTCTCTCTCATACTTCTTCTCTCTTCAAACTTCAGCTGAGGAATGACTTCAAAAGATCATTCTGTGACTTAAATAGGGGGCGGTTCCTTTGCACCAAACATGCCCGCGAAACACATCCCCCCCCACCCCAGAGCCCCACGCTGAGAATATTTGATATGTGTGAACCTTGGTGCCGTTTGGTCTGAAAAGCAGGTGACATTTCGATATGAAGTTAACCTTGAAAATCATTCGATAGGTGTATTATTATTATTATTATTATTATTTGTTTATTTAGCAGACACCTTTATCCAAGGTGACTTACAGAGGCTAGGGTGTGTGAACTATGCATCAGCTGCAGAGTCACTTACAATTACGTCTCACCTGAAAGACGGAGCACAAGGAGGTTAAGTGACTTGCTCAGGGTCACACAATGAGTCAGTGGCTGAGGTGGGATTTGAACCGGGGACCTCCTGGTTACAAGCCCTTTTCTTTAACCACTGGACTACACAACCTTTTGGTGAGATTTTTTTATGATTTCACACTTTAAGGGCCGTCTGGTCTGGGGTTATGAACGGAAAGCCTGGTGATATTTCAAACTGAATATAGTTTCAATCAAAAGATTAGAAAAGAAATGTTTTTTAAAAGATATATAAAATCGGAATATGTATTGTATTGCAAATAAAAAATGAAAGAGAAAAATATTGCAAGTGCTTTTATCATCAACAGATTTGAATAGCCGTCAAACACGATCAAACTATTCTGATGGTTTTCAAATTATTAATAAGTTTTACTGTTTAGATTTTTAAACTAAATGAGCCTAGTGCAGCGTTATGTTTTTTTAAATCGGCGAATGTTTGCCCCCATCCTGATGTAATGAACCATTTATAAGTTATATTATCTAGATATCGTCTATGTTATCTCACTATATGTGTGTGTGTATATATACGGTATATATATATATACAGTATATATATGTTATATTATACAGAAATGTTAGCTCAATGTGGGTTGTATATATATTTGATTTGATTTTACATGTTATCAACAGAGTGGGACAATTGGGTTCTAAAAAGCAGACAGCATTTGTCAGAGGAAGTTAACCCTGAAGTAGGGTTATTGGGGCAGTTGTCACAACATCGTGAAAATCAATTTTTTATGGGCATCCGTTTTCCTGACCCGGTCCCCTGGGGGTTACGACCGTCAAGACCATGGAACTATACTGTATATAAACTGTCTCTTAGGACCTGTCTGCACTTATGAAAAAAGTCTGATTCGGTCAAGAAGGAAGCAAGCAAGCACACTAGCAAGATAAATGGACAACGCACCGATCAAGAACACTGATCTGTTACACGGTACGTAACTCTATGTTTAATGCTTAAATGGCGTCTTAACTCAGAGCAAAAAAAGATGTTTCTTTAGCCATTTTTTTTTTTGGGGGAAATCTAATTAAAATATATGTATTATAAATGTAACGTTCTGAAAAATCGTATGTAAAACGCTAATAGATACTCTGTAAAAAATGTTTGAAATGCGTTTTAACTCAGAGCGTAAGCCGCTATGTTTAGAAATGTATTCTGGGGAATGTAGTGTCGTTACGCCTTATGGAAAAATGGTGTTTTTTAGGTTGTGAATGAAGACCCTAGGGGTTTTGTCTGTGACGCAGCATGGGTTATCCTAATAGGTATCATGTTTACAGTATACATTTTTTAAAAATGTAATTTATTTTAAAAAAGAGTTAAGATGATGCCTATAAACTCGATTATAAAAATACATACTTTAACATTGGGAATTTTGTAATATTTTAACATGAATAAATTTAGTTGAGTATTATTATTTTTATTTTTTATTTATTATTATTATTATTATTATTATTATTATTATTATTATTATTATTATAAAATATATTTCATTTTTAAAGACGTATCTGTTTCATACCGTTTTAGAATCGGACTACGTTGAAGACCCCTCTAAACTGGAAGAGTGCTTCATTACATCTTTCAGTGACCTGCCGTCCGACTCAGAAGTGTCTAAAAGTATGATCAGTATTGTTTTATAGACTAATATAAATATGTTTGATCATTTATAATTAATATTATTTATTTTAGTTGAATAAAACAATCATATACAACCTTTTATCTTATTATTATTTTAGAAAGCCCTGAAAAACCCTCAAGGAAAGACGTGGCCAGCACATCAAAGGGCCTAGATGTAAAGGCAAGGACCCCCTTAGAGCCCGACAATAAACAACCAAAATCTGAAAAAAGACCTCTCAAAAGTAAGTACCTATTTTAAAATGAAGCATTTTTTTTAAAAAGAATGTTAAATATTTCATTAAGCAGCTGTTAATGTATTTTGGTCTGATTGTATATTTTGTTATATTTTCATTTAGAACGACCCGCAAGAACTGCTCTTATTGTATCCAGCGATTCTTCAGAGGACGAAACACCAGACATCAGGGACCCGAAGTCTAAAAGACCACGTAAAATTTCCAGAAGACTGCCCAGTTCACCGAGACCAAGAGTCACCCCACCAGTCTTAGAAGTACCTCAAAGGCCAAGACCAGCGCAAGCCTCATCTTCGACTACTAGGTATCACAGTGTGGAGCTCTTGAAGCATGTCGAATTGACTATAGATCAGCTCATTTACAGACACCTCACTATAAGGGCTCTAGTGTCTGACCCTGAGGTGGCTCAGAATATTCAGACCTTAATAACCCTGTTGAAAACTCTAGGCTTTTTGAAACAATAACTTGGTCATTGTAGAGCAATAATGACGCCCTTTCGAAAAAAACTTGTAAGAGAAAACATGTTGAAATTGCTGTTGTTGATGATCCTGATAATGCTGTGACCTGTGTTCAAAAAAATAAAAAGGTTTCAATTGATCCGAGTCAAAATGTGTCAAATAATTCTGTGGTTAATTCTGCAATCATCACCCAAAGTACTTTAAATACGGCTCCCTCAACAAGATCCCCTACACATACTAAGTCTCCAGCCCTAGATGTAAGACCAAGCACTGTTCACCCCACTAATTTAGGAGCTTTTGAGAACTTTGACTATCTAGACAAACTATTAAATAATTTAAATTATGACTCATGTAATTTGCCATCAATCAGGGCTCTGATTGATGACATTTCTACAGATAGTCCCTCTATAAATGACAACGCCCCTAATATAAACAACAATAACCCCCTGCACCCACTGATTATTAATGATGCTAAATTGACTCAGATCAATTTTGACTCTTTGGATAAGCTTTTGCAAGACATGTCTAGAGAAAATCATGTTAATACAGAGAGTGTAGATGCTATGGAAAATCAAATAGGGGAAGGTTTAAACGGGGGGTCTTGTCAGGATAACTCTTTTAGCATAAAAGTCCCGGGGAATGGTGTAGTACATGATGACCAAGTGGCGGGTCCCTCTGGTTTACAGAACCCTAACAGGGTTAGTGACGGAGCTATAATTGGGGGAATCTGTACAGCTTAGACATAGACCTATGTTTAACAATATCGAATTGAAACAACCTCTTAACTTTACACACCTGTATGATTTGGATTCCTACGCTGAAGTTTTTACCGTACTGCATGAAACGTTAGAGAATATGTTGAGTGAGATTTCTAGAACGTTAAGGCCCGCAGACATTGTGCAGCTGGAATTAAGAGCAGGATCCTTAGATATACCAGTGTATGTAAAAATGACTGGAGACAATTTAAGTCTAGACGATTTTCTCAGTCAGATTGAAGCTCTCCTTCAAAGTCATAGTGAAATTTTGGCTGATGACTCTTTGATGTTGATTGTACAAGTTATTAGGTGTCCTGAAGGAGGGGGTCTAAGGAGAGGTTTGCAGACCTTAATGAAAAGTGAGCTTATTAGAAAAAAGCCAAGCATCTGATTATATGTTACAACAGAGACAATCAATTATGCTTTGCTTACAGCGTTCTGAGCTTGGTATTTCCAGAATTCAGGGGTGCCTATGATGTGTGTATGGCTGAGGCTTTAAAACTTCAACAGAGTGTGGGGTTAAGTGAACATCAGAGGGTTTCGTTTGCTGACATAGATAAATTTGAACAGGCTCTAGATGTTAAAATTGTGGTGTGGTACAGATGTCCTCAAAAGGACGTGTTCCTGAAACACCAAACAGATACTCGACCAAAAAACAAAACTGTATTTCTGTTTCTTCATGAGAACCATTTCTACGGTATTGTTAACTTGAAAGGTTTTCTGGGCGCCGCCTATCTGTGCAATTACTGTTACACAGCCTACAGTAACCGATCTGGACATCGTTGTGAGGGACACTGTAATGTGTGTTTTTCACCAGCCTGTAATAGCGATGCCTCTGTAAAGGTAAAATGTAACGATTGCAATCGTTATTGTCGATCACAGCTCTGTTATGATGAGCATAAGATTCTTCGAGATAAAGCCAACAGTGAAAAACAGGTCTCTATGTGTGACATCTTAAAACTGTGTACAAGTTGCTATTCTCTCTATAAATGTGACCCTACTAAAACTACGGCTCATAAATGTCCTAGTCCCTACTGTAAGATATGTAAGGCTGTGTTGTTACCTCACACTGATCACAAATGCTTCATTCAAGTGCCAAAACCTTATGAGCCCACAGATAAATATGTGTTTTATGATTTTGAATGCCGGCAGGAAGATGGCTTGCACATTCGAATTATTTGTACTGCATGCACATGGATGGTGAATCATGGTTTTGGGAGGGTGAGGATTGTGTGAAAAAGTTTTTGAAAGGTATCGCAGGCCCAGTTACGCAGGCTATACTTTCTTGGCACACAATGCAAAGTCGTATGACAGTTATTTACTGATGAATTATTTAGTTACCAACGGTGTTAACCCTCATATCATAGCTCAGGGTAGCAAGTTAATGTGTTTTACAGACAAGGCTTTTAAGATGCGCTACAATGATTCCTTTAACTTTATGCCTATGAAGTTAAGTGCAATGCCTTCAGCTATGGGATTTGAAGCCAGAAAAGGATATTTTCCTCATTTTTTCAATACTGTTGAAAACCAGAATTACATTGGGCCCTATCCTGAACCACGTTACTACGGTGTTCAGCAAATGATGTCTAAAGAACGTGATGACTTTTACAAATGGTACGATTCGATTAAGAATGGCATTTTTAATTTCAGAGAAGAGATGTCGTTCTACTGCAAAAATGATGTTGAAATTTTGAAAGAGGCCTGTATCAGATTCCGTACAGAGGTTTATGCTATAGGGCAGATAGACCCCTTCCAATGTACTACAATTGCTTCACTGTGCATGGCTATGTATAGAAGTAAATTTATGCCTAAAGACACAATAGCTATCATTCCTCCAGACAATTACAGTGACCAGCAAAAAAGCTTTTCAAATGCCTCGATACAATGGTTAATGTATGTATCTGAAACTGAAAATGTTTTCATTCAACATGCTTTAAACTATGGAGAGCTTAAAATAGGGCCCTTTTTCTTGGACGGGTATGCTGTGATTAATGGTAAGCGTCGGCTTTTGAATTTGCAGGGTGCTTTTTTCATGGTTGCCCCAATGCTATGATTCACTGATGTAAACCCCTTAAGCAAAGTATCCTGCGGTACGATGTATCATCACTTTGATGAAAAGATTGAAACATTGCAAAAGGTTTACGGGTTGGAAGTCAGAGTTATTTGGGAGCATGAATGGAACGCCCTGAAAAAACAGCCTCAAGTTCATGAGGTTCGGTCTGATTTTCCAGAACGTATCAATCCTTGTGAGGCTCTGTTTCTGGGGTCGTACAAATGCCATTACATTACATTATGTGGCCCAGGAAAATGAAAGGTTGGAATACTTTGATTTCACTAGCTTGTATCCCTTTGTCAACAAAACAAAAGTGTACCCTGTAGACCATCCTACCATAATTTACCATAATTTTGAGGACTTGAGGCAGTACTTTGGCTTGTTCAAATTAACTGTTCTGCCTCCTAGGGGTCTTTTTTTCCCTGTACTGCCTGCAAGAATCTGCGGGAAATTAATGTTTACCCTCTGCCGTTCTTGCGCAGAAACACTAAACCAGACAGGGGTATATAACCATACCTCTGGAGAAAGAACCTTGACAGGAACATGGTGCAGTGTAGCGGTAGTCAAAGCTCTTGAGAAAGGTTACAAAGTGTCTAAAAGACACGAAGTTTGGCATTTTCCTCAGAAATCTGACACTCTCTTTACAGGCTACATTAATAGTCATCTCAAGGGGAAACAGGAAAGTTCAGGTTACCCCTCTCATTGTACAGATGAGGTGAGTAAAGAGCATTATATTGATGAATTAGATCCTCAAAACATTAATGTTAACCCTGCTAAAAGACAAATCTCCAAACTAATTCTGAATTCGCTCTGGGGGAAATTTGAACAAAAACCTAACCAACTCTCTACAAGCTTGGTTAAAGATCCTGACCAGTTTTTCCATTATCTCTTTTCAAAAAGATATCATGTTTCTCATTTTTGTTTTGTAAGTGATACGGTGGCGCAGGTTCAGTGGCGTTATGCTTCTGAAACCTATACACCCCCAGGTAATGTAAACGTATTCATAGCGGCGTTTACAACCGCTTACGCCCGGCTAGAGCTCTATAACCTCATGGATCGTCTGCAGGGTCGCTGTCTGTACCATGATACGGACTCTGTGATCTTTGTCAGTAAGCCCCATGCTTGGCGTCCAGAACTTGGCGATTATCTTGGAGATTTAACTAGCGAGTTGAAGCCGGGGGAATACATTACAGAGTTTGTGTCAGGGGGGCCTAAAACGTATGGATACGTCACAAACAGAGGAAAAACATGTCTCAAAGTAAAGGGTATTACCCTAAACTATGAGAATTCCAAATTAATTAACCTCGCTTCATTAAAAGACCTAGTTCAAAACTTTGTGAATCCTGATAGAAACACCCCCGCAGAGCATATCATGATTCGAGGCTCCCAGATTCACCGTAATAAAAAATAATTTCAATTGGAAAACAAACCACTCCAGAAAACTTTTCAAATAGTCTACAATAAGAGAGTCTTGCTGTCTGGTTACACATCTCTTCCTTATGGCTACTGAAGACGGCTTCGATATTAGACTATCCGTACCTTTTGCCGCTATAATATCGGGGCCCTCCAATTCAGGCAAAAGTTATTTTGTGAAGCAGCTTTTAGAAAACTCTCAACAGATCTTTTCCCAGAATATCATATGGTGCTATAGCTGTTGGCAGCCATTATACAACGAATTGGCACTTAAATTTAAAAATGTAAAATTTATTGAAGGGATACCGTCTTCATTAACCGATGATAATTTACTGCCTCCTAACAAAATCAATTTAATCATTATAGATGACTTGATGGAGGCGGCTAGCGAAAATGATGAAATACAGAAAGCTTTTACAAAATATGTTCATCATAGGAATTTATGCGTGCTGTATTTGGTTCAAAATTTGTTTTTTCAAGGAAAAATGAGCCGTACCATAAACTTGAATGCCAATTACATTATTCTGTTTAAAAACCCTAGAGATAAACTTCAAATCAACACGCTAGCCCGACAGATGTACCCCGGTAACTCCAAGTTTTTCTTAGAAGCATTTGAAGATGCCACAAAAAAACCCTATGGTTATCTTTTAATAGACTTAAAAGCACAAACCCCCGAAGCATACCGTCTAAGAACTGGTTTATTTACTCCTGATTGGCCAGTTGCTTATATGATGAGAAATACCAAGACAAAACACTTATAAACGACCGGTTATAGCGCTAAAACTTTTATTTATCTAGACTCTTCAACAACGCATCATGTCGGCTAGAATAAAATGTAACCTCCATCTCTTAAAGAGCATAGTTCGTGGCTCTGCTCATCAGAGAAGAGCAGTTTTACAAGACGCTTCAGACGATTTTATCAAATCTATTGTTGAAATTGCCTTAAATGCCTTAAAGGGTAACATCCCCTTGACCTCAAGTCAGTTAAACACCCTCAAAAAGCAGCGGCGTGTTATAAAGAGCCTATGTAATAAGAACCATTCAATTAAAAAGAAGAAAAAAACTGTGAATCAGAGTGGTTGGTTTATTGGTGCTTTAATAAGGATTACTCTGCCTTTTTATCAGGACTCTTAACACCTCAAAGTTAATTTGTAAAAAATGACTCACTCCCAGAAAATGTTTCTGGTACCGCAACATCAACTCGACAGCCTGAGCCACAGCACCCCGAACCTATTAAAAAAGCAGTTGAAAGCAGACTTGACTCTTCATTATCCCCTGCAGGATCAGTCTCATCCATGTGTCCTGGGGCATCTTTGTAAAACAATCCGGCTGTGAATTGAGATTCTAGGGTGTTTAGACGGTCTCCTAAAGTTACATCCACTTGTGAAAACATGGTAGCTACGGGGTAATTGATAATACCAGCTATGCTGTCCGCAGCTAAATCGGTGCCATCAGCCTTAGTAATTTTGCATGAAAGTCTTAAAAGAGTATTATTCAAATCAAGATAATCTTCCCCATTCCCCGCTATGTAAAATTCGAGCGGAGTAAAGGTAAAGCTTTTCTGAAAAGACTTTGAAAAATACCCCCTATACCCGCTCCATACATCAAAGGAGCTCCAGAAAATCCAGGCAAACCATTACCAGCTTGATTTTTGTAATAATTAATATAAGGATTGACATATCCATGAGGTCTCATATTTCTTTTCAATCAGGTGTAAAAAAGAGGCTTTACAGGTCGGAAATGCAACTTCACTACAACCTTCCCAAAACGGAATGGCACTGACTTGTTTTGATCCATCTTAATTTGTATAGTTATAGTATCGAAGCTGGTCTTGCTGAGGGGTACGTAATGAGGTCTGTCGTAAGTTACAGTGATTATATCGTTGTTTTTGCCTTTAATAGGGACACACCTTAGAAGAGGCACGTAACTATCTCCAACGGCTTGATGTGTAATGATATCTGTATAGACATACATGGTGTAAAAACCTGCTCGGATATCGGCAGGATAGATGGTCCTCAAATGAGCACAATACAGTTTAGCCTCAATAGGCCCCAATAGTCCAATAATTTCACCCTTTATAGTCACGAAATCCCAACATTTGTCCGAGTTGTTCTTGGGCAAAAATCACAAATGGAGTAGTACTTTTTATATAAATTCTTCTTTCTATAGGTTTATAGACTAATTTCAAATCATTTTTATATTGTTCATCGGGAGCCTTGTCACCTTTCTGATCTAGTCCTTTTCCGAGCAGGACATCGTTCATGGTTGTTATTACATCCTGAAGGGTTTCATAATATCCTTTAGCGATAGTATAATCACGTTTTATGGCCTTTTCTATATCGAAAGTAATAAAACTGCTGTCATTAAGGTTTATATTATCCCAGGTATGGGGGTATTGAATCTCTGCTAAGCAAACTTCCCATTTTCCCGGTAGATTAATTGTTTTAACCAACTTGGTAGTAAAATTGGCTATAGCGTTTTTAGGGAAAACATCCTGAGAAGCGTTACTAGGCAGAGTCACATAAAAGAGTCTTGAGACATCTTGAATAATGTTTTAAGTGTAATTAAATACACCCAGGACTTGTTAACTCTTTAGATCCACCACCTGATGCCCTGCGACCCAACTGTTAAATTTTTCAGGCCAACCGCCCATTTTATGAGATAAGACTTTTTACCGTTTTCCTTTTCTCAGCAACTATCTTCTCTATCCTAAACAACCTATCAGTCTTGACATTTATTTTTGCAATTCTGGTTCATAAAGGTGCCATTTATAGCCTCTCCATCATAATCACATAGTTTATACACCGGTGGAAATCTTGGTATACATTCTGTTATAGTAAAATCGCTGTCAGAACGTCTGTTCATAGCCTTTTATAAAGGGAGCTCTTAACTTTGAAATTCTGACGTTATCACCGACTGTAAACTTAAACTTTATATGTTTAGGGCCTTTCTTCTTAGAGTATAAAGTTTTAAACACTTTAAATGAATTGTCTTCATTAACTTCTGAAGGTTTCATTTAAATACTACGGTGAAAGGAGTTATAAGCCTGAACCATTTCTTGTAGTTTATCCATATACTTGTGAGTGTTAAAGGCGGTGAAATATTTCCACATTTTTGTTTTCAGAGTCCTGTTGTATCTCTCAACAATAGAGGCTTTTAGTTCATTCCCTGTGGTAAAGTGTAGAATATTATGTTCTTTTAGCATGCTCTGAAATGCTCTGTCTAGAAATTCAGTCCCTTTATCAGTTTGTAGTTTTTTAGGTTTCCTACCCATGCTGAGGATCCTCTTGAATGCCTCGGTCACCGTCTTAGATTACTTATTTTTCAGTGGTATTACCCAGGCATATTTGGATAAGATATCTATACATGTTAGCATGTACTTGTAACCTCCATTTTCTTTTGACAAGCTAGACATATCCACTAAATCAGCTTGCCACTGAGTATCGATATTAGATACAAATATGGTGTTTCTTTTAAAGTTTATTCTGGAGGGCTTATGCAACGTATATGAGTCTTGCTCTGATAAAAAGTCTGTTAGGGCCCTCTCAGAGACTTTAGGACCATCAGGCCCCAGAGCCCTTTGAAGAGTCTGTAAACCCCCTAAGCCCCCAGGGATCGTAGTATATTTTTTTCATACGCTGAAGTGACATCTTTAACCAAAATAACACAACTGCGACAAGTCTGTAGTTCAAAAGGTTTTTATTCAAAGTTTATCATAACACCTCTGAGACACGTGTGAAGTTCAAAAGTTTTATTCACAGTTTATCAAGAAGATTAAGACATTTTAGAAGACATATAAAGTTTTTACACAAACATTCATGGTTAGTCACTAAGTAATCCATGACATTTTGTACAACGTTTGATATATCTTCATCTCTTAAAAACCTAGCCATGTTATAAAAACAGACATCAGTCACATAAGCATACAAAACAATGATATGTATACATTTGCAGTCTTCTATTTCATCAAACATTTTAGGTAATATATTCATTAAAAATGTATTTAAGGGGTTACAGTGTTTTACATGTGTATCTACCAACTCTTGCCATTCTTGAGCATCAGCATCTTTATGGATTAAATCAGTTACACTTTTTAAATTGTTGAACATTTTTACATTCACAGGGATCAGGTTTTGAAAGAGTCTCTTACAAGCCACTTTCTCGGCTATTAACTCAAACAACAGCCCCTCCATGGTTTTCCTCAGTTTTGCCGGAGTCTGGACTTTCCCCATTTTCAAAGTCATAGGCTCCGTAATAAGTTAAAGGAGCTTGGGGATTAGTAAAACTGCGATGGTAGAAAGCTTTGGTTATTTTGTTGACAATGTCTCGGGTCTTGTCATCCAGGGCTTCTTGTAGATTGCTCAGTTTACATCTAATGCTGTGTTCAGGTCTTAGCTCTGTTAAAATATCTTCCACCAGTTTCTGAAGTTTTGTCAAAGATGGATGGAAATTGAAACAAGCTTGAGCTTTAGCCACCAGGAGCTTCAGCCACGGAACTTGTATTTTTTCTCGTATTTCTTCAAAATGTTGATCGAAATAATCCGCTTCATAAAGGCAACTGTGTCTCAGCTGGCTCGGGTGGTCAACTTCGCAGCCGCGGCAATTTTTCACCATATCACGGTCAATGATCACTTCCAATAGAGAAGCCAGGAGACCCCTAGAGATCTTTAATACTTTTTCAAAAGAGATGCCTAACGTCGTCAGACTCTGCAGGGTTGAGGAGGGGAACATTTTCAAAGTCTTTTATAAGCCGGGTCATTTCTTCAGTGGTCCAATCCATCTCAAGATTGTTAGTTTCAAGAACGGCATTTTCAGAGAAGTATCTAGTTTGCAGAAGACATTTCGTCAGACTCCTTCAATCAGAAAGGTGTGTGGGGGGCCCCCTTTAGTATGTTCCCTAAGATCATGTGTCAGCCTATGAGGGGTGAGGATACCTCTGGCCCCATGGGGATCCTTTGAGACGGCCTATCAGAGATCCATGAATGGGGTTCCAAGGGGCACCGCCCCTAGGGGCATTTTCTGAGTTACCCCCAAACATCTGCCCCCTCTCTCTCATTTCAGTCTATTTTTAGTTCAGTCCAGAGAGGAGTATGTACAGTGTGCAGAGGATCCTTGGGACAGATGCTTAAAGGCCCCTTGCTTGGACTCTCTTGAACCTTTTTTGCAGTCCGTGGTTTCTTTAGCCTCTGAGGAAGGGCTAATGTCCGTGGTTTCTTTAGCCTCTGAGGAAGGGCTAATGTACATTTTTTTAAAGGCTTTTATAAGTTCAGACATTTGCCGATCCTCAAGATCCACTTTCTCAGAGCAGAAACTAACGCAGGCATGAGACATCTTGTGTAACACTGTAATAAACTGCACAAATATTTTCCTCCTTTTATGAGGTCTGAAAACATGCTCAGACTTGCCCTTTAAAAAAAAACAAAAAAACAAAACAAAAACCCTTCGTAGTTTCGATCATTTCAACCTTTTGCTCAAACACCTAACCACCATGATTCTCTGAACTTCAGTAAGCTTAATTCTTATTTTTATTTATTAATGTTTTAAGAAAAAACTGTTGTGGCCGAGTGGTTAAGGCGATGGACTTAAGATCCATTTGACTCAATTGTCAGCGTGGGTTCGAATCCTACCAATAGTAATTATTTTTATTTCAAACTCTTTACATTTATAAATATTTAATGTTTATAAGCGCTTGTGAAATACATAGGAGTCTGTTTATATATATATACAGTACCAGTCAAAAGTTTGAGTACACCTGCTTGAAACCAGGTTTTTCATGATTATCTATGCTTTTAACTGTATAAACTTGTCTATAAACACTTAATATTTCATCATATGATACGTGTACTTATATAAGCTGATAATCATAAGTGAATTGCATTCAAAAAATTTTATTTTTAAATGAAAATGTAAATCTTGTCAATTTCAATGAAATGGTCACCCAAAGCAAGGGGATTTCAGTCTGAAGCCCAAGTCAGTTAAAAGTCTGAAATGTGTATGACACGGTGTTAGAACACTGGCCTAAGTATAAAAGTGTCTTTGTTAGATGTTCTCCGAGTTAACTAGCATGTTACCTAATTAACCTTTTGTCACCAATTATTGTTAACAGGTGAGGGTCCATGATTACTATAAATATAGGTAGCATAGTCACAAGTTTGTCATTCCTGAATGTAAGGGAGCAGAAAATGGCAAAATACGCTCAGTTAAGCAAAGAAAAAAGACAGTCTGTAATTACTTTAAGAAATGAAGGTCAATCTTTAAGACAAATCGCAAGAACTTTGCAAGTGTCTGTAACTGCTGTGGCCAAGACCATCAAACAATTTGAAGAAACTGGCACTCATGAGGACCGAACAAGGTCAGGCAGGCCAAGGGTGACCTCAGAATCAGAGAACAAGTTCATTCGAGTCACAAGTCTGCGAAACCGGCGATTAACTGCCCCTGAAATACAAGCTCAGCTAAATGCTACTAGAAGTACAGATGTTTCAACATCAACTGATCAGAGAAGATTGCGTGAAGCTGGCCTAACTGGAAGAATTGCTGCAAAGAAACCATTGTTAAAGAGTGCAGAATAAGAGGAAGAGACTTGCCTGGGCCAAAAAACACAGAAACTGGACGTTTGAGGAGTGGAAGTCGGTCTTATGGACCGATGAGTCAAAATTTGAAATATTTGGGTCCAACCACCGAGTATTTGTAAGACGCTGAGAGGGTGAGCGCATGAGTTCTGCATGTGTGGTTCCCACTGTCAAGCATGGAGGAGGCAGTGTCGTGGTCTGGGGTTGCTTTGCTGGTGACAGAGTTGGTGATCTTTACCAAGTCCATGGCAAGCTCAACCAGCATGGCTATCATAGTATACTTCAGAGGCATGCCATTCCAACAGGATTATGGCTAGTTGGGCAGTCCTTCATTCTTCAGCAAGAAAATGACCCGAAACACACCTCAAAGTTGCGCAAGAACTATCTGGCAAAGAAGGAAAGTGAAGGACAACTCAATCTAATGACCTGGCCTGCCCAGTCTCCAGACCTCAATCCCATAGAACTTGTATGCGACGAACTGGACAGAAGAGTCAAAGCAAAGCTACCCACAAGAGCCCTACATCTCTGGGAATATCTGCAGAAGAGCTGGGAAGACATGTCGGGTGATTTCCTGCTGACACTTGTTAACCAAATGCCTCGTGTTTGTGAGGCAAAGAGTGGCTATTTTGAGGAATCCAAGATTTAGATAGAATTTTCAATTTTCTTGAACATTGCTTTGATACTCCTTATGTTTTGTTTTGTATATTGTAACATGTGTTTTCATTTTCAAGTATTTACAGAAACGTATACGACGTAAAACATTGTCAGTTATGAAAAAAACCTAGTTTACAGCAAGTGTACTCAAACTTTTGACTGGTACTGTATGTATATATATATATATATATATATATATATATATATATATATATATATATATATATATATACAGTACTGTGCAAAGGTTTTAGGCAGGTGTGAAAAATGCTGTAAAGTAAGAATGCTTTCAAAATAGACATGTTAATAGTTTATATTTATCAATTAACAAAATGCAAAGTGAGTGAACAGAAGAAAAATCTACATCAAATCAATATTTGGTGTGACCACCCTTGCCTTCAAAACAGCATCAATTCTTCTAGGTACACTTGCACACAGTTTTTGAAGGAGCTCGGCAGGTAGGTTGGCCCAAACATCTTGGAGAACTAGCCACAGTTCTTCTGTGGATTTAGGCAGCCTCAGTTGCTTCTCTCTCTCATGTAATCCCAGACAGACTCGATGATGTTGAGATCAGGGCTCTGTGGGGCCATACCATCACTTCCAGGACTCCTTGTTCTTCTTTACGCTGAAGATAGTTCTTAATGACTTTCGCTGTATGTTTGGGGTCGTTGTCATGCTGCAGAATAAATTTGGGGCCAATCAGATGCCTCCCTGATGGTATTGCATGATGGATAAGTATCTGCCTGTACTTCTCAGCATTGAGGAGACCATTAATTCTGACCAAATCCCCAACTCCATTTGCAGAAATGCAGCCCCAAACTTGCAAGGAACCTCCACCATGCTTCACTGTTGCCTGCAGACACTCATTCGTGTACCGCTCTCCAGCCCTTCGACGAACAAACTGCCTTCTGCTACAGCCAAATATTTCAAATTTTGACTCATCAGTCCAGAGCACCTGCTGCCATTTTTCTGCACCCCAGTTCCTGTGTTTTCGTGCATAGTTGAGTCGCTTGGCCTTGTTTCCACGTCGGAGGTATGGCTTTTTGACCGCAAGTCTTCCATGAAGGCCACTTCTGACCAGACTTCTCCGGACAGTAGATGGGTGTACCAGGGTCCCACTGTTTTCTGCCAATTCTGAGCTGATGGCACTGCTGGACATCTTCCAATTGTGAAGGGAAGTAAGCATGATGTGTCTTTCATCTGCTGCAGTAAGTTTCCTTGGCCGACCACTGCGCTCACGGTCCTCAATGTTGCCCGTTTCTTTGTGCTTCTTCAAAAGAGCTTGGACAGCACATCTGGAAACCCCTGTCTGCCTTGAAATTTCTGCCTGGGAGAGACCTTGCTGATGCAGTATAACTACCTTGTGTCTTGTTGCTGTGCTCAGTCTTGCCATGGTGTATGACTTTTGACAGTAAACTGTCTTCAGCAACATCACCTTGTTAGCTGAGTTTGGCTGTTCCTCACCCAGTTTTATTCCTCCTACACAGCTGTTTCTGTTTCAGTTAATGATTGTGTTTCAACCTACATATTGAATTGATGATCATTAGCACCTGTTTGGTATAATTGTTTAATCATACACCTGACTATATGCCTACAAAATCCCTGACTTTGTGCAAGTGTACCTAGAAGAATTGATGCTGTTTTGAAGGCAAAGGGTGGTCACACCAAATATGGATTTGATTTAGATTTTTCTTCTGTTCACTCACTTTGCATTTAGTTAATTGATAAATATAATCTATTAACATGTCTATTTTTGAAAGCATTCTTACTTTACAGCATTTTTTCACACCTGCCTAAAACTTTTGCACAGTACTGTATATATATATATATATATATATATATATATATATATATATATATATATATATATATATATATATATATTCCATACTCCTATATAAAATCCATGCCCCCCTCATTATATATTCATAAATTCATACATATAAGGTCAAAAGGATCATAAATCAGACTTTTGACATAAGCTATAGTAATATTACTACTAGTCTGTTACTCCCAACATTGGGGAAACCAGAAATGTCAAAGTAATTTGTTTTCAAAGCTTGTAAATACACCCTGACTAGTGAAAGTGAGGTACTTGGCTGTTCACCTCAAAAATGCATTAAGCACAACTGGCAACGCATGAGAAATATTGGACTGGGAAATGCCAGCAACAATTGCGACTGTTTAAAACATGCTTTCAAAAGTTCTGAACAAATTGATGCAATTGTAAGTGTTGCAATTTTCGGCAGCTTTAGTGCATCTGATTATAATATTTGAGAACACTATCTCCACCCCATTTTTGCAAATGTATGCAGGAGCGCCCATAATTACATATTCATCTAAGGCTGAACCGCAAAGAAAAACTGCTGGCGCAAAGCATTCCATAAAAAAAAGTTGCTAATAGCATTGCGCTTGTTTAGTACATTTCACCCTAGACTTCTGACTCGTTTGCAACTGGTTTGCGACTATTGCGACAGCCGCAGTACAAAAACTGCTGCTGCAAAGCATTCCATAAAAAAAGTTGCTAATAGCATTGCGCTTGTTTAGTACATTTCACCCTAGACTTCCGACTCGTTTGCAACTGGTTTGTGACTATTGTGACAGCCGCAACACTTTAGTACATCTAACCCTGAGAGTCATTTGTCGACCCCACGGGAAACTCCCTGATGTTTCTGAGTCTGTCTAGAAGTACATGTAATTATGATTCAATTTATGATGTCACACCATTTTAACACCGTGGATACACTTATACCAAATGTATTTTTGTTTGGAATGCTATAACACCTGGTGTTAATGTAGGATTTAGATGTAGGATAACCTGTTTTTTCTTTTGAGATTGTATTTAAACATAACTCATGCAAACTTAATTTTGCTGACACATGTAATTTCATCTGTGTAACTGACATACCTTGTTTCATTAATAGAAATTAAAAATAACAACCCTTTTATTTAAAAAATGGAAATGTGAAAATACATATTACACAGACTGCATTTTATTCATCCTGGCTACATATTTTCCAATTTGAAGACAGGAGTCTTTGCCGGCTGCTTCTATTACTGGATGTAATCATCCACATAGCTGCCCTGCTAGTATTGGATTCCTATATTTTCACTCCTTCTGAATCAATGAAGCTTGTCATCATGTGAAATTTATTTAGCTTGTTTCAAATTCAAATCCCTTTATCTGGGCTTTGGATTTATTGGAAGTGGATTATGCCTATTGGAAATAAAAGATCAAGGGGAGGTTTAAATGCCAGCATATATATATATATATATATATATATATATATATATATATATATATATATATATATATATATATACAATACTGTGCAAAAAGTTTTAGGCAGGTGTGAAAAAATGCTGTAAAGTAAGAATGCTTTCAAAATAGACATGTTAATAGATTATATTTATCAATTAACTAAATGCAAAGTGAGTGAACAGAAGAAAAATCTAAATCAAATCCATATTTGGTGTGACCACACTTTGCCTTCAAAACAGCATCAAGCATCAATTCTTCTAGGTACACTTGCACACAGTTTTGAAGGAACTCGGCAGGTAGGTTGGCCCAAACATCTTGGAGAACTAACCACAGTTCTTCTGTGGATTTAGGCAGCCTCAGTTGCTTCTCTCTCTTCATGTAATCCCAGACAGACTCGATGATGTTGAGATCAGGGCTCTGTGGGGCCATACCATCACTTCCAGGACTCCTTGTTCTTCTTTACACTGAAGATAGTTCTTAATGACTTTCGCTGTATGTTTGGGGTCGTTGTCCTGCTGCAGAATAAATTTGGGGCCAATCAGATGCCTCCCTGATGGTATTGCATGATGGATAAGTATCTGCCTGTACTTCTCAGCATTGAGGAGACCATTAATTCTGACCAAATCCCCAACTCCATTTGCAGAAATGCAGCCCCAAACTTACAAGGAACCTCCACCATGCTTCACTGTTGCCTGCAGACACTCATTCGTGTACGCTCTCCAGCCCTTCGGCGAACAAACTGCCTTCTGCTACAGCCAAATAATTCAAATTTTGACTCATCAGTCCAGAGCACCTGCTGCCATTTTTCTGCACCCCAGTTCCTGTGTTTTCGTGCATAGTTGAGTCGCTTGGCCTTGTTTCCACGTCGGAGGTATGGCTTTTTGGCGCAAGTCTTCCATGAAGGCCACTTCTGACCAGACTTCTCCGGACAGTAGATGGGTGTACCAGGGTCCCACTATTTTCTGCCAGTTCTGAGCTGATGGCACTGCTGGACATCTTCCGATTGCGAAGGGAAGTAAGCATGATGTGTCTTTCATCTGCTGCAGTAAGTTTCCTTCGCCGACCACTGTGTCTCGGTCCTCAACGTTGCCCGTTTCTTTGTGCTTCTTCAAAAGAGCTTGGACAGCACATCTGGAAACCCCTGTCTGCCTTGAAATTTCTGCCTGGGAGAGACCTTGCTGATGCAGTATAACTACCTTGTGTCTTGTTGCTGTGCTCAGTATTGCCATGGTGTATGACTTTTGACAGCAAACTGTCTTCAGCAACCTCACCTTGTTAGCTGAGTTTGGCTATTCCTCACCCAGTTTTATTCCTCCTACAGAGCTGTTTCTGTTTCAGTTAATGATTGTGTTTCAACCTACATATTGAATTGATGATCATTAGCACCTGTTTGGTATAATTGTTTAATCATACACCTGACTATATGCCTACAAAATCCCTGACTTTGTGCAAGTGTACCTAGAAGAATTGATGCTGTTTTGAAGGCAAAGGGTGGTCACACCAAATATGGATTTGATTTAGATTTTTCTTCTGTTCACTCACTTTGCATTTAGTTAATTGATAAATATAATCTATTAACATGTCTATTTTTGAAAGCATTCTTACTTTACAGCATTTTTTCACACCTGCCTAAAACTTTTGCACAGTACTGTATATATATATATATATATATATACATGGATGCAGGCTATACTTGCATCCTGAGCCATTTGAAAAAAAAGGCACAACAGCACAGTAGTGATGTCAAAATATCATAATTCCTCAAATATACTTGAACTTTGACCCATTCGATTCCTCGAGACTTTCAATTCAAACACAAAATGTCTTGTTTTCAATCACTCGACAACACCCACAGTAGAGAAATGTTCATTAATGATCAACAAAATGAGAATACGTTAAACAAAAAAAAAACTAATTTGATGTAAAGGTGGTTCATTCATATCTCGGAGAAACTGGAGATGAACGGGAAATTAAAGACATTCCTGTCAATGACTTTCAAAATTTCAATCACTCGACAACACCCACAATGTGTGTCTTTTAGGCACTTTTAACAAATCTGTCGCTGTGAAGATTTCGCTGACAGCGACTAATAAAAAAAAAAGCTTAACCCATTGAAACACATTTTCCTTAAAAATATGTTATTTTTTGCAGTTCATTATCTACCCAGTTTAATTCACCGCTCCTGAATTATCAAAAAGAAAATATTTAAGATTCTTTAATATTGACTCAATGTACGTTAATATTATTAATTAAATTCACTTGCAATTTGAACCTTAACACTTGTTTATTAACTTTTTTATTACAGATACTAATATCCATGTATTTTAAAAAATAATAGATAGGCTTCAGTGAGTTAAAGGAAAATAATTGAATTTCAGGTTTCTGTGACAGTTTGTAAACTACTCGACCTAACGGTCTCGTAGTTTATGACGTCACATAAACCCTAGATGGAATTATTTTCCTGTAACTCACTGAAGCCCATCTACTATTATTATTATTACTCTCTCTCTCTCTCTCTCTATATATATATATATATATATGCACAGTTGTAGTCAAAAATTTACATACCCAAATGGAAATGTATAATTTCTAGAAATTTCTTGAAAACAAAGACTTTTAGGAAAAATCTTTTGTAGCAAAACTTTTGCTTTTGTGGATGAGGAAAAAAGTTACAAGAAATAGATGTTTACAATTATTTATTTCAGCAATTTTTTGCAAAACTCCAAAAATGCTAATTCAAAAGTATTCATACCCTTTGATTATATCATAGTATTGTCTACAAGGTGCTAGGAATTTCAAAATGATAATGCAGAACCTAATTCTAGAAAAGTCTAGAAAATGCTGGATTGTAGTGAACATTCTTAGAGAGTATAAAAGGGTTAGGCCAGGGGTGGAATTGTCAACAAACAAGTGCAGGTATTCATATGCACAGCCAGGTGTAAACATTTTAAAAATGCAGACAATCTGAGTGCTAATGAATAAATACTTTAAAAATGTATACATATTGGTACACGATACATCTATGAATACAAAATAAGTCTTTAAAAATAACTGATCAATTTGAACCAATTCACCATAAACAAGGAAGCTGAAAATACTGAAAGCATGGTATCCTCTGCATGTATCACTCAGTCATGTACTGTAATATAACACTTAAGTTAAACCTTCAATGACAAGCATTAAGAAATATGAATTGCCTGGCCGCAGTGCAATTTGAATTTTGCATCTGCAATTATTTGCACTGCGCCTATATTTACATCACCCCCATGGTGTGTTGATGTGGTAAACTTACTTTCTAATCACCCTATATATATATATATATATATATATATATATATATATATATATATATATATATATATATATATATATATATATATATATATATATATATATATATATATATATATATATATATGTGTGTGTGTGTGTGTGTGTGTGTGTGAATCAGTGCTTGTAAATTCTAGTCTATGATTGGTTAAAACCTCGTCATAGGAGCAAAAATAGATTTAACTATTGCCCTCACATCCTTACAGCACTGGGCAATAGTCTCAGTCTGTCATGCAATTGGTTCACATCACTGTCAGCCCTGCCCCTTTTCAAATGAACGCCCTCCATCTTAACAAGATAACATGGCTGAATGAAAAAAGTGTTGAACGGCGATTCTGTGACTTATGAACTACAAAACATACTACAAAAGAAAGAAAAAAAACTTGCAGTATGAACTTCAAAAACATTTTCTGTTATTTATTTATGTCGTTTAGTTATTTACTTATGCTGTATCAGCTATATTTAAACAAAATACTGCAAAGTGATAAATAAATTTCCGACCAAAATATTTGGCGAATCACACTCATAAAACCTATTTTGCTCCAGAAATGTTGGCGACCTGTTGTACTGGTCGTAGTATATTACTTAATTATATGTAGAGCACCAAGATATTCGTTTAAAAAATATTTAAGTTTATATTTTCATAGGCGAAAAACGCATAATGCCTGCAGCTTCAGGCATTATAGCCCCCTGTCCGTAACAATAGTCTTCACTCTGTTCAATAATTTTCCACTATAGACCTCCTCTCCAGCATCTTGGTTTTGCAATAAGGAAATGTTTGATTGCAAATGTGCATATATTTGCATATTTAAATCAAACTAACGGCATGACATCATAACAATTTATAACAAACAATTACTTATCCCCCAACAGCGTTTACAAAAACCTGTAAACAACCTGCATAATATGTAGGGTTTCTGTTTTACGGGATTTATTAATTGTATTTTTCGGTGCTTATTTTTAGCTATTTTCAAGTTTTATGTAAATCGTTTTTTTTTTCGGGGCTTTCGTTTTTGATATACTGTATGAAATTAGTGGGTTTTTTTGTGTCAAATATGTATAGTAACTCGCAAGTACTTGCACACTTAAGTTGTACCTTCTTTCCTTTGCTGTCTTCTACAACGAAATCCCTATGGTCACGGGCACATTCTTCTGGGGTTTTTTTGTGTTGGCATTTTTGTACATTTCGCCACAGACAGCTTTAAATCCCACTAACAAGCCTCCATCCGGATTGTAATCTTGTTTTAAAACTCTCAAGCGGAGTCTCCAATAGAAATGTAAGAATGTGCTGTCACTCAGTAGTTGGGGCGGGTTTAAAGTATTCTGAAGTATCAATGATAGATACAAGTCAGGAAGGCGAGACATTGCCCAGCAGCACTGGGAAATGTATTTATTATTATTTTTGTAGTAGGTTTTATTTATTTTTTTTACTGGGAAAAGGGCAAAGTCAACGTGAATCGATTAACCATTTCCACAGTTTTTATGGTGTTTTCCTGTGTTTATTGGCTATCCACCGATTTAATTTTTTTGTATCTGGGGTGTTTTATAGGTTAAAACCGAAAATCAGAAGCCCTAATTATATGGCAACAAATAAATATGTACGTACATACATACATATTTAAAATGCTGGCTATTCAGAAAAGGCATGTTAAAATAGGTTCTGATTCACTTCAAGTCTTTTCGTCAATACAAGACATTAGAATTAGAGGAATCTTATGGACAGAGCCAACAAGGCCATACTGAGGCCACAGTAATGCTTTAAACATCATGACTGATATGATTAGTTAAGGTGATTTGCTTATTTTTTGCTATTGATTTTATAATGTTATTTCTCTATGCCTTTTCTTGCAAATGAGATGTATATCTCAAGGGTTCAATCCTGCTTAAATAAATACATTTGAAATTTGAATTTGAAAGGGTTAACTGTTTGCACTTGTACTCCCTGGATCAGTTCACCTCAGCAGTGTCTTCTGGGTCAAAGCATGTTACTGGCATGTCAGTCCATTGGGGAAGCAGCTGATTGGTTATTGACAGAAAGGAAGTCAGTTAAGGGGTGGGGACAACATTTCTGGTTCTTGTAGATGTTGAACTTTAGAAGCCATGTGGAACCCGCTGGGTAAGGGAGTAGAGGGAGACGTTTGACCAACACTGGCATTTGCCATGACAACAGGAGAAAAAGGTCCAATTCAAGCCAAAAAATGATATCTATAAATTCACTTTAGGTTTCATGTGTATAGGTTTCAACCTTTTTCAGTACAACACTGTTCAAATGACAAACACCAGCGTATTTATTGTGTGTTTTCTTTTTTTCATTACTATCTTAAGTGTGATTGCGTTCTACTGCTGTCTTCCACAGTCCCCTTGGAAAAGAGGTACAAATCTCAATAGGTTCTCTGCTGGAGAAATAACACAGACAGGAAATTAATTGATTTGATGATAGGTAGTTAAAAACAATAAAGACACTATTACATTGATATTCACAGTAAGAGCATATGTTCAGATGTGAGAACTAGTTTATCACTCTTTAATATCTAATGACCCAGAAAGAGTCTTGAGTTTGAGATGGGTGTCAGCATTACCAGCTTTGTGAAGCATGACATCCCCTCTGAGTCTCTAATGGAACACAGATGGTGCTCCATGAGAGAAACTACTTTGTCAAAAGTGACAATGACGAGATTGGTGTTGTCTAAATTAGAGGTTTAAAGATAGAGGTAGGTTCACGGCTGGTGACTGCCCTCCTCTCGTAAAGCAGAGGACAAAAGTTACATGTGTGAGTTTATTGAATCCCAAAGTAAGATGTAATATATCTCTTGCCATTGGACTGTCTCTGTATTATTTTAGATGTATTACTTCATTGCCTACCAGTACCATTAAACCATAACTCTTCTCCCTGATTGTTCTGGTGAGGTTAAGGAGAGAAGCAGAGACGCAGTGTCCTGTTCATCAGGGTGTTTCATCTTGCTTAAAGCTGCTGCAGATTCACCACTTGAAAAGTGTTCAGTTTTATATTATAAATCACGTACTGTATGAGGAATCAACCAATCGCTGCTAACGTTTTGTCAAATTTCCAGTGCAAACTACTTTCTCCTTTTCCTCCATGGAACTATACGAGCTAAACTACGATTGACTGAAGGACTGTCTGCCCAG
Organism: Acipenser oxyrinchus oxyrinchus; assembly: GCA_030684275.1. NCBI lineage: Eukaryota > Metazoa > Chordata > Actinopteri > Acipenseriformes > Acipenseridae > Acipenser > Acipenser oxyrinchus. The sequence continues at coordinate 27,800,142 of CM060258.1, forward strand.
TTAGTTTATTGTTAACGTTGTTCGGTTTACTTGATAGTTGTCCTGCTCCTGCAGCAAGGAATCCTCTGTGTTAATTTGTTATATTTGTTTTTTTTCTTGTGTGCACGCAGCTGTTTTATATATTACTTTTAAATAGATTGGGGGGAAATTGGTACTGTATACTTTACAAATGTAGTCTAGTTTGTAACGAGACCATTCAGTTGCTGACGTTGTTGTCCACTTTGTATGTATCAAAATTAGAACAGATCTGCGGTAGTGGTTAATTAACTTTACTATAAGAAACTGATAGATCCAAGTGTTTTATACAAACTGCAATAATATAATCTGTTGTAACTAGTTTAATTAACTTTACTATAAGAAACTGATAGATCCAAGTATTTTATATAAACTGCAATAATATAATCTGTGGTAACTAGTTTAATTAACTTCACTACAAGAAACTGATAGATTTAGAGTTTGTTTTATTGTATCATCCCTATATATACTAGACAATTGTTATAGACTGTGAACTGAAGGTGGCATTGTCATATGGTTTATATTATTGTTAATGTGCTTGAGATTTTTAAAACAATTATTACTAATAAAAACTTTGTAAAGATTATTTTTGGTGTATGACTGCTTGTTGTCTCCTGGATAAAAGAGTTTGTCCACCAACCAACCACTCAAGGTCCTTGTCCTCAATAAACACAAGGTGGTGTAGTCAAATTATTAACATAAATTTAGCTCTTTATATATATATATATATAGACACAGTATATATATATATATATATATATATATATATATATATATATATATATATATATATATATATATATATATATATATAAGACCTGCTACAGAGCAATGTTTCTTTTTGAGATTACTAATAAGGTGTTTGTATGGTGTCTCTTATTACAATCATTTTGCACAGTTTTTAGTGATCCTGCATGAGATGACATCTCTTATACAAAAAGAGACACCCTACTTAGGATGTATTGACTTGTATAAAACAGTACATTTTTTGACTTGTTATTAGCACTAGCAATATTATCACTGTAAAGCACTAAACTAAATGCGTGCCAATTAGCATGTGCCGCTAAATAACATGTGCCAATTGGCACGCATTACATTTAGTGCACCCAGCTCAGGGTAATGAGATGAGCTGTACTCACATGGTATTTACTTAAGGGCGTTAATTTTAGTGTGCACCTTAAAGTGATCACTAACCAGTGCTGATAGAAACCAGGCATTAAGCACTGATAGGTGTGCTATTTAAAGCTCTTTTTTCTTTGCTGAAAATTATTTGGCATCATGGAGACATTATTTGGATACAGGGGCTGCAGAAAATGAAAGCAGGCCTAGGAGGAGAAGGGAGTGCATTTTCAGACCCCAGCAAACTCTCCTGGCCTCACTGAGGAGGAGGTGGTGGGAAGGTATTGATTGAGCACAGAGATTATATTGCTTTGTATGATCAGCTACAAGTTGCTCTCGAGCCAACAACTGGCAGGAGTAATTCTGTGTCTGGTCTATTGAAGCTGCTTTGTTCACTACATTATTTAGCCTCTGGCTCTTTTCAAATTAATGTGGGTGCAGTTGCTGGGCTTTCCCAACCCACCTTTTCAAGGTGTTTCCATTAGTTACTGCTTGCCCTGCTGATGCTCATGGGGAATTATATTGTGAGACTCTCAAATGAGAATCCTGAATGTGGTTGAGACACAGTGATCTGTTTGATGATTTTGGGGAAGGGTGGCTGTTGGGTAGGTCTTATGACATTCTAGGTGTTAATGCTGTTAATAACTTTGCAATAACAATCTTGTTTACTTGTTTATTAGGTAATGCAGGCTATGGGCAAAGGCCATGGCTTTTAACCCCATGTGGCTGATAATATAGCACACATGTCTACAAGCTCAATCATTGAGCGAACATTTGGATTGTTAAAAAGACGATTCAAATCAGGAGGTGTTCTACAGTATAGTCCTGCAAAATGTCAGATCATTGTTGCATGCTGCAATTTTGCACAACATAGCTATCAACAATGGCTAACCAGGAGACATATTGGACAACCTTCCCTCTGATCCACCTATAGAGCCTGCTCTGTTTGGTGATAATACAGGACAGGGAAGAGAACAGAGGCTACGTATCATCAAATAATATTTCTCATGCAAGTACAATAAAAATAATACACAATTATGACTTGTATTGTATATGCATTTTTTTGAGCATGTCTACTGGCCTTTGGCTGTGGCCCAGGCATTGCCCTTCTCTTGTATGTCTGCCCTTATTGCCTGCTTTCTGGAAGCAGCAGTTTTGGAGGAGGCTTGACCACACAAGGTATTATAATTTGAGACAGCCTCTTCCACTAGAATTTCAAACTCATCTGGGTGAAGTCTGAGTTTACGTTGCCTCTGCCTGTCCTCTACTGAGGCCTGTGTCTGTTCAGTCATTTTGCCAATGTAAGCCATCTCTACCAAAAAGCCACTGATTGAAATATAGGTCTGCACTGCTAAGGCTTTTTATTTCTTGCCTCTCTGGGGAAATCTATACAATTATTGCGCACCTTAAAATTACCGCTCACTATAAATGAACGCGCTCAATATATTTAGCACACGCAGGTGCTATGGCATGTAAATTTGCTAAATAGCACGTGGATAGATTAGTGCCTATTCTGTTAGTAAATCGGGCAGTAAATTTAGATTTAGCGCATGCGTTAGGCCCATTACTTCACGCGACGCTAAATCTACATTTTGCGCCCCTTAGTAAATGAGGCCCTAAAAGTGAAGGACTTGTGAATGAGAAGGTTTTTTTTATACTTTCTGACAGCTCATTGGATAGAAAGATGGTTTCCTGTATCTTCTGTCAGGCTGAGTTCCAGTATAAGTACATCTAGTCTGCTGTACCAACTGCGTGCTAAACATGCCTTCACTTCTCAAAATACAATTCCTAGTAGTTATTCTATACAACAAATACTCTTTTTGAAATTCAGGATCACTACAATCCCATGAATCAAGTACAAAAATATGACCAATGCTGTTGCAAAGTGGTTAGCTACCGACTGCAGGCCATTAACATTCTAAGCGACACAGGGCTAAGAGGTTAACTATTTACAAAGTTGGTGCTACTGAAGAATACACCAGTTGTCGCTTTGACTGGTGATTATTAGACGTCACAGCTATCTTGGAATCACTGCACACCTGACTGATGCTGCTTGGGCACTATAGTCTTTTGCGCTAACAGTAAAGCTTTTTCTCGGATGTTGTGAAAATGTGTCAAGGATGGCTGCGTGGCGTGACATCAGACCAGGAAGGAGACACAGAGGCACAGGGTGAAGCACTGGGCACGTGTTTACTAAATTAAATAAACAAAAATACTTTTACAAAACAAAAGGCACGATGGCTAAAACAAATACACATACAAAACAAGTATCATGCTGGCGTAAAACCAGCACGCGTAGCAATTGTGTTTTAGCTTACTTTGTGCTCGATCTCCCTCTCACTCTCTCGTTACTCCTCACCCTCCTATGAGCAGCTGATGTGCTTTTATATACGTGGCCATCTCCAAATTGGTAATTACTTAATTATTTTGGGAGATGGCCACATTACGCACGTATTTAGCTGGATGGGGAATTTTAACTCCATCCATGCTGCAAAACAATAACAAGCATCGTTTTTTAAAAAACACAAAACAATAAATTTAAATCATATTAAAACAGAATTTACAATAATAATAATACAAAATACAAAATAAACATTGGGGCAGGCGTACCCCGTCACAACAAGGCACGGTAACAACAATTGGTACTGACAATGCACATAATATGATAGCAGCAGACAATCTTTTGACATTTGAATCACTCACAGCGATTGATCACAGTAGCGCTTATTGATGCCGGGTTCGAAAACCTACTGGCAACGTGTAGAAAACTTGTGGACCATTTGAAACAGCTAACAGTGCACAACTAGAAATACAACACTTTCGGGTCAGATTGTAAATAAGAAGCGAGCAGCATTATCTCCCGAGAATGTAAACAAACTGGTCTGTCTAAGCAGCTGGCTAAATGGAGCAAGAAATATTGTATATCGGTAAGCTGCGTTGAATTATTTTTTTATTTTTTGGCATGTAGCTATGTAAAGTCTACCAATTTGTCCTTTTTAATTTGCACTTTTGGATATCATGACAATGTTCTGATGTTCTTTTCATAATGAACAGTTTATTCCCTATAGAAGTGGTTAGCTTTTGTGGCTGTGTTTTTAGCTACCTACCAAATTTATTAAGGAGGATATAACCGTTAGTCAGTGAATGCTTTGTTTTATTTAGACAATTTGAAGTTATTAATAAAAGAAAAAATACAATTATTTGTGTTCAGTTTTTTTTAACTACAAATATTAGTAGTACAAATTATATTGCTCCCAATTTTTTACCCATTATTATATTATCAATCTGTTCTGTCGCTCTCCGTCAATCCTTTAGACAAACCATGTTCAATATTCTATGGGCTTTCTGTACATCAAACAATTATGCTTAACATGGTGCTATCCATAACAATAAAATCTCAATGGCAGCTGTAATACTAAAAGAACCTTATTTGAAGACATCAGACTTCTAGTCATAACGTTTGTCATAGAATTTTGAGATTTATAGTTATGGATAAAGAAATCTGAAACAACAAATCTGACGCCATGTAAGCATACTAAAGTGCACCTCAGAACATATACCTTTAAAAGGTGGTGATTTACTGTGGTATTCTGGGCACTGCTCAAAAATATCACCTACCTGAGTCTTTTTCCATTAAGCTGTTGTAGTAAAGTAATTTGCTTATCACTGCCACGCAATCTATGTAAAAAAAAAAAAACCTCTAGCTGTCAAACGGGTCAATCGTATCATTTTATCATTTGATTAATATTGCAGTCTTAATGCCAAAGCCTTTCCAGAATGACACTGAGATGCAGTGCCATGCCTTTGTCTTCTGTAACTAATTTATTTCTATGTTTGCTGGTCTCCCTAATGTTGAGTAAAGCTTATTCAGAATCATAGCTCACATGGGTTGTGTGTGAAGATAAAAATCAATTTCAGTTTTACAAAACACTCTGCTAGCCACCCTCCAAGATCCTTAATGCGGATCAGGTGCCAAGCAGTAATTGGTAGTATGGGTGTGATACTGATATTTCACCTGACCTTTACAATTGAGTTCAAATCAATGGCAATTAACTTCTGCATTTAGTGATTTAAAAGCTGTTTGGACGCAAATTTGACACTCATACCGGATGCTGACATTTTTACTGATGTACTAACATAGCAAGGCAGTAAACTGACCATGAACAAATGTATAAACTAGCACATGCTACTGATTCATCATGTGCATTTGACCTTTCGTTAGACCTAATTTAAGAGCTATGGCTGTAGAAACTGGGAGATGTATTTCTACAATCCCACAGTTCACAGCAGAGATGACGCATTACTAAGAAGTCAAATCAAAAGGATGTAAAATATGAGTGCTTTTAGTTAGTTTGATCACGACACGTTCCGTATTAAATCACACTCTCAGCTTGTTATTGATTGATACTCAATAATTGTGTAAACAAGGGCAACCCTAAGTTTTTAGATATTTGATTAATATGTAATGTATTAAAACATATTAAAGGGAATGACTCTGAAACTGTAAGTATCGACACACCCCTCATTGTTAGTCAGCTGTGAAACTATAAGTATCGACACACCCCTCATTGTTAGTCAGCTGTGAATGTTTTTGAGTCAGCAATGCCGGATCCAGTCTCATCTGCTTTTTAAACTTTGTCCAGGCTTATACCAAACAAATCAGTCTTATATCAGACAAATAGATGAATAATATAAAATCCAGATGATTCAAATGTAAATTTCCAGTCAATCCCACAACGCAAGTAGTTAATGAGTAATAATTACCTTGAAGCTAATCCACATTGTGTTTGGTAGGTACTTTGTGATAGATAAGAACATTGTGTTTCTGGATAGTACCAGACTTCCTGAAGCATCAACATGTACCCAATCCCAGAGGTCCCTAAATGTTTTAGCTATGAGCACGATTGTGTATTTCTCATAAGGTGGAGATCATGATCATTTTTCATTTTGACATTTAACTAACTATTTATTCAAAAATCTGAAATAAAAGGACATTAAAATGCAGATTTATCAAATGTCACAAAAGCAGAGATTGAGAGCACAGAGTAGTAGATTGTAATTACTTTAGTTCCCCTACCAATACATCAGTACGGCAGTATTACAGACTATTTCAGCTGCTGCTGCAGGCACAAATAATGTGGCCATGGGCACAACTCTGAGGAACACTGCCCTGCCCTGCCCACACTACCTAAATACTGAAACCATGCGACTGACACTCATAATCATAATATCAATATGTGAGGAATGCACATTCTGTAGGTTGTATGAGCCAGAATGTGATGTGCATGCAGTTCCAGGCCAATAACATTGGTTTCTAGTATGGCCCTTTTATATTTCACAATAAATCATAACTGCTACACATCATTGACATTGTAACATTTAAAATGACAATAATAAAAAAACAAGGAAGCCATCTGACTGCAGTTTGGTTTCCTTTCTAATATACTACTCATGTCAGCATATGAATAGTTTTAGACATAAGTTGATCAGATGACAAGAGAGTGAATCTATGAGGTGAGCTTCCTCTTAATGTTACCTCAGTTACTGTGGAATTGCCTAAAAATAATTAGAAACTTGACTCTGACTACATCACAGACGAATAAAACTGTGATTTTCAAATGGCACAGAAAGCCACATCAATGATTCTTTTTTTTATTTCATGAACCAGATCATTACTACCGTGGATTTCATTTTTATTGACAGCTTCATTTTGCAGCATTTGGTATATTCTAGGGTTCTTAAATAAATAACACTTTATTTTTGGGCAATTCCACAGTAAATGAGGTAACATTAAAAGAAAACTCACCTCATAGAATCACTATATCAATGTACTCAGATAATAAGTGCTGTGTGAAAATTGGTAACAAAAGAACAGAATTCTTCACATATGGTCGTGGAGTGAGACAGGACTGCAGTCTGAGCCCAACACTGTTCAGCATCTACATCAACGAGTTGGCTACAGTGTTTGAGCAGTCTGCAGTCCCTGCCCTCACTATACACGACGCACAAATTAAATTCCTGCCTGATCTTGCTATCGCCCACCAAACAGGGGCTGCAGCAGAGCCTATCTCTGCTAGATCAATACTGTCAGACATGGGCCCTGACAGTAAACCTGGACAAGACCACAGTTATGGTATTCCAGAAGAAAGCCAGATCTCAGTGAAACAGGTACCACTTCACCCTAGGTAACACCACACTGGAGCACTGCACCAGTTACATCTACCTGGGTCTGACCATTAGTTCTTCTGGGAGCTTCAGCTTGGCTATCAAAGAGTAGCGGGGGAGAAAAACACACACATCTAAACACTGCTGTTTGTTGTTCGCTGTTCACACACAAAATGGACCCAAAAAGAAAGCTAGTGCCGCACGGCTGAAATACAGTAAATGGCTTTTATCTGGTCCGAAATAATTAGTCAATTTAACAGTAACCAGCATTTGTAATATCCCATTTGAATCACTCAATTACCCAATCAATATTGTGCCATCTTTCTTATATCCGTCAATCTCTTGCATTAGATGCGCCGGGTATGAACAGAGTACAGCAGTGTTTAGATGTGTGGGTTTTTCTCCCCCGCTACTAAGATCAGGTAAGCCTGAATAAGCCATTAAATTGCCTTCCCGATGTGAAACTCTTGTTTTTATGGATTTTTATCATAGTTTTCTTTGTATTATTATTGTTAGCAGGACAGATGTGGAGTAGTCATGGCCACATTATATCCGCGTCTCGTCTGGAGGTAATACTTTTAAATTGTATTTTATTGTTTTGTTATTTGTTTGACAGGGTTGATGCTAATGTTTTCTGTTTTGTATTTTTTGTAGGTTTAGTATCAACCACCGTTTTCTTTATACTAAAACAAAAATAATATTGTTTCTTTTTTTTACTGTGTTTCTTTTATATTGTCTCTTTCTCTTTTTTTTGGAGAAACAATTTATTTTGTTTGTATTTAAAGTCACTGTCCCGCTGATAGAGCGTAGTGCCGATTGGAAACTTTAAAACGAACTACTGTAATAGTATATTCCAGCTAATTGTATGAACCTGTTTTTAACAGCAAGAGATATTGTTATTGGTCTGCGAAATTGTTAGGAACAACTGTGCTCTATCAGTTTAGGACACTGTCCCTTTTAGTGTTTTGTATGATTTTTACTGTATCATTTATTATAACAACTTAATCGCTAGAATTCTGCAGTGCAACGGCTCTCGCTTGAATACTAGGTGGTGTTTCTGTTTGGAACTTTCACCCAAATAATGAATATTGTGCCATCTTTCTTATACCCGTCAATCTCTTGCATTAGATACGCCTGGGATCACATTAGTGTGTGTGATTTCATTGTGTTTGTTTACTTTTTTTTATTATTAAAGCACATATAGTATTGATTGTTTGCTTTTGTTTGTTCTGTTTATTATTCTGATTTATTTATTTTATTTTATTTGCCTTGGGGGTATCTTTATGTATTTTTTCTTTGTTAATGTTCACGTGTAAGTGCTTTGGTAAAACTAATTTTAATTTTGTCATGCCAATAAAGCCTTTTTTGAATTTGAAAGAGAAATAAATGTGTGGTTACCATGGCATCAAAAACAAACACACTTTCCCTTGTCAAAGGTATGTTAAACGTACTGAAATGTTGGGAAGTTGGCTCTTAGAGCTAAAAGAATGTTGTTGCATGAGGTAATTGCTACAAAGTATTTTGATGTTACTTACAAGTTGCTTAATGTTCATGAGATTTAGGGAAAAGAAATTGGGGAAAACGATATCAGTTTTGTAAATGTGATGCAACATTTTGCCACCATTTGTAGGACTAAATAATCAATTATATGGATTATATGGAGGCTGTGTGGTCCAGTGGTTAAACAAGGGGGCTTGTAACGAGAAGGTCCCCGGTTCAAATCCCACCTCAGCCACTGACTCATTGTGTGACCCTGAGCAAGTCACTTAACCTCCTTGTGCTCCGTCTTTCGGGTGAGACGTAGTTGTAAGTGACTCTTCAGCTGATGCATAGTTCACACACCCTAGTCTCTGTAAGTCGCCTTGGATAAAGGCGTCTGCTAACTAAACAAATAATAATAATAATTATATATATAAAAAAACACAAAAAACAACAACAATTTTCAGAAGTTTGTGTGTACAGTATATAAAAAATTTCACACAGTTTGAGCTGCTCAGCTTTGCTTGATTTGTATGTCACCCTCGAACAGCTGGATGTACAATATTACTTCTAACATCTTGCACAATGGTCACTACCTGTACTGGGATCAGTTACCAAGCAGGTAATTGCTGCTGTGCTAGGACCTTAATGTTGAACATTCAGTGTTGGAAGGTGAGTTAATAGCTATCAAGGCAGTTTGTTGAAAACAATATGGATTTACTGACTGCTTTCAAGCACTTTTATTTTCTCAGAACAATTCTGGACTGGCAGTAAAGCAAAAGTAGAAAAACATATTTTAAAAAAAAATGTTTTGACAATGGTTGGTTCAGCACACATGCTGTATAAGCAGAATAACATCAATTCACTTTGCAGACGATCCTTGGAAGACAATCACACAAGTTACATCATAACAAACACAGAAATGTGTTCATACTTTATACAAGCCCTCAGAACTTGATCAAACATGCTTACCTATTTACAGACTTTTTTTTTTTAACATTGTACCCAATGCATTGTTTAACAGTAAACCATGTTTGCTGAATACTGCATGCGTCTGGAGTTCCTGAAGGAGATGTTTGCGCTTGTATAGAGCCTGGTTGCTAAATATAGTTCTTCTGACTTTTGTGAAGAAATGATTAACCTCGAGATTATGTTGAGTTTAAACAGTGAGATGGTTGTTTAGTTTCACAAACAGCTCACATCAATAGCCGCTCACATCGAACTATATTAAAGCCCATGGCCTGGTGGTATTTTCTGGATGTGTTTTTCTGTCTCCAACAGAAATTATGGCCTGCACAAAAAAAACAAAAAAAACAAAAAAACACCTTTTGTCAAGTCGGATCCCAATGATTAATTATCAACAACATGATTAAGTAACCCATTCAATATTCTCACCACTCTGTTTTAAGTTGGTTTCCACTTAATCTGAGTTTCTGGGATGCACTTCTGTAGTGTGGAAGAGTTAACTTTGTCAACTCCTTTTAAGATCTTTTGAAGCAACTTGGTGGTAAATGGTACAACAAGCAGGAGACCTTGCTCTGACACAGAACATCATACAAAAGTGTCAGTGCTGAGTCTGTGAGGAACCAAAACACTGTCAGCATTAAGTGCTACTGTTTCATCAGCTTCCTCACTGTATGCACTCGAAACCGAACTCTGCTCTTGGCGAATCAGCAGGAAGGACCAGTACAGGTACATCACAAGAATAAACAGTGAGTGCAACTAGCATTTGTAATGAGTATCTTTTCTATTGAGTGCCACTGCTAGAAACGCCCAGGGACGCACATTGAAGAGTTCAATATACTGTACTGTATCACTCCCAATGTTGTTTCCGAATCTCTAGTCAAAGTTGTAAAGCTAATTTAGCTACTGTACATCAGGAGGCTGTTTTAAAACTATAACTATATTTCAGCCGTGCACCACAGGTACAGTTCTGCAGGATCACCTTGGAAGGAATTTACGATTATTATTTCTGAAATGCAGTTAAACAGCGCAAGCAACAGTACCTCTCCATACTTTTATAGCATTTTGATGTATGCCTGTATTCAGAAAGCTTATAGGAGGACATAAAGTGAATGTCCTATAACTGCATGTTTAATAGTTTCCATTACGGATGTGATTTTGTAATATGCTTTTCTCATATACTTTTTTTCTCCCAATGGAATTTACATCTCTGATTGATTCTCCAATTTGTATGCATAGGTTTGAGCTATAGGTACCACGCTTTACTTTAAATAATCTATATCAAAGAGGTATATACAGAGCTTCCTCGCTATAACGCGGGTCTCGGGAGACACACAATATGAGCGTTATAAACGGGGAGGGGTGGGGGCGCTGCGGGACACATAACAACACACATCTGACTAAAATACAAAATAAAATAACTCCCTCTCTATAATGCACTATAGTGAAGCAAAAATGTAAGTTTCCGTGAATTACACCATGTAATCAACGCTATATATTTTATAAAAAAAAAAAAAAAAATCACACTCGTGGATCATTTTAATTAGCAGTTTTTAAACCATAAATAATCTGGCTAAACGGCGGTTGTGAGTTCAGTTCAAAGCGGCTCATCTCCCGGAGAAAGCTGCAGCTCCTCTCACAGCAAAAAAGTAAATACATTAGGAAAGATCACGACATAATAGGTCTAATATTTATTTAGTTATAAAACGACTGCTGAATAAGATGTCTGTGTTATAAAGTGCCAGCGCAGCTTTTCTTCAGTTCAGATACTGTATCAAAAGAGAGAGAGACAGAAACAGAAGTTAGACTGAGAAGTTGTTTGCAGTTTGAACAACACCGGTACTGTATTTACTGTAGAAATATTGCATGAATCACTTGTATAGGGAATTGGGGGACATGCTGTAGGAGCGTTATATCCGAAGCGTGTTATAACCAAGAGCCTTATAGCGAGGGAGTACTATAGATGATAAAATTTACGGCAGTCTCACAGGTAAAGTATCGTATTTTGTGGAATGTGCACGGAACTATTTCATAAATTATGTGTACAGTGTGTGTTTTTTTAATGTAGAGATAAATGCACTGACATCATCAAAATCAACGTCAAAGTTATTCAAGCACTTTACAATAGTTTAAGAAACGGTGTTGTAATTAACAGCCTGTAGGTAAAGTGTATCTGTGCGGACAGCTATCAGTTCTAGTACATCAGATGCATGTTCACCATTTAGGTCTTGCAAAACAAATACAATGTGTAACCCATACTGATCTTGGGCATCAGTCGACTCGTCAGTGTGACCACTGACAAGCAACCAGACTGTTTTACCAATTCCATAATCTCCTGCTTGTGATACTCGTCAACTTTAGGTAAGTATTCATGTCTCAGCTGGGCTGATGAAGGAATCACTCCACCATTTGCTACACTCAGTATGAAGAATTTACATAGCTTTTGGTTGTCCAATTTTTCAAGAGGGATATTTGCGCAAACAAACGCCTCTATCAGGTCAAAATGTAATGTGTTTCGTGCTTCACAGTTTTCAGTGGACTTTTGGGTATGGCAGGCACCGTTTTTTGTTTCTTTGCAAGTAAAGCAGTCACAGTACTGCTCTGGATTTCCACCATTCTCTTTCTGTGAATACTTGAATCTAAATGCCTGTCAACAGCCGATCCTCGGTAGTGATCTACAGTAATGTTGCAGGACGTACAGAAGAGCTTACCTTCATCGCCGTGTAAAACTCCTGCTGGATACTGCTTTATGTGATCTGCTGCAGACACATTTTTAGCCTTTTTAGAGACATCTATTTTTTTGCTTACAGTGTGTAGTATTTTAATTTCCCACCTATATTGCATATAGACACATGACATCATCACTGCACAGCACTATGGGCATGGCGAATAGTACATGCAGGCACAAAGCAGAGCTGTACAGTTTTGTTAATGTGATTTTTTGGGTATGAAATACAAATAATAATTATTAAATTTCCTTCTTTGTTTTCTTAAGAATATTGTGAAGATCACAGTATTGGGCTAATTTCACGATTTCCGTGCAGCCCATGAAATCGAGATTTACACAGGGCCTTATCTATAATACATACTGCTGTTATCACTGTTGAAAAGGCCTCAAATGTCATTTGTATTGCTTTTTTATGTTTGAAGTGGTACTGGGTTCTGTTGCTCCAATAAAACACTTTTTTTGGGGTTTTTTTCACTCAAACTGTCTGGAGAATCCTAAATTCTGGGACTAACAGCCTTCTTCATTCCATTCAAATCATGTGGACAATGTAACCTTTCAACTCTGCCAGCCCTGCCAACTCTCTCTGTCTATATGTAGAGTAGGTGGGGCAAGCAGATTTTAAAAGTCACATTGTCACATGATTTGAATGGAATAAGGAAAACGGTTCAGGGTACTCAAACACATCAAATAGGCTCAAAGCAGATGTAAAAAAGTATTACATATTGGAGCAACATAACCCAGAACCACTTGGTATGAATAATTACAAACACAAATAATTACAAACACAAAGGATTAAAATGATATTTGAAGCTACTTAGGGGTAGATGTACTAAAGTGTTGTGGCTGTCGCAATAGTCGCAAACCATTTGCAAACGAGTCAGAAGTCTAGGGTGAAATGTACTAAGCATGCACAATGCTGTTAGCGACGTTTTAGGAAATGCTTTGCAACAGCGTTTTTTCTTTGCTGTTCAACCTTATATGAATATATGTAATTATGGGCATTCCTGCATAAATTCACATAAAGGGGGTGGAGATAGTGCAAATGAGGTTTTCCAAATATTATAATGAGATGTACTAAAGCTGCCGACAATTACAACACTAAAAATTGTATCAATTTGTTAAGAACTTTTGAAAGCATGCTTTAAACGGTCGCAATTGTTGCTGGCATTTCCCAGTTCGCTTTTTCTTGTGCCTTGCCAGTTGTGCTCAATGTATATTTGAGGCGAACACCCAAGTACCTAATTTTCACTAAAGTCAGCATGCCTGACTTTAATTTCTATGACATTTCTGGTTTCCCCAGCGTGTTGGGAACACATGTGCCACTAACCCCTCCAGCTCATTCTGAGCATCTGTATAGGACCATGATCTATTTTGTGTTAATTGTCTAGGCTACTAAGTAGGCCAAGTTGAAAATAATAATAAAAAAATAAAATAAGAAGAAAAAAAATGCTACAATCATTTAGTTTCAATTTAAAATAATCTTTTATTCACATTGTACACCAATGTGCACAATGCAGCAGCATGATTTATTTTGTGTTACCAGTAGGCTACAGTGAAAAGAAAGTGAGCTAGGTTTTCATTTGATTTTACTACTGCACAGTATACTGTATAGTCCTACTGTACAAATTTATATTTTTACACAATGTAATGTGTAGCCTACCCAAAACACATCAGTGTGATTTCACAGCAATGATTTACTTTTAAAATGCACTGAGCACTAATATGTGCACTAATAATTTGTAAAAATAACATGCAAACAGCAAGGTAACTACCAATGGTCTCTGCTAATACATGGTAACTACTAGTTGAATAAGTGTGTAGTCACTTAGAAATGACCCATGCCATGGTGTTACCTTGTAATTGCATCAGAATGTTGTTTACAAGGATATTTCGATGTAACTGCACAGTAGTGGTATTTACTCAGTTATTACAATGTCATTGCATGACCCAGTTAAACACATTAACAAAGCTTTTTGAAATGACTGTTGACTGTCTATTTAGACCGCTAAACAGGCTAGACATGTTACATGCATACATAACTATTTTAAACAGAAAATGAATTAAAAAAAACACACATAAGTTAAAGCTTAGGGTCCGATTGACATAGAAATGTTGGACTGTTGGATAGATCGTAAATTCATTTTACACGTGAAAGCAGGAGTTTTATGTGTCATACTGAGAAAAAACAAACATAAAGTTGTAATTTATAATAAAACAAAGAAAGACCAGGGGACCAGTGAGAATATTGCAAATAAGAGACAAGGAAAATGAGTTTAAAACAGAGGTTATCACTCTGTGCCTGTGGATAAACACAGTTTGTCTTCCGCCACACCTCAGGATGGAAACCTTATTTTGTGAGAACTGAAAGATGGATATCTTGCTATTCTGCAGAGGAACAGTCCGATTAGGGGGCAGTGTGGGAAGGCATTTCTCACAAGCACCCCAGAGACAGAGCAGACAGATCTATGATAACTGTTTTCTTTTGAGTTTTCAAAGGGTAAGATCACTCGATCGGACTCATGAGGTAAGCTGAATGGTGAAAAATCATATTGATTGTATCTAAAACTGCAAAACAGTTGCTTTTTAGAGAACATACAAAGACCACGCTTTATACCTTGTTCTCAAATGAGTGACAATAAAAAATAAAAAAAAAACATAGAGACTCCTCACACATTCGGTACACCATAGTCACTCGCTGTATAACAATTGCCTTCGTCTTACAATGAACACTATTATGAGAAGAGCATGGTTTGGCTGTGATATCCATATGCCAAGCATGAGACTGAACACGGTACCCTAGAGTACAAAAAGAATCTTCACTTACTCAAAAACTCTTGAAAACTGAGGCGCCGTTCAGGAAAAAAATCACTCATTATATCCACAACTACATTGGAATGCTGGGATATGTATTGGAATTTTATTACAACTGTATTGTTTAGCTGATGTATGTAATGAATTATCTACAACTCTATTGGTTAGCAGCTGTGTGTATTGAATTATCTACAACTCTATTGGTTAGTGGCTGTGTGTATTGAATTATCTACAACTCTATTGGTTAGCGGCCATGTGTATTGGTATCAATGACAACTGTACTGACGTACTTGGGCATGCACCGGGTTGTTACCACATGTAGTGGGTTCAGTGAAAATATATTGGAAATAAACAGGCAGGATTTAGACAGCCCCTAGGTCCTTCAGTTATCAACACAATTATCATGAATATATTACATATATATGTTCTGTATAATAAATACATTGCAATTGCAGTTTTCTCAAATACTAATTTTAAAAAAAATGACCACCCAAAATTGCCAGCTTAAAATAGAATCACCCTAGTAGGACCTTAATATTTTCACGCACCATGACAGAAACGATCTGTTTCTTATTCTCTAGGTGTCTTGATGTAACGTTGAATAGTCAAGTCCAAAGAGTGCACATTACCATGTGAAACACACCTATCTAAATCATCAAACTCAATTATGAAAGCGTAGCATCCTTAAAAAAAAAAGGATGTCCTCTGTTATATTTATATGCTAGTTTTAGCTAATAAGAACATAAGAACATAAGAAAGTTTACAAACGAGAGTAGGCCATTCAGCCCATCTTGCTTATTGATCCCAGAATCTCATCAAGCAGCTTCTTGAAGGATCCCAGCGTGTCAGCTTCAACAACATTACTGGGGAGTTGCTTCAAGACCCTCACAATTCTCTCTGTAAAAAAGTGCCTCCTATTTTCTGTTCTGAATGCCTCTTTATCTAATCTCCATTTGTGACCCCTGGTCCTTGTTTCTTTTCTCAGGTCAAAAAAGTCCCCTGGGTCGACATTGTCTATACCTTTTAGAATTTTGAATGTTTGAATCAGATCGCCGCGTGGTCTTCTTTGTTCAAGACTGAATAGATTCAATTCTTTTAGCCTGTCTGCATACGACATGCCTTTTAAACCCGGGATAATTCTGGATAAGAAGAATTATGTGAAGAATAATGTCCTTTCACATAAGTCTACATGTTATCAGGGTAGATTTATAGAGTAAATAGAAAAATAGGTAACTGATTTTAATTTTACTTATAAAACTTAAACGGCGATGCTGTTTTGTGCCACTATTTTCGTTGGTTGTTTTATTCCTGAAGTAAAGATGGATGTATTATACATAGCTAGTCTGGGCTTCTGGTTTTCTGTGTTTTACACCTTCTTTTCTATTCTCCTTAGAAATGCAATTGATACCTGTTAAGCCTGTATCTCAATCATAACAGAAACATGTGAATAGTAATATTGATTTAATTGGATTTTAAATGGTAAGTCTTACTTTTTCAATTAAAAGCAGAAGCGACATCTTTATTAATGTATCAATTCAATTATTAAAGGAGAGTCGAGATAAAACACCAATCCGAAGCCTTAATTAAACAGAACATACACATTTAATGTTGTCCCGATAATTGTGTTTATAAATGAAGGACCCAAGGCTGTTTAAATCCTGCCTGCATCTTATTTATTTCAAATACATTTTCCCTCAGCCCAATACATGTGGTAACAAACCAGTGCATATGTAAGTAAAGCAGTACAGTTATCATTGATACCAATACACATGGCCGCTAACCAACAGAGTTGTTTATAAGTCAATACACACAGCCGCTAATCAATAGAGTTGTAATATAAATATGTATTGTTTATTGGTGTATGTGTTGGATTTCTATTACACCTCTGTTGGTAAGCTGGCGTGTGTATTGATTTATGTACAACTCTTTTGGTAGGCTGGCATATGTACTGGTTTATTTACAGCACTATTGGTTAGCTTGCATATGTGTTGGAGTTCTATTTTATTGATTAGCTTGCGTATGTATTGATTTATGTACAACTCTATTGGTTAGCTTGCGTATGTATTGATATCAGTGATAACTGTACTGCTTTACTTACACATCCACTGGTTTGTTACCACATGTATTGGGCTGAGTGAAAATGTATTGGAAATAAATTAAAAGCAGGCAGGATTTCAGTTATAAACACAATTATAACATTAAATAGGTCTGTTCTGTTTAATTAGGGCTTCTGATGTTCAGTGTTTTACCTTGACTTGTATAAACTTTAATAATTGAATTGATACCTATTAAGCAATTTGTGTATCTTAATCACAACAGAGAAACGTGTTAATATTTAATTTACGGGTGAAAAAACTAAATGGGCTTTTAAGTCATCCAATCCTTACTTTTTCATTTAGAAGCAGAAGGTACAAATCAGATCGCAACCTGTTAATAAGCGACTAATCTTTATTAAAGCTATAATAACAAAATAAGGTATTTTATGCTGGACACTTTATTACAATTGTTATGCATAACTGTATTTACATTAATAAAGATGAGTTGCTTCTGCTTTTAATTGAAAAAGACTTACCATTTAAAATCCCATTTAGTTATTTCCCAGAAAAAAAACACATACATTAAATCAATATTACTATTAACATGTTTCTCAGTTATGATTGAGATACAGGCTTATGTGGTATAAAAAGTACAATTTACAATTGCTCCAATGAAAATTGAAGCAATTATGACATCATGACTCCGAATGTGAATTCCATAAGAGATCTGGTCAAAAATAGAGTAATACTGCCATCTAGTGGACGATAGAGATGGTTCAGTTTGTGATTGAAATGCATTGGCTTCGCTGGTAAAATATGTAACTTTTATAAAAGCTTTTATTCTTGTGAACTCATAAATGTACAACCATTTAAAATATAGGGTGTTAAAAGCCTTGCTTAAATAACACAAAATTAAGTAATTTATCATTCGGGAAATAGATTCAAATCAAATTAATTTATTAGAATGATAGTAATGGGACTTATACAAATTATTTTGGTATTGCATTATGTGGAATCACCTCAGGAAAATAGAAATGTGATTATTAAGTAAAAATTAATAACTTAGGAAAAGTTATTTTACAAACGAGTATTTTTAACTGAATGCATTTTCTGTGGTTTCTTTTGTTCAAATAAAAATGGGGAGGTGTCTTTTTGATGACGTTATGATGTCATCTGCTTACATTCAAAACAGCCAACAAAATTACCAGATTGAGAGTTTATCAATGGAATGACTAGCAGAATCGACCAATTGAAAGACAATAATCTGAGAGAAACACCTATTCTCAAATGTTACAAAAATGCTTGCAACATAGAATTTCTCTCAAGAAATCTCAGTGAAAAACAACAACTCTCCAAGTATTCTCTCCAAGGACTCTCTCTAAAAAAGACAATACTAGTCTTAGAAAAGCAACACAGAAACATCTAAGTGTGTACAATTGGACGGAATCACTGTGCAACAAGGAAACAACGTCTTGAACAAAATATCTTAATTCAAAAGATCAATAAAAACTTTGTTGCTATTAAATCTAAAATAAAACCCACAAAGAAGTAAACAGAAGAATAGTAAAGTTACTTTAATACCAAAGTTTTTTTTAAACTAGTTCGAGCTGTTGCTGCTGAAGCCTGTAACAGGAAGAAACCCTAGGATTTAGAATCTTATCGTATTTACTGTCAACAAGATTTGTCGTTTTGTTTTTGTACGTTGAAACAAGCACTGATCTATGATAACACTGAATTGAATCATAGTTGAATATTGTCTAAACCTTAAATCATATGCCGAATGAATCAATCATATTTATAGCCAGAATTCTACGATTACTGTGGAATATACATTCATATGTTTAAGTCTAACTTTTGATTGCACTTGGATATGAATGTAGTTTTGATGGTGATATAGAAGGATATTATAGTAAGTTATTGTTTATACATAGTTAAAGGTGTGTCTTGAGAAGGTATCCAAATACATGTTTACTTGTCTCAAGATAGATTAAGGATTTATGTTACAATTACTTTATCATAACTTTTATCACCACACTTAACAGGTATCAATTGCATTCCTAAGGAGAGTAGAAAAGTCGGTGTAAAACACAGAAAACCAGAAGCCCAGACTAGCTATGTATAATACATCCACATGGTAATGTGCACTCTTTGGACTTGGCTCTATTCAGAGTTACATCAAGACACCTAGAGAATAAGAAACAGATTATTTCTGTCATGACACGTGAAAATATTAAGGTCCTTCTAGGGCGATTCTGTTTTACGCCAGCAATTTTGGGTGGTCATTTTTTTAAATTGCAATGTATTTATCACACAGAACATATACGTGTATATGTAACATGTTCATGATAATTGTGTTGATAACTGAAGGACCGGGGGGCTGTCTAAATCCTGCCTGCTTATTTCCAATACATTTTCACTGAACCCACTACATGTGGTAACAACCCGGGGCATGCCCAAGTACATCAGTACAGTTGTCATTGATACCAATACACACAGCCGCTAACCAATAGAGTTGTAGATAATTCAATACACACAGCCGCTAACCAATAGAGTTGTACATAATTCAATACATACGTCAGCTAATCAATAGAGTTGTAATACAATTCCAATACATAAGCCAGCATTCCAATGTAGTTGTGGATATGATGATTTTTTTTTTTTACCTGAACGGTGCCTCATAGAAAACTGTAAATAACTTGAAGTAAAGCCACTTTGAGAAAAAAAGTGGGCTATCTTACAGCAGTCGATTGTCTCTGCTAATAAATTGCAACACTGTAACTTTCTCTGTCACTGACAGTTTCCTCCAAAACCATTGTCAAAATACAGCAAATAGTTCACCCTAAATTTAAGAGACTACATATGACACATTAACTTAAATCATATGAACAAACACAGATAGAACTCATAAACTTCTATAAATTCCAAAACTGCTGGGCCTGAGTTCTTTCTTTCATTAAGTCTGTTGCTCTTTATTTTAAGTTTTCTACTGTAGATATATGTTACCTCGGTTAGAACAGCCAAAGTGTCTTCATAGAAGCACGAGCCAGCATCTAGAGGTCTACCACTCCTTTAGTTTTGCAGGCAATACAATGCTGTGCACTAGATCAGTGGTGTGCAAACTAGGGCGCGCGAAGAGCCAGTAAGTGGAGGGTGACTATGACTAAATGAGCAGTTCTGTAAAATATATATATATATATATATATATATATATATATATATATATATATATATATATATGTTTTTAAAGCAGAGTATTTTTTTAAATAAATACATAAATTACAGCTAATTAGTCCAAGTTCTTACCTTTCAAATGAGCCATTGACGACCACTCTAGGACTTGTAGACCTGGAGAAATGATATTTTATGTGGCAAGAGTGTGTGAACCTGCAGTGAACAGAGCCGAAATGGCGGCTTCCATGTGAAAAAAAAAACACAAACATTTGACCGTGTGTCCTTTCCAGCGTATTTTAATTAATTATCATATAACGTTCATAAACCAATGACATGGGGATGAAATCCTTTGTCATGGCTACATCTCAATGCAAAAAAAGAATGTGATTAGTGATTGGACGGCTAAGATATCATGAGATGTCTCTTCGTTCACATTTGTCAACGTATGAGTTTCAAGTTTTTAACATTTTTGTATACATGTATTAATGTTTGTTAAAAAACATTGATAAGTGGTTGCTAACTATCAGTAAAAAAAGATCCCATAATAATGTTTCTTTGAGTGACGGTTCACAAGTGAACAAACAGAAGAAATTGTTAAACGATGGTGATAATGAAGAACAACATATTAACGCCCCTGCTGGACCAAGCACTTCCTCGGTTTCTGTTTCTACTGCTTCCATTGGTAAGCTGAACTCCTAATCAAAAACTAAAGTGTGTAAGTACCAAGAGGATTATTAAATTTTGGTTTCACTTACATAGTTGTGAATAAAGAGGAATGACACCAGTGTGTTGTTTGTTCAGACATTTTAGCTAATGACAGCATGAAGCCTGTGAAGCGTATGAGGCACTTGCAAACAAAACACCCAGAGAATGTCGTAAAACCATCGAGTTCTTCAAGCAACAAGCAAAACAATTGAAAGGGCAAATCAGCTTGCTTGAAAAGCACGTCACCATTCCAGTACAGGGGAAACTATTTTCTCTGTTGTTGGTGAGTTTTTCACCACAAACAAGCTTTCTTGGATTAATTTTGTTGGTGTATGCACTGATGGGGCAGCTGCTCACAGTTTTAAATTTAATTGAATTTTACAAAGTGCCTTTTAGTATAGCAAAACTTGATGTAAAGTAGATTCATTTAAAATAAATATGCAGGAGACCACTAGGGGGTCGGTTATGGAGTAGAGGTGAAAAACAAGAGTTCCTGCAACTTTAAAAATAATCATAAGCAATCCTTATCAATCCTTTTTTTTACCCATAATACAGCAAAGTAAACATAAATTCAAATATCTGATTTGATTTATTGGCTGTTATCTGCACCAAGTACGGGTGGAGGATTCAATTAATACTTTTGAAACCCACCTTCCTGGAACTGAATCAACTTGCTTTTCCTCTGAAAATAACAAGCTTTGTGCAAAGACTGATGATCTGGAGAACCAAAGTAGGAGAAACAACCTGTGTGTTATTGGAGTTCCGTAGGGGATGGAGGAAGGCAGACTAACTGAGTTTATGTCCAGCTTCTTTAGAGAATTGTTTGGGCAGAATGGCCTGGACTCCCCACCCGCATTGGATCATGCTGTGGGGTTAATTACGTTAGTTATTTTAATAATTAATTTAAACAATTAATTAATTGGAATAGTTCAAATTATTGTGCGTTAATCAACTTGAATGAATACGATATGATTATTACCATATTAGATCACCGACTAAATAAAGACAATCTATTAGTTATCGGTTAAATAATTTGAATATTCATTCACGTTAATTAAGACCTTATCATAATCATTTTATTTAATGATGTGTATAAGATCGAGGAATTACAATGAACACACAAAACACCCTCAACCGCAACAAGGTAGGTTAAAATATCATAGCAGTTTATTAGATAATAATCCTAATGGTACAGAAAGGAAAAACTTAGATAATCATCATGAGGTAACAGTTCACATACATACCAATGCAGCACAAGTAAACACTTATCCCTTGAATGTATATGCTTCTCTATATGTCATTTCTCAACAATGCATTTAAAGTATAGGTTCAGCATTTCATTCTAACACAGTACATTAACTCCTCTGTCTCAACCTCAGTCCAGGCTGCGCGGATCTGCTAGCAGGTGATGACGTCACTCTGCTGACAATTCCCTCAGCTCAACTACACAGACAGTGGCCCTGCGCCTTCCACTCACAGGCAATATAACTCTAGTTAAACCCAAGTATTTATCATTTAAATACAAAACAAAACTTTGTTCAATTACAATTCTTCAAATAACATATCACAGCTAAGGCTGGACTACAATTGTTTAATAACAACTACACAAGTATACTTTCAAACAACACTTCATAGTTACTTTTTAACAAGATTCAATAAATCTTCCATTGTAGTTACATTTTTGCTTTGTTGTCACAAATCTTCAAACCCAAGTTGGGGCTCCTTTATCTTCAAAACCCAAGTGGGGGTTTCACACACATCCTGTATGTTCCTTTATCTTCAAAACCCAAGTGGGGGTTTCACACACAGCATGTGTGTTTTCTTCTTTCCTTGAATGTTTTGCCTCAAAGGCAGACACAGTCTTGTTATGCTGTGGTTACAACTGGAAACAGAAGCTTGTATCTGAGCCGGGAATGGTTCTTTTTGGTGCATAGATAAACTGACTCACAGGCGTCTCTTATTCCTATCAGCAGGAATCCTGAACATAGAGCTGTCTTTGATGTTCGTTTATTGCAGGGTACAGAATCTTCTTGCAGTCAAGAGGTATAAAGCTTAACGCTATCTTCTCTTATGGAGCCACGTTATATTCAGAAACCAATTAAGGAACCAAATTGGAAACCAATTCAAAGTTCTGGCTGCAAGTTGCCAGCTCTTATGAGACTTTCACATAAAGACCTATACATTAGCCCTACAACTGTCTTCCATTGTGTTGGACAATGGGTTGCCTCACCCTGCATGGGATGAATACTTTATCTAATTATGACTTCCTTCTGCTGTCTCCAGCTTTCGTTTCCTCCATTAATCCTGATTGAATGCTCCGATCTATTTAAGATCCTGTAGAGACCCTTTGTGTCGGATTCAGTTAAAGTCCACTAGTCAGAGAGCTCACTACTCCCTCCTTTCTGCAGGGTGCATGGAAGTTGCTCCAGTCAAGAGTTAACATGCTGCCCTGCAAACTGTGTGCTCAAGAATTAATCCAAAAGATTAGTTCAGCTATGTACTTATATCAAAAATAGTTATTAATTCCAGTCAGTTATGCCTCCAACGCACACTGCTCGGCAGCTCCGAAACAGAGAGAGGGTGGCCACCCAAGGCCTTTCATTTTGAGAGTGAACCATATTCAGATTAAAGAGCAGATTCTGTGTTTGGCAAGGGAGAGAGATAAGCTTACGTTCCACAGAAACAGTCTTTATTTTCCCTGATTATAGCGCAGACCTGGTAAAGCACAGAGCAGCGTATAATGCTGTTTTGAAGGCAAAGGGTGGTCACACCAAATATTGATTTGATGTAGATTTTTCTTCTTTTCACTCACTTTGCATTTTGTTAATTGATAAATATAAACTATTAACATGTCTATTTTTGAAAGCATTCTTACTTTACAGCATTTTTTCATACCTGCCTAAAACTTTTGCACAGTACTGTATATAATCCAGGGCTGGCAATGGAACGTGAAACAAGCAATGTGATTGATCGAGCAAGGTTCCAGCTGGCCGTATATTGGATTGATATGGACAGGTGGAGCCTTGTCACATAATCGAAATCACTGTGCTGTCTCACAGAATTTAAAGTAACAGTAGCCATCTTGTTTACAGTTACAGGTGTACAGCTGTAACTATAAAACTGAGTGACCAATTACCAGCAAAAAAACTCCTAAAAGTATTAAGTAGACATGTCAATTTGGATGAAGAACAATTAAATTAAATGAAAGATTGCAAAACAGAAAAAAACAATTAAAATAAATAAATAAATACTTTTAAAACAAATGCAGTCTTTATACTCATTCACCCCGACTGTCACTTCAAATAATGTACTGTATTTTTAGCAGTTTGTAAATGCTACAGAAAAACACAAAAAGACACTTCTGCACATTATCCACCCCTCTTCGACACCGACCTTGAAAAATTACTGAAATCCGAGACATTGTTGAATTTATTTTTATACCTCCCGTCTGTTCTTCTCAAACAGTGTGTCTGCACTGTCAGTGACAGGACAAAAAATTCAGTGCTGTCTTAACTCCGCCCCGTGGTGTATCTTTTCAATGGCAATGTACACAATATCAAAAATAAAGATGTACTTTCTTTTGCATGTTCCAATTAAATTAATTTACTAATCTTATCTTAGTGTGTAGTTCAAAGTTATGGGACTACTTTATTGGCTTAAGGATATTTAATAAAAAAACATTTTTTTTTCTTTCTTAAAATCAACTGTTTCACCTGGATTATAAATGCAATAAGGCCCTTCAGGGTGTCCGTATATGTCGAATATACAGCAGACATCTCAGGGGTTGGAGGGACTTGACTTCGTCTTGTGCCACACAACACCCCGAGGCATCCGTATATTTGACGTATAAGGACACCTTATATATATATAATCAAAAAGAAAAATGTAATGTAGGTACACAAAAATGTGAATAAAAAATCAATTATATTAGGACATTTCTGACTACAAGTCCTTCTTCAGCTGGATGGAAAATGCGGTGCATTTTGTAGTGCGAAACGTCCTGTCTGAACACCGTGACAAGGCAGGCAAAGCCTTAGCACCAGCTGCATCAGTCTGCTGCGTCACATTTTCATCCCACAAATTAATTTTCCATCAGGCCTGCCTAGAACTGACCAGCAGGAGATCAATGATCAATTAAAAAAAATGTTATTCTACCATTTACAAATCTGACTGACCTGCAGATCCCTCCTTAGTTGATTCTTTTTTGGGAGCCTCCCAGTTCCGACTGTTGAGCTAAAATCTAAAGCCAGCCTAGAGGAGCCTTTTGCTCCAGATTAAATAACTCAAGCTATTATGTCAATGCAGAGTGGGTAAATCTCCTGGCCTATATGGGTTTCCCATAGAAAAAATGTTGCCCCTGTTTATCTCCCTTGTTGAGTGCTATGTTCTCTGAATCTTTTAATTCTCTGTCCCTACCTGCATACCTACCAACGCTGCGCCAACCCTCTACATCACTACTATTGAAACAGAATAAGGACCCTTTTGGCTGTGGATCGTACTGCCTTATATCGCTTCTTAACGCAGACTTTAAAATTCTTGCTAAGACCCTCACACACCATCTTGAATCAGTTCTCCCCTCCATAATCTCCTATGACTAGACAGGGTTTGTGCAGGGAAGACACTCTTATTTTAATCTTCGCCGTGTGTTCAATATCATATATATTCCTTCTTCTCCCTTGCCCGAGGTTATTGTTTCACTCGATGTGGAAAAGGCTTTTGACCGTGTTGAGTGGGATTACCTATTTCATACTCTATATCTGTTTGGCTTTGATCCCAGTTTTATTTAATGGACCCTGCTGTTATATACCTCCCCTTCAGCCTCTGTTCGCACAAATAACATGCAATCTAAATACTACCCTCTCCACCAGGGTACACGACAAGGTTCCCCTCTCTCTCCTCCTTTTTGCAATTGTCATGGAGCCTCTTTCGATATCCCTGTGTGGAAATCAGGATGTAAGGGGAGTTATTCGGGGGAGTAGAGAGCAGAAGGTATCTCTCTATGCTGATGACCTTTTATATATTTCTGATTCTATCTCCTTTCTTCCCCACGCCTTTGCTGTATTAGAGCAATTTAGCAGGGTTTCTGGATATAAACTCAACCTACACAAGAGTGAACCCTTCCCTATCAATTCGGCTGTCCTCCATTGTCCCCTTGATAATTTCCCTTTCAGAACTGTGTCCAATAGTTACACGTCCAACTAACTAGGAATCTCAGTTACAAGCCCATACAGCAAGCTTTTTAAATCTAACTTCACTCCCCTAGTAAGTAAAAAGCACTTTCTTCATTCTACCTCTTTCCCTAGCAGGTCGCACTAACTCTGTCAAGATGAACACACTCCCTAAGTTACTCTTTTTCAATGTATCCCTGTTTTTATTACCAACACCCTAGATCACATGGCTTCTTCGTTTATCTGGAACAAGAAATCTCCCAGAATCCACAAATAATTTCTCCAAAGAATAAAACCAATGGGGAGTATGGCTCTACCTAACTTTCAACTTTAATATTGGTCAGCTAACATTCGAAATCTATTGCATTGGTCACGATCTCACCCCCAGCTAGACAGACCTGCATGGATGGTAATAGAGGCCACTTCTTGTCGGTCCACTTCCCTTCCCTTGTCTATCTCTCAGTTTAGTGTTAACCCACTGGTGTGTCACTTGGTCTCAGTTTAGGCGGCGGTTTGGTCTGCAGTCCATATCTATGTCTGCCCCTGTCGATGTAAACCATGGGTTCCCACCCTCGGTGATAGACTCTGCTTTTAGTATATGTAGTGTTCCACATTTCCGGTTCATTCCAAATTTTACTGAAAATGTTTTTGTCTACTATTCAGTAGACACTATCACCTGATTCTGTTGGCCAATCAATCAAAGATTATTGTGGCAATTGCTGGACATAGTAACTACTAGCTTGATCAAAAACTAAATTGAAATACTTACACGAAAATATAATATTTTTAGTGGATGAGGAATGGGGAGAAACATAAGTTTATGAATATTCAAAAGAAAACAAATATAAGAATATAAGAAAGTTTACAAATGAGAGGAAGCCATTCAGCCCATCTTGCTCGTTTGGTTGATAGTAGCTTATTGATCCTAGAATCTCATCAAGCAGCTTCTTGACAGGGTGTCAGCTTCAACAACATTACTGGGGAGTTGGTTCCATACCCTTACAATTCTCTGTGTAAAAAAAGTGCCTCCTATTATCTGTTCTGAATGCCCCTTTATCTAATCTCCATTTGTGACCCCTGGTCCTTGTTTCTTTTTTCAGGTCAAAAAAGTCCCCTGGGTCGACATTGTCTTTTCCTTTTAGGATTTTGAATGCTTGAATCAGATCACCGCGTAGACTTCTTTGTTCAAGACAGAATAGATTCAATTCTTTTAGCCTGTCTGCATACGACATGTCTTTTTAAACCTGGGATAATTCTGGTTGCTCTTCTTTGCACTCTTTCTAGAGCAGCAATTTCCTTTTTGTAACGAGGTGACCAGAACTGAACACAATATTCTAGGTGAGGTCTTACCAATGCATTGTAAAGTTTTAGCATTACTTCCCTTGATTTAAATTCAACACTACTCACAATATATCAAAGCATCTTGTTGGCCTTTTTTATAGCTTCCCCACATTGGCTAGAGGAAGACATTTCTGAGTCAACATAAACTCCTAGGTCTTTTTCATAGATTCCTTCTTCAATTTCAGTATCTCCCATATGATATTTATAATGCACATTTTTATTGCCTGCGTTCAATACTTTACACTTTTCTCTATTAAATGTCATTTGCCATGTGTCTGCCCAGTTCTGAATGCTGTCTAGATCATTTTGAATGACCTTTGCTGCTGCAACAGTGTTTGCCACTCCTCCTATTTTTGTGTCATCTGCAAATTTAACAAGTTTGCTTACTATACCAGAATCTAAATCATTAATGTAGATTAGGAATAGCAGAGGACCTAATACTGATCCCTGTGGTACACCACTGGTTACCTCGCTCCATTTTGAGGTTTCTCCTCTAATCAGTACTTTCTGTTTTCTACATGCCAACCGCTCCCAAATCCATGTGCATGCATTTCCTTGAATCCCTACTGCATTCAGTTTGAGAATTATTCTTTTATGCAGGACTTTTTCAAAAGCTTTCTGGAAATCTAAATAAACCATGTCGTATGCTTTGCAATTATCCATTGTCGATGTTGCATCCTCAAAGAAATCAAGCAGGTTAGTTAGACACAATCCCCCTTTCCTAAAACCATGCTGACTGTCTCCCAGAATATTGTTACCATATAGGTAATTTTCCATTTTAGATCTTATTATAGTTTCCATAAGTTTACATATAATAGCAGTCAGGCTTATTGGTCTGTAATTACCTGGTTCGGTTTTGTCTCCCTTTTTGTGGATCGGTATTACGTTTGCAATTTTCCAGTCTGTCGGTACAACCCCTGTGTCAAGAGACTGTTGCATGATGAGGCAGAGCACGCATAGAATTGAAAATATTGCTGCATTGAGGTACATGTTTGCGCTGACAGAGTAAAAGAACATACTGAAAAATAAGCCACACTAAAACAAGAAAGTGAACTGAGACAAGCAATCCATTTATGTGGCTTTTACACATGCTTTAATAAAAGAGGGCGCAGAATGACTGTGTTAATGAGTTAGAGCTTTGTGCTTTGCTGCACAGCCACTGTTTATTGCAGAGGTGTGTATTGATGACTTTGTAAGACAGTACTCTCTATCAGCTAAAACGCAACCTAATGCCGACAATCTTAATCGTAAATATTTGACAGAAAATGGTGATGATTTAGTTGGTAAACTTATGGAATGCATTGATGCATAGGAGGCTGTGTAGTCCAGTGGTTAAAGAAAAGGGCTTGTAACCAGGAGGTCCCGGGTTCAAATCCCACCTCAGCTACTGACTCATTGTGTGACCCTGAGCAAGTCATTTAACCTCCTTGTGCTCCGTCTTTCAGGTGAGACGTAGTTGTAAGTGACTCTGCAGCTGATGCATAGTTCACACGCCCTAGTCTCTGTAAGTTGCCTTGGATAAAGGCATCTGCTAAATAAACAAATAATAATAATAATTTTTTAACATTATTTCACCAGCTTTCCCTTAAGTTTAACCTACCACAAACACACTTTTTTTTCATTACTTGCAAATTCGGAACTTTGTGCAAAATAAAGTGGCTCAATGTCCTCTACTGCCTCCCAAATCCACTATTGATTCCAGACTGTAGGGGTGTTATATCTAAAATGTATAACATTATATTGTCGCTGCATTGCCCTTCACTATCTACACTGAAAACAATGTGGGAACAGGATTTAGGATTCAACCTCACAGATGACATTTGGGAAACCATTCTTGCCAGTGTGCATTCCTCTTCGGTTTGCGCTTGACATGAGCTCATTCAATTAAAGCTTTTACACAGCCTCCACTTGTCAAGGGTCAAACTGGTCAGAATTTACCCTGAACTGGATCCAACCTGTGACAGATGCAAACTAGCGCCTGCTTTTCTCATCCATATGTTCTAGTCTTTTCCCAGGTTGGCTCCATTCTGGGCCTCTTTGAGAACCTTACAAGTATCCATTGACCCTACCCCATTCATTGCACTTTTTGGTGTGGTACCTAACAATGATCCCCTATGTAGGCTGCAGTCAGACACCGTGGCCTTTGCAACCCTTCCAGCCAGATGCTTGATTTTGTTTGGATGGAAGTAAGCTCCCCCAACTTCTTATCTTCACAGGATTTTTTTTGTTTATCATTGTCTAACTTGTTCATTTGTAAAAACCAATAAGCAAAGTTTAAAAAAAATAAAAACATAAATGTGAAGGTCTCAAAACAAGGAAGGCCCCCCCTGTGTTTGAAAGCCTGGATACAGGCCATAGAAACTAACACTTTAATGGGTAAGCTCACGTTGTGCTGTCAACAGTGGGTTTAACTGTGGCGGGTCTGCGCTGGCCTGCAGCATTAAAGGCAGTGTTCCGCTTTGGGTCGCTGAGCACTCTGCTCTGCTGAAGGGACCCCGATGCTTGGGCTATTGCCTTTGGCATGAGAAGGAGTGACATCTGTGCGTGACAAAGAAAGTTTTGCCAGCCTTTTATTATTATTATTATTTATTTCTTAGCAGACGCCCTTATCCAGGGCGACTTACAATTGTAAGCAAATACATTTCAAGTGTTACAGTACAGGTAATACAATAAGAGCAAGATAAATACAATGACAAGTACAAGCAAGTACAAGTGTGACAAAATACAATTCAATACAGCAGATAAGTGACAGTGATAGTTACATCAAGATATGATTAAATACCAAATACTACAGTTTAAACATATGGCAGATTACAGTACTCTGAAGTACAGGATTAAATGCAGTAAAATAGGGGCAGGTAAGAGTAAGTAAAGCAAATTTAAGGAAGGGTGAAAGTGTCCCAGGGGGAAACAGAGGAGTTCTACAGGTGCTGTCTGAAGAGGTGAGTCTTAAGGAGGCGGAATGTGGTCAGGGACTGGGCGGTCCTGACATCTGTAGGTAGGTCATTCCACCACTGCGGAGCGAGGGTGGAGAAGGAGCGGGCTCTGGAGGCAGGGGAGCGTAGAGCCAGTCTTCTAGTGCAGGCGGAGCGGAGAGGTCGAGTGGGGGTGTAGGGAGAGATGAGGGTCTGGAGGTAGCTGGGTGCAGTCTGGTCAAGGCATCTGTAGGCTAGTACAAGATGAACTGGATGCGGGCGGTGATCGGTAGCCAGTGGAGTGAGCGGAGTAGTGGAGTTGCGTGGGAGAAGCGAGGCAGAGAGAACACCAGGCGGGCAGCAGAGTTCTGGATGAGCTGGAGCGGACGGGTGGCGGCCGCAGGGAGGCCAGCCAGGAGGGAGTTGCAGTAGTCTAGGCGGGAGGGTACCAAGGCCTGGACCAGGAGCTGGGTGGCGTAGTTGGTGAGGAATTAATCAGCTCAGGAACCCGTTGTACATGGGATCAGTTAGAGGCCTGTTCTGTACAAATAGCCATTGTCAAATATTTAAAACCCAGTATTATTAATTTGGTTTGTTTGTTATTGTATTAATCTGGAGGTTGCTCCCTGAGAGTGGAGAGTCTCGTTTGCAGAGAGGTCCCTAGACAAGTAATTACAGAGAAACTGAGATAAAGGCAGAGGTTTAAATGACAAGAAGCCATAAAACAAAGTAAAAAATGACCACAGATTACAGATGGGTACCCAGAAGCCTTCAGTGATTACTTTCAATTAGAGTGATGAAAGTGGAAAATGGTTTCTAAATCTTCTCAGATAGGATCAGTCAGAGGCAATTTATTCCACAAGAAATGTCCAAACCATGCAGCTAATATCGCACACTGACTGGTTTATAATATAATGACCGGTATTCCATTATTGGATGCTACATCGCTCTGGTCGATCACTGGCTGATGAAATAGTCGAATCTTCTCCTTTGTGTTTATTCCATCTGGGACGTATTCTATGTTTTGTCTGTTGTCCATCCCAACTGTATACAGTTCCATTTTTCTAGTCTATAACATCCCTTTGAATTTTTTTAAGTTTATAGTCTTTTAAAGTCTTCTCAAAGATATCCATTGTCTCCTTCATTTTTTGTTCCATCCCGTGGTACACAGTAGATTCAGTTTGGTCTTTTAAGGTTTGTTCTAAAATCAACCTTTCCTTCTCTATTTTTTCTTTCTCAGCTTTTGTTTGCTCAATAGTCAAGAGTATTAGATCCATAGAACTATGGGAGCAACCTTTGCCCCAAGCTATGCAAGCCTGTATATGGGTTATTGGGAGGAACATTTTATCTTGAATGATAATAATGCTTTTGTGCCATATATCACCTTGTGGAAACGATATATTGACGATATACTATTAATTTGGTCTGGTTCTAAAATACAACTTGAACAATTTGTGGAATACATTAACTCAGTTGATGACAATTTACAATTGAAATGTGATTCAGATATGTATAAAATTCATTTTCTAGATTTGGAAATATACAAACACAACAATAAGCTACATTCTACTCTTTTTAATAAACCAACAGATCGAAATTCGTTGCTAATTGCTAATAGCCAACATCCACGTTCCTTAATAAATAATATACCGCGAGGACAATTATTACGTGTGAAATGAAATTGCAGCACAGAGGATCAAGTTGTTGTTAAAACTGAGGAAATGTGCTCCAAATTTAGAGTAAGAGGCTATAAAAACCGTCTTCTAAAAAACACCATAGAAGAAATTAAACATATAGATAGGGAATCATTACTTCAAAAGAAAACAAAAGATCGTGACAAGTCTAGTATGATTTGTTTTTCAACTGAATTTAATTACATAGCAAATGACATTGAAAGGATAATTTACAAACATTGGCACATCCTAAAATGCGATCACTCTTTGAGAGAAGTAATTCAAGAAAATCCACCTTGTGTCACATTTAAACGTGCTAAGAATTTAAGAGATATCTTGGTACATTCCTTTAGTCCTAAAGTAGAACATCCTCGAACTTGGCTTTCAAATAAACCTCCTAATGGTAATTACAAATGCGGACACTGCATACATTGTTCGAACACCACGAATACAAAATATTTTCCCCATCCAAGATCAGGTAAAAAAATTAAGATTAAAGGGTTCATAAATTGTAACACTACTGGGGTTATTTATATGTTAACGTGCCCATGTGGTCTGGTCTATATTGGACAAACTAAAAGAAGTTTGAAAATACGGATTGCAGAACATAAAGCAGCCATTCGGAATCAGAATAAAGATTATGCTATGGCAAAGCATTACATAAAAGCTGGACATGGATCTTCTCTGCACTCACTGAGATTTGTGGGAGTGGAGAAGATCAACGTACCAGCTAGAGGGAGGAATGAGGTTGACATTCTATTACGAAGAAAAGCACATTGGATTCTTACTTTGAATACATTGGAACCTTTGGGTCTCAATGACGATATCAATCTATGTCCGTTAATCTAACAACATGTATTTAGTAGTCAATCTGATTGAGATATAGTTTTTATAAGATGTGAAGTGCCTTTATCATGATGTAATTATAATCACCTGTTGAAAATAATGATTTATTAACTGACCATTGACTAAATGATTTGAAAGCCGTTGTTGAAAAAACAAGCAGGACAATGACCCCAAACATACAGCCAAAACCACACTGGAGTGGCTTAAAAACTAAAAGGTCAATGTTCTGGAGTAGCCCAGTCAAAGTCCGGACCTCAATCCAATTGAGAATATGTGGAAAGAGTTGAAAATTGCTGTTCACCAAAGGTCCCCATCCAACTTGACGGAGCTTGAGCAATTTTGCAAAGAAGAATGGGCAAAAATTGCAGTGTCCAGATGTGCAAAGCTGGTAGATACTTATCCAAATAGACTCATGGCTGTAATTGCTGCCAAAGGTGCCTCTACCAAATATTGACTCAAGGGGTGAATAATTATGCAATCAATTATTTTCTGTTTTGTATTTGTAATTAATTTAGAACAATTTGTAGATTTTATTTTTCACTTTGACATTATGGACTTTTTTGTGTTGATCAGTGGCAAAAACTCCTAATTAAATCCATTTTGATTCAATTTCCTAAACCTGACATCTGTATTTATATAGATAAAGGGATATTTCAAATTAAATTGATATGCATTGTTCCCAACAAATATTTCTTAACTGTTTAATACCACATTATGTATGATTCTTTTTGCTTTTGCTTGGATCACTGTTTAAAAACGATTCCAGGAAACTGCTTCTGTAAACATTCCACTAGGCTAAATGGAAATCTCCTATCTTCATTTAAAGTAATTCTACCAAGTTGAAAATAAACTGCAATGGACTAAAGAAACCAATACAAGTACAAATGATATAGTAATCCCTTAATGTAACTTGCAAAAATTAGACAACATATAAGCATGTGTTGCCCCTAATTGATACACTGCACTACACATGGAGTCTGTGTTATAGAACAGGTACTGACAAAGGTAAGCATTAACAAATGGTTATTACTATACACATAACAGAAAGTACTGTGCTTAATTGGTAACTCATGGTAACGACAATACACTTTTGTTGGTACGTATTTTATTCAAATCTAAGACAAGTTTAAATTACACAGCAGGCTTGATTGTTTAGTTTTAAAGTAAACAATAATATAATTGTATTTTTTGTTTTAAATTCCAAGAAAACTAGTAACACTTATTTAATATTAATGCAGGGAATAAATTAGCGATAATACCTTGTGAAATTTCTAGCTGCTAGACACACGACTAGTTTACAGAAAAACTGTGCGCTCTGATGGGCTGAATAGCTTATTCCCGTCATAAAATGTCTTGTGATCTTGTAGCTTTGTAGTATATATATTTTTATTAGTATTTTTTATTTTTATTTTTGGTAACAGAAAAAGCTAGTGAAACGGTGTATCACATTTTGAAAGGATTTTGCTAGGAGTATCACTGTCTTCTTCTGTCTTATATTGTAATATATTGTATTGCATTCATCTCCAGTAAATGCTAATTTGGTTTACATTACTACTTTCTGTATTTTATTCATGCAGTGTAGTCACAAGCAATGATACCTCATTTATCTGTAGATTTCACACATCTGTGGACCTATGTCCCCCCAACGTGCAGATAAACAGAGTTCCACTGTATTAGTAATAATTAGTTATTACAATATACAGAGCAGAAACTGTATATTGTAATAACTAACTATTCCTGAACAGGAATACTAATCTGGGGATTCAATAATGTAATCATTTTGTTGTAAGAACATTAGGCTGTTTGGAAACTACCTCAATTAAGATTAAACACGTTTAATACAATTTATAATTGCTTTTGTCCTCAACATGGAGCAAACTGGAGTATTGTGTAGAACACACATACCAGGATGTTACATTTATATAAAAAGCATCCCTTGTATCTTTAGCTTTTTTGATAATATCAATAGACCCCTTCGGTTTTATGGGAAAAAAAGAGCACTGGAGAAGACAAGCATTTTGAAAAGCAACAACTGATGACATGTGTCTTATCACCAGGAAAGGGGGAACTTTGTTACGATGATAAATTGTCTTCCAAGAAGCATCCAGTTCTGTTCTTTATTACTTGCTTAAAGACTTGCTGAGTTTGCTCCATGCTGAGGACAAAAGCAATTCAAAACTATATTAAACTGTGTTTAATCTTAATTGAGGTAGTTTCCAAACAGCCTGATGTTCTTACAACAAAGTTATTACATTATTGAATCCCCAGATTACTATTCCTGTTCAGACAAAATAAAAATACCACAAGCAAAACAATTAGAATAATAAATTAAACTGCTAAAGTATGTAAAACCGCTCTGTTAAAAGTATGCATCTCTCTAAAAGAGAATTCCTGCCCGAGAGGGCCATTCCATTCCAGGTTTATTAGGTGACATTTAATAGGTAAAATGCCAAGATTTAATTGGCTCTATTAGATCATTTAGAACATGGTTTGAAGTACAGTGGCAGCCATGGTCCGTCATATAGTAAAAGTGACAAAGTATGCTAAGTTAGGCATCACGATAGGCAGTTTGTTTAACATTTAAAAGTGCAGAGTGCCATTATTGTAAATATCAAATTTACATACCAATGTGTTTAAATGATGTAGGCAAGCAGTTTT
Source organism: Acipenser oxyrinchus oxyrinchus (assembly GCA_030684275.1). Lineage (NCBI taxonomy): Eukaryota > Metazoa > Chordata > Actinopteri > Acipenseriformes > Acipenseridae > Acipenser > Acipenser oxyrinchus. The sequence goes on from CM060258.1 coordinate 27,835,935, forward strand.
ATTGTTATATTTATGTAGTGAGAAAAACAATACATTAATTTAATGAATTCAGCAGTAATACAGCCAATTTGTATTATCTTCAGCCAGCTAGTGTATATGAATTGTTTTGCACTAGTGGAAGGATACATTCAACAAAATTAACCTACTGTTTTTTGTTTTAGTTTTATAAAACTAACATAAAGCCATTGGATAAGTGCAATGACACACGCCATGGTGTGCATTAGGTATAAAAGTATTGCACTTTCTGGGTGGTGCTCAGGGCACCAGGGCATGCAGTAATTGTATAACTATTACTGTGTGTTATTGCTTACATCAGTACCTTGATAGTCACCCATTTCATCCTACTGTTCATCGCTTTCATGTGGGATGCCAACACTTTAGACTTTTTAAAATGTAATGATAACCTCCAATACCCTTCACAAACCCTTGGGTTTCCACATTATAGATTGCAATTAACCTAAGCATCAGTTTCTCATGTTCCGGGTCTGTGCAGTACTTACAAAAACTATTCTTAGCTGATGTACGTTATTGGAAAGCATTTTTTTAATGCATTTTACTGGCTTAATTGGATGGATAAAATAAACTTCTTGTAACAATCAAAGACTATTGATTACGTTTGACCTCTCTAATGTGGGTATTTTGTTTCACTTGCTGCTGTGGCTGTATTAGAAGCAGGGATGGAGTTGGTGCCAAAGAAAGCAGGTAACAGATAGATTCAGAATCAAGACACAAGTGTAAATTACCGTTTTTTGAGGAAGATGTTTACAGCTTTTAGCTGCTGGTGTTTCATTACTCTCTGAAAATAAACAAGCAAAGATATAGCAGCAGACTGCAGACTCATTGATAATGTACACCTTGGAGTTAAATGTAATTTAGGTCTATTGTGATGAATTAAAAGAAGTCTGGTATGCAATACACTTTTCCAGATTGCTTGTCAGCTACTTTATTATTTTATCAAAGCAGAATTTATCAAACCTCTGTTATAACATATTGTTGTCAGGCAAGATACAGTTTATTCATTTACTGTAATGTGCTACATAAATTGCTTTAAGACTACCCAGGTAAGCTGTAGCAAATGTTGTGTTATTACAAAATTCAAGTTTATGGAAGTTGTCAAGACGTAGCACCACTACTGTCTTTTTTGTCTTATGGCTTATGGCTTTGTTGAAAAATTAAATTTCTGAAACACATTTTTAGGTTTTTTGTCAATTATGTCCTTCATAGTAAAAGTATAATGTCATGCTTGCAGCTCTTTTCTTTAGCGTTGTATTTGAAACTTGGCAAGGCAACCTGGCTTTATGTTGAAAACATCATAATTATGAGATGAATATTTTATCCACATTTTTGCAGATGATTGTAAAAATTCAACTTAAATTGATGCCGCTTTACAGAAATGTATTTTTTCATGCTAGCCTTTGGCTTATTATATGTCACCAGAAACCCTCAATAGAAATAAAACCTTGTTATGCACAGTTGGGTGTACAGTATTATTATTATTATTATTATTATTATTATTATTATTATTATTATTATTAGTCGTAGTAGTATTTCCACTTGAACTTACTGCCTATCCCTTTGCTTACACATATGACCAGTCATGTGAACATTCATAACAATTGAACTAGTTTCACCTCTGATTTTATATATTTTTTAAAGTTATGCACCATAGTGGGTGGAACAAAATATGTAAAATCTGTCTTTTTCTAACATTTCATGTCATTACCCACAACAATGTTATATAACTAAACCATTCCCTACCCAATTGCAAATTCACTGGCAATATCTACTCTTTTGAGCATTTTTCTTTATAAAAAAAGATTACTGCCTACAAAATTCAATTTTAAATATGAAAGGACTATTATTAAAGATATCCGTCTTTCAACCTTGGCTCTGCAATATGCTGTCTTCAATAAGGTGACTTATATGTTGTCTTCCAAAAATGTCTGCATTGTTGCTTGGACTCTTATCAGATAAAGCTGTCAAATTTGATCGAGTGTAATATGCCTTCTGGAGCTATGGATTAGGACTTGAATTAAATCTTAGTGGTTTTTAAAAACATCCTCCTTTGGAAAACACAGTTAAACTCAGTTCACATGCCAAGAAGTTGAATATTATGAAGTTTTTTTTCATATTATGATTACTACTATTTAGGGTATGAGTCACATTTGGGCATTTAAAGGAATTGAATCCCATAAGTTTAAGGAATTTACAAAACTGCACATTGTGTTTGCTGAGGATTACACAGAATCTGATGAGAAAACCATGTAATCTGCTGTCTATTAAACGCAGATCTTGGTATTACAGTGCATGGCTGTAATAGCCATAACTATATTAGGACACCACCACACAATCCTGCTCTGATGTGATGCTGCATGTTGAAGTTAATCCTGTCTTCTTGTACGGATGTGTTAATTGGTTGGTTAAAATTACTCAGACTGCTTATTCAAAGCTGGGGTGTCCCCAGACCAGGGTTATTTGGCATAAAATATTATTTCCTGGTGTTTGTTTATGACATTTAATATTTCTGTCTTCTGTAAATGGTCTGCATAGAATGTAATATCCACAATGCTTATTTCAAAAAGTTTTTTTTAAGTCTCTACAGTTAAATATCTGTTGTATGCTTCTTTTAGAAACAGTATAAAGTTTCATGAGTATTAAACTTTATAGAAGTCATTTAAAGATTCTTTAAATTACTTTGTGAATAGCATCCTCAGACAGTCAAATTTAAAACACATATCAAAGTTTCCCATAGTAGAAGCATAGCAGAGTGTAATAAAGCATAGTGAAAGCATCGTAAAGCATAGGTAAGCATTTTAGCACCAAGATAAGTGCACAGCATAACTGGAAAAATTTACTGTGCAAATGCACTGTGGTAAACATTTATAAGGGCTTCAGTGATACATCAAAAATAGTCCAGCCATATGAATAAAAAGGGGAGTACTAGTTAGCCCCAATTTTAACCCTGCCCATTCTGTAGATATCACATCTTTACAAGGCTGATTACTTTATTCTAACTTGGTTGTTTCTGTATATAAAATGCTTTTTGTCAGGAATCTCTTCTCTTCGAGAGGGTTCAGTGGCAGCACTGTCATGTTTCTTATTTTCAACTAAACATTGCATTCGATTACAACCTGCATAATAGATTTGCTATTTAATTAATTTATATTACATTTTAAATAAAGTATATGCAATACCATGAACATGTGTTTGCTGCCTTTCCAGCTGTTTTAAAAAGTATCAAAATACACTATAAAAACAATCAAACAAGGAAGCCTAAGCACACCTGATGACATTGAAAAATTAAATCATGATGGTTGATTGATGAGCCGATACTATACAACAACAAGCTGTCTGATTCTAATGCGCATTGTATAGCATATATATCATACACAGTGGTGTATAACATTGTTACAGTAGTGTTCAGAATTGTTGGGGTCCCTGCTGGTTCGTGGTTCTGAGCGGTGGGGCAATTGTTCCCTGTTTTACCCACTTCAGACTGCATAAACAGCTTAGTATCCCTGAATAGATAATCATCCACTCTTCAACTATAATGAGCAAACTGTCTCACAAGAGCAGTGGTACCCCAAAATGTTATCCACTTTCTAGGAATGATAACCTACTAGTGGTGAGGTGTGTATTGCACTTTTAACTCCAATTAGACCCTTTTTTTATTAAACTTGGTATTGTTAAATAGATCATTGTCTCCTTTACAGCAAAGGATTTATGGTCACATAAGTGTACTGCCACCGTAAATGACCCATTTACTATAGATGTAGTAGAACGTTAAAAGGGCAATACATACCTGTGACGGATGCGAGTGGTGTGTGAATAAATAACAGTCCTGAAACAGTATTTCTCCCACAAAAACAACCGTGTTTATTAAAATAAACCTCCCCTTTACCTGCGAGGGTATTGGGGGAACACAGCTGGCTGCAAAACAAAAATACAAAAACAAACAGAAAGTGTCCACAGTGAAATCCCGAGTGTCCTGTGCATGAAAGTGCTTTGTAATCCACACGGGGTGTGCTGATGTTGGTGAAGGGAAGGTAGTGCTCTGTGATCTGGAACTGGCTCCGTGGCTGCAGTCCGCGCTCCTACTCCGGCTCTGACAACACACAACAAACAACACGTAATTCACAAAAACACAGCAGCTCCGGCTGGTGGCTCAGTTTCTCAGCGCAAGAGGAGGAACTGGCGTAGCTGCTTCCCCTTTGTACCCAGCAAACTCCTCCCTGCAGTCAGCGTTGCCATGGTTTCTCCACTAGAGGGCTGCCCGCAGCTGACTGCAATGGAATCGTCCTGAGTACTTGCAGCTCTGGCCCCTCCTAATATGGTCACCTTCCGGTTTCCACCTACCACCGAGGTGGCAGATCTAGGAGGCAGCTTACCTTCCCCTTACACAGCGCCCTTTCTAATCGGGAGGAGATTTACAGCATCGATCCTTTCTCTCTCTATCACATATCTCACCCCTCAGAGTGATGCCGAAGGAACACTCGGCCAACTCTACATTCCCCAATGGTCCCCCTCCCTTGAAAAAAATCTGCATTTTGATGCTCCTTACCCATACGATGTTTCACAGTATAGTGGAAGGGTTGCAGCGCCAGATACCACCGAGTTATCCGGCGTTATTGTCCTTCATCGTGTGTAACCACCTTAAAGGAGCATGATCAGTGATGAGAGAGAAAGAGCGCTACAATAAGTAATAGCGAAGAGCGTGAGTAGCCCATTTAATAGCTAAACATTCCTTCTCAATGGCGGAGTAGTTAATTTCCCTAGGAGCCATTTTTTGCTCAGGTAAATAATAGGGTGTTCTACCCGTCAACTTGTTGGGACAGGACTGCCCCCAGACCAATGTGGGAGGCATCAGTCTGCAGGATGAACTCTTTGCTGAAATCTGGTGAAATTAGGCGGGAGCTTGACAGAGTAAACTTCTTAATCATATCAAATGCCTCCTGACACTGCCCTGTCCATTTAACTAATTTTGGAGCAGCCTTTGGGTGAGATCTACCAGGGGTTAACTATGGTGGCATACTCGGGGATAAATCGGCGGTAATAGCCGGCTAACCCCAATAGTGATCTCACCTGTGACTTGGTTCTCGGGATCACCGTCTCCACCAGCGCCTGGACTTTGGAGGCGATCGGCTTCACCGACCATTACCCATAACGTAGCCAAGATATTGGGTCTCTTGTTTGCCAAATGCACACTTGCCCAGTTTGGCTGTTAGCCCTGCCTCTCTCAGAGACTGAAGGACGGCTAAAAGTCTAACAATATGCTCTTCCCAGGTGGAGCTAAAATCACCACATCATCAATGTGCGGCTGCATGCTGATGATGGGGAGCTAAGACCTGGTCCATCAGTCTCTGAAAAGTGGCTGGAGCTCCATGCAACCCGAAGGGCATGGTCGGAAATGGAACAAGCCATCTGGGGTAGAGAAAGCAGTTTTCTCTCTTGAGCTCTGAGTGAGTGGAATCTGCCAGTATCCCTTCGTCAGATCCAAGGTCGAAATTAACTGCGCCTTACCCAGTCGGTCGAGGAGCTCATCCACCGGGGCATTGGATATGCATCGAACTTGGAGATGGCATTAACCTTTCGAAAGTCCACACAGAACCGAGTGGAGCCGTCCTTCTTTCCCACCATCACAATCGGACTGCACCACTCGCTGCGGGAAGGTTCAATGACTCCAAGCTTGAGCATATCCTCCACCTCCTTGTGGACAGGGCCCCTCGCGACTCTCCGGGATCGATGCGGTCTCTCTCGGACCTTGACACCTGGTGGAGTAATAATAGCATGAGAAATAACATGAGTTCTGCGGGCAAGTCAGAAAAACATCACTAAACCTTTCCACCACCAGGTGGAGCTCACGCTTCTGATCCGGAAGTAACTGTTCCCCCATCGGAATATGAGTTGTAGCTGGTGGATTGACAGTGGGACCAAAATCCTCTTCTACACTGTCGCCTGCTACAAATAGGGCCTCCCTTTCATTCCAGGGTTTTAACAAATTAATGTGATAAATTTCAGTCTTGTTCCGGTGATCGGGTTGTCTAATTTCATAATTCACACTACCAATTCCCTGTATCACCTGATATGGCCCCTGCCACTTAGCATATAACTTAGATTCCGATGTGGGAAGCAGCAACAGTACTTTATCACCTGGCCGAAAGGTCCGAATTCTTGATTGTTTGTTGTACTGCTGCTCTTGGCGATGCTGAGCTAGTTTTAAGTTCTCTTGTGCCAAACGACCAACCAATTCCAGGCGGTCTCTTAACATGATTACATACTTGACTATGTTTTTGGAAGTTTTTGTTTGCTCCTCCCACCCTTCTTTCACAAGATCAAGGATACCTCGTGGTTGTCTCCCATACAGCAGCTCAAAGGGAGAAAACCGGTTGAGCTCTGAGGCACCTCTCTTACTGCAAACATTAGGTAGGGGAGGAGTTTAGCCCAATGTTTCTGTTCTTGGTTAACAAACCGCTTCAGCATCTGTTTTAAAGTCTGATTAAAGCGTTCCACCAAACCATCCGTCTGTGGATGATAAACAGAGGTTCGAATGGACTTAATTTGCAATAATTTATATAATTCTTTCAAAAATTGTGACATGAAGTTCGTTCCGTGATCAGTGAGAATTTCTTTAGGAATCCCTACTCTCGTTATAATCTGTACTAACTCTCGAGCAACTACTGCGGCACTAGTGGATCTCAATGGTACTGCCTCTGGATATCTAGTCGCGTAGTCCACCACTACCAAAATGTGCGTATATCCAGAGTCAGACTGGCTCAATGGACCCACTATGTCCATAGCAATGCGTTCAAAGGGAACTGAGATCAGGGGCAGTGGGACCAGCGGGGCGGGCGAACTTCGCCCGGCGCTACTTGCTGGCATTCGGACACTCCGCTACATATCGCGCCACATCACTAAACACTCCCATCCAATAAAATCGAGCCAATATTCGTTCCCGAGTCTTTTCGATCCCTAAATGGCCCGAACAGGGGACATCATCGCCAACCGCATGATCTCACGTCGAAAAGACTGGGGAACAAGTAATTGTGTTACAATCTGACTTGTGCTCGTGGCTTGGGATACTCTATATAGTAAATGCCCAACAATAATGTTGTGGGGGTATGTAAGCGACGGCTATCCTCTACATCCTTCCCCTCGATAGACCGAACCTGCCCCAGATGTGTACCAGCGAGGGATCGTTCTTTTGCTCCAATGCTAGGTCCACATCTCGGTCCCAGAATTTCGGGATATCGGCGGAGCTAAAGTAGCCTCAGCACTGGGGGTCTCAGTAACCTGCCCCGCAGATCACACTGAGTCCCAACCCCTTTCCCCTACATTTGATTGATTGAGCAGTATCCCCACCAAGCTCCAACCTTGTTTTATTAATGTTCCTTCCCATTTTTCAACCCTTAGCTCTCTTTTTGTTTTTGGGTGAAATCGGGAATGGAACAGGTCAGTGTGCAGCGGAAAAATATTCCCAATAGCTTCCCCTGCTGCTCCCATGTCCTTACGGAGACTGGTTTTACCGTTTTATAAATCATACTATCAAAATGTGGCCAGTCTCGACCCAAAATAACTGGATAGGGCAACTTTTCAGCCACCGCCCGCGATTACGGCGGGTATGACTTCAATGGTCAAATCTAATTTGGTGAGGGGTAGTCCTTGTTATCCCCATGAATGCAGGAAATGACCACAACCCAGCGTGACCACCAAGGTACCCCTTCAACAGAGCTTTCAAAATTAAAGTTTGCCCACACCCTGAGTCCACTAATGCGTGGGTGCTCACATCACCAACCTGTACATCAACAATGCAAGGCCCCTCCCAATCATTACCCCTGGACTTACCTGGTGCTGTTAGAACATAATGGGAGGCCACGCCACACTCCATTGCTGCTGGGCAATTCCTGGCCAGGTGGCCGACCTCCTGGCACCCGGTAACAAGTGGGGCGAAAGGGTGCCCACGGAGCCTGCGTGTCCCGCTGCCGATTTGGCAGCGGGGAGGGTTGCTCTACTCTTACCCCACTGGGGGTCGCCCTCGGTCTCCATTGTGTTGGAGGAGGCCGCCCATAGGGTGACGCTGTAGTGCTGGTCGGGGGTGGTGGTGGTGAGGTATGGAGGAGGTCCCGCCGCCGGGGCTTGCTGGAGGCTGGAGCCAGGGTGGCAACCGCTGGAGAGGAAGGCATGGCATCCTCGAACCCTTCAGCCAATCTGACTGCTCCATCCAGCGTGGTGGGACGGTGGCGGCTGACCCAGTTTTGCGTGTCTGGCCCCAGCACTTTTATGAATTGTTCAATGGCTATAAGTTCAGTCACTTTTTCAGCGCTATTGGTGCGGGGCAGAGCCACCGGGTCACATGGTCCACCAGTTGTTGTGCCACCACGCGAGGTCGCAGTCCTGGGGGTCGCTGGTATTCCCGGAACCGGCGGTGCGTTTCTTCAGTGATATCAAGTCGCTGGAGAATGGCCTGCCTCACCCGATCATAATTCTGGGCGTCTTCGTCGGTCAGGGCTTGGTAGGCTGCCTGGGCCTCCCCAATCAAGTTGGGTCCCAGCTGGATAGCCCACCAATCCCGAGACCACTGGGCTGCTGTTGCCTGCCTCTCAAAAGCAACTAAATAGGCCTCGGGATCATCCTCCGGCGACATTTTCACTATTTTTATCCGTGGTAAGGGCACCGTTGGTTCGACGCGGTTCTCTCCCGATTGGCTTCCAGGAACATAGTGTGCATCCTCTCCATCATAACTGCCATACCCTCCTGATGTCTCCGCTCCTGCGCCTCCAATATTGCTCCCAATGCGGCGTCCATGATAGATCCCTCTTCTGACTCCAATTGTGGCCGGATGCGAGTGGTGTGTGAATAAATAACAGTCCTGAAACAGTATTTCTCCCACAAAAACAACCGTGTTTATTAAAATAAACCTCCCTTTACCTGCGAGGGTATTGGGGAACACAGCTGGCTGCAAAACAAAAATACAAAAACAAACAGAAAGTGTCCACAGTGAAATCCCGAGTGTCCTGTGCATGAAAGTGCTTTGTAATCCACACGGGGTGTGCTGATGTTGGTGAAGGGAAGGTAGTGCTCTGTGATCTGGAACTGGCTCCGTGGCTGCAGTCCAGCGCTCCTACTCCGCCTCTGACAACACACAACAAACAACACGTAATTCACAAAAACACAGCGCTCCGGCTGGTGGCTCAGTTTCTCAGCGCAAGAGGAGGAACTGGCGTAGCTGCTTCCCCTTTGTACCCAGCAAACTCCTCCCTGCAGTCAGCGCGTTGCCATGGTTTCTCCACTAGAGGGCTGCCCGCAGCTGACTGCAATGGAATCGTCCTGAGTACTTGCAGCTACTGCCCCTCCTAATATGGTCACCTTCGGTTTCCACCTACCACCGAGGTGGCAGATCTAGGAGGCAGCTTACCTTCCCCTTACACAGCGCCCTTTCTAATCGGGAGGAGATTTACAGCATCGATCCTTTCTCTCTCTATCACATATCTCACCCCTCAGAGTGATGCCGAAGGAACACTCGGCCAACTCTACATTCCCCAATGGTCCCCCTCCCTTGAAAAAAATCTGCATTTTGATGCTCCTTACCCGCACGATGTTTCACAGTATAGTGGAAGGGTTGCAGCGCCAGATACCACCGAGTTATCCGGCGTTATTGTCCTTCATCGTGTGTAACCACCTTAAAGGAGCATGATCAGTGATGAGAGAAAGAACGCATACAATAAGTAATAGCGAAGAGCGTGAGTAGCCCATTTAATAGCTAAACATTCCTTCTCAATGGCGGAGTAGTTAATTTCCCTAGGAGCCATTTTTTGCTCAGGTAAATAATAGGGTGTTCTACCCGTCAACTTGTTGGGACAGGACTGCCCCCAGACCAATGTGGGAGGCATCAGTCTGCAGGATGAACTCTTTGCTGAAATCTGGTGAAATTAGGCGGGAGCTTGACAGAGTCGCTTCTTAATCATATCAAATGCCTCCTGACACTGCCCTGTCCATTTAACTAATTTTGGAGCAGCCTTTGGGTGAGATCTACCAGGGGTTAACTATGGTGGCATACTCGGGGATAAATCGGCGGTAATAGCCGGCTAACCCCAATAGTGATCTCACCTGTGACTTGGTTCTCGGGATCACCGTCTCCACCAGCGCCTGGACTTTGGAAGCGATCGGCTTCACCGACCATTACCCATAACGTAGCCAAGATATTGGGTCTCTTGTTTGCCAAATGCACACTTGCCCAGTTTGGCTGTTAGCCCTGCCTCTCTCAGAGACTGAAGGGCGGCTAAAAGTCTAACAATATGCTCTTCCCAGGTGGAGCTAAAATCACCACATCATCAATGTGCGGCTGCATGCTGATGATGGGGAGCTAAGACCTGGTCCATCAGTCTCTGAAAAGTGGCTGGAGCTCCATGCAACCCGAAGGGCATGGTCGGAAATGGAACAAGCCATCTGGGGTAGAAAGCAGTTTTCTCTCTTGAGCTCTGAGTGAGTGGAATCTGCCAGTATCCCTTCGTCAGATCCAAGGTCGAAATTAACTGCGCCTTACCCAGTCGGTCGAGGAGCTCATCCACCGGGGCATTGGATATGCATCGAACTTGGAGATGGCATTAACCTTCGAAAGTCCACACAGAACCGAGTGGAGCCGTCCTTCTTTCCCACCATCACAATCGGACTGCACCACTCGCTGCGGGAAGGTTCAATGACTCCAAGCTTGAGCATATCCTCCACCTCCTTGTGGACAGGGCCCCTGCGACTCTCCGGGATCGATGCGGTCTCTCTCGGACCTTGACACCTGGTGGAGTAATAATAGCATGAGAAATAACATGAGTTCTGCCGGGCAAGTCAGAAAAAACATCACTAAACCTTTCCACCACCAGGTGGAGCTCACGCTTCTGATCCGGAAGTAACTGTTCCCCCATCGGAATATGAGTTGTAGCTGGTGGATTGACAGTGGGACCAAAATCCTCTTCTACACTGTCGCCTGCTACAAATAGGGCCTCCCTTTCATTCCAGGGTTTTAACAAATTAATGTGATAAATTTCAGTCTTGTTCCGGTGATCGGGTTGTCTAATTTCATAATTCACACTACCAATTCCCGTATCACCTGATATGGCCCCTGCCACTTAGCATATAACTTAGATTCCGATGTGGGAAGCAGCAACAGTACTTTATCACCTGGCGAAGGTCCGAATTCTTGATTGTTTGTTGTACTGCTGCTCTTGGCGATGCTGAGCTAGTTTTAAGTTCTCTTGTGCCAAGCGACCAACCAATTCCAGGCGGTCTCTTAACATGATTACATACTTGACTATGTTTTGGAAGTTTTGTTTGCTCCTCCCACCCTTCTTTCACAAGATCAAGGATACCTCGTGGTTGTCTCCCATACAGCAGCTCAAAGGAGAAAACCGGTTGAGCTCTGAGGCACCTCTCTTACTGCAAACATTAGGTAGGGGAGGAGTTTAGCCCAATGTTTCTGTTCTTGGTTAACAAACCGCTTCAGCATCTGTTTTAAAGTCTGATTAAAGCGTTCCACCAAACCATCCGTCTGTGGATGATAAACAGAGGTTCGAATGGACTTAATTTGCAATAATTTATATAATTCTTTCAAAAATTGTGACATGAAGTTAGTTCCGTGATCAGTGAGAATTTCTTTAGGAATCCCTACTCGTTATAATCTGTACTAACTCTCGAGCAACTACTGCGGCACTAGTGGATCTCAATGGTACTGCCTCTGGATATCTAGTCGCGTAGTCCACCACTACCAAAATGTGCGTATATCCAGAGTCAGACTGGCTCAATGGACCCACTATGTCCATAGCAATGCGTTCAAAGGGAACTGAGATCAGGGGCAGTGGGACCAGCGGGGCGGGCGAACTTCGCCGGCTACTTGCTGGCATTCGGACACTCCGCTACATATCGCGCCACATCACTAAACACTCCCATCCAATAAAATCGAGCCAATATTCGTTCCGAGTCTTTTCGATCCCTAAATGGCCCGAACAGGGGACATCATGCGCCAACCGCATGATCTCACGTCGAAAAGACTGGGGAACAAGTAATTGTGTTACAATCTGACTTGTGCTCGTGGCTTGGGATACTCTATATAGTAAATGCCCAACAATAATGTTGTGGGGGTATGTAGCGACGGCTATCCTCTACATCCTTCCCTCGATAGACCGAACCTGCCCCAGATGTGTACCAGCGAGGATCGTTCTTTTGCTCCAATGCTAGGTCCACATATCGGTCCCAGAATTTCGGGATATCGGCGGAGCTAAAGTAGCCTCAGCACTGGGGGTCTCAGTAACCTGCCCCGCAGATCACACTGAGTCCCAACCCCTTTCCCCTACATTTGATTGATTGAGCAGTATCCCCACCAAGCTCCAACCTTGTTTTATTAATGTTCCTTCCCATTTTCAACCCTTCGCTCTCTTTTTGTTTTTCGGGTGAAATCGGGAATGGAACAGGTCAGTGTGCTGCGGAAAAATATTCCCAATAGCTTCCCCTGCTGCTCCCATGGCCTTACCGGAGACTGGTTTTACCGTTTTATAAATCATACTATCAAAATGTGGCCAGTCTCGACCCAAAATAACTGGATAGGGCAACTTTTCAGCCACCGCCACGATTACGCAGCAGGTATGACTTCCAATGGTCAAATCTAATTTGGTGAGGGGTAGTCCTTGTTATCCCCATGAATGCAGGAAATGACCACAACCCGCGTGACCACCAAGGTACCCCTTCAACAGAGCTTTCAAAATTAAAGTTTGCCCACACCCTGAGTCCACTAATGCGTGGGTGCTCACATCACCAACCTGTACATCAACAATGCAAGGCCCCTCCCAATCATTACCCCTGGACTTACCTGGTGCTGTTAGAACATAATGGGAGGCCACGCCACACTCCATTGCTGCTGGGCAATTCCTGGCCAGGTGGCCGACCTCCTGGCACCGGTAACAAGTGGGGCGAAAGGGTGCCCACGGAGCCTGCGTGTCCCGCTGCCGATTTGGCAGCGGGGAGGGTTGCTCTACTCTTACCCCACTGGGGTCGCCCTCGGTCTCCATTGTGTTGGAGGAGGCCGCCCATAGGGTGACGCTGTAGTGCTGGTCGGGGGTGGTGGTGGTGAGGTATGGAGGAGGTCCCGCCGCCCGGGCTTGCTGGAGGCTGGAGCCAGGGTGGCAACCGCTGGAGAGGAAGGCATGGCATCCTCGAACCCTTCAGCCAATCTGACTGCTCCATCCAGCGTGGTGGGACGGTGGCGGCTGACCCAGTTTTGCGTGTCTGGCCCCAGCACTTTTATGAATTGTTCAATGGCTATAAGTTCAGTCACTTTTTCAGCGCTATTGGTGCGGGGCAGAGCCACCGGGTCACATGGTCCACCAGTTGTTGTGCCACCACGCGAGGTCGCAGTCCTGGGGGTCGCTGGTATTCCCGGAACCGACGGCGGTGCGTTTCTTCAGTGATATCAAGTCGCTGGAGAATGGCCTGCCTCACCCGATCATAATTCTGGGCGTCTTCGTCGGTCAGGGCTTGGTAGGCTGCCTGGGCCTCCCCAATCAAGTTGGGTCCCAGCTGGATAGCCCACCAATCCCGAGACCACTGGGCTGCTGTTGCCTGCCTCTCAAAAGCAACTAAATAGGCCTCGGGATCATCCTCCGGCGACATTTTCACTATTTTTATCCGTGGTAAGGGCACCGTTGGTTCGACGCCGGTTCTCTCCCGATTGGCTTCCAGGAACATAGTGTGCATCCTCTCCATCATAACTGCCATACCCTCCTGATGTCTCCGCTCCTGCGCCTCCAATATTGCTCCCAATGCGGCGTCCATGATAGATCCCTCTTCTGACTCCAATTGTGGCGGATGCGAGTGGTGTGTGAATAAATAACAGTCCTGAAACAGTATTTCTCCCACAAAACAACCGTGTTTATTAAAATAAACCTCCCTTTACCTGCGAGGGTATTGGGGAACACAGCTGGCTGCAAAACAAAAATACAAAACAAACAGAAAGTGTCCACAGTGAAATCCGAGTGTCCTGTGCATGAAAGTGCTTTGTAATCCACACGGGGTGTGCTGATGTTGGTGAAGGGAAGGTAGTGCTCTGTGATCTGGAACTGGCTCCGTGGCTGCAGTCCAGCTCCTACTCCGGCTCTGACAACACACAACAAACAACACGTAATTCACAAAAACACAACGCTCCGGCTGGTGGCTCAGTTTCTCAGCGCAAGAGGAGGAACTGGCGTAGCTGCTTCCCCTTTGTACCCAGCAAACTCCTCCCTGCAGTCAACGCGTTGCCATGGTTTCTCCACTAGAGGGCTGCCCCGCAGCTGACTGCAATGGAATCGTCCTGAGTACTTGCAGCTACGCGCCCCTCCTAATATGGTCACCTTCCGGTTTCCACCTACCACCGAGGTGGCAGATCTAGGAGGCAGCTTACCTTCCCCCTTACACAGCGCCCTTTCTAATCGGGAGGGAGATTTACAGCATCGATCCTTTCTCTCTCTATCACAATACCTCATGCCAAGGTCAACTGTCTGGGTCATTCTCAAGTATATACACTATTCTACAAGGTACTGGGGTACAATCGATGATGTTTTTCCCGAAATCTGTTTATAGAATTTTTTGTTGTAAATGTGCTAATTCACAAAAAGACACTTTTGTCGAAATGGTGTCTACTAGACAAAGGGGTTGATGTGATCAACCTACACACTGCAGGGATACTTCACAGCTCACTTATAGCGCTGGGGATTCACCCTGGATTGCATCAACCACTTATCCGTGGTCATCCCAGAATTACCCCCAAAACAAAGTGGCTCATTCAATCCAGGAGGATTCCCTTGAGCTTTAAAATATTATACAAAATATGTGGCTGTGACCTATTCCAGCAGGGCATTGATTGATCAGGTCCACTTTAAAGATGTTTCTCTTGAGAGGTTATGACTCAGTGCTTAAAGTTATTGATAGTAAAAGAAGACACTGCATGGTTTGTCCCTTGTGTTTTATTAGGCCATGTTCACATCCTGTTACTATCACATACTGAACCATGTAGTCTATCTGCTATATGTCTATCAAAAAGAAAAACAGTTTACTCCATTCTAATTCAGTCCGATATGTCAGGCTTACTTTTTGCCTTTCATGACAGGCAAACACTGATGTGCTTTTCCATCTAGGCAAGGAAAAAACAATGGGCACATTTGTATGCATAAATTGATAATATCCTATGAACAGCCCATTCTTCATGCTGTTACTAGTGGTTCCACTGAATATCAGTACAAACAAATGACGTGGTAGGTATCCATTAATTTTATTTTGTTGGTTCTCATTGGTTTTATTTGTGTGGCTCTGGGATTCTGCCACAAATGACCACCAAAAAAACAGGCTGAAGTCTGTGCAGATCTTGAAATAAGTAATCCATCAAAAATGATTATTATGGTCAAGGTATTCAAATATAAAGATCAAGGGGACACCACAAGATAGTGTGGTGTTAAAGCCATTGTAGCAAACAAAATAATTAATTACATTTCCCATGCCATGCACATCCATTCACTATATTACTCTCAAATCTGTAGTTTTGAAAGAAATCTATGATTTAGCTAGGGCTACAACGAAGGGTACATTTTGACCTTTGAAGGTTCAGAACACATTACCAAAGGAAGGTTCGAACCTTTGGTGGTATTAATTTGCATAATTTACTGATGACATCACCGTAGCTAGTGGTTTATATTTGATTGAAGATCCTATTATTTTACAGGCAATCCATATAAATTAAATAAAACATCCACATGTAGTTTAAAAATGCTTTATATTGAACAGTAATCATTTTTTGTAATATTTTAAATTAAAAAACATACACGTTGCGATATTCATATACATACAGTAAGCTTGCATTGCAAGAGCAGCTTATTGCAGGAAATTAAAAAAGTGCAGCTGAAAACAAATCTTTATTTAGCGGTCACCATTCCTAGCAGGTTATCTATCGGTCACAGTTTTTTTTAACAACTTTGTTGATTAATTAAACATACGTAATAAACATCATAATAAATAAACAGCGAAACAGAAGAGAGTAACAGTTTGGTTAGAAAATAAATACGGACTTTCAACTTAACAAAAAGTTATAGGAGAGACAGTGCGGCTATGAAAAGCATCCATTAACTAAAATAACTAGATCGCTTAAAGAACGTACCTTAAACGTTAACTTCAACATCAATGTATAGTCTTCTTTTTATTTACTACCTCATTTTTGTCATGTTCTGACTAAGAAAAATGAACACCTTGTCTTGTTTACAATATATCCAGTCTTGGAGAAAATTCTCTCAGCAGGTGTTGATGTTGCTGGAATGCACAATATTTGATTTGGGGTCATTCCACGCCAACTCAACCAGAAACGGGGCATTTCGTCGCCCGTCCGTCTCAGATTTTCCTAGAAAAATTCACCTCTGACATGCTGAGGTCAGAAATGATCGCCATTATTTATTTATTTTTTTAAATGTCCCCTTTCATCTGTGACCTTGCAAAGGTCAACCTAAAGTGAGAAAGGGACCTTGACCAGAAAAATCACCCTGGGTGCAATTTAGATGCTACCATCATGTTTAGCGCCTCGTTCTACTTGTATTGAATAAGGCTTTTCAGAATAAAATACTAGGAGCACCCTACTCACTTCTGGCAAATTGCCAGACAAGTATTGCTGTAAGAACCTTAGGAACCAGTCTTCCAAATTCTGTGAAAAACTTCTGGTTTCAAGTCCCACCACTGGTCATTAGCCCTTTGCGGTCCTATGTCGGACCTGGTCCGACATCGCAATTTTCCCTTTCCAGTCCAATGTTGGACCCTGTCCGACATCATCAAAAAGACACAAAAAACAGGTCTCTAGTCGTTTTTTCTCCGGAAAAAGCCGAGAAAATCATTCAATGGCCGAGTGAGACCGATAGGAGCCAAGAGAAGCCGAAAAAAAGGGCATATCTCATACTGATAGCCCCGACACTACATAGATAACACGAACATAAACAAACAAGATAGCTGCTTCTGCATCCAGCGCTCAAAGAATATCACAGACATTTGCAGAGCTTTTTTTTAGATGTTATAGTAATAAAATAACGACTTGGATCGCATTATTGAGGAGTTTGGTGATAAAACGAGTGACCAAGAGATGATTTATCGGTATGTACTATTATTAAGAGATATTTGAAAAATATAGCGAACAAGGGATGGGGAGGCGCTGGAGATGCAGTACTGAGTGTCCTGTTGATATGCCTTTTAAACCTGTTTTACTGTGAAAAAAAATACTTTTAAACAGCGCGTCTAAAATAAACTGCGCATGTGAAAATAAATTGGACCTGACCCGCCTTGAGATGCACTGAATAAATGGACCGCTAATGGTTAAACCCCATTGAAATTTGAATTTTTGCTATTTGTACCATTTGCTATTTGGCTGATTTTTGAGGTTGCATTTGTCATGCATTCAAGCATTGCTTATGGTCGCTTTGGTGAGGTTAAAGTGCCACATAGTTCTATCCAAACTGGATATTTCTTCAGCTTTGCATTCTCTGAGGATTGATCTAGAGGAAAAAGTAACAGTATGTGCTTCCACTGGCACTAGCTTGGCGCTGAGGGGTTATGAACTTGCATGGGACTTGGGACTACCAAAACCTACCAAAACCTTACTTAGTTGGGTTTTAAAAACTAAATTCACAGTTTTTCTTTAAAAAAAAAACTCCCCTGTTTACAGCACTGTTTAAACACCTGTCTCTGTCATCGAGACCTCCTAAACCAAAGACTTTCAGTTGTGCCTGAAATTGATTGATTGGCTATCATGAGAATGCAGCAAATGTTTTTTTCACAAATGGTTGGTCAGTCAATCAATTATCCCCCTTGGTAGGCATCACAACTTATATAAAAAACTTTACTGTCACTTTTTGGTTATTAAATTCCAACTAAGTAAGGTTTTGGTAGTTTCAAATGTGTCATCATAACAACGAAGTCCTAAGTCCCATATGCAAGTTCATAACCCCTCAGCTCCAAGCTAGTGCCATTGGAAGCCCACATTGTTACTTTTTCCTCTAGCTCAATCCTCAGAGAATGTACAATTGAAGAAATAGCCAGTTTGGATAGAACTATGTGGTACTTTAACCTCACCAAAGTGGCCATAAGCAGTGCTCGAATGCATGACAAATGCAACTTCAAAAATCTGCCAAAAATCCAAAATTCCCAGATACCAACATATTTTGCTTGATGCTTGTAGATCCTATTAACATCTATCCAAACATATCTTTGGGTGATTTTTGAGTCCCCCCACGCAAGTTTTTACAGCCTAAACTTGGTACAAATAGCAAAAATTCAAATTTCAATGGGGTTTAATGACCAGTGGTGGGACTTGAAACCAAAAGTTTTTCACAGGAATCACACATTAAATGTCACTCACATGGAAAATTCGGTTAACACGAGAAAAACAAAAATCTGACACTGCGTGAATGCTGCCTGACAAACCTTCGAAGGTTTAGAACTACCTTCGAATTCCTGGCTAGTGAACGAACCTTCGAACACAGCATTTTCATGTTAAAACATGATATCTGGTCCCATTAAGAGGCATGACCCAGAAGATACTGCTTAAGTGAAATGACCCAGGAAGTGCAAGTGTAACAGATCTCCTGCAATTGAGGCAAACTGGGCAAATTGCACATTTGAGACCTACACTATATTGTCAATGGAATTGCATGACAGGTACAATTAGTGAAAGTGTTTTGTTAGCTACAACCACTTTAAGGATCCATTCACACTTGGATCATTTAGGCTGTTTATTCCACATTGACACCTTCTCAAGTGGAGGTCTCAGTGCATTTAGGCAAAGGGGCTGAGTTTGGTTTGTTTGTTCAAGTGCAATATGAAAGTAAATGTACTTGGTTCTTTTCGACAGACTTTTTTCCCCAAAAAAAACTGAGAGCGTTTAGAAAAGTGCATCATGAAACTGAATGCATTTATTAACCAAAGGAATATCATGTGGGGTTTTATCGCCACTGTTTAGTATCACCACACCTTTTTTATACATTTTCTACCAAAAGCCGGAAGGATGTTATGCACGTCCCAAAACTAAGCATGCTTAGGAATTACATTCCTTTTACCTCAAATTGGCCACCAGGTCCTGTCAAAACCAGTGAAAAGACTGGAGTACACTAACTATAAGAAGAGTATTAGTCACTCAGTGCAGCACCAGCGATTGATTTCACATTCCCAGAGGTGCACTGCAACTTCGGTTCACCAAACCTGATGGATTTCACACCTATTGGTACCCCCTTTTTAAAGTTGGTAATGCATGCTTGACATGCTATTAGGCTCGCAACAGTAACAAAGAACTTTTATTGATTCACAGGTTCGAATTTGAAGAGCCTGACATTTTATTGTTATAACATACTGTTAACATTTATTTGTATTTAAATGGTCTTGGTAGGCATTTTGCTGGGAGCCAGAAGACTGCAAAGTGCTATGAAGCATGTTAGTAATGGTGAGGAGTCTTCCCTGAAGATACTAGTTTTGGAAACACAAGGTATTTGACCTTTGCCGGCTTGTAATGCTGAATAGATGAGCTATACTAACCTTCCAGATATAATGTGTTGACTAATCTGGGGAGCACTTGACATGAATGACATTGCAATGGTTAGGTACTTGCGATCAGACAAAAAAGGCAGGAAAATGAAATATGCCTCATTTCCACTGCAGGCCGGGGCCGGCCCTGGCCAAAAAAAATGTGTTTTGGTTCTTTTTTCCCCAAACATGGCCAACCTCGGAAGTTCTTGTTTTGCGTCAGAAGGTCACTGGGGTATTGTGGGATAGTATTGTGCACAAAACCCTGAGATTAAATATTTTTTTTCCAAATGCACTGCAGCCCATATGTTATTTTTTATATTACATGAATTAAAAAAAATATGATAAAATATGTTGTTGTTCAAGATATCATTCCTTGAAATAGAAATGTAACCATTATTGTGTGGGTGTTTCCCTCCTAAAGACCCCCAAACTGAATAGATATACCAAAGCTGCACACCATTGCCTGTGACGCAGTCATGCCCGCCCCACAAGGGCATAAGAAGACTGCACGCACAGATACCAGCATAATATTTCCTTCAAGCTTGCTTCAATCACATTGAAGGATAATGGTTACATTTCTATTTCAGGGAACCAGGGTTATGATAATAACCTATGAAGTACCAAAGCCGTTGCAAGGGAATATTGCATAATGACTGGAATACTACAAGGCTAAGCCGAAGGCTACCTTTTGCATTACCATACGGAACCCCAGTAACAAGTAGCTAGGGCTAAAAAACTGAGGAAGAAACTCACCTCTATGTTATGTTGTAAGGGTCGACCCAGAAGCCTCCCTCAATACTCTAGTTCCAAAGCCAGGGTTTTGTGGATCCATGCCATTCAGTCTATAGAACCTTGTAAAGGAGTAGCCCACACTATTGCATTGCAAAGGGGACAAGTTGGCTCGCTCATAGGCAGTCCTGACTGTGTCTGTTATTATTATTATTATCCATTAAGTAGCCTCTGTTTAGACAGGGCTTGATCATGGGACTTCGCCTCATAACAGACAAAAAACTGTTCAGACTGCCTCCAACTTTGTGTCCTGTCAACATAATATACTAGTGCCCGCACAGGGCAAAGCATATAGAGCTGTCGCTCCCTGAGATGGATGGAAAGCCTGCAATTCCACAGACTGGTTGACATGAAATGCCTATATAGTTTTCAGCAAAAAAGCAGGATTGGTACAAAGCATAACCATAATCCTGGCTTCTGCAAAAAATAAGCAGGCTTTCACAATTGAAAATGCTTGCATCTCACTCACCATGATTGCAAATAAAAAAGTTGCTTTAAGAGTTAATAATTTCAGCTCAGCTGTATGCAAGGGCACAATGGAAGCTTTATGAGTGCTTCAAGCACCACGTTAAGCCTCCAGCGAGGAACAATATCCTTCATAGGTGGCCAAAGCCTCCAAACTCCTTTCAAGCCCTGCCAGGAAGTGAGCTCCTGGGGAGACTGAGTCAGTTTTGACATGGCAAGCTGAAATAGCTGCTAGATAGATAGATCTTTAATGCAGACGGGGATTTCCCCTTGTCAACCAGGTCCTGCAAAAATTGCAGTATAAAACCCTGAGGCAGGCACCGCGTCTGAAAGACGCCGCACTTGTACCCGAAGTGGGAACACATGGACGCTGCTCTGGCATTTTGCAGGGTGTCAATGACCCTGTTAGAAAGCCCCAGATGGCTGAAATGCAGCCAGTCAGGGGCCAGACCCAGAGCCATAGGCGTGATGGATTGGGATGTCCTCCTGCGTCTGCTCAGCAGGTTGCAGCGTTTGGGCAGGCTCCATGGCTGGCCGCTCAGGAGCTGCATCACAGCTGAAAACCAAAGTCTGGGTCAGTAAGGGGCTACTAATAGCACCCTGGCCCAGTCCTGCCTGATTTTCTCCAGACACAGCGGGAGCATGGCGAGCGGTGGGAAGGCATATAACAGTTGCCTCGGCCACTGGTGAGCCAAGGCATCTGTCGCCAGCGGGTCCCCGGCTCCTGCTATGGAGAACCAAAGGGGACAGTGAGCTGATTCCTGGGAGGCAAAGAGATCTATCTGTGCTCACCCGAACCTCTCCCAAATGAGGCTCACCACCTTGGGGTCCATTCTGAGGCACTAGGATCTCCCCTTGAGAGGAGGTCCGCCGCACAGTTTATCACCCCGGGCAGGTGTACTGCTCGCAGTAAGAGGAGGTTTTCGTGTGTCCAGAGCAAAATCTTGTGGGCTATGCGATGGAGACTAGGAGACCTGAGGCCACCCTGGTGATTTATATAAGCCACCATGGTAGAGTTATCGGACCGTACAAGCACATGTCTCCCTTGAGGCGGGTTGTGTCCAGGGTGATGACCTCCTTTCTGGTGACACTGCCCAGTGCTACGCCTAGATGTAGCTGGGCAGGCTGCCACCAAACTCAGAAGTCTGTGGACTGTCACTACTGTAAACGCTCTCTTGAGCTGAAAAAGCTTCAAACAGGCGGCTATTCTCACACACTCCCAGGTAGGAGGCTGTCTGCGAAACTGAGATGGCTCTTTGCACGATTCAATGACAGGCCCAACCGATACTATCAAAGCAGCAAGATTTCTGCCCACAGCCTGTCCGGTTTTTATTCACCAACCATAGCTTCTTTAGCTGCTGTGGTGAGACTACCAGTATACTGTTATAATTATCCAGCCTTGCGGCGAACGCACCGGCTGAGTAAGCTCGCTTCAGAATAACTTCTGAGACCTGACACTGTTTGTTAGGGCAGGTAGCGTCCTTGGTCGCAGAAAGGCAATTGCAGTGTCTACGGGAGGAAATTGGGCCAAACTGCATGCAGGCCGTGTACAATGTCCCCAAACAACCGGAGATGTAGCCAGGTGACCCCAGGACGATTGGACTTCAAAAAGAAAATCTGGGTGCACTGGGGGGAGGGTGACACGGGAGAGGGAGCAGGCTCATTCTCAAAGATTGACTTTCCTTGTCTCATCTGTAGGCCAGGGCACTTGCAATTTTGCAGTGGCCCTCTTAATCAATGGCAGAAGCTCTGCCGACAGGGAGAGATTAACTGAAGATCATGTGCTGTCTGCATCCACCTCCTCAGAGGAGAACGCCAGCTCTGTTTCGCCCACGTCCTCAGAGATGGCGATGGACAGCATATCGTCCTGCTGCCAGTCTGTGCTTATAGCCCCTTGTTGCTCCAAGGGAACAGAGGGGGTCAGGCGGAGCAGTGTGTTCACACAGCAGCTCAGCAAGCACTGTGCCCTGAAAGCAGTTTCTCCAGCTGCTCGGAGTCCGCCAGTCTCTTGGACCGGTGACTCTTTCTCTTCCTCTTCCTTGGAGAAGGAGGAGAAGGAGAAGGACAGGCAGAGGATGATAAGGAAGACCATAAAGATGGCCTCCTACGTGGGCTCTTCCCCCAGGCAATTTTCCGCTCTCCCTTGGCACAGAGTCATCTGGAGAGGATGCAGCCACCTCTTTTATAGACGTGGGGGAGAGCCCTCTCCAAGTGGAATGGACATGGAGCACTCTGCAGAGCTGTGAGACACACGTTTCTCTAATGTGCACTTAGAGAAACTCACACAAAACTTGCAAAACTGCGGTCAGTGAGTGCCTGTTTGGCATGCTCTGGCCCCAGACAAGAACAGCACCTGCCACGCTTATCCTCAAATGGGAGACTGGCCTTGCATATGTCACAGGGATAAAACCCAGCCAAGATGCAAGCAGCAACGCAGTGTACAGTACTGTAAAAACTGGTCCCTCAGTCTGCTCAAGCAGCAATGCCGCTGTGCAGCAATGTGACAGAGCAGGAGCAGTATACAGTACTGTAAAAATGTGTACGTCAGTCTGCTCAGCAGCAACACTGCTGTACACTAATGTAACAGGGCGGACACACTGTAAAGCAGTGTAAAAACTGTAAGAGGGCGGGTCAAGACCCAAACCAAGTCCTCTGGTACTGGACATGGGATAATACCGCGGTCGGTATGGTACCGGGACGGTGCCGGGTCGGTTTAGTACCAGTTCAGTGCTTAGCGCCAGGTCGGTACGGTATGGTAGTTTGAACTGGAATGGTACCGGGACGGTACCTGTTGGTTTGGTACCGGTATGGTGCCTAAACGGCGGTTCGATACGGTACCCTCAGTACGGTATGGTACCGGATGGTACGGTACCCTTGGTACGGTAACCTCATTCCGTTTGACGGGTACTGGGTCGGAAGCGGAGCGGGTCGGTTACCTACAGGTTTACACGGTTCGCTTACCGCAAGAAGCAGTACACAGGGATGCCCACCTATATAGCTTATGGCAAACCCAAACAGTCCAAACACATACAGGACTGAGAGAAGCCTGCTTTTAGAGTCTTAACAGCCTTCGTAATGAACAATCATTTATTTATATATTCATTTATTTCTTTCTCTATCTGGAGGAGCACAAGAAACAGGAACACTAAGGTATGTACTGCGCAATGGCAGATTCTCCATTGCTCTCTGATTCTTTAACTTACTCACTGTTATTATGGTCTGTGCCTGGTTTAACTACTGGAACCCCACTAGTGTAAACTCCAAAGTCCTAACTCAAACCTAAAATGAACTACGCATTTCTGTACTGCACTAATTTTGCTTGCGAACGTGACAGAGTCATGCTGGCGAAATTAAACAAACAAGGACAATAAAGCAGACTGAAATAAAGTTCAAGGTAATTTCCCCTTTCCCAGCTACCATAAACTGCAATGACTGTCGTTCAATACCGAAAGTACTGTACATATTTTCTTTTCCCATTTGCATTTGTAATGTAGTAGGTGACATATGCTTTTATGTACTGCAATACAGTGTTCCCTACTGGCACCTAGAAATTAAAAAGTAATTTAACCGTTAATTATTGTGTTTTTTTTCATTAAGAGTTGAATGTGACTTGCTGTGATAGAGAGAGAAAGGATCGATGCTGTAAATCTCCCTCCCGATTAGAAAGGGCGCTGGGTAAGGGGGAAGGTAAGCTGCCTCCTAGATCCTGCCACCACGGTGGTTGGTGGAAACCGGAAGGTGACCATATTAGGAGGGGCGCGTAGCTGCAAGTACTCAGGACGATTCCATTGCAGTCAGCTGCGGGGCAGCCCTCTAGTGGAGAAACCATGGCGACGCGTTGACTGCAGGGAGGAGTTTGCTGGGTACAAAGGGGAAGCAGCTACGTCAGTTCCTCCTCTTGCGCTGAGAAACTGAGCCACCAGCCGGAGCGTTGTGTTTTTGTGGATTACGTGTTGTTTGTTGTGTGTTGTCAGAGGCGGAGTAGGAGCGGGACTGCAGCCATGGAGCCAGTTCCAGATCACAGAGCACTACCTTCCCTTCACCAACATCAGCACACCCCGTGTGGATTACAAAGCACTTTCATGCACAGGACACTCGGGATTTCACTGTGGACACTTTCTGTTTGTTTTTGTATTTTTGTTTTGCAGCCAGCTGTGTTCCCCCAATACCCTCGCAGGTAAAAGGGAGGTTTATTTTAATAAACACGGTTGTTTTTGTGGGAGAAATACTGTTTCAGGACTGTTATTTATTCACACACCACTCGCATCCGTCACACTTGCATTCAGGGTCTTTTTTTTTTTTTTTGGTCCGTATTTGGGTGTCCTTGAATTCAAGGGCAACTTAAATTTGAGTAAACACGGTAATTATTTCATTTAATATTGAGCTTGTAAGAAGCAATGTGGATTGGTATTTAATCGGAGTCAGTGTCTGTGTCAAAGATCAGAGAAAGTTGACGTCACAAAAGTGAAATACGACTTTTTTTTAAGCTTTTGTAAATATAGCTGCTATCCATGTCAAATATATCTACTGTGAAGCTGGGTGCAAAGAGGCAACTGGCTTGGTCGAAGGACATCTCCTGACCTTCAGTTCTGAGATGTGGAGAGAGAACATAACTGGACATTTTGGAAGAAAAAGGGGTAAAATAATTGGGCACTCTAAATGTATAAACCTACGCACCCCTGACTGTATGACTCACCTTACACAGCACAGGGCCTTACCAGTTAAGCCACTCAGCAACCTATTTTTTAACCTTATAAAAAACTGTTTATAAGTTGTACCTTATAATTTGATTTAACATTCTGAAGTTATGGGTGAAAAGCACAGCAACGCCTCCTGAAAGTGCTGTAAAGTGAATTCCAGTCCTGTTCTCAATACATTTGAGACTGGTAAGAAGCACCTGTCAACCAAGCACCATCAACAGTATCAGCCCTCAGATCTGTTGTCTTGCCCATCATGACTGAAAATGAAAAGGGAGTTTTGGCTTTATTAAAGATTACGTTAGGGTTACCTACTGTATTTCATTAATTAGGTAGTCACAGAAAAGGTGTGCAACACATGGCAGGTATTTGTTATTGAACACTTGTATATCTGTACCAACAAGAAACAAAACCTTCTGGTTGGTTTCTTGAGCCTTTAGTATTTATTGTTGTATTTGGTGTTTTTCTTATTCTTTGTTTCATCTGCTCTTTCTAGTTGACCTTAACAACTGCTCCTTTTCTTCATCTGGATGATGTATAGATCTCTACTGAACTTTGACCCCAGTTTCCCGGAGAGGCAGGAAACCGTGGTGTCAGAGACAATTAATGATCTGTCTCATAATGTCACAGAGCTTAAGAAAAAAAGTAATTGTCAGGAAAAGTTTTTTCGAATTTTGCTAGCTATTTAACTGATTCAGCAGACACACATAACTGCTCTTTCTTAAACCTTCGAAAGAACAGGAGTCTTAAAAGAACAAGTTTTTTTGGAGTACAAAACATACAGTGTTATATGTATGTGTGCACGTTGCAGTTTCTATGAAAGCTTGTGAATCTTATAATTTCTGAACTCCTTGTTGGAAACATCTCACATTTTGTATACAGGTTCATAATGGTGGCGGAACAAACCAGGCACTATTACAGATTTGTATAAAAAAGGGTTCCACCAAAACAACCCACCTGCTGGCTATTCATGCATGGCTCTGACATCAGACACAGCAACAAATAAAGAAAAATAAGTCACTGTGTAAAACTGTCATTTATAACATAAGAAGATGTTCTAAAAAGTCCCAAAAACATTTTCTTTTTCTTACTTCCCTCTCATCACTGTTGCTGATATCAGGTCTTCACTTTCAAAAGTTTCCCACAGTAAAAGCATAAACAAAATTGACAAAGCAAAGGTAAGCTTTGTAAAGCCCATAGAGGTATGGCAACCCCTTGTAAACTATAGTAAATGCATAGTTTAACAATGGGAAAATTGTTAAATTTAGGGTTTTGTGGGTTCACCTTAGACTTACACTTGTGTTCTTTACTGCAGATAAATTTGGTGGAGTTTTCATCCTCAAAAAGTATGGTGTTTTGGGTTGGTAAATTGGTTAAATAAAGTGGGACTTCTTTATGCAAAGTCTTGATATATTAAAAAAATAAAATAAAATAGGTAAGCAGTTTTTGACTACTTTCATCATTTTTGTGGTAGGTGAAAGCCTTTAATGTAAATAGTGTGTGCATGGGAATGTAAGGTTGACAGGGATGGGATTAAATATGTCCCAGTCAACAATTACAGGTGGGGCAATTCCCCAATTAGGTATTGGACTGCTAATTGGGGAGTGGACACATGTATAAAATGTGGAGAAAGCCTTTGTCTGGTGGGAGTGAGTTGGTGGTGACATTTTGGAAGGGAAGGGAAGGGAAGGGACGGAAGGGGAAGGGGAAGGGGAAGGGAAGGGAAGGGAAGGGAAGGGAAGGGAAGGGGGAGGGGAATTGGAAGGGGGGTGTCAAGCCTACATGTAGTTATTTCTTTGTTTAGACCTTTTATGTTGGGCCTTGTGCCCTGTTTGTTTTAAACTGCAGCTTTCTTGAGTCTGAGCCTCCTTTCTGACGCTATCCTGCAACGATTTTCAAAAGCATAAATCTCCTGTGCTTTTGCCTTTCAAATCTGCTATGTTTTCCTCAGTGGAGTTATGCCATTTAGGTAAACTTTGCACATAATGTGGTATATAGTCCAGAAGCCCGTTAACTTTACAAACACAAATTTCCAAGCTTTGAAAATAACCCCATTTGTGTAAAAGAAAGTGTAGCCATTAAGAAAACAGCCCTTTGAAAATGCAAGATGGCTACACCAATCTAGAACATCAGAAATGATTTCTAAAAAATACCTGTAAACAAATAGACATGTTAAAAGCCTGTGCAGGCTGCCTGGGAATCTGGAGAGTCAGTGAGGAGGGCTGCCTGCCTTACACTGTTACTGCCATAGAGCTCAGGAACAGTTCTGGGCTTTCACTGCATGTCCATACTGGAGTGGGGGGCTTAATTCTTCCTCTTTGAATACATAGCTTTGTTGAGGGACCCGTGATAAAGACTAATGACAATGAATGCCACCTCAGTTACAATTGCCCATGCCTTTCAGAAGTTTAAATATACCAGGTAAGGGGGTCTCTGGGTGGCTCACCTGGGTTTGACAGCGTGATATGCAGGGTGTCATGCAGTCAGGGTCACCGATCTTTGCTGGAGATTCCACGGGGAGGGATCTTGCAGCATTTGTGACACCATACTATAGCGGCCCCTACTGGTGCCCACAGAGTAAAAAGGACACCTGCTGCCCCTTGTCTTCCAAGGTTTGGTAGCTCGACAGCCTCTGTGGAGTTAATGGGTGTTAAGAAAGGACTGCCTTGGTGGTAGGATTGGAGGTCGCCCACTGACCATTACTTCTCCTGAGCTGTTGTGGGGAGTCACTGCTGTGAGGGAACATAATTAGACATTCTTATACAGTGCCTATAGAATGTCTACACCCACTTTCAAAATGTTCACCTTTTGTTGCCTTATAGCCTGGAATTAAAATGCATTAAAATAGTTTTTTTTTTTCATTTACCTACACATCCTACCCCACAACTTCCAAGTGAAAAAAATATTCTAGAAATTTGTAGAAAATTAATTAAAATTGAAAACTGAACTTGTAATAGCAATCCTAAATTAGCTCAGGTGTAACCAATCGCCTTCAAAATCACTCACCAAGTTAAGTGGCCTCCACCTGTGTTAAATTGTAGTGATTCACATGATTTCAGGATAAATTCAGCAGTTCCTGTAGGTTCCCTTGCTGGGTAGTGCATTTCAAAGCAAAGACTCAACCATGAGGACCAAGGCGCTTTCAAAAGAACTCCGGGACGAAGTTGTTGAAAGGCACAGATCAGGGGATCAGGAGTACGGTCAAGACGATTACGAAGTGGAAGGTGTATGGCACCACCAAGACCCTGCCTAGATCAGGCCGTCCCTCCAAACTGGATGACCGAGCAAGAAGGAGACTGATCAGAGAGGCTACCAAGAGACCAATGGCAACTTTGCAAGAGCTACAGGCTTTTATGGCCAAGAAAGAAGCCATTACTCAAGAAAGCCCACCTTGAATCCTGTTTGAAGTATGCAGAAAAACACTCAGGAGATTCTGTAGCCATGTGGCAAAAAGTTTTGTGGTCTGACGAAACTAAAATTGAACTTTTTGGCCTAAATGCAAAACGTTATGTTTGGCACAAACCCAACACAGTGCATCCCCCAAAGAACACCATCCCTACTGTGAAGCATGGTGGTGGTAGCATCATGTTATGGGGATGTTTCTCATCGGCAGGGACTGGGGCACTTGCAGGATAGAAGGGAAAATGAATGGAGCAAAGTACAGAGAAGTCCTTGAGGAAAACCTGCTGCCCTCTGCAAGAAAGCTGAAACTGGAACGGAAGTTCACCTTTCAGCATGACAACGACCCAAAGCACACAGCCAAAGCTACACTGGAGTGGCTAAAGAACAAAAAGGTAAATGTCCTTGAGTGGCCCAGTCAGAGCCCCGACCTAAATCCAATCGAAAATTTGTGGCATGACTTGAAGATTGCTGTCCATCAACGCTCCCCAAGGAACTTGACAGAGCTTGAACAGTTTCGTAAAGAAGAATGGTCAAATATTGCCAAATCAAGGTGTGCAAATTTGGTAGAGACCTATCCCAACAGACAATTGCTGCCAAAGGTGCTTCCACCAAGTATTAACTCAGGAGGGTGGAGACTGATCCAATTATGATCTTTCAGTTTTGTATTTTTAATATATAATTTTTTTCTCAATAAAAACTTTTTTCCCCTTAACAGTGTGGAGTATGGCGTGTAGATAAGTGGAAAAAATCCTTATTTAAATGCATG
Organism: Acipenser oxyrinchus oxyrinchus; assembly: GCA_030684275.1. Lineage (NCBI taxonomy): Eukaryota > Metazoa > Chordata > Actinopteri > Acipenseriformes > Acipenseridae > Acipenser > Acipenser oxyrinchus. The sequence continues at coordinate 27,865,614 of CM060258.1, forward strand.
AAACTCTGAGGCACTGACACATATATATATATATATATACACACACACACACACACACAGTGTATATACACCACCCACTCAATATATCGTGGGTGTCGGGGTCCAACACAAATCCGCTATATATCGAGGGCCGCGATAATGCAAGAGACCCCTAGAAAAACAAATAGGCTAATAACAAATACTGTACAACCACTCCCTCATTTTATCGGGGGTGTGGAGTATGGTGTGTAGATAAGTGGAAAAAATCCTAATTTAAATGCATGAAACTCTGAGGCACTGACACAACAAAATGTGAAAAAAGTTCAAGAGGGCGTAGACTTTCTATAGGCACTGTATATATATATATATATATATATATATATATATATATATATATATATATATATATATATACAGTACTGTGCAAAAGTTTTAGGCAGGTGTGAAAAAATGCTGTATAGTAAGAATGCTTTCAAAAATAGACATGTTAAAAGATAATATTTATCAATTAACTAAATGCAAAGTGAGTGAACAGAAGAAAAATCTAAATCAAATCCATATTTGGTGTGACAACCCTTTGCCTTCAAAACAGCATCAATTCTTCTAGGTACACTTGCACAAAGTCAGGGATTTTATAGGCATATAGTCAGGTGTATGATTAAACAATTATACCAAACAGGTGCTAATGATCATCAATTCAATATGTAGGTTGAAACACAATCATTAACTGAAACAGAAACAGCTGTGTAGGAGGAATAAAACTGGGTGAGGAACAGCCAAACTCAGCTAACAAGGTGAGGTTGCTGAAGACAGTTTACTGTCAAAAGTCATACACCATGGCAAGACTGAGCACAGCAACAAGACACAAGGTAGTTATACTGCATCAGCAAGGTCTCTCCCAGGCAGAAATTTCAAGGCAGACAGGGGTTTCCAGATGTGCTGTCCAAGCACTTTTGAAGAAGCACAAAGAAACGGGCAACGCGTTGAGGACCGTGAGACGCAGTGGTCGGCCAAGGAAACTTACTGCAGGAGATGGAAGACACATCATGCTTACTTCCCTTCGCAATCGGAAGATGTCCAGCAGTGCCATCAGCTCAGAACTGGCAGAAAACAGTGGGACCCTGGTACACCCATCTACTGTCCGGAGAAGTCTGGTCAGAAGTGGCCTTCATGGAAGACTTGCGGCCAAAAAGCCATACCTCCGGCGTGGAAACAAGGCCAAGCGACTCAACTATGCACGAAAACACAGGAACTGGGGTGCAGAAAAATGGCAGCAGGTGCTCTGGACTGATGAGTCAAAATGTGAAATATTTGGCTGTAGCAGAAGGCAGTTTGTTCGCTGAAGGGCTGGAGAACGTACATGAATGAGTGTCTGCAGGCAACAGTGAAGCATGGTGGAGGTTCCTTGCAAGTTTGGGGCTGCATTTCTGCAAATGGAGTTGGGGATTTGGTCAGAATTAATGGTCTCCTCAATGCTGAGAAGTACAGGCAGATACTTATCCATCATGCAATACCATCAGGGAGGCATCTGATTGGCCCAAAATTTATTCTGCAGCATGACAACAACCCCAAACATACAGTGAAAGTCATTAAGAACTATCTTCAGCATAAAGAAGAACAAGGAGTCCTGGAAGTGATGGTATGGCCCCCACAGAGCCCTGATCTCAACATCATCGAGTCTGTCTGAGATTGCATGAAGAGAGAGAAGCAACTGAGGCTGTCTAAATCCACAGAAGAACTGTGGTTAGTTCTCCAAGATGTTTGGGGCCAACCTACCTGCCGAGTTCCTTCAAAAACTGTGTGCAAGTGTACCTAGAAGAATTGATGCTTGATGCTGTTTTGAAGGCAAAGGGTGGTCACACCAAATATGGATTTGATTTAGATTTTTCTTCTGTTCACTCACTTTGCATTTAGTTAATTGATAAATATAATCTATTAACATGTCTATTTTGAAAGCATTCTTACTTTACAGCATTTTTTCACACCTGCCTAAAACTTTTGCACAGTACTGTATATATAGTGCCTATATATATATATATATATATATATATATATATATATATATATATATATATATATATATATATATTGTGATGAAGTGTGGGGCACTGTGGTCGAGGGCCAGTATTTTGGGCCACGGATTTTTGCAGTCTGTACCCGTTTTAAGGAGATGTAGTCCTGTTGGTCTGGCTTAACAGGACTTCAATTCAGGAGGCCATGGGACTGATGGGCAGCCATTTTAGATGGCATAATTATAAGGTGATTGGGTAATTGATTCAACAGCTGCCCTCACTTAAACAATTGGGAGCCTTTTAAAAAGGGCAGGGTCAACCTGTTGGTTGAGGAGAGTAAGAGAAGGAGCTGTGAGCTGTGTGAAAAGGGAAATAAAAGAACCAAGTCTTTTGTGCAAGGTAGGACTTAAAAGTCCTGGTGTTTTGGAGCCGGTAAGCAGCTTAGCTGCCTGGACTGTTAGTTAGGGATACTTGTTTGTTTAGTTAGAAATCCATAAAGGAGTTAGGCTTTTGTTTGTTTATCTTGGATGTTTTTTTTAAGCACTGTAAATAATAAACACACAGGTGCTGTCCTGTTTGAACCACATTCCTGGAATTTTGACTTTCTTTTATGCTAGAGGACAGTGTAAAAGGTCCAGAGGAAGTGACAAACATAACACACATTTCCAGAGTTGTCACAATATATATATATATATATGGCAATAATAGTAAAGCAATATAAAATCTATTAATCATAGAAAAGCACAGTAATTGTGTCACGAGTGCGTATAATTAGCTGGTTGTTCACATTATGTTTTGCTGTTGTATTTATTATATTATTTTGGTTTAATTTGCACTTGTTATGTTTCACACTTTGTCTTGTTTGCTACCCAAAGGGAAGCACTTGTGTTGCTTATTTTGTACTGCTGTGTTTAAGTTATTTATTGTTAAGTGTGTGTTAGTATTTGTAATACAGCACAGGTGAATAGAAGGAGAAAATAATCCTATTCCTCAGTCTAAATGCAGCCAGGTGTTTTCCATTTGCACTAATTAAGTTAATTATAGAAAGGGAACTAAAAGTACAGGAAGGAGCGTGTAGTTCCAGGGGGAATTGAATTGAAGACACAAGAAGTTGGCCATCTTGACAGACAGATCTGGATGGCAACAACAAGGATAATTTGGAACTTGGAAATGAATACAGAAGGATAAAGACACAGCAGCCTGATGGAAGGAAGGACTGGTCAGAACCAAGCACCAACCAAGGGACAGACTGCCAGATCCCTGTACACACCTGAGACGTGAGGTCCTACCCTACTTTAAGCTAAGTACCAGTAGCCGGGTCGGAAGACCAAACCAGAGTAGGGAGGGCTGAGATCGGGTTGTACGTGGTGAATGACCAGGGACACAGATGGAGTGAGGATATCGAGTGCTGTTGGTTCTTCTGTTGCAGGATCCTGTGTCATGATGCTGGAGAGGGGGGATCGAGCCTTAAGGGAGCTAAATACAAGCCTTACACCGAGGTACTTGGATCGGTCACCTTCAACTTTACCTCTCCTTGTTGGCGTTTCTACCAGGACAGTGTTTAGCAACTTGGATCATCACAGTTGCCTTGATCATCAGTGTCTTCGTTGCATACAATGCAAACAGACTCAGAATTGTTCATTTTGCCATTTAAATATTCTTTGTGTGCTGCATACACTTTTGGGAGGTACTCTCGTCTGAGTGTGTCACTGTTAGGCATGGCTCCACAATTCGGGATATTTTTCATTAAAAAACTTTGTAATATTTCATTGACCAGCCATTGTATCGGTATGTTCACTGCACAAAGGCTTCCACTAATTCAAACGTGTTGACATTATGTGTTTCTCCACTTTCTGTGCTCTTTTTAAACAGTCCTGTGATTCTGACCTGCTTGTCCAGTAATTGTTTAGCCTGAATTTCAAGTTTGATGTTTTTGTGTACTGCACTGTCAAGATGCTTGTCAATAATACCTTTTCTTAGATGATCCAAAGACACATTACAAGTTGAGCAAAATGGAATCTTTTGTAGCCAAAGTTTTGCTTTTGTGGATTTTGTGTATGAGGGGAAAAAGCTTACAAGAAATAGATGTCAACAGTTCTTTATTTCAGTATTTTTTTTGCAAAATTCAAAAAATGCTAATACAAAAATATTCATACCCTTTTGATGCTATGATTGTACAAGATGAAAGAAATTTGAATATGATAATGCAGAACCTAATTCTGGATTGTACCTGAACAGGGTTAGGCATAGGATGATTGCTATCATTATCAATAAGTCAATATGGGGAAAAAGTAAAGAGCTATCTGAAGACCTTAGCCAGAAAATAATTATTTATTGTCATAAAGCTGGAGAAGGACACATGAGGATTTCCAAGTATGTGAGTATCCCAATTTCAACTATTGTTTCTATTATCAAGAAGTACAAGACTCATGGTACTGTCAAAACGCTCCCTCGGTCAGGAAGAAAGAAGGTTATTTCACGAAGAACAAGTAGAAGAATTATGAGGAAGGTTAATAACATTCCGAGATTGACTACCAAAGATATTCAAAGTGAATTGGCTGCAAGTGGGACTGGGGTTTCCATTTCAACCATAGGTCAAGTATTGCATGGTGAAGGTCTCAATGGTCGCAGGCCAAGGAAAAAGTCACTCTTAGGAAAACATGACAAGGACAATCGCTTAAAGTTTGCAAAACGGCATTTGAATGACGGGTATGTTCTGGTCAAAGGTTTTGTGTATTGATGAAACAAAACTCTAAAAGCTATTTGGTCATGCTGATAGTCGTTACGTTTGGAGAAAGGCTGGTGAAGCATACAAAGAAAAGAACACCATGCCTACTGTCAAACATGGAGGTGGTAATGTCCTACTATGGGGCTGTTTTTCCTCTAATGGCACAGGAAATTTAGTTCCAATACATGGTAAAATGGATTCCATAGCATACCAAAAGATATTGGCCAATCATCTGAAACCCTCCGCTACAAAACTTGGTTTAAAGCACAAATGGATGTTCCCACACAACAACAATCCAAATCTACTTAAGAATGGTTAAAGAAGAATGGCCTAGCCAAAGTCCTGATCTAAATCTGATTGAGAATCTTTGGTAAGTGTTGAAGAAAGCTGTGCACAAAGGAAGTCCTCGCAATTTGAATGAACTGGAACAATTTTGCGTTGAGGAATGGTCAAAAATCAATAAAGAATCATGCCAAAGGCTCATGGACAAATATCCTAATTGTTTAAAAGAGGTTATTATTGCTAAAGGAACCTCAACTAGCTATTAATTTCATTTTCCCAGTCAGGGTATGAATACTTTTTAATTAGTATTTTTGGAGTTTTGCTGAAATAAATAATTGTAGACATTTATTTCTTGTAATTATCCACAAGAGCAAAACTTTTGCTACAAAAGATTTTTTCTATAATTATTTGTTTTCAAGAAATTTCTAGAAATTATAAATTTCCATTGGGTATGTAAACTTTTGACTACAACTGTATATAAACTATTACAAAATTCCTACAGGGGGGATGCAAGCTGCTATAGCACTCATTCAAATAGATTATATGATCTCTCCAGGTACTACAGGGTAACTTGGTATCCCACCAATGCCCATTGATGCATGAACCACCCATTTCTGATGAGATAATCTGCCCTGCAAGGAAGACTGAAAAGGTTCATATCCCAATAAGTATTTAGCATACAAATAACCTGTGAGATCGCAATCTTACAACTCATTTGCAAGATTAACACTTATAAATATGGGGCACTGCACAGATACCATGAAATGCAATCCCTGTGCTGATTTCCGTGAAATTGGATGGTTTCTGGGCACCTCCGTGTGCAGAGATATAGGATCCAGGTTTCTGTTCCCATGAGCACATCTATCAATGTCTGCACTTTGAGGTATTTGCGATTACACTCACCCAGTGTCTCTTTTGTGAGTTTACAAGAGTTTGGACATTTAACTCTTTATTCACTTAGACAATATAGGATGCCACTTATGCTTAGTTAAATAAAGATTATTAGATGGACGGCTGTAAATTAGACATATATTCGTTTAGGGAGTTCCAAAGGGTCAAAACGGCTACTGGCTAAGGGCTGACTGGCCTCTCTGACCGTGAGTGGGGATAAAATCAGCTTGTCTTACACAGCACCCTATACTATATACAGTGTGTGTGTGTGTGTGTGTGTTTGTATATATATATATATATATATATATATATATATATATATATATGTATATATATATATATATAATTTTATAATCCAGGGCTGGCAATGGAACGTGAAACAAGCAACGTGATTGGTCAAGCAAGTTACAGCTGTCCGTATATTAGATGGATACGGACAGTTGGAGCCTTGTCACATATTCTAAATCACTGCGCTGCCTCACAGAATTTAAAGTATCGGATGGTAGCCATCTTGCTTTTACAGTTACAGATGCACAGCTGTAACTATGAAACTGAGTGACCAATTACAAAGCAGAAAATACCAAAGCAGTAAGTAGACATGCTGATTTGGATGAAGAACAATTAAATGAACTGGAAGATCATGCAACAAAAAACAACAAAAGACACGCTGTCTGTTTTATACTCAGTTACCCCGACTTTGGCACTTAAAATAATGTATTTTAGCGGTTTGTAAACGCTACAGAAAAACACAAAAAGACTCTTCTCTTCATCTCGTGCCTCAGCACGCCCCGAGGTGGCAGTATATCCAACATGTACGGACGCCCTGTTTGGGCCTTATTGCATATAAATATATATATAAAAAGACAGTAGAGCTAAACTTGGAGAAATGTTACATCTGATTCAAGCCATCAGATGCAAAGATATTTCAGATAGCTGTCTCACATCAGGGTCTACTATATATTACAAATCTGAAACAAAAACACATTGGAAATGTGAAAGAAATGGCAAGTTATCAAGTGTCCAGCCATTTAAAGTGGCGATATCAAAAACACAAGCCGAGTTTCAAGAAACCATTGGGGCAATCTTGCATTAGTAACTGCATTAGCATTCCCACAATGTTTGCTGTCAAGCTAATTATTTCACCAATGTTCTAAGTAAAACCAATAAACTCAGAATACAGTAGTGTTATAGAATTAATTAGGACCTTCCATGTATTACTGGGACTAATGTTAAACAAGTCATATTTCTCCAAACGCTATCAGCAATATTCACACAAACAATATTTTCTGTATCTGGAATCTGCAACATTGGCTTTCTTGTATTAACTGCACTGTTGCATGTGGCAAAAGGAGTCACTGCATGTTCTGCAGTATGTGTTTGCACTGTGATTAACCATTCTTCAAACTTTACATTTGACTATGAATGCTTGCTAACATACTGTTATGCTGGAAGTCAATTATGACATTAAAATGTTTTGGTACAATTGCAGATTTCTACAGTTCACCATTGTCAGAATTTTACAGTACTCAATGAAGTACATAAACAAGAGGTGGATTGTAATGCGTGGATGTTATGCTTATAAGAGACATAAAACACTGCTTTGTGTACCATAGTATACAGTCCTAACTTCTACTGGAAAGTGTTAACATACATGTAGGGTTTGACATATTGCATGTCCCATTCGTTTTCAGGTACTCCTTTCCAAATATCTAATACTCATCACTACATACCTCAACATGAATTACACATTTCTGAGTACAAGGAATTCTGTTGTTTGTTAAAGCACATATTGACAGCAAACACTGTGGGAATGCTAATGTAGTTAGTGAACATGTTACCAATCACAAGGACTGTGATTTCCCAGTGTTATGTCCGTATGGCCAGTCTTTGGGGAGAATTTGTCATGTGCTTAGTGATGTCATATGTGATGTCATATGTGATGTCAAGTGTGACGGGAAACATACAAATAAGGGTGTAAAGTTAAGGTTGCGTGGCTACCTTAACTTGCAATTTCCTAACCTTTTGGATTTTTGCAACCATCTCCAACAGTGAAGTTTTAATAGCTTTAAAACACTTCTGAATGGATGGATAGCGCCCAACATATAACCTTTTGAGACTAGTTGAACTTGTGCTCACTTTGAATTGTTTTTCTGTTAATGGAATTTTTTACACTGAAGTAAGAGGTGTCAGCATGGGATCAAAAATGGGACCATCATATGCCTGCCTTTTTGTAGAATGAGTTGAGAAAACATTTTTACAGCAATACAATGCCAACACACCGAAACTCTACCTCAGATACATTGATGACAGCATCAAATTCCCACATGGGACATCTCAGAGACCAGCACCAGTATATAGTTTTTAGACATTTCCATCACAGCTGAGAATTCCACTATCAACACCACTATTCACTACAAACCTACCAACTCTCATTCATATCTACAATATGATTCCTCACACCCAAAGGCTTGCCGCCACTCAATTCCTTATTCCCTTTTAAGACGTATTTGCAGTGATGATCAAGACTATTCATTAAAAGTGAGGAAATGTGTGGATTCTTTGAAAATTTAATAATCACACTGCTGAAGACATCACCATCTGTGGAATCAGTCAGGGTTTTGGTACAAATTCTACTCGGAAGCAAAGAGAATGTGAGCTTATCTTCAAACTTGGAACTTTGGAGCCTCTTGGAATAAACATTCCATTCAGACATCATCTTAACATCATCCTCAGAATATTTGAAAATCAACAAGTTTACTGCACTGTGTTACTTTTCTTTCTACACAGCTGAAGAAGGGCTTTTGCCCAAAACGTCCTGAAATGTTTTTTTAGTCATTTAAACTTTTTGTGTACATCAATATTATTTGTATTTTTATACACTGCAGTCATTGAAACACATATATATATATATATATATATATATATATATATATATATATATATATATATATATATATATATATATATATATACACAGTATATATATATTGTAACACAGCAGGGAGGGGGTTAAAGCCTCCCTGCGTGGAAAACATGTGCGGAATGCACATTTGTTTAGTTTAATTGTTTTTCTTTATTGTTTAATTGAGTTTGTTAATTGTTTTATTATTAATTATCCCCTGCACCTGGTAGCTATTGTTAAATTAAAACCAGATGCAGGGTATTAAAGGAGGGCAGTCATTTTGCTAGGGGCTGCTGAGTAGAAGGAGGCAGGAGAGGTGCTCTGTCTCCGAGTAGCCAAAGTGAATAAAAAGTAAGTGCTGTATTAAACCTGTGTTTTGTGTAAGGACGGGAAAACAGCTTAGCTGTCCCGTGTTAGACAGGGTGTTCCTGAAAGTTGAGTTAGTGCTCCAAAAGAGCTAGGTGTTTATTCTGTGTTTGTTTTGTGTTCATTAAAAATAGCGCACCAGCGCTGTAAAAATCCATTCCAGTGTGTTGGGTTGTGTTTTTAAAGGGGCAACGAACCTGAGTGGGTGAGTTCTTTTACAATATATATATATATATATATATTAGACCGCCAAACTCAGACGCTGAGCAAAATAATCTGTTGTACAGTGACATTCGAAATGCGTGTAGAAAAGGAGAAGCCATACGAATGGGGGATTTCAACTTCCCCGTATAAAATGGGAGAACCCGGTTGGGGGCACGACGGACGAAATTGAAATGGTAGAAATGACAAATGACTGCTTCCTAACGCAATTTGTCAAGGCACCGACTAGAGGGGAGGCATACCTTGATTTAATCTTTTCAAATAATGAAGACAGAATAACTAAAACAGAGGTCAGAGAGCCATTGGCAAACTCAGACCACAACATGGTCTCATTTGAAATATTTTTAAAACCCAAAGTAATGACTAAAGCTAAGGTTTACAATTTTAGAAAAGCAAACTATGAAGGTATGAAACAGAGACTAACAGAAGTAGATTGGAGTAAAATAGAGAAAACATCCACAGAAAAAGGATGGCTGTTTTTTAAAAATGTAGTACTAGAGGCAAAAAATGATTACATCCCAAAAGTAGACAAATCTAAATCTAAAACAAAATGGCCAAAATGGTTTAATAGATCAATTTAAAAAAATATTCAGCGAAAAAAGGCACTTTACAGAGCGTTTAAAAGGGACCAAAAACAAAGTACGCAGAAAGAGTAATTGGAACTGCAAACACAAGTCAAAAACGAAGTTTGAAAGGCCAAGAGAGAGATAGAAATCAATATTGCTAAGGGGGCTAAAACCAATTCCAAAATATTTTTCCAATATTATAACAGCAAGAGAACATTCAAAGAGGAGGTCAAATGTCTAAGAGACACAAATGGCAAAATCATAGATGACGAAAAAAAAAATAGCAAATATATTAAATGAATACTTTTCACAGGTTTTTACAAAGGAGGACACGGACAACATGTCCCACATGTCGACCTGTTCCTATCCAATTTTAAATAACTTTAGCATAACAGAGGCAGAAGTGTTAAAGGGACTAGGAGCTCTTAAAATAAACAAATCCCCTGGGCCGGACGAGATCCTCCCAATAGTACTCAAAGAAATGAAAGAAGTTATTTACAAACCGCTAACCAAGATCATGCAACAGTCTCTTGACACAGGGGTTGTACCGACAGACTGGAAAATAGCAAACGTAATACCGATCCACAAAAGGGAGACAAAACCGAACCAGGTAACTACAGACCAATAAGCCTGACTTCTATTATATGTAAACTTATGGAAACTATAATAAGATCCAAAATGGAAAATTACCTATATGGTAACAATATCCTGGGAGACAGCCAGCATGGTTTTAGGAAAGGAGATTGTGTCTAACTAACCTACTTGACTTTTTGAGGATGCAACATTGAAAATGGATAACTGCAAAGCATACAACATGGTTTATTTAGATTTCCAGAAAGCTTTTGACAAAGTCCTGCATAAAAGATTAATTCTCAAACTGAACGCAGTAGGGATTCAAGGAAATGCATGCACATGGATTAGGGAGTGGTTAACATGTAGAAAACAGAAAGTACTGATTAGAGGAGAAACCTCAAAATGGAGTGAGGTAACCAGTGGTGTACCACAGGGATCAGTATTAGGTCCTCTGCTATTCCTAATCTACATTAATGATTTAGATTCTGGTATAGTAAGCAAACTTGTTAAATTTGCAGACGACACAAAAATAGGAGGAGTGGCAAACACTGTTGCAGCAGCAAAGGTCATTCAAAATGATCTAGACGGCATTCAGAATTGGGCAGACACATGTCAAATGAAATTTAAGAGAGAAAGTGTAAAGTATTGCATGCGGGCAATAAAAATGTGCATTATAAATATCACATGGGAGATAGTGAAATTGAAGAAGGAACTATGAAAAAGACCTAGGAGTTTATGTTGACTCAGAAATGTCTTCATCTAGACAATGTGGGGAAGCTATAAAAAGGCTAACAAGATGCTTGGATATATTGTGAGAAGTGTTGAATTTAAATCAAGGGAAGTAATGTTAAAACTCTACAATGCATTAGTAAGACCTCACCTAGAATATTGCGATCAGTTCTGGTCACCTCGTTACAAAAAGGATATTGCTGCTCTAGAAAGAGTGCAAAGAAGAGCAACCAGAATTATCCCGGGTTTAAAAGGCATGTCGTATGCAGACAGGCTAAAAGAATTGAATCTATTCAGTCTTGAACAAAGAAGACTACGCGGTGATCTGATTCAAACATTCAAAATCCTAAAAGGTATAGACAATGTCAACCCAGGGACTTCTTTGACCTGAAAAAGAAACAAGGACCAGGGATCACAAATGGAGATTAGATAAAGGGGCAATCAGAACAGAAAATAGGAGGCACTTTTTACACAAAGAATTGTGAGGGTCTGGAACCAACTCCCCAGTAATGTTGTTGAAGCTGACACCCTGGGATCCTTCAAGAAACTGCTTGATGAGATTCTGGGATCAATAAGCTACTAACAACCAAACGAGCAAGATGGGCCGAATGGCCTCCTCTCGTTTGTAAACTTTCTTATGTTCTTATGTTCTTATATATACAGTATATATATATATATATATATATATATATATATATACACACACACACACATTGTAACACGATCACACTCACTGAGGTTCGTTTGCCCCTTTAAAATGACTGAGACCCGAAACAAAACTGGAGGTTTAGTGCTTTTGCGCACTTTTAATAATACAAAACAAAATAAACAAACAAAAAACCTAACTCCCACTCGGAGTACTAAATGAACAATGATGCAGGTCCCTGACTAGCTCGCAGGACGGCTAAGCCGTTTACCTGACATAAAAACAAAGCAGTTTCATACAGCACTATAACAAAATAGGTTTACACAATACCTTTTTGTAAGATTAACGACACATAGTCGGGCCATCCACACAGCAGCAGCCCTGAATGAACTAACTCTGGGGTTTTTATGCCCCAGAGAAACAGGTATCAGCAGCTGACTCTAATTTACAATAATGAGGCCAGCTGCCAAAACAATAAAACAATTAACAAATTAAATCATACACACATCTATCTGCACGTGTGTTTGGCAGGGAGGCCACCAAGAGGCCTATGGCAACTCTAAAGGAGTCTTCCACAACTGAGCTGGGAGACACTGTGCATAAGGCAACAATAGCCCGGGTGCTTCACAAAACTGGCCTTTATGGGAGAGTGGCAAAAAGAAAGCCATTGTTGAAAAAAAACTCACATCAAATCTCAGCTAGAGTTTGCCAGAAGGCATGTGGGAGACTCTGAGACCAAGTGGAAGAAGATTCTATGGTCTGATGAGACCGAAATAGAGCTTTTTGGCCTCAATGCTAAGCGCTATGTTTGGCGCAAGCCTAACACCGCACATCATCCTGAGAACACCATCCCTACCGTGAAGCATGGTGGTGGCAGCATCATGCTATGGGGATGCTTCTCTGCGTCAGGGCCTGGAAAGCTCGTGAAGATAGAGGGCAAAATGAATGCAGCAAAGTACAGAGAAATCCTGGAGGAAAACCTGCTGGAGTCTGCAAGAGACCTGGGACTTGGGAGAAGATTCATCTTCCAGCAGGACAATGACCCCAAACATACAGCCAAAGCCACACTGGAGTGGCTTAAAAACAAAAAGGTCAATGTCCTGGAGTGACCCAGTCAAAGCCTGGACCTCAATCCAATTGAGAATATGTGGAAAGAATTGAAAATTGCTGTTCACCAAAGGTCCCCATCCAACTTGACGGAGCTTGAGCAATTTTGCAAAGAAGAATGGGCAAAAATTGCAGTGTCCAGATGTGCAAAGCTGGTAGAGACTTATCCAAATAGACTCATGGCTGTAATTGCTGCCAAAGGTGCCTCTACCAAATATTGACTAAAGGGGGTGAATACTTATGCAATCAATTATTTTCTGTTTTGTATTTGTAATTAATTTAGAACAATTTCTAGATTTTATTTTTCACTTTGACACATGGACTTTTTTGTGTTGATCAGTAGCAAAAACTCCTAATTAAATCCATTTTGATTCCATGTTGTAACACAGTAAAATGTGAAAAAGTCCAAGGGGGGTGAATACTTTTGAGAGCCACTGTATGTATATATATATATATATATATATATATATATATATATATATATATATATATATATATATATATATATATATATACTAATGCAAAATAAAAATCAACGTGATACTCTGAGGAAAGAAAATTATACCAATGTTTTCAACCAAAAACAAGTTTCTATTGATTTTTTTTTTACTATTTATTGAGTGAGAGTGACTTTCGAGCAATCACTCAGGTTCCAAACTTATTGTAAATCAATAAGACACTCCAAACAAAGAAAACAAGTGAAAAAAATAACCAAAAACAATTGTATAACTATTTATTTGTGAAGTGCAAAATACAAGACAAAAGAAAGTGCACAAATTTGAATATTTAATAAAACGATGTTCACTGCCCGACACAGTAGTGTGGTCTAGTTTATTTTCCTTCTGCTATTCTGCCTGGGTGATCCCTGGGTGATCCCACCCAGATCAGAAAGAACGTGTGATCCTCCTGGGTGCTACATATGTTCAGTAGCAATCTGCCACATAAATTAAAGTTATATTTTATTTAAATAAACATAATTGATTCAGCATAATGCAATTGACATAACCAAATTTGATCACGATTTGATGTTATTTCATCAGCAGTATACCACAAATACATACAACAGAAACTATCAACATTGAAATACTTCAACATAATGTAATTGACATATCTGACTTACATCAGAGATTTCATATTAAAGAACACAAATTGACCGTCATTGAGACCAATTGGTTCTAATGTTTGGAGGGCAAATATCCAGTATGCTTCTCTCTGTAGTAACAAAAGTATAAAATTCCCACCTCGAGCTGGTAGAGTTACTTTTCCACCCCCACAAATCGTTATGAGTGTGGAGATGATTCGTGACCAGCTTTTTTATAGTGTTTGGCTATTGCTTATTCTTGATTTTGGTTCCTAATTGCTGCTTTATGTTCAGAGATCCTTATTTTTAGTCTGCATGGACAAGTTAGCATATAAATTACTCCTGTGGTATTACAGTTAATGACACCTTGAATTTGTATCTTTTTACCAAGAATGTTTTAGTATTTACAGTATTTGAGCAGTGGACACAATGGCCACATTTAAAATTACCATTCGGTGGATTAGATAACCATGTAATTGCTTTGTCCACTTGGAATACATTAATGAACCAATTTGTCTTTAATGTTTTTTGCACATTAAAAGCAATACGGGGCAGTTTATCTGTTATCAAAATCTATTTTTAGTACCTGCCAATGTTTAAAAAATATTCCCTTTATATCATTAAACAAATGATTAAATTCAGAGGTGAAACACATAGTTAGATCACTCTTAGTGTTTTTAGCGTTCTTTTTAAGAAGTATCTCTCGATCACAATCTTTAGCTTTGTACATTGTTTCTTTGAGAATATGGTTGTCATATCCTCGGGTAATAAATTTGGAGTCGATTTCTTCAGATTTAATTTCAATTTTTTTTTCAAATTTAATTTTTGTGACTCTGTGCTACAGTTCCTTCTTGCCCGTAAGAATTGACCTTTCGTTATATTTCTTATCAGTGAGCGAGGATGTTGACTTTTTACCAGTAACGAATTCCAATCCGTTGGTTTATTGAATACAGTAGTTTGTAAGGTGCTGTTCTTACCTTTAGACATTTCTAAATCAGATCTAGATCAGATTAATATTTCATTTTTAAATGACTATTTGTGGAATTAATATAATCCACAAAATGATCAAGTTGAGTCTTTGATCATATTAATAAGACATCAATGTACCTAAGCCATAGATAAATGGTAAAAAGATGTTATCATTATTGTAGATGAATTTCTCCTTCCAAAATCCCACATACAAATTGGCATAATTGGGAGCAAATGCTGCACCCATTGCTGTACCCAACATTTTTGTTCCATTTTAAAACAGAAATAAATCTTTTTTTTTGCCTGTGATGCATGCGACTAGTCCATTTTAAAATATCAATAAATTGTTTAATATAACATGTAAAAATGTGTTCCCTAGTATATTTCCACAAGTTAATTGTCATTAATCTTGGATGTCCTGTAATATACATATGGATAAAAGTGCCTGGGGTCTGTACAAAAAATACAATGGGAGAAAAAGGAGAAGGACATTTTTACCTTACTTTGGCTCACCGTGCACCAGCGACCGTCTGGCTGGGTGCCTGTGGGCTTGCCTGTAAGCTGCCCGAGAGCTGCTTGTCCTCCGACGCTGTAGCTCTTGGGTGGCTGCATGCTGAGTCCGCAGTGTGAAAAAAAAGCGGTCGGCTGACGGCACTCGCCCTCCCAAGTCAGCGCAGTGGTGGTAGCGGTGAGCTGAGTCTAAAAAATAATTGGCCATTTCCAAATTGGGGAGAAAAATAATAAAAAAACAATTGGCAACGACTATATTTATAAAAAAAAATAATAATAATAAAAAATAGCTATGGTTTAAGCTTGAAGCCACAAAAGTTGGGACAGGTAAAGCTTTTAGCATAGATACTGAGATGTGATGGGCAAGGTAGCATTCAATGATAAGGGGAACAGTGAAAATGGCAGAGGTAAGACAATTAATTTAAATACGGTTATAAGTGAACTTATCCATTGCAACTTTAAATCTGCATGTCCCATGTCACTCATTTCTAATCTTCATGGAAATGGCATTGATGCATGAGCACTGTGGTAACTCAAAATGCATCATAGGATCAGTAGTCCCAAAACAGAGCAAGAACAGAGGTGCTAATGTGAATTGGGGGCAGTTAGTCTTAATGAGAATTGACTGTGTGTATATATATTGAACTGTATTTTTTATTTTATTTAAAGTTATGAAAGTTGTCCTAAAAATCGATGAACACTTTGACTTCAGTCACTTTGATATTTACATTATGTACTGAATCAATCACATGTCTGGATCAATAAAATTTTATTTCAAATCAGAGGAAATTTTTTATTAAAAATCTACCAAAAAAAGAAAGCAGAATGGCACAGGATGTCTTTTAACAGGACTCTGACAGGCCCTGACTGGCTTTTCTAAGTGAAGAAAATGGATACAGTGAAAAGTGGTGAGGGACCAGAGAAAATGGTACAGCAGCTAATAAAGGATAAAAAGTAGGGAAATGGATTTTAAAACCCAAAGGGACTACACTTTTAAAGATTTTACAGCCATGTAAAGGAAATTGTTTATTTTCATGAAATTGCGATTTTACAGACCCTTACAGTATGGACAAAATTCAGTACAGATAGTAAAAAAAACAAATAGTAATACATTAAAGAAAAATAACTATTTTGTTCAGTGGGCAAGTGTGCTTCTGTGAGCAGTTTAAAAGTGTAGTTTTAAACTTCTAATGGAACAATGGCATAAAAGACTGCAGTATTTCAGAATAAACAATTACTTAAAACTACACACACTGTTTATCAAATATTTAACAGCTTTACTTTTGTGCTTAATTTTTGTTAATGATAAGTTAAGGTAACCTATGTATGCATTTCCAACTATGTTTTTTATAATGAAAACAAATCTGTTTTATATTATACTGTAGCGTGCACGGGGGAAGGCAGCAGTAGGGCTGGTTGGTGACGTAATCACACACAAAGACATAAGCCCGATATACGGTCCTTGCAAGGGAGCCAGCTCTTTTGTACAGCGGTATCGGCGCTACATAACCATGTGACATGCAGAATCTCATCAGGGACAGTCACCCTGTCACAGTCCAATTATGCTCCCTCACCTCAGGAATTACCCAAACACCTCCGGAGAGCTGAAGGTCAGTGGGCGTCCTCCGATACCACAACCAAGCCAATCATCTCTTCACACAGCTCGCATGTTGGAGAGCGTCCAGCCACTGGAGGACAAAGGCCTGAGCTCACAAAGAGAAACAATCCCTGATAATTCTGCATCCCTCACCCGCTGAATTGCCAGAACCTTGGAATTCCCAGCAAAGGCCCTCAACTTTGCCCAGCCAAGATAGTTTTTACCATTCAAGGACCCTTTAGATAATGTTTTAGGTATGTGAGAAGTTATTTTCCTGGTTTCACTAAAAGAGACCCATGACTCTCCAGTCTCCCTTACTTTACCTGCAGACATCACATTGAATCGTAAGCAACTGTTTGAGTTGTCGAACAGCTAGACCCACATGCAGGTATGTTACTGTATGATTTTCTGGCCAACCTCTCTTTTGAATGGAGCCCACATGGGGGAAACCAAGTGCATTATAAAAAAAAAATTGATTATTACCTGGAACATGGAGGAACTATATTCCTGGAAATGGCGCAATCTAATTTGTCATTGAACACTTGGAACACATAAGAAGCTAATAATATTCTGCACCATTTGTTTCAGCCCCCATGCAGCAAATTGCTTGTCATGGCCCATTTAAGCTTCTTTACAACACAACTGGAGGGAACAGGAGTGTATGTATCGCAGAGAGAAAATGACCTATTTGTGCCTGAGGGGAAGCTGCAACCTTCATTTGATTTAAGTGGGAAGCTTTAACTTGCTTTGAATACTGCATACTGCAACACTCTGTCAGCCATATAAAGCAATGTATCATCAGCCTTGCTAAGGGAGTATGCATTTTGTTGATCTGTAAAGTGTTTGCAAACCTCAGTCTTTTTTGTCCAAAATTGTTATAGTATTTATTTATCTTTATAAATTTGTGTGTGCAAATACTTTCACCAATTTACAATGTCCAATTATGTCAACCAGTTACTGGCCCTTGGAGTACAAAGGCCAGCCCTGCAGGTGTCTGCTGAAGCACGGTGAGGAGAAACAGTCCCTGCCTCCCTAAACTAAACAATCAGAGCCAATTCAATGCTTGCTGTGGAATTCCCAGCAAAGCTTACACAGATGTAGTGCAGTTTACATGTGTATCACAAATCGTCTGGAACTATTACACACCCATGAGTGCTAACTTTAGAAATAACAAAAGAAACTCATTCAATGACAAACGTTCTGTCTAGAAACTTTTCTCAATGTCTTCAATCAGCTGTAATCTTTATCTTTATCAGTCACAAGCTACATGAATTCCAACCTGTCTTCTTACAGCTGATGTTAGAGTTCAGCCTGTGTTTGAGACAAAAAAAAACAAAACAGAAAAACTAAAACCAAAGATTTTATATTGGAATTGTATGGCTTTGCAACAATTAGGCGAAACATTTTATGGTTAATTGATAGATGGATCCTACTATTATGCTTTGCTTTACCCCTCTGCTGTTAGCATACGAGAGGAACAAATTTTACAAGTGGAGCATGTTATTCAAAGATGTTAAATTAAACTTTAAAGTCATACACACAGTGCACAGGGTGTGTTATATTCCGCTAATTAAGGTAGACATTTAAAAATGAATTATGGAATATGTATATGAGCATTTTACAGAAAGACTAGACCATGTCATTATTAAAAAGTAAATGTAAAACAGCCACCTCAAAAGGTCGAACCAAGAATTGTTCTCCAAACAATCAGCCATTGTCATGGAAATCCTCAGAGTAATTGAATTTTACAGGCCGAGCTCAGTGCACTTGATTGGGAAAGGAAATGGAATGCAAGATTGAGATCTCATCATTCATTTGTATGACAATTACTATATACTTTACTAGAATGGTTACTTGCACAACACAGAAACATATCTTGGTGTGACAATCAATTGAAACATAAGAGTCTCGATAGCAGACATTAAATATATGATAAGAGGGCTGTATTTGTAATTGATGTCCTTATAGAAATGTGCTTGGTATTCACCATTAATTAAGCAGTTTAGCTTTTGCAATGCCATAGCTAATGCGCCGTTCCCTCTGGAATCCCCAGGAAAGATCAATGACTTTGTATGACCAGGACCCAACCCTGCACTCCCCTGACTGTCTGATTCACTCTGCACACCACACAGACAAGCTTTTACCATGAGAAGCATGTTTCATATCATGTTGGCACTGGTACTATGATTCACTAAAATGTGCTAACATAACTTGAAACACCAAAGGTTTTCCACACTTCATTTTTCCTCATAAGAGTCTAGATTAAGAAGCCGCAAACACCGTTGTTGTAGCGCTGTCAAAAAAAACTTGACTTTTGTTATTTAAAATATAAAGAGATGGAGAAATTGCCATCCGTCGCCTGTCCCTACTAACCCAGGTTTGTTCGATGTGCTCTCTTTCTCTCTCATTTTCTCTCATGTAATGGTTTTCCCAAGAAAGTAATGAATCAGTGGTTATTCTGTTCTATACGTTTTTCAATGTTCTGCACTGGCCTTTGCCCCCAATGTACTGTAATAAATTCTAAATCAAACTCATTTTATTGATGGCTTAAGAAGTTTGAGTTCAGCTGTTGTGTGTTTGTGATTTAAGACCATAAACACAAGGAAGCGTTTAGAAACTTGTAGGGAACAATTGTAAGCAATTTTACCCATTTGAAAAGTTAAGACAATATTTTAAGTTGTGCAGCTTGGTAAAAAGGTTGCAGTGTAAAATGTTCGAAGAAGAGGCTACATGGAAGTTGTCTTGTGTTTCATGAGCTCTTAGGTTTAGGGGTGTGTAACTATGGTAGCTATGGTTTTCTGTTTCCAGCATCACTGAGAATCTGTAATTTGAGTCATCTGTGTGAGATGCTATACTCTATTTTGTAGGGTGACCAGATTTTCAAAGCTCAAAACTTGGACACATTGTTAAATAACTTATAATACTAATTAAAGTATTTAAACATAGGCTATTTTAATATGGTTATTTCAAATAGCCATCCTCTCACTCTTTATTACCTTTATTTTTTTTAAGCAGCTAGCTAAATTTCAGTACACTCCTGGGTGTATAATTTGTGGCTAATTAGTTTAAGTAGACATATTGTGTTATACTTATTGCATACTTTTATATTGAGTTTACTAATAATAACAATAATAATAACAATAATAACAATACAACCAAAAGTACATTATTCACAGAGGCAAGCCTCAGCCGTGCCACAGGGTATAAAACGGGGGTGTTAATGGACTCATGCCCCGAAATTCAAATTCCAAGCAAATCAGTAAGCTACTTAAAAAGCAACATGGTACAAATATCATAGTTATCTTACGAAATGTATTTTTGTTTTTTGAAATCACTTTGTATATCATATTCTCTGTTTCAGTCATCACATCCATACATATATACATCTAGCTCAATGGGCTTTCAATGCTAACCTTTGATTTACCATGTTTTCACTGTGCTTTATTACACTTTGCTATGTTTTGTTTTTTTTTACTATGGGAAACTTTTATAAGAGCTTCTCTCTCTGTCTAACCATTAAAACATACACTATGTAGTTCATAAACCATCATCTTTTCCCAGTTGACTCTTGATCTTTAAAACTACATTTTTGCTAAACTCTCTCCTCTCTCTCTCTCTCTCCAAGTAATTGTAACAAAATCCAACATGCCACTGGCTGACTAAAGATATTTAATAATCTCATAGACCCACACCAATAAGTACTGTAATTGTGAAGAAATCCAAACTTGTAGTGTTTGTAGAAAAACACTACAAACATTCATCATAAGGCAAGGAATTCAATTTAGACCTGAAATTGCTCAATCAAGTCTTTTGAGTTACTGACTAATTTACTGAGATACTGAGTGAGGCCCTGCACATGTTCATATAGTATGTTTTGTATGTTATTTGTTTTTTTCTTTTTCGGTTTTGGGTAAATTGTAACAGTTAGTAGAGAACCAGGTGTTTTTTTAACTGGGAATTGCAGCTGTGGATTGGATAGCTGTGGTTCCTTGACCGGCTGGTCGGCTTGTCCTGGTGGAGCGTCTCACCATATAAAGAGGACTCTGACACATCTTGAGGCTGAGGATCCAGGAAGTGACAATCTACAGGACGGTGCTTGCAACAACTCCATGTGAATAACAAAAAACAAACCATTGACCACCATGTGAGAGTTGTGGTTTAGGACTAGGGGATAGTTTAGGGGATTTTAATCTCACCAAGGTAGAATTGAGTGTGTCTCAGGGAGTAGGTTCCTGGAGTGGGACCTCCCTCATAGTGGGGGCAGTGCTCACCTGCTTCTTTGGCAAACTTTTCTTTTGAAGCTATATTTTACCCACTGTGTTTTGTTTTGCCTCTTGTAGTTATTTGTATTACACTTTTGTTTGTGTATGCCCACCCAAGCGCTATACTATTGTTGGCATATGCCACTGAGCCACCAGAAAACAACCCCGCACTTGGGATACTTTTGCTGGTACCCTAGTGGCGGACGAACGGAACTGCAACAGACGTTTTGTAGCTTTGTAAATACAGTCACCACCGCTTAGAACAGGCGTGTTTGTTAACATGATTCACCCGCAGTAAGCGATGGACGGTATAAACACCCACACAGTAACCTTACGTTAAAATGTCCCTCAATCACCAGTACAGCAAACAAAACAAACAAGCATGTGTGCGGTTAAAAAAATTAGAACACTAGAACTGCCGTGATTTCGGACTACATACAACAGTCCGACCCGCAAAATGTGCGGCTCCATTTTAAAACGGCTTCGATATGAAAATGAAAAACAAACAATCGGATACAACTTAATATTTTTTACTTATAAGCATCATACATAACGTTTTCAGAGCAGAAACACTTTACTTTTTTCTTATTTTTTTCAAAAAGAGCACATATACATAAACATGAAAAACTGTAATAAAATAAACGTTACGCAATAAACTTCTGTGTAAACAGGTGTAGAAAGCTGTATGCACATATAAAATTATAAAACATAAATAACTAATTATAAAAATATCATAAAACAAAAATATAACATAACTTATGCAACGTGAAAGCGCTTTGAGTGAAACAGAATTCAAAGGCTCTGTCTGTTCAGAGTTCTATTACAGCTTTCTAAGTACAATCTATGCAGAAAACACGCTTTTCAACTGTACCAGTGCATTTGCTACAGACTGCCTTTTCACAACGGGCACAGACATCAAAAGCTCTGTTTTTATTGCATTTAGCACCCTGGCATTGTCTTTTATTCCGTGTGCCAGTGGGCGCAGCGCTGGCTGAAGGTTGAGGGGCATTTGCCAGCCGGCTTTCATGTCTCTTATCAAAATGTTTCTGCCGTAGCTCCAGGGCTAGCTGCAAAATGAAGTAGCTCCGAGTGATTGTGTTGCTGGTGCACTCCTTGTACAAAACCAAAGCGTTGATGGCAGCCAGGTCCAAAACATTATAAAAAACAACCACAGGCCACCTGCGAGTACCAACTTTGACAGAATACAGTCGTGCCATTTGATTCAGTATATCCACACTGTACTTCGTTGCGTTGTAAAATGCAACAGTCTCTGGCTTTCATTTAGCATCAGTCCCGATGGTCACTGATCTGTGCAGAGCTTAGAATATGCACAGTCGTTCTGCCTGAGAAATGTAGTGTAAATAATAATAATATATAATGTGTAGAATGACTTTCATCAGTGTTTCAAGCACTCAACAGGATCGGTATTACGTTTCTTCAGTTCTGGTCACCTCGTTACAAAAAGGATATTGCTGATCTAGAAAGAGTGCAAAGAAGAGCAACCAGAATTATCCCGGATTTAAAAGGCATGTCATATGCAGACAGGCTAAAAGAATTGAATCTATTCAGTCTTGAACAAAGACGACTATGCGGCGATCTGATTCAAACATTCAAAATCCTAAAAGATATAGACAATGTCGACCCGGGGAGTTTTTTTTTCCTGAAAAAAGAAACAAGGACCAGGGGTCACAAATGGAGATAAGATAAAGGGGCATTCAGAACAGAAAATAGGAGGCACTTTTTTACGCAGAAAATTGTGAGGGTCTGGAACCAACTCCCCAGTAATATTGTTGAAGCTGACACCCTGGGATCCTTCAAGAAGCTGCTTGATGAGATTCTGGGATCAATAAGCTACTAACAACCAAACGAGCAAGATGGGCTGAATGACCTCCTCCCGTTTGTAAACTTTCTTATGTTCTTATGTTCTTATGACTTTGATTTTATTACAAAGCCCAGACTAAATTGTCGGCTATATTGTTTTGATTTCAATATGCCGCATAAACTGCGGGTCTGGTGGTTGAAGAAGCAAGTGCTTATAACGTATTCATGTTTACGATTCTGCAGCTGAAACACTGTATGGGTATTTAATTCAAATATTTAGTAACACTTAAGAACGGTCATGCACGAGATATTCACATATGTGGAGATTTAAATTTGAATTGCAAAAGCTGTTCAAAAAATGGCTATGGCGGTTCTAGTGTTAAGACACTCATTACACTAATAAAAAAATATGTATTAAAACCTATGACTGTAATAAAAAGTAGTGCAAGTACAGAAATGTACAGTACAGGTAGGTTGTATTACTGCAAATCGTTTGCAGTGAAGAACTCTGTGCTACACATCTGGACAATCTTTTTTTGCAAGTATGGACGGCAAACTTCCAGCGTTTTCTAAAAAATCCCAATTCGGCTCTCTATCCGAATGCTGCTCCATAGCACGCTGCAGTGTTACAAAGCGCCAGCACACACGCTTCAGGCAATTTCAGCAATTTCATTGTTTGCTGAGTTCCAAGCATGCTTTAGCAAGCGCACAGTATCTAACAGACATTTTATTTACACTGAATTTTGATGCTAATCGCTTTTCTCTTTCCAGCCATGCTTGCTGTTGCAGTCAGTGCTGTTTTTTCAAACTGTAAACCCGACACTGTGTACAGGGATTAAATAGACAAGGTACAGTATAGGGGTAATCGCTCATTAACGAGGTGCAAACAGCTGATTGAGTGATCTGTCAAGCTTTTACTACAGTAACGTGCTGCCTTTTGTATGAAATCAATGTGAATGGCAAGGTAACGAGGTGAAAACAGCTGATTGGTGGATCAGTAAGAGCGATTACTACAGTAACAAGCAGTGCGTTTGTTATTTAAATCTATGTGAATGGCACATAATGAGAACCAAACAGCTGAGTTTGCCCAAAATATACGGTGCGCTTAACAAGGTATAAATGATGCCTTTGTTATTGAAATCAATGGGAATGGCAAACGGCAAATGCTATTATTATTTTATTTTTTTTACTTTGTATAAGGTATTTGTTGGCAATCCGGTTGAAATTGGGGCAGTAACCAATTTTGTTTAACAAATAACATAAAAAAAACACAATGCAAAGTACTAAAACAAAACACTTGTATTGGCTTAAATTGGGATACAGTGAATTGGCTCCTATAAATATGGACTGGAGAGGCAGGCTATAGTGGGAAAAAAAAGCATAAACATTTTTGGCACAAATTTGAGTGCTGTACATAATATGGGGTAATATACTATAGCAAAATAGGTTTTATGGGTGTGATTCCCCAAATATTTTGGTCACAAATATTTATGGCTTTACAGTATTTTGTTTAAATATAGCTGATAAAGCTTAAGTAAATAAGTAAACAACAGAACATATTTATGAAGTTCATACCGTAAGTTATTTTCTTTTTTTTTGTAGTATGTTTTAAGTCACAGAATTACCGTTCAACATTCAGCATTCAGCCATTTTATGTTGTTGTTAGGAGGTGTTGTTAGTCTGACAGTGATGTGAACCAATCACATGACAGATGAGACTATGGCTTAGTGGTGTAAGTAATAGTTCAATATATTTTTGCTCCTATGATGAGGTTTTAACCAATCAGAGACAGGCACTGACTATATATATATATATCCGACAACCCTACATTAATCTGTTTTGAGCTGCAATCCAGACTGTGACATTGAAGAGAGCTAAATATACATATATCCTTTGTTATAGGAATCATCCCTTTCAAAATAAAGTGAAACCTTGCAAAATAAAGAGTGCCCTGAATAGATGCAGTTACATTAAACCACAAAATAGTTTAGTCATTTTATTAAAATGGTTAGTAGGGATTTGGCAAGTACATGGGCCATACAGTGGCAACGTTGAGAGTATGGATAATACACCATTAAAAAGTCTGATACTTGTTTCTTGCAACACATACTTTTTGTATGTAAAAAAAATATTAAATAAGTTAACCCATGCAAGAAAAAGGAGAGACAAGTACAGGTAGACTGCACAATAAATACACGCTATCTATTAGGGTAGCACTAAATAGTCGACTGTCAAATAGAAAAGTGACAGCTTCAGAAATTGGTAGATGACTAATCGTGCATCATATGACATTAATGTCATCAAGTGATGTGCAGTGAGGCTGGATCAACGTAGACGGTGAATCTGTGAGACGAGAGAGGAAGGCACCACCATTTTACATTAAGCGTCTTAGTCTGAGAAAAAAATCAATGCAAACAAGTGGCCAGTGGTAGTACCGCCTGAACAGCAATTTTACTACCAACAAAACTACAAACTTAGCAAAAACAGTAATGTGTTTGTGTTTTTAAAGTTTATACTAGTAGCGAAGTAGCAATGCCGGCTTCTTCATTTAAAAACCTGTAGCACAGCAGCCAGAACATTTGGATAGCTCTAACAAATAATATATAACATATATTGTATTTGCAGTTGCAAACAAATATGTTGTACAATTATAAATAATCTTAAGAGACTTCCCCTTTAACAAGAGATGTGATGGGGGTAAAATCTGAAAGGGCCTTCTTAATAACAAGGCAAACCAAAAAACAAAAATACCCCCTGCCCCACAGATTTAAATTTTAACAACCCACTACACAATAAACTTTAACTGACCTACTGTCCTTCAGCAACAGAAACCATTTTTTCATCTAAAATGACAAAAGCTGAAGGAGCTTTTTTAGGATTGAAAGACATCCATCAACAACATTCGTTGTACATGACCCCTCACACAGACGCTTCTTCCCTAAGGAGGCAGTGTGGTCCAGTGGTTAAAGTCGAGGGCTTGTAACCAGAAGGTCACTGGTTCAAATCTCCCCTCAGCCACTGACTCACTGTGTGACCCTGAGCAGGTCACTTAACCTCCTTGTGCTCCATCCTGCAGATGAGATGTTAAATCAATGTCCCATTGTAAGTGACTCTGCATATAATGCACAGTTCACAGCCTCCCTCTGTAAAGAGCTTCATGGTGGTCCACTATGAAAGGCGCTATATAAAAATAAAGATATTATTATATATTATATTACTATACATTGCTTTAATTAGGAGGCTGTGTGGTCCAGTGGTTAAAGAAAAGGGCTTGTAACCAGGAGGTCCCCGGTTCAAATCCCACCTCAGCCACTGACTCATTGTGTGACCCTGAGCAAGTCACTTAACCTCCTTGTGCTCCGTCTTTCGGGTGACTCTGCAGCTGATGCATAGTTCACACACTCTAGTCTCTGTAAGTCACCTTGGATAAAGGTGTCAGCTTAATAAACATATATATAAAATTGGAATCAAGTAATTTTCTTCAGGTAAGGACACCTCAGAGACCACTGTGAATACTTCTGACATGGGCGGGAACACTGGACAGACGTGACAACTTCAAAGATTATTAGAAACACGACAATGTTTCAGAACTGAGCTCCTTAGTTTTTTCTGACAGGCTTTCACAGATATGTATGGGTATTTCTGGCATGCTGTCATGTATCCCTCAGGAAGCTGAGAAGCATAGAGTTCTAGTCTCCAGTCATTAGCTTCAGCCGGCTGACCTGCCTTTCTCTCTCCTGCACTCTTGGCAGTCAGCATCACTGTGAAGAACCTGTGCTTCTGTTACATAGTGTAGAGCAACATCAGAAAAATGTGGATGCTTTTACTCAAATCCCTTCCTTAGGGTCAGTGTTTTATGGATTTTGTCTTCATCAAACGTTTCCCTTATTTTCTTCTTCTTTCACAGATGAAAGGCAGTAATATAAATGGGGGCTTTTAGTACTCAGGAGGGCCTCTGCAGTTATATGTTACTCCAGAGTATTTGCTTAAGCCTCTTTTTGTACAATGGTGTTGATGTTTTGCAGGGATATAGTGGATGCTACAGTCAGTCCATCTGTTAGACTGCCACACTCTGAGTTAGAAAAATCAGATTGACAATAGAGTGAGCAATTAGGACTTGTGATGTCACACCATTACTTATCTATTACTCCATGAATGTTTCTGCAGACCTGAAGTTATTCCAGGAATGCAGATGGCTGAATAACGGACGGGTGAGTTTTCTACAGCCATACTCATTTGTGAAATAAATACAGCAGTCCATGGATGTTTATAAAGGATTCTGTTTATATAACACGTACAATATATATAAAAGAAAGAAATCTAAATTGAACAGCTGTATTCGGATCTGCTTAGCAACAAGGTGTAGTTTGGAACAGTGTGATTTGCCAACAATGAATACATCACACTAGAACTGTTAAAACTTGATGTATAAAACTTAAAATATAACAGAGGGCTCAAAGACGAGAGAAGCTACGAAACCACCATAAACATTCTGACAGCTCTTCTTATATGTAAATGTAAACAATATCTCCCGTTTATTTTCTTACCAATAAAAAATACTTATTTTTGCTATTCAACAAAAGAGAAACATCAGCGACTTTCAATTGTTTATTCACCATATACTAACAATGCATCACAGTGCTATCGATGATACAATTAAAAAAAGAATCCTTTCATAAATCCAAAGATTTCCTTCCAGGGGCGAATACAATCCTTTCTTTAAAAGTAAAGTGCTTTTGGACCTGAAGCTAGTGCTTTATATATACAAATATTCACATTGCAGCACTTATGACATGCTTTGAAAAATAAAGCCTATACATTTAAATTGATTAAACTTCCACAAGCTTCCGGCTTTATTTTTCTAATTGTATAATTGTTAGTGCTGTGATGCATATAAACAAGTCTGTTTGTATTTTGGAATCCTCTGCCTCTGTCTCTCAGTGTTCTGTCAAAGATATTTTTTGGTTCTGTTGTTATCCCAACTTCCTGTTGCTGTTATCTGTGCCTGTTTGATGCTGACAGTGGGGGTGTTGCCGTCGATCAATGCGTTCACAGTTGAGCGAAAAACAGACTAAAGTCGTCGCAGAGCCCCCCTCTGGCGCAGGCCACTTTTGAGATGGCTGTGTTTGCTCAAAAAAACCCTGCCTCAAAGCCAGTTTAAAAGTGGCAAGTGTAAATGCTGTGTATAGGGTTTGAATTTCAATGCGCAAATGAAGGAATCCTGCAATTTTCAGACAGAACCCCCCTTTTTTTAAGAGATGTGCACGCGATTGAGCTAGTCTGTTAAGAACACCCCTCTAACCATGCTGTAATCAGTTAAAATGTGTAAGGGTCACTCAGTCTCTCACTCACTCACTCACTCACTGTTGTTGCGCATCGAGGCCACAACCAACACCCAGACTTTTCCAGCCATCCCTGTGTTGGCCTCCCCCAATGATGGCTTGCAGGCCGCCCTTTCCGGTGGACTTGAGAAAGAGGAAGCGAGGCCTACCTCTCTTTCGCTTGCCATTTTGACGGCAGTATAGAGCGTATGTGCAAGGAATGCTGTCCTTGTCTCTCCTTCACAGAGTTAGAAAGAGGTGGTTTCCCCAGCGTCTTAAGTCTGTCTCTGATCTTCAGCATGTACCTGTAGCAGCTGGTTGCAATGCATCAAGACGAGTGCACATGCCTTTCAGTCAGCAATGATATAAAACAATGTATAGGGAGGTGTGTGTAATAAGATTCTACAAACACCCTTGGACCCTTGGTGTGAGCTCCCATTAATAAACCCTCAAGCTATCTCTCTTGGGGTGTATATGGCATCTCACAACATTACATAACATAAATCACATTACACACACTTTCCATGTATCTATTTCTTGCAGATATACAGCTGTAGACAGTGAGAGCTAGTACTGTGTTGCATCCGGTGTGAATGGCCCTTAACATTCATTACACTGAATTAATGTGTAGTAACCTAAGAACAGTAGCATTTGTTAAAATATGTTAGCTGGGGGTTGGGGCAGGTTTCAGTTCATGGAATATTTGTGAGAAGAAAGAAAAGTAATATAAATACCTGTGTAAAAAAAAGCTGTTTGTGCCAATTAGAACAAGATCTATCAAATGTCATTGCCAGCTACTGGAAACAATAACAGATTCTGACAGATTAAAGACTTGTTGCCAAAGCTGCCAACAGTGTTTTGGATGTAAATTGAAATGTCTGGCTTAGCTTCACTTTATCTCATTTAATTACCTCTAAAGCTCTAAACTGTGGTGGTCCGGTCCAATTAATAAAACACTCAGGACATAATTAAAGGTGGTCAATAGTCAGTTCAACACCAAATTAACTTAGGACTGCAGAGAACAGGCAAGTCCATTCAAAATTACTAACGTAGGGGGTCTGGTCTCTGTAGAGTGCATATAATAAAAAGCAATCGTTTTTTAAAATTGTATTTTACTATGTACAAGTTTGTACTATTACAGTACAATCCCAAATATGATTTTACATTTAAAAATAAATGTGACCAGGTATTACAGTGTACTGTACTTGTTTTCTATTGTATTATGTTTATATACCGATTTTGCATTTGTTATGCAGTGCAGTACCTTTCTTTTTCCTTTATTTCTTATGCAGGCTATTATCCTGCAGTGTTCAATAAATGTACTCGGGAAATACATTTAAAGTGCCGTAATGTGCACTGTGTTTTATTTATGCATGAAAAGCATGGGCTTTAGTCTAACCCTCCTGCTTATTTTCCCTGTCCCACTTTAAGCATGTTCTACTGAGGAATTACTGTATTTGTTTTTTCTGTTGTTACTTAGAGTGGCCAATTTCTTTACCCCCTTTTTTTTTGCATAATTTAAAATGTTCAGTTACGCTCCCTTACTGCAGCAATTCCCCACAACAGCTCAGGAGAACTGGAGACCAGTGGGCATCCTCTGATCCCATGACTCAGCCTGCACACCACACGACCGTGCTTTCACCAGTGAGATTGAAAAGTACAGCACAGTGGAAATAGGGCACAATGTTCCACTTTATCAGCTGGAAAAAAAAACATTGCTTGATAACAAAATAGAGCAGCATTAAATGATTAATGTTTTGTTTACTGAGCAGTTTATTTACAAAATGTTTACTTCAGGCTTAAACTGAGAAACAAACAATTCGAGAATTATAGTACACAGTACAGCAGTTTTGTTAGTTGTAAAATCATTATGTGTCTCCTTTCAGGCTACAGCAATTAAAGAAACTGTTTGAAAGTATGGTCCAGTATTTAAAGTACTTTGAACCGTTCCTCTTGTAACTGGGTTCCGACTCAGGCCTACGGCACATCAATTTATGTTGAAGTGTGAGTGGAAATATTCCCTTGTGTTTGGAAATAGGCCCACATCACAAAAACTGCAGACTGCTACAGTAGCTCATATTGAAAATGCGTTATCTGTACGAAAATAAATGTATTTAAAAATATGTTTACTTCCCTGAGCTACAGGGGAGATTGCTGGTGACATTAACAACCTGCTGCTGAATGTAGTAGCAGGACTACGTCTGTTTAGTGCCAGAAGGCTGCTTGAGTGTCTGCAGCTAAAAACGACCTTTCAACAGAAAGACAACAGGTTTCTATTGAAGTAGATTGAATGGTGGAATAAGGTAAAAACATTCACCCAGAAATCATCTATTAGTCTAAAAGTGAACTTGATTGTTGGACACTGCTGTTTTAAGTTGATACTGCAATATTCACATGAATTGGTGTACAAACATATAGAAAGCATAAAATGATTTATTCCAATTAACCAGAAGCTATGTAACTATACAATTTATAACTGTCCTAAATCATGAATGATTAATTCAAAGTTTAAATTACAATGAATGTTTTTCAAAACACAGGACTCCGAGGTACAGTAACACAGTGCCATCTACTGGTACTACAGAAAAAAATGTATAACCCTATTTCATTTGTGCTAATAAAATAATAAAGTGCACAATTATGCATCCGACTAAATCAATTAACCTTTAAAATGACAACTACAGGGGACTGTGGTAAATGCAACAGATTTGAGTCGGTCAGTGTATCTGTAGTCAATGTCTCTGAAGCATGTCAAGCAAGTAACAATGCATGTAACTTTGATCAATGTCTCAGATTGGGTAACATAGTAACTTGTTCTGAGAGAATTGTGAACTCAAATTATAAACTGAAGGTTGCTGAAAACTACATTTCCTGGGGCAGGTAATAAAACAGTTTACAAAAGCACGGTAGAATTGAATCTATATTTAATATGGGTTCCAACAGTGTTATTAAACAATGTAATAGTGTCAACACATGTATGTTTTTATATGTCAAGGGAGTCGAAGCATAGCCGGCCTCTATATACTACCAGAGTCTACCTCTGTTAAGCACTTTAATGGAAACTGAAATGAATCTAACAGCGATTCTCTGAGCAGTCATTTTGTACTGTACTGCAGTTGTACTGTAGTTTTAAACATACTCTATACAATTGAAACATTTTACACATAAGCTTGCTATATTTTAAGCTCATGTGGAAACTATCTGCTAAGTGTGTTTTTTTATTATAATTAATAAATAAATAAATAACCTACTCCTGCTGCCTGTAGTCATTTAAATTACAGTGATAGTGCCGAGGCTGTGGAAGGTTATAAAAAGCTTGAAAATCTTTTCAGTCGACCTTTACACTTACAAACTGGAAAGCCAACTGTCTGGTTTCTGATGATGTAGAGTGCACAGAACAGGAATTTAAGAATGACTGCACAAGTCACGCAGGAATCATATTGTGTATACAACTAAACCTGATTGTGACACTTTGCAGATTTCAGTGAAGCTTGGTTACTGTGCCAGACTGCCTGCTCAATATCAGAATTGCAAGTAACTGACTCTTAGCTTTGCAATTCAATTGAATAACTAGGTTTTTATTTCTCTAAGCTTTTAAAAGAGCTGAACTAAAACGAAGTATGATTTGTTGAACACTCGTATTGAACCACAAAATCATTAACCCCTTCGCTTGTGTCACATCCTTTAGAATTACAAACATTATTGGCAGTAAAAAGGAAACATTGATCCAAATTGTACTCCAATCAAAATTCCAAGACCCCTTTGTGAATCGGGAAATTAAATATCTCTACACACTGGTATAACAATTACCAGTGCAATTTCCTCGTTTTGCTCCAATGCACAGTGTATAGGTCAAATATACAGTGCTGTCTAATTGTGACACATCACATGAACTGTGCTTTGCGGTACAGTATTATACCCTGTAAAACATTAATTGATTATCTTATCAATCCGGTTATGCTCCAATGTACTTTTTAATTGTAAATTTAATCAGCCGTACTTTCTTACTGTGACACTGTCTATTATGCAGCATGAGGAAATGTCTTTCTTAACATTAGTGTATTCTTTGATAGGTTTTAACACATGGCAGCCCTTTCTATTCTTCTCTTGTAGCCAGGCCCTCTGGGTGTGTTTTGTCTTGACAATATAATCAGCAGTGCAGGAGGTCCATGATATGTCAAACAGTGAAACTGCTGCCACACCCGCTGGTCGAGACAACCAGTTGACTATAGCTTTCGCAACTTAACTGGCAGCAGTGTGGAGTAGTGGTTAGGGCTCTGGACTCCTGACCGGAGGGTTGTGGGTTTAATCCCAGGTGGGGGACACTGCTGCTGTACCCTTGAGCAAGGTACAATGAATCAATCAATATTTACCGCTAACTATAGTCTATGCTGAAATATCCCCTACAAGTAAATATATCAGGCAAACACAAAAATTCAAAGTCAGTATTTAACACTTAGATGTAAGCATTAGTAGCACATTCTGAGACAAGTAGGTATCTGTAATACTTAATAAACTAGAAAAAAACAGCGCCCCCAATAACAGCTTCAAACTCTTTAAAAACTATTATTCTAAAATACTACAAAACACTATCTAAAATGTATCTTAAAAATAAAGAACAATATACTAAATATGTTGATGACAGGACAAGCCTGCCACTCACGAGCACAATGCGCGGGTACTGTAACAAGGAAGCTCGAGTCAAAGTTTACCAAGTCCAGTCCTGAGCACACAAGGGGAACGGGAGATGTTAATCATTTGCCTGGAAAGTGGCTACAAATCCTCTTCGTCCTCCAGGACCAGAGATCTTCACATCCAGGCAAAACCAAGGGCCACTTGGAGCTCTCAGTCCAGCAGGGGGCCGTTACTCATCTGGAGAGTACTGTAATGCATGAAATCTCCTAATGTAGAATCGTCTCTAACTCCTCTGTGGTCCTCGGTCGCGGGTGCCTGTAGAGAATCGAATAACAGTCCTGAATTACCACACATAACAATTGGAAGGGTTTTCATGCAATCCATGTATACTTTGAGCATAAACAAATGATGTACCGTGTCTGTAACCTCCTGCTTGCTCCTTCCCTGGCATGTCCAACAGAAATGAAAGTTAAATGCTTCTAACAGTAACTTTGTTTTTAATCACGGTTTACACAAATTTACTTTACTTCCCTCTGCGTAGCAATAGCTCCTGCTGCTTAATCAGTCTGTTTCTCCTTTCGCTTGGAGTCTCATCCTGAGTCTGCTGTGCCTGACTTCCCAATTCCTTTCTCCAGTCTCTGGCTTCTCATCCCGCTGCAGCTTCTGTCTCACGCCAGCCTTGTTTCTCGTTCCAGTGCCTCTCCCTCTCCCTCTCGTTCCAGTGCCTCTCCATCTCTCTCTCTCTTTCCCTCTTGTTCCAGTGCCTCTCCATCTCTCTCCCTCCCATTCCAGCGCCTCCCTCTCATTCCAGCGCCTCCCTCTCGTTCCAGCGCCTCTCCCTCTCGTTCCAGCCTCTCCATCTCTCTCCCTCCCTCTCTCTCGTTCCAGCGCCTCTCCATCTCTCTCTCTCCCTCTCGTTCCAGCACCTCTCCCTCTCATTCCAGCGCCTCTCCATCTCATTCCATCGCCTCTCCATCTCTCTCTCCCTCCCTCCCTCTACCTCTCGTTCCAGCGCCTCTCTATCTCTCTCTCCCTCTTGTTCCAGCGCCTCTCCATCTCTCTCTCCCTCCCTCTCCCTCTTGATTCTAGCGCCTACAAGGTGGCGTGATTGTGAAAACCATGCACGGAGACATGCATATATTCTCTACATACAAGGTATTCCATTGTTTTGTATATAGTGTCCATGCTGACCTGACAGCCCAATAAGCTTAATATTTTTTAACTATTAGACTAAATATTTACAGAATACTTAAACTGCTGCTACAACCATGATTCATTTATTATTAATAGTGTTTTAATTTAATTATACAAAATCACGTTTTTATTTACAATGTAGGGAACATACTGGGTCGATTGCACTAAAGTTAGTACACTTGTTAATCCCGACTGCAGCGTACCAGAAGATAATCACCACAGGTGGATCATCCGCTAAATCGGACTAAACAAGATCCTGATTGCAGTGTACCAAATCGGACGTGAGATGATCCTGTTCAGGAGGTCTAACTCAGTGCTATGAAGTATAAGACTAACTTAGTGTGCTTGCTCGTCCTACATTTGTACAGCACATTTTAATACGAAGACAGACATTCTCTGAAATTATGTCTAAAAACTAGTGAAGTGAAAAGTTAAGCCTTTTGAACCTCAGTCTGAACCCTTTGAAGCATTTGGTTCACTAAGGTTCACTCGCCGAGTCACAGAAATTCCCTTAATAAAATTGACAATTGCACTATGTAATGATATAATGTACCTTAATATATTGTTGATACACTATATTAAGCAATTATTCATTTTCTTAGGTAGACAGCGAATGTATATGGTAGTTTAAATAAACTACTATAGCAATACGGCACCCTTTTCCTTTTTGTCTAATTTATTATGGTTGAGGAACAAAGTGTTCTGAAGAGATTGTTTTTGTTTTTTCATTAAAATATTGTACAAACTTCTGATGTATTCAATTTAAACTGAAATGTCAGTGTAATATGTATTAAATGCAAACAACACATTTAGATCTTAACGTTCAGTGTCAAGCAGCAATAGGCTACCAGCAAGTTAAAATGCAAGTATGATCCGTGTGTGGAATGTGCATAAAAAGACATGTAGTAGGTTACAATTATATTATGAATATATATGTACTTTTACTTAAATGTGTTTGCCCGAATCACGCCTAATGTAAAAAAACGCTTTTACCATTTTATCATTAATATATTAATTATTTGCTTTTTTCATGCCTTTTCATATTTCTGACTTTGTTGCCAGTTCAATATCCTCAATGTAGTTTTTTATTTTGTTTTTATCAAATGCTAATAATGACAATGTACACGTAAATGTTCGAGTTTGTCTTTACACTTTAATTGTGAATTGCCATCTGCATTTGTAATGGCTTATTATGGGTTAGTCCTCATCATCAGTCTAACTTCTTCCACTTATTCAGGTCAGCTAAACCAATTTTCAGGATTAGTTTTTTGGTACGCTGCAATCAGGACTAAGTAAGAACATAAGAACATAAGAAAGTTTACAAACGAGAGGAGGCCATTCGGCCCATCGGCCCATCTTGCTTGTTTGGTTGTTAGTAGCGTATTGATCCCAGAATCTCATCAGGCAGCTTCTTGAAGAATCCCAGGGTGTCAGCTTCAACAACATTACTGGGGAGTTGGTTCCAGACCCTCCCAATTCTCTGTGTAAAAAAGTGCCTCCTATTTTCTGTTCTGAATGCCCCTTTATCTTATCTCCATTTGTGACCCCTGGTCCTTGTTTCTTTTTCAGGTCAAAAAGGTCCCCTGGGTCAACATTGTCAATACCTTTTAGAATTTTGAATGCTTGAATCAGATTACCGCATAGTCTTCTTTGTTCAAGACTGAAAAGATTCAATTCTTTTAGCCTGTCTGCATACGACATACCTTTTAAACCCGGGATAATTCTGGTCGCTCTTCTTTGCACTCTTTCTAGAGCAGCAATATCCTTTTTGTAACGAGGTGAACAGAACTGAACACAATATTCTAGATGAGGTCTTACTAATGCACTGTAAAGTTTTAACATTACTTCCCTTAATTTAAATTCAACACTCCTCACAATATATCCAAGCACCTTGATGGCCTTTTTATAGCTTCCCCACATTGTCTAGATGAAGACATTTCTGAGTCAACATAAACTCCTAGGTCTTTTTCATAGATTCCTTCTTCAATTTCAGTATCTCCCATTTATAATGCACATTTGTATTGCCTGCGTGCAGTACCTTACACTTTTCTCAATTAAATGACATTTGCCATGTGTTTGCCCAGTTCTGAATGCTGTCTAGATCATTTTGAATGACCTTTGCTGCTGCAGCAGTGTTTGCCACTCCTCCTATTTTTATGTCGTCTGCAAATTTAACAAGTTTGCTTACTATACCAGAATCTAAATCATGAATGTAGATTAGGAACAGCAGAGGACCTAATACTGATCCCTGTGGTACACCACTGGTTATCTTGCTCCATTTTGAGGTTTCTCCTCTAATCAGTACTTTCTGTTTTCTACATGTTAACCACTCCCTAATCCATGTGCATGCATTTCCTTGAATCCCTACTGCGTTCAGTTTGAGAATTAATCTTTTATGCAGGACTTTGTCAAAAGCTTTCTGGAAATCTAAATAAACCACGTCATATGCTTTGCAATTATCCACTGTCGATGTTGCATCCTCAAAAAAATCAAGCAGGTTAGTTAGACACGATCTCCCTTTCCTAAAACCATGCTGACTATCTCCCAGGATACTGTTACCATATAAGTAATTGCAATAACCTTGCATTGTAGGAACCCATTCCTGATTATATTGTTTTTGACAAACTCTGCAAAACAGACACTATTCCCTGGCCTACTTTAAATCAATAATGCCCTTTAGGTACCTAAAAAAACAAGTTTTAAAAATGAATTAAAAACACAAAAGCAAATAGCTGCTGAGAGGAAACTCATCTCTAATAGATATGTCTGCACACATGGGGCTCAGATTGATTTTCGCCAATGGAGTTGATTGTGTCTTTCCTAGTATAAAAACTCCTAGGTTTCACACCAGAAATTCACATTATCCTGGAGGGATAGGGGGCTGTTTCATTAATGAAACTAATACAATAATGGATATAAATAGTGCCTACTAATGCTACAGACAACATCGAGACCTGAAACCATTATGAGGTACAGACCCGATCTATTTAACTAAAAAGTTTTGAGTTATTAGGCTTCCAAGCCAGAATGGCTGGGAAGTCTATTGTTATTTCTAGGATTTTTCTTATTAGGCTTCCAAGCCAGAATAGCTGGGAAGCCTATTGTTATTGTTAGGATTTTTCTTCTTCTTCTTCTTCTTATTCCATCAACTTCAAACTGCTCCTGTTCGCACGCAGTGTAACCAATCAACATGAAACTTGGCAGATATCATCCCGTGTAGATTACAATTCAGATGCAAAAAAATTGCACTCCTGCGTCAACCAAGTTGGCAGACTGACACATTTTTTGGAAAAACCTTTCAAAATCTTCTTCTTGGGAACCATTGAACCGATTGATCTGAAACTTTGCATATGTCATCAGCAACCAAACCTGCTTCAAGTTTGCGAAGCAGAAGTTGCTGCGATAAATTTTACTATCAAAATGGCTGCCACCAAATTTGCCAAAACACGCCCCAAACATCAAACTGCTTCTGTTTGCAAACCATTTAACCAACTAACTCCTAACTTGGTAGGCGTCATCCTGGGGACAATGGCATTCAAATATGGAAAAATTGTGTTCTTTCGTAAAACAAGATTGCGGCCAGACTTAAGTTTCATTCTTAATTGAAATATGGTTTATTTGATTAACTCCAAAGTTGACAAGCATCATTCCTGTGTCAATACAATTGCCTTTTTCAAAAATGGTGTTTGTGCGTAAACCAATATGGCCACATGACGCATTTCTTTAAAAACCTTTCAAACTCTTCGGTCAAATGTAAAACTAGCTTAAAACTCCTTACAGCGTGTATATAGGTTAATGGTTAATATAGAACACAGGTAGGAGCCCACATATGCTCTGTCCAAAAAATCACCTTGAATGTGATCTTTGACCTCTCTAAGGTCAAATGTAAAACTAGCTTATAACTCCTTACAGCGCACATAGGGTTATGGTTACTATACAACACTTTTAGGAACCCACATACACTCTATTAAAAAATTACCTTGCCTTAAAGTGTGTAGATAGGGTCATGGTTACTATGGTGTTTAAAGTTATAAAGCATCATGAGATAATGAATTAATGCACTATTTTGAATTGAAACTGCTCCATAAAACTGATCTGCTGCTTACACTTGTGCTGCAATGCTACAGCTTGCCAAAATTTCCAACTGGTACTGAGCTTGCAAGCTGTAAAACTGCCTGGCAGTTTTAGTTATTATTATTAATATTTATTTCTTAGCAGACATCCTTATCCGGGGTCACTTACAATTGTTACAAAGTATCACATTACAAAACATCACATTATAGAATATCATATTACAGATAAGAGCAGTTATAAAGTACAGTAAAATCAGTAGCAAATAAGGGAATAATCTATAAGGGGGAAGGCCTCCAAGAAGCCTGTGTTAAACATCCCTTAAAGCAAGCATGAAAAGTAAGCAAAAACTATGTGCAATCACACCAACCCAAACTTGTCACTTAATTAGAAAGCAGTATAGAGGGTGGCATAACTTAAATATCATAGCTGAAATTTAAATACAAAAAAAAAAAAATGTAAAATGAACCACGCTTGAAAGAACAGTGCTATAAAATTGTATTCAGCACAATGTGCAAAATGTATTGGACACAAGATCAGCCAGATACTATTTCACACAGATATTGCATTTATAATGTAGTACACATTACAGGCATTTATTTGTTGTCAGTTTTATTGAACCATTTTGACTTCGAAATTAACTCTAATATTACTCACAATTGAACCTCCATATTCTTGTCTCCTTCAAGGACATTCAAAATGATCTTGACAGCATTCAGAACTGGGCAGACACATGGCAAATGACATTTAATATAAAAAAGTGTAAGGTACTGCACGCAGGCAATAAAAATGTCCATTATAAATACCATATGGGAGATACTGAAATTGAAGAAGGAATTTATGAAAAAGAAATGTCTTCATCTAGGTAATGTGGGGAAGCTATAAAAAAGGCCAACAAAATGCTTGGATATACAGAGAAAAGTGTTGAATTTAAAATCAAGGGAAGTAATGCTAAAACTGTACAATGCATTAGTAAGACCTCGTCTAGAATATTGTGTTCAGTTCTGTTCACCTTGCTACAAAAAGGATATTGCTGCTCTAGAAAGAGTGCAAAGAAGAGCAATCCGAATTATTCCTGGTTTAAAAGGCATGTCACATGCAGACAGGCTAAAG
The DNA here is from genome assembly GCA_030684275.1 of Acipenser oxyrinchus oxyrinchus. Classification (NCBI taxonomy): domain Eukaryota; kingdom Metazoa; phylum Chordata; class Actinopteri; order Acipenseriformes; family Acipenseridae; genus Acipenser; species Acipenser oxyrinchus. The sequence goes on from CM060258.1 coordinate 27,905,191, forward strand.
CATTGAATCTATTCAGTCTTGAACAAAGAAGACTATGTGGCAAACTGATTCAAGCTTTCAGAGTTCTAAAAGGTAATGACAATGTTGACCCAGGGGACTTTTTCGACCTGAAAAAAGAAACAAGGACCAAGGGTCACAAATGGAGATTAGATAAAGGGGCATTCAGAACAGAAAATAGGAGGCACTTTTTTACACAGAGAATTGTGAGGGTCTGGAACCAACTCCCCAGTAATGTTGTTGAAGCCAACACCCTGGGATCCTTCCAGAAGCTGCTTGATGAGATGCTGGGATCAATAAGCTACTAACAACCAAACGAGCAAGATGGGCCGAATGGCCTCCTCTAGTTTGTATTTATTCAAAGCAAACCAACAGAAACAATAGGATGTGAACCTGTCTATTATAATTCCATTACATCCAACAAAGGCTAGATTCTCAGAGCCTTTTACTCCAAATCATTTTTTTTTCAGATGTTAAAAAACCCCAATACATTTATCAAACCAGAAATAAACAACTCAGACATTTAATGTTTGGGCTTGTGAGCAGTCTGAAGTTGATACTTTCTCTTGAATAGTAATATTTTTTTTTCTTTTCAGTCAAAAATTGAGATGACAATTTTAAATAAATAGCTTTAAGTGTTTTCACCCACAGTTTCATCTATAGACAGCATTTCATCAACTTTTCCCAACATGGTTGGCTGGAAATAAAGTGTTGGTAGACCCAACATGTCCACATTATCAGATTGCATTGGCCAATATGTTTGCTCTACTGCAGTGGTTCTCAAACCTTTTTATTCATGGACCATCTGAATTTTTTTTTTGATCTTGGCGGACCAGACAATAAACAGTATAGTGGACTGAAAAATAAGCATATAAAAAATCACTATAATACGAAGAATAAACATACTTACCTTTCTTTGTTTTAATGTGATGGGAGAGCCTGTTTGCCTGTGAGCAAAGTTATTTTAAAAATTGTAGTTTAAGAACGGTTCTAGTTTACTTTTCATTAACACAAATTTGCAGTGACATTAAATTGATAATTACAACAGAAATTGATTTATGTGAATTAATAATCTGTGAAGTTACAATACATCCATAGAGGTAGCCCCACAGTCGGAGCTACAAATCACCAGCTAGCATAATATTTATTAATAAAATGGAATGTTTGGATGCTGCACGCCAATTGGCTGTTGAGGATTTTTTACCCTGCAGTTAAATAGTATAATGAACGTTAGAACATATTTTTGCTAAAGCCACAGTTCAATTAAATCATTATCAATGCACAACATATTAAACTATACACATTGTTGTGAGAGGTCTTTTAAAGTTTTAATTACTTTATCATAACTTTTATCACCACAGTTAAATTGTCTTTTTCCGTTGCGCCCCTTTCAGTTTATCTTCTTTGCCGGCTCACTGTGGATGTGTGATTTAATAGATTCCATACGGTAGTTCTACAGTCAGTCACACCAATTGTTGCCAGAAATGATATCTGAAACAAAGGTTAAAAAATGTTAAATTATTTTCAGTGTATTTAATACTGAAAAATAAGAGTAAACTCAGTGTAAAGACACTTCTTGGGTGAAAAGTCAAAAAGTGCCTAGTAGTTACAAAGTTTAATATGGAAGTTCAAAACAGCAGATGAGCAGACAGCAGGCATAATCTCTTATGCATTTAAGCCAAGGAGCAAAGTTCACATCCTGATAATATTTTCAAAAAGTAGTGCTTAGTAACAAACAAAGCAGCCAAATGCAATAATAATAATAATAATAATAATAATAATAATAATAATAATAATGTGCCTAATAACAGTTCCATCTATTCATTGTATGCATAAATCACAAACTGTATAACAATGTTTCTATTTTCATAGACAATGTAATGCAAAATAATTTAATACCATTTGTTGCTTGGCATTTTTGTTCTCTGTATTTCTGAGCCACTCCTCAATTATTCAGCTCATGTGTCTCTTTAAAAGGAAATGACACATCCTCTAGCAGCTGTGGAGAGGGGTCCACAGTGTGTGAACTAAATTGCAGGAAATTCAATACATTGCTCAATGCAATTGCCTGTTGCAGTTGGTGCTGCCTTATGTTTTCCAGCATTGTCATTATGTGCAATTCGGCAGCTGCAATGCAAACAAAAAGTAATATAAAATATAAATTGATATACAAACATGGTTAAAATTAAAGGTATACCTTGAGTGTCTTACAGAACAAAAATAATACTTGGCGTTTTATAGATTGTACTTAAAATGAACTGAAAGTACAGCTACAGTATTATGTAAATTTGCTTACCACTACATAAAACTGGTTAATTTCAGAACATGCCAGTTCCTAAACTGGAGGCTGGGGTGAATGAATGGGATCGGGAAGATTTTTGCCCTACTCTTGGTCCTGGTTCTCTAGGTGATGGCATGGTAATAGTGGCTGGGTTGTATAAGCAGGGATGAGATATCACCCCCAGATGATGGCATAGGACCGGTAGGGGTAACTTTTTCCACAATTACTGGTGGTGCTGAGATGGCTGGTGCTGTAGGCAGCAATGAAGACATCTGCTTGCCCTTCAGGCTCTTCACACTGTTCGTATCAACAGGGCTAAGATCACCATCATCGCTGTCACTATCACCATCACCAAAATGTTTCCTGAAAAATCCATATTCAGTCTTTTTATATTACTATTTTTACTCAAAAAAAATAAATTAAATAAATAAATAAATAAATAAATAAATAAATACAAAAATGTAACAGAATCTCAATGCAGGCATGCCGTCATTTATTTATTAATCTATATTAACCTTTTTTTCCCCACAAACAGGAGAGAGAGAGAAACATTAAGTTGTAACTTTTACAGCTCAAATGATAACTAGAGGAAGAATATGTGAATAACAGGGAAGATTAAATAAAACATAAAAACAGTTAAAGATAACAAGAGGAAACCTATAAGACAAGAAACTGTATGTGCTACAAGTAGTGGTGCAATCGGCAATGTAATTCCTTATTCGATTATCGTATATGCATTTATCAACGACAATCTATGCATTGTTTTATTTTTCATAATCATTTTACAGAAGATCCAATAACTAAAAACACTGTTGTACATAATAGTTAAATAAAAAGGCACAACATACATTCAAATTAGAACACTTCCGATTTATAAAAAAAAAAGTTTAACAACTGAAAATATGCTGCGTCTAAATCATGTCCCTTTAATATTGTAATAATAATAAAAAATACAATATTTTAACAGAAGTCATTTATATCTGAACTATGGTTGTTCATTACTGTTAACAGTTTGTCCAAAGCAAAGCAAAAACATTTTAATTAATCTCACAGTTAATCTCCTGAGTAATTTAACTACCATAATAAATCCAAATACAACATGCTTTGTGTAACAGGGCGAGGTGCCCTGTACATTGTTTTGTTTATTTTATTTTAGAGCGGGGTCCCCCTCCGCCCCTGTGTTATTTTGTATTGTTTGTTTGTTTTATTTTTGTATACATGATGGCGAGCGCCGTATGTTTGTTATTGTTTTGTTTAGTGACGGCGTAGCCGTTTGTTTATTTTATACTGTTTAGTAACGTGGATGGGAAGCCCCATCCACATGGTATTTTAAACTCGTGCAGAAGGTGGCCATCTCCCGAATTAATTAGGTGATTTAATTTGTTGCTAATCGGGAGATGGTCACCTGTTATAAAAGCCTGCAGCTCTCTGCGCTCGTGGTTGGTGTTCAAGAGGAGGAACGAGAGCGAGAGAGCAGTGAAAACGAAAGTAAACTTAAAAGGAAAATCCAGGAACAGTGAAGGCAGTTGCTCAGCCTGACCTGGGTCTTATTTGGTATTTTGTGTTCGAGATTTGTTTTGTTTGAATATTTATTTTCGCTCTGTGAGCAAGTGGTTTTTATGTTCAAATATTTTATTTATTTTTGTTTGGTTTAATAAAACGGCGTGAGCGCCTTTAAACTTCAGTACTTACCTGGTGTCAGTTTCCTTCCTGCTTCTGCCTGACGTCACCGCCCAGTCACCCCTGTCACACTTTGAAACAAAAGGCAATTGATAGATTTAATATTGCAGAACAAAAAAGTATGCTGTGCTCTTGTCACCTTTCAGTGCAAACAAATGCATGGACTCATCAGTGAAGCAACTCAACTCATTTTACACGGGGTATATCCAACGCGAACGTAGAAACCTAAAGTGTGTGTCATAGCAACACGGTGACGTTGTTTATCTACCGTACTAGCACTAAAAAAGTGCATTGTCACACACGGGGCAGAGCAAGGCCACCTGATGTAATGTTTAGGACATGGAGTTAGTAACATATAAAACATGTAAAAGAAAGATACTCCGCCTCTTCGAAGGCCCAACGCATAGAAGGGGGATTCCATCATTTATGAGACCCGACAAACAGGAGGGGGATCACTGTCTCTGAGATGACCCAACATACAAAGAGGCTTATGAACCAGAAAGAAAAAACAAAGATTAGTAATATTAAACACATAAGAAAATTTACAAATGAGAGGAGGCCACAGCCCATCTTGCTCGTTTGGTTGTTAGTAGCTTATTGACCCCAGAATCTCATCAAGCAGCTTCTTGAAGGATCCCAGGGTATCAGCTTCAACAACATTACTGGGGCGTTGGTTCCAAACCCTCACAATTCTCTGTGTAAAAAAGTGTGTCCTATTTTCTGTTCTGAATGCCCCTTTATCTAATCTCCATTTGTGACCCCTGGTCCTTGTTTCTTTATTCAGGTCAAAGAAGTCCCCTGGGTCGACATTGTCTATACCTTTTAGGATTTTGAATGTTTGTATCAGATCGCCGAGTAGTCTTCTTTGTTCAAGACTGAATAGATTCAATTCTTTTAGCCTGTCTGTATACGACATGCCTTTTAAGCCCGGGATAATTCTGGTTGCTCTTCTTTGCACTCTTTCTAGAGCAGCAATATCCTTTTTGTAACGAGGTGACCAGAACTAAACACAATATTCTAGGTGAGGTCTTACTAATGCATTGTAAAGTTTTAACATTACTTCCCTTGATTTAAATTCAACACTTCTCACAATATATCTGAGCTTCTTGTTGGCCTTTTTTATAGCTTCCCCACATTATCTAGATGAAGACATTTCTGAGTCAACATAAACTCCTAGGTCTTTTTCATAGTTCCCTTCTTCAATTTCAGTATCTCCCATTTGATATTTATAATGCACATTTTTATTGCCTGCATGCAATACTTTTCATTTTTCTCTATTAAATTTCATTTGCCATGTGTCTGCCCAGTTCTGAATGCTGTCTAGATCATTTTGAATGACCTTTGCTGCTGCAACAGTGTTTGCCACTCCTTCTATTTTTGTGTCATCTGCAAATTTAACGAGTTTGCTTACTATACCAGAATCTAAATCATTAATGTAGATTAGGAATAGCAGAGGACCTAATACTGATCCCTGTGGTACACCACTGGTTACCTCGCTCCATTTTGAGGTTTCTCCTCTAATCAGTACTTTCTGTTTTCTACATGTTAACCACTCCCTAATCCATGTGCATGCATTTCCTTGAATCCCTACTACGTTCAGTTTGAGAATTAATCTTTTATGCAGGACTTAGTCAAAAGCTTTCTGGAAATCTAAATAAACCATGTCATATGCTTTGCAATTATCCATTGTCAATGTTGCATCCTCAAAAAAATCAAGCAGGTTAGTTAGACACAATCTCCCTTTCCTAAAACCATGCTGGCTGTCTCCCAGGATATTGTTACCATATAGGTAATTTTCCATTTTGGATCTTATTATAGTTTCCATAAGTTTACATATAATAGAAGTCAGGCTTATTGGTCTGTAGTTACCTGGTTCGGTTTTGTCTCCCTTTTTGTGGATCGATATTATGTTTGCTATTTTCTAGTCTGTCGGTACAACCCCTGTGTCAAGAGACTGTTGCATGATCTTGGTTAGCGGTTTGTAAATAACTTCTTTCATTTCTTTGATTACTATTGGGAGGATCTCATCCGGCCCAGGGGATTTGTTTATTTTAAGAGCTCCTAGTCCCTTTAACACTTCTGCCTCTGTTATGCTAAAGTTATTTAAAATTGGATAGGAACAGGTCGACATGTGGGGCATGTTGTCCGTGTCCTCCTTTGTAAAAACCTGTGAAAAGTAATCATTTAATATATTTGCTATTTTTTTTTTCTTCATCTATGATTTTGCCATTTGTGTCTCCTAGACATTTAACCTCCTCTTTGAATGTTCTCTTGCTGTTATAATATTGGAAAAACATTTTGGAATTGGTTTTAGCCCCCTTAGCAATATTGATTTCTATCTCTCTCTTGGCCTTTCTAACTTCCTTTTTGACTTGTGTTTGCAGTTCCAAGTACTCTTTCTGTGTACTTTGTTTTTGGTCCCTTTTAAACGCTCTATAAAGTGCCTTTTTTCGCTGAATATTTTTTTTTAATTGATCTATTAAACCATTTTGGCCATTTTGTTTTAGGTTTAGATTTGTCTACTTTTGGGATGTAATTGTTTTGCGCCTCTAGTACTACATTTTTAAAAAACAGCCATCCTTTTTCTGTGGATGTTTTCTCAATTTTACTCCAATCTACTTCTGTTAGTCTCTGTTTCATACCTTCATAGTTTGCTTTTCTAAAATTGTAAACCTTAGCTTTAGTCATTACTTTTGGGGTTTTAAAAAATACTTCAAATGAGACCATGTTGTGGCCTGAGTTTGCCAATGGCTCTCTTACCTGTTTTATTTATTCTGTCTTCATTATTTGAAAAGACTAAATCAAGGCATGCCTCCCCTCTAGTCGGTGCCTTGACAAATTGTGTTTGGAAGCAGTCATTTGTCACTTCCACCATTTCAATTTCGTCCGTCGTGCTCCCCACCGGGTGCTCCCATTTTATACGGGGGAAGTTGAAATCCTCCATTAGTATGGCTTCTCCTTTTCTACACGCATTTTGAATGTCATTGTATAACAGATTATTTTGCTCAGCGTCTGAATTTGGCAGTCTATAGCATGCTCCTATCATTATGCCCTTTGAATTTTTGTCCATTATTCTGACCCATATTGATTCTGCATTGTTTTCTTTGTCCTGATTTAACACCTGGGCTTCAAGATTATTTCTTATGTATAGCGCTACCCCTCCGCCTCTTCTGTCCTGCCTGTCTTTCCTATACAGTGTGTACCCACTAATATTATATTCGTCTCCATCACTCTCAGACAACCAAGTTTCTGTAACACCTATCACATTGTAGTTACTTCTTAGTGCAGTAGCTTCAAGTTCTAACATTTTGTTTCTGAGACTTCTAGCATTAAGATCAATACATTTAATAGTTGTCTTACCTGAGTTGTTGCCCTTGTTTTGATGTGGTCTCCCTTCTGTTTTTTTTGTTTTCTCCCCCCTTCCTTTCTAGTTTAAATGCTTCTGGACCTCCTCAAGGATCCTTTCTCCGAATAGATTGGTTCCCTTTCTGTTTAAGTGCAGTCCGTCCCACCTATATAGATAGTCCTTGCTGTAGAATGTGCTCCAATGTTCAAAAAAGGTGAAGCCTTCCTGTGTGCACCACGATTTCAGCCATGCATTTTGATTTTGTATTTCCACCTGTCCATATGTTCCTTTGCAAGGTGCCGGCAGTATCCCAGAAAATACCACAGTTTTGGTCTTGTCTTTTAAATTTCCTTCCTAGCTCTCTGAATTTGTTTTGCAGGGATCTTGGTCTGTCTCTTCCAATGTTGTTTGTACCGATGTGGACGACTACTACGGGGTCGTCTGCTGTCCGTTCTAGGAGCCTGTCCACGTTCTCAGTGATGTGCTTGTACTGGAAGGCAGCACACTGTTGTAGTAAGGGGGTCCAAACTGCGAACTGAACTTGCTGTGTTTCTCAATATGGAGTCCCCAACAATCATGACCTCCCTTTTTTTTGATGCCTGGTCAGCACTGTTTATAGGGTCCTGGATGTTGTTTCTTTCATTCTCTTGATGTTGGTTTTGGTCATCTAAATGTTGAAGTGGCTCAAATTTGTTGGATGTCTGGATTTCTGGTGGTTGTGTTTGACAAAGTTTCTTTTTTTCCCTACTTCTGCCGATCTGAACCCAGCTGTTTTGACTCTCTTCCATCTCCCTGGTGGCTTTCAGTCTGCTAGGGGTGCAGACTTCCATGAATTGTGGGTGTGTCAGCTCCTCAAGCTCCTGTTGCTGTCTTATTTCCTCCAGCTCCATTTCTAGCAGGCTTAATCGCACGCAGCTGTAAGGCTTTAAGCTGCAATGTTTTCTGATTAAAGCAACTCCAGATTTAATTTAAAGATGTAATTCCTCCTTTCTGCTTCTAACTGCGCTGTACTTGTCAACGACTGTACTTCTCCCACGATGTCGCTTCCACACCTGAGAGGTTCTGGCTCTTCAATGGCTCAACATATGCAGTAGGGGGGTTCCGTCGCCGAGGAGACCTGACAAACAGGAGGGAGGCCATTGTCTTTGAGGTGACCTGACATACAAAGAGGGGACACCGTCTCTGAGGTGACCCAACATATGAAGAGGCATGCGAACCGGAAAGAAAAACATGGAGTTAGTAGTTATTAGAACATATAGAGTGGGGTGATCCGCCTCTTCAAAAGCCCAACATAATAGAAGGGGAGTTCCATCGCTGAGGAGACCTGACAAACATGAGAGGGGTCACTGTCTCTGAGAAGACCTGACAAACAAAGAGGGGTTCCAACACTTGGGGGCCCTCACATAAATAGAGGCATCAGAACCTGAAAGAGATCATGCAAAGAGAGAAAACATTTAATACAAGAAAACATTTAACACAAAGGGTTGCTCCCTACTAACTATGTGTAGACCCTCTGCACAGTGGAAAGGAAAAACCCCCTTTTCTTTTTAGGAGGAAACCTTTGGTGGCACCTGGCAGAAAGGTTGTCCCCACTCTGGAAATACTAGCAATGGACTGGTGAGTAGAGGATATTTCGAATGGGGAAAAATAAATGTAAGCTTCAACTCCTGATGAGGTCCAGTGCCCCATATTTTTGATTATTTGCTGGTTAATTTTTGCTCTTGCTGTTGTCGCTGCCCCGATTCTGAATGAATGAGAAGTGTAGAATTGCGGGGGAAGTCCTGCTCTGGAAACCAAAGTGGAGAGATGAGAAGTGAACCAATGCCTTAATACAACAGACCAGCTTAAATTGATGAACAGGGGATCAGAAGATGAAATGGGTTTGCGTTCTGCAATATATCTCTTCATGGAAGCATATGGGCATAGAGGAGAGTCAATTTTTGAAAGCTGAATACATTGTCCTTGATGAAGCTGATCCGTTTTTGAAATGCATAGGAAGAGAATAAAAATGGGAATCTAAAATGAGCGTGAGATCACTTCAGCGAATACCCAGAGTAGGAAAGCTGGCAATAGAAGGAACTATATATTCTGAGCATCTCAAGAACCCAAAAAATGCAGATAGACAAATGGTTTCCATTGTTAAGTCATCAAATGGAGAGAAGCAGTCTTGATGGAGGATTGAAATCAAATTGCCGAGAATGTCTATAGAGATAGGCAGGCGAGAAGGAGAAGCGGACGGGGAGCTCTTAGAGATTCCATGCAGGAGGAGACGGACAGCTGGTATTGATAGAGTTGGAGAAGCAATGGACATCAAGCAACATTGATATTGTATTCCTGACAGATAGGATTTGATTGTAGCTGAAGCCAAATGTAGATAATCCTTTGCATGTACTATGAAAGCCATGATCCAATCCTGGTTGAATGGAGTCGGATTAATCCTGCTTTAGGAACAGAAAGTTACATAAGTAACCCAGCCTGTAGAGTAGGAGGATCTGGTAGAGGGAGCGAGTGCTCAAGCCATTTAAGCTTACGCTAAATTAAGTAGTTTGTTGATGGCTGGGTTCAGATGAAGATCAACTGATTGAACTGGGGGGGGGTCGCTGCTGGAGTTGGCAGGGCTGTAGGAACCAGACGGTGAAATTTGGAAATCTGTAAACGAGAAAGAGCATCAGCTGCATTATTATAGAAGCCAGATAGATGGCAGGCTTGTATTAGAAAATTATTATATACTGAAATCCATATTTAGCCGCTGTAGTAATTGCATGATAAGAGGGGAACTGTAACGGCCTTTATTGATAATATGCACTGTAGATATGTTATAACAGTAGAAAATATTGATTTCTTAGTCCAGAGATGACCCCATAGCTGGGCTGCCGCAACTATTAGGTACATTTCAAGAAGAGCTGTGGATTTTAGATGTGGAGATAGATTTTCAATTTCCGAAGTCCAAATACTGGAAAACCATTGATTGTTTAAAGAGACTTCCGAATCCCAGAGGTGAGGTGTCTGTAAATGAAACCAGGTCACGTGGTGCTGAAATGGAATCGTCATAAAACAGAGAGGCCATTCTAATGCTGAATAAGAGCAGACCACATTTTAATGCTTTCTTCGCTTCTGGGTAAATATTAAATGTAGGAGTCCAAGTTTTTTTTTTTTTTTTTTAAATCATAATATATATATTTTTTTTACTGTTTATGCAAGTGCAAGTAGTCAAGATATAAAGGTCCTCCCTTGGTGGATAATGCGAATTACAAAGTTGAAATGACCCAGCAGGGAAAGCAATGCACGTTTCTTGATCGTTGTCACAGATCTGAAAGTTCTGAATAAGACAATGCATGTGATTGAGTTTCGACTCGGGGAGGCTGACTTCAAACTTTCTGTGTCTAGTATGATTCCTAGAAATTCCAGGGAATGAATTATTTTTTTATTTTATTTTTTTCTAATACCGGAATGTTTATGGGAGTGAAGACTGTAAGCATTGGAGAAAGTCACTTGCGAGCTAATGGGCAGATTGTGTTGGAGTGAGCATCCCCGCAAGTAGTACACATGTGGATGAAATTACCAGAATAGCTGCTGCTTTTACTGAGAATGCTTTATGATAATCAAAAAACATGGTCCTCTGTATCTGACAGACAGTTCCACTATGCAGAATTCATAGGAGTCTAGTTAAGCTCTGCAGTTAGGATATACTGAACATAGCAGGTCTCTGAAAATAGTGAAGGCAAGGACGAATTCCCCCAATGTTAGATGTTTCAGTAATCTGGGGTCTCTGGATTTCAGTGTTACTGATAGATCCCCACAATCTAACACTCTGTGATCGAGGAACTCTGAAGTCGCCATCAATAATGAAACAAGATTGACATCCTTACCTTCAATTATATTGCACCGGATTTGCAGGGATATTGAGTGACAGCGAGCTGTGGTTGAAGAGGAGGAGACGTATGCTGATGCAGTAGCAAGGTTGTATATTGGAGTATTTGTTGTAATGATCAATGTTAGCACAGAACCAGAGGTAACTGTAGCTGTTGCTACAGTATTTACTGCAGGAATTACTGAAAGAGCAGAGCTTTGTTTCTCTTGTTCGATATTAGACACCCTTTTATCCAAATCACTCATTTTGGTAGTGACCGAAGATAATGCGTCAGCGAATGGCTGCATGAATGTTTTTATTTCATGGAATATCAGGGAGTGCTGTTGCTGGATTCCGATGGCTGGAGCGGCTGCCTGGCGATTAGATGTGCTGGCTGTAGGGATGTCTTACTCTGGCACGGACTGCCTGCTGTCTGTTGTCTGGTTTGAAACACTGAGTGACTGCTTGTATTTATGGCAAGCTTTCAAAGTAGTCATCTGAAATATACACAATGAAAACAAGGCAAAATTAAATAGTGGAGATACACTGTGTAACACCCTTCCCAAATTAGAAAGAATTGCCAGACTTAATAAAAAAAAAAACACTTTAGGAATGAAAGTTAAATTCATCAAATTCGTATCGTAACAGACATACAAACAACACAGAACCCTCATACACAGACGAATATTGACACTACAGCAAACCAACCAACAATAACCACAGAAACACATATATACCCAAAAGTAATTGTCAAAAAGAAAGTCTCAAAATGTAGAACTAAAATGAGATGAACAGTCAGAGACTGGTCTTACTACTCCCTGGAAAGTGTCGAACCAAAATGAGATGCACAGTCAGAGACTGGTCTTACTACTCCCTGGAAAGTGTTGCCAACAGAGCTTCAGTTTTCCAAGAGAAAGAAAAAATAAATAAACGAATCCCAAAAAAATAAATAATCCAATTAAGCTGTAGGATAAACCAATAGCAAAAAAAAAGTGTGTCCATCCAAAAAAACAAATATGAAAGGAAAAAAATCCTCCAAACGAAAAAAAAGTCCAAAAATAGTACAATAAAAAAAAGAATAAAAATATATATAAATTATGGAAAAAATAATAATAAACACAGTCAAAAGACTCTTTAAATTAACTTAATTTACTTTAGAAAGTTAGAATATTTAATCTTTTCTTTCTTTGTTAGAGATTGAGAAGCTAGCCTCAAAAACCCAGAGAACCTTCTCTCTAACCCTTCTCAGCATTAAAAAACATTTAAACAAAGGGATTTTATTTCATCCAAATTCCCCCCTGCTCTCATCAAATGAAACAGGTGCCTAAACAATTAGGAAGAAACACCTGTAGTGAAACCAAGCTAATTAAGCAATTTAGAACATACCTGACTTCAATTAACTTTGCTGTGCCACTAGAAAGCCTGCAACCATTGCCAACTTATTCTGAAAATAATTATTTATGTAACAGGGTTACAACTCCTTCAAACTGTTTTTAAATTGATCAGAACGCACGCACACACACACACACATATATATATATATATATATATATATATATATATATATATATATATATATATATATATATATATATATGGAATGGTCGAAATGGGCCGGTATACAACGGTATGCCATACCGGCACTTCTCAAAAAATACCAAACGCACGTTGACAAATTATATAATAAAAATAATAATAACAATAATAATAATAATAATAAATAAAAAATAACAAAAATAACAAAAATTGTTGTAAAACAAATGAGAAAGGTTCTAGTATTTATGGCGTGGCACTTCCTATTGCAGTGCTGTGCTTCCATGGCAACGCCGCCTCATCCATAACCCGCCCCTTCTTCCTCGCATACATGTACATGCATTGAAAAAAACGGTAGATTGAGTTTGCAAGTCTGATAGATCAGTAAAAGAAATAAAGTAATGGATTGATTTCTTATTAAACGTCCAAAATTAATGGAAGATACATGCAAGGTCCCTGCTTCTGTGGATGACGAAGATCGTGTCAAACAGGAACAGAATTAAAAACAAATGAACTTGGGCAATGTGAACCATCTTCGAAGGAGGGAACAAGCGATCTCATAGCGACACTCATTCATGTAAGTAATTCTTGCAGTGGCTATTTTCCTAGTTACTGGAAGAAGGAACAGTAGTTGAAGAAAATAAAAGAACATGAGTGGTTAGTAGTGGGATAAGGTGACATTGCCTGCCGAGCATGCAAATCTGCGGGTACATTGGGCCCTTTAAAATCACAAGGCCTAAAACTGTCTAGAGAGTGGATAGAGTGCAGAGTGTCTTGCTTCGGTGACACAGACGAAAAGAAACGTCAGTCTATAAGCAAAAAGATATTTGACCAGAAAACCAGCATAGCGCACAAAAGAAGCTTATAGATATGTGAGGCAGCTAAAAAGGAACAAATTGAAAAAGCAACTGCCCGACAAGAGTCTGCATATCAGGAAAATACATGCCGTGTATTTCGTACAGTATACACACTAGCAAAACTAAACAGACCGTTTACTGATTTGCCAGTGCTTCTAAATTTACAATCAGAAAACTGGTTAGATGTTGGACGAGTACTGCAGTCTGATCATTCTTGCGCCGACATCACAGATCACATCTCAAAATCTATGAGAAGAAAGTTAGTTGAATCAATTATCAGCGAGGATCTGAAAATTGGCTTCATGACTGACGAATCAACTACACTAAGCAAAAAAGTGTCCTTAGTCATTTGCATGATAGTTGTTTTTCCAAAATCCGACGAGGCTAGTAGCAAGTTTTTTGTCTTAGTCCAATTGGCTGATACTACTGCCAGTACAATCCTAGACACATTTCTACAAGCTTTGTATAACAATGGATTTACTCGAGAGTTTCTTTCACAGAATTTTGTTTCTTTTGCAATGGATGAAGCCTCTAATATGTTGGGACAAAAATCGGGTGTAGCCACCTTATTGCAAGAAATGTTTCCTGATATCATAGTGTGGCACTGCAGTAACCACCGGCTCAAATTAGCAGTTGCAGATGTCGTGGAAGAAGTAAGTGCAACAAATGAGATGAAATCATTCTTTGACAAACTGTACAGTTTGTACTCATCTTCACCAAAAAACCAAGCAGAACTTCAAGAATGTGCCATAGGAACACGCTGGGTATCCTCTAGCACTAGATCAGTACGTGCTGTATGGCAAAATTATGCAGCTTTAGTACAGCATTTTGAAAATGCGTCGAAAGACACCAGCCGAGATTCCAAACAACAGGCGAAATACAAGGGGCTCAAAGATCGTCTCAATGACACGTCATTTGTCTTGAACATGGGTTTACTTTTTGATGCATTAGTGGAATTAGAGGAGCTTTCTTTGGAGCTACAGAAGCGATCTACTACACTGATGCGTGCTGTTCAAGTTAATTGAAGAAAAGTGTCTGGTTTTTTAATCAATGTCGAAACGTCCTGGAGGACACTTTTTAATTACTCAGCAAGCAGTTCGGAGTGGAGAGTTCAAAGGAGTAGCTTTACAAAAAGGGAGAATGACAGCCATTGACCACACTCGATTTTTCAACTGTCTTTCAATCAAAATGGAACAGCGAATGCTCACAACTCACTCCTCACATCGCGCATTGGGTCAATCCAAACAAGATGAAGATAAAACAAAGTATGAAGACCTCTTGAAACGTATGGAAGTGTTTGATAAATCTAAGTGGCCACGTGATCCAGATATTTGTTTCGGAGACGAGTCAATCAAGCACCTTTGTGCTTTCTTTAGGATTTCTCAAGCCCAGGGAGCAGTAAGTGGATTTCGAGAATATGTCAGTGACATGTCAGATGAGGACGACGAAGTACCTGAGAGACTCAAACAGTTACTGGATGTGTTAAAGACGCTAATAATATCCACTGCAGAATGTGAGCGGTCATTCAGCGCAATGAACGACATTCTAACCAATATCAGAAACTCGTTGTCACTGGAAAATACATCCAAGCTGATTTTATTAAAAACTATTGGTCCCCCACTTGAACATTTCAAACAGGAAAGCTATGTTCGATCTTGGCTGGGAAAGGGCCGGCGTCATGCAGACTTCACCGCTTGTCGCTCAAAGCAGACTTAAAAAAGCAAATCAACTGTCACGGCAGGCAAGAAATCTGTCTGGGACCTGCTGGGATGATTTAAGGTAAGCGCAATTTAACATCTTAATATGAACAAAATATTAACTAAAAAGGTATTTCTAAGTGTACATTTTTTTACACTTAAACTAAGTTAAAATATAAAATGAAAAACGTTATTCTTTCTCAGAGGTGAAACGGTTAACATGGGCTGCAGGACTACAGCAACAGGGTTTCATACCGGGACTTTTAAATTTCCATTTCAACCACTGTATATATATATATGTATATATATATATATATATACACACACACACACACACACACACACAACAACCACATTTTATTTATATAGCACCTTTCATAGCAAGTATCCCAAGGCACTTTGCAAGATTTAAACAAACAAAAAGAAAGTTTGAAAAAACTCCAGAGTCTGAACTTTTAATATAATTTGGCAAGGAGTTCCAAAGTCTGGGTGCATAAGCAGAAAAAGCCCTGTCACCCTGAGTGTGCAGCCTGGAGTTGGTACATAGGGAATAAGCAGGTCAGCAATATATGAAGGAGCAGTGCCATTTAGAGCTTTATAGGTTAGCATTGCAATTTTAAAATCAACCCTAAAGTTAACAGGCAACCAATGGAGTTGACATGGTACAGGTGAAATATGATCACAAGCTTTTGATCTTGTTAGGATACGAGCAGCAGCATTCTGGACATACAGGAGCCTTCTAAGAGTATTATTAGGAAGGCCACAGAACAAAGCGTTGCAGTAATCTAATCTTGAGCTCATGAACTAACCTTTCTGCACCTACTGATGATAGAAAAGCACGTCAACGGGCAATATTGTGAAGGTGAAAAAAGGCTGTCCTAACCACACTGCGTACGTGAGGTTCACAGGTTAAGGAAGAATCCATAATAACACCAAGTTCCTAATACTAGAACTGACTAATATCAGAACCATCTAATGGCAGTGAGGAGAAAGTAACTCTGCGCAAATGATTCCCAGTAGCAAAACTTCAGATGTGTCAGAATTTAACTGAAATAAATGATCATGCATCCAACTAGTAAAACTAGAATGGAATAACATCCAGAATCAGCAGCCATTAATAGATCATGTACGACTCTGACAACAGCTGTTTCTGTACTATGCTGTTTAAGGAAACCAGACTGAAAGGGCTCAAAGAGGTTATGTCAAACTAGATGTTGTAATTGAGAAACAACCACATGTTCTAAAACTTTGGCCAGAAAAGGCAAATTAAAATAAACACCTAGCTCATTCGGAGCACTAACTAAACTATTACATATTTATATAAGGTGGCCTCTTAAATGAAATCTTACATATTATGCATGGAAAGGTGGCCTTCAAAAAGAGGGACCTTATAAATGATGGAGAACTATTTCAAATATGTTTCGTAATTCAAATCATACAAGTCTTTCAGCTCTGAAATTAATAAATGAAGTAGAATATTCCAGATGTCATTACAAAAAAGATTTATGTTTTTAACACAATATTGTCCAATTACTTAACTTAGCGTTAGGCTAATAAAAAAATATTTGCAAAAATAAATGTAACAGAGATGGCTGATAGCGACGTCAGACCAGGAAGAGATTGGCACAAAAGGCAAGTACTATGGGTGAAGAGCTGGTTTGCACATTTAATGATAAATAAGAAGGTTGAAACAAACACAAAACACTTTTACAAACAAAACGGCACGTTGGCCAAAACAAACAACACAGACCCAGAACCAACAATAATCGTGCTGGTATAAAACCAGCAAGGGTAGCAATTGTTTTCTGTATTATTATCTTTACCTCACGTCTCTCGTTCCACCCCTGAACACACTAACCCCGTTCAAGAAAAGCTGCAGGTTTTTATACATGTGACCGTCTCCAGTTTGGTAATAAATTAATCATTCTGCACAGACTTAGCTGGATGGGGAATTTTAACCTTAATCATGCAGTAAAACAGCAGTAATAAACATCATGTTTTTACACACTAAACAATACATTTTACATAATAATAATACAAAATAAACATAATACACACAGGGGTGCTGTGTACCCCATCACAATACATTTTAGATTTTAAGGTAGAATTTTCCATAAATGCATTTTTTTATCATTCAGGTTTTCACAAATTTATATTTTGAACCTTACCACAGTACATGTCATTCTACCTAATTAGTCATTTCAATGATATATACTGTAACAGAGCCACACTCAGTCACGTTCGTTTGCCCCTTTAAAATGAGACCCAGCAAACAAAACGTGACGTTTGTTTACATTTAATAATACACAAATAAACAAAAACAAAATAAACACCTAGCTCCTTCGGAGCGCTAACTAAACTTTCAGGAACAGCCCTGTCTAGCCCGGGACAGCTAAGCTGTTTGCCTGACACAAAAACAAAACTCAGTTTAACAAAATACACACAGTACCTCACTTGTGACTGCTCAGCAGCAGAGCACACATCTGCCTCATTCTACTCAGTAGCCCTCAATTAACAAACTGTGAGGCTTATATGCCCCAGAGTAACAAGTGTGGGCAGCTGACTCTAATTTACAATTATGCCAACTGCCAAAACAATTAACAAATAATACAATTAAAACACGTTTGCAAGTGTTTTTGGCATTACGTATGCATTGAAAATACATAAATGTTTTGATTCAACAAAATAAGTATTTAGTTAACTGCATACATTAATGTTTTCATACTGCACTAAAACCAGGGGTGTAGTCAAGCTGGAATACGCCGGAACGGAGTTCCGGTGTAAATGAAATAAGTTGACTGGGAAAAAGTTGATCGGCGCAAGCTAGTAAGGCAAATGTAGACAAAAGTAAGGCGGGGCTACAGTTTGATTAAAGGGAGGTTCACTGCATGGCTTTTTATTTTTATCTGGCGTTTTATTTACTGAGACTGTGTATGTTGAGTGCGTGTTCGTGCCACTGTCTTTTCGTATGAACTTTAAAATGTGTGATCGACGGCTCTTTATGCAGTAAAATGTTTTAAATCTTTTTATGTTTCTATAACATCGTTGTCAATCAGATGTAGTTTATGTGTGATCGCGGAGATTTATTTATATATTAAATTATTTTACACGTCAAAATGTTGTCAATCTTTCATCAAAATTAAAATGTTTCAGTAATATAATCTGATGACATGCTGCATCCATCATATTAGTATGACAAGGTCATATTTTTACATTTTAATATTAGTATAGCTGTAACTTTACTACAGTTTAGACGTGGCAAAACCACTGCCAGTTAAAAAAAAAATGAATAGTATATACAGTACCTTGATTTGTCTGCATGTATTATGTTTATTTAAAAAAAGGTTCTAGGTTTAGGGTTGTGGTTTTTAAATTGGGATAGGGTGAAGAAAATTAACCACAAATAGCCAGACGAAAGTTTTTTTTAGAAAGGAATTGTGTCGTGTACTCAGGTTGGGAATTTAAAAAAATCTCTCATATTGTTTGCACACAATACATGAACATAAATGCCATATTCTTCGTAAACGTGACAATTGTATTCCTTGCAGTAATATATAGTATTACTAAGGGATAAAAAAAATATGTTAAAAAAAGAAACCTGTCAAATCCTCTTGATAGGACAAATACAGAAATGAAAAACATATGCCATGGTAGATATGATTGCTCGTTATGTCTTACATGGTTGTTGCACTACAGGAATTTATAATGAGGAATAGAGATATATAAAAAAAGACATATATAATGAGGAAAAGAGATACCGTATATATGTGTATATCTACATGATTTTAAATCGTGATAATTCACTTTAATTCAATATACTGTATCTCTTTCTCGTTATATGTCTTATTGGTTGTTGCACTACAGGGATTTGCCATTTTAAAATTATGTTGATATAGAGTAGCCTACATATACTGTATGATCTCTCTCACAACACAAAATCTTGGTTGGTATTGAACTACAGGTATTTACCACGGTTTAGCAAAGACGTTAACTCTTTAGTTTTTAATTAATGAATGTATTGTTTCTTCCTACACTTGTAATTGAAATATATGCACTATGATAACCAGTCTCCTGTTCATTTTCTGTCCTAATTATACAAAGTACTGTATGTAAAAATAAATGAAAGAACAAATATAAATTTTTGTTAGGCTAATATATCGGATCTAAAGCGATGTTCACATCATCTTATCTAGCAGCATACTGCCGAATAAATCCGATCTACTAATTGATATAAATTATACTTACAACAAAAAATTCATTTTAAATAATTTATTTGCTGCTAATATATATTACAGCGATATCCACATTCCCTTATCTAGCGTAATACTGTCGAATATATCCGATTTACATGTTAATGTAAATTATACGTACAAAAGTCATTTTAAATTATGCATTTTTGTTAGGCTAATATATCGGATCTAAAGCGATATTGACATCATCTTATCTAGCAGCATACTGCCGAATAAATCCGATCTACTAATTGATATAAATTATACTTACAACATTTATTTTAAGTTATTTATTGTTCATTAATATATCCAATCTACTTATTTCCTGGCCTAATGTTACATTAGAAACAATGGAACCTCCCCTTTAAATTCTAGAGCTTGATCAACTTATTTCCTGGGACACCAGTACTTTGTTTAATAGGCAGAACTTTGACTTAAGAATTAACTTAAGAATCTTTAACATTTTTTAATGAAAATGCTTTTTTAGCGCCCGACCGCTGTAATTTCGATGCATGTGCACCGATGAAGTGATCCCATGTAATTCAACAAGCATTAGGAACCAAAAAATCAGTGTCCAATTCCCTACGTGCTGCTACTGATGGTGCACGAATCGGAGTGTCCGTCTCCGTGTATTTTAAATGTTTGCAGTCAAGTCACAGACATCTCCTGATTCCCATACGGAACAAACATATATTTTAAATATATTTTCTAAATTGTAAAATACATATATTTTTCCAACATCTTTTAGGATGTTAAAGTCAATATATTATCATGATATTTTATATATTTTTCATATACCAAAATTGGCCCCTTTTTGGTATATGAAAAATACATTGTAAAATACATGTTTCATATAAAAATACTTTAATTGTAAATATATATAAAATATTTTTAAAATGCATGAAATATATATACAATGTTATAAATTTTATACATTTATAATATATGCAGAGATATATTACTTTTATGTGGTACAGTTCATATTTATATAGTAATACAAATATAAATAAAATGCATATTTTATATAGTATAAACATAAAAAATGTATATACTATTTATATGTTACCTAGTAGTACAATATATTATTATTAAATAAATTAATGTTTGTTTAATATAATTTAAATGTATGTATTAAACACTATTTGCATATGTTACATATATATTTAACAGGTTAATATCATTAATACTTTTAAAAGGTATATTACATGTATCCATTCATTGTGAACAAATACAAGTAAAATGCAAATTTTGTGTATTTGAAATACATTGCATACAATTTTAAATATATAAAATAAGCATTTTTCCATGACAAGATACATGTAATAATTTAAGCAAAAAAGACTTGTGTCAATAAATGATCCTACAAAGTATGTGCATTTGTACAAATATGACTCAACAACAGGCAATAACATGGGCATTTTTCATTCTCTCAGATCTGTGTCTTTTCCACTTACAATAATGTGCATGACAGAAAGGATAATTCACCAAAAACATACATGAATAGATCCATATTAACTGCATTCCAAAGAAAACAACTGCTTAACATACTTATGAGTTCATGTGAAATTAAAGTCTGTTATTCAGGATCAGAACTGATCAGAAGCTTAGTTTGCCACTTAATGAAACACTTATCTGAACTATCTCTATGTGTTTAAGATTGCTAGAGTGCTGCAGAGTATGCTGTTTTTTGTTCAGCTCCTAATAATTTTTGGAAAGGTTTTTTTTTTAGAGTACACAATTTAAATGAGCATTTCACCATTTCAAGAAATAAACTGCCAATAAAATATTTTGGTGTTTGAATCGGTGTTGAATGTATGCAGCTAATTAAGTAAATTACCATCATAAATACCAATGAATCTAGTGAGAACTTGGTTGGAACAAAAAAAGCATACTGTGGCCCTCCAGGAACTGAGTTTTACTCCCCTGGTATAAGAGATGAAACAATTGAAAGGCCAATTATAAAATGACTGTTAGTTAAATCATTACTATTATATACCTTTAGCAGACACCTTTAACAGTGATAAGGGCCGAGTGGAAACTTAAACAAAATGCATCTCCAGGACCAGGGATGAGAACCCCTAAATCAGAACATAGAAACATTTAGAAAGTTTTGAAACCTTTCTAACAACGATGGGAATTAAGCTGCATACAACACTCTAATGATACAGACTATGAGCCAAATCTTACACTCTAGACATGCGGTTATTACAACAATTCTGCAGTTCAAAATCATCTTGGTACATGGTGTATGCCAATTACTAACAATTTCCATAGTTAAGTCAAGAAGTGTCTTACCAAACAAGTACCAGTAGTTAAATTTAAGAATTCAATAGGCCTATGTGATTAAGGACTCAATTGGCTCAAAAAAGAAGACAAAGGCTCTGTGGGTCAGATTTACACATTGCCTTTTGAAATTAGTACCTAGTCAGGAGACTTATCTGTGTTTTGTTTTCTGAGATTATGTCTTAGTTCAGCGATGTTTCCGTTGATTGTTGAACCAATCTGTGACTTTGTTCCAGTTGGAAACTTTGCTAGTGTTGCAGCTGAAATACACACACACAGAAAAAAAAGCATAAGTTGGTCGCAGATTAACAGCATTAATAGATGGTTAGCCAAACACCTAAACACTGATTTAAAAACTTTTGAAACTATAAAAACATGCCTAAATGAAGCAAGATACTAAAACAACTACATCCTCTCCAATCCCACAGTACCATAAAACTGTACATTACTTCATGCAAGCCTTCGTTCACAAAATTGCACCTGTAAAGATTACACACATTTTTTTGGGGGGGTGGGGGCTGATACCTCGGCAAATGGTCCATCAATAAGAGATCAGTTTGTATAGCCATGATTTTGGTGATACATATTAAAGTACCTTTTTAAATAAAAATCAGATTACCGTATATATCATGAACTTTAGTAGAGTCTAGCACGTCTTTTCTCTCCCCATCTTGCTGCCGCTTGTTGCGGCCTCCACGAAGATTGCTTCTGACAAGCGTTTCAACGTCAAACACAGCAAGTGTTAGAGAGCGTACAAGTGAAGAACAGGAAGTTGCTTTATTTGTTAGAGCCCAAGCCAATTCCTCAACAAAAACATTGCTTCCTGGATGGATTTCCACCTGTAAAAATAAATAGAAAAAAAGATTAACCTGAAGTAAAACCCATTTTCATCAACACACTGTTTTAACAACCCTTCCAAGCAATGATGTGGTAGACTAAAATTTCAAGAATCACAGAATGCTCCTCCGAATTACTTCTCAATTTGCATACTGAATGTCAAACTTACAGCTAAACCTTAAGGACAAAAGCATTTTATCCCACCTCAGAAATACAAATTATTTGGCAGTATAGTGAAGCTGCAACATTGGCAGTGTTTACATGTAAGTGTAATTTGCTCGAAGGGTCACAAACTGAAGGTGGTCTTCCTAAATTGCAATAGTGCAGTTACATAGACAATCCTGTCCTTTTCTGGGAGCGCAACACTTTACAAAATGTACTCAGTACATTTTAAGTGCAATAATAGTAATAAGTTGAGTTTTTGCCATGTGCTCATCTGGTCATATCTGCCCTCAAACTTTACTAAACTGTAGAGTAGTTTCAAGTCACACTTTTTCCAGCGTGGATTAATATATGGAACACAATGTATGAGGACCTTGAATGATGACAATAGATTTTGCAAAGTGTATTGAAACTGAAATTGAGGTAGACATTAAAACCAATGTCAGTTATTTTTCAGTCTTCAAATTTAATTTGTCGCAATGAAGATTAAACAGATACGTTTTACCTTTCCAGCTGCTTTCATGGGAGGAGGAGAAACAGGTGCTGATAATACAGACTTTGAAGAAGCTAAGGCTTCTGTTGAATTCCCAGTGGAACGGGTAGGCGTTCCACAACGTGACTGTAAATCAGAATCAGAGGAACAGATGATTCGCTCACAAGTTTTCTGTTCAAGTACTTCAAGTTTTTGGAGTATTGCTGGTATTGCTAAAAAGTAAGAAACACAATTTCATGAACAAATAGAAATCCACTTAATATAAATTTTGTTTTGCCAAAGTTCATATACAGTTTTAAAATTGGGCCTGTGTTCCCTGCTTTAATCTGTAAAGTTTTTCTTTGGGCGCCATCTTACTTAAGTGTAATTCTGCTATTAGATTCTTTACAGAATATGAGAAACAGCACATACATCTTTTCACAAATGTATTAAAGTTCATTAAAATATTTGTATAATATTTAATGAGCATTTCAAGGGTATACTTGTCTGTCAGATGAACTACAGACATTCTAGAAGATAATGGTTAAGTTATTTTCTATATCTTATATTGTGACTAATGTAATCTTAGCAACTGTGGTGCTAATTACTTGTATAAAAAGGTGTAATAATGCTAGAGGGCACAACCTGGACTTGCATTTCTAGTTACCTTGTACTACCTTGTGCTTGAGAGAATTGTTTTCTTCCTCCAGTTTTCCAACTTTATTTTTCAGTGCCATAAGTTGGTCTGCTTCACTATCTACTTCCTCATGTGCTGCCTTCAGCTTTTTCAGAATGTTGTAACATCTGTTTTGCTTAGCAGACATCTTTTTATTTTGCTAAAAAATAACATTGTTCACTGCTCTTCAACATTTCAAAATGAAAATTAAATTAAAGATATTGGCTTGTCCAGAGGAGAGACTTCTTTTGAAGGCGAACACAAACTTGGAAGGGGGGTTTGACACAGTAAAGGGATATCTTTCAAGACCCACTGCACAGCCTTAGGAAGAACACAGAACAGAAGAGGGTATTTCAAGACCCAGTGCAGGCTCTGAGATGTATGCTCAGGAAGAGGAACCACCAGAAGATAATCCAAACTGTGAAATAGAGGCACGTGTTTTCACACACAACACATATGGCCAGTCTGAAAATGATGCCCAGTCACCATGTAATACTGTTATGGTACGTAAAATGCACAAACCCAAACATTTAAGGCCTCCTACTTGTTCATAACGATGGATGATTCAGTAAGTGATTACCTAATGATATAATTAGCCCCTCTTAAGATATGTAAAATTCTGTAACTAAGAAGGTATCTTGAAATTGCACTTTCAGTACATTAATTTATTGACCTAGAATAGATAATGATTGCATCCTCTAAAACATAACATTTTAAGTGAGCAAGTTGCCTCATGAGTTAAGCATTTATCTCAAAGTGGTACATTTGTCAGTTTAGATCGGATATTACTTTCAATTATAATATGCTAATGCTGGTGTTATATTTAAAGTATTAATATTGCAACATTTTTATGTCATGTAAAGCCTGTAATGGAGTTCAAAAATTGTAGCATGCAAAATACTTAAAAAATGGTGATTAAATGTAAACTATATCAGTTGTTTGAACTGAAAAGGTGTTTATGTAAACCTTGGACTACCACATCATATAAATAAATATAAATATGTTCTATGTTTCATGGTTGAGGGGAAACCTCAATAAAAGTTACAAGAAATAACCCTTATTCCCCTCTTATTTTCTCTGCAGGCTAAGACATCTTCAAATGCAATATCATCCACTGACCAGTACCACCTCATTTTTTTAGCTCTTAAAACTAAACATCAGCTCATTAATGAAGCCCTGGAAGACATTTTAAAACTGTTAAATCATATTCGTGGTGATGGTACAGTACCAGCTTCCAAGTACTATTTCGAAAAGTACTTTTCAGACTGTAAAGGGGTAATAGATATTTATTTAATCTGCGAAACATGTGAAATGCTTCTAGGGAACAAAGCTACTTCTGGAAATTGTAGTTTCTGTGGGGAAAAATGGGTGGCTAGTCACAACATAAGCAAAGGGCATTTTTTTTTCTATATGCCACTCAAAAGCAAAATAAAAGCACTTCTAAATGACATTAATGTACAGAAACATTTGGCTTTTCACAAAGAAAGATCAACAACTGGCAATTACAGTGCCATTCAGGATAGAACTGTATAAAAAGGTTTTAAACAGTTCTCCTTCCAACACTTTATCAGTGAATTTCAGCTGTGATGGAGTTCCAGTCTTTAAGTCCTCCCAGTATAGTGTTTGGCCTGTATTATGTGTTCTGAATGAAATTCCTCCAGTGGAAAGTTTGAAACATGTGCTTATGGCTTCTCTCTGGTTTGGTAGCAAAAAGCCAGATATGAATCTGTATCTTCAGCCATTTGTTAATGAATGTCAGGACTTAATACAGAGTGGGGTTGACTGGAAGAATGCAGTAATGCAAGAGAAGATCAATTCCAAAGTTGTGTGCACTGTAGCTATTTGTGACTCTGTTGCCAGACCACTTTTGCAGAATAAGATGCAGCTCAATGGCCAACATGGATGTGGGTTTTGTACAGATCCTGGTACAAATGTACCAAAAGACAGAGGGATGACTAGGGCATAACCTTACAAGAAAGATGTTGTACTGAGGAGCAGTACTGAAACCATAGAACAAGCAGAGCATGCTTTTCAGAATAAGAAAACTGTATGTGGTGTTTTATCTTGGTACACAGGTTGAGGTCTATCTAGACCCCCAAATATTTTATAGACAATTTTTGTCTTGAATGAAAATTGTATAAAATACCTTGAGAAAACAATTGTGTAAATAATAATCTAAATTACATAATTAGGAACAGACTTGAGAACAGACATTGCTGCCCTTCAGGAACGGAGCTCCATTACTCAGTACAATGTCTGGAAAGCTCATGAGTGGTTTGCTTGACTTGGTTTCTACAGTATTCCAGTGTAAAAATTGGCTTTTGCAAGAAAATATTAGGCTGGTATCTGCCTGTTGAAGGTGTTGCAATCTTAACCAGTCAGAGCATTAGCGAGGAGCAGCTTTACCACTGTGAACAGTTTTTTTTTTCATTTTGTAGTCCTGACTGAAAAGCTGTATGGTAAAGAGCATGTGAGTTACAATGTTCTTTGAGTGGACTTATGGACATTTGCTTGACATGATTTAAGGCACCAAGGGGGTTCCTAGGTCTTCACCCAGTTGCGGATTGAAAGGTGTCTGTAAAACCTGGTGTAGAACATATATGAATTATGTAAAGTATATATTTGTAAATACGTTTGATACATGTAGAATGTATAGAATACATGTAAAATGTATGCTTGTAAAGCTATGTATTCTTGCTTCTTGCTTTATCTGTTTATAAACTAGCGCCTATTGGGGAACATAATGACAAATGAAAATGAAAAGTAGTCAAATGATACCTAATGTGATATGGAAAAGATTTTTTTAGCAAAAAATAAAGTGTTAACCTTGGTTATCAGTTCTTTTTGCAGTGTTATGTTTTTGTCAAAAATGTGCAATATTCAATACTGTTGTATCATATTGCTTGCATCCCAAGAGTTTTCAGTGCTAGGAGAAAACTTAGAAAGGTTTTAACACCTTATCAAAACAATATCAAAACATTCAAAAGTAGAAATGCATGTTATGAAGTATTTTTTTAAAATCATTTTTACATAAAATGTAATACATTTTATATATTTCATATTAGTTGCACTAATAATTAGTTGTATTTATGGCAGAAAATTTTAGTATTTAATATAAAAAGCATCCACAATGGATTTAAAATATGATTTATGCCAGTTTAGAAAACAATGCAAGTTATGTGAGAAATGTATTTTTAACAATATATGGCAAAATACACTAAAGATCTTTTCATAACATACAGTACTGTGCAAAAGTTTTAGGCAGGTGTGAAAAAATGCTGTAAAGTAAGAATGCTTTCAAAAATAGACATGTTAATAGATTATATTTATCAATTAACTAAATGCAAAGTGAGTGAACAGAAGAAAAATCTAAATCAAATCCATATTTGGTGTGACAACCCTTTGCCTTCAAAACAGCATCAAGCATCAATTCTTCTAGGTACACTTGCACACAGTTTTTGAAGGAACTCGGCAGGTCGGTTAGCCCAAACATCTTGGAGAACTAACCACAGTTCTAATGTGGATTTAGGCAGCCTCAGTTGCTTCTCTCTCTTCATGTAATCCCAGACAGACTCGATGATGTTGAGATCAGGGCTCTGTGGGGGCCATACCATCACTTCCAGGACTCCTTGTTCTTCTTTACGCTGAAGATAGTTCTTAATGACTTTCGCTGTATGTTTGGGGTCGTTGTCATGCTGCAGAATAAATTTGGGGCCAATCAGATGCCTCCCTGATGGTATTGCATGATGGATAAGTATCTGCCTGTACTTCTCAGCATTGAGGAGACCATTAATTCTGACCAAATCCCCAACTCCATTTGCAGAAATGCAGCCCCAAACTTGCAAGGAACCTCCACCATGCTTCACTGTTGCCTGCAGACACTCATTCGTGTACCGCTCTCCAGCCCTTCGTGCGTACAAACTGCCTTCTGCTACAGCCAAATATTTCAAATTTTGACTCATCAGTCCAGAGCACCTGCTGCCATGTTTCTGCACCCCAGTTCCTGTGTTTTCCTGCAGAGTTGAGTCGCTTGGCCTTGTTTCCACGTCAGAGGGATGGCTTTTTGGCCGCAAGTCTTCCATGAAGGCCACTTCTGACCAGACTTCTCCGGACAGTAGATGGGTGTACCAGGGTCCCACTGTTTTCTGCCAGTTCTGAGCTGATGGCACTGCTGGACATCTTCCGATTGCGAAGGGAAGTAAGCATGATGTGTCTTTCATCTGCTGCAGTAAGTTTCCTTGGCCGACCACTGCGTCTACGGTCCTCAACGTTGCCCGTTTCTTTGTGCTTCTTCAAAAGAGCTTGGACAGCACATCTGGAAACCCCTGTCTGCCTTGAAATTTCTGCCTGGGAGAGACCTTGCTGATGCAGTATAACTACCTTGTGTCTTGTTGCTGTGCTCAGTCTTGCCATGGTGTATGACTTTTGACAGTAAACTGTCTTCAGCAACCTCACCTTGTTAGTTTGGCTGTTCCTCACCCAGTTTTATTCCTCCTACACAGCTGTTTCTGTTTCAGTTAATGATTGTGTTTCAACCTACATATTGAATTGATGATCATTAGCACCTGTTTGGTATAATTGTTTACTCATACACCTGACTATATGCCTACAAAATCCCTGACTTTGTGCAAGTGTACCTAGAAGAATTGATGCTGTTTTGAAGGCAAAGGGTGGTCACACCAAATATGGATTTGATGTAGATTTTTCTTCTGTTCACTCACTTTGCATTTTGTTAATTGATAAATATAATCTATTAACATGTCTATTTTTGAAAGCATTCTTACTTTACAGCATTTTTTCACACCTGCCTAAAACTTTTGCACAGTACTGTATATATATATATATATATATATATATATTGTGACACACCGGGGTAAGTCTGCCACTTGCAGGACCGTCCTCACTGTCTTCTTTGCAGGCACTGGCCCAGGCAGGCACTGGCCCAGTATACACTGTTTGTCTGGGCAGGCATTTCTCCACCGACACTCCGTTACGCCCGTATATTAATTTTGATGGTTGCTATTTTAATTGCAAAGGTCTCGATTGGGTTTAAAATGTTTTAAGTGAATGATGAATCTTACTACAGTACTTCTTAAACTGAAATACAGTCAAATTAGATCAGGCTAAAGGAGCAAACTGTACTTCGATTGTGTCGAACCCGACAACGAGGCATAATATAACATCAGTGCTCACAATAGTCTCAAACTTCCTAGCTAACACTTCTAAAGCAATTCACATATAGTTATGTATTGACTAACACTGAGTTAATGTGAAGTGAGCATCAATTCAAGATACATCCTTCTTTGGTGATATTTTAAATATGTGTTCATGTTAGTGTTAGGGTGTCTCTTCTTCTTTTCTAAAGGATGTTGCTACTCTTCATTTCCGTGGGACCTCTTTAAATAACCTTCGGCACAGACTTCAAAGGGGGGCAGCAGTAACAGTAGCTGTAGCAGTAGAGGGGTTTACTATAACTGATCATGGGGGCACAGTCAAGCAACACAACAGGTTTAACTAGGGCTCACTATAAGCAAGCTGTTTTGATCGTGGACTGTAGAGGATCCTTGTGAGTTGTTAAATGTATTTTTACTGACTTGTGGTCATGATTTCCCAGTGTCTAATATACCTGTTCCACGCATGTTGGCTTTACAGAGCTATGTAGCGAAACCAAAACTGAGACGGTACAAGATGCCGACCAGTGACTGATAAGTGTCATTGGTGGGATTACAGGGGGAGCAAGCGGGGCACTTTGTACAATATAAATGTGTTCAACGGGCAAAGCTGCAGTATCAATTTAACTACTCATTCCTGTGTTATTGATATTATCTTTTAAACTGTGTTTTTGAGTGATGCTAATCAAGATGTAAGCCTTATCATATCGTAAATATAAAATTGCTAAACCTATTGTAACCTGTGAATCATGGTGATGGCGACACAAAGAACCTCTTCGCGCACTAGAATCATTAGCAGTGACAGTCACAGAAGTGATGTAAATCAGTGTTTCCCAAACTGCGGGTTGCAAAAAGTCCCAAGGTGAGTCTCTGAACAGAGTATTGTAACACATTGTGTCAGAGAGAGAATGAATCCTAGTTAACAATCTCCCTCCCGACCTGTGAGGGCGCTGTATAACAGAAATAGTGGGCCTTGTACTGGATGGTCTGGTAGTTCATTCAAGGGTCAGTCGGAAGCCAGCCATCCAGGAAGGGGGCGGAGTCACAATGCCCAAAGTCATTGGCCTAATACGGTACGCGATGTGTCAGTTGCGGATTGGAGGAGACGTGATTGAACTAGCTGTCGCAGGGGGCGTAACTCAGGGTATAACAGGAGGTGTGACGATGTAATCTGTTCCTTTGATGTAGTTACTGAAAGGACCCATTTGGGAAATGGAAGTAATTAATGACCGTGAGTGTTAAATGGTTCATTTGTTGCTAACTGTCTGTGCTTGTCATTATAGAAGGCTAACCTCTGGGAGCTGTAACTAAACCGACAGCAAATAAACCCGGACTACGCTTCACCATTGTACACGAATAAACCTGTAAATCACCACTAAAAGCACTCACTCTGAACTTGTGACCGTGTTGTGTTTGTGTGTGTCTTGTTTAGTGTATTATTATTATTTATTTGTTTATTTAGCAGACGCCTTTATCCAAGGCGACTTACAGAGACTAGGGTGTGTGAACTATGCATCAGCTGCAGAGTCACTTACAACTACGTCTCACCCGAAAGACGGAGCACAAGGAGGTTAAGTCACTTGCTCAGGGTCACACAATGAGTCAGTGGCTGAGGTGGGATTTGAACCGGGGACCTCCTGGTTATAAGCCCTTTTCTTTAACCACTAGACCACACAGCCTCCAACTTAGATGAGATCTTACTAATGCACTGTAAAGTTTTAACATTACTTCCCTTAATTTAAATTCAACACACTTCACAATATATCACAGCCTCCTACATTATTTCGGGACTGAACCCCGTGGTTTACCTGAGTGATACACATTGTTGTGTAGAGCCAGATATTATTAATTATCAGCAAATAAAGAGCTGCTTTCTCACCATGAACTGTCTTGTGTCTATCATTCCTAAGCACCGCATCACCACTGCACCTGTGCACTACAAACCACTTTGCCACACATATACAAATATATTTGTACACCAATGTAAGGACAGTATTTTTTATTTTTCATAATAAATATAATAATAATAAAAACCTAAACTAGATTTCGTTTTATAAAGTTTGTTTAACAATCCCCCACTGCCCTTATACAATGGACTCACAAATACAAAGTGTCAGATTATTAGGAAGCCTATCAGAAACATCATCACAAAATCTTGCTACTTTGACTGCGTGCCGTTAGGATGGTAAAGTTGAAAAGAAAAAGTACTCAATTTCCTGATTAACAAAAAAAACAAACTAACTTTAGCATTACTCCATATTGCAAAAGCAAAGCAGCCCAATATAATTGGTGAGAAGCTGACGTGTACATGTCTCAGTATGGACATCGTTGAAGATAATGTCAGGTAAGGAGGCTCAACAAAAAAATTCAGTATGTCCAGCTGTCGAATAAAGTGCAAAGACTAATTGAAGACATGTCAGATGAGCATTTACATTAACATTCTTCAAGCTTTGTGGGTTATTTGTTTTTCCTACAAGAGCACAAGGTAACTTGTGTGTCAAAGACATTACAACATGCAAGCAGTGCCAGCCATTGTTTTTTCTCTTACTGAGATGCCAGGGTTTTGGAAGGCAGCGCTTTCCAGTAAAGCCCTGCTCCATCTCTGTCGTACTGTGTATTATTATTATTATTTTTTATTTCTTAGCAGATGCCCTTATCCAGGGCGACTTACAATTGTTACAAGATATCACATTATTTTTTACATACAATTACCCATTTATATAGTTGGGTTTTTTTACTGGAGCAATCTAGATAAAGTACCTTGCTCAAGGGTACAGCAGCAGTGTCCCCCACCTGGGATTGAACCCACGACCCTCCAGTCAAGAGTCCAGAGCCCTAACCACTACTCCACACTGCTGCCCATATCTTGGCTGAGCTCTTCCCGCTGCACTAGCACTGCAAATTCTACTTTAAAAGTTTTAGAAGACTCGGTATTGGCAGACAACTTCTCCCCTTCAATTCCAAGCGGCCTGATGTCGTGCCAAGAATGAACATTATTAAACCACCCAGAACTGGGTTGAAAATATGGATCACCACCCAGCTGTTCATTAGCCTAAATGACTTTTTCTCTAATCATTAGGCTGTACATTGGTATACAAACCACAGATGAACAGCCTTGCCGAGTGCCTTGTTATTGGCAGATTTCATGTATTTTTGTCACTATTTTGTTTTAGATCACTTACTGTTGCTTTTCCAAGCCTTTACTCTAGAGCAAGTTTGGTAACAAATTCTAAATTTTTCAGTTTGTTGATTATTTAATTTTTTTCTGTTAAAACAGTCCTCTTTTTGTTTTTGGTCGCCATCTTCCACATGTGTACCAAACACCAAGTCGTTTGGATAGCTGAACAGTTCAGAAAATTAGTTTGTGTAAATTTGACTCTCTACTGTAATTACTAGTTCACTATTGCATCTGGATTTAAATCACTAATTATTATAAACACTGAAGCTGAGGATTCCTATAGGTTTTATAACCACTGTTTGGTATAATAAAAGCCTGATTAATATGATTAGCTGTGTGTCAAAGTTTGGACCTTCATGATGTTGCAATTATTGATACGTGGAGTTAAAAGTATTAGTTCATTTTATTGTATAGCTAGTGATTAATTGTTAGCTAGGCTTGGTGCGGCTCTGTATATACATTTATATGGGTATGAGTATAAAATTGTTCTCTGTATTTATGTGATGGAGCTATTTTATTAAATTATCCAAGTTAGAAGTCTGCAATTCTCACTTTTCTATTATCCACCATATGTTATTGTTATCTGAAATAAAGATTACTGTTTTTATTGTAATATTGACTTCTGGCTCTGTACCTTGTACTAAGTATATCTCCAGACTCCATTACAACTGTAATGCCTTATTAAAGTACTTGCATTGAGTACCCTCAAGATATTAAATGTAATTTTTGGGGGCTATTAAGGATTACATTGGACGAAAATTGATATATTAAACAGCCTATTTATATACAGCTATCTAGCCTCTTGTAAAATAAGGTGTGTCGTAGTCAAAACTACAACTGCACCTTCCCTATCTCGGGCTGATGCTAAACCTGTTAAGAACATAAGAACATAAGGAAGTTTACAAATGAGAGGAAGCCATTCGGCCCATCTTGCTCATTTGGTTGTTTGTAGCTTATTGATCCCAGAATCTCATCAAGCAGATTCTTGAAGGATCCCAGGGTGTCAGCTTCAACAACATTACTGGGGAGTTGGCTCCAGACCCTCACAATTCTCTGTGTAAAAAAGTGCCTCCTATTTTCTGTTCTGGATGCCCCTTTATCTAATCTCCATTTGTGACCCTTGGTCCTTATTTCTTTTTTCAGGTTGAAAAACTCCCTTGGGTCGACATTGTCAATACCTTTTAGAATTTTGAATGCTTGAATCAGAGCATCACATAGCCTTCTTTGTTCAAGACTGAATAGATTCAATTCTTTTAGCCTGTCTGCATACGACGTGCCTTTTAAACCCGGGATAATTCTGGTCGCTCTTCTTTGCACTCTTTCTAGAGCAGCAATATCCTTTTTGTAACAAGGTGACCACAATGGAACACAATATTCTAGATTATTATTTGTTTATTTAGCAGACGCCTTTATCCAAGGCGACTTGGATAAAGGGTGTGTGAACTATGCATCAGCTGCAGAGTCACTTACAACTACGTCTCACCCGAAAAACGGAGCACAAGGAGGTTAAGTCGCTTGCTCAGGGTCACACAATGAGTCAGTGGCTGAGGTGGGATTTGAACCGGGGACCTCCTGGTTACAAGCCCTTTTCTTTAACCACTAGACCACACAGCCTCCAACTTACATGAGATCTTACTAATGCACTGTAAAGTTTTAACATTACTTCCCTTAATTTAAATTCAACACACTTCACAATATATCCAAGCACCTTGATGGCCTTTTTTATAGCTTCCCCACATTGTCTAGATGAAGACATTTCTGAGTCAACATAAACTCCTAGGTCTTTTTTATAGATTCCTTCTTCAATTTCAGTATCTCCCATATGATATTTATAATACACATTTGTATTGCCTGTGTGCAGTACCTTACACTTTTCTCTATTAAATGTCATTTGCCATGTGTCTGCCCAGTTCTGAATGCTGTCTAGATAATTTTGAATGACCTTTGCTGCTGCAGCAGTGTTTGCCACTCCGTCTATTTTTGTGTCGTCTGCAAATTTAACAAGTTTGCTTACTATACCAGAATCTAAATCATGAATGTAGATTAGGAATTGCAGAGGACCTAATACTGATCCCTGTGGTACACCACTGGTTACCGCTAATCAGTACTTTCTGTTTTCTACATGTTAACAACTCCCCAATCCATGTACATGCATGTCCTTGAATCCCTACTGCGTTCAATTTGAGAATTCATCTTTAATGCAGGACTTTGTCAAAAGGTTTCTGGAATTCTAAATAAACCATGTCATATGCTTTGTAATTATCCATTGTCGATGTTGCATCCTCAAAAATGTCGATGTTGCATACTCAAAACTTGTAAATACATTTAAATTACAGACATTTAAATACTGTATATACAAAACTGTTACAATAGTATCCATAGTACAACTTTAATATTATTAAAACAAATATCTACAGTGACCCAACCATTCAAGAAAACATCGCACCTCCTTGTAATACTTCCAGAAGGGCTGTACTGTGCAACACCTGGTTCCTGAAACAGTTATTTACCACGAACCACATGCTTAGCCTCTGCAAACTGGGCAGTAATCATTAGTCCAATTTTAAACAAATTGCAGGCAATTAAAAACCCATTTCAACACAGCCAACCTCCTTTTATTTACATTCAAATAAATCAATCTATTAGGGAATCACCAGGGGATGTTGTCAGTGAATTTTTGTGAAGTTCATTAACATACTTTCATGATCCCTCCTAATGAGATACATCATAATTGTATTTATTTTGCATTTGAAATAACTTTTTTTTATTGAAACGTTGCTCTTCTGTCTAATTACGTTCAGTTGTAGAAGTTGTGGGAGTAAATCTAGCAATAGAACCCAAAGAAGACAGTAATCAGTCTGCATCCAGCTATTTGATTTCTACAATTTATCATTCAAACTGTAGACTAGTTGCTATTCGTGGTTACTGGATTGCAGCTGACAGCAAGTACTATTCTTGATTTTATTATTATTATTATTTTGCTATACTAATTTTAAATAGATAGATTGAATGTATATGACAGTGAGGACTTCAGCCACTTTTACACACAAATACCACTACTGAGCCGTCTCAGAGACGTTTAAAAAATTCTTTAAAATACTCATTCACACAGCACAAAATTGCGCATTCTATGCCGGTATAATGCCGTCATAACCCTTTAACACAGCCAAAGGGATCATGTGAGTACAACTTTCAAACCTGTCAGTCAACAGATCATTTTCATGGCAACGGTGATTCGCTCATAAATTACAGCATCATGTCCCTTCTATTTGTGAATTCACTTCCTCGTCGGCCCATAAAGTTAACAACCCTTAACTTATTCCAGACTCCTATTACTATCTCATTCTTGATCAGCCATTGTATTTGAAAAAAAAATAAAGCGTGTAATACCAGCGACAAAAATACACAACACGTCTGGTATACAAGTCCCGTATACGGCAGTCATGTGGGATGTTGACTTTCAATCCACGGCCACTATAGCGCTTGAGTGCCGGCACAGCATTTCACACAGGAGTCAAGACGATTCAGTGCCGTCTCTGAACCACCTCACGAGGTGGTTCAGAGACGGCATAAAATATGACGGTATAGGCAATTCACACAGACCGAAATGCTGCATCAATGCCAGTTCTGAGCCATCATAACTCGCCTATGTGAAAGGGGTATTAGCCTACAGTGACAGACAAAGTTCAGAGGACAAGTACTAGAACAGAGATTTTCCTTCATCAAGCAGAAAAAAGATAAAATACGTGAAAACTATATTTACATATTTTCCTGCGGATTGATTTGGAACTGTGATTTGACCGATAACATTCAAGGTCTATTACCAGAGATTAGGGACCTCATATTGACTAATCAGGTTACATCTACACGGTGAACGCAGTAACTGCCTTGATTTTTTTTAATTCACACTTTTACCGTGCACTCCTAGGTTCCTAAAGATGTTATTATTATTAATATTTGTTTATTTAGCAGACGCCTTTACCCAAGACGACTTACAGAGACTAGGGTGTGTGAACTATGCATCAGCTGCAGAGTCACTTACAATTACGTCTCACCCGAAAGACGGAGCACAAGGAGGTTAAGTCACTTGCTCAGTGTCACACAATGAGTCAGTGGCTGAGGTGGGATTTGAACCGGGAACCTCCTGGTTACAAGCCAATTTCTTTAACCACTGGACCTCACAGCCTCCCTGTTTCAGATTGTATTTAGCTGCAATCCAATAAACTTGTTTTTTATACAAATATTTGTAGCCTTTTAGGTACTGTGTGATTATTATGTGATTTTGAGGACCCACTCTATATGCATACAGTGGTTTATTAACTACAACATTATCACATTGCCTGCCGTGCCCCCATAGAAAGTTTGACAGGTGGCGCAGTCCACTAGTTGAGAAGCACTGCTCTCTTGTATTTTTAGCAGCCTTTTTCATGAGGAGCGCAACTGAAATGTGAAGTAGTTCAGCAGCTGCTCATTTAAATTATTTATCTTTGTCCGCAGGTTCCTGGAGCAGCAGTATTATACACAGCATGTGTCTTTCTACATCTGTCTTCTGAATTATAGATTTAAAAAGGGAAAATGTTATCATCCTAGTAGCCTTGAAGGTTAGATACATTGATGGAAGCTGAAGACCCTTTCTGCAGGACACTAATTAATATCTCTTCATTACGTTTCCCAAAGCCAACACTGTCCTTTCAGCTATGTCTATAAAAATAGCTGAAGAATATGATCAAGGCAATGTTCAAAGTTCAAGACAGTAAGGGGCTAAGGGTTCTCTAAATGGCTCACCTGGCAAGCTTAAACTGACACCGATAACCAACCTTACCCTTTGTGGTAGGGTGAAAGCCCTGCAGATGTAAATAGTGTATGGGGGAAAGTAAGGTTGGCAGGGATGGGGTTAAATCCATCCAGTGTGTGTTATGTGTAATGGACGGTTTTGTGAAGGCCAACTCCCAGCCTGAGCAGTCATATCTGTTTTGTTTAGACTGTATATTAAACGTCCCTGTGCCATGTTTCTTTGTTTTATTTATTTTATTGTATAATAAACGTGAGCACCAGCACTTTCACTGCAGCTTTCCAAGCCTCTGAGTCTCATTCCTGATGAATGAGATAAGTGGGATAGCGCCCCCTAGAGACTCAGAGCAGAAATACAGTGAAAAAAGAAACAAAACAAAGAAACAAGGCACAGGGGCATCAATAAACAGTTTAAACAAAACAGATGACTGCTCAGGCTGGGCGTTGGCCTTCATTAAAGAGTCCATTACACAGAACACACACTCAACAAACAAAAGATTTTACATCCCTTATATACATGTGGCCATTCCCCAAGTAGCACTTGATTACCTAATTGGGGAATGGCCATACCTGTGATTGTTGGCAGGGACAGATTTAACTCCATCTTACTGCCAATCTTACATTCCCACACACACTATTTACATCTGCAGGCCTTTTGCCTTTAAGTCATTAACTAATTTAGAGAATGTTTTGACAAATGTAATAACATGAATTAGCAGCACTTTTCAATACAGTCTAAATAACTGTTACTGAGTGCAGGCTGTACACTACATTTTTAACAAGCAAGATCATTCAATAGGGATAGGGTGTGTGTTAATTGTATAATATACCACACCTCAGGGAGTGCGTATATTACATAAATGATAGCAGTCTGGAGACTACTTTCCGAAGTACTTTCCTAAGTCACAAAGCGCTTCTCTCCTATTCAATTCCTGAGGTTCTGCCTCCATGCAGCCCTTGCTCCTTGTAAAATTACTATATGATGGCTAATAAATTGAACTTAGGACATGAGATCAAAACTGTGCATTCATGCTGGGATTGGCTAATCGGAGGGCTGTCTTGTCCAATGTATTTTATAAGTTATTTATTGGTAACATGCACTACCTGATGAATTTATTAGGACCTGTCTACCGAAGCTGATTAGGCATCGCTGTGGTGTGGGGTATGTTCCCTGGATAGGAGGCCAAACGAATGGTATTAGTGTATGTAAAAAACTATGTGATATAATTGTAACAATTGTAAGTCGCCCTGCATAAGGGCATCTGCTAAGAAATTAATAATAATAACTTAATCCCCTATAGCATTAAACTGAGTATCATGTATTTTATGATACATTAATACATACTTTTTTCATGCTTTATAGCTATTGAGTGAAGCAAATGATTAAGGTTTTTTAGGATCATTGTTTGAATTAATTGTTTGATTGTTTAACTGATTAATTTGTTGCTCGTCCTGTGCCAATAATTAGTATAGCCCAGCTAATAAATTAAGGGAGAAATGAAGAGAACTAAAGAATTCTCTAACAAGCTGTGCATGTAAGTGTCCCATTTCATATGTGCCACCCATAAAATGGGTAAATCTTGCTATAAAAGTCTATGAAATAACAATTCGATCATCTTGCGAAACAATATCATAGTTTTAAGTACGCTACTTAAAATCATTTTAACATAATGAGTTAACTGCTATTTCTGAAAATTAAAAGTCAAATGAATTAATGTAAAGGGATTAATATCCTATGTTTTAGACTATCTGCCTAGATCACTCTATAGTTGAGCAACCAATAAGGCCTAGTGATATACCACAACTTTTCAGTCATTTTTTTGCATACTATTTGGCATCAATTATCGCAATCTCACACCTAAAATAAAGGAAAGACTGTTCACAAATCTCACTCCTAATTGTTTCAAATCTCACTCATTTGGATGATCTGATCTTTGCATCTCTACAGTACATGTTTGTACTTAGCTTTGCCTCAAATAAGTCCTTTGATCCCATGAGCAAGCCAACTGCCTCTTTAAACCCAGGCGCTCGACAGCAGAGGGCAAAGGCCAGTCCTGCAGGTATCCACTCATAGCATAGTGATGTGAAGCAATTTCCCTCCCCAGCTTGGGCCAATTTGGACTTCCCGTGGGATCAGTTGCCATGATCAGCAACTTGGCACAGCCAGGACTTGAATATACACCCCCCCCTGACTGCACGACTCCACACAGCACATGGTTATAAGATGTTAAACTATGTAACATTTAAAAAGAAAACAGTAGTTATAATCAATTTTTGGAATTAGTAATTTCGAAAGGATTTGTGTTCCTGAGATGTTTTTTAAACATGTTTGTAATATACAGTACTGTGCAAAAGTTTTAGGCAGGTGTGAAAAAATGCTGTAAAGTAAGAATGCTTTCAAAAATAGACATGTTAATAGATTATATTTATCAATTAACTAAATGCAAAGTGAGTGAACAGAAGAAAAATCTAAATCAAATCCATATTTGGTGTGACAACCCTTTGCCTTCAAAACAGCATCAATTCTTCTAGGTACACTTGCACAAAGTCAGGGATTTTGTAGGCATATAGTCAGGTGTATGATTAAACAATTATACCAAACAGGTGCTAATGATCATCAATTCAATATGTAGGTTGAAACACAATCATTAACTGAAACAGAAACAGCTGTGTAGGAGGAATAAAACTGGGTGAGTAACAGCCAAACTCAGCTAACAAGGTGAGGTTGCTGAAGACAGTTTACTGTCAAAAGTCATACACCATGGCAAGACTGAGCACAGCTACAAGACACAAGGTAGTTATACTGCATCAGCAAGGTCTCTCCCAGGCAGAAATTTCAAGGCAGACAGGGGTTTCCAGATGTGCTGTCCAAGCTCTTTGAAGAAGTACAAAGAAACGGGCAGCGTTGAGGACTGCAGACGCAGTGGTCGGCCAAGGAAACTTACAGCAGCAGATGAAAGACACATCATGCTTACTTCCTTCGCAATCGGAAGATGTCCAGCAGTGCCATCAGCTCAGAAATGGCAGAAAACAGTGGGACCCTGGTACACCCATCTACTGTCCGGAGAAGTCTGGTCAGAAGTGGCCTTCATGGAAGACTTACAGCCAAAAAGCCATACCTCCGACGGGAAACAAGGCCAGCGACTCAACTATGCACGAAAACACAGGAACTGGGGTGCAGAAAAATGGCAGCAGGTACTCTGGACTGATGAGTCAAAATTTGAAATATTTGGCTGTAGCAGAAGGCAGTTTGTTGCGAAGGGCTGGAGAGCGCATACCTAATGAGTGTCTGCAGGCAACAGTGAAGCATGGTGGAGGTTCCTTGCAAGTTTGGGGCTGCATTTCTGCAAATGGAGTTGGGGATTTGGTCAGAATTAATGGTCTCCTCAATGCTGAGAAGTACAGGCAGATACTTATCCATCATACAATACCATCAGGGAGGCATCTGATTGGCCCCAAATTTATTCTGCAGCATGACAACGACCCCAAACATACAGCGAAAGTCATTAAGAACTATCTTCAGCGTAAAGAAGAACAAGGAGTCCTGGAAGTGATGGTATGGCCCCCACAGAGCCCTGATCTCAACATCATTGAGTCTGTCTGGGATTACATGAAGAGAGAAGCAACTGAGGCTGTCTAAATCCACAGAAGAACTGTGGTTAGTTCTCCAAGATGTTTGGGCCAACCTACCTGCCGAGTTCCTTCAAAAACTGTGTGCAAGTGTACCTAGAAGAATTGATGCTTGATGCTGTTTTGAAGGCAAAGGGTGGTCACACCAAATATGGATTTGATTTAGATTTTTCTTCTGTTCACTCACTTTGCATTTAGTTAATTGATAAATATAATCTATTAACATGTCTATTTTTGAAAGCATTCTTACTTTACAGCATTTTTTCACACCTGCCTAAAACTTTTGCACAGTACTGTACATTTTCCGTTCACGGAGCTACCTTCAAGTAGCTGTGAACCACATGAACGTATCTCAACACGTCGGCACATGAATATTCAGTACCAAGTGGAGACAACCAAAACCAGTACTCGATTTTACATTTTGGATGGTTTTATGACCCCTGTAATTTAAACGGCAATTGATTTCAGGTGCCTTAACAAGCTAATTAGTCACAAATAAATAGCCAAGACTTCCATTCCACTGCCTAACACCGGGGAAGCGCACAGGGAGTCGCAAACGAAAAGAAAAGAATTAATCCAAAAGAAAGGAAAAAAAATTCTTAGCCCCCCAACAAAATAGTAGGAGGGATAAAATAGCCTATATATATATATATTTAGTTTCAGAAAGTCCTAAATAGCAGGAAACATTTTTTTTTTTGTTACAAACAAAAACTTGTGCAATAGAGGGCTAATACAATAATAGTACAAAATATTTACAGCACAAGAATCGGGGAAGGTGAAACAAGGGTTGATAGAGTGGTAGGCTAATACATAATAATGCATGTTCCAATGGAGAACATTTCTGACACAAAATGCACCACAGCCCTGTACTACCCCCATTGCACTAGAGCCCTGCACTACCCCGTTGCACCAAAGCCCTGCACTACCCCCGTTGCACCAGAGCTCTGCACTACCCCCGTTGCACCAGAGCCCTGCACTACCCCCGCTGCACCACAGCCCTGCACTACCCCGTTGCACCAGAGCTCTGCACTATCCCCGTTGCACCAGAGCCCTGCACTACCCTCGTTGCACCAGAGCCCTGCACTACCCCCGTTGCACCAGAGCCCTGCACTACCCCCGTTGCACCAGAGCCCTGCACTACCCTCGTTGCACCAGAGCCCTGCACTACCCCTGTTGCACCAGAGCCCTGCACTACCCCCGTTGCACCAGAGCCCTGCACTACCCCGTTGCACCAGAGCCCTGCACTACCCTCGTTGCACCAGAGCCCTGCACTACCCCCGTTGCACCAGAGCCCTGCACTACCCCCGTTGCACCACAGCCTTTCACAACCATAACCTCTGCTGTATGAACTGCCATCGAACACCAGCAGTATCTTTCTACATCCAAACAGGGTTATCCCCGAGGCAAAGGCAAGGCACTTGCTGTGGCACAGCGGAGGACTACCAAGGAAAAGGATGCCACCAAATGGTTAAAAGAATAGTACATTACATGCTTGTAATACATTGAATCAATATCCTGTATTGTCACTGAAAACTCCAAATACAAACTGTTAAACACTAACATTTGTTACATATCTGTGTTTAACCCAGGTCATATGTTAATTGTTAGAACTGATTAAATATAAATCATTTTTATTTACGTATACATAACTAAGGTAAATGATCATACTTACTACGTAGTGAAGAATTCATGGATGATCAGTTGACATATCTGCCTTGCTCGTGGCACAGGGTTGTGTAGGATTTCATCATTGTCATCTATGTCCGCTGGTATCATTTCCTCTCTGTGATCCAGAGCAATCTCCAGACCAGTGTCAATATTGTGCAGCATGCAACACACCACAATGATCTTGCATACCTTAGCAGGGTTAATAATGTAGCTCATCAATAGATTTATGTAGACATCTAAATCTATTTTTCAGAATCCCAAAACACCTCTCAATGGTGTTATAAATGTGAGCATTGTTGTATTTTGTTTCTGGATCTGTGTCTAGATTTAAAATAGGGGTCATCAACCATGATTTTAGTGGGTATGCGCGGTCACCTGCAACATACTTTTAGTAAGATATTAAAACAACTTCAAGTGCAATATATTATTCAGAGGACACCCTGACAGATACAGCTTACCTAAAAGCCAGCCTCCTGTTAGAAGCCCCTGTTCACATTTTCTAAATAAACCACTGTTCTGTAGAATGAATGAATCATGGCATCCGCCAGGGTACTTGGCAACTACATCGGTGATGATAGAGTGGGCATCACATACGATCTGCAGATTTATGGAATGATAGTGCTTTCTGTTTCGGAATGCAGGTTCATTATATGAATCTGGGCATAATGTAACATGTGTGCAATCTATGGCACCTGATACATTAGGGATGCCTGCCAATTGATAGAAAGCATGTTTGGTATTATGTTGTTCTGCCAAACCTTTTGGGAATTTGATATACTGTACTGTGTTGCTCTATCATATAGTGCATTTGTGACATGTCAGTATCTTTGAAATTGACTATTGACTGATGCCTGATCTATCACCAGCTGTCATCTGGATGGCTCCTGTCGCATAGAAATGTAGAGCTGCTGTAACCTTTACTGGTACGGGTATTGTGTGACTTCGGGCTGTTGTCGATTCTAACTCACCGTTCAACATATCAGACAACTTTGTTACTGTTCCGGTATCTAATCTATATCTACGCAGAACCTGCATAGGAGTTAGATCTAAAAATGTTAGTCGCTGTCTTACTATCCTGAGATGAGGGTAAGGTTGTCTTCTCCTCCCTTCTCTCTCTTGCTGCACTCTGAGACTCAATAATGCTTCTATATCCTCCATTGTTGAAAACTTTGACAGAGGTCGCACCTTAAATACGACACGGGAGGAGTCATGTCTTAATTAGTAACTGTATTTCGGTGTACTTAGTGGGTATGTCAGTGTTTTGCACCTTTTGAAAATAAGGCGTTATTTGCAAAATAGAATCAATTAACAATTTAAATTGCTTAACAAGCTGTAATGTGAGTGTATTTTTAAAAAGCGCAAAGCTTAAAATTCCATTGCTCCACTGACTTTTATAACTTTTGAAAATACAGTTTGACACCTTTCTGGTGTCGCAAAGGTGTTGTTTTTCCCTGTGCCCCTTCTGAAAATCGGGCTGTTAGTGTCTTATAAATGTTTTACATGTTGAAAAAGTATCTCTGCCAATCACTGCCAGTGAGCACAGAAGTAAAGTTATGGGAAATATAACGTTCACATGGTGGTAAATGTTTGATGAATATGCCTGTTTAATACTTCCAGATCTTTTAAATGTGTTCATCCATAACTCTAAACACTTAATCATAAAACTATAATGGTAAAACTATAAAGTCAACAAACAATTGGACGAAAGTGTTTTATCAACATCCTGGTGGAAACATTTGTTTACTTGACTATAGTCTCACCTGATCGAATTCCACCTGGCCCTGCTCCTTTTGTGTGATTACACTAGTATCAACCGTCCTTCAACAGCACACTTCTGCTGGAGCACACAGACCTCCCCTTTCTCTCTCTCTCACTCCCTCCCTTGGGCTCTCAACTGCAGCAGCTATAACTAATTTGCATGAAAGGGGAGAGGCACATTGAGCTATTGGCCTAACAGACCAAATAATTATCCAGAGGATAAGCTGAAAGTTCACAGGGAACCAAAACGGTGCTACCAACCCCAATAAACAGCACACAGTTCTAGCACATAGCAAGGCTGTCACCTGAATGAAGAGTTGTACAGAGCACTACTCTACTTAAAATCCCTCCTTTTAAAGTTCAAAAGGGAT
Organism: Acipenser oxyrinchus oxyrinchus; assembly: GCA_030684275.1. Classification (NCBI taxonomy): domain Eukaryota; kingdom Metazoa; phylum Chordata; class Actinopteri; order Acipenseriformes; family Acipenseridae; genus Acipenser; species Acipenser oxyrinchus. Next base: position 27,949,658 of record CM060258.1, read on the forward strand.
TGTATTTGTGGAAAGCAGGCTTTTGATTAGCTCTGGAAAACTTGGTGAGTAACTCTTTGTTGTTTGCAGTTCTTCATGGCAGGGGGTTATCTTAAGAGTATCAGTTAATTAAACCACCTACATTGTAGAAGGACGGTTCTAAAGATTGTACAAGGGATATATATATATATATATATATATATATATATATATATATATATATATATATATATATATATACACACACAGTTTTGTATCACCCTATAGAATGAACACACTTTGCTTTATAAAATCAATTAAAACCTGCTGAATAATGTTAAGTTCACTTATTGAATTACATACTGCTTTGTAGTTTGCCTTATACTTATCGAAAAACTGACAACAATTAAAACATCTGCAAATCTAACATGAAATACTGTACTACTGTATGGTTTATGGTAGACTTGTAATATCACTTCTTTGACTGACTACATGATGTTAAATAAAATATCCACATTTTTTTTTTTTTAAATTATGAATCCTAAAATTGTAGGTATATATATATATATATAGTGAAGTTAGGATATATAGTACGGATATGTTTTATACAGTATATGTTTTAATGTGAATAAAAAACTGTGGCATTCATTTTGTATCAAGTGTTACTGCCTTTAAACTTTTGCTGCTGTATACTGTCTTACTGAATACATCACATGTACAAAAAAGCCATTTAAGAATGGAGGCATCAGACATACAGTATACTACAAAATTGAACCCTTGGATAGATATCTCATCTTCATATATCTGATTGCTTTATTCTAACTGGGAAATGTTTTGGTCAAAAATCACTTCTTATGAGGTAGCTTTTACCTTTTGTAAATGAAGACTGTCCTGGGATCTGGATCCATGCCTCTGTGTGAGCCAAAACTACAGACTACTAGACCAGGCTAATTTCCCAAATCTGTGTTTTATTATTGTATTGAAACGTTGTTTAATAACCCCCTATGGCCATGGTGGTAATAAAACAATCAATCAAAAAACATAGGGGAGTGGGTAATAGTTTAAGAGTTCAAATTGCACTCCGTAGTTCATCTCAATCACTATAAGGATGCCAATATCCATGAAGACCCGTCTTCATTTACTATATGTTTTTGATTAACAAGGAGAACAGAAAGAACAAAAAGCTCCTTTCCACTGTTTGACTGCTTATTTCTACATATCTATCAACACGGTATTATCTTGTTTTGTGGTGTTCGAGTCCTAGGTCTATACAGAAACATAGACTGACATTCTACTATTGGGTTGTGACAATAGTTTTCCTATGAAGGTCGGTGCTTTATAGAGGGTCGCAGTAGTTGCTCCAACCATAATTCTAACTTGGCAGGAGTAACTACAGTACTGTGACTTGATTTATTTTACTTGCCGTCTTCAATACTGGAATAAGTGAAAGGTACTTAGCTTTACTGGGAACACAATTGGACTGTAATACGTAGAATAATATATATTAAACCAATATTTTCTTGAAGACAGTTACTGTAATTATTAAAAATGTAATGCCCTTTAACCCGTATGCTGCAGATACAACTGTATTCCCTGAAAAAGACACATTCTTGTTTTGTTTTTGTTTTTTCCATAAGATAAAGTTTTCCATTAGTTTACTTTTAGTTCTCTTGCTTATATTGTAAGTATGTTGGTGTATTAAGTGTAAATAAGCACCTTTACTGTGGGTTTGCCAAAAAAAAAAAAAGTTTTTGAGTATTTCTATGAATACATTGTGAATATAGCATTCCCAGAAACAGGAAACATGCATGTCCTCTCTAAAAGGTAATGTAATTAAAATAAAGCTCTACAATGTGTTACATAAATCTGCCTTTTCCCTTAGTCTCATGATCTTTTCCCTCAGGCAGTGCTCCCATGGTCAGGAACACAACGAATAACACATTCTACTTCAGTGTCAAACAACACGTTTGTTGTGAGGAAATGAATGCATGACCTGAAATAATATACAATACTTACAATATATCCTGTTTATGTTGATAGGGGTTTCTTACTCAGGTATGTTATTGGCCATGTTTACCCACATGTTTGGAAGACAGGAAGACAAGAAATGGCATAGATGGCATAGTTTAACCACACATCACATCCAGGGACAGCCAACACCAAACTTGTTTTTCCTGAAAGGCAGGTTAAAAGTGAAATATTTATATGACACATTTCCAAGTTTGTAGCACAAGTTTTACATTCCAGTTCTTTCCTAAATACAAGGAAATTTTATTTATTATGTTTTATTTATTAATTCAGGGAGGTTTAATTTCTGATGTTCTTGTACCAGTATAGCAATGTAGAGTATATGTTATCTGCAGAATGTGACAATTTGCAATGATGGATGACATATACAGCTATCCCATTGTTTCATGGTTTGATAGTTCACTAAGTTGGTTAATGCCTTGTTGATGCCCTTGATTTACTCCATAAAATTACCTTCATTTTAATATTTAAGGCAGAATTTCCCCTTCCTTTCAGTGAATGTTTTAAGGGGTGTTATCCTTTCAGTTCCACCCTTTAACTGTTTGGTTAGGCATGTATTCAGGGGTTTAACTCAAGCCTCTTCCCCTCACACCGCCTCCTCACAACTCTCAGGCCCCTCATTCAATGCATTTCACCTTCATTTCAAATAAGTGGAATGCATTATACTTAAATGAATGAATTTCCAGTTTGTAGGAGCACATTGTAAAGGTGGCCTTAGTTAAATTAAGGATTTAACTAAGGACACCTTAGTTAAATCTGTAATTATATTATTTTCATTTTCAGTTAATAGAAGAAATACAGGATTTTCATCTTACAGAGTTCACTGATTCACTGCCCTTGATTCCCAAGTTTTTGATGTGTAATTAAAATAAAGAGGGATCCTTATTAATTATAAATTAGTGTTTTATTTTTATAAAAAGAAAAATGAGTTAATGAACCAAAGCATTGCCCATTAACAATAAATCAACTAACAAACGCTGCTGCCTTTAGATTTATTAATACTCTCTATAGTACAGTATACAGAATGAATAAGCAGAAAGCATGTATTGAATTCAGTTGTTTTAATTCTTGAAAAAAAAAAAACTCCTCATTGTTCAATCGAATAAAGAGAAGTCATGTTTCAGGTTTGCATAGATAAGCCAATGTTAAAAAGATTGTACAGCTGCTTGCTTATCAAAGGGTGACCATGCTTTGACATGATACCATTTCACTGATGCAACACACAGAGCCTGACAGCTCCAGAACTCTCCTTTTGAAGTGATTGTAGCTAACAAAATGTTTCTATGAATCTTACCTGCTGTGCACTTCTATTCTTTATAACTGTCTCACATGTGCAGTTTGGAAAGAAACACAGTATACTAAACATGTATTTTCATTTTTAAACATGATATCTGGGACTATGTGTTTTTGCTTGCAAGCCATGCTTTCCGGATGGTGAAATTGTTCCTACCACTTCAAGGGCTTCCTGCTTGTCATTATCTAACCAGATTTTTGTTTTTGCTCGGCATGGAATATATTATATAATTGTAGTTAAAATGACACCAAATGTTGAGCCGCTTCCCCTATCGACTAACATGCTTTCAACAAGTTTGACCCAGAAGACACTGCAGAGGTGAAATTACCCAGGAAGTACAAGTGCAACAGATATCCTATTTCTTAACCTAAAGTAGTGTCTTCTTTTCCCATGATTATATTATGCATTTACCTTGTTTTACCATGGTTTTCTATGGCTTTAATATGCTTTATCATACCTCTCTCATACTATGCTTATATGTGCTTTACCAGGCTTTCACTATGCTTTTTTATACTTTGCAATGCTTTTTATTGTGGTAATCTTTTATATGGGATAAGACCAGTCCTGTATATTAAATGCACAACAGGTGGCTGTTTACCATATGTACTTTTATCTGGTATGCAAGCATCTGAATGCATGCTATGCACAGCAAGTATTAAAAGAGAAAAACATAATGATAATTTAAAACTGTTATGCACAAACCCGGTCCTTGAGTTCTTGCCCTTATAATTCCCTAGTCACAGCATGACTAGGGACAGGGACAACATGGTTAAGCATAAGTAAGAAATGTAAAGTCCAGAAAGGTATACATATTAAACAGATGAACACATTTAATGGAGGGCCCTCTTCCCTATACCCTAAAACGAAACAATTTTACCTCCTTCCAGGTTAGTTAATTATTTAATGATACCTGTAATACCATTCTGTAACTAAGTATAATGTTAGATAACAAAAAATACTCTTAGTTAATGTAGCACTAATGTAGTGCATTGTACATAGTGTAGTGTAGTGTATTGCACATCTTATTTCTATAAAGTGAAAAATGTACACAGTCTGGACTTCCCCTAGTCACATGACCTGTTTAAAGATGGCTGCCATGAATAATGATGAAGAACATCACACACTTCTGCAAGCCTCACTGGACATCAGGGAGGTTCTAGAATTTTAAGACTGCTTTTACAACTGAATGTTCCTTCTGGCAGTTAGTTTCAGAAAAACTGAAGAATAATGAAATTACCTCAAAAAATGTGCCCATTATTTTAACAGGTTAGTTGCATTTTATTCGTACATCTACCTGTTTATTGGTGTTAATATCTGTTCTACATTCTAGCACTGTTTAATGAATTGTGTATGTTTATTTTAAATGATTTTGTAATTGTAAAATGTATACAATGTATTTTAATAATAATATTTGTAGCATATAGGGCCTATCCTGACACCCTGTAGTCAGACACAGAGCTTGGTTTTGAAGTATTAAAACCCCTGTGACTGTCATGAAAAGGATGCTTTTCTTAACATGTCAGTCCTTTGGTAGTAGGTCTTGTCATGCCTTTTCTAAAGCGCTAACAATAAAAGTATGGAAGTATTAAAGCTTGTAAGAGTGTGAAACAAAATAGGTGTGGTCTCTTTAAAAAAAAAAAAAAAAAGAAATGTTCTGGTCACGTGTTGCTTCGTTTTGATAGTATGGGCCTTATTTTCAAAGCATTCACTGCAGTCTTTAATTAGCTAACTTCTATTTTTTAAATATAAAAATGCAACAGTACAAAACTAAGAAACAAACAACTTAGGAGTTCTTAGGAGACTTGCAATGACATTACTTAGATGTTTGGTATTAGTTTTGTAAAATCTGAATTTCAGTACACTATCTTGTGTGTGTCATCCCTGCATATGATACAATTAAAAACATCAGCTCTTTTTCCATGTTAATTAGTAGTCCCTGAGTCGTCTTTTGTGAGTTACAACAGAAATCATGTTGTACAGCTTTACTTCCAAATTACGTGTATCTCTTAACAATAAGAGACAACCTACACATGAAGCATTATTGTTGAGTGTTTATTCATTCATTGTTTATTAGATATGCAACATATGGCACTGGTGTTCATATGTGTAATTAAATTACGGTAGTTTTGGTTGACAAGTAACCTAGTCTCAATCTCTAAATGAGACCACATAAATAGGGCTAATTTCAATTAAGTTATTTTGGGGGAAAAAGCATTCAGGAAATACATTTTAATTTGTATATAATATTCTCTATGATAAGTCAAATAAAAATATATTTTACTAACAAAACTTTTCCCGGTTAAAAGATATTTGAATTAAAATCTTAGTTATACAATGGCAGGAATCGTCCTCCTGTTCATTTTAATGGACTATGTGACTTCATGGCTGTGGCGATATCTCAGGACATCACCACGGTTCGCTTAACCTATTTTTGTTGGTTGGTTTTAAAATCACAACATGGCACGCTACTGTGTGTGTTGTTGTGGGTTATCACTGCTTCAAAACGCGCATAACGACACACATCCCATTGTGCCTCATTGCTTTATAAACACTCAGAATCAATATAAGACTTTTGGTCCTCATCTAAACCCACACACAATATCAAAGATAATTTCCAAAGATCAATTTAATCATGTGTGTGAAGCATCTGCATATATTTTCATAAATAGGAGACAAATTATTTAAAAGCTTTCTGAAATTGGCCTAAACTTATTTATGATATAAAACTTTGGCATCCCCACAGTGTAATCTCTATGCAGTTGTCAAACTGGTAAGTTATCTGACTGCCCCTACAAAGCAGGCCTTACAAGGTTAAGCTTACCCTTATGTCATTCCATGCATGAGCCAGAAAGACAATCTCCTGGTTGACATCATCAAGCTCTAGTATAGCACAAATGGTGTTTTATACACTGTACTTATTCCAGCCAAGTTAGAATAAAGGTAGAGAAAACCTACAGTGACCTTGAACATTATGGTAGATATCGCCATTGGGATCCCAAATGCTATGTTTCCACCTGCACATCCGAGCCGAGCCAGCCTGGTAGGGCAGAGGTAGCTTGAGTTGCGTTTACACTAGAGAAAGGCCAGCAGAGCTGAGAGACGTCACGCATAATGAACGTGCTGAGTCGATTCAATTAAATGTCACAGACTGCAAAAATAGAACAAAGCATTAATTTAATAAAATCTCTTTTTACCATGGATTTTTATTTTTATTATTATTATTATTATTGCGGATAAGTACTGAAAACGCGGAGGGGTGGCGGGTGGGGGCGTTGCAATACATACCTAAACAACGGAAGCAAAGACCGGGGACCATATTAAAGTATACAAAATAACGCGCCTCGGATTTAACGCTCCTACGGCATGCCCCCCAATTCCCTATACAAGTGAAATATTTCTACAGTAAATACAGTACTGGTGTTCAAACTGTAAACAACTTATCAGTGTAACTTCCGTTTCTGTCTATTGATACAGTATCTTAACTGGAGAAAAGCTGCGCTGTCAATTTATAACACAGACATCTTATTCAGCATTCATTTTATAACTAAATAAATATTAGCTCTGCAACGTGGTTATCTTTCATAATCTATTAACTTTTTTGCTGCGAGAGGAGCTGCAGCTTTCTCCGGGAGTCGAGACGCTTCAGCCCCGCTCCGGCAGCCGAACCCGGGGCGAGCCCATTCCGTCTTCCCCTCTCCCCTCTCCCCTCTCCCCTCTCCCCTCTCCCGACCCGCTCTCCTTCTCGCATTTTGTTAGTTTGCTTGTCTGTCGCTTCGAACTGAACTCTCCACTGCCGTTTAGCCAGGCTATAGTTTAAAAACTGCTGATTAAAATTATCCTGGAGTTGGAATGTTACCTTTTTTATTTTTTTGTTTGTTAAAAATATAGCGTTGCTTACATTGTGCTTTATGCATGGTTAATTCACGGAAAGTTACATTTTTGATTCACTATATGCGTATTATAGAGAGGGAGTTATTTTATTTAGTATTTTAGTCAGATGTGTGTTGTTATGTGTCCCGCGGTTTAAAGGTAAGGAATTAAAAAAACATTTACCGGTTTTGGTCCTGGGGGTTGCCACTTTTTCTTGTAATAACGCTTGAGCGTGATGACGAAATGCAGTAATCCCGCCCACAGCCTGCTTCGGCCCCGAGCCAGATTCGGATATTTTGCAGGGCTAGAGTTTCACGGTTTGGTTCCGGCTCGGCTGGGTTATTTGCAAGTGTAAACACACCCGTACCGTACGGGTGTGCTAGTGTAAACAGGGTATTAGTGGCTATACTTCCTAAATACACAACCATGTGGTGTGCAAGGTGAGTCACACAGTCAGGGGAGCGCAGTTTTGTGTCCTGGTTGCGCAAAGTCTCCAATATTTTTGCATTTGCTCTGGTGGTCCTGCAGGTTAGGGTGGCATAATCTGCAGTCACCTCACAGCGCTACAGCAACCTCTAGTTGCCTGGCAGTTGGCTTCCAGACATCCACTGTCAAGCTCCTGGGTCTAATACTGGCTTAGCTGTGGGATCAGAGGACATCCACTGACCTTCAGTTCTCTTGAACTGTTGTGGGGTTGCTGCAGTGAGGAATCATAATTGAACATTCTAACCTGGGGAGAAAATCAGGGTAAAATAATCGACCACTCTAAATGTAGTCTCAATTGTGTGTCTTGCTTAACTTGGCCATTATTTTTATATTCGTATTTTATTTTAACTGGCTTTACATGTTTACAAGGTAACAACTTCTATTCAATTCATACATAACTTCTAAGACTCAATCCTGCATGGGGTACTGTAACCTTTAAATTAAGTTAGGCCCCTCCTCATGTGGGCTTCTGAAGTGAGTAAGAGACAGAGAGTGAGAGAATGACACATGTGCTTGCTTCCTTTTCCACTTGTAGAGCGTGAGACTGCACCACAGAATATCCTGACTACAAGACTTTCCCCTTCAGGGGTATCAAAGCCTTCCTTTTCTCCCCCCCAAAGCAGCTGTCCCATTCAATCTCCCTTTCCGCGGCCGAGGAGCTCCATTAGACACCAGATATACTAGGAATACAGGGACCCTGTCAAACTGCAATATGGCTGAAAATGATAATACAACTATGACCCCTGGTAAGTACAAGACATCCTTCTTCATATAAAGCAGCTATATCCCTGCTATGGGAACTCTGTTGTTGAGAAACTACGTCACAAGAAGCTGCTTGTGGTCTTGTGTGTCAAGATAGGGACTGACAGCTGAACTCTGGTGGTGATAGCGAGCACAGTTTCAATGCTGACTCTTACAGTAAACAGAGTAGCACCTTCACTGTTTTACTGTTAGCATTGCAAAATAATATTTCAAGGATGAGGTGTTCCTTTGCCATGCTGTGTTTGTTTTGTGGAATGATGTCTACAGTAAAAATAAGGTGGAGTTTGGAAGAAATGCTATAAGTGGGGGACCTAAAACATTTTGTACACTCTATAGTAACAGTACTGTGTGTATTGCTGGTCCGACTACAGTATTACGCAAGTTGTAGTTTTGAATGGCAACATTTTTTAGCAGTGCTTGAACAGAAAACATATTTCAAAATCTTCAGGAAATATAATAATCATAATAGTCGTAGTAATAATACACTACGACTACTAGGACTACTACTAATAATAATAATAATAATGAATATCCAACTGTACATAAAAAGGCTGTAATTCCTTTGAGGACTTTCAATGACGGTATCATTGTTATAATAATAATAATTGGAAATAGGGACGCTATTTTGATCTGTCGATTTTGCTGGTTGTTTTGTCCAACTTTTCTGAATCAAAGTCGATTTCTGTTTATTATTTTCAGGTGGCACTTGCTGGCTAATTATCTTACAAGGGTAAATAATAAGGCTGTAAAGGCTGTAGTTATACAGATGTAAACATTTACTATAATAATAATAATAATAATAATAATAATAATAATAATAATAATAATGTAATAAAAATACAGTGGAAATTCAGATTGCCTCCAGATTGACAGAGGAATTCATTTCTTGCAGACAATATTAGGACCCCACCTAAGCCTCACACTTTCAATATAGGACAGAGTTCAACCTATAACCAGGCACGCTTTTTACAAAACCTCTTCAAACTCACTATTCAGAATAGAAGCTGCCAAGACACTTTAATATTGGCTGCTTTATTTGAAAAGGGCCTTCAGCTTTGGGCTGTATAAAAACTTACAAGCTCCCTTTTCCAGGTTTTTAAAAAGAAGAAGAAGAAGAAGAAGACATCAGTGCAGAGAGATAAGGGGCAGTTTAGTTTCTAGCGACTGTAAAAACAGTATGCCTTCCCATCCTGTTTCCTAAGATAGGCCAACCCATAACTATTGTGTGTGGGTCATACAAAAGGCAGCTGTGTATATTACATAACCATATATATTGTAGCCATTCTTAACAGGTTTTAACATCAAATGATGATTGAGTTGTTGCAGTTCTCACATACTGCCTGTATCCCAGTTCTGCTTCCCTACACATTCACCTTCTCCTTGCAACACATTTTTGGATATTTAGTTCAGTGAAAAATAAACTTTTACACATGTTGATTCCCAGAGCCTAAGTACATCAGGTCCATAACCATAACCATAACCCAACCTTCTTCTCTAATCACCAAGCAACATGGCCAACTCACACAAGGCTTAAGTGATGCTCCTAAAGCGACTGTGCTCAGTGTCCTTCTGCTCTTATACAGAATGCAAATGATTACAATAGAAATTACTTAATTAAGTAGATTTCTGCATTTTACAATACGCTGTATAGGTTTGATAACTGAGCCTTAAACATGTGATTTCTCGCAGTAGCACAACACAGTATTCTCACTTTCTTTATTTCACTTTGACTCATGTGAAGGCTATTTATCCTGTCTCAACAATAAGTTTGATGAGAGTACTGTACAGTTACTTTTGTCACTTTTAACAGGACCCCACCTGGTTCCAAATGTGCAACTATTAGAATGCAACTGTAAGGGTGGCTCAGGTGGAGGTCCTATTACGTCTAGCACAGGATAGTTTTGTTTTATTTTTAATTTGCCTTTACAAAAGAGAAACTCGCTGACTCTCTATCTCTCTCGTTGCTTGACCAAGCTGCTTCATGCTAAATGCTACAGTTTAAAGTTAGTTACAGTGATAGAAGGAATGCTCAGTTCCCCAGTGACTGCCTGCGGCTCTACTTGTCTCATCTCTAGAAGCTGGAGCCTCACCAGTAAGGCCAGGGGATGAGAAGCAGGAGCTATTAAAATAGGGCTGTACTGTACTGTATCTACAGCTGTTGGGAAATAGATGGAAGTATCTGTGTTGTAGAGGCCTAAATCATCTGATTTCCTGTGACAGCCCAGAGCAGGGATAGAGAGGGTCTGTCCCAAACCCTGCCCAGAAATATGCATCGTTTTTATATCATGTTACACCATGCACTTTATCCAAAAAAATTGAGACCCTTATGTGGTGGTCATATTTGTCTGTCTGTCTGTCTTGGTGAACACGATAATTTTTGAGATACTGTGCAGTTATTGTGTGAGTATGAAGACCCTCTGTATGTATGTGCATTGTTTTTCAGTGTAACACATGAACTTTTAACAAGTCATGCTTTGCCTGGGTTAACCATTGTCAGACCATGCTTGGTATATTGCAGTATAAATCAATCAAAGGCTCCCATATTGTTTAATCATTCTTAAAAATGACAGGACATAATTTCCAGTTTTTTAGGACAATTGTGTTAAGATCATGGAGTACCTGTGGTGCAGAAATCTATACGTAGCTATTTAGGATGAATAGTATTTGACATTTCATATAAGTTAATACGTTGTGTGTGGTGTCTCTTATTGTATACTATTGTTATCTCGTGCTTTTTTGGGTGAGAGGACCGCAAAGCAAAGCTGAGAGAAATTACATCACTTATAGAATAAGAGACACTCTACACACGACATATTAACTTATTATAAATCACACAAATGAATTCAGGAATAGCTTTAACTGAATATATATATATATATATATATATATATATATATACAGTATATATATATAATATATATATACAGTACTGTGCAAAAGTTTTAGGCAGGTGTGAAAAATGCTGTAAAGTAAGAATGCTTTCAAAAATAGACATGTTAATAGATTATATTTATCAATTAACTAAATGCAAAGTGAGTGAACAGAAGAAAAATCTAAATCAAATCCATATTTGGTGTGACCACCCTTTGCCTTCAAAACAGCATCAATTCTTCTAGGTACACTTGCACAAAGTCAGGGATTTTGTAGGCATATAGTCAGGAGTATGATTAAACAAATATACCAAACAGGTGCTAATGATCATCAATTCAATATGTAGGTTGAAACACAATCATTAACTGAAACAGAAACAGCTGTGTAGGAGGAATAAAACTGGGTGAGGAACAGCCAAACTCAGCTAACAAGGTGAGGTTGTTGAAGACAGTTTACTGTCAAAAGTCATACACCATGGCAAGACTGAGCACAGCAACAAGACACAAGGTAGTTATACTGCATCAGCAAGGTCTCTCCCAGGCAGAAATTTCAAGGCAGACAGGGGTTTCCAGATGTGCTGTCCAAGCTCTTTTGAAGAAGCACAAAGAAACGGGCAACGTTGAGGACCGTAGATGCAGTGGTCGCCAAGGAAACTTACTGCAGCAGATGAAAGACACATCATGCTTACTTCCCTTCGCAATCGGAAGATGTCCAGCAGTGCCATCAGCTCAGAACTGGCAGAAAACAGTGGGACTCTGGTACACCCATCTACTGTCCGGAGAAGTCTGGTCAGAAGTGGCCTTCATGGAAGACTTGCGTCCAAAAGCCATACCTCCGGCGTGGAAACAAGGCCAAGCGACTCAACTATGCACGAAAACACAGGAACTGGGGTGCAGAAAAATGGCAGCAGGTGCTCTGGACTGATGAGTCAAAATTTGAAATATTTGGCTGTAGCAGAAGGCAGTTTGTTCGCCGAAGGGCTGGAGAGCGTACACGAATGAGTGTCTGCAGGCAACAGTGAAGCATGGTGGAGGTTCCTTGCAAGTTTGGGGCTGCATTTCTGCAAATGGAGTTGGGATTTGGTCAGAATTAATGGTCTCCTCAATGCTGAGAAGCACAGGCAGATACTTATCCATCATGCAATACCATCAGGGAGGCATCTGATTGGCCCCAAATTTATTCTGCAGCATGACAACGACCCCAAACATACAGCGAAAGTCATTAAGAACTATCTTCAGCGTAAAGAAGAACAAGGAGTCCTGGAAGTGATGGTATGGCCCCACAGAGCCCTGATCTCAACATCATCGAGTCTGTCTGGGATTACATGAAGAGAGAGAAGCAACTGAGGCTGCCTAAATCCACAGAAGAACTGTGGTTAGTTCTCCAAGATGTTTGGGCCAACCTACCTGCCGAGTTCCTTCAAAAACTGTGTGCAAGTGTACCTAGAGGAATTGATGCTTGATGCTGTTTTGAAGGCAAAGGGTGGTCACACCAAATATGGATTTGATTTAGATTTTTCTTCTGTTCACTCACTTTGCATTTAGTTAATTGATAAATATAAACTATTAACATGTCTATTTTTGAAAGCATTCTTACTTTACAGCATTTTTTCACACCTGCCTAAAACTTTTGCACAGTACTGTATATATATATATATATATATATATATATATATATATATATATATATAATATATATATATATATATATTATAAAACAACCTGTTGTGAAATGGTTGAGTCCAGAATCAGTGAATTACAAACTTTTGTGATTTAATCAAAACAGAAAATGTTTTAGACCGTCTGTTGTCGTTAAACCATGAGTGGTTAGGAAACAATCATGGTCAACAATGTTACCATGGGCAACCATTTCATAGGAACTTTGACAACTTAAGCAGTTTATTCCAAAACCTATTAAGAAACGGTTAAGAAAAATATATTTATCGAAATTAAACAAGAGTTAAACGGGTTATGAAATAGGCCTTCAGCTAATGCTTGCTGTTTGACTACAAATAATTAAGCCTACATAAATTAATTCTTTGTTCTGCTTCCTCTGGTTCCCTTAACCACATTATAAATAATTTGTAAGTAACTGTTAATTGTTTAATTAGACTTAACAGCATCCCCTTTTATTATTATTATTTGTTTATTTAGCAGATGCCTTTATCCAAGGCGACTTACAGAGACTAGGGTTTGTGAACTATGCATCAGCTGCAGAGTCACTTACAATTACATCTCACCCGAAAGATGGAGCACAAGTGACTTGCTCAGGGTCACACAATGAGTCAGTGGCTGAGGTGGGATTTGAACCGGGGACCTCCTGGTTACAAGCCCTTTTCTTTAACCACTGGACCACACAGCCTTTAACCACTGGATCCCCTTGCCCCATTGTAAACCATTATATCTGAAGCATAATACTACATGAATACTGTACAGATTCTTTAGGATACAGCTGTACCGTATTGTGGATTAGGCTGAGACATTTGAGCATCCTTGAATAGCCAATTTCTCGTTGAACATTTCACAGTTCAGTTGCTGTACAATTTAAGTCACTAGCAATGTGATGGCACTAAAATTGTTCTGTACTAAAGGGAAATAATAGCCAGGTCCCTATTTTTTAGTACAAGATTCACTTTTAAAGCAGTAATGACCTTGTGGCAGAGCAGGGCTCTGCCCTTGGAAATATTGGCAGGGGTGGGGTTAAATTCTCCTCCCTTCTATTTGGGTGGGGCAGATGGCCACTGTGTGTCCAAATGCCCCACAACTAGGGCACCACTCATCTACTATGTAGATTGGACTCTTCCTCCTTTTTCCTCCCATCCTATTCTCTTTTTTTTTGTTTTCCAAAAAAAAAAACACACACACACTCACAAAAAAGGATGGCACAAGGGATGAGGCCCAGAGACAGACTGCAGTTCAAATAAAATACTTTTATTAAATAGAAAACACAAAATAAACAGACACGAGGGCCAAACAAAAAGGTTCTTAAACACAAAGACAATAAACACAAAGTATACCTTACAAAATAAGGCTTACAGGCTGAGCTTTGCCTTCACTGGATTGCAAAATTTAAAAAAAACCCAGCACACAAAGAACACACTTACGTCCTCAGCTACCTCTCTCTACTGAGGAGCTGAGGCCTCCTTTTATGTCAGGTGGCTGGGTACTAATTGATTACTAATGATTCCCACCTGACATAATAAACCTGGGCAGGGAGGAGAATTTAACCCCATCCCTGCCAATATTTCCAAGGGCAGAGCCCTGCTCTGCCAAGACCTTTTAAAGCATGACAAGGCCCGCCACATTTTCAAGAGCAAGACTAACAACAAGACTTCAATGTATATAAATGAATAAAGAACACAATACAATAGTATTACGAGACATGAAAAACACGCTACAGCACAGACACACCTGTTTCCACTTCAACAATACCCGGAGCTACACATTGTGGGCTTTGGTAGCTATGGTTTTTGTCCATTCAGTGTGTAATACGTTTATAAAGTAGTACAACAAAAGGCACTGTGTGATCTTAACTGTGTGATCTTTTATTATAGCATGCAAAACAATCACTACAATTTGAATCCAGTCGTTAAGGGCTCCTATAACCTTTACAACAGTAAATTTGCATGGTAATTTTACAGTTTTCCCATGGTTATATTAAGCAATTATCATAGTGTACCATGATTGGATGTGTTTCTGAATATGCTTTACCATACCTCTCTGGTTACAAATGTTTTACCATGCTTTCACTATGCTTTGTTGCACTTTACTATGGTAAGCTTTAAAAAGGCATACTAGGGGTAACAGCATTAATCGTAAATGAAGAGATATTTGAGTTTGATTACTTCAGTTAAATGTGAGTATCTATTTTTTAAACAAAGCAGAATCCATCATGTTTACTCAAAATATATAAAATATATACATTTCTTAAAAGTTTCTCCAAGAGGGGCTGAAAAAAGGGTATGGTTTATACATTTGCTCTGTAAGCACCGTTGTCCGTAAATTATTGTTCCTGAAAGCCTCCTGACTGAAAGTGAGACTCCTCATGTGTTTCAGAAGTGCTGTTCAGCAGAGAGTCACACTTCCAGTCACCCTGCAACCTAATGGGTATAATTTGCGCCTAAGCTGTGAGACTGCGAGATGCATCTTAAAAAGAAAAGAGTCACTGAAATACAGACAGCAAGCAGGTACTTCCATAGGATGAAGCCATTGAACCACTGAAATACAGACAGCAGACAGGTGCTTTCAGGTGGTGAAGCTATTGTATCAGGAAAAAGGCGCACAGTGCCTTGAGTAAACACGAAACATACAATCTTTCTGGTTTATTGAATGCTAAATGACATTAAAATGAATATCACTTTGCTGTGAATGTGTGTTAAGATGTTCAGTCTAAGGTTGTTACTTCCTTGGAATGATTGTTTTGATGTATTTTATTTCTTATGATACATGATAACTGATTTGTTTTAATTGATTTTAAGTGGTTCAGAGTTTTACTGATTGCTCTAAGGTAATTTCCTACAAAGTTAATGGAGCAGTTTGTTTTCTTTTTAAAGTGGTTGTAGCTAGCAAAATAATTGTATACATCTTTGCTGTCATGCACTTTCTTTCGCCTATAGGTTTAAAATGTGCAGTTTGGAAAGAAACAAATGTTATTGTAAACTTGTATTTTCATTTTAAGATATCTGGTACTACACATTTTAAAGAATGTCCTCAGGTTGCTTTCCTTGCCTTCCAGGAAGTCTGTTACTGTTTTACCTCCAAGGTCATTTCACCCCAGACAGCCTCCATGCACCCCATATTTAAATAAAATGTTTTTATTATTATATATTATTTATCTTTCCACTCAGAAAACTGATATAATTGATATCTTTGTTTTTTTTGTATGCTCATTAATCTGTGTCACATTGTGTAGCCCTTCCCGTTTGTGCCGAGCAAAATAGTGATGTAGTAATATAGTATATCGAACGAGCCCAATGTTGTGTCATCAGAGAGAGCAGGAGAGATTTTAATATTATTTAAATCTGTTTCTGATATCGGAGGGTTGTGGTGGGCTGTATCTTTGCCAGATTTTCTGTAATTCTCGATATTATGTTGACATTTCCACCCACAGAAAACACCATTCAGATAGCAATTAATTCAGACGTAAAATATAAATTTCCTTCAGTGTTTCTAACTGTGGCATAAAAACTTTATTCAATTGAACACTTGGCACAGGTTTAACATCCAGGCTAATATTTTTTTGGTTTTGTTTCAACCAGTCATTAAAAAACTATTATTATTATTATTATTATTTGTTGATGTATTATTATTATTATTATTATTATTATTATTATTATTATTATTATTATTATTATTAAGATGTAGTGATATTTAGTTGGTCTATGATAATCACCAGTGAGACAATTCTTATTGCACAATCATGTGATCTTGTTCAGCCAATCACAGTGCTTAATCTATGCAAGCCATTTTACAACAGATATCAGTGATTCTCTAGATATACATACAAACTGACATATGGATAGAGAGTCAGACATGCAAACAGCTTGCCTCCCTATACCCCTAGATTTCAATACTCGTCTTAACTGAAGAATGACATTTTTATGCTTGAATAAGTTGGACAGACAGACAGCCTCCATACACTCCATATTAAGATACACTCAAAGTATTGTGTTAAAAATTTTCGTCGCAAGTTTCATCAGAATTTGATGGGATCCTACAGCTAAATTAAATGTACAGTATACTGTAAGTGTGACAGTTGGGCAGACAAACATACACCCCAAGATTAGTATACAAACATTCCACATGTATTATTATGTATTAATTAATTTATTTATTTATTATTAATTTTGGCATAAAATATTCTCATTAACTGAAACTATTATTTACATACATGCTCTTAATGGAAAACTTTTGTAAGGACTATACAGGATTCTAAACAATTGGACTGAATGAGTTAACTAAAAAATAGTGCATTCACATAGGGCCCTGGGTACACAGCCAGTAAGCCACTTAGATTGTGGTAGTTGTGAAGAGGTGTTGGCTTGCACGTTTGAAGGCTGGAATTCTACTTGGAGATTACCAGCACTCTTCTCATCTGCAGTCACTGAGACATGATAGTGTTTTGTGGGGGCTATGCTGCCAGAGTTGAGTGAATTAACACATGAGTGTTATCAATCTAGCATAATGTCAGCAATGCTTGTGGAGGTGATGTGGTGTCTGTTTGTAGCAATAAACCTGACATTTCTTCCTCTACCAAAAAATTCTGCTTGGTGTGTTCTTGTTTGAAAAATGGAGGGAGAAACTAAACCAACAAGGGACACTTACCAGGAGGAAAGCAGCCCCTAAAACTGTAAACAATTGACTCCAACTCTAATTATGTATAGCCCAGATATCATTGTGTACCCTAAATTTAAACCTAAATCTAAACCTTACCCTGAACTATTAACATGCTCAGGCTTGATTTAGTCCTGTACAATGGTTAACCATAGCCAGAGCATGCTTGGTATGACACCACAGCCATGCTGAATTCATATTTAATTCTTTTGTGATGTGCAACCAGAAAATAACACACACCCTCCTCCCTCAGAGGGAATGTCCCTTTTACCCAGGGCTGCTAGGGTTTCTACCTTGTGGTGGAGCTCCATGGGAAGTGGTGTATGTTCACTGGCTAAACCAGTTCCTGTTCCATAATGAAAATGCTGAGGGTATGTGCCTTTTGATAGAGCTTATGACAATGAAAATATCCAAGGGTTTCAGGTCAGTGTATCACCACAATCCAGTTGATTCTTTTGTACAGGTCTCTAACACCATGACTACCACATTACCATTTCTGGTGGAGAAAACACCAAAGGCTTTCACTTTTCTCATGTTGTAGTTTCAGTCAAGGCAGAGTTTAATTGGAGTTTGGATACCATATAACGGGAAATTTTGGCGGGAATTTATTTTGGCTTTATTGGCGGTTTTGATTGGATCGCCAATAATTCTTCCACCAGTCAGAGTGTGGCATAATGTGTCGGATGTCAAAGTGAATATGAGAATGGCAGTGTGATGAATCCAATTTTCTTGAAAAAATGAAAAGCAGACCGGACATTTACATCAATGGATTTAGAAAATCTGGAATTTATGATGCGATCAGGAACTCCGAGGCAGTATAAACTGTGCCTGTTACTGTGGTACCTGTACAACTGTTCTTTTTTTATGTTAAGCAGTGTTGTGTTATTTTTTTTACAAGGGGTTAATTAAGTAATGTAAGCCAAAATTGTTTATTCCAGACCTGTTAGAAAGTCCGTAACAAAAGCAAATTTGCTTTGGATTGTTATTGTCAAATCGTTGTAGATACTACTTTTAAGACACCCACCGTGCAGGTATTGCAATGTCCCTAAACAAAATGTTAAAATAAATTAGATCTGCACTGTATAAAAATGAGCTGATTTTGCCAGTGCTTGCTAGTCTATTAACTAGCTTTAAATTTAAAGCATTTTTGTTGCGGCTTTATTGTTAAAGTTTTCACACGTGGCAATACTGTCCTGCAATTGCTAAATTATATTGTGATCATTCCACTGTGTTATGTTAGTGAACCAGAGCTACGTTTTAAAACTGAGTTAGCAAATGCCTATCGTTAAAGTGTACTGCAGCTACTAATCCTTTCCAGTTACTGGTATCTTAAAATTAAGAACTATATAATAATAATGCTGTAACTCATTTTTAGAAGGCCTTCTTTGTTCTTATCCAAGTTGCTGCAGTGACACTATAGATGCTATAATGAGTTACTGTAAATGAGATATTGTTTTAGAAGACGGATTTAATTCAGTAAAGATGTATTTGAATTTTTTTTTAAATTAAAAGTAGAAATACAAAACTGTGGCATTTTCCTTTGTGAACTTGTTAAGTGAAAAACGCCAATTCAAAAACCATGAAAATCTACCAAGGTAGCAAATCCGCCAAATTTAATACCAGCAAAAATGTCCTGTTATACGGTATATGATTGTTAGGCTTGGAATGGAAACATAATGAGAAGCGTATTAAACATACCTTACATACCGAATCTAAAAAGAAATGTAAAACTTTTGTATTATTTTGTGCACTCCTCAAATGTATAAACATTGGGAATTTGCTAAATTATACTGTAAATGTATCAATACAATGAATTAATATTATAAGCCTTACTGTTCTTTCATCTCAGGCTGTGTGGTCCAGTGGTTAAGGAAAATAGCTTGTAACTAAGAGGTCCCCGGTTCAAATCCCCCCTCAGCCACTGACTCATTGTGTGACACTGAGCAAGTCACTTAACCTCTTTGTGCTCTGTCTTTCGGGTGAGACGTAATTGTAAGTGACTCTGCAGCTGATGCATAGTTCACACACCCTAGTCTCTGTAAGTTGCCTTGGATAAAGGCGACTGCTAAATAAACAAAAAATAATAATTGTATTCTAACACAGAATACATTTAGGAGCTTTTAAAATTATTTGGTTTAGAGCTCTTTTACTGCTGTAAATGATTGTGGTATTTTTGCATATGTATTTATCTGCCACCAACTGCTTACATAGGATACCTGTGAGTTGCTTATTCCTTAGAAAACAGCGCATACTCTGAGATGTGCCAACAGTGGTGTGAGGGCTTTTAGTTAGTGTCACTGTAGAAGTACTTTTCAGATTCTATTCGGAATGTCAATCAGTTTTTTTAAATCTAATGTTAATATATATTGTGAGACAGCAGGGAGGGGGTTAAATCCTCCCTGCAGAAAAACATGTGCGTAGGCACATTTTTGGTTGAATTGTTTTGTTAATTGTTTTATTGTTAATTATCACCTGCACCTGGCTATGATTGTAAATTAGAGCCAGGTGCAGGGTATTTAAAGAGTGCAGTCAGCTTGCTCAGGGCTGCTGAAGTGTGTTGAAGCCCGACTGTGCTGGTGTGTGTACAGCCGTAAAACAAAGGAAAAGGTAGTGTGAAGCCTTTTGGTGTGTGTTGTTTTGTTTATTTTGATACAGGTAAACAGCTTAGCTGTCCTGTCTTTTAGTTTAGGTTCCTGTTTTGTTTAGTTAGTGCTCATAAAAGAGCTAGGTGTTTGTTTTGTTTATTTTTGTTTTTGTGTTTCATTAAAAATAGCGCATCCATGCTTTTAAAAATCCGTTTCTGTGCCTGGGTCAGTGATTTTAAAGGGGCAACGAGCCACGGAGAGGTGCGATTCTTTTACATATGGTGGCAGCGAGTGTGGCGCCCTAGAGACCCAAAATGGATTTTAAAGAACTAATTGAAAGGCTCAATAAAAACACCACTGCTCAAGAGGAGCAGATGAAGAAGATGGAGAGGCAGAGACAGGAGCTGGGTTTGGCCCCGTTGTTAATACAGGAGCGGGAGCCAACCGAACTGGAGCTGCTACTGCAAAAGTGGGAGCTGCCGCTCCCAGAACCAGAGGGGGTGGAGCTGCCGTCCCGAGAGCCAGAGGGTGGAGCGGCCGTCCCGAGAGCCAGAAGGGTGGAGCTGCCGTCCCGAGAGCCAGAGGGGATGGAGCTGCCGTCCGAGAGCCAGAGGGGTGGAGCTGCCGTCCCGAGAGCCAGAGGGGGTGGAGCGGCCGTCCCGAGAGCCAGAGGGGGTGGAGCTGCCGTCCCAAGAGCCAGAGGGGATGGAGCTGCCGTCCCGAGAGCCAGTGGAGGTGGCCGTCTCAGGAGCCACTGGCTACAGTTGAGGAGAAGGAAGTCCCTCAACCACCAACCATGCGAGTGAGTATATATACAGTACTGTGCAAAAGTTTTAGGCAGGTGTGAAAAAATGCTGTAAAGTAAGAATGCTTTCAAAAATAGACATAGTTTAGTTTATATAGTTTATATTTATCAATTAACAAAATGCAAAGTGAGTGAACAGAAGAAAAATCTACATCAAATCAATATTTGGTGTGACCACCCTTTGCCTTCAAAACAGCATCAATTCTCCTAAGTACACTTGCACACAGTTTTTGAAGGAACTTGGCAGGTAGGTTGGCCCAAACATCTTGGAGAACTAACCACAGTTCTTCTGTGGATTTAGGCAGCCTCAGTTGCTTCTCTCTCTTCATGTAATCCCAGACAGACTCGATGATGTTGAGATCAGGGCTCTGTGGGGCCATACCATCACTTCCAGGACTCCTTGTTCTTCTTTACGCTGAAGATAGTTCTTAATGACTTTCGCTGTATGTTTGGGGTCGTTGTCATGCTGCAGAATAAATTTGGGGCCAGTCAGATGCCTCCCTGATGGTATTGCATGATGGATAAGTATCTGCCTGTACTTCTCAGCATTGAGGAGACCATTAATTCTGACCAAATCCCCAACTCCATTTGCAGAAATGCAGCCCCAAACTTGCAAGGAAACTCCACCATGCTTCACTGTTGCCTGCAGACACTCATTCGTGTACCGCTCTCCAGCCCTTCGCGAACAAACTGCCTTCTGCTACAGCCAAATATTTCAAATTTTGACTCATCAGTCCAGAGCACCTGCTGCCATTTTTCTGCACCCCAGTTCCTGTGTTTTCGTGCATAGTTGAGTCGCTTGGCCTTGTTTCCACGTCGGAGGTATGGCTTTTTGGCCGCAAGTCTTCCATGAAGGCCACTTCTGACCAGACTTCTCCGGACAGTAGATGGGTGTACCTGGGTCCCACTGTTTTCTGCCAATTCTGAGCTGATGGCACTGCTGGACATCTTCCGATTGCGAAGGGAAGTAAGCATGATGTGTCTTTCATTTGCTGCAGTAAGTTTCCTTGGCCGACCACTGTGTCTACGGTCCTCAACGTTGCCCATTTCTTTGTGCTTCTTCAAAAGAGCTTGGACAGCACATCTGGAAACCCCTGTCTGCCTTGAAATTTCTGCCTGGGAGAGACCTTGCTGATGCAGTATAACTACCTTGTGTCTTGTTGCTGTGCTCAGTCTTGCCATGGTGTATGACTTTTGACAGTAAACTGTCTTCAGCAACCTCACCTTGTTAGCTGAGTTTGGCTGTTCCTCACCCAGTTTTATTCCTCCTACACAGCTGTTTCTGTTTCAGTTAATGATTGTGTTTCAACCTACATATTGAATTGATGATCATTAGCACCTGTTTGGTATAATTGTTTAATCATACACCTGACTATATGCCTACAAAATCCCTGACTTTGTGCAAGTGTACCTAGAAGAATTGATGCTGTTTTGAAGGCAAAGGGTGGTCACACCAAATATGGATTTGATGTAGATTTTTCTTCTGTTCACTCACTTTGCATTTTGTTAATTGATAAATATAATCTATTAACATGTCTATTTTTGAAAGCATTCTTACTTTACAGCATTTTTTCACACCTGCCTAAAACTTTTGCACAGTACTGTATATACTGTATATATACAGGCAAACTTCACTATAACAAACCCTTCTTATAACAAACACCCGTTTTTAATGATCCCAACAGCAAGAACCGATTTTTTCAATGCAAATTTGCCCTATTAGAACGATCACATACAGGATCGACCGGGATACAACGATCTCAGTACTGACTGACACCGTCAAGTGGGTTATTCTCTCCGTGAAAACAAGACCGTGGTTGACTAATACAAAGATAACATTGTTTCTTTGTATTAGTTAACATTGTATAAATCAATCAGCCAATAACACTGTGTAGTGTTGGGTTCCCAATACTGTGGGTGTTGGAAAATAACACTCTGAGAGTGATAATCAATCAGACAATAACACTGTGTAGTGTTGGGTTCCCAATACTGTGGGTGTTGGAAAATAACACTCTGAGAGTGATAATCAATCAGACAATAACACTGTGTAGTGTTGGGTTCCCAATACTGTGGGTGTTGGAAAATAACACTCTGAGAGTGATAATCAATCAGACAATAACACTGTGTAGTGTTGGTTTCCCAACACCTTTGGTGTTGAAAATCATAATTCTGAAAACAATACTGTGTAGTGCAGTGCTGGTTTCCCAACATGTTTGGCGTTGAAAATAATCACTCTGAAAGTAACAAAAATCAAACAATAACACTTTACATTGTTGGGTTGCCAACACTGTGGTTGTTTGAAAATAATTCTTTAACAATCGAACGATAACTAGCGTTACCACAGGATTTGCTTCTATACACTCTGGATGATCAGAAATGTGTGTATGTGTAGCACTGATACTGTGTAGTAAAAGCTAGTGGTCCTTTGTTTTAAAAAAAAAAAAAAAAAAAAAAAAATCTAATTTCATTGGTTTCACAATTAACTTTTCAGTAAATAAATAAATACACCTCAGGTAAATTCAGTCAGTGTTCAGTTCTTATTTAAACAATGCAATTTCCCATTAAGGGCCTATATAAATAGGAAAAAGAGCGACATGGTATTAGCCACTAAAAAAAAAAAAAAAAGATTGTTTAACACCACTTGTCTCAAATGAGGCAGCCCTCTGTGACAACATATAGAAATGAATCACATCCATATGACATTTGAATATCAAAAGGTTTGAAATATCTCAAGCTCTCCTTTTTCAAAACCAATATCTTCCTTGGTTTTTTTTTCACTGACTTGAAAAGCATGACAATGTTCATGAAAATAAGTTTGAAATTCAACCAAAACAAACAAAACTTGCTCCTTGTGTAAAACTATAGTAATTATTTTGCTGAACACTGGCATTTCTTCTACAACATCTGTGCAGACAACAAGGCCAATACTCAACCCCAGAGCATTTCACCATGTTGTGAGACTGACTTTAGTCTGTGCATTGATTTGAAGGTTTTGTGTAATATCTTCAAAATGTTCTAGAGAAGTTAGCACATGCATTTTAATTGGACCAGATTCAACAGATCTTAAGGTCATGCACTCCCAATAATTAGCTACATGAATCTGGTGTTTCTTTGCAAGCGATATGGTCAAATTCATAAAATTCTTTACACAATTCTTTAAAAATTTATGTTTGGCCTCGAACCTCATGGTCGAGACATGGAGCAAAGGTCCAATCTTGCGTATGCACCTGGGATAATGGAGCATGAAATGATGCTTTGGAATCAAATTCTTGGAGGGATACAATTCTTTGAACAGTCCATGATGCTCTTGAATGAGGTGTTTCAAATACACTATCATACCCTCTGTAATGGAGGGGGAAAACACTACATTGACAATATTCAATAATAAAAGTAGTAAGTTCCAATTTCTGTTCGTCTCACGTATAATGTCACCAAATATTAAAGGTATGTTTGTGATCAAACATAAAGTTTGAGTAGCATTTAATCCATTCCCATTTCCTGCATGGTCCAAGTTTATCTTTGTTGGCCTATTGTTTTTGTTCAAATAGCCATAGTTAAAGGCATAAATCCTATTGAGAAGGCTTTCCTTTGAGAAAGTTTTTGATCAAGTATTCAAACAGCAGTTTGACTTCGTATTGACCAACCCCCTCTAAAATGTCATGCATAATGTCAAAAGCATAATTGTCTGGTACACTGAAATAAGACAACGTATTAAGTATACTGTTGCGCTTGATTCCAAATGAAGATGTTGCCATAGGATCTTCCAACAGATTGGCATAATGCTGCTCATTCAACACTTGTGTTCGTAATGTCAAACTCGTAATGAAAAAACTGATTGTGCTGAAACATTATCAATCAAACATAGCCTGCAGGAATAATTTGCACTGTAGGTCTCTACGAAGCCAAGAATACTGTGCATGCCCAAGTTGTCACCAGTAATTTGTGCAAGTGTACCATGTATAGGACCTTCTGAAAAAGGAACTTTTATACCAATAGTCTCTAAGACTCTCAGATCTTCCACTAAACGTTTCAATATGGCATCGATCCCATACTTTTTGGCGTGAATGAAACAACGAAATTAGATGTATATTCATGAGACTGGAATTCACCTTTGGAGGGAGGTTTCAAAGTTTGAAATACAGACAACCAACTTTGTATATACCCTGCTTGGAATCCAGTGGATTGGCAGTTTCAAAAACATCGTAATACAACTGAATTTGTAAGGCAAATTTGTGAATGGAAAACAATGGGTGGCTTTTAAAAAAAACTCCCATCAGAAATCCTCAAGCTTGTCGCTTTGGGCACATGACTGTATAAAATCGCATATATCTGCATTTTTAAAAATGAACTGCAGAGTCTTCAATAAGGGAACATAAATGAATTTATCATTAACTGGGACTTGCTCATATGTTTGCATGGGTCTATTCCTCTTTGTGTCAAACCTACACAACTCAATAGGCTGTACTACACCCCATTTCTTACTGAAATATTTCTTAAATTTGCTATCAGAATTCAAATTGCTAAAAGGATTTTATTTTATTTTCAAACGTCCTCTAAAGATGATCTGCTAGGATTGTCTGAGGGAACTAAGCTCAATACTTGGTCCTTTAGGTTTGATTGCAAATCACTGACATATTCTTCTAGATTTTTTACCATGGAGAGAACTACAGTATTTGGTACACCACTTCCCAGTAATTTGACTAGAATGGATGCACACATTTCTTGGCTTTGAGCTGCAGTTGTAGGACTTTGTGGCTCATGGGATGATTCTGTTTGGAATGCATGGGGCAAGCCTGTATCTAAAGGAATATCAGGGAGTCTTGGCTCAGTAGACGCCGGGTACCCTTCACTATATGATGCACCATTATCCTCATCATTATTACGAATATTATTTTGATGTCTAAATCCAGAATAGCTGCAAAACTGTAAGCCACATCCCTCCTGAGCATAATTTAGTCTTAATTTATTTCCTGAATACATCCCATGACTTAATTTAATGTGCTGAAACAATTGTGTACTTCTTTGATGTAATGACTTACAAATTAAACTATCTATACATTTTGAGATTGTTATATTTAACATTTGCTCAACAGCTTTGCTCTCAATTCCTTGACCGTGGGACTTTCCTTGGTTCTACCTACGTCAATATTGTATACTGTTGTCTGAACAAATGTGAACAGGCTACAAAGAGATTCATCGTATTTCACACCGAACACAAAATGAGCCTTAAAGAGCTCATCAAAGGCTGCAAGTGCTGTGCTTTCCTGACAAGGTATGTAAAAACACAATGTAAAAACATTGCAGATCAGCTTTTGTCATCCCAATAGCCAGGAGGTATGGTTGATTGTTTCCTTCAATCTCAGCGAGGTGGTCGTCCAAACTTTGACATGACTAGAAAACACAATGACAGCAATTCAAAATGGTCAACCACACTGTTATCAGCATAAGAACATTATGCCATATACATGACACTAAATTGACAAATATATTAACTATTTGTCAAACAATATGAGACCCAGAACAAACCTTATGAAATTTTACCAAATGATCCACCGCGTCACAAACACTGATTTTCAAGGCCCTCTACCTTCCAGCTGGTTGGGGTGCAAGAAGATGCAGCAAAAGTAGCAGGGTGGCCATATCACTGTCCCACTCTGCAAAAACATAACACAAAACTACTACTCCTGTTGTGCTGTATCAATCTCACTGATGTTTTCATACATTCTGTAAAATATTACTGCCAGCTTTTAAGATTTAATTTTTAATTCAGACAGGTATGATATGAATTCCATTACACGAGAGTAGATGTTAAAACTTCATGCTAATCTGAACTCGGCTCTCGCCAAGATAAGCACCAACTAAGATGTAGCTTTACAGTAAACTAATGTGATCCATCTGTGTCTCCATCCATTTGCGCTTCCTTCCATATGATGATGGAGATATCCTTCTGTCTGGTGTTGATGGCTGAAGTGTAATGCTGGCTCCAGGGATCAGCTTATTGCCTCTCTAGTGCATCAGCACACACAACGGCTGCGATGCTGGCTCTGGGGATCACCCACAGTGCGGTCTCCCCAGCGCATCAGCATGACAACCATCTGGATTGAGCTAAGTAGGGTACATCTCTGGGGTCTTCAAGTGGGCACTTTCCATCCTCGGTGTTTCGTCGACTAGCCCACGACACCTCAAGAGGGCTCGACGGTGATTCTGGCATCCCAGCATCACCCCCCTCCATCCCCCACTCAACTCAGCCCAGCTTACTTATCCATACATCAGCGTTTCTTTCTTTCTACTGTGCTTGAGATCCCCAGCCAGACTCTTTCCATCTCAACCACAGCCAGTTGCTGCTCCTATGTGCTGCTTCAGATAAGTTCTTCACTGTGTGACACAACTCTTGGCCACTGAATCCGACGTCTCTGAGAAACCGGGTTGTAGAGTGTGCCACAAATCCTCGACAACCCACATCCACTGCCGTCTCAGAGCCGAAGAGCAAGGAAAAGTCTTGAAGGATCCAAGTGTAAATAAGTGTGACAGGCTGGCTGCAGGGAGGAACTCAGACCAGAAAGAGAAACACACAGACAGACGGTGATGATGAAACTGAGTGCGATGGTTGCACTCAGCGTTTAATAACAAATAAATAAAAAGGTTTAACAAAACAGAACACGAAACAGGACACGGCACTTGCGCCAAAATAAATAGACGAACAAAAACGGACTATCAATTAAACAAACGGTGGACGGACAGACACACAAACACGGTGAGTAAATAACTAAACAAGTATCGTGCTGGTCCTCCAGCACGCGATAGCAATTGTTTTAAATACTCTCCTTCTCTCTCTCTCTCCCGTTCTCCACTCAACGAACACACAACCCCGAGTGAGTGAAAACATACAGCTTTTATGCAGTTGTACCGAGACTCGATTGCTAGTCAATCATTCAATTGGAATCTCGGTACAACTGCACGTGAATTAATTAAAGTGCAATTCCCGTGCTCACATATTACTTTTACTTGCACGTGATGTGATTTGTGCCCTCCTCGTGCCTAAATACAAATCTACAATTTAAACACATGTGAAACACAGACCGCTTATATCCCGTGTACCAATGCCTATACACCAACATTTACACACAACACGTAACACAAAATACACACGGGGGCACTTTGCCACATATACCCCCTTGTGCAAAGCACACATGGCCTCAATGGCCACCTCCCCTCAGTCCCAAAGTCCCGGAAGAGGGGAAGCAAATTGTTTCTGGGGTGGCCATGGTGGAATGTCCGGCACCCCCAATTCTTCGTGGCTGGCAGCTCCCTCTTCCGGGCTTCAGCCACACTATCTCCTGCCACGAAAGTGCAGCTGGGGAGCTGGTCTCCTGACCTCCCCTTCTTCATGGCCGGCAGTTCCCCTCCGTGGGGCTCCGACCACACAATCTCCGCAGCGAAACTGCTGCGGGGAAGCTGGTCTCCTGACCTCCCCCTTCTTCATGGCGGCAGTTCCCCTCCGTGGGGCTCCGGCCACCCACTTCCGGCAGCGAAACTGCTGCGGGGAGCTGGTCTCCTGACCTCCCCTTTCTTCATGGCCGGCAGCTCCCCTTCATGGAGCTCCGGCCACAGTGTAGCGACCCGAGGCAAAGCAGAGGCCCCGGCGACCCCAGGCGAAGCAGGATCCCTGGCGACCCCAGGTGACGGCAGCAGCAGCGGACCCTCGGGAGGCGACGGCAGCAGCAGCGGACCCTCGGGAGGCGACGGCAGCAGCAGCGGACCCTCGGGAGGCGACGGCAGCAGCAGCGGACCCTCGGGAGGCGACGGCAGCAGCAGCGGACCCTCGGGAGGCGACGGCAGCAGCAGCGGACCCTCGGGAGGCGAACTCCGGGGGGGAGCCCCTGGCCATAGAGGCGGCAGCGGCAGCTCCACTTCTCCCTCGCACTCTGCACCCTGTGTGGAGCGACAGGCAGCCCCAGGCGATGCGGAGCGACAGGCAGCCCCAGGCGATGCGGAGCGACAGGCAGCCCCAGGCGATGCGGAGCGACAGGCAGCCCCAGGCGTGCGGAGCGACAGGCAGCCCAGGCGATGCGGAGCGACAGGCAGCCCCAGGCGATGCGGAGCGGCAGGCAGCCCCAGGCGATGCGAGGCAGCATGCGGCGAGGCAAGCATCCTTAGGCGGCGAGGCAAGCATCCTTGGGCGGCGAGGCAAGCATCCTTGGGCGGCGAGGCAGGCATCCTTGGGCGGCGAGGCAGGCATCCTTGGGCGAGCGAGGCAGGCATCCTTGGGCAGCGAGGCAGGCAGTCAGGACAAGCTGGGGTGCGGGTTTTGGCCCTCTTCTCGGCCACTGCGGCCGGGCGGTTCTTCCCCATGCTTTCCTCAGCAGCCTATGCAAGGGCTGCTGAGGACCGCCAGCATCTAGTCCTGGTCCTTCTGGTGACGGGAGAGGCAGCTCCTGCTCCTCTCCTCGTGACGGTGGGGAAGTGATACCAGCAGGCATTCATCCTCTGCTGGTGGGGAAGTGATACCAGCAGGCATTCATCCTCTGCTGGTGGGGAAGTGATACCAGCAGGCATTCATCCTCTGCTGGTGGGGAAGTGATACCAGCAGACATTCCTCCTCTGCTGGTGGGGTTGGCGGAGGCAGAGGCAGCTCCTGCTGCTCTGCTCCTGCCGATGGAGGTGGCGGAGGCAGAGGCAGCTCCTGCTGCTCTGCTCCTGCCAGTGAAGGTGGCGGAGGCAGAGGCAGCTCCTGCTGCTCTGCTCCTGCCAGTGAAGGTGGCGGAGGCAGAGGCAGCTCCTGCTGCTCTGCTCCTGCCAGTGGAGGTGGGAGCGGCGTGTAGTCTCCTGGCGGCGGAGGTGGGAGCAGCGTGTAGTCTACCCTTGTTTCAGGGGACTGGTGCGGCCCTCCCCTCTTGCAGGGGACTGGTGCGGCTCCGCCTCGGAAGGGAGACCAGCAGGCATTCACCCTCTGCTGGTGGACAGGGACCCAGCAGGCATTCACCCTCTGCTGGTGGACAGGGACCCAGCAGGCATTCACCCTCTGCTGGTGGACAGGGACCCAGCAGGCATTCACCCTCTGCTGGGGAACAGGGACCCAGCAGGCATTCACCCTCTGCTGGTGGACAGGGACCCAGCAGGCATTCACCCTCTGCTGGGGACAGGGACCCAGCAGGCATTCACCCTCTGCTGGTGGAGGAGGCAGAGGCAGCTCCTGCTGCTCTGCTCCTGGCGGTGGAAGTGGCGGAGGCGGGACCAGCAGGAATTCACCCTCTGCTGGTGGAGGTGGGAGCTGCAAGCAGTCCTCCCATGGCAATGGAGGTGGAACCAGCAGGAATTCACCCTCTGCTAGTGGAGACTGGGGCGGTGGACGCTCTACCTTCCCCTTTTTGGGCCGTGGACGCACCGACTCCTCCCTCTTGGGCCGTGGACGCACCGACTCCTCCCTCTTGGGCTGTGGACGCACCGACTCCTCCCTCTTGGGCTGTGGACGCACCGACTCCTCCCTCTTGGGCTGTGGACGCACCGACTCCTCCCTCTTGGGCTGTGGACGCACCGACTCCTCCCATTCAGGCGTAGGACGTTCGGGCTCCTCCCACTCAGGCGTAGGACGTTCGGGCTCCACCCACTCAGGCGTAGGACGTTCGGGCTCCTCCCACTCAGGCGTAGGACGTTCGGGCTCCTCCCACTCAGGCATAGGACGTTCGAGCTCCTCCCACTCAGGCGTAGGGACGCTCGAGCTCCTCCCACTCAGGCTGTGGAGGCAAAACCAGCAGGCATTCTTCCTCTGCTGGTGGAGACTTGGGCGGTGGACACTCCGCCTTCCTCTTCCCCTTTCCCCTTCTCTGCCTCCTCCTCACCTTCCTCTCCTGGGCCAGTTCCTCCTCTCCCTCTTGGTAGGGGCAGTGCACCACTGGGTGCCCGAACTCCCCACAGGCAAGGCACCAGCCTTGGTCCTCTAGACCACCGAGGAGGACCTCCAGATCCTGGCAGCCATCTCTCCAGTTCCAGCCTTCCATTTTTCCCCTTTTTCCAAAAAAACAAAACAAACAAACAAAAACTGCGGTTCCCGCTCTGGCCTGAGTCCTGAGGGCTGTTATCCCGGTTCTGACACCACGTGTGACAGGCTGGCTGCAGGGAGGAACTCAGACCAGAAAGAGAAACACACAGACAGACGGTGATGATGAAACTGAGTGCGATGGTTGCACTCAGCGTTTAATAACAAATAAATAAAAAGGTTTAACAAAACAGAACACGAAACAGGACACGGCACTTGCGCCAAAATAAATAGACGAACAAAAGCGGACTATCAATTAAACAAACGGTGGGACGGACAGACACACAAACACGGTGAGTAAATAACTAAACAAGTATCGTGCTGGTCCTCCAGCACGCGATAGCAATTGTTTTAAATACTCTCCTTCTCTCTCTCTCTCTCCCGTTCTCCACTCAATGAACACACAACCCCGAGTGAGTGAAAACATACAGCTTTTATGCAGTTGTACCGAGACTCGATTGCTAGTCAATCATTCAATTGGAATCTCGGTACAACTGCACGGAATTAATTAAAGTGCAATTCCCGTGCTCACATATTACTTTTACTTGCACGTGATGTGATTTGTGCCCTCCTCGTGCCTAAATACAAATCTACAATTTAAACACATGTGAAACACAGACCCGCTTATATCCCGTGTACCAATGCCTATACACCAACATTTACACACAACACGTAACACAAAATACACACGGGGGGGCACTTTGCCACAATAAGACAATCCACAAAGCTAAAATTTAAATTCCCCAGAGAAAATACCTCAATCAAATCACATGGTTGGACAACCATCAAGCCTACTGTAGCCAATACAAACACTTACCAGTCCCTTGGTGTCGAGGAATCGAGGGAAGACACTTAGTACACTGGTACACTTCTCATAGTCATGGACGATGCGCTGTCAGTGGTCAAAGGTTTCTCTCATCTTGAGTAGAATTACCTCATGATCATTGGAGTGATTCATGAGCGATATGGCCTCCACGCAACTGTCGTCTTGTAGTTTATCATGTAGATGGCTGATTACCCTTGAAGTAGTGGGACCTCCACTTGTCTCTACCTTCTGACTTTCCATCTTTGTACTGGTCTTGCGTTGTATTGTTTTGAGACGCCACGCCAGGAAACGTGTGCCACTCTGGCTATCGTAGAAAGTTTCTTGCTATTCCTGTATTGCACTTTCACAATCATTCTCCAAAATAAATAAAATAATCATAAATTAGACAGGATAGCCCTGTAGCCAATAGTTAGCTTAAGTAAACTGCAATGTCTAATTATGACTACAAGGCCATAAAGATCACTAATGACTCTGGGTTTAGCTAACCTTAGGTAGGTGGCTAGCTACCTAGCAGAATGGCGACCTAGCTCAAACATTCTCTGCTTGTTTTAAGTAACTTACTAAAACTTATAATTTCCCCAAATAGCCTGCTGGTATGTAACCCAACTAACTTAACATTAGCTAACATTACTCTTCATACTGTCTATGTGACCATCAATGTTAGCTAACATTACTCTTTATACTGTCTATGTGACCATCAATGTTAGCTAACATTACTCTTTATACTGTCTATGTGACCATCAATGTTAGCCAACAACCTAGCTATTGTTAGCCATAGCTTTTAACAATATCCTCTAGCTAACAATAACTTATAACATAATCTGTTTAACCCTATAGCTGTGGGTGAAGCCTTTTTTTTTTACATGCCTTTAACAACTTTCTATTTCAGGGCTTGTAGTTTGATAACCATAAATCATAAATTAAAACCCAATATATCAACAGAAAGGTATTAGACCTTTCCAACAATATAATCTGTTTTGTTGCAGGGTGTTTTATAGGTTTTGTCTCATAAGCAACATCTCAAAAAAAATTGAAATATGAAATATTAATAATAATATTTCTAAAACGTGCAAATTTGCATATTTATCCAAACGACATAGAACAAAACTTAGAGTGTATATTAGATGTACAATTTTAAGAGGATTGCAATTTTTAATCAGAATTGAAATATCTTGTACAGTTGCACACGGTTTTGTAATACAACAAAAATGTGCATAAAAGCCGAAATGGCAGTTGTAGAACTGAAAGTAAACCTGAAGGAAGCTGGAAATATAATGCTGTTTGCGACTAAAATTAATAATTTATGTGTATAGCTCTCAATATGTCACACGATGCCGAGCATTTTTATTATTACTTTTATAAAAATAAATTTAAAAAATAAGAAACTTGTGAAAAAAATAGGTCTAACACAGCTACATACTAATAAAAAATAATGACTACAGTTAAATAACTATCTATCGTTTACAAACACAGAAACGAAGAAAACATATTACATATAAAACAATAATTATAATAATAATAACAACATTGACAAGATCTCATATTTACTTTCGCCTTCACCAGAAATTCTTTTTACTTATTAGTTTTTTCTCAGGCAGACGGCATCTAATGCCATGCTAAGCTGCAGCGCACACACAGGCACACAGAGGGGCGAAAAACATTCCTGAAGTCATTTTTTAAAAATTAGAGTGTGTCGGCAGCGTGTGTTTAAGTCAACAATATAGCTACCTTAGAAACACTTATTTTAAACGTGAACTCTTACCGAATTAAGAATTTGGCTTTCGTCAACTTTCCTAGGTTCAGTGAAGCATGTGGGCATGAAAAAGAAAATGGGGTGGAAATCATGACTGCGCAAGCAGCACGCTGGCAAGAAAAATGGTGTCTAAATGAAAAAAAAAACGATTCAGTTGAATTTCCCAACTATCCTGTAGTATAGTATCGAAAAGCCTTTAATAATATACACTAACGTTAACATTAGCTAGCTAAGTCATAGCTACCAATAAAGTTATAATAAAAATACCCAAAATCTTACCAAATTAGGGGTCTTATTTGTCAACCCTCTTCCATTCAAGCATGTGGGCAGGGAAAACAATCTATCATAGAAGCCCAGCTGTTAAAACGAGTTAAGACTATCCTCGAACCTTACGAATCTCAGTAGAAAATACTTATATACAATATATAGTATAAAATGCTTTTTGTATACATAAATATTTTTTTCTTCTTGCCTCGGTATTAGCTGGCTAGTATATAATATGGCATCATCTTCAACGAATAACCGAATATTAAAACGAGTGAAAACAATCCTCCAAACTAAACAATATAATCAAAAGAGAAAGATTATGATGTAAAAATACAAACCCTTACCAAATTGGAGACTTGGTTCTCTTTGCGAGCGAGGTATATGAAAGTGTCTTCACTTGATAACTTCACCAACGAAAAGGGGTCGTATTACGCATGCACAGGCTTGATAATTGAAGACCCGGATGTTCATTTAACACTCTTGCATGTTGGTTGGATGCAACACTTGAATTTAACAGGTAATTTAGACACTAGGTGGTGTAAATCTTCTCAAAAACAACACCAACATGTTAACACTTCAACTCTGAAACCAACTCTGTACAGTAGTTTTCTTTTGTTTTTGTCTTGCACTTTAATGTGCTGTCATAGGCAAACGTGAAACCCAGTTTATATCATGACTCACTTTATATCATGAATTATGCCTGCACGGCAATGATGATATAAAGCGGGTTCATCTTTATTTATTTAACCAGGTAATGTACCCATTGAGACCATCACCAAAATTTACTAGGGGTAATAATTTAGAAATTACAAATACAACCAACACAATAAAACGTGCAGTTCAAGCTTGATCAGCAGCATACTGTGGCGAACCGCAGCGTGCACAGTAAATCTAACATGGACTTCCACATAAATAATGAGCTGATCTTTGTTCATTAAAAAGCTTTTTAAAGGTTTTTGTTTCAGATATCTTTAAGTTAGGTTAAAACTAATAAAATACATTTTGGTTTTGTCCCGGTTTCAATCCAAAACAAGTCCGGGATAAAGTTCTGGAGAAGCACCAATCAGGGTTGGGTTATAAAAAAAATATCCCAAACTTTGAACATGCCCCGGAGCACCATTAAATCCGTTATTAAAAAATGGAAAGAATATGGCACAACCGCGACTCTGCCTAGAGAAGGTAGTCCACCAAAACTCAGTGACCAGGTAAGGAGGGCATTAGTCAGAGAAGCAACCAAGAGGCCAATGGTAATTCTGAAGGACCTGGAGAGATCCACAGCTGAGATGGGAGAAACCATCTGTGACAGGCTGGACGAGTGGTCTGACGTCACGGCAGAAGCAGGAAGGGAAAATAAACTGACACCAGAGAGTACTGCAGGTAAAGAAAAGAATCGGCTGGCTGCCGTTTTTATTAATAACAAAAATAAATAAAATATTTAAACAAAAAGACTTTGCTCACAGAGCGAAAATAAAAGGTTTAAATATAAACAAGTCTCGAACACAAAATAAATAAATAAAACACAGGTCAGGCTGAGCAGTCGCTGTCACTGTTCCTGTATTGTTTTATCGTTTACATTTCTTTCTCTCCGTTCTCGTTCACTCTCCTTCCAACACCCACCCCGAGTGCCGAGAGCTGCAGGCTTTTATAACAGGTGACCATCTCCCGATTAGCAACAAATTAAATCACCTAATTAATTCGGGAGATGGCCACCTTCTGCACGAGTTTAAAATACCATGTGGATGGGGCTTCCCATCCACGTTACTAAACAGTATAAAATAAACAAACGGCTACGCCGTCACTAAACAAAACAATAACAAACATACGGCGCTCGCCGTCATGTATACAAAAATAAAACAAACAAACAATACAAAATAACACAGGGGCGGAGGGGGACCCCGCTCTAAAATAAAATAAACAAGAAGAAAGCCATTGCTGAAAAAAAATCCTGTTTGGATTTTGCCAAAAGGCATGTGGGGGACACAGCAAACATGTGGAAAAAGGTTCCCTGGTCTGATGAGACCAAAATTTAACTTTTTGGCCTTAGCGCAAAACGCTATGTGTGACGCAAGACCAACACTGCTCATCACCCTGAGAACACCATCCCCACGGTGAAGTATGGTGGTGGCAGCATCATGTTATGGGGATGCTTTTCATCGGCAGGGACTGGGAAACTGGTCAGGATTGAGGGCAAGATGGATGGAGCCAAATACAGGGAAATTCTATAGGAAAACCTGTTTCAGTCTGCAAGAGACCTGGGACTGGGGCGGAGGTTCACCTTCCAGCAGGACAATGACCCTAAACACACAGCCAAAGCTACACTGGTGGTTTAAAAACAAGAACCTGAATGTCTTAGAATGGCCCAGTCAAAGCCCAGACCTCAATCCGATTGAGAATCTGTGGCAAGACTTGAATATTGCTGTTCACCAACGGTCCTCATCCAACTTGACAGAGCTTGAGCAATTTTGCCAAGAAGAATTGGCAAAAATTGCAGGATCCAGATGTGCAAAGCTGGTAGAGACTTACCCAAAAAGACTCACAGCTTTAATTGCTGCCAATGATGCTTCCACCAAGTATTGAATCAGGGGGGTGAATACTTATGCAACCAACAAATGTCTTTTTTTTGTTTAATTAACTTTTGTGTCACAATAAAAAATATTTTGCACCTTCAAAGTGTTAAGTATGTTGTGTAAATCAAATGGTAAAAATCCCAATTAAATCCATTTTAATTCCAGGTTGTAACACTACAAAATGTGGAAAAGTCCAAGGGGGGTGAATACTTATGCAAGGCACTGTATAATGAAATGTCTGAAGAATCCACCAGCTTTCTATCTTTATCCACGACCTGGACTAGATCCTACCAATGAGAGTGATAAAAATACCTGCTTTACTTGCAAGCCATTAGTATAATATAAAATCAGTAAACTTGGTTGCTTTTCTGCAGGAGAATCTGCCTCTAACCAACACATCATCAGCAAGCGCATAAAGGCTCCGTGTGTTATTCTCTCATGTCACTTCTTTTGTTTCGGCTGCTCAGTCAAGCGCTGGGCGGCCATGACGGGAGTCGACCACTTAGAGCCTGGAGGAAGGGCTACCCTCAGTCACAGATTCCCTGAGGTTTCCCCCTAAAAAATTAAAAATATATGAGTAGGAGGTTTTTCCTTACCTGAGTGCTGAGCAGTTTGTATTTAGTTCTGAAGGGTGCTTGGTCAGGCTGGAGAGGCTGGACCATGTCTCCGCTTTCATTTGCATTATTTTTTCAATATTTGGAGGGTAGATGGCATGTGCCACTGTGGGGTGTGTTAATCATTATTATTTTTCATTCATGGTTTGGTGGCCTTGTCTTATAGCAACTTCCTAGCCGCGACACTGGGATGCATGTAACCATTCTTGTTTTTTCCAGCCGGCCCTATGCAGGTAGCCTTTGCACACCCATGGACGAGGCCTCCGGCCAAATGTATTATTCACTCGGCCCTGAGCGCCCATCACAGGGGGGAGGGGTTGTTATTAAGAAAGTAAATTGCTGTTTTTAAGATAGGGGTTGCTAACTGTGCTAGGTGTGAGACAGAATAACAGCTGAAATACCACAAAAAATACAGATATAAAAAATAACACATGGAAAAGAGACATGAGGTCAGACATGAGGTCTGAGACATGAGGTCAAAACAACAATGCCGCTGAAAACATACTTTGTAAATAAGCTGCTTGAGAACTTGGATATTTCTGGAAAATGATAACATCCAGTCGTGAAAGTGCAGAAAAGGAGCATTTCCTATAGATCATGGAACAAATTTATCTTGCAATGATTTATTACAAAAGTAAAATATAAAGATAACAATAAATACTAAATACAACTTTTCCATAAAAAATTGGTCTGATAGTTTAAACGGTAAACTACTGTTTGCACAAAAGTTGAAATGTTTAATATATAAACTCAGATTTACAGCTAACCAAATGTTTAATGATTATGAAAAAATATAACTGCAAACTACCAACTAACATTCCCTGTGGGAAAATATCCTGGTAATGATAATGGTCATATGAAGCATGAGCTTTCAGATTGTTTCTACAATATGTCCCTAAAGCCTCTAGAAACTTGTCTGGACTCCTGGCCTGATAAAACATTGAGACAGGAATTGGCAACCGCAAAGCTTATATTCTTAACCGTGTCCAATCTGAATTCGACTGAAAAACAAGTTAGCTGATCTTGTGACAAGATTCCCTTCCAATTAGCAGACCAGTTATCCTGTATTTGTAAGGGCCATGCAGGGAGAATAATAAAGACAGAAAGAGCCTGGACAGATGTTTTCAGAGATATGAATAGTGTTTCCATTACCGTTTCAAAACCACAGGAAGATGTGACCCCAGGCAGACATCACAAAGACAGGACTCTTTGTTTGATGAAATGCAGTGTTGGAAACAGAAAGGGGATAGGGTGGGGGCTGTTCATATTGTTTTGTCCCATAGATTAATTGCAGAGGGGTTGTTTCACCTGCCTCTGCTGCCTGCCCTGGAGCTGTCATTGTCATGCATGCTTGGCTTAATATTAGACCTTATCTATGGAAGTCAGGTTAATACAGATAGGATTGTTCTTCTCAAAATCAGCTATGTGGATTTGGCTTCCTATGAATATGGGTCCATTTTACAGTAATTAATTAATCATCTACTCTGGTTTAGTTCAGGTTGGTTTGGCTCCCTTTGTACTGTCCCAGACATTATTATAAACAATAACACATGACAGGGTGCTGAGGATATATCTCAGTGCATATTCTGCATATTTTATTCACAGAGAAACCTAATTCATAACATTAACTGAACTATATTGAGTTTTGTTGTATTCTCAATATCAGTACAGTTGATGTCACTTGCTTTTAAAAAAAATCATACCTGAGGTATGATTTAACTGTAAAGTTAAAAACTGTGACATCACAATCGGCCACCTTCAGTACCTCAGCCACTTTATGGTATTTTTTTCATGGACCTCTTTTCAATGAAAATGGCAATGAAGTAGAGAGGCTGGTAATGATTAGAAAATACATATAGCTGGATTATGAATAATAAAGCAGTTGTATATCAAGACTTTCATCATGTAAACTGTTCACTTCTACTTGTGCCAATATTACCCACATACATATATGCTTGATGTCCTATAGCCCTAAAATGTACCACCCCTCTGGTGTGGTAAGACACAAGGCAAATGCAAGTTTATTTTCTATTCATGTGTGAATAATAAACTCATGGAAATCTATTACACCTGCACTTCCTAGGTCATTTCACATCAGCAGTGTCTGGATCAAAGCATGTTTAAGGCTGAAAGCTTGTCAATCAGTATAAGAGGCAGCTAGTTGGTTAATGACAGGAAACAATCAGTTGATGGGGCAGGGACAATTTCAACCAGGTTAAATGACCAAGGAAGTGCATCACTGTCTGAAAGTATGGCTTTCAAACAGTATGTAGTATTAGATGTCATGTTTTAAAATAAAAAATACATGTTTAATTATAACATGTGTTTCTTTCAAAGCTCCACATTTGAACAGTAGTGCAAATATTGAACAGAAGAATGATATTGTTGCTGCAATCACTTTAAGTTTCCATACAGTAGCTGTTGACAGACGTGTTCTGATCAATGCTGTCGGGTGTGCCACTGTCATGCACATTTTGTAAGGGGAAGTCGCGTCACTATTCATGTAATGTATCACGCATAATCTTTAAATAAAGTACTGTATTATTTAGAAATGAAGTCTACATCTGTACCATAATTAAACACAAGTTGTTAAACACAGGCTTTAAATATAAACTCAAAGAAACTAAGTCTAGCTTTTCGGCTGGTCCCTTCTTCAATGTACTCTTGTTAATCCAAGCTGGGGGTGTTAGTGTGTCCATCTGTCCATCTGTATGTCACACTTACAACTTTGTCATCTTACAGGTAGTTCGGATGTACAATGTACAGCCATGGTGTGTGATGTTACTGACGTACTTGTGAATATATATACAGTCTAACTTTATTATAACGAACCCCCCTGGGACCTGGGGGGTTTGTTGTTCACTATAATTGGGTTTGGCAATTAGCTGTATCAGAATAATGAAGAGACGCCCAAATTGAATTGAACATCTTTATACAGTATACAGTAGTTCACATTGATCAACATTTAAACTGTATATTTAAAAGAAAACAAAGAGTATACATGCTGAATACAGTAATTACATGCCCTTCCTCTTGAAAAACATATCCAGCGTAGATTGCTTCATATTTTTCGTGCTTTTCTCAAAACATGCTGTTTCAGTCTTGTTACCTCCTCACACCTGTTGCCATGGTTGCAGTTTGTGTGAAGATGGCAACGGTTGCATACGTCACACATGATTCGCACTACAATAGGTTATCTATGAATCAGCCTTATCTTAGCCTACCAAGGTCTTTGTTTTCACTGAGAGAACAACACATTCACACTGGAGAAAGTTCAGTGTCAGTAGATTTTATAAAAGTGATCGTTATAGGGCTAATTTCCATTGAAAAAAATGGTTCTTGCTGCTAGGGTCGTTAAAAAAGTGGGTTCGTTATAGTGAAGTTAGACTGTATAATAATGTGAATTATTATAAAAATCTCAGTGATCAGAATTTGCCATGACACTATCATCAAAGATGTCCTGTCTGCTCCTCCAATGTACTAAAAAAGGTCATCCGTAAAGACAAATTTTGT
Organism: Acipenser oxyrinchus oxyrinchus; assembly: GCA_030684275.1. NCBI lineage: Eukaryota > Metazoa > Chordata > Actinopteri > Acipenseriformes > Acipenseridae > Acipenser > Acipenser oxyrinchus. The sequence continues at coordinate 27,990,225 of CM060258.1, forward strand.
TATACCACCAAAAAAAAAAAAGTTAGGAAATCAATGATTTAAAAGGAAAACAGGCACAAACTGTGAGCACAATATGAGCACAGTACCTTGGAACGGCTCCACTGTAAGCATACTGTAAACACAGCCCTAAAGGAAGTGGCGGACAGGATTTGTACCTTTGGTTTGTTTGATTGTGCTTTGAAAGTTTTTTTTTTTTGGTCATACATCAATATATGTTGTTCTACCATTTCCCCTTGTTGAGGAGTCAGTGGAGTTTAGCCAGTGCTGTATCAATGTGCTAAAAAAGGCAAATTCAGGGTGAGTTTAGTTACGTTTTTTGGTTTTTTGGTTTTTTTTCTGTTACATTTTGGCTAACCTAACTAACATACTATTATTGAAAGAGGCTCATTTGTGGATAAAACTAAACAATACAAAAGATAATAAAAATATTTTCACTGGGCTTTAATCGTATATAACTTTAAAAACACTCATATTCTAAATTAAAACTATTATTATTTATTTCTTAGCAGACGCCCTTATCCAATTGTTACAAGATATCACATTATTTTTACATACAATTACATTATTTTAATTTGTATACATTATTTTTACATACAATTACCCATATATACAGTCGGGTTTTTACTGGAGCAATCTAGGTAAAGTACCTTGCTCAAGGGTACAGCAGCAGTGTCCCCCATTTGGGATTGAACCCACAACTCTCCGGTCAAGAGTCCAGAGCCCTAACCACTACTCCACACTGCTGCCCTAAAAACTAATAATAAATCAGGCAAGAAATCTCAATTTCTCAAGATTTCTTAATAGTTAATAGTTTTATTTTAGGACTGTGACAGGGTGGTGAGTGGTGAATAACAAATGACACACAATAAGCTGGATACTCCCAAAACTGTCCATGTTTATTTAAAGTTATTATACAAAAAAAGAAAACAAGTGGCCCCTATACCAGCATGGTTTAGGGGAATCCAAAACACGTCCGGTTTGCAGTCCCAAACAAAAACAACACTCTGATAACCACAATCCTCTGTGCACGAAACTATGCTCTGTGGTTCAGGTGGAAGTGGTGCGAGTGTCCGTGCTGTGCTGTGCTGTGCAGTGAGTACTGTGAATCGTGATGTGAGCTGGCTTCGTGGCTCCTTACTCCTCTGCAAGACAAAACAAACAAAACACAACGTCACAGCGCAAGGGGCCATACTCACGCAGCTGTGTCCCCTTTGTACTACCCAACTCCTCCGTGCAATCAGCTCGGCGTCCTGGTTTGTCCAATCGTTGCCTGTCCCGTAGCCGATCACAAGGGATTCCTTTTGTGTACCACTCACCTTACACAGCACCCTTTCTGGTTGGGAGGGAGATTTACAGCTTGGATTCATTCTCTCTTTGTCACAAGGACATAAAAGGCCCCATAACATTTTTCAAAGAAATGCAGGGGTACTACATTTTGCACATTAAAAAAAAAAAATCATCACTAATATCTGGAAAAAATGGAAGGGGATATGTATTATGTATTATGCGCTGCTGTAAAATGTACTACAAAATGTACCATGGGTATAGAAAAGACAGTCCCTTTGTTTAAGAGAGCTCCTCAGCTTCTCACCTAATGTGCAATATAACTATTATGATCAGTAAACTTAAACTGGGAGATAATGTTGCCAATATAGTACATTCTATGGTTCATTGGAAGATGTCCACGAGACAGGCTTTAGTGAATTCTTTCCTGACAGAAAATGTCTGTTTTTCACTGGGTATCTGGCAGTAGATCTATAATTCTCCACTGGGAAATTTCAACTTGGGTTGGGCCCCAATCAGTTTTGCAGCTGCTTAATGTGCTGTGTCGTTCTGTAAGAGCTGACACGTTTAGAGCCATTCTGTAATGAATAATGCACATGCTGGCTGGGGTTAAACTAGAGCTCCCGGGAGCTCAGACTATTACAGAAGAGCTGTTGTCAGCCAGCCTTATTTCATTTCACTTAAGCAATGTGCAAACAAACTCCATTTACTCCAGCTGTTAGAGTTCTTCACCGGAAATGTTAACCCTACAAGAAGCAGCTGGCCTATACTCTCCTCAAACCAACACTAAATAGTGACTGGATATGCAGGAAGATATGAAACAGCACAGTTAACTGATGTATTCTGTCACGAATTAATCTAAAACATGTCTTCACCTTTTTTGAGTGAAAGGTATATGCGGCAGAGATAGATGTCTCTTTGATAGAAACAGTTCAGTTTATTTTAAGTCTTCCCACTGATGATGGGAATGGGAATGTAGAGATGGAAGCTCTGCTAACAAGATTTAAGTTTTTGCAGGTATCAGGCTTTTAAAGACACACCTGTGGTGGCTTTAACAGACTCACTGGGAGCGGATCTGACCCACGACTGTGACAGCTACTGGAAGCAGGCTGTTCTTTGGGATGCAAATTGAACATTTGTGAAACTGCATGTGTGTTAAAATTTTGTACTTACTGTACTGTGATTTAAAGAATATAAAGCCAGCAGAAATAATAAATACATTGTTAAAACACACTCTTCATACAAGAAGTTATAATATGCTCTGTATTAACCTATAGTTATGTTAGAGCATTCTATATTTCTGTTTATTCTGTTATAACAGTAAAAATATTATTGTATCTTTGTAAGTCTGAGTAAAAAGAGAGCTAGGTTGGGGTCACGCTGATCAAAAAACACCTGTGAAATGAGCTAAGCTTGTACTTGTCTGAGCTACTGGTGCCAAGGCTTATAACCTTGAGGAGAAAAGAAGAAGATATTTAATTAACTCAAATGTTCAGTCAAGTCTCTTATTTAAAGTAAGCTTGATCTGAAAGTAGTGTTTAAGCTAAACACAGGTATTCTAGAATTATTCAAACAGAATATAAGTGTAAATGTTTTATTTTAACAGAAGAACTGTTAAGTTTGAAAATAAGAGAATATAGTGTAGAAATTAACTTAAAGTAAAAACTTCAGTCAAAGCATAATGGTACCAGTCTGTGTCAAGCATATAGTAGGCTTGCCAAAGAGAAGGTAATTCATCTTGGTAACCTTTGCTTGCTTGCAGTACCAGGCGGGGGTAATTAAAGGAAATAACTTTTTGGCAACTAATGCGAGTTTCAATGTTTGGGGGGTTTGGAATCCAAGGTTTCTATAATGAACGATCTATTACATATAAGAAATACTTCTTGGTACAGGAAAGGGGAGTCAGTGGTGAACTATATGGACTCATTAAATCATAAAAACTAAATATATTTTGGAAGGTAAGAGCTGTTTTGAATCTATATCTCTTTAATATTGATGCATTGCTATAAGGTATATGCTTTAGTCTAAGAGAGTGATATATATTGGATATTCTTGGATTTAGCGGTGGGCGTTTTTTAGCTTTATGCATGCATAGCTTAAGGGCAAAACATGTTATAACCATAAACGTATTGAAGTATTAATGCTATTATACCTGTTAAGGTACTGGACCTCCCAGATTGCTTGTCAGTTCGGATTCAATGTAAGTCTGTAACTACTCAATCCATTTTTAAGTATTTAATAAACCGAAGGAGTACTGATACTACTCTGATTCATTAAAACTTCAAATTGAATGAGTCTGTGTGAGTTTCTTGATTATTAAAAGTCATCTGGATACTTTGCAAGCCCAGTGCATGAACAATACACTTACATGTCCTCCTGAATGTGTGTGAATTAAGAGTGTGCTTAGAGTATATATATATATATAGAGCTCTCTAATGCAGTATGTTGTTTCTAAGTATCGTACTCCCAAGTGTAACCAGGGTAAGAAATGTATCAATAAGAAATACCACATTGAATAAATGTGGTATTTCACCTTGTTCACTACAACAAGCTTATTAGAATGCTACGACTAGGGTTGCCAACTTAGACCGGACAGTCCGGTTTTTAAACCTGCTGTTCGGTTTTCTAGTACACTGAAAACCGGACACACATTGCCCATTAACACTGTCTCTGTGCTGTGCCTAATTATCAATTGCTCTTGCTAAAACAAAAAAAGAACTGGACAAATTGACGTCACCATGATGAGCAGCACAATTTCAGCTTTTGATAGGTACATAGTTTAATATATATGCTGCATTTCAATTATTTTCAGGAAATCACTGTAAAGATAGATGTTGCTAGCAGCCAAACAGAGAAGGAGGCGATGCTTGCCTTGTGTAGCAAGCCCTCTGGTTCTGTGATCTCTCAACTTTATGTTCTTTATAAAAAAAAAAGAAAGAAAAAAGAATCAGTTGATAATACAGTGTGTATATGTATATATATATATATATATATATATATATATATATATATATATATATATATATATATATATATATATATATATATATATATATAATTAAATTAATAAAGATATATTTGAATAAAACATTTCTCATGTCATAAGTGTATATCACTGTAAAAAAGTTGTTGTATGAATATAAGTAGTTACCACATGAAATTACTTAGTCAAAATATTTAGATGCTCTGTGAAATGTCACGTATTATTACTATTTTTTTTTACTACAATAAAGTCTAGTTTTACTTGTCTAGAAAATATTTTACTGGCTAAATTAAAAAGATATTTTTAATTTAGAAAAAAGAAGTACATTGCATTTCACTCCTTTACAGGATTATTTTGTTCCAGTGTACTTATTGGTGTTGATTGTTATAAATATTTTGTCTGTATTAGTTGCAATTTAAATCCCTGTATCATTTGTACCAGGCAGTGTGTGTGTGTGTGTGTGTGTTTCGGGGTCTGTTTTTGAATAGAATTTAAAATTGGCAACCCTGACCAGGTATACAGCCTGCAGCCTGAATATAACAAACAGAAATTCTTCTTAATAGGGTAAGATGGTGTGCTTTGTAGTTTGAAAATGACATGTTTCATACTAAAAAGTGATCATTGTGCACTGAAAGTCCGGCAGTAACAGTTCAGCTAAAGTCTTGTTTACAATCTGCAGTTTCAATTTAATGCACTTTTATTAAAGTTTAGTTAAAACTTTGCCCTGTAAGTCAAACTTGGGTGCCTCTAGAGTTACTTTTTCAGCTAAATTGTCTGAACTGACTAAAGAATTACGTGCCTGAGTCTCCACTCCTGATGGAACCTACCAATTATCTCCTGTATCCATTTTGATTGTGGGTGTCAAGAGTGTTGTGCTGTGAACTGCAAAAGAGAGAGCACAGATAATTAATTTAAAAAATAGCATTTTGAAAAAAAAATATATATATATATATATATATATATATATATATATATATATATATATATATATATATATATTACCTAATTAGAGAATGGATGTGCATGGTGTTGAACATTTTCGAATAAATAATTTTAAAAGAACAAAATATAAGTATAGGCAGTCTTTTCAGCCAAAGAAAGCTGGGTTGCTAAACCATACATAAATATTTCAGACCGTACTAGTTGGCCAGTGGCCAGATTCTGCGCTGGACAATAGACCTGTCCATCACATATTGGCGACCACAAAGGGACTGATAAACTGAATACATTGAGTTATTATTGCCAAGTTTAAAGAGAACACCTATTGTTTTGAGAACTAGAACAGTTAAAGCTCCAAAGATGGTAAAACGAATGCAGGATTTACGTTTTGAAGTGGAAGTACTAACAGTAATGCTGGCATTGATATTATGTTATCTGATACTAGAACGCAAGCTGCTACTGTTCTTGCTGGTGATGTTATAGTATTGGAGCAGTCAGCTGTTGATGTTGTTTCTGTAAATATACCGTCCCAAACTGAGCAATTGCCTACAACCGGCTTAAGTAATAGTGATGTGCAAGTTTTTTTGAATGCTATTAATAGTTGTAAAAAAGAGCTGCAGGAGGATTTTGCTAAGGGATTAACCAAGACTGATAGTAGAACGGAACATATTACTACATAGTTGTTTTTGACTAAACAGACCTTTAAAGTTGAGCAAGCAAAGATGTTTCAATCTATTCAGCAACTTGTGGAAACACAGGAGGGGAATATAGAAGAAACATTAACTTGTTTTCAAGCGAAAATTGCTGTTGAAACTAAAGGCCAGCTGCAGTTTTTTAAAACTGATATTCACCAACAGATAATGTTAGAGTTGATGGGACTAAAACAGGATGTTAAGGAAAGCCATAGGAAAGCAATTGGAAATGCATAAGGAATTAGCAGACAATAAATCCTATATATTACATGTGTGTCATGAAGTTCAGAAGGAAATTGCGGATAAAGAAAAGGAAAATTAAGTTTCTATGCAAAAGTTTTGTATTAAACAACAGAAATTGTCAGATGAAGTAAATGATTTTAAAGAACAATTTGAGACTGTTGTTAATATTAAAAGCCAGACTGTTCCAGACTTGAAATCTGCTGCTGTTGATGTAACTGGGCTTGAATCAGACCCTCAAATGAAGGTACCTGATGTAGTAGTAAAGTCAAAAATTAAATTCCTATGTTTGGGAGAGCACAGGATGAGCAGGATCCCATACAATACATAGTTAAATGTAAAGATTCTCTTGCATTGCAGCTGTTGACTGATGTTGAGATTGTAGCTACATTGAGTAATGTTCTATGTGGTACTGCACGAGATTGGTGGGAGATTGCTCATTATTGGATAAAAATGTGGAGGATTTTGAGAAACAGTTTCTGGGAGCATTTCTTTCAGAGGATTACAAGGATGAGTTGGCAGAGAGAGTGTGTACAAGGAAGCAAAAACCTAATGAACCAATAAGGGACTTTGTATTTTGTTATCAAGCTCTGTGCAAGAGGTGCAACCTACAATAGCTGAATGGAAAATAGTGAAATTAATTATCAAGCAAGCTAATCCATTTTTGACCAGTCAGCTGCGCAGACGTATCAAAAGTGTAGATGAAATTGTACATTTGGGAAGCCAGCTGGAAGCTGATCATGAAGCCCAGCTGCAGTACAGTAAAACAAATGCACAGGAAAGAACACGGGTCAGTACAGAACAGAAAAAAGAAAGTAGTTCAAAACATCGACCCTATGAGTGTCCAAAATTTGTTCCCAAGTTTCAGGACAAACAATCAGACTGAACAAAATAAAAGGAAAGATAGTGAGAATGTTTCTGGAAAGTGAATGGAAAAATTTCTTTTCACAAGATAGAAAAGGTCATTCTTCAGGCTCAAAAAAGTCTGTTGTGGCAACCACTGCCTTCCAGGGAAACACTGTGGAGGGGGTGTGAGTTCTCGACCCACACACCTCCTCGGAAGTAAGAAAACTGGGTCTAGAGCACATAAAGTGAATGTTGAAACAGCTGAGCCCATAGTACTGCAACAACTGATCATACCTGTAAAAATACAGCAATGGATAGGTAAGGCAATACTAGATACACGGTCCACCTATTCACTTATGAGTCAAGAACTTTGGGAAAGAATAAGGAACCATTGTATCTTGCCAATGGAAAAATAATTCAACCTTTGGGCATAACGTCTGTGTTATATGAATTGCATGGTGAGAAGTGGATACTACCCACAGTCATAATACCCAAATTAACTTTTGCTGTTGTGTTGGGTTTAGACTTTCTTGCTATGACAGGAATACAGGTGGTTGTGGAAAAGCAAATGTATTATGTGAAGAGTGCTGGATGGAGTCAAGAGTTCCCCTTCCAACCAGGTAATGCTACTTTGTGTCCACAATCTAGCTGGAGTTACAACCTTTCTCAAACCCTCTGTCTCTATGCGTGCCACCTTCATGTTTACAGGGGAGTGAATGTCCCATCTATGATGAAGCAGAGCTGAGTGTCATAGGAGAGAGTGACTTGCAAGATATAACTGTACCTGTTGGACACAGAAAGCAATTAGTAGATGTTCTTAAATTGTTTCCTGATGTTTGTACTAATGCTCTGGGACGCACCTCATTAGTAAAGCATGACATTAATACAGGTATGAAAAAACCTGCAAAGTCAAGGCCTTACAGAGCAGGCTTAACATCAAAAGAAAAAATACAGGAGATGCTCTCAGATGGTATCGTTGAACCTTCACAGTCACCTTGGTCTGCACCTGTTGTGATTGTTCAAAAAATAATGGAACTAAGCGCTTCTGTGTTGATTATAAACAGTGAAATGCAAAAACTGTCAAAGATGCTTACCCAATTCCAACTATTGCTGAATTGCTAGAATCTTTGCAAGGAGCAAAATTGTTCACAACGCTAGACTTAAATTCAGGATACTGGCAAATTGAAATGGATCAAGTCTGTAAAGAAAAAACTGCTTTTGTAACTAAACAAGGACTGTACAAATTTAGAGTTATGCCTTTTGGGCTTAAAAATGCCCCATCAACATTCCAAAGATTGATGGAAACAGCTTTGGCAGAGTTAAAAGAAAAAAATTGCTATTTACATTGATGACACAATTATTTTTTCTGAAAGTATTGAACGACATTTGCTTGATATCTCGTCTGTCTTAAAAAAAATTACAAACAGCCAGTCTTATCTTGAACTTAAAGATGTGCAGTTTTTGCCAGACTAGGTATTTAGGTATTTAGGACATATAATATCAAGCCAAGGCCTTACTGCAGATCCTGAGAAGACCACAGTGGTTGACGAGTTTCCTGTACCAACTAACTTGAAACAACTACAATGCTTCTTGGGACTCGTTGGTTGGTATCACATGTACATACCCCACGATAGCTGAGCCATTATATGCTCTCAAGAAAAAAGGGGGTAAAATGGAAATGGGCAGAAATCTGTAACAAAGCATTCAATGATTTAAAAGAATGTTTAGTAAAGGCTGGTTTATACTTCCGACTGCGACCCCATTTTTGGTCTCGGTGATCTCCAATGGTCGGAATGACATCATCTGCACTGCCGCGAGTTGCGTCCTTTTTGAAAAGTCGTATGGCCTTTTCTTGTGTGTCTGTGACTGCAAAATGCACAGGGTCGGATGATGTTGAAGAAATCCAACATTTCTCGCATGGTCGCAAGCCAGCGAAGTGCGATAGAACAAGTTTTTGGAGAACCCATTAAACATGAACAACAGAACAGGATTTTAAACTTGCCTCTAAACTGAATGAAATTAAAACGTAAATGAACCTTTGCTAAAATGAATTTTGGTGCTTACATAGGCTACCATGCGCACTTGTATAAGAATAACAATAATAATGAATACAATGTATTTTAATTTGTATTTTTATTATTTGTTATTTTTTTATATATTTGAGTCACTAATAAGTTAATGTCACTATTTATTTTCTGTATGCAATTACTTTCCCCATCAAATCAGTAACTTTGCTCAGCTGTTCAATACGTCTGATCAGAGGCAGTATGGAGAACAGCTGATCAATCTTACTTGTTTGCTGCTCATAAAAATATATATGAGCCAATTTACACATTCACTTTATTCATGAGACAGGCAATTTTAAAATCCCGTCTCAAAGTGTTGCAGGATTGTGGAGCCTGTTGGCAACCCTAGTCAGAAGTCGACACCGGCAGTAATGCAGACTGGCTGAAAATATGGCCGACAGCTACGACCACTGCTGCGTCAAAAAGTCTGCGAACTCGGGGGTGCTTCAGTCCTTCTGGCGCACCCGTAGAAGTGTCTGCAGCTGACATATGGCTTTTGTCTGCAAGAGAAGTGTAAACCAACCTTTACACCACCTGTCCTTGGACATCCTGATTTTTCCCTTCCTTTCACAATATATACTGATGCAAGCGGTGTAGGTGTAGCCATACTTGCGCAGGAAGCCACTGATGGAAGAGAAGAAGTTCTAGCTTATGCCAGCAGAACACATAATAAAGCTGAGCATAACTACAGATGCACTGTCAAGGATAGAAAATTCTCCTGCAATGCCAAGTGTTCTAGGTTTACAGCAAGGTGATGTACAATATGGCCACTGGTCAACTAGTACCATCTGACCGTCACATTGTCAGCTGCTCAATGTTAGTTTATAGTTAACAGATTTTCTAAAAGATCACTAGTAATGTTGCGGCCTGCCTATGCATCCCAGTGCTTCCCTGTTCCTCTGTTTATAGGTTCGCTTTCTCCATTCAACACCCATGAAACTAAGACGACTTCTAGCTTGTGGCAGTTCAACATCTTCAGTTTCTTTATCTGAACACAATAGAGACTTTTAAACATTATTTCATGTTAACAAGCCCAGAAGCAATTTTAAACAGAATATTATAATGTTAGAGCAACAACTGATGGGGGAGGGGGGTAGTCAGAGTGTGTGCTAGGAGTGCGTGCTAGGAGGCATTTATATGCTCCAGGAGTTTACAAATGGCTAGAGTGCCATCTGATACTCTCCAAACTAACACAAAGCCAACTCTGAGGTTGGGTAACTCCTAGGCTCAAGTGATGCTAAAGCAACAGTGCTAGGTTTCTAACTACTGCACTTATACATAATTTAAAAAATAGAAATGATGAGTACAGTATATGTATGTACTTTACAGAAGTATACTAAATGGAGACCTTTGCATGTTTAAAAGGGGTAGCCTTGATCACAACATGTCAAGGTTTATCACCTGTGTGGACAACCAGAGCTTTAGGGCTACGACCCAAAATGGCCATGCTGGATTAACATGTATAACAGGTTCGCCAGTATTATTATTATTATTATTATTATTTATTTCTGAGCAGACGCCCTTATCCAGGGCGACTTACAATTGTTACAATATATCACATTATTTTTTACATACAATTACATTATTTTTTACACATGATGCTTGCCAAGTTGCTGAGTTAATATGACCTGATACATCTTGTATTTCCCCAGTGTGATGGGCGGTTCAAGATCCCAAACCCCACTGCAGCCTCCAACTCTGTGATAAATAAGTTACAAGGCTGTATTTTCATTGATTTATTATTTAAGGGCTATTATAGAGGAAGTGCTGACTAAGTGAAGTTACTGGTTGAAGCTTTGCGTTTCATTAGCTCGATTTCCAAACCCACGCACTGTGCAGAACTCACTGTGGGGCTTATATTGAATGAAGGATATGATTGCATTATATACAGTATAAGGGACAGGCAAAAATGGTATTTCACTAACTCTTCTTTTTTGTGTTTAAGATAGTGAACTTTACTGAGGATGTGTATTGACCTGAATACATTTCAACAAGTTTCTTTTCCACCTGTGTAAGGAAGCACAGGTATGCTTGTTTTTTTTTTGTTTTGTTTTTTAAATATACAGTACATTTTGGCAGTTTTTCTGGTAGGTGACAGCTTCATGTTCAATACCTTTTGTCAGTTTTAAATGCAAAATTTGCTTTTGTATTCCCCCTTCCAAGTTTTATTTTATCTTCCTCTGAGATCTGTATGAATTTTTCAGAATCAGAGCAGACAGTGATTTATTGTAATGTATCCCACTGGTTGTCTATTATCAGAAAGCTGTGTTATGATTCATTAGTTTGCAGTGCCTATATTTCTTCTAGCGGAAAATATAAGTGTGCTTGTCTAGATTGGTTAAAAAAGATACCCTATTCACAACGCTTTAACGTTCTGATCTTTTTAAAAATAATTATTATTATTATATAATAATAATAATAATAATAATAATAATAATAATAATAATAATAAGTTGAGGTATCTCACAGTCGGCTACCTAAGTTTTTACTTTTCATTATCAGTTTCCTGCTTCCTGATACCTGGGACCTTTGCTTGAACCAGCGCATCAACATCTGGAGCAAATGACTGGGCTGAGGATATCTTGAGTATTGAGTTAAGGTGTGTGTGATTTAGTTGAGAACGAAATTTAGATTTGTTGATATTAATAACAGGGAAAGCTTGCTGCTTCTCAGTACACACTACTTCAGCTGCTTTTAGCATGCATTTCTTCAAAAACTCTTCAGCAGAAAATGGTTTTGAAGAAACAGCAATTTCGTGGGGAATCACATAGGTCACCTTAACAGCAGCATCACTTATGTTACAAGCATTAGTAAACACTGATTGCTGCTTTTTCAATGACTGTGCCAATTCAGAGTATTTATCTTCAATAAACTTTCCTGTATATTTATTACCATGGTTTGCTTCATAATGTCTTTTAATGTTGTATTCTTTCATAACAGCAACATGTTGCTTACAAATTAAGCACGTTGGCTTTCCATTCATGTCCGCAAAGAAATATGAAATTACCAATTTCTCTTGAAACACATGACACTCTTGGTCCACCTTTCTCTTCACGGATAATGACATGATGACACTACAGAACTTACAAATCAGAACTGAAAACCTTTTTCTGGTATCACTGGTGTCAACTCGAACCAGCTGACGTACTGCCGTCTCACCCACGTGGTTGCCGATTGACAGCAATCACAGCAACATGACAATTTGTGTTCCTTATGCGAAGGAACTCACTGGAGGCATGTTTACACATGTTCTAAGAGGTTACGGTGAATGAAATAATCAATATGTGTGTGTGAACAGGATAGCTTTCAGTGGTGACGTCAGAACCAGAAACACAGACTCAGGAAGTAGTGGGGCAAAGCGGAAGTGCAACGGCACTCAGCGTTTTATTAAACAAACGAAAGATTTAAACAAACACAAACACACTAAACAAAAAGGCGCGTTGGCCAAACAAACAGAAATAAACAAATAAGTATTGTGCTGGTGTAAAAACCAGCATGCTTAGCAGTTGTTTATGTTTTACTTTCTCTCTTCTTGCTCGCTGTCCTGTGCTCTCCGGTGCTCTCCTCTGTACACGCTCTCCGAGGGTAAAGAGCTGCAGGTTTATATAAAGGTGACCATCTCCCGATTAGCAACAATTAATCACTTAATTCGGGAGATGGCCACCTTCTGCACGAGGTTAATAAGGATGCGTGACTGTCAGCTAGTTAAATAATCAGTAGCTGATCAGTCACGCATCCTTACAAGGTTTTAAAAAGACAAAACAATAACAAATAATATCGGCTTTCGCCGTCCGCACAAAACTCTTAATAACAATAATAATAATAATAATAATAATAATAATAATAATAATAATAATAATAAATCACAAAAATAGCGCACAATATTTATATAGGGGAATGTAAATATGTATGATAATTTTTGTTAAATATGATATTTGTATTTTTATAACTGTGATCGGCCCGCGCTACGCGTCTGGGTATCGGGTCAGGACCGCCATACGAAACAAGTTTGACACCCCTGCTGTAGCCTATAGACTGATTATCAAGAAGTACATTTAAGATAATTTATTTTTTTAAATTATTATTTATGTGAAACATACTTTAACCCACCATTCGCTGTATAATTAAACTCAAGCTAAACTTTCTAATTCAGTGTCTGGGTGGTGGTTGCTTGTTTGGGGTACAGGTGATGCTAGTGCTTATAGTTTTGGCTGCTAGTCACGCATCTCAGGGGGAGAAGAAAGCCATTGCCATCCGAAAGAGGAATTGATCGGATGAGGCCAATAATGCATGCCGTTTTAAATTCAAAAGAAACAGACCTTAAGAGTTTAACTGCAACTTGAAAATCATTTTAAAAAGTATTTGAACCAAGAAGTATTTAGCTTTTTTGACACCTAACAAGTGTTAGTGCAAAGCCATAGGAGGTGTACTCTGTTAAGCTCATTAGTGTAAGAAAGTTCAATCAGCAAGCCCTCAATAGACAACAATGACAGGAAGCAAGTGTTCACATTGGGAGTTGCTCTGTTTACATGCAAATGCTGTTCTCCCATCTTGGCAGTACTTTCTTTGCACTTCCATAAATTCTAGTTTATCACAATCCCACTTGTCAAAAGTGTAAACTTACTGTACCACTGTGCTTTAGAATCCTGTAGTTTGGAATAAACAAAGGCTGTAGCACATTTTAAATACACTATTCATATTGGGATGGATGAATAATTCTATGTGTTCCCTGTTTTATCCCACTCACATCCCTTCTTCACTATCATTTTAACTTCAGTTTAGGAGGAGCGACTGCCCCATAAAACATCATGACACCTTTCAGTCAAAAAATAAATTGGCCTGTCATTTACACCTCTTTTTGTCCCCAATTACCAGCTTTTTTTCAATTACATCCAAATGGGTTTGAGGCCAAATGTGTTATCTTGTACCATACTCCATACTATTTATTACAAATGCTGTGTCCTGAACTGAAATATGAATCATGTAACAAATGTGCAAGTTGTATCAAAAACAATATTTATTTATAGCCTATAGATTTACTGAGACTAGGGTCACGTTTCCAGGGCTGTCCTAGACACATAACAACAAATCAATCAAGTCAATCAATGAAATGTATTTTGTATAGCGCCTTTCATGCCAAGGCATCACAAAGTGCTTAAAACAAAATACTTATTACAATCACAAAAAAACTAACCAAAATTAAACACATGTAGAAAACAGGCTTAACAGAGCTAAACAGACAATAGTAAGCCCTGCAGGTATCCGCAGGTGCATTGGTACCCCAAATGTTATCCATTTATTTAATGCAAAAACATATTCCTCAGTTTTTACTATGGTAACTGCATACCTTGCAACTGCAGAATAACACACCACCACAATATCAACAGGGTCTTATCCATGCATTCTTCCCTGCAAACTGTTTTTATTACCAACAGCTTTTCAAAAGAAAAGCAAATCACATTGTGGCCTGCCAAATAGTTTGAACTGTGTGTAATAAAGTTTGGCAGAAACACATGTCCTGTAACAGTTCTCTTGATAATAAACAGTGTATCATGCCAAAGCACCCTTATAAAAGTTTACCATAGTAAAAGCATAGCAAAGTGTAATAAAGCATAGTGAAAGCATGGTAAAGCATAGCAAAGCAAAGCGTAATAAAGCATAGTGAAAGCATGGTAAAGCATAGCAAAGCAATGTAAAGAACAGTGAGGTATGGTAAAGCGTATTCATTAACATGGTAAACCAGGGTAAATTATGGTTAATGCATGGTATTGCCATGGAGAAAGCATGGTAAAAGTGCAAAAATACCATGGTAAACTTGTATAAGAGCAGCTAGGAACAATACAGCTCGGCAAACAAGGGCCCATTGTTAAATTCTCAGATCTTTGGCCTGAGGGGAAAACCTGATTTATCAGTATTGCATTTATTATTGTATGTAGCCAGCCACACATTAATATGTATTTACTCGACCAGCTAAAGCCTCATTCAATGAAATGAAGATGACATCTTGTGCATGAGGTTGTGTTTGAAATGAGGGAGGAATGAGGAATGTGCAGGACCTGAGACCAGTGATTTCATCCTCAGATCCCACAAGCAACCCAATTTTCTCTTTATAGTACACTGAACAAAAATATAAACGCAACATGCAACAATTTCAAAGATTTTACTGAGTTACAGTTCATATAAGGAAATCAGTCAATTGAAATAAATTCATTAGGCCCTAATCTATGGATTTCACATGACTGGGAATACAGATATGCATCTGTTGGTCACAGATACTTTAAAAAAAAAAAGGTAGGGGCGTGGATCAGAAAACCAGTCAGTATCTGGTGTGACCACCATTTGCCTCATGCAGCGCGACACATCTCCTTCGCATAGAGTTGATCAGGCTGTTGATTGTGGCCTGTGGAATGTTGTCCCACTCCTCTTCAATGGCTGTGCGAAGCTGCTGGATATTGGCAGGAACTGGAACACGCTGTCATACATGTCGATCCAGAGCATCCCAAACATGCTCAATGGGTGACATGTCTGGTGAGTATGCAGGCCATGGAAGAACTGGGACATTTTCAGCTTCCAGGAATTGTGTACAGATCCTTGTGACATGGGGCCGTGCACTATCATGCTGAAACATGAGGTGATGGCGGCAGATGAATGGCACGACAATGGGTCTCAGGATCTCGTCACGGTATCTGTGTGCATTCAAATTGCCATCGATAAAATGCAATTGTGTTTGTTGTCCGTAGCTTATACCTGTCCATACTATAACCCCACCGCCACAACGGGGCACTCTGTTCACAACGTTGACATCAGCAAACCGCTCGCCCACACGACGCCATACACGCTGTCTGCCATCTGCCCGGTACAGTTGAAACCGGGATTCATCCGTGAAGAGCACACTTCTCCAGCGTGCCAGTGGCCATCGAAGGTGAGCATTTGCCCACTGAAGTCGGTTACGACACCGAACTGCAGCCAGGTCAAGACCCTGGTGAGGACGACAAGCACACAGATGAGCTTCCCTGAGATGGTTTCTGACAGTTTGTGCAGAAATTCTTCGGTTGTGCAAACCCACAGTTTCATCAGCTGTCCGAGTGGCTGGTCTCAGACGATCCCGCAGGTGAAGAAGCCAGATGTGGAGGTCCTGGGCTGGCATGGTTACACGTGGTCTGTGGTTGTGAGGCCGGTTTGACTTACTGCCAAATTCTCTAAAATGACGTGGGAGGCGGCTTATGGTAGAGAAATGAACATTCAATTCTCTGGTAACAGCTCTGGTGGACATTCCTGCAGTCAGCATGCCAATTGCACGCTCCCTCAGAACCTGAGACATCTGTGGCACTGTGTTGTGTGACAAAACTGCACATTTCTTAGTGGCCTTTTATTGTCCCCAGCACAAGGTGCACCTGTGTAATGATCATGCTGTTTAATCAGCTTCTTGATATGCCACACCTGTCAGGTGGATGGATTATCTTGGCAAAGGAGAAATGCTCACTAACAGGGATGTGAACAAATTTGTGCACAAAATCTGAGAGAAATAAGCTTTTTGTGCGTATGGAAAATTTCTGGGATCTTTTATTTCAGCTCATGAAACATGGGACCAACACTTTACATGTTGCGTTTATATTTTTGTTCAGTCTAGTAAACCTACCGACTGGGGGAGTGACTTATTCATATTGTGATAAGTGTGATGAGTTATGAGCAAATTTATAAGGTGCCTGAGCATTCAAACTCCTAGTACCAGGTCATTTGATATGCCTAAAAAAGGGGAAGTTCTGAAACCCAGGATACATTATTATTATTATTATTATTATTATTATTATTATTATTATTATTATTATTATTTATTTCTTAGCAGATGCCCTTATCCAGGGCGACTTACAGTCGTAAACAAAAATACATTTCAAGAATCACAGTACAAGTATTAATACAATTAAGAGCAAGATAAAATACAATGACTTCGCTATTGTTATCCATGGAGGACATCAAATCTCAGCTCAAGAACGAGCCGTCAGAACGAGCCAAGTTTTAAGTACAGTGCTACAGAAAAGAGCTGTAGACAATCATCAAATAATTCATTTCTATGAAGGGCATACAGTCAACTACCAAGTGTCGTAAATATCTAAAGGTTTCCAGAAAAATAAGAAGCCCTCATTGTCAATTGGAATAAAAAAATAATTTATTTTATTAGAGCGTTAATTTTTAATTGAGGATCACTGTGGTATATACACATTTAGGGATGGTTCAAAATATAGAGTACTGGTAAGCAGTAATTAGGGCAGTTTTGTTTGAGAAAAGAGATGCTACGCTTTTGAGCTTTTCAGAGTGTAAAGTTAACAGTGAGAAACAAAACAACCCCATTATGTCATCAAAAAGCTTGAGACTTCTAGCCCTTGCCATCAGTTGTATTAAGCATTTCCAGGAACACTGTCACACATGAGTGGAAGCAGGGAAGAGGGACAGGCACGTGGAGCAACATGTGTGACACCAAGTTTCAGAAAACGACAATGTTTTCTGGATGATATCATAAGGTTAGTCTGGCTGAAGTTATTCGTTTACCAGGGTTATAAAGTTTGTAGATGCTTCAGCTTAGTTTACTTCCACAGCAATTTCATTATCCCCCTAGAGGGGCTCAAATCCCCTGGAAGGTGGATATAGTGGACAGTTGTATGTCACACAGCTTTTTCCATGCATCTAGAGAACTCCTCATCCAATTGTCTTGAAAACTGATATTAACCTTATTTTTTAAAATGTATTGAGAATGTCAGATTCTGGGGATAATTGGAGGTCTTTGTCCATCTGTATGTCATACTTACATTTTTACATATAACTCAAGAACTGCTAATCCAATAGTTATGAAACTTGGTATTAACATTATTTAACATAAGTTTATTGAGAATGTCAGATTCTGGGGATATATGGAAGTGCCTGTCTGTCTATCTGTCTGAATGTCACATATCTGGAGAACTTATCAATTTACAATTAAACATTACGTAGCCATTATTCTATATTATTATTTACTTACTCTTGATAAATATCATGGTCATCAACTTTTTCATCATAGCGATAGGTCTCATTTTGAAATTACAGCCGTGGCAGGGGGTGTATGTTACTGATATCCTTGTTATCTAAATAAACTTGGAGACAGCAGTCAATTCATTCAGTGCAATTTGCTTTCTTATTTGTTTTTCATATACCACAAAGCAGGTGTCACTGAAACTGAAAAATAAAAATGTTACTTGACTATTACAAGATATGCAAGGAGTTTAAAAATGAATCTAGTTCCCGTGTTCTATAAACCAACTGGAAAACCAGCTTGAGACAGGTATTGTATCTGGTTCTCAACTACACCTGCATCAATAACTGGAAAATACAACATGACAGGTACTGATAAATGATTTCCATGACATGAGAGTAGATGTTAAAACTTCATGCTGATTTGAACTTGGCTCTCGCCAAGATAAGCTCCAACTAAGACTTAGCTTCACAGTAAACTAATGTGATCCATATGTGTCTCCATCCATTTGCGCTTCCTTCCATATGATGATGGAGATATCCTTCTGTCTGGTGTTGATGGCTGAAGTGTAATGCTGGCTCCAGGGATCAGCTTATTGCCTCCCTAACGCATCAGCACACACAACGGCTGCGATGCTGGCTCCGGGGATCAACCATAGTGCGGTCTCCCCAGCGCATCAGCATGACAACCGTCTGGATTGAGCTAAGTAGGGTACATCTCTGGGGTCTTCAAGTGGGCACCTTCCATCCTCGGTGTTTCGTCGACTAGCCCACGACACCTCAAGAGGGCTCGACGGTGATTCTGGCGTCCCAGCATCACCCCCTCCGTCCCCCACTCAACTCAGCCCAGCTTACTTACCTGTACATCAGCGTTTCTTTCTTTCTATTGTGCTTGAGATCCCCAGCCAGAATCTTTCCGTCTCAACCACAGCCAGTTGCTGCTCCTCTCTGCTGCTTCAGATAAGTTCTTCACTGTGCGACGCAACTCTTGGCCATTGAATCCGACATCTCTGAGAAACCGGGTTGTAGAGTGTGCCACAAATCCTCGACAACCCACTTCCACTGGGTAAACCCAGACTCTCCATCCTCGCTGTTCTGCTTCAGTGGCTAGTTGAGCATACCGCAGTTTCTTCCTCTCATACACCTCATCTACAGCATCCTCCCATGGCACTGTTAACTCTACCAGGTGAACAAGGCGTGCTGATCCAGACCACAAGACAATATCTGGTCGAAGGTTAGTGGTGGCAATCTCAGGTGGAAAAATAAGCCGTTGACCAACCAGCATTTTCCAGTCTCTAGCAGCTTCCAGTTGTCCTGGGCGAGGATTGGTTTTAACACCTTTTCTTGGTGGTTGCTCTCCTGGGCGGAGGAATGTTGTCTTTTGTGTGTAATGTTTTGATGGAACAGGTGGCAACTTATTGGTCATGTTACGCTTGTCTTCCAATGCTAAGGCCAAACATCGCAGCACCTGGTCATGGCGCCAAGTAAACCGTCCTTGGCTAAGAGCCACCTTACATCCTGTCAAAATGTGCCTTAATGTTGCAGGTGATGAACACAAAGGACATGAGGGATCCTCTCCTACCCAGAGGTTTAGGTTCTGTGGTGATGGGAGAACATCATATGTTGACCTTATAAGGAAACTGATCCTGCTCTGTTCCATTGACCATAGGTCTTGCCAGCCAATCTTGCATTGTTCCACACTCTCCCATCTCATCCATTCTCCTGCTTGGCCTGGGAAATGGCCTTTACACACCTCATCCTCTCCTCCTGCTTTTGCACCTCGTTGACTACCAGCTTCCTCCGTTGAGCTGGGGCTGCCTTGTGCCATGTAGGAGGAGCTGAACTGAGACCAAGACCCCCTCTTCCATGCTGAACTTGCCCCATGATATCACCAATTTGAAGGGCAGCCTTTGCATCCTCCACAGCTTTCTTTGCCGCCCACTTTCTTCCAGTTTTCAACACAGGTTCTGCCTCCCCTACGCATTTGTCATGTGACTCTACTAATGTCATTTCCAGTCGGACCTTGGCGCACTTAAACTCCTCGGTTAGAGCGGAGACAGGTAGCTGCAGTATTCCTTTACCATAAAGTCCCACTCTGCTGAGGCAGCGTGGAACTCCCAACCATTTTCTGATGTGTGAACTGATTAAAGCTTCCAGCTTCTCTACTGTTGTCAAAGAAACCTCGTAGACAGTCAGTGGCCACAGCAACCTTGGCAGTAGACCAAACTGAAAGCACCAGAGTTTTAGTTTGCCTGGTAAAGCGCTGCTGTCTATGCTCTTCAACCCTTCCACAGCTTGTTGTCTAACTTCTCCCACACAAACTGTGTCCTTTAGATCCCCGTCGTACCATCTCCCAAGGCTCTTCACTGGCTTCTCAGACACTGTTGGTATTGCCTCAGAGAAAAAGGTCTGTATTAAATCCTTCCTTTCAGTTTGTCTGTTTTAATTCCGACACTCTTATGTATGCACGTCTTAGATATCTAATAAATATTTTTGTTGAATTATATGTTTTTCCCCTCTGACAGTTAAATGTGTTTGACCTGTTTGTTAACGCAATGGGGCAATGCTGAAACCATGAAAGCCTGCTGGTGTTGATTAGGAGTGCCTGCAATCCAGACTCTGTTATTATTCCTCCCCCTTCCTATACTGCTTGGCCAATCATTGCTAGTCCGGTTTCTAGTCAGGTCTTAAAGGATCCCAGTGATTCAGCATCAACAACAACGCTAGGTAAATAAGTGTCTCCTACCTTCTCCACAGTATATCACTAATTTCCAACGGTATCCTCTGGTCCTGGTTTCTATGTTGCGCTTCAGGTCTGGTTTGGGTTAACTTTGTCATCTCCTTTTAAAATTTTAAAAACTTCAATCAAGATCTTAATTCATTTTTGTTGTAGTTAAAATAAATGCATTTCACTTGAGCGGCTAGATTTGAACTCAGGTCACCAAATGAGAAGGCTCGATTGTCTCGCTAAAACACCACTGTCAATGCTAACTTGCTCCCTGCGGCTCATGTGTTTAATCAGCAGAAAAGATGGGATTTATCCCAAACAGTGTAGTGCTTGAAAAATAAATCTCAAACACCAGCTAACACATTCTGCATAAAACATTGTGCAGGAAACGGAAACACCTACAAACCCAGCTGCTACTAGCAACCCTCTTTCATAGTCTACTACAACTTATCTACTGTCCATCCTGACTGAAACTGATTGGATGCAGCATTTAGTTATTACAGAATACATTGTATTCTAAATTTGTGCTGTGCATTTAAAGTAATTGTTCTAACAAAATAGTTCCATACATTTCCTCTGCCTCGAACATTCATTCATTATATAGGTCTCAAATGTGCAATTTTGAAAGAAACACATTTTTAAGAAAAGTATTTTCATTTTAAAACATGAAATCTCTGTTTGCAGCGATGCGTTTAGACGGTCTTGCACTTCCCAGGTTCAATTAACCTGGAGTTTTAGTTAACCTAGTGTACTACTGTGGTGGAAGTTTCGTTCCCAGACCCTAAAACAGAGATTCAGGCCTTACAGACAAAGTGGAGTAAAACAAAAGCTTTTATTAAGTCTGCAGACTGGAGTTTCAACAGAGCAACGCAGGCTCTGCAAGCAATCGCAAAGAAGCTCTCTCATCTTCTATTTCTATCTTCTCCTTATATAGGCAGTTTTTCTGAGCGTACATGACTTTTGTCACATATCAGCTAGTTAAACGCATGCAAGCATCCTCTTCAACACCTGTAGGCAGCCAGACTAGACTTGTGGTTTATCTTAAGTTTTGTTTACCAACTTCTTCTATTGGTTACTGGTTTGTTAAGTCAGTTGCTATGGGACGTTGGTCCTTTACAAACATACTGATTGGTCCTTACATGGCTGATGTGACATCAGCTGAATATGCAAGCTCCCACAAGTCTAGTCAGCTGAAACCACAAACACATCTTTACATTTTATTTCTATATAATACTTTTAATACTTATAAAAGTCAAAACACATATTACTTGATAACTCTTTTTCTACCTATTGTATTGGCACCTCAGACATAAGAAAACAAACAGAAAGCAAAGAGTAATTTTCCCACCACACTACCAGATGCTTACTATAACATGGCTTCTTTAAGAAAGGCTCATTTGAGACTTTTGTAGCTAATGGAAGTGCAAAATGTGTCAGATTTTGGGAATATTTGCATTAGAAACAATTACTTTAAGGTGTCATGGTTGAAACCCCTCCCTTCTTGTGAACGTATCTCCTTCCCCAACAGAGTAGAAACTGAGTTGGAGCAGGACGGAGCGAGAGAGACATTAGGGATGAAGTGTGAGGGTTAGGTGGAGGTAATTGTATTCACAATCCAGTGCCTGAAATTAACCTGCCTAAGTTATTTATGACCAAAAGATCCTGGATATTTCACAATAAATCAGAGACTTCCTGCAACTTCTCTCTGTCTGCTTCTTATGGGCTTCTGTCAAGGATTCCATTTTGACAAAAAAAGTGTGTGCTATCGATTGTTCTCAGAGGTTCTAGTGCAGGGGTGGGCAATTCCGGTCTTGGAGGGCGGTGTCCCTCCTGGCTTTTGTTCCAACTTTTCCCAAAATTTCTTAATTGGACCAATTATTACCAATTATTGGTCTAATTAAGTAATTTAGATCTCTAACTCCTGGGATACAATTGTCAGAAGCTGACTTTTCGTGATTTTTGGTTCACATTTCAGGAAAAAAGGTAGATTGTAAGTGTATTAACCATAAATAAGTACTGTAAGATTTTTTTTCCCCCCATTTATTTAACTCTGGACTGCTACACTGTTTAATAATAAATGTTTCGGGGGGAAATACACTGAAAATTGACTTTGGCTCAGCACTCCAATATTGTATTCTACTTTTTATCCTAAGTTTTATAAGAGACACTATACCAGAGTCACTTTCAATAGACTAAAAAATGTATGCCATGCCATCTAGTGTTTAGAGTGCAATTTATACACCGCCATACATACACCGCACATGACAGGCAACACCAATACAGTGTGACGGTATAAAGTATGAAACATATAGTAACTGACAGATTGTGTCGGTATTAAAACTGTTGTGTATACTGTGAAGAATACAACTTATTAATTGTAATATAACATTTATTTCTAAGGAAAAACCTAGATCTTTAGACTAACTTTCAAGAATCTATTGGATATGTAATAATAATAATAATAATAATAATAATAATAATAATAATAATAATAATAATGTACACTTATATAGCACCTTTCATCACAAGTGATCCCTAGGCACTTAACAATAAAACCATAAAAAGAATAAAATAACATGATGGAACCCATCAAAGCACTTTACAGTAAATCAAACAAAAACAAAAAATGTCAAAAACCCAAACTGATTATATACTTTAAGAATATTTTGATGGCCTTTTTCATATAGAGTATTTTGAAACAAAGACGCCTTTTACTAGGAGCAGCTGAATTTAAAATAATTATGCTTTCGGCTAAATTGAACTGAGGTAATGAAACTGAACTTTCATTACCTCGGTTTCTACTTCTTACCTGACAAAGAGACCTTTGTGATACAGAAAGCCAGTGTATTTTATATACATATTCAGCTGATCCTATTATGAGGTAGCACCAGAAAGAAAATTGTGCTCACTTTTATTCTTAAAACACTCGCTTTCTGTGTTAACAGGATGTGGACAGTTTAAGAATAAAAGTTTGGTTGGCTATTCTACCATTCTTTTATAAAAGTTCCCCATAGTATAATAGCCAGTGATATAATAGCCAGCTGAGAAGAGGCTTTATTTTCACAAAAACTAGTATGATACCCTCAGCAACTGCCAAAATATTAGACCGTAAGAAATGTGAGAAGACTTTTTATATCACATTTACAGACCCTTGCCTTCAAAATGTCAGGAGTTCAGCTACAGTGCTCAATAAATGGAGATTAGATAAAGGGGCATTCAGAACAGAAAATAGGAGGCACTTTTTTACACAGAGAATTGTGAGGGTCTGGAACCAACTCTCCAGTAATGTTGTTGAAGCTGACACCCTGGGATCCTTCAATAAGCTACTAACAACCAAACGAGCAAGAATGGCCTCCTCTCATTTGTAAACTTTCTTATGTTCTTATGTTCTTACTGTTAGAACTGTGTAGAATGAGGCCGGCTTGTGTCCTTCAGGGGAAGTAACAGTCCTGACCTATGTGTGATTAGTGCTGCTGCAGTTCTGGGAGCACAGCAGAGCATATGTTCCGCTCTCAGGCACACACAGTCTTTATTGTGCTGGCTAAATGTCTGTAAACAGAAAGACTGCTAGTCTGCTGATCTTGTTGATATAAGAAAGCCGCCCTGCTTGAAGTGCTTCTAGCTAACTAAATAATTCATACATTTTCCACATATAGGACTCAAATATGCATCTTATCTTAGAAAGCATGTTTTCGCAAAACAGATACATATTTTCATTGTAAAACATGATATTATAATCTTTGTTTACTGGCCTTGCTTTTAGATAGTCTTGCACTTCCTTGATCATTTCTCCTGGAGAGTGACATTTCCCCCACCTTCAGGGCCTTCTTTCCTGTCAGTTTCTACCGTAAGAATGGACAAATGCTGGGCCATTATCGTATAAAGAGTTCCCTGCAGAATTTCTAAAATACAAAGTAGTGTTCTGTTTACCCCCAGCCTACACTTATTGTTGACTTTTCAGTTGTTTACACATCTCAAGTGTAGAGATGGTGGTTGTAAAGTAATTTGGAGACAGCAATGGTGGATAGAACAGAACACTACTTTCCATTCTTCCTAATTTACTATGTTTTTATGCACAGAATTTGTTGTTTTGAGTCAAATGTGTTTACATGTTAAACAATGCCTCTGATTCTATGCACTTCAATCTCATTAAACCTGGTTTACATGCAGATGTAACAGGTTTAATACAGAGTTTAATTCTACCAGTTTAATTTCACCAAAAGTCAATTGTGATAATGAGGTTAACTGTTCTGACACCTTGTGGTGAGACAAAGGGAGTGGACAATGCCCTTTTTAAATAGTTCGGTTTGGGTTACCTCTTCCCAGTCACTGCTTGAATGGAAAGAGGGTGAGCATCATGACGTTTCCTCCAATCATAATCTTTACTTTTATTAACGATAAAAGTACTCCAATAGTTTTGTAATTTTAACAAACTGAAAATAACTTCTACCTGTAACGTTTTATTCCCATATAAGTGCGCTATATGTTTTTAATACATATATTTTTGTTGCATTTGTGAGTACTGTAGTTACACGTGGTTGCTATGTATACTGTACGCTGTCCCCCGGGGATTTGACCTAAGCTGAATTGCATATCGGGTGAATCTATTTTATTTTGTTTTAGGGATTTAAGGAAACGTACATTGCTGCCTGAAACTGAAATCTGTTTTATTTTAACAGGTATGTTGTCCTCCCTTTTATCAGTTGTACGTAATTGTTTTGAATGTTTTATATTAGGGTTTAACGGTAGGATCTAGTAGACTATACAGAGATAGCATGTAAGCTGGGTTTTGTTCAATTTTGTTTTTCTGCAAATGCATGTTATAATTGTACTGTCTACTGGCCCCAGTCACTGCTTGAATGGAAAGAGGGATTTAAGGAAACGTACATTGCTGCCTGAAACTGAAATCTGTTTTATTTTAACAGCAATAACCACAATAAACTGCCTGCCGTGCCTGAATTGTGTCGTCTGTGTATGATAAGGATAGGGGGACAGAGTAGCAGAAGCGAGAATAATAAATTAAACACAACGCAGAGACATTCACATTACCGGAGCGAAAGTGAACCGGTTACAGTGGTGCCGTGACTCTTTTTGGATCAACCGATCAACTCTCGTGTGATCGCCGGTGGACTGCAACGCTGTCTGCTGCCTGTCTCCATGACAATAAGGTACTCGGGTCACGTGACTCGCGCCTGTTCTGATGCAATTCTGATTCGACTAGTGCAATTGTATATTATTGGCACTGTACTGTTTGGTTGTATATGTTTTTTTTAATATAAATATTTTTTTTCTTACTATTTCAATGTGCTTTTTGTAATTGTGTGTATCTATATACCTTTTTTTTTTTTTTTTTTTTTTTTTTAAATCATTCATAGAAAAAAAAATTCCTAAAGGTCTTCTTTATAGATGCTGCATTTGATTTACAATGGCTTCAGGACATGACTCAGATTGTGGGTTTTCTGTTGGAGTCAGCGGTTCTGTATCTCATAGAAAAAAAAGTGACATTGGTAGGGGTACATTCCTTGCAAATAGTGATTCAAATGTACACAGCTCCCCAGGGTTGTTTCCCTTACACTCACCTGGCTTTAGTTCTACTCCCATCGCACCTGCATCATCTGCACCCAACCAAGATGTTACAATTGAGGCTTTGGGTGATCTTATCACCCGGTTAGCACACCAGATAGGTGATTCCATTGCAGTCAGATTAAGCACACATAATGCTTCTGTTGGCTCCCAGTCTTTCTTACCTGACCATCAGACTACGGATAAACCTGTTTCCTCTGATCTTGATCTCTCTAAAGTGAAAGTAGTTGTCCAGCCTGGCATTAAAGAACCTCCTGTTTTTAGAGGTGACCAGTCTGACAAATGTTCAATTCACGAGTGGGAGGAGTTGATGAAACTGTATATGCGCAAAAGGGTTACCCTACCCATGAGCAATATGAAGAGATATTAGGCAAGCTGATGAGCAAAGCTAAGGACATAGTTAAAGTTACCTTGCGTAGCAACCCAGCGCTGGACCCCAAGCAAGACCCATCAATTGTGTTTGACATTCTGAAACAAAACTTCAGTGAATTAACTTACTCCTGTATGCCATTGGCTGATTTCTACAACACGGTTCCCAGGACTGGCGAAGATGCAATGGATTTCTGGATTCGGTTGAACAAAGCAGTTGATGTGGCAGACGAATGTTTGCATCGGCAGGGGAGGAAGATTGAAAATTCCAGTTTGGAAGTGGTTATGATGTTTATAAAACATTGCCCAGACTCTGGCCTTGGGAGAGTATTTAAACTTAAATCTGCTGAGAAGTGGACAGCCGGTGAGATTCAGGAGCGTCTCGACGATTTTCAAAGAGATCAGAAAGCAAGAAGGAATGCAAACCAGCCTGGGAATTTGATGCCTAGATCCGTTACTGCTTGCACACAGACATCTCACGAGTTGCAGGTAGCGTGCACTCAGGTTGATCAGCTTTCCCTAACATCATCACCTGCGAGTACACCAACTTTGGAGGAACCAAGCCTTCACAAAATGATAGGAATGCTGGACAGAGTTCTGTCACTGAACACATAAACCACCACTTTTCCACATAACCAAAGCCTGGTTCAAAATCCTTCTAGATCTCATGTTTACCATGGTGGAGCATGCAAGGTTTGTGGCTCTTCTACACACTCCACTCATGCTCACTGCATGCGAGACAATTTGTGCCTCCAATGCTTTGCACATGGTCACATCAAAAGGGATTGTGCTGCCCGTTCCAGGCCTGGGCCGCCTGGGACCCAGCCCCATACAAGTCATTTAAACTAGAGAGCCCATATAGCGAGAGGGGAAGTATGGGCATTGTACAACAAACCCTCAGTGTGGATAAAAACCTGGAAGCCATGTTCATGCAACATTGTGAAACGTTACCACAGGGTCAGAAAGCCATTTTTGTAGGATCACAGAGACTTGAAAAGTTTAGTGACCTGTTTTACACCTCTGTTACTGTTTGTGATCTTGTCGAGTTGAAGGCCATGCTTGATTCTGGTTCCATGGCATGCACCTTGAGCGAAGCAGGAGAGTTGAAATTACTATCGGCTGGTGTGCTTTCTGCGAAGCAAGCCGCACCTGACAATCTGGTGCTAGTTGGCTGTGGAGGCCTGACAACTCACCCAAAATGTATCTATGAGTTACAGCTTGAGGTTTATGGTCTAAAATGGTGGTTCCTACCTTGGTTGTACCTGGACAGCACGATGAATTAATTGTAGGTTCTAATGTTATCAAGCACATAGTACAAACTATGAGATCTACAGACAGTTACTGGGAGCTGATTTCTTCAAAGAGCAACAACTCTGATGGTGAACATTTCCTAGAGATGTTATCAAGCGTTGTTCAGTGGAAAGGCGATGGTGTATCTGTGAAGATTGGAACAGTCAAATTAAATGAGGCCGTCACTCTGTTACCAAAGCGTGAATATCTGGTGTGGGGAAGTTGCCTAGTTCTGCTTGTGTGTCCCCAGGAGCACGGTGATTGTTGAGCCAACCACATCTAAAACTTCGCGAAAAACATTCTAGTTGGAAGAGTGGTCACACCCATGTGGGGAGACCGATGGGTTCCAATGAAGATTATCAACCCTTCCTTGAAAGCTATAACTTTAAAGCGCAACTGTAAACTGGCGGACGTCTTTCCCTGTCTTGCTGTTGAAGACCTGAACATTGATCAAGGAGTTAGTCAATATAAGTGTGCCTCTCAAGCTTCTGAAAACCATACAGTACACTCTGCAGCTACTGATCATGTGACGATTTTACAGGACGCAGGATTAGGTGATATTGACATTGAAGCTTGTCAGACCTCATCCGTTTGGAAGAATAAATTGGCACACTTATTAGTGGAGTATCAAGACATTTTTTCGAGAGGAAAACTAGACTGTGGTGAGGCTAAAGGCTTTGTGCACAGGATCCACTTATCTGATGAGCGTCCATTTCGACTTCCTTACCGCAGAATCCCGCCTGCACATTACCAGGAGTTACGAAAGGTCCTGACAGAAATGGAGGAGAAGGGATTATCAGCAAGTCTGTTAGTGAATATGCCTCTCCTTTAGTCATGGTTTGGAAGAAAAATGGGGACCTTAGGATTTGCACAGATTTTAGATGGCTGAACGCCAGGACCTTCAAGGACGACACCCCTACCTCATCAAGCCGATTGTCTTGCAGCATTGGGAGGAAACGTTTTCTTTAGCACAATGGACCTGACGTCGGGATTTTATAACATCCCTCTCCATGAGGCGGACAGAAAATTTACGGCATTCACTACTCCACTGGGGCTGCACGAGTATAATCGCTTACCCCAAGGGTTATGTAACAGCCCTGCATCTTTTATGCGCATGATGTTGAGTATTTTTGGTGACTTAAATTTTTCTAGTCTCCTTTGTTATCTTGACGATTTGCTTGTGTTCGCACCATCTGAAGAGGAGGCTCTGAAACGCCTTGAGATAGTGTTCAGTCGTCTCCGAGATAACAACTTGAAACTTGCTCAGAAAAAGTGTCACCTTTTGCAAGACTGTCAAGTTTTTAGGTCATGTCATTGACCACAATGGTGTTGGGGTTGATCAAGACAAGATAAAGGCCATTTCGGACATAAGGAAAGAGGATCTTATGAATGATGACGGCTGTACACCATCTCAAAAGAAGGTCCGGTCGTTCCTCGGCATGGTCCTCTATTATCAGCACTTCATACCAGGCTGTTCTTCTATTGCCAAGCCCCTCTTCAGTCTCATTGCAGGTCAGAAGCGGAAATGCAAGACGGCCAAAGGCCTGGGAAAGCCTGGTGCTTTTCGAAAACTGTCCCCACAGGATTGGACCACCTCTTGTGACGTTGCCTTTGCGAAATTGAAGGATGCTCTTCTAAACAGTGCTATTTTAGCACACCCTGACTTTGACATACCATTCGTCCTGTCAATCGATGCCTCACTTGATGGTCTTGGAGCTGTGCTGTCACAAATCCCAGTCGGGGAGGACAAAGCAAGACCAGTTGCTTTTGCAAGCAAATCATTGAGCTGCAGTCAAGCTAGATACCCAGCCCACAGACTTGAATTTCTCACATTGAAATGGTCAGTCTGTGACAAATTTAGTCATTGGCTTAAAGGCCACAGATTTACTGTGTGGACTGATAACAATCCACTGACCTATATTATGACCAAGCCAAAATTAGATGCGTGTGAACAGCGTTGGGTCGCTAAACTTGCCCCTTATACTTTCGATATTAAGCACATTCCAGGCAGGTTGAACATCGTGGCGGACGCTTTGAGTAGGGAGCCTTTCGTGAAGCCTCTCGATCAGAGATTGCTGTCTGTGCCTTATACTAAGTTGATGGAGGAAGCTCAAGAAGTTGCAGCTATTGAAATACAGGATGTGTTTCGTGGAGTTGCCAGCAACAGGAGGTACTAAACCCCAGTTTTCCCCATCTATCAGGTGGTGCTTCCACTCAGCCACTGCATTCAGTACAAGGGTCACTGTCGATGGAAGAAGTGTCTGCGGTTCTAGATATGCATGTGGAATGGGACGTTGCTTCCAAGCTCAGAGCTGTCGGCCTTGCACAACATGTTCAGCAGCTGGTGCCTTCAGGTCAAGATACTCTACCCACCTTGTCCCTACATGACCTACAAATTCACCAAAGACAGGACGCTACTATCTCTAGGATCATTACGTATGTGGAGAGGAGAAGACGGCCTTCCAGGAGAGAGCGGTTTGGAATACCAAACCATGCCTTGAAACTTGTTAAACAGTGGGAGAAACTTGTGCTGCAGAATGGCATCTTATATAGGGTTTCTAAGGACTCACTCACAAAGAAGAAAAGGTTTCAATACATCGTCCCTGAGGTCTTGCGAAATGAGGCTTTAACTGGAGTACATGACCTGGCAGGTCATCAGGGGCAAGCTCGAACATTATATCTCGCTCGTCAACGTTTCTTTTGGCCTGACATGGAGAAAGACATTCGAGAACATGTGCGATGCTGTCACAGATGTGTCTTTGCCAAGATCCCTGAACCTGCTGCAAGAGCCCCTTAGAAAGCATTAGGACCACTGCTGCACTTGAGCTCGTATGCATCGACTTCTGGTCTGCTGAAGACAATAAAACAAGTCAGTTGACGTTCTTGTGGTAACAGACCACTTCACAAAGCTGGCTCATGCCTTTCCTTGCAAAGACCAGACTGCCAAGCAAGTTGCAAAGAAACTATGGGACAATTTTTTTGTGTGTACGGCTTTCCTGAGCGGATTCACTCCGATCAAGGAGCGAATTTCGAAAGCAACTTAATAGCCGAACTACTTGAGTTAGCTGGAGTTAACAAATCCCATACCACCGCATACCATCCAATGGGTAATGGCGGTACTGAAAGATTCAATAGAACATTGGGGAACATGCTCAGATCGTTGCCACCTAAAGCAAAGCACCAATGGCCTCAGCTGATCCAGTCAATGACATTTGTATATAATTGCACGGCCCATGAGACAACGGGATTTGCACCTTTCTTTCTCATGTTTGGTAGGGTACCCAGGTTGCCAGTCGATTTGATGTTCAAAAATGTCTTGAATGACAGTGCAGTGTGTGATTACAATTCTTATGTCCTGTCTCTCATCAGTGATCTCAAAGAAGCCATGTCTCTAGCTCAGCAACACTCTGCTAAAGAACAGACCCATCAAGCCAAGGAGTTTAACAAGAAATTAAAAGGTTCGCCTCTCTCCGTGGGAGACAGAGTCCTCTTAGCCAATAAAGGGGAACGAGGCAAACGAAAACTGGCAGATAAATGGGAACCAACAGTGTACACTGTGTTAGACACGAATCCTTCAATCCACATTTATAAGATCCAAGATCAGTCTGGGAACACCAGAGTAGTGCACAGAAATCTGCTGCTCCAAGCCAACTTCTTGCCTCTCCATATGCCTGACGATAACCCTTCCACAGATTTCCTTAGTGAGATGGAAGACAGTTCATTACAAGATTCGCTGCCTTCAGAGTCTGTTGCCTTTGTTGAGGAAGCAAGTGCTGATGATCGCGTCCGCTCCTGGGTTTTGACAACTCGACTTGCAACAATACCGAGAATCTCAAACATTACAAGACTTGGATTCTAATTCTGTTTCTGCCTTAACTACTGAGAACCTGGCACAATTAGATGAGAGCTCAAACGCATGTAGCAATCCAGGTACTGATGTCTCATCTGCTCCTCCCACTTTTCCTCACAGCACTAGCTCCCCACTTGTTCCACTAGTATTCAGGGCTCTGTCTCTGGCCTTGAACCTGTCCGAACTAGATTTGGTAGAATTGTTCGATCAGTGAATAGGTTAATTGAGCAAATGACTTTGCAACACAATCAGAATCTGCTCCCTAGTGTGTAATCCTTTATTTTGTTTTAATGACTGACGGGAGATGTTGGTAATTTTCTTGTATTAGATGTATCCATATTATCTATACATGTTTTGTTCTTTACCACCCTGATGTTAAGCTTAGATGCTATGGAATTCCTGTTTTATTTACTGCATGTCTATTGGCCAAGGTGTTTGTGGTGTACTAGGCATCACATTAGTCTAGGAGAGATTTGAGACTTGATCAACCTCAATTTTTTTCTCCAAGCCTTCTGTTAGGTAGCAAAATGCTGACTTAAGATGTATATGTATTTTCATATGTGTCTGACTTGGGCCTGATGATTCTTGAGTGTTTGAATTCTAATGGGTGGCTATTTTTTTTTTTTCTCTTCCCCTTACAATGTCGTATATTGATTTTGGTGTAATTTAAGGGGGGTGAGTGTAACAGGTTTAATACAGAGTTTAATTCTACCAGTTTAATTTCACCAAAAGTCAATTGTGATAATGAGGTTAACTGTTCTGACACCTTGTGGTGAGACAAAGGGAGTGGACAATGCCCTTTTTAAATAGTTCCGGTTTCGGGTTACCTCTTCCCAGTCACTGCTTGAATGGAAAGAGGGTGAGCATCATGACGTTTCATCCAATCATAATCTTTACTTTTATTAACGATAAAAGTACTCCAATAGTTTTGTAATTTTAACAAACTGAAAATAACTTCTACCTGTAACGTTTTATTCCCATATAAGTGCGCTATATGTT
Organism: Acipenser oxyrinchus oxyrinchus; assembly: GCA_030684275.1. Lineage (NCBI taxonomy): Eukaryota > Metazoa > Chordata > Actinopteri > Acipenseriformes > Acipenseridae > Acipenser > Acipenser oxyrinchus. The sequence goes on from CM060258.1 coordinate 28,023,097, forward strand.
TTTAATACATATATTTTTGTTGCATTTGTGAGTACTGTAGTTACACGTGGTTGCTATGTATGCTGTACGCTGTCCCCCGGGGATTTGACCTAAGCTGAATTGCATATCGGGTGAATCTATTTTATTTTGTTTTAGGGATTTAAGGAAACGTACATTGCTGCCTGAAACTGAAATCTGTTTTTATTTTAACAGGTATGTTGTCCTCCCTTTTATCAGTTGTACGTAATTGTTTTGAATGTTTTTATATTAGGGTTTAACGGTAGGATCTAGTAGACTATACAGAGATAGCATGTAAGCTGGGTTTTGTTCAATTTTGTTTTTCTGCAAATGCATGTTATAATTGTACTGTCTACTGGCCCCAGTCACTGCTTGAATGGAAAGAGGGGATTTAAGGAAACGTACATTGCTGCCTGAAACTGAAATCTGTTTTTATTTTAACAGCAATAACCACAATAAACTGCCTGCCGTGCCTGAATTGTGTCGTCTGTGTATGATAAGGATAGGGGGACAGAGTAGCAGAAGCGAGAATAATAAATTAAACACAACGCAGAGACATTCACATTACCGGAGCGAAAGTGAACCGGTTACACAGATGTGGGAATCGATTCCTTAAACAAGTAGTTTGAATATAGATTGCACTAAACATTATGGTGCACCATAATTGCAATTGGTGTGCACGTTCATTATTTCTGTATTTACTATTGCAATTTCATTATCGTGTGAAATAGTGGGCATTGTATGAAGCACACTGATTTTATTGTGCCACATTATGGTAATCAGAATGAATATGTAATTTGTATGGTAATGAATGATTTAAATGAGGTACCCTGCTCTGAATAATTAGATTAGCTTTATTCACACCGTATTTACTAAAGGGTACAATCGTAGTGTGCACCTTAAAGTGAGCGATATTTAGTTTGTTTGGAAACCAGGCTTTAATCACTGATAATAGGTGCATAGGTGGCAACTTCATGGGTGCTCCAGGGCTCAAGTACCAATGGGAAAAATAAGGCCCAGCATAGTGCAAATAAATCACTTGTTCTTTCAAATTTTAGTGTGTATGCTTCACAATCAGAACTATTATTGCAGCGTTTAAAAGTAAAAAATAGCCACTGGCGGCTCTGACAGACTAGAAGGCGATCCTTCACATATTCAATCCATTTACACAAAATCCCCCAGCTTTCTTGAAAAGATATGTGTTTCCCCGTTTTTCTTTTGTATTGTTTATGCTCTCATTAGTAACCAAAGCAGATTCAGAGTCAGTTCTGGCAGATTCTACTGTACTTGCTGAAGAGGTTTTCTCCCACTGCTAATTTTAAAAACAAATGTAGCCACCTAGCTAACAATTTCAACCTGAGGGCTACAGGGAAATATACTGTCTTTAAATTGGGACTTTAGTGAAGACCGCGTGTGTACATGAGTACATTAATTGTTGTAGCTAGAAATTCAGTTATTTAATCACTCACAGGCTATAACTCCACAAACCAGCCACCATTTTATTGTTCATTACAACACATGTAATGAACAATAAAATAAACACGTGGAGGTCCGTGGTCAGCAAGGTGACACAGCTGACAGAATTTCTCCTCTGTAATCCCGTCTGGTGCTGTCAGAGTGTCAGTTTCTCAGCACACAGCACAGTAGTCACTCAGTAATCACTCAGTAACAAGGTGCGAGCAGATGATTGATCGATCTGTAGGAGCGTTTACTAAGTGCCTTTGTTATAAAAAAAAAATAAAAAAAACACTGACAAAACTGTACGCCTGCACTTAGATCCATTAGTTTCCTGTCTGTTTGGGTACATTTTGAACATTATCGTGCACATAAAATTATAACTAACAATACATGTAGTGTGCACACTATGGCATGTAAATTAGCCAAATAGTGTGTGCGTAAATTAATGTGTTCTCTGTTGGCAAATGGGGCAATAAATTTAGATGTACGGTGCACATTACTCACAAATTAATGTGCACGTTACAGCTACATTTAGTGCCCTTTTATAAATGAGGCCCTGTGTGTATAAACAACAGAGTTGTAAATTAAGATGCATGGTGCCCTCTATGGGCCAGAGTGGGAGTTGAGGCAATGTGGGGCACTGCATGTGGCAACAACTACATCTACCAGACCCTTGTAATTTGCTTGCCACTATGACTTTGTAATACAAATGGGCTTTCTTGCAAACGTTTTTGTTATACAGTTATTAAGAATAGTTTGTTTGGGGTTAAATGAGAAATAAATGCCTTACCCCCCAGCACCACAAACCACAACAAAAAAATAAATAATCAGCTAATAGCTTTGTTATCAAAAGACAGACAAGGCAATAAGAGATGAGATCATGAACATGAAATGACAAAAACAGTTGTCCAGCGGACAATTGGTAACACAATAAGCTGATATGCAAACGAATTGTAATGCTGATCTCTGTTCTTGGGGAAAAAACGAATAGCCAACAGAAAACAGTGGATATAGTGTGTAAACTTGAATTAACTTTAAGCTGGTTTTAAACCATTGGACCTTTTACTGCCAAACTGAAACACTAACTCTGTTAAATTAAATCCCTTTCAAAGTAATCATTCTTTTTTTACCAAACAGATATTAGTACAGTGCACTCCCTTTATAAGAATTACTCATACAAGAATCAATCAAATATAGTGATCAAAACCACTGGGACAAAATCATTCCTATACTAACCAATGTAAAATAATCTGCTTGTAAGAAACAAGCAATCCACTTATAAGAATCAGTTTGGGGCAAACTGACTATGTAATACGATACTGTATCAAGTGCAATGACGTGTACAGCCAAAAAAGCTGTTTGTGAATTTGAATTTGATCACATCTTGTGTGATTAGGCACGTACACAGTGTTTGCAGTATAATTCCTGGTCCGCAGCGACTCCCAGTAGAAAAAAAGCAAGTTGTGCAGTTTATGTGTGTCGACATGGCAAGAAAAAGAAAGACATTTTTTGTGTTCTCTGTTAGTGAAAATGTGTTTTAATAAAGTGAATACTACAGTGGCCCTGAAGTGCAAAACACAACAACATTAAGAAAAACACAACAACATTAAGGAAAACGCTGCAACATTAAGGAAAACACAACAACATTAAGGAAAACGCTGCAACATTAGGAAAAACACAACAACATTAAGGAAAATGCTGCAACATTAAGGAAACACAACGACATTAAGGAAAACGCTGCAACATTAACTTCAAACCGGAATGGGTAGGTACATAGGAAAAGGGGTTCCACATCACTGATAGGAGGAACAACCTGTCAATCACTGTACTGTGGAACTGTGTGACGAACACAGTCCATATTAATACAATATAATTTCCCTGTGCTTTGTCCTTAATATCATGTAAGTTATAATATATATATATATATATATATATATATATATATATATATATATATATATATATAGATATATATATAAAGATATTCGGAATGGGAATGGGTAAAAGCCGGACCAAGTTAAACCCTGCCGGAACATATTTTAGCACTTATATATATAATAGACTGTGTTACGCATTTTAATTAATAATAATGATAATAATAAAGTAGCCTATAAGTGCTAAAATATGTTTTTTTTTTTGTGGTAGTCCTGACAGAAATATTGTACTGTAATGTCATTTTAATTTAAAGGCCATTACACGTCACACCGCACGGCAGTTAAACTAGGCACCCTCACTTCTCAAGTATACTGTAGTAAAATAGGATTCTGCAGCCTTGAGTAAACATAATCGTGATCATATAACAAGTTGCTTACACACGAGGACTTGTTTTGATTGTTTTGATGTATTGTCCTCAGTGATTGAGCACCATTGACATTTGTACTGTATTTAAACTGCTGATGCGCTGAGGCACGCTCTTGCTAATTGTAATCATATCGGTCGGCTTTTAAGAATCGACCGCTTATTATTATTATTATTATTATTATTATTATTATTATTATTATTATTATTATTATTATTTATTTCTTAGCAGACACCCTTATCCAGGGCGACTTACAATTGTTACAAGATATCACATTATTTTTACATACAATTACCCATTTATAGTGTTGGGTTTTTACTGGAGCAATCTAGGTAAAGTACCTTGCTCAAGGGTACAGCAGCAGTGTTCCCCACCTGGGATTGAACCCACGACCCTCCGGTCAAGAGTCCAGAGCCCCTCCACACTGCTTATAAGAATCAAATCATCCAGGACGGATGTGATTCATATAAAAGGAGTGCACTGTAGTTTGGTCCATTCATGAGCACCTCAATATTTAATAAGACTTTTCTAAATGTGATAACTAGATTAATGAATAATACAAATAAATATAAAGCCTTCCTACTTTATACATTATTAAACTGAAGCTCTAACTGTAAAAAACTAGCATTTTCTCATTTCTTTACAACCAGCATTGAAAGGTTAGATTTTGAAAAACCGAACATCCAGAATGTCCCAGCCTGACGCTAACTGGATTGTAGCCTGGTATACCACTGTTTGAGGGCAACTGAGTACATAGCATTGCAAGTGATATAGTTCACCTTCATATTCCAAAATGATAAATCTTGCAAAAAGAAGTTTAAAGTAATTGTAGCGAACAAAATGATTCCAGTAATCTTACCTGTTGTTCACTTTATTTTATATGTCTCAAAAGAGACACATTTTAATCTAAGTGTGTTTTTTTATTTTATTTTAAAACATGCCATCTGGTACTACACCTGGTTAAATGTACCTCTGTTTGATGGTAATGCATTTAGATAGTGTTGCCACTCTTGTTATTGACTGACATGCTTTCAGCCAGTAACATGCCATGACCCAGAAGACCCTGCTGAGGTCGAATGACCCAGGAAGTGCAAGTACAGTATAACAAAACAAAAAGCAGTGAAAATAGTTTTAAAAATGGAAATACATGTTTGTTATAACACGTTTCATTCAAAAATGCCCATTTCAGACCTACAGTACTGTATGTAGGTAATGGAAGTGCAAAATTAGTAAGATGTATGCAATTATTTTGTTAGACAGAATTGTAAACTTGGTTGCTTTTCTGCAAGGAGAATCCGCCCCTAACCAACACGTCATCAGGAATAAATCATTGATTCATAGCGGATTCTCCGTGCTGAATTTATTTTATACATAGTGGATGAATAGCAACAGTGATGGACAAAAAAAGAAACTGTCCTGTCTTAGTTCTCATTTCATTTTTTTTTACAATGAATTTTAATGAATTCTCTCCCATTGTTGAGCAATATTAAAAAAATTGTTTGTCTACTCTTCTGAGCAAAGCCTGGCTCTTAGCACAGCAGAAAGCTCTTTAGTCTCTGTGCTAGGAAGGCTGACATAGACAAAACTTTAATATAACTAGATTTCTCTCGTTAGAACATTTTCATTAAGATCCAATACAGTTATTTTCTTCTCACGGGAAATGGGCCTATAGAGTTATAGCACAATTGCTTTTAGTTACCTAGTGTGTGCCAGCTACTGGTTCTAGATGTGGCTTTTCTCCCAAAGCAAATATTATATGATTAATAATTTAGTGTAGTAGGGAAAGGTTTTTATCAGGGCTACAAGTGAAATGTCGAAACCTATAAAAGTACAGAAGTCTATGTCACATTGCATTCTTTTTACAGTTTCAATGCAGGCTGTTTCAATGCAGGCAAAGTTTTTTTTTTTTTTAATTCCCCTTGTTGTTCAAAGATGACTGCCTCATCAAAACAAAACAATCTATCTGGATTATTGGGCTAATGACATCAAGAGTTTGACCAGGTTTATGTTACCTACTTTTGTTGCCTCCAGCGACTGTAATTTCTCAAGGGAGCTAACTTACCAACCTGGCAAAAAGTATTATTATTTTATTTGCGGCTTTTTAAAAAACCCAATTGGACACTATTTGTAAAGGAAACTCATATCATGTTTCAGCCTTGCCAACTGAGCAGACAGGTGCTTTTAAAGTGGTTCTGTTTTCCAATTAGCAGCAAGAAAAGAAAAGCACTCCAGTTTGTCTCATAAACTGTGTTTATGTTTTCATCTCTTGCAGGTGATGGAGAGAATGAAGATGGAACAGATGCAGCAATCATTGGAGGTAAATGACCAGTCTGTTCTACTGCTGAAAGTTTAATGCACACAAAACATTACTAAATCTCTCTTTTAAATAGGGGTCCCAGCATGGTTCACCTGGTTAAAGCACAGCAGTGTGGTATGCAGGTTCACTCATACAGTGCAGGTTCCTGTCCTGGCTATGCAAAGTTCCCGGTCTTTGCTGGGGATTCCGAAGGGAGCATCACACATCGTGCTGCAGTGAACCCTCGCTAGCCAGGCGCTCAGTGAGCTCAGAAGCAGACACTTGCAGGGCTGACCTTTGTCCTCCAGAGGTCAGTAGCTTGCTAACCTCTGCTTTCGAGTTCCTGGGTGTAAAAGAGGAAGCTGGCTCGGTCGTGGGGTGGAGCACACCCACTGAACCTTCAGTTCTCCTGAGCTGTGTGGGGAATTGCTGCTGTGAGGGGGAAAATAATTGACATTCCAAACTGGGGAGAAAATCTGGGTTAAAATAATAAGACACAATACATTTTTAAAAAAATAAATCTTTAAATAATGTATTTCCTGTTTTCCTAATTAGCTTCTATTTTTTTAAATAGAAATTGCCACATCAATATTCAGATACCTGGTATTGTATTACTATATGTAGTGTCAGAGTGGGTCATACTATCATTCTGTATATGAAATTAACAGAATTGAAATATACAAAGGGGTGAAGCCATTCTCTGTGTCTACTGGTCTCTGGTCACAAACTCCCCTACTGACAAAGAATGCTTTTAAAAGAGTTGGAAACTAAATACTGGACAAGTGGCTTATCTCCACCATCAGCTGAATGAGTCACTTGACACCATCAGTATCTTGCAGAGGGTACAAGCCAGACAGTTTTGGGTGCTTTGACACCTAGGACAGGAAACATAAATAAATCCAGCCGACAGGGAGCGAAACAGCGGACCAATTGAGAACAAGGGGCCGCATTGGAATGAGAACAACCAATGGGAAACATTCCACGTGGATTCAGGCACAGCCCAAAATAGACAAACTATCCAATCACAGGGGTAAAGAGAAGATTACTAAAGCATGAGCGCGACACTCAAACAGGGCTCCCGACGTGAAATCCAAGGTTCTTCTGATACACAAACCAGTCTTTGAACTGTGACCTGGAGATCTGGAGATCTAGCCTGCGACCAGCTAGAACAGAGATACCGTTTTTGGACACTCTAATACGAGATAACTATTCTAGTGTTTGCCTTGGTGTGGGAGTCCACTGCGTAAGACGTCTAAAATCCTAAAAGCACTTGTAATCAAATCTCTAACTTAGCCCCGATTGATCACCGGAGAAAGAGCTGGATGAACATTTGAAGTCGACATAAATTGAAAGATATTTAAATTTATTGAGCGAGCAGTGCCGGAGTTTTGCGGTGAAATATCCCAGATGTAACCGGACGAAGAGTGCACATATTGGCGGAGGAATTGCTGTTTCAGTGGAATACCTAAATAGTTAATGACTCTTGTTCTTTGCAAAGACATTTCTTTCGTACCCTGAAGTGGAGACGAAATGCAAGGAAGGCAGACCCCGGAACCTGGACCTGTCCTTGCCAGCAGAGATCCTTTGAGCACCTGTATTGTTGAAGACACGGATAAGCTGGAGGAGGCTGCGAATGTCTGTTAAGTAGTCAATGAATAGTGTTTTAATCCTCTTATGAACTCGAGAATAAGCGGACCTTAAAGTAAAATTAACATTTTGTTTTAGGTAGAATGTAAGAAAAGTATTATTGCTTTTAATTCATGATTTGAAGTTAATGAACACTATAGTAACTGTTTGTATGTGATTTATATGAATTGATGTGGGTTTTACAAGGCAATTATCATTCTGCGTTTAAGGCTAGAAATCATATTTAGCTGTCTTGATAATAGATTATTCTCAATAGGTTGTCTGGACGCAAAGAGTGTCTTTATCTCACAAGAGTGAGAATTGCCTTCTGAACCACAACTATATATATGAGACTGATTTAACGATGCTTTGATTATCAAATATTAACGAAAGTAAATATTTGTGTTACTAACGATACCCCTGTTAAGACTAACCTTCATCTTAAATAGCTGTTAGGAATGCAGATTTAACCTTTAAGGGAATCTCCAATAGATTGCTTTGGATCACTAATCAACCAGTGAGAGTGGGGTGTCGTTGTTTAAACTTTGTTTTCTGTACTGTTTAGTATAGTTAATTCTTCCTTTCTGTATTATTTTAGTTTAGTTGTTGTACCTTTTAATTTTTCCTTTATTTAGTTTTATTTCTAATAAAACTGTTCCTTTGTATTCACTAGAAACATTGTCTAGTCTCATTATTTCGATCAAGGTGGGTTCTACATGACTTGAATTCAAATAAGGTATTTTATTATTACAACATAAACTAGTCCACATACAAATATACCTTCTGCATGTTTTTCTGCTTTTAAAAAAAGCAATTAAGCAAAGACTTAAAAGCTTTGGAAATAAGTTCCATAAGGCCATATTCTGAAAGCGTTTAACTCCAAATTTGTATTCACACAATTGCTTTCTGAAAGAAAATCTAAAAATTAAAATAAATTATTCATCCACCATACTAGGATAAGAAAGCTTTCAGTTTGCATGTCCTAATTCCTGCCATTCTGTTACTGTTTCACTTCCAAGATCGTTTAGCCATAAGTCTGTCGAAACGGTCAAAAAACACCACTGGCTGCATTCATTAGGGGTCAGTCATTAGGGGTACCTGAAAGTAAGGCATGCCAACAGTATGGCACCAGATCTTTAAGATGCACGATCTCGTTTACAAGGAGTTTCTGGGGGGGACAGCAATCCTGTGACTTCACTCAAATACATTTACACTGACAATATAAAGGCAGCAAATCAAACATCAACACTTAAATATTACACAGTCTGTGCTTCTGAATTCTGAAACCAGTGAACATTTTGTCTGGATCAAATAGAGTGCTAATGGAGATCTGGACTAAAATAACTTTTGAGAATCGAACCCATTGTATCTGGGGCATTGCTCACACAACAACACTATAAAACCCTTACAAAACCTCATAGATCTGCAGTATAAACTCAGAGGCTACTCTTTGTGTTTCTTTCAGGTGTCATCGGTGTTGTAGTATTGGTCCTGATTTGTCTGCTGGTGGTGATTATGCGCTACCTGTACCAACACAAGGGCACCTACCACACCAACGAGGCCAAAGGCACCGAATTCAAGAGAGAACGCAGACGCAGCCCTGAAGTGTGATCCCTCCCTTCAAGACGCTGTGGACGAGAGCAAGAAGGAATACTTCATTTGAGAAGAATCACAAGCTCTCTCTTCCCTTTCTGTGTTTCTGGAACCGTATAACAAAACACGTAGAGAAAAACACGCTTTCCTGTCACCTCCCCTTCAAGGGTGGTTAGACAAGCTGTTATTTAGAATTAATGAGCTGGAATTAAAGATACCCCAACGGTATTCAGCATTCTACAGTTCTCAAAGATCACATCTCTCTTGTCAGAATCCTTGTTGAGAATTCCAGCAATTGCCATCTTCCGAGATGGTAGCTGTGCTGGCTCACTTAATATCAATCTTTATAACTGCATGTGTTTTTTTGTATTTTAATTTTTATTTTATTTTACTATTAACAAGGTCTACCCTCATTTGTTTAACCATTGGCAGTCTTCTTGGTATACGGCACCTGCCAAACCATGTTCAAGCCAATTTCAGTTTTACAGCATGATCGTATGTCAGAACCAGTGGTTTTAGGTTTTATATACCAGTTGCATATTCAGTAAAAAAAAAAAAAATAATAAACACGTTCATGTTTATGCTAAATCACCAACTTTTAGTAGTCTCTCTCAGGCTCACAAACATTTGCTAGAATTTTCAGAATGGACACACAGCCATCATTGGGTTCAATATGCAAGTGTTTTATGGTCAAAACATAATTATTTCCTGTTATCAGTTTATTAAGGGTTTAAAAGATGGAAATAAGCCAAATGCACCCAAATCTATTGTTTAAACAGTTTTTATAGAAGTGTCAAATATATATGGGGTTTTCAAATGCTTGTAGCTGAGAAAAGTCTAGGTTCTTGTTCAATATTTAAGAAAATTATTTTGTATTTTAATGTGATTTCAAGGTTTGTGTTAACCAATTCTTTAACATAACAACATTGCTACAAGTCCCTAATTGCTTTAGGTATTCATTTCCTGTGTTACAGGTAATATGACCCCAGAGAGATCAGATGTGCCCTATTACCTGTAACACCCATATATATGTATCATGTTTCAAACGTGCCACACCGTGTTTGGTATATGGCACAACAGTCAATTGTTCAACTCATACATATTTTCATTGTCAGACAAGGGGGTTTCAGAACACTGCAATGCACAGTCATTGTTATACTATGAGTGTCCAAGAAACTGTTATGGTTTGCAATACTACCATAGTTTACCAGGGAATACTTACAAAAACATCAGCAGCAAATCAATAAGGAACTTGTGAGAATGTTTGTCGAATTAAAGATAAGGATATTTGTAAAACTTTGGTAGTTACAAATGTAAGCAGTATATAACATATCACCTAACGTATCAGGGCTTGTTGGCTTTTAAAGGCAGAGAAAAGACATTTCAAACAATCGTTTGGCTTGTTGTTAAAACAAATAAACACTGTTAAGAAGCCAGGTTTATGTTCTATGTGTCTATTAAACATGTTTTGTTTTCCAGTCCCTATGAAAATAACTTCTCTGAGATACTTCCTGTCCTAACAGCTGCAGTGTCCCTCAATATTGTGCAGTTTAATACTAAACTGATTTCTGGGTGATTGTTTACAACATTCTACCACATTTTTCCTTTTAAGCATTCTGCTTCATTGGCAACCAGACCTTGCTGGCCTTAAATTGTGTTGGCCTTAAATTGGCCTAAATGTGTCTGGCCTTAAATTGGCCTAAATTGTGTTTACATTCCCTAAAGGTAGCTTGAGCGGCAGGCACGCAAGTGCACTTCCTCCCTCCTGAAATTACTTTCTTACTTGTTACACTGTGAACTAAACATCCCTTTATACAAGTTCACTGGCGGAAGGTGTGCGAAAAGCATAGCAAAGTGTTGGAAACATATAGATATAGATAAACTGCAGTGAAAGGAGTATGGTATGGTATGCAGTATAAAAAATCTTAACTATGTTAAATAGTATTAACAGGGGAAGAATTTTTAATTGTGTAAATATTCAATACTCTGGTAACAGTCCTGCTACACCATCACAGTAAGAGTTTATGAATATCCTGTACAAACTGTACTGTAGTTCCAGGAAGCAAAACAAGAATGTAAACAAAGGACAGGAAGGCCTTTATTTTTCCCCAGTGGTATTTTACCGATTACTGACAGGAGTCACTCGTGGACCTAAGCTTTCTAAAACATGTAAGAAATATTTTAATACCATATGGGGCACTTTAAAAGGAGAGATAACCATTGTTTCAAATTATTAATTAGTAGTCATCGTTGTTTACAGATTCAGGATACCGATATGCAGAATATTTCAAATACAATGTGATAAATCAATATCTAGAACATGCTGTAGGTCACATTGCAGCTCACTGGAGTGAGTTAGAACTGCAGCACATTAAATGATTTAGTACCAGTACAGTGTTGCTTTTTAAATATCTGTGTATTACAAATAAGAACCCAAATATTTTTTTACACAAAAGGGACAGTGATTATGTTGCTAGTGCCTTGCTTGTTTAGAACGCCTTTGATAACTATATCAATAAGCTCTTAATGCATTTATTATATTAAAAAAAATCTGTGGAGAAACGAATTAATTGGCTGAATGAAACTGCTGCATTACAGCAGTAATGTATGGTTGACAACAACTGAAGTATCAAAACTCAAATATTACACAGTTGTATAAGGTGAAGTGTTTCTGAGTGGTTGTAAGCAATTTTAAACAATTCCATGATGTATATAGAAAATCTGATGTAAAATGTTATTACACAAAGTTATTACTGGCAGGATGAATGCTTATCTTTCAGTAAGGGAATATTCCACCTTTGCATACATATTAGAATAGAGGTTCCTGCATAGGTTGAATATCATCAGTAAAATGCTGGCTATTCAGAAAGATTGTAAAGACAGTAACATATGCCTTGCATTCCTGCAGAAGTATCAGAACTGCACCCTGCCTTTAAATATAGCTGGGCTCCTTCTAGACCTTTCCACTGCTGGTTAAATAGGTCAGTACTGTAGGGCCTAGGCATTTGTTTTAGGGAATTAAATCGCAAAAAATGTGCATAATAATTTAAATGATTTAAATTGAATTTGTTTGACATTAAGATTAATGAAAAACAGTGTTTTAAATTAATGTAATGTACCTGTTTCAATTTACCCCTAGCTGGCTTGGTAAAAACAGGGCCCAACTGACCTTTTTTTTACCTGTACACCCGGTACGACTGGTACTGTTATATTAATGAATCATACAGTTTGGTTTGTGCCAGTTTTACCCTCAATTTAAAGCCACTGTGTGGACTCTAGTCAGTCGCCATTGTGTCGATTTTGTATAACTGTATCGATACAAAACAGTTGTGACATGACTAGGAACAGATCAAGTGTGGACAGGTGGATTGGTACAACAACGGAATGGACATGTCTGAGGTACGTGCAGCACACTTACACCAAAGATATTACCAAGATTGGGTTTAAAATGTACAAGAGGTCTGGAACAAATGGTTTAACAGGTGATGATCAATCAATGTAAGAGATAATAGGCTACTTTGCAAGAGACCAAGCTTGTACTTGCATAAAGTACCAAACCTTTTTTTTTCATATTAATACAGTAGATAACATTACCATCATGGAAAAACTACCACGTTTTTTTTTTAAAAATGCAGTATTTCTTCGGATAAATGAATGCAATATAATGGAAGACACTTTTTCTCTCAAACATCTGGATGGGGATACAATATATCACAATGAGCAAGTAAGAAAAAATCATGAGGTTCTTAAACACTTGATTGATTCTGTTGTTGACCTTTTCAAGCAAGAACTGGCATTCAGAGGGAGATGAAGGCACCAATTCCTCAAATAGAGGTCATTATGTGGAATTATTTTCTCTGATTTCTGACTATGACAGCATGTTAAACAATCGCTTATCAATAGCCACAGTATTCTCAGGTACATCTAACAAGATTCAGAACAAATAAAAGCAGTAGTACAGGAAGCCAAGTATGTAGCTGTAACCGTAGATTAAGACGATGGAAACGCAGTTCAGGGGGGCATTCAGTAGGCAGAGCGCTCTGCCGCGGTGCTACGTAACACAAGTTAGCTCTTATTGAACGGTGTGTTATAGAGAGAGAACACTAGCGTTGTTTTTGGATGAATTTATGGAAGATTGTACAGAAAATCTGCTGTTAACGCCTCTATTGCAGTTGCATCAAGAGCCAACAGTGAATTCAAACACAAGAGGACGCAAGAGTCCTGTACGGATTGAAAACTACATTGAGAGCATTGTTCCTGTTTTATTTACAGATGGCTACAGTGCAGTTTACGCTTGCAATTAAGATGTTTCTAGTCTATGTAAATAGTGTTGTACAGCAAAATAAAAAATAAAAAAACTTTCCAAATGAATTATTTCTTCAACGATTCTTTAAATACAACTGTGAATTACTTTTGCACAGCGTTGGCCAATATGTGGATCGCAAAAGATTTTCGGTGGATCTCGGGACAAATCAGAACAAGCACTAGCATATAAGCATATAACAGTTTTTATTTCAGCTGATGGGCAGAGCCTTCTGTGTCGTCCAGTAGCACAGATGAAAATATCCCAACAGTTTCTGCATATGAGACTAACAAAATGCTTGTGCAAACGTATGCGACAAGAAATTCCTAAAGGTTGACTATAAACAATAAACGCGATTTATTTTTCAGCTGAAAAGTATAAAACAAAAGAAAAAAAAACCTCACAGTCGGATCTAAACTCATAGCTCAATCGTAATGTATAAGTGTGTTTTGAGACGGCTTTAAAAAATATTCAAAGCATCAGATTCCCTGATCGCTTTTGGAAGAGCATGGAAAATGTGAGGCGACTTTTCATTGGATCATTTAGTACACATACTATTTTCTTTAAATTCATTGGCTCTTATTTCATTTCTTAAGAACTGATTGGCCCAAATCTGTATGTGTAGTAAAAATAGTATGTGTAGTTAACAAAATAGAATGCATAGTGTATCGCAGTAGTACACATAGTAATTTATTTGAAATGTGTACTACTAACAGAACACGTTTTTGAACCAGATGACCTTCTATACCCTTTAAGAGAGATGGGCTGTGAGCATGTGTCAGTCAGCTGTGTGTAGCAGTGATGTTTCAATACACCAGTTAAGAAAGCTTTGTATTTTACTCTTTTTTTGTGCAATGAGTTATATGATGGAGCGCACGGTTGCAGATATTGGCAGTGTGTTGTTGTAGCTTTTAAATGCATTTGAATTAAACAAAGCAAGCTTCATAAACGCAATGCTTACCAGACGTTTGTTTAAAATAGCCGAAGCAATATTTAAACCAAGCTTCTTATCGGCTGCTGACAACATCAAGAAAGAGCGCAAAGTACTGTGACAGAGATATTAAGGAAGCAGAGGGAGGGACTTCTAGAGTTAAGAAAGAAGCCATCAGTTGCAGGTTACTGTACATTTACCATTTGTTTTGTATTTTTTTTAAAGCTTTGCGCGGAGATGGCTTATAGTAAACCACATAGCAACATTGTGTTTTGTAGCTTAATTAATCTTGTTTACATTTGCTTACTTTTAAAGCAAATAATTATTTCCCCGTGTTTAAGCAGTTTGAGTGTTGCATAGCCTTTATCGCAGAGTGACAAAATCTCCTGGATTTTGGCAGCCTCTATCAGGACAGTTGTTCTGGATGTCCTGGGAGCGCAAGCCTTACATTTAAAAAGCTGTAGTCTAGATGAAAAAGCAACAAGGTCATTCTAAGTAGGTGAGCAGCTCAGAGTTGTGTGGAAACTGGCAAACGGCTTCCAGTGTTGCATAGAGAAAAAAAAAACATATTGCTTGCTTGGTTCTTGCTTCCAAAGAAAGTATTTTAGGAAACAACAAGCGTTTATTTTACCAAGTCATCACTCCCTGGGGAATTCCGCGATTCCGCGGACACGGAACTTTTCGCGGAATCGCTTGTCTCTCGTGGAATCAGTTAAATATCGGTCTGCCGCAGTAGAGATTCACTCGCAGCCCTCCCCAGTTCAACAACAAATATCAATCCCCAGTTCAACAACAAATAGTAGAGACTGGCTTGCATAGCGAGTGATATTATTTCCATTGACACCGTAAGTTTAGAGTGCTATAATATAGGCTAAATTAAATATTATGAGTTAATACTAAGCCTACTTGCTGCGTGCACAGAAAAAATCCTCTAAACTTGATGAAAATCAGTTTCTATTCCCAGCTTTTTTTTCTCATACTGTATGTATATAGTGCGTTTTGTTAGGTTTTTATTTTTTACTTTTATAAAATGTAGTGTTTTTTATTTGTTTTTAGATTTGTCAAGAGTGGTTGAAAACAATGACAGGTGCCCACTTTCCAAGACAGACCCCTTAGTCAGAAAGTTTCTTCAGGAACATGTCCAAAATGGAGGGGCCATCCCTGGTAGCTATCAACTTCAAGACACCTGCCTGCCAGACACCTATGAAAGTGAAAAAGAAAAACTTAAGGAAAAGTTGTCTGGGAAAAAGCTTGCAATTATAGATGAGTGATGATGAAGGCAGGTTTGTGCTGAACATTCTGTTTACTCCACTTGAAACAAATGAGTAGGGTAGACTGTCTGCTGATCTTGCAGATTGCATTTTTTGGAGAAGACCAACAATACCACAGTGTCTCAGGCTGTTTTAGGGCTAGTGCGGGATTATGGAATTCACTTCAATGATGTGATAACTATAGACACAGACAATGCACAGTACATGATCAAAGCCTTCAAAAGCGTCCTGTCCCACGTATTCCCAAATGCAGTTCACATCACCTGCCTGGCTCATGTCATGGTCTTGATTGGATCAGCGTTCAAGAAACCATTCAAAGAAGTCACAACATTTGTGAATTGCTTTAAATGCATGTTCTATCATGCAGGTGCAAGGAAGGCCAGATTCCTGGCTGAGATGAAGGTACAAAATAATGACACCCAGTGCCCATGCCACCAGATCCGGCAGGTACCAGATGGCATGCCTGGTTTGTTGCAGTGCAGTACCATAATCGGTACTTTGAATGTCTATATGAATTCCTTGCTAAAGAAATAGAAATCAGTTCATGCCCCCCAGATTCTGTCATCAATGCATTTCACATGATGCAGGATGATGACACACATAACCTGATTCAACTGCAGCTGAAATTCATCAGTGACAAGTGTGGCAAAATACTGAGTCTAAACCAATACTTTCAGAGTCGAAAGCCCTGTGCAACTCAAGCTTTTGACATCTTGGAGGATTTGCAAGTCTTCTTCCCTACCCATATTCAACTGAATCAGGAAAGTTATTCACACTATTTCCTTACCTTTGAGAATGTCAGTTTGCAGAAGAAAAATTATACTGTTAGCCTTTTTAAGGAAAGCTTCACCTTTGCTTCAGAAAAGCTTGAAAAGTATCCGACACATGGACAGCATGCCAGTTGTTTGAGCCAAATATATTGCCACTGCTGAGCCACAACAAAGCTGATTACTCTGCAATCCCGGGTTTGCTCTGCAATCCCGGGTTTACTCTGCAATCCCAGGTTTTGATGGTGGTGTATCAATGGAGGAGTTTCTGCTTCAGGTTACCAAACTAGTGCCACAGTTTCTCCAGACATGCCAGGAAACAGCAGCTCCAAGTTCTGACTGATGTGTACACCAAAGAAATGGAAACCTTCTGGATTTCTGCACAACAAAGGGTGCCAAAATTGCCAAGACCCACAGGAATGCAGTAATTCTGCAGTAATTCTGCAGATTCTGAGAGAAGTTTCTCCTTTTACAAACTGCAGGCGTCGTTCACTTTCCATGAAGTCCCTGAGAGCACTTTCTCAATCTCTTTCCCTATCACAATCTGAGGGTTGACTGTGGTTTGGCAGACAACAATGAGGAGGGAGTCACCCTTGGATATGAGTGAATTCAGATTATGATTTATGTATGCAGTATTTATAGTATGCTTTATTTTAAAGTTACAAATTTAATTTTATCTGGGGTAATCTTTATAATGCTGATGAACTAGAATAAAAAGAGTTGATACAGTTAACTATTGTTGCCAACTTTTTTAACCCTTTGCGGTCCTATGTCGGACCTGATTCAACATTGCAATTTTCCCTTTCCGGTCCAATGACGGACCCTGTCCGACATCATCAAAAAGACATAAAAAAACAGGTCTCTAGTCGTTTTTTCTCCGGAAAAAGCCAAGAAAACCATTCAATGGCCAAGTGAGACTGATAGGAGCCGGAAAAAAAGGCATATCTCATGAAAACAGATAGCCCTGACACCACATAGATAACACGGACATAAACAAACAAGATAGCTGCTTCTGCATCCAGCACACAAAGAATATCACAGTCATTTGCAGAGCTTTTTTAGATGTTACAGTAATAAATTAATAACTTGGACCACATTATTGAGGAGTTTGGTGATAAAACGAGTGATCAGGAGATGATTCATCTATATGCACATGACTATGAACAGGAATGTGATAAATACAGTGAACAAGGGGTGGGGCGGGGCTGGAGATGCAGTACTGAGTGTCCTGTTGATATGCAGTGCCTTTTAAATCTGTTTTACTGTGAAAAAAATACTTTTAAACAGCATGTTTAAAATAAACTGCGCATGTGAAAATAAATTGGACCTGACAGGCCTGAGACGCGCTGAATAAATGGACCACAAAGGGTTAATGCTTCCTTTCAGTCATAATTTAATTTCCTTAAATGATCACATTGCCTCATTTAATTGATACAAATTGTCTTAATAAGTTTTAAAGTAAATCTAAAGAATATACATTTGAGAATGTTTCACTGTAAGAATGCATGTTTGTTTTGTGATGGGTTTACAGTTTTGTTAATGGATGCTGCTTTTATGTGAATCTTATGAAGAATGAAGTAAGTTTTACCATACTGATTTTGGTTTTTGACATTTGTTTCAGTACACTTGAAGTTTAAATCGATGTACTCCCTCTGAACATTAGAAATACTATCACAAAAAGAATTCCAATTTGTTATAGGACACTTTGATATGTAAAAGTGTATAACTCTTGAAGTTATCTTATGTGTAAAACCACTGCAGAAATACTGCAGAATTTGCCTTTTCTACCGCACAATTTATGACATTTTGTTGCAGAATTCCCCAGGGAATTAAGTCATTATTCTCAAATCATTTCAGGAGTTGCAGATGGCAAGTGGCGCATGTTGCTGTTAATTTGATGTGACAAAATTCAGAGTTAATGTTTTCTAAATATCTGCCAGTCAAGGAGTGAGAACAAGGGCTTCCACTTTCTCTTATTAGGATTAGAATTATAATATTTTGGTTATTTATTATCTTTGGCTACTTTTCAAATACATGTTTAAACCACTGCTGCTTCCTGGGAGTGGCCCATTGGGCCTATAAACCACATTGGATCATGCTGCCCAATACTGAAAACCCATTGAGGGAGATCCCTTGTCAAAGTAAGTACAATGGGGGGAGTTTTCTTTCTCAAGCCCAGGGCACAGGCTTAATGTTGTACAGTTTGGTGGAATAAATGCAACCAAACTAAATATAATATGAATGACATACTGACAGCAGGATAACCGACATAGAAGGTAAGGATAAAGGATAGGGGCCCAATGCCCTTCAGAATGTGGTACATGTAACTGTACAAAAAAGTGACAAACTACCATATGTCTGTTTTACACAGATCCTCCAGGGGAATCCTCTGTACCCACTATCTTTTTAAACCCTTGCTACTCCGTGAACACACATTATCAGTTGCATATTATGTAATCAGAATGCACAGTGACACTTGAGAATTAAGTGACACTTGAGAATTTAGGAGTGCTGGGTTTCTTTACCCTTGTACTTTAAAAGACTGATATACTGTAGCTGCAAATGCAATTTTAATAAGCAGGGTGTCCCATAAGTCAGGCATCACAGACATAAATGGTGATACTGGCTGACTTCTTTCAAGTTTGAAATAAGCAAAGAGGAACAAATTCAGATCATTTTGAAGTGTGGTGTAGCTAGTCAACAGGGCGTGGATGCCCAATTTAACAGTAAAACATCCTAATTGATGTAATGTATGATATTGCTTATGATACCTGACTTATAATACCGAATAGATCTAAAGTCTGATGCTTTTACATTTTTCTCTGTAACTGGCAGATACCTTGCTTGCAGGCATTTGTCATGTTTGATAATGAAATACATTATGCCCTACCAAAAACATTAAAACCTGAGATGCCGTGGTGTGGAGCATTTGTTGCCAGTTTTACCCCATTTGGACCCCTTGATTACTAAATACATATCTTTGAAAATTAAATATGTTCAAATGACTAAAAGAAAGCCATCAAGTGCTGTGGTACCCCAACCTAGTGGTCAGGGACACTTATTTCCCATTAAAACCTATTTTGCTCAATAAATAGCCTGATAATGCTTCAAAGTAGGCAACATGGTTTAATTAAAAGCGTGCCGCTATTCTAGAGGCCAGGCAACAGGCCCTCTTCTTTCCCTCAACGGTTTACCCCAGTCACTTAAAACTGGGACTTACCTCGATTCTTCGGTGGTGACGTTTCTTTCGCCCTTCTCCTCCCCTCTGCCTCCTTTTCAGCTACATCTTCCTTTCACGAGTCCATGCTTCCTGTTCCTCAGGCTTGGGTGAGCACTGAAAACTTTCCTTCCCGCTCACTAATGTAATTGATATTGATAAAATCAGTGGATCAATAACCTGGCAAAATAAGCATTAAAACACAGTTGATAAAACAGAAACGCTTGTTTTGCAGGGGAACACAAAGTGAAGTACTAGGTATTGCATTAATTAAAATAGTGTTCATTATTAAAATGTATTTCCAATGTGCAATGCATTACACTGTACCACATAATAGATGCTATATTCGTGTTCCAGTACTTAATATTATAGACATTACAATACTGTACAGCAATCTACTCACTTGGAAACCTTTGAATTGTATGCTTAATGCTTATAAGCTTATGCTTATTTCTCAAAGTGGGGTATAAAATTAGTTGTAAGGCCTATAAATGTGAGTGTTATGAACTGGAGTGTGATAATAACCAAAATAATATTATCAGCAGCTTGTCTCAATTCACTCTCATTATATTCTGTCCGGGACCTTTGAATGTGATAGTAATAGCAGGGTGACATTAAGCAAGTTTGACTGTATTTGATTTAAAAACATATTAAAGATTTATAAAGCTTTAAAATGCCTTCAGCTTTTTTATACAGGGTTAAGGATATTGAATTGATACTGTTCATTTATGTAAGTGTATGATAAAACACTACAGAAGCTATTTTGTATGCCTTTGTTTGGGGAGTTTGTGCAATGTCAAAATCCTGTATGTGATGCTGCCATGCGATCTTGTTGAAAAAAAGGATAATTCCTTGGACCCTCTTTCCAAAATGTTAAAGACTGTTTCAAGGAATGTTTTATTTAGGGCTGTTTTATTTAAAGCCCAATTTGAATAATTAAATCAAGTTTGGAGTTCAGGAAACCCTTGACAGCTGTGTAAGAGATGGTTTATTAGATATCAATATCCTGTGCTAAAGAATTATCTAATGGATCTCCTCCTAGCGGCTAATGAAGTAACAATACAAACATCAAATATGTACTTACCTCTCAACACCAGAGCTTGCTCTTTAGTTGAATGGTAACGTGTTCTTTTTTTAACCATGAGGTTCGCGGTTCGCGTCTAGCAGGTGTCTCTCCATTCAATTCAAAGGGCTGAGATGCCAATTCATTACAGTGGCGCCCTATGGGAAAAAATCCTGACCCCTGTGGTTGAAACAGACATTTTAATATCCGCGTTTTTGCATTAAAAGCTGTAGCATTTATCCTGGTTTGCGAGACACGTGATTTCACTACACTGCAAGCCCTTACACTTACTGGAGCAAGGTTCTCTAAATATATGTAAAAATGTAAGTATATCTCAATCTGCGGGGATTTTTTAAAGTGCTTAGTCAATAGTGATGGAAATATGTTTGTGTTTTATTTGTGTGTATCTAAAGAGGGAGGGACTTCCTGTCAGATCTGCATTCAAAAAACAACTTTTATTGTGAAAGAAACTTAGTTTACTTTGGTGCCACCTACTAGCCCTCTTACTTAAGAACAACATTTAGTCAGAGTAGAAGAATCTTGGGGTGTATGGAGTCATCTGTCAGTCTGTCTGTGTGTCAAACATTTCTACAGGTGCACACAACCTTCTCCAGTAATGTTGCTGAAGCTGACACCTTGGGATCCTTCAAGAAGCTGCTTGATGAGATTCTGGGATCAATAAGCTACTAACAACCAAACAAGCAAGATGGGCTGGATGGCCTCCTCTCGTTTGTAAACTTTCTTATGTTCTTATGTTCTTATGTTCTAATGGATGTAGGCCATGATGATCTTTTTCATGTTCATATTTACAGCCATGCAGGGATGGATCTCACTGACTTTGACCTTTACATTTCAAAACAGGCTGCTTTTCTTAGGAAACCTGTCTTTTGTCAAATTAAAAATATCTGTTATACATTAATTATTTATTCGAAGTAAATTATTCATTATTTGCCCACTGAGACACAGAGACACCCTGACAGCAAAACATGTTACAACAAAAACAACTAAATAAAACAATGAAATATACAAGACTGTGAAATGCTGATTTGAAACAATCATGTAGTGTCTGGGTGGTGGTTGATTATTTGGGGTACGGGTGATGTCAATGCTTATAGTTTTGGCTGCTAGTCACGCATTTCAAGAGGAGAAAGAAGCCACCACTCTCTGAAAGAGGAATTGATCTAATGAGGTCAGGGCAGCGGGGTGGACTATGACAAAGCCATGCAGTCTCATCAGGGGCCTGCCTGCCTGTAAAGTGGAGGTTGGGGAGGTGGAGGATGGAGCTGCAGCTCAGATTGTGGCAGCAACAGCTCCTTCCTTACACACACTCCCTCATATTGTCATGCAAATGAAATCCCTGGGTGTAAAAAGATGTACAAAACACAACAGGCATTCATTAAGACTTCTCAATGTATATGTACAAAAACATGTTATAATAAAGGGATGAGTACTATAAAGATGTGATATCTACAAAAGAGGTCAAATTGGGCCAACACCCCCGTCCCCCCACCTCCTTCCCTTTTTATGCATGTTGCTAACACAGTAGTTCTTGTTTCAATAATGTATTTTTTTGTAATCAATTGCCCCCTTTACAGATATCATATCCCAAATGTTGAATTTATTTGATCCAATCTTAGCTTGATAATGTTTCAGTGACCACAGTGGTAATAAAACATTCAATAAAAATGAAATAAAAATAAAAAATGCTACAGTTCAAACGATTGAATCCCCTAGTTGCTCTCACTCTCTACAAGCACGCTAAGTTCCATGAATATTTGTCTTCATTTACTGTATCTTTCTTCACAAAGAACAAGAAGAACATGACAAATATTCTTCCTACTTCTATTACCAGATTGGACTAGCTGAGTTGATACTCTAGTTTTCCCATAAAGGTGGGTCCTATAGAGAATCAAGGCAGCATTTATTCTTCAACTGGGGCTCTTGATATTCATATATATGCTGCATCTCCCAACTGCAAGTCAAATTCAGTTATGATGAGCAGGACAGCAAATATGACTGATATTGAGAGAGCCCTACAGGAGTTTGACTGGTTGATTTTATCATATCCAAGGCTCTATTCATTAGCACTGTTTGTTTTTTTGATTACACAAGCGTTCATTTACTAGTTAGATTAACAGCCTAAAATGATTCATTATCATGTTTTTTTTTTAGTCACCTCACGCTTTCCTTTAACAACTAACGTGTACTTAATTTAAATCTGTGCCACACCCTACGTTGATTGTTTCAGATCGATTCATTATTTAAGTTGCTCTAATTTTATAATTAGTATTTGCAAACCACCACTTGATTACCGCTATGCATTTTCTGTACATGGAGGCTGTGTGGTCCAGTGGTTAAAGAAAAGGGCTTGTAACCAGGAGGTCCTCGGTTCAAATCCCACCTCCTTGTGCTCCGTCTTTCGGGTGAGACGTAGTTGTAAGTGATTCTGCAACTGATGCATAATTCACACACCCTAGTCTCTGTAAGTCGCCTTGGATAAAGGCATCTGCTAAATAAACAAATAATAACATGCATTTGATTGATATATTTTGCTACGCTGAAAAGGGTCTGTGACTCATTGCTGCTATATTGAACGACGAGGAGCAAGAACTACGGAAAATAATCTTTAGACAAAAAATATAGTTTATGACAATACTGGATAAAGAGATAAAACAGAGGATCAGATTGATTTAAAAAAAAAAAAAAAAAAACTTCTATTACAAGGCCTATTGGGCTACAAAGCTATACTTAACATAATTTTCCAGTATTTTTTTTATGAATGCCTGCATTTTTTGTTTCTGTTCTACTTTTTTTAATTTAAATTTAGTCGTTGCCAATTATTTTTTTATTATTTTCTCCCAATTTGGAATGGCCAATTATTTTATTATGCTCAGCTCACCGCTACCACCCCTGCGCTGACTCGGGAGGGCAAAGACGAACACACGCTGTCATCCGAAGCGTGTGCCGTCAGCCGACCACTTTTTTTCACACTGCTGACTCACCATGCAGCCACCCAAGAGCTACAGCATCGGAGGACAACGCCACTCTCGGGCAGCTTACAGGCAAGCCCGCAGGCACGCATCCAGACTACAGGGGTCGCTGGTGCGCAGTGAGTGAGGACACCCTGGCCTACCTAAGCCCTCCACGCCAGGGCAGAACTCCCAGCCACGGTTGGCAGTGACATAGCCTGGATTCAAACTAGCGACCTCCAAGCTATAGGATGCATCCTGCACTCCAGGCGGAGTGCCTTTTACTGGATGTGCCACTCAGGAGCCCCCAAAACCCTTTTCACATTATAAAGGGAACAGATCTTTTTTTTATTAAAAAATGCCTGGCTTGGATGTCGCATCATTGCTGAAATCAGTTTAACCATCAGGAGTAAAGCCAAATGTCTCCATTTTAAACATGCCTCCGCATAGCTTGATCTCACATGATTACAATCAAAGTACATCACAGTAAATCTAGTCATAGGAAAAGCAGCCTTTGGTGCTGGGAAGGCCTGGTAATGCATGAAGCTTCTGGGAGGTGCAGCATTGAAAACAGTGCGTTGACGTTCACCAATTTTCAAATACTAATAGCAGTAGAAAAAAAAATCAAATGAAATATATAATAGGTGCATCTTTCATACAGGAAAGTGGGAGATCTAAAAAGTGATGGTAATACATATTGGGTAGGATTTACTAGAATTGTTTTGTTAGGTCAATGTACTTGAAATAACCCAGTAGAATCTAAATGAGACTGGAATTGGGTCAAAAATGGACAAGTGTTTTTTGTCCACAATGCTAGTTACAACATTACATTTGAAAAATATAAGACTTGCCAAGAATGACTTAGGCACATAGTGAGTACCGACAAGGGTGACTAAAAAAAATCATGCTTAGTAACGTTAGCTGTTCCATTGGAACATGAAGAATACAATCTGACAGTAGCAGACACAAATTACACTCCATGGAACAAATTAACAAGCCCCTTTGCCCCCAGTGTTCACGTATATACAATCATAATTGCTTTTCCAGTTAACAGGCAACAGTTATAAAAAACAGGGTTGATGTTTTTCTGTTTTTGTTTTTATTTCCCTTGATTAGCTTGAAGACACATTTGGCAACATAACAATCTGCCAGATGTTTGTTTTCAGGCGAAGTTTGATGTTTGTGTGACTCATAAAAATTGTAATTTCTCCCCAAAGAGACCCACATACAAACCATGGAATTTGGCTTCAGAGTGCTATTGCTGCAAGGCATGAGTGTTGCCCTTTTTTTTGCTGTAGCACAGACATCAGCATAATCTTTTATTTCTATTTTTTATATGAAGCAGTTCACTTTAGGTATGCCTCCACTTATGAGTTTTTATTTACCTGTTGGTGTTTTTGATTTCTTTCTGTTTTTCTTTTTAAAGCAGGGAGTACTATCTCAGTGTTCTGTGGTCTTCTGTCACGTGGTCCTGCCCTGCAGTGGAGCTTCCTGATTGGTGGATAAAAGCTCTGAAGTTGCAGATTAAGTTTAGGCCCCGATATCTAAGTAGTCACATCTTTTAAAATGGCTTGGTTGGCTAATTATTATTATTATTTGTTTATTATTTAGCAGATAATAATTATAATAATTATTAGGCTAATTATTATTATTTGTTTATTATTTATTCAGCAGACGCCTTTATCCAAGGCGACTAACAGAGACTAGGGTGTAGATGGAGACTAGGGCTGAGGTGGGATTTGAACCGGGGACCTCCTGGTTACAAGCCCATTTCTTTAACCACTGGACCACACAGCCTCCCCAATGCTAATGTTCAGCATCGAATAGAGTTTCAGGGTTACCATACCTTCAGCAGAGTGAGAGGTAGGGCAGTGATGTAAAGTCTCGTAATACACAAGGCCCAAATAATGTCTTAAGTTGGTGTTCTTTAATAATGGAAATACTACTCTCTCACTTTCCAAGAGAAAGGGTGGTCCCTCCAGTCCAGGGCAAGTTTGTGGCATGAAGACTGAACTGCTCCCTCACCCACTAACAGAAATGATACCTATAGCATTGTCTTTGGAATATCTGCGCAAACTGAAGTTTAAAAAAAGCAAAGAACCCAAAGATCTGCAATAGGAATAAAAAGGTACCAGTGATAATACTGCTTATGCTTATGAGGATTTTAACCCTTAGCTAGCATTCCTTTCATTAGATGAATATTTCAGCTCCTGGGGATTTTTTTAAGAGTTCCTGATGTCTGGGTAGCTATGTCTAATTACTGTATCTCAGATATACATGCTTTAAATGTCATTTTCTATTCGGTTAATACCCATTTCAAAATATATTTGATCCGCCTGGCCCCTTTAAGACATGTGTCTGCAGTTGGATTGATTCGGGCTGCACTATGCAGTTTTTAGATGAATAAAAATGGCAAATATTGACAGTTGTTGTGCTAAAAGCCCAAGCTGCTGGTCCCAGTTAGATTTAACAGACAAGCAGTCTCATCATGCACTTTCCTGGTTGCTTGGCTAGAATCTTCAGAGCTCTGCATAATTTGAACAACAGTGGCCCCTTGTGGTCATTTTGAGTACAGCCGCCCTTCAAAGAAAATAAAGAACTGAATAATAAATCTGGAAGGAAAAAAAAAATGTTTTAGGGGAAAAATAACCCTGTGAGCTTTGCTCAACTGAGAAAAGCTGCAGCTACCCATTCCTGCTCTTGATGGCCAGAAGCCAGCACTGTTTCCAGTTTCCAGTTGTGTTTCGATTGAGCTGGAAATGCATAAGTGTGGGATTCACAACTTCTGAGATTGTACAATTCTTTCAGTGGCACCCTGTCACAGGATAGCTTGTAGTGGTGACGTCAGACCCAGAAGAAACACACAGTACTGCAAGGTGAAATGGTGAAGGTGCTTGCTTGCGCCGGTTTATTGCAAATAAAATAAAAGGTTGAACAAAGCAAAACACTCAAAATAAAGGACACAATGGCTAAACGAACCTAGACAGACAAAACAGACTGGACGAACAGACAAACATGGTGAGTCAAAATAAACAAACAAGTATTGTGCTGGTCCTACCAGCACGCAATAGCAATTGTTACAAATTATTATTTTAAATTCTCTCCTCTCTGCCGTTCTCTCCTCACCGAACACACAACCTGAGTGAGTGAAACGTGCACCTATATGTACAGCTGTGCCAGGATTCAATTACTAATTAATTATTCACTTGAATCCCAGCACGTCAACTAATTTGTGCATTCCCCATGCTCACATATTAATAAACATTTTATCTGCACGTGAAGTGATTGTGCAATTACCGTGCCTAAATACATATTTCAAATATACATTTTAAATCACTCGTGCTCCACATTGCCCCATGATGTCCCGTAATGGTGGTCCACTGTGAAAGGCATTATATAAAATAGAGATTGATTGATTGATGACCCACAATCCTGTGTGTGAAGCCTGAGTGTTTATACTGGTTGTGGTGTATTACCATGTTCTGAAAAGTCATAGTCTGACAATGATAATGTGTACTTTGTTTGGCTGTGGTGCCGTATGGTCCGGCATTGGTTAACCAGTGGGAAATTACCAAAATCATTTTGCACTTCCATATACTACATGGGTCTAAAATGTGTAGTTTTGAAAGAAACACATCATAGCAAAAATGTATTTTCATTTTTATCTAGTACTAGATTAGGTTAAAGAAAGTTTCTAAGTCCTACTCTCAGAAAATCTAAGCATGTTACTGGCTGGCTATAATATCTGTGAATACTTACAACAACATCCACAGCAGTGTGACTAACACAATTTAGAATGAGTTCCCTACAGAGGAGCGAACAGGATACAGATAATATAACTCAATCATTTTGTAATGTAATACAACAGTTATCTTCCACTGTAATTACCCGATGGAGATAACTGGTAGTGGAATTCACACAAGCTTTTACCCATTTAAATAACATCTTGTACTGTTTCCAGTACAATATACTTCTGCTGCCAGTGTTAATCGATGGTGTCACTTAGTGCTTATGTTTTGACTCTGTGATTATGAATTGCACATCTGCTTCTCTGCCCAATTCAAGACGACCTTGTGTCAAGCCAATCTCCTACTTGCAACTATCTACCTGTTTCATTTTGCATGATTCTATCACTAGTCGTTATAAATGTTTTTTGTTTGTTTTATTTTGTTTGCATTATTGTTAAATGCATGTCTACTATGCCTACAGATAAATGTTGGATCTTCTGCTGGTGTCCTGCATTGTCCAGATCTCACTAGTCTTTATCTAGGATAAATAACTTGAACTTGAAGCAACAGAACATAAGAACATTTACGAACAAAAGGAGGCTATTCAGCTGATCCATGCTTGTCCGGTTCTTAGTGGATGATTGTTCTCAAAACTGAATCATTGAGTCTTAAAGAATCCCAATTATTCAGCATCAACAACATGGCTAGGTAACCCCTTCCATACTTTCAACACTCCTCCCCTCTGTCCAAATTAATTTCTAACTACTGTATGTCCTCTAGTCCTGGTTTCCGTGCTGAGCTTAAAACTAGGGTTGACTTTGGCCCTGTCCACACTATATCCGGTTCTAATTAGATCGCATCAGGTAGTGCGGTTTATCAGAAGGGTGGATGCTGTAATACCGTACAAACATCCCAAAATGCTTTGTTGTATGTTTGGCGAAATACTCAGAACAGGTGCCTGAAGGACTTGCTATCAGTGTACACTCCGCACTAGGTATTCATTTTTATGCTTAAAAAAAATCTGTCAGGACATCTCTGTTAAACTAGTGGGGAAAATAACAAAAGCACAACGTTAAATTAGGGGGATACCAGATTTAGGCTCAGGCAAGATATGAAGGTAAAAACAAAGATTGTTTTGTAATTACCAGCTTTTTCTGAGTTTAATTATGAAACAGAATCAGCTCAGTTTGTTTAAAAGGGATGTCACCTGATTAAAAATAAAACCTGAAAACTTCAAGCCCTACTTGTGTGTGTGTGTGTGTTCGCTTTTACTTTTTCCAAAATACTTGTTTTATTTCTTTTTAGCAATATGGACCTCTGTTAATGTGGGGCATAACACATTATTTTAAAATAAAATACAGTGCATGGTGGGATACTATCGTATAAATTTCCACTGTTCATTGCGCTGCTAGGAACTGTAACTATTCTAATGGTGTGTGGACACATTAAGCCTGACTAAACATGAAACGGTACTTCTGTGTGGACGCTTTGAGCTGGATTAATTAGAACGGTTTAGAATACGGTTCTCCAGATCGGTTATGTAGTGAGGACAGGGCCTTTGTCAACTCCTTTTAAGGTTTTAAAGAATGAAATGAAGTTCCCCTTAATTCTTCTTTGTTCTGGGCTAAATAGATTTAGTTCCTTTAACCTAGCTTTGTAGCTCATTCCTTTAAGTCCTGGGATAAGTCCAGGAGATTTTTATTTAGATCTTAAATGACAAATTGTTATTTAAAAAGGGAGACGAGGTAGAAATGTATGCCGTGGTGTAAAATGTATGCTGTTTCATACTTAGATTCTTGAGAATCGTTAAAAAAAGACACCTTGGATATAAAATTGATACTTTTGATATTCTTATGAATTGCCTCAGGAAGAGGACGTGTTTCCATTTCGATAACTCACCTTTTCATTGCATTGGAGACAGTGCTAATAAGCCTTGCTCGATCCAAACTGCTCCACATATGAATCATATCAGGGCATGCTCTGTGATTTATTGGGTTTTATTTTACATCCTGGGCAAAACAATAATATAAAAAAACTATTATGACAAATCTCTGTCACTTTGAAAACCGACAGATGCCTCCCATTTTAGGTGTTGTGTATGGCACTGTCCATTCACTCTGTTGTAGTGTATCCCTCCTTCCTGTATTGAGAGTCAGGGTAACAAAGCCAGCCAAGTTTGAAAAAAAAATGCAGGAAAACTACAGTGACTACCTTACAGGGCAGAACTTTATGAAAAATCTAGGGTATTGCCACAGCTGTTAGAGTTGCTTCGGCGACATTGAAATTATTTTTCTGGACAGCAAAACAGTATGTACATCTCTGAGGATATTTTGGCAGTCACAAAGTCTACAAAAAAGGCAAAACATAGTAAATGAGGGTGGATTTACTTGTGGGGAAAGAAATGAACTAAGGGAGACCATTTGTTTGAATAAATTGACATGTGTAATAACCTCATATGACCACCAGAAAGACAGAATCCAAATTTGTGACTCAAGCCAAGTTTGGATAGATCAAATAAAACAGAAATTTGAGAAGACAACATGGCCTAGTCTAAAGCACAGTGTTCAAGTCAACTTCTGTTAACTATGGAAGTTGTTTCATCTTTAACCAAACTATAGTGTATATTTGCAGAGATTAACTTATTTACTGACACATTGTTATGTTTTCTATGCGTATGAAATCCTTTCAGGGCCCACTTGTGCAATTTTGCTAGTTTTTAGGTAACATTTTGCATCCATTTTTTTTTTTGTGAGTGCCATATTTAACCAACTTCAGTATGAGATGTGATGAATATGAAAGATTATATTGTTTAATAACCACATAATAAAATGTGACCATAAATTTAGTAATATTGCACAAGTGGGTCTATGTAGGATTCAATACAAATGGAAAGAATAAGCCTGGTAGGTGGAGTATAGACCCAAGCTCTCCAGGTCTAAAGCACTGTAATGCAGCCCACTCAAATGAAATCATGGGGATCTAGCCTCCACTTACTGTTTTCTTGATGCTGGTTTGAATGAAAGCACCAGGGTTGTGTCTCCTGGTCGAGAATGTCTTCTGCTTTTATTTTTTTTCTGTGTGGGTGGGGCAGTGTCAGGGCCCATTGTGTGACAATATAAATAATGTGTAATTACAGTGATATTACAGTGTTTGACCTTATTAAGTGAAATCGGGAAATTGAGGGGTCACTGCAAAATTCACCTCTTTTAGGGGCCAATGCATACCAGACAAGTACAGAGAGAGAAAAAAAGAAACCTTGTTTAAATGAATTACTGCACAAAGCAAGCGATGCAAACTATCTTCCTTCTGTAGATAGGCTTTTTTTTACAACTTCGCCATCCTGTGTGTATTGCACTTAGGCCAAAAAAAAAAAAAACGTCCTTAGACAAATAACATTTACAAAAAAAAATACTCCAAAGCGGTTAACGTTCTTGTTTACTATTCAAATGACAATGATGTTTTAATCAGCCTATCAGTGCGTCTGTACTGGCTTTTCTGTGACCTTTACTCTGTACAGTAGGGGGTGGGACAAAGTCAGTGCAGCATTGTTTTGATTTAGGTTGCTAAAATCTAGTTTTCAGCTTTAGCGGTAAAATACCAGAAATGGTTGACAAAGCAAAAAAAGCAAAGTATATTTCGACTGATGATCTGTCAAGATATTTCCCAAATAAACTGTACATGCAGATGGAGGTAATTTTTTTGCACATCTTGTAAAGTGTCTTTGGAGAAAATAAATCAATCGCTATTTTGCTTCAGAATCACACATTAAACGAAAGGCTACTACAGAGGCTGCTGAACAGAACATAAAATAAACAGCTTTCAGAAAACAAACTGGAAAGTCAGCGTAGACAAAACGTATTCCTGTCGGTTGTAGCCAAGTTAAATCAGCACTACAGGTATGATCTAGCACAGCCAACTCACTTCAAACAACCTGTAGCTTACTTTTTAAACGCAGTTAGAAGTTTAGACTCGAATAGGCACTTTTTCTTTGTTTTGACTCGTACTAATAAAATTAATTATTTGATGGGTCAAATAACATGACCACGAAAGTGCTGCATATATTGCCTTTATTAAAGTATGCTCGATGCCCTTGGGTAACTGAGTTTTGGGACTGTTTCTAAACAATTTCCACATCTGTATAACTTTGCAAAGCTTTGCCTTACACTTCCAACCAATCCAGTGCATGAGGAACGTGCAGTCTCAAAGTTTGGGCAAGTCCACACCAGACAGAGAATGTCGGCAGCAACTGTTGGGGGATGTTGCATGCCTGCCTTTAACAAATGACAGCACTCTGTTTTAGTAAGGAAGCAAATACCACTATTTTTAAGCTTTTATAGTGCTCTGAAGTATTGTCTGCTTAGGTTTATTTAATGTTTATACAGGTCCACGAAATGTTCCGCAAAATCCTAATTTTATTCCATAACCTACCCACGAAAAAATATGTAAATTTACCGCGATTTAAGTAGACCCCTACTTATTACAGTACAGTGAAAAATGGGGCTAAATATCCTTTGAACAGATTTGGAAATGATGAAGTGATGGCCATAAAAAAGTAAAATAGACCGAACAATGCAGGTCATTTAAAGACAGGTTCAGAAAATGAATGCTTTAAACTTTAGACTGTCTCTCCTTCTGTTTCAAAAATCAATTTATTTTATGAAGCCGAGTACAGTGACCCGCATTGTTCACTCTACACAGACACTACTTCGTCTTTTCCAAAAATGTTTTTACTGAATGACCTTGAACAGGTTTGTTAGGACACACTACACTTTCCTGTTACCCTGGAAATAAATAGGGCTTTTTTTTTACTTTGGGTTTAAAAAATAAGTATATTCAGACACAGAGAGTAGTTATCGCGTTCAACATGCAGATATAGTTCAAAGTACTAAAAGAAACTTTGTAGAATTCAATGACAAACAGCTAAAAGACATTAACACAGACTTATAGTCCAAACATATGTCATTAAATACTAAAGTGTACCACTATTGAGAGTTTTAGTTATGAATGAAACACCATGTAGATAGATAGACAGACATCAAGTACGTAAGAGTCCACAATTTAAATGAGGATATGTAAACACCTTATTATAAATAAAAAACAGTTTCCTACCTCCATTTGTGTTTGTTCCACAGATTCTTAAATTCTTCAGCTAGTTAAGATTCCCCTTAAAGTGGAAGCCAATAGGTGAAGACCCTGACCTCTGCTGGTCATTATTTAGAAATACATCCCATACCGTGCTGCTCATGACTGGGAATGGGCCATGGATTAGATCAGGGGTCTCCAAACCTGGTCCTGGAGAGCTACAGGGTGTTCTGGTTTTCATTTCAACCGATCTCTCAATTACTTAATCGAACCATTTATTAGCTTACTTAGTGAAGACAGGTGTTCCAGATCTTTAGCCATTGATGATGTAATGACACCTAGAAAACATGCAGAGTTGGGGCTCTCCAGGACCAGGTTTGGAGAGCCCTGAATTAAACTCTCTGCAAATGGAACTCGGCAGCTGGTCGCTGAACCTAAAGACCAGGTTTGAACCTCAGTCTCTACCTCATAGTAATGTGCTGTGTGCAGAGTGTCTCTTATTTTTATAGGACATGTTATCTTGTGCAGATTGGGTGAGAAGACTACAAAGAGAAGCTACCCATTTCTGGTTCTCAATCCATGAGAGACCCACTACACATGAGATACAGTATTACCTTATTATAAAATTACATAACGATTGTACTCAAGATTGTACTGTTGTATGAACGGGATGACATCTATAGACAGGATAATTAAAGGGTTTCTCATACGTGAGTTATAGAAATATTTTCACAAATGTTTCTTTGTATTAAGGATGCTGACATACCTTTCCCACAGTTCCTTGCAAACGACATAAATCTAATAAATGGCCACAGATACCAGAATCTACAATTCTTGTTTGGTTTGTGATTACAATTGTAGACAGCCGGATAAAGAAAGTTCTTATTAAAAAGATTTACTAAAGCTGCTTATGAGGATTGGGAGATGCCAGAAGCATGAATGAAGTATTCAGTGCAATGTCAGTCATTTATCCAAACACTGGGTTAAGTGCCTAATACAGCCAGCCTCAAACTACAGTAAATGTAGACTTAATTCTTAGAACAGCTTTTTCTTGTAGTGTAAACACAGCCATCCTAGTTTGAGCCATCTTCAAACAGATATGAGAAATGGATGTAAGATTTATACTAAACCAACTGAACATATGCATAATATTTCTGCCATATAAGAACAAGGCAACCACACAGAGTACTTTACTGCTGTATCATTGGTAAATATTGTTGGGAACAGTTTCTCTTTTGTGGTTGTATTGACTGTGGTTTGTAGTACAACCAGACACCTGTCTAGATAAGGAAGGGTCAATAAAACTTGTGCGTTTGAAACACTGTCATACAAGCATGCAATGGGCTTGTAGCCTATTCGATGTAATATGTTATTTTCCTTGTGCTTCAACCTTTAAAATATTCAAGACTGCAATACCTTGCTGGCAGGCCATCAAAAAATAAGGACAACATATACTGCAGGATACATAGTGGGGGAGTTTGAAAAACACGCTGTTTGTTCAATTTGCTTTACAACATATCCCAGCATGGTAGGGGTATTAAAGGTGGATTTCATGTAGGATTTAATCTAAGTTTCTCAATTAGATTTAAGGTAGAATGAAATAATTATAAGACTATTTTAATGCTAGTGTGCTACCAAAATGGCTAAAACAAAAATAATAATAATGCAGTCGAGAGTATGCCACCTTGTATTAGCAATGAGAATGCTTAGAACCCACCCACTTAATGTGACCAATTACATAAGAAAATTAAATGTCTGGCTGGCTCTTAAAGGATTCTAACGACTCAGCCTCCACCCATTCCACACCTGCAACACTCTTACTAGTTTAATACTGTTACAATTGTTGTATTACTCTCAGACAATCTCAGGCAATTTTTGAATAGAGCATATATGGATTACTATATGTGTTCCATAGTAATCATGACCCTATCTGCACTGTTCGGTGGTAATTGCATTTTATGTATTATGTAAGAATGGCTCTGTAATTATGATATAGTGTTTTAGTTACTGCTTGTTCTATGAGAAAGCACATCTTTAAATGATAAAAAAAAATAAAGAGCAATACTGTAAAAAAAGTATATTTCTTTCTCTTGTGTAAGTCAGTGGAGAGTAAATGTGGTTTGAGCCCATTAGCACCAGCTGCTCCAGCGTCTGGAGAAATGATTGCTAAAGAACCTCAAATAACAACCCTATTACCATCCAGTTGATAGACATTGGCATCAGCAGTAGTGCCTTCCCGGTTGTACTGTATTTAATGCATGGATAACTTGAGGGTTCTCACAGAGTGACAGATTGTACTATTGGATGTATTACTGTCATATCTATTTCAGCTCATTTGGATTTATATCCCAGGTAAACATCTTGACATTGAATATTATATGTGAAAAAATGCTAACTTATCAAAAGTGCTCTGCCATTTAAAGTGGAGATATCAAAAACACAAGCCAAGTTTCAAGAAAACATAGGGGCAACCTTGCCCAGCATGAAGCAAATAGGCACAACTGCGCAACCGATGGGGGCCAAGGTTGCTCCAATTGTTTTGGCTTGGCTTGTGTTTTTCAAGCACAATAAAAGCAGATCGAACTTGCATCAAAAACACAACCCATCCCTTTTCAAATGAATGCCTTTCTCCCCTGCACTCTTCACAAGAGAAAATGGCTGAAAACCAATTCTGTGAGTTAACAGAAAATGAATTACAAAACATACTGCAAAAGAAAGATGCTCCAAACACTAAAATGGTGATTAAAACGTCACTGTCACTGTTTTTTGACTCTGAAATTCAAACAAATTCAACTCAATGAAAAAAAATATGACAGGCGGGATATAAACTGGATTATGCAGCAGTCAGTAAACCAGACAGAGACGGAGAAAAATGTTGCTAACTATACATTATTAACTTAAAAAACATTCTGTTATTTATTTATGTCATTTATTTATTTACTTATGCTGTATCAGCTATATTTAAAGTAAATATATAAGTCAATATTTATTTGACGTATGCTGTATCAGCTATATTTAAACAAAATATTTAAAGTCGTATTTACTATCCAACCTTGCCTCACTTATTTTCTTGACTGATTCATATATTAAATATGTACTGGAGACTCAGCCATAGCGGAAAATGAAATGCCCCTCCAGGGTGCAATTCCCTCAGCCTGTCGCTTCGAGCATCATAGCCCCCTGTCGGTAACAACTGTCTTACCTCAGGTCAATACATTTCTACTATAGCCCTCCTCTCCAGTCCATATTTTATATATATATACTGTATATATATATATATATATATATATATATATATATATATATATATATATATATATATATATGAGAAAAACATGCCTGTAATTAAGCAGGCAGGTTTAAGACCAGGTCAAAAAGTCTGTGAGGAGGCCTGTGAAGAGACCTGAAGAAAGTTACAGTGAATATTATGTGTACTGGGTGTAACTTGTATTTGTAACCGGTAAATGGCTAATAGTTTAGTTCGTATGGGAAAAGTTTAGTTAGCACTCCAAAGAAGGAGTTAGGCTTTTGTTTTGTTTCTGTGTTTTGTTTATTTTGTCTGTGAAATAACGTGCGCCAAGGCTCTTTAAGCTGAAATTCCGTATCTGGTTTACTGCTGACCAGCCTTGACCGCCAATCACGTTACCACTATATATATATATATATATATATATATATATATATATATATATATATAACATTTTAGAAAGGAAAACTGCTGTTATTCACATTACCTTTTTCTTCTATATAAATCAGATTGGACTATACATCAGTGTTTTTTTATGGTTGTTGGGGCTTTGTTCAGGATACAAAATCAATTGGTATACAAATTGTAGTGGAATACCATGTGTGGTGAATTTTAAGTAGTACATTACTGACAGTAGCGAGGTAAGATTAGCCAAGTACTGTATGTAGAGGACAGAAATTGAGCAAGGATACAGGTACAGAATAACCAGAGGTCTCATTTAAAGTGCTTTCTGATGTTTAACTTTAAAAAGATGCATAAATTAAGTTAAAGAAAAACTATTTATGAATTATTATTTTAAATAATTTGTGTCAGGAAGTGCTATATTGTAACAGCATATTCATTACTAGGGGTGTGCCGAGTAACAAATATAATATTGGTGTCCGTAATGAGTATAATGATTTTTCTGAGTATGAGAATTACACAGGTACAAATCTTATTACTCATACTTGTTAGAGACTTAATAAATGATTGAAACCAATGCCAAATAATATTAAAGCACATTAAGCATCTAAAAAATGATGTGATTTAGCTCAGCAGATCCCCCACCCTGTTGCAGTATCCAACATGTTGTTCTTAGAATGTTCTTTACTGTATTTTTTCCATGTGAATGTTTTTTTTTTGGTTTTGTTAACTGGGATTAAAGACTCTTGAAATGTTTATCATAACAAAATCAGCCCTAGGGACATGGGGGAATTATGTACATGTTTTAATTAATTGTACATCTGCAACAAAAACCACAAAACGTTATTATTCCACAGCAAAGTGTGTAGCTGCCACGGATCAGTCTAGGGTTTTTATATCAGGAATCCTGAAAGAAATAAACATATCATTGAATTGATAAAATATGACTTGTTTCAAATAGGATAAGACTTTTAGGCGTGATTGTAATTCAGATCTCTCAGTTAGAACTGCATATTTGTGCTCTCTTAATCTAAGGTTATTGGGCTATTTTCAATGTGTTTTTCTCATGTAACAGAAGGCTTGACGAGTGTGTTCTGTTATGTGCGTAATCGCTTTTAGATCAGAGAATTGGATTTTAATTTGTGAATTGGTAGCAGCACATTCTTGGATTAATTTGTATGCGGTAAAACTGTAATGGGTTTATATCATTCTTGGTTTAGGTTTGTTTTCGGTGCTTTCGCCGTTGTGCTTTTTTCTGTGTCAACACTTAAAAACTCTCTTTTCACTGTTCATTGGGTTTGCAAAGTGATATATTTCTTTGATTGAAAAATATAATCCATACAGGATGCTGTTATTTGCATAGAATTGCATTAGATCACCCCTTCTCACTCAAGCCCTGAGCAACTGGAGATGAGACACATGGGCTAATAATGTGAGTAGTTGATACTTGTGGGTGTAGAATAGGAAGATTAAAGGCTACATAAGGACCTTTTTATTTTATTGTGTTACATGTTCCCATGTGTTGCTACAACTGTTTACGTAAGGTGTGTGTATTGTTTATATATATATATATATATATATACAGTACTGTGCAAAAGTTTTAGGCAGGTGTGAAAAAATGCTGTAAAGTAAGAATGCTTTCAAAAATAGACATGTTAATAGATTATATTTATCAATTAACTAAATGCAAAGTGAGTGAACAGAAGAAAAATCTAAATCAAATCCATATTTGGTGTGACCACCCTTTGCCTTCAAAACAGCATCAAGCATCAATTCTTCTAGGTACACTTGCACACAGTTTTGAAGGAACTCGGCAGGTAGGTTGGCCCAAACATCTTGGAGAACTAACCACAGTTCTTCTGTGGATTTAGGCAGCCTCAGTTGCTTCTCTCTCTTCATGTAATCCCAGACAGACTCGATGATGTTGAGATCAGGGCTCTGTGGGGGCCATACCATCACTTCCAGGACTCCTTGTTCTTCTTTAGACTGAAGATAGTTCTTAATGACTTTCGCTGTATGTTTGGGGTCGTTGTCATGCTGCAGAATAAATTTGGGGCCAATCAGATGCCTCCCTGATGGTATTGCATGATGGATAAGTATCTGCCTGTACTTCTCAGCATTGAGGAGACCATTAATTCTGACCAAATCCCCAACTCCATTTGCAGAAATGCAGCCCCAAACTTGCAAGGAACCTCCACCATGCTTCACTGTTGCCTGCAGACACTCATTCGTGTACGCTCTCCAGCCCTTCGGCGAACAAACTGCCTTCTGCTACAGCCAAATATTTCAAATTTTGACTCATCAGTCCAGAGCACCTGCTGCCATTTTTCTGCACCCCAGTTCCTGTGTTTTCGTGCATAGTTGAGTCGCTTGTCCTTGTTTCCACGTCGGAGGTATGGCTTTTAGGCCTTAAGTCTTCCATGAAGGCCACTTCTGACCAGACTTCTCCGGACAGTAGATGGGTGTAACAGGGTCCCACTGTTTTCTGCCAGTTCTGAGCTGATGGCACTGCTGGACATCTTCCGATTGCGAAGGAAGTAAGCATGATGTGTCTTTCATCTGCTGCAGTAAGTTTCCTTGGCCGACCACTGCGTCTCGGTCCTCAACGTTGCCCGTTTCTTTGTGCTTCTTCAAAGAGCTTGGACAGCACATCTGAAACCCCTGTCTGCCTTGAAATTTCTGCCTGGGAGAGACCTTGCTGATGCAGTATAACTACCTTGTGTCTTGTTGCTGTGCTCAGTCTTGCCATGGTGTATGACTTTTGACAGTAAACTGTCTTCAGCAACCTCACCTTGTTAGCTGAGTTTGGCTGTTCCTCACCCAGTTTTATTCCTCCTACACAGCTGTTTCTGTTTCAGTTAATGATTGTGTTTCAACCTACATATTGAATTGATGATCATTAGCACCTGTTTGGTATAATTGTTTAATCATACACCTGACTATATGCCTACAAAATCCCTGACTTTGTGCAAGTGTACCTAGAAGAATTGATGCTGTTTTGAAGGCAAAGGGTTGTCACACCAAATATGGATTTGATTTAGATTTTTCTTCTGTTCACTCACTTTGCATTTAGTTAATTGATAAATATAATCTATTAACATGTCTATTTTTGAAAGCATTCTTACTTTACAGCATTTTTTCACACCTGCCTAAAACTTTTGCACAGTACTGTATATATATATATATATATATATATATATATATTTACATTTACATTTTGATTACTTTTTTAAACTTTTAAATGGCATCCCCTGCCTTAAGATGGCTTCCCATGTACCCGCATGGACCTCTCAGAACTACATTTCCCATCATCTTCCTGATCACTGGCAAATCCATCTCAGTTACATATGCGATCCAAGTCATTATTTTATTACTATAACATCTAAAAAAAAGCTCTGCAAATGTCTGTGATATTCTTTGAGCGCTGGATGCAGAAGCAGCTATCTTGTTTGTTTATGTCCGTGTTATCTATGTGGTGCCAGGGCTATCTGAATTCAGCTTCTCTCAGCTCTTATCGGTCTCACTCAGCCATTGAATGGTTTTCTCTGCTTTTTCCAGAGAAACAACGACTAGAGACCTGTTTTTTTACATCTTTTTGATGATGTCGGACAGTATCCGACATTGGACTGGAAAGGGAAAATTGCAGTGTCGGACCAGGTCCGACATAGGACCGCAAAGGGTTAATAGTTATAACATGTATCGGTCAATTTGACCGGGTCTGGTTGTAATAGGTATGACAGTATTTTATTTTGCAAATTTTCTGCAGCTACATGATTCTTTCTTTGTCAGATGAATTAGTACATATATTTACTTAAAGTCAGGAAAGCATAGCTCCTTATCTTAAACACACACACAGCAATTTAAATTGAAATTCCAAAAACGGTCAAAATGACCGCCTTGGCCGTTCTAGTGTGAATGAAGTGTGAAGTTCTAGTGTGTCTTTGAATGAAGTCAAGTGACATTAAGGGGATTTCCATGGTTACAAAACTGCTAACATGCTTGTTGCTGCTGATGAGAGATGGACTGATTGTTTTGAATCATGCACAATGACAGAGAGCAGGAGATGCACAGACTCCTCTGCCAGTTGAAAAAAATTACCATGAAAGACAGTTTTCTCTGTTACAAGTATTAGGGCAGTCGTATTTATTTCATAAATAAATTGATTGCTCCCATGTACAGTATGTTACCCCTGTTTTTCTCCCCAATTTAGAATGTCTTATTATGTTCCCTCATTGCAGAACTCCCCACCACATCTCGGTGTCCATTGTTTCTTTATACCTAGGAGCTACCAGTCCCTAGAGGACAGCCCTCCAGGTGCCCGCTTTGAGCTCACTAGGCACCTGGCCAGTAAGGTCTACTGTAGTGCAATGAGGAGAAACAGTCAATGCCAATTTTGCCTCCCTAACCCATGGGAGCACCAGAGCCAATATGACGCTTCTTGTGAAATTATTGCTAACAATAGAATTAGAATTGTTAGGGGACACAATGGATTTACCCTATTTAAAAGAAAGTGAGAAATGTTGGGAAATGTGGCAAAGCCATCGTACCTTCTAAAGCCCAATGGTTTACAACGCTATAACTGTAGCCCAAAATGGTACGTCTAGGCTAGGCTATGAACAATCTACACATCAGAGAACCTTTCACATATTAACTCCAGGTACCTCCCCCGACCTACCCATAAAGGTCAGCTATAGGGTTAGACTGGATATATAGATACTTTAGGCCATTTTAACAAATGTTCCCTTTAGTCTTTAACTCATATCTTTTAAAAGCGGTAGAACACTGGTTAATTTTACAGAAGTAGAACCAAACAAATAAGTAATGGAATTCAAGTTCTCTTCAGCACTTCCAAGTGATTGTTTTTTATTTTATTAATTAGGAGATAATTAAAGAATGGAGGAAAATATACCCCTCTGTATTTTAATGGTTGAAAAAATGATACAAAATGATTGTGGGAAAGAATTACGCATTATATTTAAAAAATAAGATATGGCCATCGTTTATCTTTTAACTGCTCTTTCTGTATATATTTATACTGTGAATTGTGTATTTTTATTTGAAAAAGTAATTAATAGAGCTTTTAAATTGGTAAGAAAGAATGAACTGTATAAAAAACTATGCCAGCTATGCATATCAAGAAATTCATACCACCTAGCTCCACAAATAGCTGTTTCAACAGTAAGGGAATGAGGCGATTAAACCTCACAGCTCACCTATTTCACCACATGGAAAGCAATCTTCTCTACTTGCTTCCCCTTCCCTGTATGCCTGCATTTTCTTAAACTTATTATCTGTCATACGTTAAAGTTATATATGTGTGAGCAACAATCAATACAAATCGGTTTGGCGGGGTTGTTAATCTTTTAAAACTGTAATTACATTTTGGTCCTTGGGAAGCTGAGATTGATTACTTGGGTTTTTACTTTCACTAAGAACAAACACCTGGAACTCTGTAGCTTTGCTAAGCAAAATGCACCGCAGCTCGTTCCACTCCGGCAGACAGCTGATGTGAGAGTTTGCTTGGTATGTAATGGAATCAATTGTTTATAGACCTGTACCGCTAATATGTTGACTTAATCTTCAGCGGCTTTGATAAGGCTTTAAATTCAGGTACTGCAAAACGTCTACTAGCTATGAATGTTTCCCATACTGTGCAGCCTGTAATCAATTCTGTAGCCAACCTGCCACACCTAGTTGTGGGATATACACTGTCTGGACAAATAATTACACCATTAAAGTAATTATAGCTAACAAAATAGTTGCATAACATTTCTCCGCCTTGCACATCCATTGATTATATAGGTCTCAAATGTGCAGTTTTGAAAGAAACACATGTTACAGCAAACATGTATATTCATTTCAAAACATGGTATCTGGTATTAAATTAGTGTGAACATGGTGTGGGTTATCCACTGACAGACTGGAGGCACCCAGCTGTTGCACTTGACCACACCATTCAGATGCGCAGATTTATCTATGCGCTGCACAGTTTTTTGGAATGGTAGCACCTAGGGTGAGGTGAAACACGTGACTGTACCAACAATGCTATAGAAACAGCATATACACATGCTGGAGTGTACATAATGAAATATGAAATCCCCCCAAAAAATCGAAACAAAACACAGTTTATATATATATATATATATATATATATATATATATATATATATATATAGTCTGAAGCATATTAAGCAGTGGCTTATCAAAAATAACACCACCATTTAAATAATAAAATAATACTTATCCTGGCATTTTACTTACTTTTGATGACATTTCTACACTAAAGACACTCAGAGATTGTGTAATCTCTGTTTCATTACCTTTTCATTAATGTTTTAAACGACAGTTGTAATTCCGTCACTGTTTAATTCAATTGAATAGATCAGGTAGGCTATAATTCATTTACTGTAGACATAAAACTAATTTAACCAGAAACAAAACAGCTAGTTTAATTTAAGCCATGTCAAGACACTAAAACATGTGTAATTATTGTTCAGGCTCAGGGGATACTGAATTTCATGGGAAACACAAAAAAATCACAGAACTCAAGCTAATACACAGTCAGTTGCCATAGTGCTCACACATCAGTGCCATTTCCATGAAGCAGCACAAAAACATGCACTGTCCTTGAAGACAAAAGTGGAAGTGTTGAAAGCGGTGGATGATGCACCACCACACAAGAAAAAGAAAGATGCTGCTGCAGATTTCAACATTCCTGCGAGCACTGTCTGAACCATTTTGAAAAAACGTGATACAATAATACAGGCCTATGAACGACAAACTGTGGATGCAAGTCGTCAATGTTTCTGATTAGCTCAATGTCCTGATGTTGAGGACGCCTTGCTTTGTGGTTTAAATGCCAGTGATCAGAATGGGATATGCAGGTTTCAAGAGCAGTTCATTTGCAATATATACTTTTTAAAAGTTCACTTCCAACTGTATTTTTTCAATAAAAAGCAAAAGAGACTTCTGTCTCGCTCACGTGATCCTAGTGAAGGGTACTTTCAAGACTTTTCCGAATTAATGTTTGCACACGTCCTGAGTCCACTAATGCGTGGGTACTCTGGTGTTCAACTTGTACTCTTAATAAATAAGGGCCCTCCTAACAATTACCCATTTGCTTACCTTCTGCCTGAGCCCAGGATCTTGCTGCGATGTCGCACTCCATCATGGGGCAGTCCCGTATGATGTGTCCTGGCTCCCTGCACATAAAACAAATGGGGCCAGTAGGTGTCGATGAAGGGGACAAGAAGGGTTTATCCTGCTGGTCTTGGTCATGGTTTTGGAGCCTTTTAGGCTTAAGTTTGTTACTGAAGGCCATGGTGTTGGTAGTTGGGGCAGGAGAGGGCTCTGGGGTTGCAATGTCCACAGCGTCTTCGTACGCTTCCAAGGCAATAGCTTCACCAAGGGTTGTGGGGTGATGCTGTCTCACCCACACTTTTTTCTAAATGTATGTGTACTATATAGTATTTAAATATGTATCACACACTTAAAACATTAATATATGTGTGTATTTATTTTTAATCATTACCCGAAAAAGACCTGGGTATCCAGGTATTTTTCATGACGGGTACCTGGTGCCGTATTTTCTACCCGTGCTGACCTCTAATGTACAGTATATACAGTATATATGACGGAA
Organism: Acipenser oxyrinchus oxyrinchus; assembly: GCA_030684275.1. Classification (NCBI taxonomy): domain Eukaryota; kingdom Metazoa; phylum Chordata; class Actinopteri; order Acipenseriformes; family Acipenseridae; genus Acipenser; species Acipenser oxyrinchus. The sequence continues at coordinate 28,066,985 of CM060258.1, forward strand.
TTTACATGTAAATGGGTTTATTATTTATTTCTTAGCAGACACCCTTACCCAGGACGACTTACAGTTGTTTCTTCCAGTTTGGAGTGGACTCCACACAACATTAGAACCTTTCCGCTGTCTGGCTAGGAAAAACCATGGACAAACCGCTCAGGTCTTTTATATCCATGCATCATAACACCACTCCCACCCAATAATACAAAGGGAAATGACGCAGAAGGGTCAAATGTCCTGTATGTTATCTTTGCACTAAAAAACCGTGGGGGAAGGCGGGTGGGAAGACAGGTGTGGAGTCCACTCCGAACTGGAAAATACAGGTAAAAGGAGGTGAAAATGAGAAATGTGAATGCTGTTTAAGACTTATCTTCTACAATGGATAAGACTGTGTGAGCAAACTGGTGAGAGGTGGAAACATCCAAGTTATAGTGTTTCATGAAAGTGTGAAAGGAAGACCAAGTTGCTGCTAAACAAATATCACCAATAGGAACATTCCTAATATTTGCCCAGGAAGTAGCCACGCCCCTGAGAGAATGAGCCTTGACGTGCTTCACCAGCGGTCTTCATTCAAGTTCGTAACAGAGCTTGATACAGTCCTTAAGCTATCGTCTGTTTTGTCACTGGTCTGCCCTTAAGGAGAGGGGCAAATCACATGAACAACTGACCACTATTCCAAAGGGATTTGGTCCTGGATATGTAGATCTATAGCACCCGTCTGACATCCAGCAGATGCAATTCCTTATCCTCCTCTGACTGATGAAGTGGAGGATAAAATTCTGGTATGATTATTGCTTGTGATAGGTGAAACTTTGAGACCACTTTAGAAAGAAAAGAAGGATTAGGTCGGCAGACGATCCTGTTATTAAAAAACTGCATGTATGGCTGATCAATGACTAGGGCCTGCAGTTCACTGACACGGCGAGCCAATATAATCCCAGTCAGCAAAGCCATTTTCAAAGTGAGGTGTTTCATATCAACTGATGCCATAGGCTCAAATGGAGGATGCATGAGAATCCTCAGTACAAGAGACACTCAGATGTAGGAGCCCCTTGAAGAACCTACTCACTAGTGGATGGGATTCTGCTGATACACCAGTCCATCCTGGCAGGAAGCTAGAAATTGCAGATAAATAGACTTTAATAGATGAAACAGCGAGGCCTCTATCCATCAGGTGTCTCAGGAATTCATGAAATCCTGACAGCGATATAGAAACAGGATCGTTAAGGACCTCCACGTTGGTCATTAAGGATTAAAAAATGTAAACAATTGGTATCTGCTGAGCATACATATGGCAAATCGGAAATCTGAATCAAACCAAAAGATCACAATCACAAAACATCACAATGATCCCTACCCTAAATACAATCACATTTTTCATTTGCAGGTTTATGAAATGCGCTGAATTGATGGAGTGAAGAAAAAGTCAGCAACATTCTAGAGTAGGGGGAAGTTGTCAGTAGTCTGGCAAAGAGGTAAGTCCCATTTATCTACCTGTTTTAATGATTACAAAATAGTTAGGGTGGTAAATCTATTTAACCTTGTGATGTCCATTGGTGATACGGATATACAGGGAAACCTCTCTAGCAAGGGACCAAAAAAAGTTCTTCAAAAACGTTGGGTTAAAGTAAACCAAACAGGTGCATAACTAGTGACACAACACAAAAATACACTACAATGTAGGGATCCAATTAAGCAGGGTCCCAACTTAAATTATGAGCTGTAGTAGACTTCCAATCGCTAGCTGGAAACTAGTGCCAGAAGATGAGGATAGCAGAGCCAAACCCCAGATAATTGAACTGCTTTCAATAGAGGGCTGCCCCACTGACTTGTATATATGTGTTAAAAGGCTGGATTGTGAGATGCTGCAGGGGACAGGTTTGAGTGTTGTTGTTTTCTTCCTCACATTGATGTCTGCACGTATTTATAAAGGCATTATGGCTCCCGATCACGGCTCGCATCCAGTTCAAGACTCTTGTACTCACCTACCGATGCCTTGTCCAGACTGCACCCAGCTACCTCCAGCCCTTCATCTCTCCCTACACCCCCACCCGACCTCTCCGCTCCGTCTGCACTAGAAGACTGGCTGTACCTCCTCTATGCTCCCCAGCCTTCAGAGCCCGCTCCTTCTCCACTCTCGTCCCGCAGTGGTGGAACGACCTTCCTATGGATGTCAGGACTGCCCAGTTCCTGACCACCTTCCAGCACCTCCTCAAGACACACCTCTTCAGACAAGACCTGTAAAACTCAACTCTTCCCTTCTGGACAATATAGCACTCTGCCTTTAATGCACTTTAACTTGCAGTTATCTGCTCCCTATTTTACTTTATTTAATCCTGCACTTAATCCAATCTGTAGTATTTTGTATTTCACTTGCACTCATATCTAACCCCGATATAACTATCGACACTGGTATCTGCCCCTGAACTGCCCCGATATCAAATTGTGCTGTGTTTTGTATTTGCTCTTATTAGGACTGAAGTCAGTGTATTTTGTATCTTGCTCTTAATTGTACTGTAATTCTTGATATGTATTTTATTTTGTATACAACTGTAAATCGCCCTGGGTAAGGGCGTCTGCTAAGAAATAAATTATAATAATAATGAATCAACGATGGGCATGTCTTCGCCCGGTGATGGATGTGCCCATTTACAGATGTAATTTTCAATAAATCCCTCAAGCAATAAATGGTTCTTTTTGTTACTGGGTAATCTGTAATTAATTTGGAACCTTCTTACTTCATTAATGTGCCACCTGTCTAGTAATTCTCCCTTGAATTAAACCACAACATTTCAGAATCCTTTGCTGTTCTGACCTAAATGTTCTCAATTCTTTCAAGGGAGGATGTTTTGACCCACATCTTGAAGTCTGAGATTCCTTTAGTAACTCCACATTTGCAATGTAAATATAGAAACAAGGAGCAGGAACAGCTGCCATTTATAGCATACAAACAAACATTTCTACAATATGTATTGCAAAAACTGCTCCTGTTATTTTTATTTTAAAATAGTTCATAAAAGAAATGTGGTTATTAGATGTTTTAAAAAGATGTATGTGTCACTATCTTTTATAAAGTGCTGAGGAGCTCATGATGGTGCGTAATAGCATTTTCAAACCAAAGTATGTCATGTCCCCATTGCAACCTATTAGCAGCACTTACAGATCTAGCACTCAGAATGTCATTGACAAAACAAACATATACTCTAAACCTGTACACAACAACACATTCTATATAAACTGATTAAATAGATACATTTAGGGATCGGTACTCGTCCGTACTCGTCTCAGGTGTACGCTTAATACCTTCTACTACACTACTGGAAACAGGTTGCTAACCAAAGGAAAAGAAAATTATGACCCCAAATAAAGGACATGAACTTATAATAATTAAACAGTTATCCACTGTAAAAAGGAATTTGTTTTCCATTTCCATTTCTTAGAGCAGGGTGTTAACCATCAAATGAATGATCTATTCTTGGAAACCCCTTGGAAACACTCTTGTGCAGGGTACATACACCCTGTCAACCCAGATTGGAATGCTTGGACAAGCAGGTATTGCAGAACACCAGCATGTGGTGGGATGATTAGGATTCTGTGCAAATGTGTCTGGAGACTTGGAGGATTTAAAAGCCCATTCAGTTGGTTTAGCAAAACACTGTCAATTAAACTGATTGTATTATTATTATTATTATTATTATTATTATTATTATTATTATTATTATTATTATTATTATAGTGTTGTGAATACAGTATACCTTTTATTTCAGAAACAAACAAATTAAAGTGTTTCAATTTTAACAGATTAACAGCACGAAGGGTGTTTCTACTAGTAAGACCAGACTGTGATATAAATAAAAGGTATACTGTAATAACAATACTGTAATAATAATAGTACAGTCAGTTTAATTTACAGGGTTTGGCTGTGAAACAATTAAATGGGCTTTTAAATCATTTAAATGTAGAATAAAGAACGAGAATAAGTGACTGCATTGATGTTAATACAATTACGAATAGTGATTATAATAAAGTGTAGCCATCTTTAAAAATATATATTATAAAACTTTATTAAAGATTAGTTGCTTATTAAAATGTTGCACCTTTGGCGCTGTCCCAGCTGCACTGCATCCTAGTAGAACCTACAGCATGCTCAGCGCTACAGTATTGTAACAATCTGGCAATTTCCATCTTTGCAGGATTTATTGACTGTCCCGTTTGTTTATCTTTTGTTTCTATATTACATAATGTTTTGCTGTGTCACGCCACTAACTAGCAGGGGGGTGCGTGTTGGTTGCCAGTCTGTCTGGGTTCACCTACCCTGGACATGCATTTGTACTCCTGGAATGCAGGTGGGAGATTGGGGTCTGAATGGCATGGCTGGGATTCGTGAAGGCGGATGGAGGGCACGGTTTAATATGAAGAGATAAATAGGAGTGCATGCCTGATCTTCCTTTTTCTTTCCATTTCAGAATTTTACAGCATGCATATAAAACTGTAGTTCAGGACATTAGCTCATATTTTAAAACAATAAATGTATTAGTTGACAAATACCTCTAATACCCACGGAAGAACAAAAAACAGAAAAAATGACAACATTTGAATCGACTATAGAAACCCTCATTGAGGAATTCAGAGATGCCAGAGAAACAGGACAAGGCAAATAATCAAGCTAAAAGAAAGTTCAGGAGATCAAGACAATTTGAGAAGGATTTTCAAAAACCAGTGTTACTGTATCGAACTCGTGGTATAGTAACGAGAGATTTAGTAGCAAGTGATTTTCAAACGAAATCCGTTAATTAAATCAATCTGTTAATGCTTTGAAATTGAGTCGATGAGGTTGTTAATAAAAGCATTTCTCATTAAAAAGCTTAATTGTCGCAGGTCACAAACATCACTTCCAGTCTCAATGCCTTGATAAGGGGAACTCATTAATCAAAATTCATGTTAACAAGATCAAGAAACATTAATGGATGAAGCATAATTCACTGTTATGGAAACTACTAGTGTACAGGGAGGCGGTTGTCCCACCAGCGAGCAGCAGCCAAATGGAAATAAATAATGGGAATATCTATTTTGTGTATAATTTGTAAACTTCATTTAAAATTGTGCATTTTGTCATGCAGAAAGTAAATTTATGTAGAACACTTCACATATAAAATGCTGATTTATGATTATCTGGCGTATAAGAATCGGACGGCATGGATTAAAAAAAAAAAATGAAACCCCATTAGTCATTTACCCTCATTCGGGAAGATATTTTGCCACTGCTTACTATATAAAACTCTTTTAATGTGCATTTTGCAATCTTTTTTTGGTTAAAAAGAAAATAATACCATAAGCCATCTATGTGTATTGGTTGGAATTTATTTTCTTATGATGACATCAACTTTTGTCTGTATTTTAGTATGTACGATTGCATACGTTTCAGGTGTCATTGGTGTTTGTAGTTGTTAGTTATTATACATGTATAGCATGTATGAACACTTCATTATATATTTATTAAGCTTTTAAAATTACAATAGAACTCCCCAACCCAATACACAATTTGTTTAGAATTAATTGTTCGGTGAATTCCTCTTATCAAGCATTTTCTGTTTACTCTTTGGCCTCCACGATAAATAAACTCAACGTGATTAGCCACCGAACACTTACAGTACTATAAGAACATTTCCTATGCATACAAATGTGTGAAGGTTAAAGTGTGCATTGTGCATAAAGTATGGGGGGTGTCTGACAACATTAAATACGTTTAGGCAAATTCCATGTCAATGACCTCGATCACATTCTTAGTGCATCGCTGTGTGTCCTTGACACCTGTTCTTCATTCTTGTGTGGATAAGACACAGGTGTTAAAAGCAAATCAGCAATCACCTAAGGAAACTTTATTGTAATATCTAATATGCCGTTTTCTATACCAAGATTTCAGTTGTATAATTCAAATAAAATCTACAGTAGATGTCAGCTGTCATATAATGTACGTATGCAAAATTCTAATTCAAAGGCTACAGTTGCATTGATAATTTCTTGGCAATATAACAAACTTTCCATAAGATTACAAATGGTTATTTAATAATGAAATAGGCATAACAACAGCTTGAAATGCCAAAATCAATGCTACGTACCAATTTCTTGATTAACATTGGAGTTATCATTTACAAACTTTTAAAAATCCTGCCCTATATGTAGAAACAGAATTGTAGTACTGAACATAATATAAAGACATATACATGTGTGTGGGGGAGTGTCCCGCCCCTATGTATTTATTTATTATTTATATTATTGTTTGCGGCACGGATAACAGCGCCGCGTATTTCTTATTGTGTTTGTATATTTAAAAACCCTGTGAGGATGCGTGACTTATCAGCTACTGATTATTTAACTAGCTGACAGTCACACATCCTTACCAAATGTGTGCAGACTGTGGCCGAGGGGTAATAAGATAAATAACAGCTAGTTAACCCCTTGGCCAGTATAAGAACCTGCAGCTGTCCGTGCTGCGGTGGAGAGTGTACAGAGGAGAGTCCGGGAGAACACGGGAGAGCGAGCAAAAGAAAAACAATTGCTATATTTAAAATATACTTGTTTCTGTTTATTTGTTTGGCCATCGCGCCTATTTGTTTTGTGTTTTGTTATTTGTTTAAATCTTTTGTTTTGCATTATTATTTATTAAATATGCTGACTGCAGTAGCGTTCAGCTTCACCCGCCCATCCATTGTTTTGGTTCAGTTACTTCCTGATCCGTGACGTCACCACACATCACCACTGCAAGCCATCCTGCTACAATGTGCTATAAACAGTCAATAGAATACTCTTGTGATGGACAATATTTGGCCTCTTGCCTGCTGGTCATTCTCCTATTTATTTTTATAGTGATTCAGAGACCCCCATGTTGGTCTACAGGGAGCTGTAAAGGATGGAGAAGGGGGAGTTAGGAGACTGATGCTAGTGCAAACACAAGAGGCTGGCTGTAAATCAGGGAATTTATGTATTAATAAGAGTGAGGTATCGCTGGGGCTATCCTCCTCTCAAACTATGCTTTACAAGCATCAATGAAGTTAGTTTACGACCTGGTTTACTTCATATTTTGGGAGGTCAATGGAGAGAGGTAATCCATTAATTATAATCACTTGTAGTTTTGTGATAGGATAAGTGGGTTTCACTTGAATCAAAGGAAAAACACAAGTCTGGAAAACAAAAATGCTGTTCTGCAAATGAGAGATAGGAACATATTTGTTTTTCTAATCCGTGTTAGAATTAGAACAAACATACTTCTCATATCAAATTAATAATTAAATAATAGCTTAAAACAGATAAATTTCAGAGATTATTGCTGGCAGCGGGCAATTTATTTTGTTAAGCTTTACACAGTCTCCTTTAATTTTAAATGTGCATGTTTAACAATGAAACCCAGAAAAGCTAAATCCTACTGGGACTGCATATTGGTAATGTGATATTCATGACTAATTCCCCATGCTACTAAATGTGACCATGAATACAGAAAGAGAAACCCCTAGCTGTGTTTTATACAGCTTAGAGAACACATACACTGGATTATTAAACAAATAAAAAAGATAATATAATTGAATTGCCGAGGGTCCCCGAGTGGCTTACCTGGTAAAGGCACGGCCACGTGGTGTGCAGGGTGAATCATACATTGTGGAAGTCCAGTATTACAAACTTAACAAAAGAGTAATTTACTCTGTGGAGTAAATGTTTAATATAGGAATATCTCCTTATACATATGAGGTAAGATTTAACAGAATTAATTTGTTAGCTCTACGTAAAAGTACTTAAACAGTTTTTGTAACATACATATGTACATGAATAAGGACGCTGCAGATTTAAGAACATAAGAAGAACATAAGAAAGTTTACAAACGAGAGGAGGCCATTCAGCCCATCTTGCTTGTTTGGTTGTTAGTAGCTTATTGATCCCAGAATCTCATCAAGCAGCTTCTTGAAGGATCCCAGGGTGTCAGCTTCAACAACATTACTGGGGAGTTGGTTCCATACCCTCACAATTCTCTGTGTAAAAAGTGCCTCCTATTTTCTGTTCTGAATGCCCCTTTATCTAATCTTCATTTGTGACCCCTGGACCTTGTTTCTTTTTTCAGGTCAAAAAAGTCCCCTGGGTCGACATTGTCTATACCTTTTAGGATTTTGAATGCTTGAATCAGATCACGCGTAGTCTTCTTTGTTCAAGACTGAATAGATTAAATTCTTTTAGCCCTTCTGCATACGACATGCCTTTTAAACCCGGGATAATTCTGGTTGCTCTTCTTTGCACTCTTTCTGGAGCAGCAATGTCCTTTTTGTAACGAGGTGACCAGAACTGAACACAATATTCTAGGTGAGGTCTTGCTAATGCATTGTAAAGTTTTAACATTACTTCCCTTGATTTAAATTCAACACTTCTCACAATATATCCAAGCATCTTGTTGGCCTTTTTTACAGTTTCCCTACATTGTCCAGATGAAGACATTTCTGAGTCAACATAAACTCCTAGGTCTTTTTCATAGATTCCTTCTTCAATTTCAGTATCTCCCATGTGATATTCTCCAAACCATGTACAGTTTAGCTGCTCTCTGACAAAATGCATGATTGTCTTTAAAGCTTAGTCTTTAAATCCACAGCGCTCCCTGCTGTTCTGTTTAATGCGTTTTTCTGCTTTCTTTTGCCACCTGGTGGAAGGACTAATAAAGTGCAGCTGATTCACTGCGACACTCTCGAGACAGGTGAATAGCTGGCCATGGCTACCACTGTATGTCTATGGCAGGTCTCCAGAATAGAAGAGTAGCTCCTTAATTCATAGCCAAAAACACTTTACACAGGACATCAAAAATACATTAAAAAAAAACACAGGATTTGATTTATTGCAATAAGATCCCCTCAGAATGAATGTAAACAGAAACAAAAGGTAAGGGGGCAGTGTACAAAAAAAACCCAACTTCGAATTAAATTTAATTTGAAGCCACTTACTCTTTTATATAACTTATAGCCTCCCAATAAAGTATCTAAACATTTTTCTACTCTCCACCGTCATACCACCACACTGGTTTGGGAAAAATAGCAAGCACAATATCCTGATCGCCAATTCCTTACAGAAGCTATTTATAGCGCACACAATTACTCCACGGGAATCTTTATACTGTGCTCACCGATATGTCGGTGAAGGAAGCACTGGCACTTTATTTCCAATTATAAGTCTATCATGTTTGATAAATTGCCACTTTGAGGGCACCCTGGGAATTAGACCCTGAGCGTTCTGAAGATCCTGAAATGATTTGCTTTTATTTTAATACCTCAGGAGCAAACTGCAAGCGTATGCAGAAGCATAGCAAATCAATGTCATTATTTTTAAGGGGTCATTAGGGCTTATTCTGTAGGTATGTATGTTGAAACAACATACTTTAAACCCTCTGAATTATACTGTCTTTTATATCTGTTTATTAACCCATTGTATGTGTTTTTCATCAGCAGTTTTTTCAGTCCTCATGGATATTTGGCAAGTTTAATAAAGACATCAGCCAGGTGGAATTTCCACTATTAGGGGTACACTACGGTGTGCACAGGGAATTGTTAAATATGTTTTACAAATGATGTTTTGGCCAATTTTCAAATATTGTGCTGGATTTTACATTGTGCTGGTTTACAGAGATGTAAAAGGAAATACAAAGAAAAAATATATAAGATGATTCAAAACACAAGATGACACATGTTTAAATGATTATAGAGTTAAAAATGGACTGTATTTCACTTTTTTTACATTTCACATGTAAATAGTATTACAAACAGTACAGTACTGAATAAAAATAATAAAAAAACAATCTTGCAGACGATTTTAAACACCAATGTTTTTAAATATGTAGAAAGTGAAACAATAAAACAATTACATTTTATAACTGAAATTTTTTGATAACGCCATCAAAGCTTTAGCCCCCCACCCCACATATCATCAGTGTGTTAATAACACCCCCCCCCCCGTGATGACTTCATACTCAATTGTCCCCAAACTGCAGAAGCTGCTGTCTCTCAGTTTCTGAGGAACCTTGCCAAGATCATTTAACAATTTAGCACATCATAACAGCATTACAAAAAAATGTAGCATTCTCATTGAAAAACAAACCAGCGTAATGAAATAAAAGAGATCTCCTGTGTTCAACATGGAGATAACTGAGGGGTCTCCTGGAAAAACAAGATCCCAGATTTCAGATTCATTTTTAGAAAATTGTATTTATTTTCTGATATGATGCAAGGATAGATTATCTAAAGAAAATTAAATTGTATCAAGTAGTTATCTCCGTGACAACAGCTAGAATGTGCTTATCTAAATGGAAAAAAAAAACAAAACTACAGGGCCACAAAGGCCAACAAAGGTGCTGGTATCTTTATTTTATTTTAAAAGTAAAACGATGGGAGCCAAACAATACACTGCCTCCCCAGTAAGAAATGTAGATGATCCACTGCCCTACTGTAGACACCATCATTTCTGTTTGTGCTATATTAACATAAATTACTAATTTGTTTAAAATGTCTTTCTTTTTTTATAACTCTTCCCTTACTATCTCTTGGTGTTTGCAATCTCTCTGACTGGTTCTGGATTCTGTGGCAGTACCAAACACAACTTTTCTCTCTAAGCGTTGGATTAACTGTTGGACTAAATATTTTAACAACAATATAATAAGGCAATTCTTATATATTTTCTACAATGCCCTTCATCACACAGGTCCCGAGTACCTCCTCAACCTGCTGACCTGCTATGTCCCTACCTGCAAGCTGAGGTCCTCCGAGTCTGGCCTGATTGTTTTCCCCAAGCAAAAGTGCACCACACTTGGAGAACGCTCGTTCAGCTTCATGGCTCCGACTCTTTGGAACTCTCTCCCAGCTTTGGTGCGTGATGCTCCCACCGTCGCTCGCTTTAAATCAACTCTCAAGACCCACCTGTTCTCTCTTGCTTTTTAAGTCTGATATCTGCTATTAGCTGCTGTGTTGCTGCTACTATTTCATGTATTATGCTACTATCATGCATTATGCACTTTCTTGTTGTTACTGTATCTTGTAAAGCGCTTTGTGATGGTGGTCCACTACGAAAGGCGCTATATAAAATAAAGAAAGAAAGAAAGATAATAACTAATGCACAAAAGTTGGCTGCTGGCAGAACCACTGCTGCTGTCTGACAGTGCTGGAATAAAGTAGAATCAGATCCAGAATTAGAGGCTGTAGACCATCACATGGTCCATTTAGATGGTGAAATTGAAATTTAGACACCACTTACTCTGACTGCTGACATTCTCATTCAGGAAAGCTTGTTAAAGTTTTTAAACATATCTGGAATGAGAATTACTGTGCTGTCTATACCCCTTTCAGCCAGAGCTTTCCCTGCACTTTGAAATAGTGCAATTCTTTATCGTGACTGGTCTTATTGCTTCATAGCACCCAGGTTTAATATTGCATTAATAAGAGCCAACAGTGATTTACAAGCACTGACTTTCAAGACATTAAACGTCTCTTCTTCAGGTGCAGCGGTATGTGGAAATGGTAAGAAATAGGTGGTCTTGTTGATATTTGCATATCTAAAGAATCATCAGATTTTCTGTGGATCATACTTAATCTAAAAGTATCAAATCTATTATCACTAATTCCTTCATAAACTTGACAAATAAAAAATATATGTTTTAGTACTTTAACGATATGCCAAGATTAAAAAATACTGTTGTTAGCTTAATCAAGAAAGATGTGTTACCACTTATGTAAAGTAGAGTATAGGCCTATAGCATTTGTCTTACAGGTTGGGGCTAAGCACACTTTTAAAATATACATTCTTGCTCTAGGTCTGGTGTACTCTGTCACTTTAAAGCAATTACGTGTTTTTTTGTTTTTTTAACCCTAAAGGTCTGCGTTTTGCTTTGCACATGTTAGGCGACACTGTATACATTCCTGACTTTTATTATCTGAGATTGATACAGGAGAGGAACGTATTGTGTGGCTGTGAGTCAGAACAGCACCATTCGGGTGACTGTATTGTACTTATAATATAAACACTGCAGCTAACATATGAAAGGGGACTCCTTCAATTTCATGATCGATTCTAGCACACTGAATGGCTTTGCTAGGCTACTACAAATTGGTGCTACAGTGGGACAGTAACACAATTTAGTCACACGTTTTTTACATACATAATTTAAAATAGGAGTCAATTGCTTTTTTTGTTATTCCTAAACAAAATTAGTCGGTTTTTTTATTTCTACATGAAATTAAAAATAATGAAATCACATCTTATCACAAGGCAAGGCACCTGCAATATTCAATCAATCAATCAATCTTTATTTTATATAGCGCCTTTCATAATGGACCACCATCACAAAGCGCTTTACAAGATGCAGTAATAACAAGAAAATCAATAACACTTTAAATACAGAGAAATGCATAATACATGATATACAGTAAAAAAAATGCATAATACATTAAATATAGTGGAAAATGCATAATACATGATAGTAGCATAATACATGAAATAGTAGCAGCAACACAGCAGCTAATAGCAGATATCAGGCTTAAAGAGCATTGAAAGCAAGAGAGAACAGGTGGGTCTTGAGAGTTGATTTAAAGCAAGTGACGGTGGGAGCATCACGCACCAAAGCTGGACAGAGTTCCAAAGAGTCGGAGCCATGAAGTTAAACGAACGTTCTTCAAGTGTGGTGCGCTTTTGTTTGGGGATGACAAGCAGTCCAGAGTCGGAGGACCTCAGCTTGCGGGCAGGGACATAGCGGGTCAGCAGGTTGAGGATGTACTCGGGACCTGTATGATGAAGGGCATTGTATGTGAGCAGGAGAGTTTTGAAAATAATCCTGAACTTTACAGGTAGTCAGTGCAGCTGGGCAAGACGAGGGGTGATGTGATCACGTTTTTGACATCTGGCAAGGATCCTGGCAGCGGTATTCTGAACTAGCTGCAGTCGGTTTATGGTGAGTGCCGGGAGACTGCCATATAAAGAGTTGCAGTAGTCGAGTCAAGAGGAGAGAAATGCATGACCAAGTATCTCTGCATCTGGGAAGGAAAGGTAGGGACGGACTTTGGAGATGTTTCAAAGATGGCGGAAGGAAGATTTGACCACGAAGGAGATGTGGGAATCAAAGGAGAGGTTGCTATCAAGAAGTACACCAAGGCTTCGTACTGTGGGGGAAGGCAGCACCAGACAGTTTCCGAGATTCAGGGCAGCTACATTGAGATTCTTAAGTTGAGTTTTAGATCCTACTAGAAGGAGTTCAGATTTGCTAGTGTTCAGCTGAAGAACAGCAACAGCAACCTGAAAAACCAGGAGACTCCTTCAAGAGTTTAACATGGTTTACACAAGTCACAGCATAATCACTGCACTGTGCTACGCAAACTAGATTCCTGCATCGGGGTCGAGTACCCGCAAGGTGACCTGCAAAAGCGGGTCGGGTACCCGTAAAAGCAGGTCGGGTTTGGGTCGGAACGTGAACTTCTTCGCGGTTTACGGTTCGGGTGCGGGTTTTTGCTTATTAACAAACCTATATTTATGCAACTTGCATAATCAGAAAGAAAATGTCTCTGTGCTGCTAAATGCACCACTTGCAAGCCACCCAGGCATTGTCTTTCTTCTGGATGTCGTTGTAGTCGTTCAATTTGCAATCATATAATAATGGATACTTCTGCACCTCATAAATTAACTTTTTGTTGTCCATGATTAACTTGTTTTCAGGCGTGACGTGTTTTGAGGTGTGTGTTTGACGTGTGTCAAGGCTGTTAACCTTGCTTCTGATTGGTCAGTTTCATTCTAGCCGCGCATAAAAAAAAAAAAGAAACAGGTCGCTCGCTGCTGGTGTGGATACTCCCATTTGACTGCAGTGACTTCTAAATTATTCGCTTGCATCGCTCGCGTCCAGTGTGGATATGGCTTGAGACAGACAGCCTTTCAGTTTTCAGAGCCTTTACTTTTGCTGTGAGATAAGTTTTTTTTTTCAGCGCAAGAAATAGATTACTTTTAAGGCGGGAAATATACAGAGAACTTGGGTAAATAAAGAATAGAAAAAGGAATGCTTTAGAAGGCGATAATATTGTGGATGAGGCAGCAAAAATCTAAATTTCACAGCCACCAAAAAATGTAATAAACCAAGGCAACATATTAAATTATTCCTGCAGGAGCCACTCTCCACAGCAAAGGAAAAAAACAAACACAGTGAATGCTTGAAATATTGCTGTATAATATTCTTTATCAATAAATTATTTATTAATGTAAATGCTATATATGGTTAGTTTCTTTTTTGTTTGTTTTACAAAATAAACATATAATTTGTTTTGAAGTAAATTGAACGACTCACTACCCAACATTCATATAACAAGCTCATTATTGTTAGTCGTAGTCGTAGTCATAGTAGTGTTGTTATTGTTGTTGCAAACTTTAAATAACCAGTAAACTATAAATATATAACCTACTTCAATATTTGACATAGTTGGTATATTGCATTCATTTATGTGTAGAAATACTTCACTAAAATTACTTATTGTTTTTTAAAACTAATAGGTAGTTTTTCTATTATAGATAACCAGTGGAGTACCACAGGGATCAGTATTAGGTCCTCTACTCTTCCTAATCTACAGTAATGACTTAGATTCTGGTATAGTAAGTAGGGATGGGAATTTTAAACATTTAAACGTATAAACTCTAAAGAAGTGGAACAACGTTTAATACTATGCTAAACATAGCACGTGACACATGTCACCAAACGCATATTTTTTTTAATGCATTCATTTTAGTAATTTATCATCAGTAATCTGTCGTGTAGGCGACTGCTCGTGTCACAGTAAGCGTGGACATTATAAAAAGGAAGGGGTTTGGCATTTGCCTCCAAGTAGCTTTTCTAATTGGTACACAAAGATTGACACTGGGGCGGGTTTTATTCTTGGTCGATCTGGCACATCATTGGTGCATTGTGTGTGTTTATGCCTGTAGTAGGCGTGGCCTGGTATCAATTCCACGGCGGGGTTAAATGACGTCAATGACAAGTGTTTTTTTTCTGTGTATGTTCTATAAAATGGCATCTCTAAACAAAGGAAGCCACGTTTGGAAGTATTTTGAGGAACCAGACGAGAAAAACCATGGTCTGTAAATAATTATGCCAAACAAAATTGCCATACCACAAATACACAAGTTCAGTGCGTCACAGTTTGAAATGAAAACTTTCAGAATTAATGTGGATGGAGCTACTGATGGCAATAAAAAGCAAACATCCATAACAACATTTGCTATAGATTTGGCCGAACATTGGGCGTGATCACGTTATCCCCTATGAGGACAGTGCGTGTGAATCGTGAATGCAGAGGTTTTGAAATCGATGTAAGATTATCCCAATACTGTGCTGACCCATAAAACAATAACAGCGAGGCTGGAAAAACTTAAAGAAAACCGTGCTGCAGCTTTCAAAGGGAGGACTCGTGGACCCCATTCCCCAATCTTCCCATAGGTGGAAGGCTTTTGGACCGAACGGCCGTTTATGTTTAGTACAGTTTTTATTTGTATGTTGGAACTACTGCACTAAAGTAAAGGACCCCTGATACACAGTTTAAACAGGTAGGCCAGGCATCTCTTTTTACAATTTAATGTAAAGTTGTGTGGATACGTGAATCTGAATACATTATTTAGTACTTGACCATATACAATTAACTGCACAAGAAGGCAAACATTATATTAATTACTTAATTTATTACTTTTGTGTGTGTGTTAATTTGGCATTTTAAATAGGACTTGTGGCAATGTTTGGGAGGTTTATGTACATTAGCACAGTATGTAGAGGAGAGTGGCGTTTGATTCGAGTACTTGGAAATTGTAAGAAACCTTTAAGAAACACACTATTCTAAAAACATTATACTATTTTAAAATGTGGTCAATATATAGTATAGTATAGTATATAGTTATATCTTCACTAGCAACTTTAATTACAACATTAATTATAAACATTTCAATATATACTTTGATGTGTACGTGTTTATTTATTTATTTAATTTTTAAAAAAATAATTATTTATTTATTACTTTGTAGTTAAGACTTTGCAATGTTAAAACGTTATTTGCTTATTTAGGGTTTATTTGCTTAGAAAACACTAACCAGGGCTGTCAGTATCAGAATGTAATATAAAGAGTGTGTGTGTGTGTGTGCATGTAGATATGGTTTAAACATTTAAAGGCTGACATTGCAGTGTTTAAACGTTCATAAAAATTTATCAAAAGCACATCCCTAATAGTAAGTTAAATTTGCAGACGACACAAAAATAAGAGGAGTGGCAAACACTGTTGCAGCAGCAAAGGTCATTCAAAATGATCCAGACAGCATTCAGAACTGGGCAGACACATGGCAAATGACATTTAATATAAAAAACGTGTAAGGTACTGCAGGCAGGTAATAAAAATGTCCATTATAAATACCACCTGGGAGACACTGAAATTGAAGAAGGAATCTATGAAAAATATCTAGGAGTTTATGTTGACTCAGAAATGTGGGGAAGCTATAAAAAAGGTCAACAAAATGCTCGGATATATAGCAAAAAGGGAAGTAATGTTATTAAAACTTTACAATGCATTAGTAAGACCTCACCTAGAATATTGTGTTCAGTTCTGGTCACCTCGCAACAAAAAGGATATTGCTGCGAGAAAGAGTGCAATGAAGAGTGACAAGAATTAGTCCTGGTTTAAAAGGCATGTCATATGCAGACAGGCTAAAATAATTGAATCTATTCAGTCTTGAACAAAGAAGACTACGCAGCAATCGGATTCAAGCATTCACAATTCTAAAAGGCATTGATAATGTCGACCCAGGGGACTTTTTCGACCTGAAAAAGAAACAAGGAGCAGGGGTCACAAATGGAGATTAGATAAAGGGGCATTCAGAACAGAAAATAGGAGGCACTTTTTTACACAGAGAATTGTGAGGATCTGGAACCAACTCCCCAGTAATGTCGTTGAAGCGGACACCCTGGGATCCTTCAAGAAGCTGCTTGATGAGATGCTGGGATCAATAAGCTACTAACAACCAAACAAGCAAGATGAGCCAAATGGCCTCCTCTCGTTTGTAACCTTTCTTATGTTCTTATGTTATTGTGTTATATAGAGAAAATAAATGTATTGCAACAAGACAAAGCTATGCTATTTTTTTCTGTTGTAAAAGCAGATATTAACTCAAATTTACTCAAGTACAAGCTCGGGCTCTTGCATTTTGTGATAATTCTGTATTACAAAATGCAACAAGTAGACTATTAGTATTACATATTATGTTGATATATCAACACATGTTAAACCATGTTTCTTTTCCAGGTCTTTCCTACTTTTTAAAACCAAATATATTATACCTTTTTTTTTTTTTTTACAATTGGCGGCGTGCTTAAAATTGAATTCGTCCTGCAAAGCTATAATTTCATTTAAATGTATGAAAATTAGCAGTACTTAATTTGTAGAGAAGCAAACAGAAAGAGCAGTGTACTACTGGTGTTCTAAGTTGGTTGGCCATGGTATATTTCTGTCAGTGTTATTACAATGGGTATAGCAACAGTAATTATCATGTTTACCATAAATTAGTTTGTGTACAGTAATAGCGGTTAAAAACTACTATTTTAGTTTGACTTGGTTTTTTTTGTGGCTCAAAAAATTCTGGCTTTGATGTCTGTTAATTTCTCACTTACCCTAATATATTATTATTATTATTATTATTATTTAGAAGTGCATACATATGATCTCTGCACGTTGAAATCGCACAAATCTCAATGTCATCGTGTAAAACCCAACCACAGCTGTATGGTAATGCAACACAATCTACACCCTGTTGTGTGTTATCCCATAGGCTTGCTACTTTTCGATTGTAATCGGTAAAGCTCTTAAACGTCGAATTCCTAAAAATATGAGTTCGACTGAAATAAATTTATATAGGATAAATGTCGGTAAAATCACTCGCTATTTTTTCTTACCAAAAACAATAATTTAAGAAATCATCTCGTCTGTGTAGTTTTTATACTTGCTGTCTGTCCCGTCTCCGTTCCGCTCTGAATGGCTGGGGGTCGCTGTCAGTCAAATCAGTGGTTCTTTAATAGGCTAGTGTAGTTTTACCATCAGTCATTTCATCCTGTCCTGACAGATCTCGTTGGCTGAAGCAGCGGTAGAATGCTCTCATTCGTTTAAATGCCTGCAATCATCAGACAGACTGTTTACTTTCATTTGCCAGCTATAGCCTGTCATTCAAAGCGCTTACTTTTAAATTAGTGGCTTCAGGTGTAGGTATGTGTTTGCTATTATAGGTATATACGGTGACAGTTACTAGCTTGATTTGAAAATGGGGCGCAAGAGGAAAACACTTAATGAGTATTGTGCACAATACCCTGATCGACAGCAGAAGTCTCCGCGGCAGGACGAAGCAGACCAGTCTGCCTTGCCTCCAGTGAGTCTAGCTGTGCTTAAGGAGAAGGGCGGAGCTCAGAATAAGTGCAAGTTGGTTCTGTTCAACTCTAATGTTTTTTTCTGTCTGTGCATATTGTTTTTACTTGTATGCTATAAAAGTCTGTGTAATACAGTTTATATGGTGCGTTTTCTACAGTTTATTTGAGACTTTTTAAAAATTTGTATAGGATCTATATCTACAAGGTATAGCTTCGCTGTGACCAAACTTTATTACAATTACAATGTTGGTAACCATGGTTATGTTGCATGTAGAATAAAGGTGTTTCTCTAAATGATACGTTTCTCAATGGCATAAAAAGTCTTTTTTTTTAAAAGCATAAAGGTCGATTTCACCCATGCTCTGCTTGAATTGAAAAATAAAGATCGAAAAAAACGGTAAACTCTGTCAAAAATAAACGTCGATATTAATCGTCGATTTGGCAAAAAAATAAAAATCGAATAGTAGCAAGCCTAGTTCCCTTTCAAGTCGAAAATAACCATCAAGTATGGGATATTGCCGTCAGGCAGTAGCGATGGGCTGAGCTTTTATAGCAAAGCTGCCGATAGGCCTCTGCGCAAGCTGCCACGTAAGCCCACCCCCTTGGGAGCTTACTATATGCAGCGCGCAGAGACTCACTTCCTCTTTTGTCTTCAGCATTGGTAGCGGTAGGTCATTAGAGCTCGTAGCTGTTGTACTCGATAAGCTTAAAAGCTTGAGAAGCTGGTTTTGCCCTTCTCTGGGTTTATTCAGTTACGCTTTGCTTCTTTGTTAAGGATTATATAAATTGTTTATATATTTTATATATTTTATATATTTCCTTCACGCTTTGCTTTGGCATCGCGTTGTCTCGTGGTCTCCGTCTTTCCTGTATTAATATTATTTTTTGATTATTAGTGTTGTGTTTTTGGGTTTGTAAATAAAATTGTATATACTGTCTGTTATATATATTTTGTAAACGACGACGCGTTGCGTTGGCTTCGCCAACGACGTATCTGCAGCCCCGGTCTTGCCTTGGCTAGACGGCGTGTGGAGCCTGCACTGCTGTCTCCCACATACTGCTTCTGCGGTGTGTTGAAAAAAAAACAACAACGCGTGGTAGGTGTACTGTGCCCACATATTTTTGTCCCAGTTGCTAATCACTACCATTAGTGCTGCTGCAGCGTTCAAAAAAAAAAAATACATTCCCATTCACTACACAGAGGAAGACGACCACTAAGCCCAATCCCCAGCACCAGCAGGTAGGTAGTGCACAGCATCCAGGACACCGTACCAGCACTTAGCGTGTCCCCTCTGTGGGTCAGCTGACGCCAGGCGTCTGTGCTAGCGGTCTCGCTGGTACTCACGCCCGCCGTGCTGCGCCGGCGCTGGTGCAGCGCCGCGCTTTGTGCAGCGCTTCAGCGCTGGTGCTAGCGCTCTGCGCTTGAGGATTCGGTGCTCGACGCCGACGCCGACGCCGGGCGCATCGACGCTCGGTGCACGCACCTCGACGCTCCGGCGCTCGACGCTCGGCGCCTCGACGCTCGGTACACGCACCTCGACGCCAAAGGGCGAAGAAAGCAGTGGGTGGGCACTCTCCTTCCTCCGGATCGTCCCACACCATTTCTGCCCCGCCGTCGTCGACGGCGACGCCGCCAGGGCGGCTGCAGCTCTCCAGGAGCCCGTCCTCCCAGCTAACAGCTGGTCAGAGGTCCCCCACCAGATGCGCTCGGGAACGCAGCCCCTCCCCTCGTCGGGTACGCCCCCGTCGGGAGTCTAGGTCGCACTCCAGATCGCCTCGACGAGCGCGCTCGCTCCCCTCGCCGGGACAGGCGATACAGAGACAGGTCGGGGTGACTGAGCTAACCTCCAAAATGTCTCAATTTATGGAGGTTATGATGGGGCAGCAGTCCATCCTCATGTCCCTAGCAAATGTGGTGCCTCCAGTCCCAGAACAACCGACTGGGCCCATTGCTAGCCAGCCAGTGGCCCCTCCACAACCTGCACCGGTCGCCGCCCTTCCAGTGCAGTCTCAAGGGAGTGGGATATCGATGCAGTGTCCAGAGACGCATCTGACATCCTAGAAGGGGACAGTATAGAGGCTGAGGTAGCCTCCCAGCACTCTGAGCAAGACACCGAGCTCCACGTGCTGGATACCGATGACCCAACGTGGTCTGTGGTGGAGAGAGCAACCCGCCACTTGGGCGTCGAGTGGCCTATGGCGGAACTACCTCGGCGTTCCTTGTTTGAGTCTCCCTCAGCCCAGCCCCATCAGTCCAGGATGCTTCCGGCATTCCCAGACTTTATTAAGGAGGTGCAGTCCACCTGGGGGGCTCCGGCCTCTGCCCCTGCGACTTCTTGCAAGGCCTCGGCCTTTAACATGCAGGGGCAATGAAGCTGGGTTGGCGTCCTTCCCACCGGTGGGCGCTGCGTTCGCCAGCGTTGGTGAAGACGCCAACATTGTCAGGGCTGACGAAAGATCCTGCATGCCCTAATAAGCAGTGCAGGACCACTGAGGTACACCTCAAAAAGGGGTACGCTGCGGCCACAGAGGCGATCAAGCTCTCTAATGTGGCCAGCTTGCTGACGGTCTACCAAACGGCACTAATTAGATACCTACCTGAGTGCCCTTCGGCGGCCCTCAGAAGCGAGTTGGGGACCGTCAGTCAACTGCTGGTGAAGCTGGCCCAGCTCAATGCGCGGGCTCAGGGCAGGAGCATCGCGTCTCTGGTGGTGGCCAGAAGGCAGCTCTGGCTCTCGCAGGCGAGAGTGCAGGAATCTGATAAGGCCCCGTTGCTGGATGCCCCAATTACACCGGGACACACATTTGGTCCAGCGGTGGAGGAGATGCTGCAACGCTCCGCCAAGGCGCGGGAGGCGTCGCAGCAAATGGCGAAAATGTGGCCAAAACCGCCGTTCCAGCCGAAGCGGCCTCAGGAACATCAGTGGCGCAGGACACCGCCACAGCACCAGCCACGGCCAGGGGGTACTAAGACCTCTCCCTCAAGCACAGCAGCGCGTGGTCCACCTCCATTTTCTAGACCGCAGCCGGAGGGTGGCGCCCTAGAGGTGGTGACAGGCCACGCCCTCGGGCTCTGGCCAGGCCCCTCGCGAACGAGCCCAGCCTAAACAGCCCTGAGAACACCAGGCAGCTGTTAACCCGCCCTACACTGTCTCCCAGCTCCAGTTCTGGCAACAATTCACCAACGACATTTGGGTGCACAAAACTATATCCACCGGTACACCCTTCAGTTCCAGTTAAAACCTCCCCTTCCGGGAGTGGTTATAACTGCAGTGAAGGACTCGGTTCAGTCCTCAGCTCTGAATGTGGAAATACAGGCGTTGCTCAGCAAGCGTGCTATTCAACAAGTAGACCCTGCTCTGATCGACCAGGGGTTCTATTCCAAATACTTCCTGGTGCCCAAGAATGACGGCGGGTTCCGTCCTATTTTAGATCTGCGAGTACTGAACAAATACCTGCGGGTGTTATCATTCAGGATGCTTACGCACCGGCACATCATTCAGTCAGTCCGACACGGCGACTGGTTCACCACCGTGGACCTGACAGATGCGTACTTTCACGTTCCAATCTGCCCAGGTCACAGGAAGTATCTGCGTTTCGCATTTCAGAGCAGGGTATACGAGTTTTGTGTCCTTCCATTCGGCCTGTCACTAGCTCCTCGAACCTTTTTAAAATGTATGGATGCCATTCTAGCTCCCTTGCGGGCTCAAGGTGTCCGACTGCTGAATTATCTGGACGACTGGCTCGTCTGCGCGCAGTCGAAGGAGCAGGTGGCACAGCACAGTGATGGTTACAGACCATCTTCAGCGGCTAGGTCTGAAGATCAATTCAGAAAAGAGCCGCCTAGTGCCGAGCCAACAGACCGAATTCTTGGGTCTGCATCTGGACTCAGTGTCCATGGAAGCGACCCTGTCGACACAAAGAGTTGCCTCGTTGGAGCGGTGTCTCTCCCTTTTCAGGTTGAGAGAAACAGTCAGCATGGAGCTGTGTCAGCGCATGCTGGGGTTGATGGCTGCCGCCTCGCAAGCCCTTCCTTTGGGCTTACTACACCAGCGGCCTCTGCAGGCCTGGTTCAATGCCTTCGCGTTGCATCCGCGGAGAGACAAACACCGCAGGTTGACGGTATCCCTAACCTGCTGGGAAGCACTGCGCTGGTGGAAAGTTCCGTCGAACATCTGCCAGGGCGTACGCTTGGGTCCCATCTTCCGAAGGGAAGTTATCACGACTGACACTTCCAACCAAGGTTGGGGAGCAGTCTGGAATGGGACAGGGACCCGCGGTGTGTGGTCAGGACCCTGGAGGTCAGCCCACATCAATTCTCTGGAGCTCGGCGGTAGACCTCGCCCTCCGGCAGTTCTTGCCAGTGCTTCTAGGCAAGCACGTGTTAGTGCGGTCAGACAACACCACGGTTGTGGCGTACATCAACCGCCAGGGCGGCCTACGGTCCCCTTGCCTTCACCGGATGGTAACACGGATGTTGCTATGGGCACAACCGCGTTTGACCTCTCTGCGTGCGGTTCATCTGCCGGGCAGAGTCAATTATGCAGCGGATCTCCTATCCAGAGGAGGCCCTTTGCCGGCGAATGGCGTCTCCACCCTCAAGTGGTAGAGCGCATCTGGGAGTGGTTCGGCACAGCCCAGGTAGATCTCTTTGCTTCGCAAGAGACCACGCACTGCCCCCTATGGTTCTTAGTGAAGGATCTCGACAGCCCCTAGAGTCGATGCACTGGCTCACGTATGGCCGCCAGGGCTCTATATCGCTTCCACCGATTCTGATGCTCCCCGCCTTCTTAGAGAAGGTCAGGGTAGAGCAGGCGACGGTGATTCTAATCGCTCCTCGGTGGCCTCGGAGAATATGGTTCCCGAGCCTGGTGCAGTTGTTGCACGGTCGGCCGAGGGAGCTCCCTCTGCGAGTGGACTTGTTGTCCCAAGCCCAAGGAGGGCTATGGCACCCGAACCCCAAGCTCATGCAGCTATGGGCTTGGCCCCTGAATGGGAGCGCCTGTCAGGCTTAGGGCTCTCGACGGCGGTGATTTCTACCATTCAGAGTGCTAGAGCACCCTCTACTAGGTTGCAGTATACGTACAAGTGGCAGTTGTTTCAAGGTTGGTGTCTGGCGGAGGGCCATGACCCAATATCCTGCCCTATGGCAGTGATATTACAGTTTCTACAGAAACTGTTGGATGAGGGGAAATCTCCCTCTACACTTAAAGTGTACTTAGCCGCCATATCGGCTTGCCATGTACGTATTGACGGTTTATCACGAGGTTGCCATTTTATGGCATCGCAGTTCCTGAAGGGCGCAAGACGTTTGCGGCCTCCAAGGACGACCAGTTTACTGTCATGGAGCCTTGACGTGGTGCTAGAATCCCTTACCAAGGCACCGTTCGAGCCTCTCCACAGCGTGGACATGAAGCTCGTGTCTATAAAAACTGCGTTTTGCTATCAGTGGTATCAGCAAAACGGCGTGGGCGAGTTACACGCACTTTCAGTGCATTCATCATGTACTCGTTTAGTAGGAGATGGTTCTAAGGTCTCCATGCGTCCAAATCCGCCTTTTACCAAAGGTCATATCCCCTTTCATATGAACCAACCAGTCGAGTTGATGGCGTTCCATCCTCCTCCTTTTCTTCCCCAGAGGAAGAACGGTTACACATGCTCTGCCCGTGCGGGCATTGAGATGTTATATTGACCGTACAACGGCTGTGAGGCAAACTGAACAATTGTTCATATGCCATGGTTCTAGGACTTTGGGTCAGCCGTTGTCTAAACAACGCCTTTCCCACTGGATAGTGGATGCTATTAAATTAGCTTATGAATCTGCAGGCCTTCCGCCACCAGGGCAGTTGAAGGCGCATTCCACTAGGGGTATGGCGACATCCTGGGCCCTCTTTAGAGGGGTGCCGGTGTCTGACATTTGCGCTGCAGCCAGTTGGGCTACACCGCATACTTTCATGAGGTTTTACCGGTTAAACGTACTAGATTCCTCTACTCCATTATTTGGAGCATCTGTACTACACTCTATGATGCCTCAGGATGCGGACGTATAGAGTGGTTCACAGCATGGTGTTGAATATTCCACCTTAGGACAGGTGTCATTGCGAGCATAGACGCTGAGGCGCAGCTCGCATATGCGTAGATGTTTTCCCACGCGAGTTGCGTTATGACGTAAGTCTGTCCTACTGCCGAGAATCCTCCTCGCGACGGCTTGGGTACACTGTTCCCATACTTGATGGTTATTTTCGACTTGAAAGGGAGCGATAGGTTGCGGATGCAACCCGGTTCCCTGAAAGAGAAAATAACCATCAAGCCGCTGGTCGCTCCAGAGGCCTTCACGGCCTGAAGAGCAAAGAGGAAGTGAGTCTCTGCGCTGCGTATAGTAAGCTCCCAAGGGGCGGGCTTACGTGGCAGCTTGCGCAGAGGCCTATCGGCAGCTTTGCTATAAAAGCTCAGCCAATCTCTACTGCCTGACGGCAATATCCCATACTTGATGGTTATTTTCTCTTTCAGGGAACCGGGGTTGCATCCGCAACCTATCGTTATCCCTTACATAGCGCGGGGGTTGTATCATGTAGTGGGTAATAGTTTGAGAGGAAAATCAGAAGTGTGGAATTCTTTTGGAACCATAGCGATTCAACAACTGGATTTGTTGCTTGTAAAACCTGTCATTATGTTTTGTGTACGACAGCCACAAAACGGGTACATCTCTGAAAGCACAGGTGTAGCTCCCTTTCAACTGGTGGCACGAAAGGAATAGACCGGTATTTTAAAGTAAAGTAAGTAGAGATAGTTAATATGTTACAAATAAATCCAGATCACTGGAGAAAGCTACCACGCTGTATAGCCTGTTGTATAAACCCAATCTGTGGAGAATGGTAGAGCAAACTGTACATGAATGTGAGAGAGTTGCATGTCTAATTAAAGTGGGTCGAGTCGGGTTGTGGGTAAAAAGACGGTGTTGTTGCGGGGTTGGGTCGGGTCCTGTAGTAGCGGGTCCGGGTCGGAAGCAGGTTGGAAAGTGATCTTGGTTCAGCATTTTAAAATACTTACTCTATCTCAATTAAATGAAGTTACGTCCCAATGAAACGACATGAATAGCATTGGGAAGGACCGCCTCCCAGAGATGTATCTCATTTAAGCAGCAATCCTGATTATCAGTATTCCGATTAGGTGGCGTAGACTGTATTTCAAGATAGCTTTACTACATTAACTTGTCAGTTTGGGGCTTTCATTAAACAAGCAAATCATGATTTGAGTGGTTGTAACCAGCATGTTGCCAATATGACTGAAAAGATCAGCAGTCTACAATTACAGCTGATGCAGATGTTCAATTAATTAAGAAGTATGGCTTTTTTTTTCACTATACCAATTATGCAAATAGAAATGATGATTCCACACTGATACTGTAAGGTTTAATTACATTTCAAAGAAACTCATTAAAATCCTCCTCTAAGCTGTTTAGTCGTGTCTCAAATTGGAGCAGCTGTGCAGACGAACCATTTTCTTGTTTGACAGTCTCTTCTGTTTTAATGAAAGAGTAGAACAATTGGGAAAGTTTGTTATGTCATGATCCTTTAGACCAGTGGTTCCCAAACTGTGGGTTGCAAAAGGTATCAGGGTGGGTTCCAGAACCAAACAAAGAAAAACATAAACACATTTTTAGTTTGAAATGAATCAGAAAATAATTACCCTAAATATTTTTTAATCTGAGAAAACAAAACAGACAAAAGATAAGATCACTACTAGATAAATAAATTATAAATAAATTACAACAATGTAGCCCCCCACCCGCATGTAAAATGGTCTGGACCAGAAAGCTACCTATCACATGCTCCTACTGAACGTCACCTCACCAGCGCGCAGTAGTTAGGCTGGTAGTGTGTATTTATGCAAACAATTTGTTAAAATGTATACGTTTTTAAAACCAGGGAGTACTACTGATCTAAGTCCAATGCCTCCACCTGAAAAGAAAAGCAAACCTGTATCAAGGAAATATGACCCCAATTACATTGAGTTTGGCTTCATTGTGTGTGGGACTGAAAATGAAAACGATCCAGCTCCAAAGTGTGTGTTGTGCCTAGAAATGCTTGCAAAGGAAAGCATGAAGGCTTCCAAATTTAAAAGGCATTTAATTACCTGGAATGCACAGACAAAAGCTGTGGTTTACTTCTTAGAAAAAAATTAATCTATTCACCAATACAAGTGTTTTAAGAAAAAAAGCCCTGAAAGCATTGTATCTTGGCATCTCTGGCATATTGGCATATTTCAGAACACTTCTTGTATAATAACAAATACAAGTAATAAGTGTAGTCTTGCACAGTGAAAGCAAGGTAAAGCATAGGCAAGCATTGTAAAGCCCAGAGAGGTATGGTAAAGTATATTAAAAACATGGTAAATGCATAGTATAACCATGGGAAATGCATAGTATAACCTTGGCCCATACAAGGCTCACAATTCAACCACATAAATATATACAGAAGAATTTGTTCATGGTCATGTCTCCTATCCTCTCCTGAACTTCACAGTGCACACAGCTTGAAGATCTAGGCAGATTCTGCTGATTGGTCTGCGAGTGATGTCATCAGAGCCAACTGTCATGGAACTGTTCTGGACCGTTTTGCGCATAGAAAATTAACATAACTAGTTTAAAAAGACTTAAAACAAACCTTATTTTTTCCTTTGAATGAGGCATAAGATTCACTGCCGGTGTTACCGGTAATGGGGCCCCACGTGACTATAGTATGTACAGCATAGGATGTGAGTGTAAGACACCAGAGACACCAGTGAGCTTTTACTTCCTGTAACATAGGAAGTGAACCTGTAGCACTGGAAAAAGAAATGCTTAACCTTAATCAAAGTAAAAGCAAAGTCTAAAAATCTATAAATAAGATTTTACATTTCTCCAGCATAGAACATATGCTTTGACATGGCCTGCGTGCTGCAATGTCTTTGGGCCTTCTATATTCGACACAGAGGTGTCTGTGCTGGAGCTTGGCCTGTTGTGAATACTTGTAGCTTTGCTCAGAAATAAGTTCCATGCCATGCCTGATGTGGAGTCTATATTAGAAGCTTACATGATGAGCATGGACAAGCTGTGCTGAGAGTTTGAGGTGGCAGATCAATCGGGTGAAATCACTGCAGGAAACAATAATCAATGATTAGTGCATGCTGAAGCTAATGGGGAATCCCCCCCTATTGTTGTGTCAACTTTTCAATAGCTGAAATGGCAGCTGGTGTGTCCATGAAACGCTGAAGAAGAGAAAAGAGATGGGGGAGTATAATACATTGATACAAGAACTTGAGTCTGACGAGGAACGTTTTCAGCAGTACTGCAGGATGTCAAAACATACTTTTGCGGTAGTGCTGGAGTTAGTGAAAGACTATCTAATAACGGAGTACTGGGTACATGTTTAACATACACTGCCAAAGTACAAGTGTATACTGTATATAGAAATGTATATACATGTGTATATTTTAATAGTGTAACCAGGGGTTAAATTGGGGCGTATGCTGATCTTCTGGTGCTAACGATATAGAACGTCATGTGCACATTACATACTGTATAAAGGTTTTAAATATCAGTACAATATTGTGAGTTGTTCTTTATAGATAAACAGAAGAAAGAAGAGTGAAAAGAGTAGGAGGCATAGTGAAGTACACATTTTGGAAGCGATTTGCACTAGTGATGGAGCGGAGCTGGCTGCAGAAATAAAAGCCATGAAGTGGAGCGGATTCAAAGAGAAATAGAGCTGTGAGCTCCACTGTGCTCACATGCTCTGGGTTTGTTAAAATGTATTTTTATATTTCACTTTTGAAGTCGCTATTGCTATTGAAACAAAATAGTCAAAATGTATCAAACTTCTGTTAAAAACAAGAGCTTTATTTGGCAACAAAAAAGTAACAAGCAAACTAAAAATAAAAAAAGCCAATAAACAGAAAGCCCACAAAATAATTTATTCTGGATACATGTAATGCTTTTTAAAAAAGACAACATTGTAAGAGAAAATCTATTTCCATTTCTACATGGATTTTTTTGTATATTTTTTTAGATTACAAAATACAACATACAGTTACATCAGACTCATCAAATTTAACAAAACACAATGAATGTACTGTCAACAGCATCACATCAATACATCTAATCAATCTAATCTATATATATATATATATATATATATATATATATATATATATATATATATATATATATATATATATATAAAGCAAAGTACAGCGACGTGCTGGTGTGTCCCGGGCTTTAGGCATTCACAATGAAGCCTGTTATATAATTTCTCATAATGTCCCATTGCCTGTGTGGAAATATAAATTCAGTTTCAACTGTCTAATCTGTATTGGGCTGGCCCTTTTTTGTAACATGGCCCTTTTTGTAGATATCAGATCTTCATACCAGTTGTGTAACTCGGAGAATAACTTCTTGGTTTTCATATTGTTGGGATAACTAGCTATGGAAAAACTTTTAAGCAAAATAGTTCTATATGGGCTGACCGAAACCACGATCTCTGTATGTGCTGACTGAAACCACCGTCTCTGTATGTGCTGACCGAAACCACCGTCTCTGTATGTGCTGACTGAAACCGAAACCACAATCTCTGTATGTGCTGACCGAAACCATGTCTCTATGTGCTGACTGAAACCGAAACCACGATCTCTGTATGTGCTGACCGAAACCACCGTCTCTGTATGTGCTGACTGAAACCATGTCTCTGTATGTGCTGACTGAAACCACCGTCTCTGTATGTGCTGACTGAAACCATGTCTCTGTATGTGCTGACTGAAACCACCGTCTCTGTATGTGCTGACTGAAACCACTGTCTCTGTATGTGCTGACTGAAACCACCGTCTCTGTATGTGCTGACTGAAACCACCGTCTCTGTATGTGCTGACTGAAACCACCGTCTCTGTATGTGCTGACTGAAACCGAAACCACGATCTCTGTATGTGCTGACTGAAACCACTGTCTCTGTATGTGCTGACTGTAACCATGTCTCTGTATGTGCTGACTGAAACCGAAACCACGATCTCTGTATGTGCTGACCGAAACCACCGTCTCTGTATGTGCTGACTGAAACCGAAACCACGATCTCTGTATGTGCTGACCGAAACCACCGTCTCTGTATGTGCTGACTGAAACCGAAACCACGATCTCTGTATGTGCTGACCGAAACCATCGTCTCTGTATGTTCTGACTGAAACCACCGTCTCTGTATGTGCTGACTGAAACCACCGTCTCTGTATGTGCTGACTGAAACCGAAACCACGATCTCTGTATGTGCTGACTGAAACCACGTCTCTGTATGTGCTGACTGTAACTGAAACCACCGTCTGCCGGACCCCGTTAAAACCACAAAGCACAAAACTCCACAAACAAGTTACCATCCACCTAAATCATAAACCCCTGAGGAGTGGCAACACACATTCACTTTATATCACTGCCCTTCCTTATTTTAGGAAGGTTTAGTTATGCCAGTTCAATTACAGCAAAAAGGTACCGAAAAAAAAATCATCAATCTAACTGTATAACTAAAATGAGTCTGAAATCAAGTACATTTAAAAGAGAATAAGCCACAAACATTTATGGAGCGCTGTGTTTACAGTAGTGACTGGCTGTTACTAACAAACACGATTCCACAGGGTCTGATGTTTTATTCAGCCAGGCGGTTGGCTATCAGACCATGTGGGTTTGAGGCACTTGCATTATCATCAACTACAAAGGAATTCTATTGAAATGTCTTTTTTTGTGGTGGCTTATCATCAGCCTCCAAAGCTGTCACTTTGTTCCTTTTGAGAAGCACGATGCAAATAGAAAACAAACAAGCATTCATCGTCATAGTAGCTCTCCCGGACAAATGCGGATAATATCAGAATAGCAGATTTATTTATTTCTAAAGAAGAATAGGAAATTTGCTTTTACAAAAAGGAAATATTGAGCAATTTGGCTTTGTCAGCTTGTGATACAAACGAGGAGCCAGTGTTATTCAGTGTGTGTACTGTTGGGCTCAAGTTTATAACCTGCAGTAATGAAATACTTCTGCTCTTAATTAGGTTTAGTGAAAGTTCAGAAAGGAATTACTCATCAGTTTCATCCCATATTGTTACAATTAAAAAAAATAACACTCTCCAGAATGTATAATGTATAATGGAACAGGAATGTGTTTGTGTATTTCGGGTTCTTTTCTGTTTTAACTCAGGAAGGAAATCAGGGTACCAATGTTGACTAGGACTGTTTCCTGATAAGTCATGTTCTGAAACGCCATGGTCTGAGAGTGACAATGTGTGTGACCTGAACATGGTCTGGCTGTGGTACTGTATACCAAGCATGGTCTAGCATTTTTTTATTACTTTGTATTATTCTTTTTATACTGCAAGTAACCGCTAGGCAACAGCAGTGTAGAAACCAGGTCATTATCTATGGATATCCTGTTTGAACTGAACTATAGCCCATCATTTTCATCGAATTCAATTCGGGTGAAAGTTTCATCCAGGACTGTAGTCTAACTGCATGTCTATATCTAAATGTTTAACAGTGTAACTGCATGGTTGAGGGTATATTTACAAGGTTTGAGCTGGATTTGTGCTGTTGCTGCATAATTAAGGAATCTGTACTTTGATTGTCTGGGATGACCTTGTGCCGTGTATAAGCTGTAATAATTAGGTAATTATTTGCCTGCGGATTATAAATTCCACACATGTTCTTACTTTCGTGGTGACCCTTGAACTCGCAATGTGATTACATGTTGCTGCACTGTCATATATGAGCATGTGTCTTGGTGGAGTTCTAGTTCTCTTTTGTAGATGCACCTGATCTTCACCTCAACGTGCCCACCTCATTTCTTCATTTCTTTTAAACATATTCCTCTCATAAGGCACTATTTTCTGTTGTGGTAAAAAAAAAAACACACACACACAAAAACACATGTGGATCACTTGTCAGTGTATTCAATCAAACTGTTATAATGCAGTCTACACAGTAGGATAAATATCAGGTTAGAAATCATGTTGGTTGAAATGCAATGACACTGGAGTCTGGATTTCCAGTGCTGGTAATCATATTTATGTTATGCAAATCTGGTGGCGACTGTTTTGCTAGTTTCACAAGTACTCTGAGCTGTATTTCTTATGGTAAATAATATAACACAGTTGGTGATTTGGCAGTTAAACGTACCTTTTAGTCGACCAATACCACCACAATTTCAAACTACACACATGAAGTTTTATATGCAGATAAAACACTCAATGAAAAAAAGACCAAAGAACAACAAGCAATAGCACAACTGATTACTGATAGCTCATTCAGAATTAACAAAGCAACACCACAATACCAGAAAATAGTTGCTGCTTCTTTTATCCATTCCTGCCTACGTGACTAACTAGCCACTCACACCTTGCAAGCGAAATGTATTATTTGTGGAGAATTGGCACCCACCCAGGCCTCTTAATGTGACCATTAAGAGACCATTCACAATGTATCAATTGGGGGTGTCCACACTACAAAATAATAACTATACTAGTGAATCTCCAACCATTCCAGAATTTGAAGACATTGAAAAAGACTTCTAGTCCAAACGTTTGTCATTGAATAGAAACTTTTTAGTATTTCTAAATTCAGCACTATTGAGTGTATTATACAGTAGTATCTATGGCACATAATACTTAACCATTTCAGACAACAGAGACACCTTTGTCTAGTGTTTAGTAGCTATTAAATATTCCCTTGGTAACCATGCACTACTGCTACTTGATTATTCCATATGTTCTCATTTGTTGCAAAATAACATGATGTGCGCTATTTAAACAATAGTGCCTGTCGGTGAAGGCTCTACTGTGTGTTAGTTGACCACCACTGGACTTTATCGAGAGGGCACTTATCACTATAAGAAAACTATTTCTCATTATTTTCTTTAAAAAAAAAAAAAACACTTTAAAAACGAAATTTACTTTGAACTTGTAATGATTCGTCCGAGTACCCTTCCGCTAAGAAGTTTTTGGAAAACTGCCCCAAAAAATGTTCATAAAGGATCACACACATAATTAGAGAAGAAAAAATACAAACCAAAAAACAATCTACTGTGTATTAATGCTCGCTATATCTGGAAGCTGATTGGCTGATGACACGGAATTGTTTTCTAATGTCATATAATAACACCACCTTGGGATTATTACATTTATAACATGTCACTGAAAATGTTAAAATAATTACATACATGTCAACCCCTAAGTGTTCATACCAGTGAGACCCCTCCTGAAAAACCTTAACCTAGACCACTGTTTTTTTGTTTTTGTTTTTGGAGGTGGGTGCTGGTGACAGATCCAGGTTTTTGCACATGGCTGACAGCTATGCCACTGACCTAGACTTAAGGGCTATGCACACCGGGAGCGAAGCACACAACATGAATACAGCACGAGTGCATAAAAAAATAACACAACTGTAGCTAGTCATGAAAAGAAAATACTGTCTGCTTTTACTCCTTTTGTGGAGACGAAATAAAATAAATAAAACAAATAGTCTGGGTACACCACACACTAAAAAAATGACATTTAACAGTGAATGTTTATATGTGATCTGGTTTAACATGTAAATCATTAAAAAAGAATACATCTACACATTTATTTGTAAATACAGAGAAAATTAGTTTAATATACTTTTTTTTAAAATTGATTTTCAGTTTTGTGTGTGATCTTCAGTTAGTGTGTGAATGTGATTATTATTATTATTATTATTATTATTATTATTGGTCAACATTATTAAAACAAAAAAGCATCATTTTACAGAAATACAAAACCAGTGTGTGGTGCTCCCCGTCACTGACTAAAATTAAGGTGAAATAAAGAGAGATGACATGCCATCAATTTCCAATTGTTCTGTTATTTCTTAACATATGTGTCTTTCTTTGTATTGTCTTTATAATCACTGACACTGGCATCATAAATAACATTATATTTTTCGACTTTAATAATTAAATTCTCATTGATGTCCACTTCTCTTTTATTTCTGAGTTAATTTCTGCGTGAACGAGACAGTGAGTCTGACACCCTCTCCTTCAACTTTGTTCGAGTAATGACGTGTGTGTACAGAAACATAGAAGGCTTGCGCAGGCAAACCGTCAGTTTGAGACAACAAGACAATTGGGTAAGGGGGGAGTTTGCGTAGCAGCTACAGGAATATAGAATGGTAATGTACACCTCTTCATGCCCCCCCCCCCCCAAAAAAAAAGAAATACGCTGGGACAGTTATATTGGATTTACCATTGTATCATGTATAAAGGGTTTCGCAACCTTGAAAACAATAACAAACTTATGCACAAACGTGAGAAACCATTGCACGGCCATGAGACTCAAAATTGTGAAAAACCGTGAGTTTCACGGGTAAACCTTGAGACTTGACATCCATGGAATTACCGAGAATAAATGTGGGATAATTTATACATGCCTGGCACAAAAAGAATAGCATAGAGACTAGCTGCAGCAAATAAATGGAACATTAATTATCAGTTTCTCCTTTGTGTCAATTTCAGGAATACAATAAATTAAAGGATATTTTATTAAATTGCAAAACTGACTGAGCTTGAGGACTATGACTAATTGCAAAATGAAGGAACATGGAAAGCAATTTACGTTACCTAGAAATTACTTCTAATAAAACTTTATCAAAAGACCTTGCCCCATGCTCCAGGATTGTCCAACATTTAATGAAAACGAGAATAATTTTCAATTTAATACAATTCTTTTTTAAAATTTTTTTATCCAGGGAAAACAAATTGAGAACAATGAGAATGTATAAAAGTGGCCTAACAAAGGTTATCAAGTTTTAAATCTCAACTGCTGTATATAGTTTAAAGTAGCTCACTTTGTTTTTTTTTGTATCCAGAAAATCAGATCCTTTTATAATATATGCACTAAGCTTATGCTATTGTTTTCTGGACGGTACAACATGTGGTAACCCTAATTTCACAGCTTCTGTTTGGACTGAAAATACCAGAGCTGGAGTTTGTGAGGGGACAGCAAGTTGTTTCTGTGCCTAAACATCCAGCAGGCAGACACATACATGGCTGGTTTTAAATCACTTGGCTTTGGGCATATCCAAAAATGCTGTGGCTTACCTAGCCAGTATAATATAGGAACACAACAATACAATAAAAAAGCATGCTTGAGGCCTATATGTGCACATTGCATGGTTAATGAACTGTAAACAACTGTAACACTGTTTCAGGCCTTGTCTTATTAATTAGTAATTGTAACAGGGGTGTACTGTTGGAGCATGGCTGTTTTTTAAAAATAATTATTTAGTTTTATTGGTGTTGATATGTAGTCTGTCATGTACAAAACATTTTTTAGTTATAACTAAGGTAATACTGCCATCATGTGGACACAATCTTGTACTGCACTAAGTTGTTAATTTACAGACTCCCTTATTGTAGAAAGTATAAACAGTATTAAAAGTTGGCAATTGCACTTGTAATGTTCTGACTTTTCCTGAAAGGGTCTTCAGAATTTGACTGACTTCCTGATGAAAGATACAGCAAGCAATATTAGAAAACTCCAGGTGTGGGGCAGCTCCAGCTGTCTTATTAAACACAGATTAATATTATTCATTTTGTTTTTAGTAAGTCATGGAGTCTCAGAATTATGTTTAACTGGCTCCCAGCCCGAGGCTATTAATAATTCTTCATTTCCCGGCTTGGGCAGGATACAGCGTTAATCCACAGTTAATTAAAGCTACACACGGCAAATGTCATTGTTGATAATTATGCTGCAATTACCCAGGGATAGCAGGCTGCAGGTTTAGGAGGTGATTCAAAAGCACTTTAGTGAGTTCTTAAACTTTAACAGCAATGTCATGTTGTTTAGCTAGGGGTGTGTGCGTGTACAATCACACACTGCTGTTAATACCGATACTTGAGCAGGTTGTGAACAGCAACAGTTGGGAACTGAAACACACATTTTTAGTTTTGGTTTCTTTACTGGTCTGTACAATAACAAGCATAGACCTAAAGTAAATAGGTCTGTTTTAGACACCAATAAGTTGGCTGTAATATACAAGGGTCTATGGGAATTTAGCCTACAAGGCACTGCTAAAAATGAAATATTTAATATGGAAATTGTTTCACCTTTAATGGATCTACCATAGGGTATATATGCAGATAATGTTCGCTGTGTATAGAATCCTATGTAGGCTCAGTTCTACGGTAATATGTACTATTTGTTCCATTCTTTAATGTGAGTGTCCTCTTTAAACAGTATCATCTTTAATATTCATCACATCTCATAATGCTAAGAAACATGCTGAAGACTAATGGGCTTTAACGTCACCACTATGGAAAGAATACTCATAAAAGCAGGGCGAATACATCAACATATTTTAATAATTAAGTTTATTAAGAGATGTAACACAATCTGAAACGACAGAAGCAGGAGAATATTGAAATTTGTGCCAGAATTAAATCAAAGTTATGACGCTGCTGTAGCTACAGCAGTGCCATCATTGTAATTTAATCCAGGCCCCAGGCATCATCTAATATTAACTTAAGAGGTCCCGTTCAAAACCCCGATTTGATTCTGGGTCATCCTTCTGTTCCTGCAGTCGTCATCTTTCAATGGACTTAAACAGTCGTTTATTTTATTTCAACCAGATATATTTGTCTCCGACGTCCTCGTTGTAACCTGGGCTGAACCTCTTACCAGGAAGCTGGAAAAGAGAAAACACTGTGAGATGCATGCTATTGTCTGGGGTGCACTGATATTCAAAGAGTCAATTCTCCCAACCAATGCCCTGTCCACAGTGTTCTACATTTGCAAACCCAAGGCAGCAAATCCCTCATTGTTTGATTATGAAGAATCCAGTCTATAGTAAGCTATTCAATATGGTGTGCGTATATTCCAGCATACACCATCTGTAAATAAACACATTTTTGCAATGATCCAAAAATCAGTAAAGTATGCCCAGGATCAATAAATATAAAGTCCTGCTGATCCAACGGGTTCAGTAAAAACTGTGTACCTGAACCAGAAACCCCATTCATAAAATGAGTGTGCCAATAAATGATTAATCTGGTACTGCACAGCGTTGCCTTGCCTGGTATTCGGTCAAATAGGCATACTTTTGTTTCCTGTTTGTGTGCGTGTCTGCCCTTTGCTCAAAGAGATGAGAAAAACAGATTTAAAAGAGGAAGTCACTTCAAATGTCACTGTCTTATTAGCGTTTTGAGATATTTGCAAACCATTCCTCAACTGTTGTTACTGTTTTTTGGGGGTCTGTGTGCAGGTGCTTTCACTTGAGTTCAGGAGCTGCTCTTCAGTTATAGCTGCCTGCCACAGATATGAAAATGTGTCTATTATAGAAGTAAGTGCCAGCACCAGTGATCTGCCACTTTGGGTTATTTATTTATTTTGCCAATACACTACTCTGCACTAGATGGCGCTGGCGGTTACTAATACAAGACACTTGCTAATCTGATCAGTCTATGGCAGGCAACCAGAGCTGAATAGTAAAAATACATTTAAAAAAAAGTAAACAGCTTGACTGCAAACATCATAAGAAAGTAAGGGAACAGGTAACGCACAAACAAGACAATGTCATTGGAAGCTACCTGCTCCAATTATTTTTGTTTGGTTTAAGATATCCACTCGATCAGATAGAGGAGAAAAAGCAAAACAGTTAATATGCTGTATGTTGTACTTCTGTAATTACATTGCTACATCACGATACATGTGATTGTCCTCATGGGGTCGTTGTATGAGGCACAAGAAGATCACATGATCATTTAAATAATGGACTATTTTTTAAAAGACAAAAATTAAAAATTAGTGAGAGAATGAATTACATTTCAAAAACACTTCATTCTAGAACCACTTGGTGAACTACAATAAACTACGGTGCTGTGCTTTTGGTCTTGTATCACGATGCATAACTGTTACGATGCATAACGAATCCTTACAGCCCTACGACTGATTATTTTGTATTGTTCTTTTTACTGTTTTCATGACTAATTGCTTGTAAAGTGCAAGCTTTTTTGCAAAAGCATCAGTAATTAAGCAGGATCAGCGTTTCTTTTCACATTCCACATGCAAGCCCTGCATACATCCAACCATGTGTTGAAGCTGACAAATGTTGTTGAAGCTGACACCCTGGGATCCTTGAAGAAGCTGCTTGATGAGATTCTGGGATCAATAAGCTACTAACAACCAAACGAGCAAGATGGGCTGAATGGCCTCCTCTCGTTTGTAAACGTTCTTATGTTCTTATGTTCTTATGTTTCAAAGAATAGCTGCTAAATGGGTCTCAGATCTGATGAACTGCTGTATCCTTTTCTTTTTATAACAGGGCTCAACACATTGGAATTGATCGACTGCAATTCCAGTTAGTTCATTTATATTAATTCTGCACCTTATCCTTTTTGTTAAAGACTAAAGTAGATTGAATAGTTTCTTATATTTGTGGGTTTGTAGTGGGCAGGTGTGGCTTGTGGCCAGATTCAAGGAGACTCCATCCTGCCTAGGGCACGTTGCCTGGATATTAATTGCAAATGCTGCAATTCTATTCTGTAAAGTTTTTATTTTAGAAATACCAAATTCCTTTGTACAATAAACCAGATTGGTAAAAAAAAAAAAAAAAAAAAGTAGAACACACAACTCAGTTTGAAATAACACACCACAAAAACAAACAAAAAAAAAAAACGAAAAATACCAGTCGGAAAATAATTTCTGTGTTTAATCATAAAAATGTAAGCAGATGTCTAAAATAAAGTTATTGTCAGTAATATACATCTTGTGCCTTTGCTGTAAATTCAAAATCAGAGCCATCTGTTTATCACTTTTGAGTCAAATAGGGAAGTACCCAATATTAACAGAGGCCCTGCTGCCAGTAATCCATCAAAATCTGTCTGACATTGCACAAACTGGCTTGCAACAGGGAGATGCAGCTTGTATGGGTTTCATAAGTTCTAAGTGTCTACCACTAATGATGTTGAGTGTGGCTTCTCGCTCATCTTTGTGTCATGCCCACAAGAAAGAGACGACAAAACAAGATTTGAATCTAAACGTTTTTGAAGTACAGTTGTAATGTTAATATTTCAAATGCATGGACATTTTAAAACTACATGAATATCTGGTACTACATTAGGCTAAACTACGTTATAAAAGCTCTGTTTGCATGTGTTACTTTCAGGTGGTCTTGCACTGTCTTTGTTATTTCACCTGGAGATCGTCTCCACCAATTCTACACCTTACTGGACATTTACCAACGTTGTTTCCCCCAATTACTGACACACTTTGACCTGCTGGGGAAATGAGATGAAATGATCCACAAAGTGAAACAGTAACCGAACACGTGGAAGTAAGGCAGGTACTAACAGCTGTGTTTACTATGGTACCAGACATACATTTTCATTAAAAAAAGTGTTTACTAAAACATGTGCTTCTTTCAAAACTGTACACATATCAGAACTACATCGCAAATAAAGAGAATGACAGGTAAGATTAATGGAACTATTTAAATAGATTCAACCACTCACATTCTCACTGTAAATATTTTATATTTCAAACTCTAAAATATGGTCCATAATCACTCAAAAGGAAACAGACTGAAATGAGGTTTTTAGTAAACCTTCCATTTGATTAATGTATCTATCTATCAAATGCTGCCAAAACAAGCTAAACACAGCATCTATTTTGGGGTATCTGAAATCTAAAAATGTTTAATTATAATGATATTTAATTGGTGTTTTTGTTTTTTTATACTGAACTATTAAAAATGACTTCTTAGAAGTACTACAGAGATAACAAACAGTATACTAGGTGAACAAATTGACCTGTAATTTCTTGTAATTATTGCCTAAGTATCTTTTTTAAATGTTGTTAGTGCAAATTACAAGTTCTATAAAGGAAACCAATAAAAGAGGCCTCCTAGCCATTAAAGAGTAAATTACCCCACTACAGAACTTTCTGAAATCCTAGCCAAGATCCCAGCCCCTCTCTGATTGCTGTGTTTCATCTATAAAAAAATAACAGCAGCTAAACCCTGCCTTGCAAGTAAAAGAAGCGTCTGCAGTGCAGGGGGAGCCAGGCTGCCTGTCACTGTAACTCTGCTCCGGCACCACTGTACACAGCATAAGATCATGTAAATGGGTGTACAGGTTAATATTTGGGTACGAGGTTTTCTGAGAAAACGCAGTTAATGCTTTGATTTCATGTATATGCTAACGCACCTGTGTTCGACTATAGGATGCCCCCATGGGTGACGATGATTGCAAAGCATGGGAGCCAAGATGTTTACAAATCAACAGCAAGTTGTGTTAGTAGTGTTGCAGTGGAACGGTCTTTTAAATAGCAAACTAGCAGGAGTCCTGGGGTTCCCAGCCTAGATTACTGTCTGCAGGCACACACATGCACACCAAGTACATACACAATTCACTTTTTTTTTTTTACTTAAATCTAGAGAACCGCTTATTGAATTGTGAAGAAACCTGTTCAGGACATTCTTTAACACAGGCTATTGGGGGACTCAGATTAAGTGGATATATGGACATGCCTGTCCATACTAATAACACTTTTTACCTATATTTCTAGGTAAATGATTATCCAATTGTAATAGAACTTGGTAAGGACATTCTTCAGCAAATGTTATTGACAGTGTCAGAATCTGGGGATGTATGGAGGCCCCCTTTCTAAACTATGAAGTTATTTCAGACATCATCTTTAATGAATCAGTCAAATTATGAAAGCTCTGCAGCAGCTTTTTAAGCTGTAGCATCAAGTCTTATAAACTGGAGAAACCATCCGCTAGCTGGATGACTGTGTGTTGATGAGGTGCTTTTCTTTTCTTTGCCTTACCGACTTGAACGCATAATAGGCCTCGTCATAGTCGTGGGCGCCGATCGTCACTTCTGGCAGATACCGGGGGATACAGGTCAGGTCTGCCACCTTCTGCTTATCCTCGACCCTGGAGAGAAACCAAACAAACAAGGGTGAGTCCATGGGACTATCTGTGCAAACTGAGTGCCAACACCAACAGTTACAGCACTATAGAGAAGACAGTGGCACCAACAATTCTTCCGCCCTGCATAAAGTGTAATATATTAACGTTTGTTAATGCAAAGGTAGCATTATTTTTTATCCAATTATGGACTGATCAATAAATCAGTTGGTTTCACAGTACGGTATATATGACAGCTTACATGGTGTCAAGGTGTAGCAGCCTAAAATGGTCCATATATCAAAAATCGTCTAAACGGGCTTTGAAAAACAGTCCTTAACAAAACATTCCTTAAAACAGTCCTTTAGAGTCTTGTGAATAGGGCTGGAATGTTCAAACTGAAGGGTTTCTAAGTTCTGGGTATTTTTGAAAATGAACAGTTTTAAATGTCACTTTGCACTGACCCACAATTTATTTATAGGGAACTGCCCACAATAGAGACTCATTTCTGCTGGTGGTTTGACTCCTCTCCATCTGCACCCAGAGTGCAAGCTTTAAATTAAAAGCACAGGATAGATTTCATTGGAGGATTAACTCACTTCTGATTTATTAACATGTTTTTGCTGTCTCACAAACCAGGGGGGATTCAAATTCAGTAAGTCTGGTTGAGAAATGGAACAAAAAACAAAAACCCTACAGGCACGCAAAATTGAGTTCAGCTTAGGGCAAACTGTATTGCCAAGTTTAAAAGGTACAGTACAGGTTGCTGATGACTCCTTTTAATAGCAAGCACCCATAGCGCCATAGAAACTATACATTTCAGACACCAGTTGACATATCAAAAACAATTTGCACAATTTATAAATATCTTAGCTCCAACGGAAAATTAATTTCCACCCGTTGCACACCTAGCTCTGTTAAAGAACCGTCTAGGCAGTTCATTACTTTATGAAAATTGAAATACAGCCAGCTGATGTATAACATTCCAGCAACTATGCCCTCCCTTGGTCTGTACATATTTGTGGTAGCAATACACACCGAGCACTGCACATTCCACAGCAATAAACTCCTGGAGTGTCTCACCCCC
Organism: Acipenser oxyrinchus oxyrinchus; assembly: GCA_030684275.1. NCBI lineage: Eukaryota > Metazoa > Chordata > Actinopteri > Acipenseriformes > Acipenseridae > Acipenser > Acipenser oxyrinchus. The sequence continues at coordinate 28,108,427 of CM060258.1, forward strand.
CCTCCCCAAGGGGCCTGCTTTTAACCCTTCCCTCCAACATCCAGGGCCAGCAAAATGTATTCACTTACTAAAAGGGGCCCTGTAGTGAATGAAGAAAGGCACGTTTTTGAAAAGGCAACAATAATAAAGTATCCCCGGGTCATAAAAAGAAAGATTAATACAGCGTGTACAAAATACAAAAGTACTGTGTCCATACCGCTAAAACCTAAAAAAAAGACACAGGATCTCAATATGGCAGCTGGTGCAGTCAGAGATTAACAGATTTTGTATGGATATTTCTACAGTTTTTACTCAAACTGTCTCCGAGATCAAGGCTTTGACTGGGTTGTAGCAAAATTAAATGACACAATAGGGTTATTTTTTTTTCTCGTAACCACAATTGGTAGCCATGATCAATCTCTTCAGCAACTTCAGTTTATTATTGAGTAGTTCAGAGATTGTAGATCCTACCAAAGTTTTCATATACTGTGTTATCTGTGCTCCATGCACAACCATTGCTGGTAGTGTCACGTGAGCTGTTCAGTGTGTTGACTTGATATGGGAATAAATCCTGTTTGTCTGCGGGGCGTATCGACTTCATCCTCCACCTTGATCTCCTGCAAATGCACGCACCCACACTGCAGACGGCTATTCTGTCACAAGAATTAATACCCCGTATCTTTCTAAACAAAGGATTTAGGGGAACTCCCTAATAAAAGCTGAATCTCAAAACAATAATTGTGTAAATATAGTAATTGTTACAGCTGTGTATAATGGTATTTTAAAACAGGATTCATTTATCTGCCTTTTTACATATCTGCCCTTACTCTGGTCCCACCGCAGACGGATATGCGACAGACCACGGTATTATTATTTAAAAGCTACCCAAACAGCTTGCTTTAAAACAACATTAGTATTGTTTTTCTAAAAATCTGATTTATTGAAAAATGAAAATTCAATAGGAGCGACAACGCAAAGCCACTCAGAAAGATTGCTAACAACTAGAGATGGGAATTTTAAACTCAGTGGTAAAACATTTAATAATATGCTATATAACCGGTCACGTGACAAATGTTACCAAATGCATATTTTTAATGCATTAATTTTAGTAATTTATCATCAGTAGTCCATCGTGTATGAGAGCAAGGGTGGATATTATAAAAAGGAAGGGTTTGGCAATTGCCTCCAAGTAGCTTTTCTAATTGGTGCAACATTGGCGCTTCATTGGTGTACTGTGTGAGTTTATGCCTGTAGTAACATTAATGACAAGTGTTTTTTTCTGAGTTGGTTCTTTATTTAAAATTGCATCTCTAAACAAAAGGAAGCCCCGTTTGTAAGTATTTTGAGGAACCGGACGAGAAAACCGTGGTATGTAAATAATTATGCCAAACAAAATTGCCGTACCACAAAAACACAAGTTCAATGCTTCAGTTTGAAATGAAAACATTAAGAATTATTGTGGATGGAGCTACTGATGGCAATAAAAAGCAAACATCCATAACAACATTTGCTATAGATTTGGCCGAACATTGGGGGGGGATCACGTTATCCCCAACGAGGACAATGCGTGTGAATCGTGAATGCAGCAGTTTTGAAATCTATGTAAGATTATCCTATGTAACAGAACTGCACCTCTCCGCGATTCGTTGCCCCTTTAAAACACACTCAGGACTCAGAAAATGGATTTTTAACTGCGCTGACGCGCTACTTTTAATAAACAAACAAAACAAAATACAAAATAAACACCTAGCTCTTTTCTGAGCAATAACTAACACACAGGTCTGGAACCTAACTATAAACAGGACAGATCACCTGTTTACCTGTGACAAAACAAAACACTCAAACAAAACAAAACAAAACCTACCTACCTTTTCTTTTTTTCTACACTTGTGAACATCGACAAGCGAGCTCCTATACACACCACACCACCACCCCAAACAGACTGTCCGCTCTCTTTAAATACCCTGCACCTGGCTCTAATTGACAACGATAGCTAGATGCAGGGGATCATTACTAATAAAACAATTAACCAATTTAATTAAACAATAAAACAAAAACAATTAAACTATTAACAATGTGCCTGCACACATGTTTTATGCAGGGAGGATTTTAACCCCCTCCCTTCTGTGTTACACCTAATACTGTGCTGACCCATAAAACAATAACAGCGAGGCTAGAAAAACTTAAAGAAAATCGTGCTGCAGCTGTTCATACAAAATTTTCAAAAGGGAGAAAAAGTTGCAATTACCACAGACTCGTGGACCCCATTCCCCAATCTTCCCATAGGTGGAAGGCTTTTTTTTCACTTCTGTAAGCTTTTGGACCGAACGGCCGTTTATGTTTAGTACAGTTTTTATTTGTATGTTGGAACTACTGCACTAAAGTAAAGGACCCCTGATCCACAGTTCAAACAGGTAGGCCAGGCATCTCTTTTTACAATTTAATGTAAAGTTGTGTGGATTCGTGAATTTGAATACTTTACGTTATTTAGTAATACTTGACCATATACAATTAACTGCACAAGGCGGCAAACATTATATTAAATTACTTAATATATTACTTTTTGTGTGTGTTAATTTGGCATTTAAAATAGGACTTGTTGCAATGTTTGGGAGGTTTATGTACAGTACTGTGCAAAAGTTTTAGGCAGGTGTGAAAAAATGCTGTAAAGTAAGAATGCTTTAAAAAATAGACATGTTAATAGATTATATTTATCAATTAACTAAATGCAAAGTGAGTGAACAGAAGAAAAATCCAAATCAAATCCATATTTGGTGTGACCACCCTTTGCCTTCAAAACAGCATCAATTCTTCTAGGTACACTTGCACAAAGTCAGGGATTTTGTAGGCATGTAGTCAGGTGTATGATTAAACAATTATACCAAACAGGTGCTAATGATCATCAATTCAATATGTAGGTTGAAACACAATCATTTACTGAAACAGAAACAGCTGTGTAGGAGGAATAAAACTGGGTGAGGAACAGCCAAACTCAGCTAACAAGGTGAGGTTGCTGAAGACAGTTTACTGTCAAAAGTCATACACCATGGCAAGACTGAGCACAGCAACAAGACACAAGGTAGTTATACTGCATCAGCAAGGTCTCTCCCAGGCAGAAATTTCAAGGCAGACAGGGGTTTCCAGATGTGCTGTCCAAGCTCTCTTGAAGAAGCACAAAGAAACGGGCAACGTTGAGGACCGTAGACGCAGTGGTCGGCCAAGGAAACTTACTGCAGCAGATGAAAGACACATCATGCTTACTTCCCTTCGCAATCGGAAGATGTCCAGCAGTGCCATCAGCTCAGAACTGGCAGAAAACAGTGGGACCCTGGTACACCCATCTACTGTCCTGAGAAGTCTGGTCAGAAGTGGCCTTCATGGAAGACTTGCGGCCAAAAAGCCATACCTCCAACATGGAAACAAGGCCAAGCGACTCAACTATGCATGAAAACACAGGAACTGGGGTGCAGAAAAATGGCTGCAGGTGCTCTGGACTGATGAGTCAAAATTTGAAATATTTGGCTGTAGCAGAAGGCAGTTTGTTCGCCGAAGGGCTGGAGAGCGTACACGAATGAGTGTCTACAGGCAACAGTGAAGCATGGTGGAGGTTCCTTGCAAGTTTGGGGCTGCATTTCTGCAAATGGAGTTGGGGATTTGGTCAGAATTAATGGTCTCCTCAATGCTGAGAAGTACAGGCAGATACTTATCCATCATGCAATGCCATCAGGGAGGCATCTGATTGGCCCCAAATTTATTCTGCAGCATGACAACGACCCCAAACATACAGCGAAAGTCATTAAGAACTATCTTCAGCGTAAAGAAGAACAAGGAGTCCTGGAAGTGATGGTATGGCCCCCACAGAGCCCTGATCTCAACATCATCGAAGGTTTACATGGGATTACATGAAGAGAGAGAAGCAACTGAGGCTGCCTAAATCCACAGAAGAACTGGGTTAGTTCTCCAAGATGTTTGGGCCAACCTACCTGCCGAGTTCCTTCAAAAACTGTGTGCAAGTGTACCTAGAAGAATTGATGCTGTTTTGAAGGCAAAGGGTGGTCACACCAAATATTGATTTAATGTAGATTTTTCTTCTGTTCACTCACTTTGCATTTTGTTAATTGATAAATATAAACTATTAACATGTCTATTTTTGAAAGCATTCTTACTTTACAGCATTTTTTCACACCTGCCTAAAACTTTTGCACAGTACTGTACATAGTACAGTATGTAGAGGAGAGTAGCATAAATATAAAGATTTCAATATATACTTTGTGTACGTGTTTATCTATTTATTTATTTATTTATTTATTTAATTATTTACTACTTTGTAGTTAAGACTTTGCGATGTTAAAACGTTATTTGCTTAATTTAGGGTTTATTTGCTTAGAAAACACTAACCAGGGCTATCAGAATGTAATATAAAGAGAGTGTGGGTGTGTAGATATGGTTTAAACATTTAAATGCTGACATTGCAAAGAGTTAACGTTCATAAAAATGTATCAAAAGCACATCCCTACTAACATGAAAAAAATAATAACAAATGCATGCTTCTGACAGTACGTTTGCATTTTACTGAATTCTACTTCCTCTGTCTATGTGACTGAAAGCGATAATTGGCAGCCACACCTTCACATGTTACTGTTTGCTATGTGCAGACCAGCACACCTGTGGTACAACAGTGTGACCTATTCTTTTAGTGTTATGATGCTCACATTAAACCTGGGAGTCTACAAAGAGGGACATTAAAACATCTGATGCAAAGGCATCTCCTCTGTTGCTTAGGAGACAGTTTACTTCACCACAACAGATACAATGGGAAACTGTACACCTGAAAGCATTCCAATAAGACTTACAGCATCCGGATGTAATGAAAGGTGACATCATCCTGCTCCAACCAGGGCCCCTTTTCAAACTTCAGGTACTCAATATCTTCAGCCACCTAGGAGAATCAAAACAAAACCGTTAGACCTGGTGTAGCAGGTTAACTAGAACAAAAACAAGGCATCCCCCGTGGTGCATAGTGTTAGGGGAATGTATCTGTGACAGGGATGGCTGAATGGTGACGTCCGGCCAGATGCAGGAAGAAAACAAACAAGTACGTACTGCAGGGCAAAAAACACACTGCTCACAGAGCAAAATAAAAAGATAAACAAAACACCAAAACCATAGGTCAGGCTGGGCAATCTCCTACATTTTTTATTTTTTTTAATTCTTACACTGCTCTCGCTCTCGCTCTGTTCTCTCCTCCGAACAACCCACCCAGAGCAGGGAGAACTGCAAGCTTTTATATTAGTGACAGAGGGATTAAGTAGCTATCAATTATCTGATAATCCCTCAGCCACATTCTGCACAGGTTTTCCCAATTACTAATGGCAGAGGAAAAGCTGCCGACTTCGCCTCTGCCAGAACACATTTAACAATAACAAAACTTATGGCTTTGTCGTCATATTTATAAATTCATAATTATAACAATAATATTAATAAACAAATACAAAATAATACACCTGCACAGAGGCGGAGGGGTACCCTGCTCTAAAATAAATAAACAAAACAATAACCTGGCGGACGGCACCTCGCTCGTCCTCCACATACAAACAAACAAACTGTTTCAACATGAAACGTGAAACAGTTTATTAATACTCAAGAACACCGGTAATGGACCTTTTTGATCATAGAATATAGCTGTGTTCCAAGTGTAATTGTTGCATGTAGTTCATTAAACATTTAACAAAATCTCTTCTGGAAGTTCTTACACCATGATTTTGTGAATTTACCTGGATACTCCTCTCACAGCGAAGTAAGAGAGAGAGCAGCTGAATCACAACCTGAACACTCTGCCTATTATCTCTCAAGCAAGCAGTTGCGCCAGATTTTGTGGGGTTTTTTTGTGATGTGGAGTAATATCTACTGTCGGTGGGGTCTAGCTTGAAACCACCAAATAATTTCACAGACTACTCACAAGCCCCTTCATGAAATGTCTTGTTTTATTGCCTGCATTTGCACAAACAGAACAAAAAAGTGTTAATGATTTGGAATAAATAGCTTTGACAATCTAGCTCACAGTTCAACCATATACACGACAAACATGACTTTCTGGTTTCAACATATATGGAGGCAACATGAGGCCAGCCAGTTGAGTACTTTCAATACCTTCCAATTGGGTACTGCCTGTATTTCCTGGGGGCATTTAATTGCCTCAGTGTGTTCTGGCATCAGATAATGTATTTAACTTCATGTAACTTCAGTCCAATATCCTTTTCCAGTTCAACCAAACAGCTTCTGCACCAAATGACTTAAGCCTGTTACTGAGGCCCTTTGCCCAATAGATCACATATCCTGTTTGCACCAGGATCTGAATCATGAGGCAGGAAATAGAGCCTTGCTACCCGACCCTAGCCCGATGGGACCCAGCAGTAAGTGTCGGGTTCAGGTCGGGTCGTGTGTAGTTTGTATATTATGGTTTGGGCTGGGGTCAGGTCAGGTCAGTTCTTTGAGAAATGACCTCTCTAATATCGTCTCAGAAACCTAATTATTCGTTTTGTGCAGCCTGTCAAATGCTGTGTCACCGGCCTTTACTAAGTAACCACAGGATATAATTAATTTCGAAGGGGGCATCACATTGGCTCTGACCCTCCAGGGGTGGGGGATGGGAAACCGGCAGGGACTCCTTCTCCTCATAGCACAATAGCAAGCCCTACTGGCCAGACACCAAGCACATTCAGAGCGTATAAAAAGCAGGGCTCATCTCTGCTATCCGGGATCGGTAGTCCATCCACCTCTGCTCTAAATTGCTCGGCGCAAAAGCGATTCTGGCTTCAGGCTTGTGTGATCGGCACAACCTGAACCAGCATCAAGCATCAATTCTTCTAGGTACACTTGCACACAGTTTTTGAAGGAACTCGGCAGGTAGGTTGGCCCAAACATCTTGGAGAACTAACCATAGTTCTTCTGTGGATTTAGGCAGCCTCAGTTGCTTCTCTCTCTTCATGTAATCCCAGACAGACTCGATGATGTTGAGATCAAGGCTCTGTGGGGGCCATACCATCACTTCCAGGACTCCTTGTTCTTCTTTACGCTGAAGATAGTTCTTAACGACTTTCGCTGTATGTTTGGGGTCGTTGTCATGCTGCAGAATAAATTTGGGGCCAATCAGATGCCTCCCTGATGGTATTGCATGATGGATAAGTATCTGCCTGTACTTCTCAGCATTGAGGAGACCATTAATTCTGACCAAATCTCCAACTCTATTTGCAGAAATGCAGCCCCAAACTTGCAAGGAACCTCCACCATGCTTCACTGTTGCCTGCAGACACTCATTCGTGTATGCTCTCCAGCCCTTCGGCGAACAAACTGCCTTCTGCTACAGCCAAATATTTCAAATTTTGACTCATCAGTCCAGAGCACCTGCTGCCATTTTTCTGCACCCCAGTTCCTGTGTTTTCGTGCATAGTTGAGTCGCTTGGCCTTGTTTCCACGCCGGAGGTATGGCTTTTTGGCCGCAAGTCTTCCATGAAGGCCACTTCTGACCAGACTTCTCTGGACAGTAGATGGGTGTACCAGGTCCCACTGTTTTCTGCCAGTTCTGAGCTGATGGCACTGCTGGACATCTTCCGATTGTGAAGGGAAGTAAGCATGATGTGTCTTTCATCTGCTGCAGTAAGTTTCCTTGGCCGACCACTGCGCTCACGGTCCTCAACGTTGCCGTTTCTTTGTGCTTCTTAAAAGAGCTTGGACAGCACATCTGGAAACCCCTGTCTGCCTTGAAATTTCTGCCTGGGAGAGACCTTGCTGATGCAGTACAACTACCTTGTGTCTTGTTGCTGTGCTCAGTCTTGCCATGGTGTATGACTTTTGACAGTAAACTGTCTTCAGCAACCTCACCTTGTTAGCTGAGTTTGGCTGTTCCTCACCCAGGTTTATTCCTCCTACACAGCTGTTTCTGTTTCAGTTAATGATTGTGTTTCAACCTACATATTGAATTGATGATCATTAGCACCTGTTTGGTATAATTGTTTAATCATACACCTGACTATATGCCTACAAAATCCCTGACTTTGTGCAAGTGTACCTAGAAGAATTGATGCTGTTTTGAAGGCAAATGGGTGGTCACACCAAATATGGATTTGATTTAGATTTTTCTTCTGTTCACTCACTTTGCATTTAGTTAATTGATAAATATAATCTATTAACATGTCTATTTTTGAAAGCATTCTTACTTTACAGCATTTTTTCACACCTGTCTAAAACTTTTGCACAGTACTGTATTTCTGAATGAAGCAGAACTTTTTTGAAAAACTGCCATGAATATTCCTGGATTTGAGTTCCTCAAATTGATTTTTGTTCTGGAGCTTTCGTTAAACTGAATTTTCTTAAACTAAAACCAACTGAAGTTGGACAACAATTAAAACGATTCAAGGAAGACACAGTTACTGTAAACTAAGATAAAAATTGAACTTGTATTTCCTTTTTTTTTTTTTTTAAATAACATTTCTGAATGAAGCCAATTTTTTTGAGAATGTTTATAATATTACTGGATTTGGGAAATTGATTTTTGTTCTGGAGCTTTGGTTGCACTGCAGTTGTTTACTGTTCTTAGTAACTTCAGAACTGAGTATGTGATTCTTGGTAAGTACAATAACATACGCATCATAAAGTACGGAATAGATGTTATCGTTTAAACTACCAAAGTAACAAAAGTATAATCGAATACCTAAATTAAACAGAGAGGCTCTCCCTCAGTCACTGGAGGCTGGTGCGGCTCTCCCTCAGGTCACTGGAGGCTGGTGCGGCTCTCCCTCAGGTCACTGGAGGCTGGTGCGGCTCTCCCTCAGGTCACTGGAGGCTGGTGCGGCTCTCCCTCAGGTCACTGGAGGCTGGTGCGGCTCTCCCTCAGGTCACTGGAGGCTGGTGCGGCTCTCCCTCGGTCACTGGAGGCTGGTGCGGCTCTCCCACAGGTCACGGGAGACAGCAGAGTTTCTCCCTCTTGCGCCAGGAACTGGTACTTCTTATCATCTTCTTCTTGGAGGAGGGGGCAGTTGACCACAAAGTGGTCGCATTCCCCGCAGGCAGGGCACATGTCCTCGAGAGCACTGAGGTAGGCCTCCCAGCTGGCCTACGGTCGTCCCTCCTCTTCCTCCTCCTCTCCAGGGCGGGGGCAGTTGTTGACAGAGTGCCCCCCCCGTCCCCGCAGGAAGGGCACCAACTCCGAGGCCTTGACAAGGCAGAAGTAGCCATCCCAGCGGCCCCCCTGCTGTGCCTGTGGCGCCGGTTCCACCTCCTGCCACGGAGGGGGGTGGTCAGGTGCTATGTGCCAACACCATTCCTCACCTTTTAGGCAGGTGAGGCATGTTGTTTCAATTTTTTTGAAACCCACAGTACTTTTCTGGTGGAGGTGTTGTTTATCCCACGCAGGACATGTCACAGATAGCTCTGTCGTGACGTCAGGAACAGTACTGGGGTATGTAAGTGCCACTTGTGTGTTTTATTTAATAAATAAAAGGTTTAAACAAACACAAAATAAAAAGGCTTGTTGGCCAAAACAAACAAACAAAACACAAAACAAACAGAGCACTAAATAAAACAAGTATCCACCTCTGAACACCTTCTCTGATCAGCCAAAGCTGCGGGTTTATATTCATGCGATTGTCTCCAAATTAATAATAAATTAATCTATCAATCAAATCAATCTGGAGATGGTCACATTCTGCATGGGTTTAGCATAGCTGGGGAAGTTTAACCCTATCCGTGCTGCAAAATCAACAATAACAAAACATTGTGTTTTATACAAATTAACCAATCACAGTCCTAAAATTTCTTTCAAATATAAATCAAAATACCAGTTTGCAGGACTAGCAAAGCTCTCAAGATTATTTTTAAACCACTCAATTTGCATGATGTCAAATGTATAGGCTTGCATGGCACAAACACAAGAACTTTAACAGCTGTTAATATACAGAGCGAGCAATAATGCCTTTGCCATTGTGCTGTGCTTTTAAGCTTTGCCAAGTCAATCGGCCTGAGGAACACACAAGACTTCGGCCACACATACATTCACTTTGATCAGCTGCACTTGTTTTTAATTTTGTAATGGATGCTCACAAAAGGATTGGCAGTATCGGATGCCGAGACAGAAAGAAAGTATAGACCTCTCGATTTATCCAGAGCTGGACAGCACAGGAGGTGGGAATGCAAGCATCTACAAACGACACGGAAAGCATTCATCAAGCTTGCCCTGGACTGGAGGGAGCACTCTTTCTCAGAGGGGTGAGGGAGCAGTTCAGTCTCCATGCATCAAGCTTGCCCTGGTCTGGAGGGAGCACCCTCTCTCACAGGGGTGAGGGAGCAGTTCAGTCTCCATGCATCAAGCTTGCCCTGGACTGGAGGGAGCACCCTCTCTCACAGGGGTGAGGGAGCAGTTCAGTCTCCATGCCTCAAGCTTGCCCTGGACTGGAGGGAGCACCCTTTCTCAGGGGTGAGGGACCAATGCCTCGAAGTTAGTGCATTAAGCAAATTAGCTGCCAAGCTTATTTAAGCCAAGTTCATGCTTTAACATAAAAAAATACTATATACAATTCACATTCTTATTCTCCTTGTTAAACAGTGCTTTCAGACACCCGTTCTAACCTGTCACCCTGAATCCACCAGATCTTTACTAAACATAATTGTACAATACAGTACTTAACTATCATGATGTATATTACTAGGCAGTAATACACACAACAATAAACAGAGGCTCTTCATTAACATATTTGGCTCCTCATTATTTATTTTGAACTTCATGGCAATCCATCAATTTTCTGTGCTTGTATATTGTTTGGTATCTGCAAGGCCCACACGTCATGTCAACATGGGGAGCCTCTGTGTAATTGACTGCAGATGAAAGTATTTAAAGTGTTCTTAAATGACACTAAAAATAACACGCAATCCTGACCTTGAAGGGGCACAACTCCCAGGCACTGTCAGCAGTTCCACTTTTCACGCAAGCTGACACATACTGTCTTCACTTATTTCAATGGCTTTAAGTTTTGTTGTTCTTTCATTCTGCAGAATGTTACTATAATATGTTAGCAAGTACATGTATATTACATACAATCTCAGTGACCTACACACACAGTACGCCCATGTAAAAATGTAAAGTGGGACATATGCACCAACAGACTGACAGGCACCGCACTGTCCCCTGATACTCTCAATAACTTTACCACTTTATCACTGCTACATAAGAGGTTATCTATAAATACAGTATGTAAAACAAATGCAATTGCCTCAAGTATGTCAGTGACATTCACACTATGCCAAACGCAAAATTCAGCTAACAGTAACATCAAAAAGTTGATAACCACAACCTACATGCACAAGTAAAAATGAGTTTCACATGACTGATGCCTCCATAAAAACGTGTGTGCTAAAGGATGTCCCAACCAAGTTCAATCACAGTCAAGCACTGTTCTAGATATGGCATGCAACACTTAGACTGATTCTGAAACTTCTAATAACTTGTAAAAATGTAAAAATGTCAGTGACATAAACAAGTGTTCAGGCAGGCTCTATTTAACACAAGACACTGTAGCTTAGTAACTTGGTGTAAAAAATTGCTGTTTGGGAATGTATCCTGGTATATCCTGAAAATATAAATGTGCTCCCCTTCAAAAAAAACCCAAAACAAAACAAAAAAAAAAACACACAAAACACTTTAAATGAAACTGACTTAAAATAGCTATCTAAATAAGTATGTGGATATAATGATTAGTTATTCTCCCATGGTTGCTCATAAAAATAACTTTTTTTAAATATTACAAATTGTCAGCTACGGCGATATTTCTTCACTGGTGTCCAGCCCCATTTTTTAGAACTCCATTTTTTACTTCCAGCTCAGTCAGAGATTCTTTTTAGAAATGTCAGACTCTGACATTTCTAAAAAGTGTACTTTAAAAAACACTTGCTGCATAAATGCGAAAAATGTCTCCCTTGCTAGTGCAAACAGCTCTCGACAAAGTCCTGCACTCAGGAGTCAGTTCATTTCCATACCCTTAACAACCAATGCAGAAAAGACTGGAAGGTACATTTGTTCTGCACAGTATCACTAAATTGAGTTTCTTCCAATGGTGAGCAACATTCCAAGAATCAACTGCATACAAATTTAAGGAATCCAAAATGATCTTCCAAACTGTTAAAAAGGGGCCAAAAAAGTAATTACTGGTACACTGGGAAAAAAAACATAAAAGTCAAAGTCACTGCCCAAACAAAACATAACTGTTTCCATACAGTATGTGCTAGCTGTATGCGCCATCGCTACCATAACATATTTCTTCTCCACCCCCTTCCCCATACCACAAGAAACAATGTATTATAGTAGGGCGTTTTGAATCTGTCAAGTGCAAAGTAACCATAAAATAATGTATAACATATGATCCAGCCACTCATGGGCGGTATACATTAGGTGAATTATCTTGCAGCTGTTTGCAACTTTATAACATGTGATGTGTACAGGGGCATAGCTAGGAATAGATTTTTACTCAGGCAAAAATCGAACTGTTGTCTAAAAAAAAAAAAAAAACTGCATATCCGGTTTGTTACGAAGGTGATAGTTATCATCTTATAAAGCCTATCTTAGAGACTATTACTGCAAACTGCAAAGCAATATGAATAAGTAGATGGGTTTATATTGAGAGACATGCGTTTGGTTCACTGCTACTGAAGTTAATGCTGAGACTGATTACACTGATGTTACAGCTGCAACTGGTAAGACTGGTGCTGTCACTCCTGGGACTGGTAAGACTGGTGCTGGTAAGACTGGTGCTGTCACTGCTGGGACTGGTAAGACTGGTGCTGTCACTGCTGGGACTGGTAAGACTGGTGCGGTCATTGCTGGGACTGGTAAGACTGGTGCGGACACTGCTGGGAATGGCAAGACTGGTGCGGACAGTGCTGGGACTGGCAAGACTGCTGACACTGCTGGGACTGGTAAGACTGATGTTGACACTGCTGGACTGGTGCTGACACTGCTGGGACTGGTAAGACTGATGTTGACACTGCTGGACTGGTGCTGACACTGCTGGGACTGGTAAGACTGATGTTGGCACTGCTGGGACTGGTAAGACTGATGTTGACACTGCTGGGACTGGTAAAACTGGTGCCGACACTGGTGGACTGGTAAAACTGGTGCCGACACTGGTAAGACTAGTGCTGATACTGCTGGGATCTGGTAAGATTACTGATACTAGTGGTTAGACTGATTGTACTGCTGATACTGTATGATGCCATGACTTAGGCCCTGTCCACACTACATAACCGATCTCGAGAACCGTACTCGAAACCGCTCTAATTAATACAGCTCAAAGCGTCCACACTGAAGTACCGTTTCATGTTTAGTCAGGCTTAATGCGTCCACACCCCATTAGAATAGTTCAGTTACAATTCCCAGCAGCGCACCGAACCGTGGAAATTAATACGATAGTATCCCATCATGCACTGTATTTTATTTTAAAATAATGTGTTATGCCCCATATTAAAAGGATCCATATTGCATAAATGAAATATAACAAGTATTGTGGAAAAATTAAGTCCGAACACACACACAAGTAGGGCTTGGCGTTTTCAGGTTTTATTTTTAATCAGGTGAAATCGCTTTAAACAAATTGAGCTGTTTCTGTTTTATAATTAAACTCAGAAAAGCTGTTAATTACAAAACAATCTTTGTTTTTACCTTCATATCTTGCCTGTGCCTAATTCTGGTCCTCTTAATTTTATTTCAAACAGAGCTGACAAATTACGTAATTTGTTCATCCCCAATCCTACTTTTAACTCGCATTTCATTTTTGCAGTCGCCTAATTTAACGTTGTGTTTTTGTTATTTTCCCCACTAGTTTAAAAGAGATGTCCTGAGATGTCCAGACTTTTTGAAGCATAAAAATGAATACCTAGTGCGGAGTGTACACTGATAGCAAGTCCTTCAGGCGCCTGCTCTTTCGCCAAACATACCACAAAGCATTTTGGGATATTGGAGGATACACAAAAAAATGTAGTTTGGTATTACAGCGTCCACACTTCTGATAAACCGCACTACCTGATGCGATCTAATTAGAACCGGACTCGAGACTCCTGAGGTGGTCTCGAGTCCGGTTCTCGTGTACGGTATTAAATGCTGCGTAGTGTGGACGCAAACCGTATTTAGCACTTTTAAGCCGGCTTAAATTCAACCAATATGGTTTAAAGGCATAGTGTGGACAGGGCCAAAGAAGGCTTTACTTTAAAATATAGAGTTTGCCAATCCTCCTATGACCTGATCTATTGAAACGCTGTAACACTTCCTCCAGGGACACCTCCTTGTCTCTGTGGACATAGCGAGGCAAGACCATTGGTTTCATCTTTGAGTATGTATAGTAATGAACTGTCCACTAAATAATACACTGGACTATTCTGCTTCAGGGGCCGGTTGTACTAACGAGAACAAAAAATGGGATCAGATCCGAATTCACTTAAGTCGGATCATAAGATGGTGTTTTACTAAGCCGATCTAGATCAGACTCCACTGATCCATAATCTTGATCCAATTCTGGAGCTAGACGCAGAGTAATTAGGGAAACTGACCAATGAGAAGCGAGCATGTCTATGTGGGGCGGCAAATTTCTATACAGCCTGAGATCACAATAATGTTACGAAGAAATGGCAAATAAAAATATGGCAACATGTCGATTATGTCACTCTTAATTCAAATGGGCACATTATTAAAAAAATTTAAAAAAATAAAAAATCTTTAGATCTATTTTTGTACTTTTTTTTTTCCTTTCAAAAATGTACCTAGCTGATTTTGAGCCGCCTCAGCTGCCTCAATGTACGCTACGCCCCGGTGTAACAACTTGTATAATTAAGGTTCTAAATGTCTGTATTTGTTTGGTAACAGCCGCCACGGTTCATCACCCGCCACGGTTGTAAATACGAAATTACTGATCAGTAACATGAAAAAGTAGATGCATATTCACTGTATGCAGACCCCCAAATTCTGAAGTTGTGTTAAAGGATGTCCTCAACAAGTTCCATCACAATTGAATAAACACTTCCCTAAATATTCACTGCCAGGACCTGTCAATTGGATTAGGCATCACACTGGGGTAGAGTTCTCCTGGTATACCCGGTCCCTTGAATACTCTGGAAGGCTGAATACATGCTGTAGTTCAGGAGTCGGCAACGTTTTTGGGCAGAGTGCCAAAAAACCCCGCAACATCTACTTTTAAGATGTTGGTGTGCCAGGCAAACAAAAAAGGGGGGCATAATTATTAAGGTCTGCATAAATTAAGGTTTCCATCTATATTATTGTTTCTTACAGTAAATACCATATTTAAACATTACCAAAACTAACAACCAGTGACAACAAATAAATACTACAAAGAGAAACGCATATATGCAGGGACTGAGCTAAATGCTCAACAAACACAGATGCCCAGTATTCACAGCCACAAAACTACACCAAAAAAATAAGTAAACAAAAATTATCTATTTAAACTTATGCAGACAATTAATATCCATAACACTGAATACTGCAATGTAAACTTTGTTTAGCACTTGCATAAAACGTAAAAAAAAATAATAAAGTAGCTCTCATCCTTACCTGTGTCCTCTTTAGGCTTCCTTGGCCCTATTTCTGACTGCTAAGGTTGGATATGTCAAGCTGGTAGTTTGTTGTCATCAGATGCAAACGTGCATCAGAATGGTCAGTGGTCAGACGGCTTCTAACTGGACTTGGTATAGTTTTCAATTGTGAAAACACCTGTTCACAGCGGTAAGTTGAACCAAAGGCCAACAGCAAGTAAAAAGCTACTTTTTTCATGCAGACGTACTTCGAAGGAAGGAAAGACCAACATTCCGTGATCTTGAGTTGCCAGCCGCTTTCCTTTTAAAGCTCACCTCGCAGTGATTTGAACTTTGATACCCAGATGCCTGAGCTTTGGAAGTCAATCAGTTTCTTTCAAACCCGTCAATGTTCATCCACTGAAAATACAGAAGTTGTATGTCGCTTTCCATCATATTGTCAGGGTTCACAAGAAATGAAAACATGGGTCCTTTGTCTCGAAAATCTTGGAATCATTTTGTGAACTCATTTTAAAGCTGGCCCATATAGTTGCATATATCCCCAGTGTTCACTCGATGCTCCTCTGAATGGGTTTTCACAGTGGGTAAGTAACAAAAGGTAGACGTTTCGATATCTCGTCTGAAAACCGATAAGCACAGAAACCTTTCCAGTCTTCATACAGCTGAAGTACGGTTTTCCCCTTGTAACTTAGTATTCAGGTCGTTTAAGTGTGATGTGGTGTCTGTCAGAAACATACATTTTGTTAGCCACTTATCAGTAAGGTCTGCATATTGTTGACTACTTTCTTCTCCAAGAAAGAGCTTCATGGGTTAAAGACAAGCAACAAATCGCTTGAGCATGTTACCTCGACTCATTACTGTGCAGCACTAAATCTCCATATGCAGAATCCATATCATTCAGAAGTTCACGGAATCTCCTGTGTGGCAATCAAAAAGCTGACAATTTTCACAACTGTTGTCATTACTTTGTTTAAATCAGAAGGTGCGATCTTAGCACACAGGCTCTCATGATGAATGATGCAATGGAAACTCTTAAGAGAACGTCCAATCTCAGTTTCCATACATTTTATAAATCCAGTTGTTTTACCCACCATAGCAGGTGCTCTGAAAACACTTTATGCAGGTAGATTTGTTGTGTGAAAAAGTATTTGACAGCATGTCTGTAGCCTTCATTGTACAATGCATAGCACTCAAAGAAAACAGTTCTTCTTTAACTTTCCCATTGATACAGTAGCGAACAAGTATAGCCAGACAGGGGAATCATTTATGTCTGTGCTTTCATCCACCGTCCGTCATTTGTTTCCTAACATCAGTTGACATTTCACCTATTTGCCTTTGAACAGTCCTGGCTGACGATGGCATTTCTTTAATATGACCAATGATGTCTTTCTTGTTCGCAAAGTCGTGAAATAGTTCCTCAGCACAGTTTACGAAGGCTTCCTTTATGTAATCTCCATCCGTGAAGCCTTTCCGAGCTATAGCAGAGCTGCAATGTAACTTGCCCGTGTAGGAGCAGCATTTTTAGTTACACACTTAGAAAAGCTGGCTGTCTGTTTTTCAAAAGAATCAACAGCTTTTCTAATGCACTCCCATTTGTCTGCTTCATCAACTCCAGAAAATTTGGCTTCTTGCTTTGATGTGAAATTGTGCTGGACACTGGAAGTACGAGATACCACACTTTC
The DNA here is from genome assembly GCA_030684275.1 of Acipenser oxyrinchus oxyrinchus. Taxonomy (NCBI): domain Eukaryota; kingdom Metazoa; phylum Chordata; class Actinopteri; order Acipenseriformes; family Acipenseridae; genus Acipenser; species Acipenser oxyrinchus. The sequence goes on from CM060258.1 coordinate 28,125,676, forward strand.
ACTGCACAGGCTACAAACACAATCCCCTTTCTGCACAAATCCATATACTTCTCTCCACGCTGGCTGAAACTCGATTATCTAATTTTAATTATTTTACTTTCCATAGTTAGGAATCGCTAGGCCTACTAACACTGTGCTTTACTGTTCGTGTATGTCCGATGATGTTTCATGTCTCTTCCGTCTAAACAGCAATAAGCAAACTTTTTTATTTTATTTTTTTCCTCCGTGGGTCATAACCATGACTACGGGACATGTCTCTACATAATTGGTTTAGGTTGGGGTGGGTGGAATATTTTTTTTTTTTAATGAGATGCGTCAGAGTTGTTGTTGGAGATTATTATTTTTTCAATAATACAGTACATGTACTGAACATCTTGTGTTATAACTATTTATCATTACACATTTTTTAAAACATTTTCTGAAGTTTATGTTTAAATACCACAAGATACATAGTACACAGTAGCTTGCGGATTAAGGATTTGATTTAAATTTTTTTTTTTTTTTTTTGCAGGTATGTGCAATTTTATTTCTTAATCACTTTTGTGAAATATATGTGAGAACACACCGTGACCCGACATATCGGGCCCCCCCTCCAAAAAAATAAAAATCAACGTTTCTGCATGCGTGCCGGGGGTTGCCGACCCCTGCTGTAGCTTACTTAAGCCTTGTTGCGGATTAAGTCCACCTAGCAATGCTGCGTACCCTGATGGCGATGACTCAAGACGATCATGCACCCATCTGCTGTGACAATTAATGTGTGGATGGTTTGAGGAACATCTTCCATGGCCACCACAATCCACGGATCTCAATCCAAATAAGCATGTTTGGGATGAGCTTCAACATCAACATCATGATCCTCTGTCTACCTCTCTGCACCAATTGTGTGAAATACTGACTGAAAGAATTAATATCCCTCGAGACACCTTCCGCACCTTTTGGTGTTTATGCCTCCCCATGTAAAGACTGTGATCATTGAAAAATGTGGCCCAACCAAATATTAGGGGCAGGTCCTAATAAAATATCCAGGCAGTGTGCGAAAAAATGACAGCCAGACAGACTCCACATACCATTAGGGGTCTACCCAATTCATGATTTTGTGGAAATAGGGAAATTGAGGGGTCACTGCGAAATCCACCTCTTAGGGGCCAATGCAACCAGACTAGTACGGAGAAAAAAAAAGAAAAGAAACCCAATTTAAATGAACTACTGCACACCACAAGCGACACAAACTATGTACCGTAATTCTGAAGATGGTCTTTTTTTTTATTCCTTTGCTGTCTGTGTGTATTGCACTTAGGCAACAAACAAAAAAAACATTGGTGGTAAAATACGAAAAATGGATGAGAAGGCAAAAAAATTTCTGCCAAGGATCGTGTCAAGAAATTTCCCAAAGAAACTTTACATGCAGATGGAGTTAAATTGTTTTGCACATCTTGCAATGTGACTTTGGAGAAAATACGATCGATCGCTATTTAGCTTCAAAATAACACATTAAGAGACACAAAGTATTCCTGTTGGTTGTAGCCAAGTTAAAATCGGTACCATAGGTACGATCAAGCACAGCCACCTTGGTTCAAACAACCTGTGGTGCAGTCTCAATGTATGGGCAAGTCTTCCCAACACAGAGACAGAGAATGTCAGCAGCAACTACTGGGGCATGTTGCATGCTTGCCTTTAACAAATGACAGCACTCAGTTTTAGGCTTTTATAGTGCTTTGAAATATTATCTTCTTAGGTTTATTTAATGTTTAAACAGGTCTGCGAAATCCTAATTTTATTCCATAACCTACCCGCAAAAAATATGTAAATTCTCAGCGATTTAAGTAGACCCCTAACCATGATACCTGCTGAAGAACATCCTTAGCATATCTGAACTGAACAAGCAGTTCTCATGACAAAGTGTGACACACATTTCTGTTTCGGTGAATTTAAGTGGACTGTTAAAGCAACACTACTTAGGTAGACCACCATTTGGATTTACTGAATAGACTCCAGCATGCTGCACCTCTAATGTCTTGATGGAACAGGTTCAGCAACAGAAGCAAAGGACTAGCAGTTTTACTTCTCTCACCAAATTGTTCTGTGGAATGCATAAAACACCAAGAGCACATCTGATTTGTGTTATAGATTTGTGTTTGAAGCTTCAAGAAATTGAACATGGCAGAGAGTAAACTGGCATTTGCTTTAATTTTCAATTCACATATTCAATTCTCAGTTCAACTTTTCAGAAATGCTTTTTGGCAGTGCATAGAATAACACTGCATTTCAAACATGGCAGAGAGTAAACTGGCATTTGCTTTAATTTTCAATTCACATATTCAATTCTAGGTTCAACTTTTCAGAAATGCTTTTTGGCAGTGCATAGAATAACACTGCATTTCAAACCAAGTCAACACATGGACATTTTGAATAACATATTCATTGTAATCCCCATCAGGGAAAGGAGCTCCTTGCAATATAGTGGAGGCGGTCCTACGCACGTATGCATGTATGCATAATGTCACACATCACATTTTTCCATTAATCTGGTAAACCACATTTTCATTTGTGATGAAATGTCTGCCTGTCTGTACATTTGTCTATATGTATGTCACACATTTTTGCATATACCTAGAAAACCGCATTTTCATTTGTGATGAAACTTTGTAGTAACCTTATTTAGCATAAGTAATTGGAAGTAGCAGATTTTAGGATGGGGTATATGGAGGAGTCCATTTGTGTGTCACACTTACATTTTTACATGTCCTGAATCTTGAGAATCTACTTCTGATTAAACATACGCATTCTTTAATATGTCACACTATCTTGGGAATCACATTCAGGAATCTTTGCATTGCCATGTCATATTATATACTACTTTGTACATGCACCCAACTGATACATTTGAATAATAATCCTGGTCCTATTCTTTTTCAAAAAATCAACTATTAAAAAAATGTAACTGATCTTTGCAGCACTGAATATTACAGAGTAAAACAGAGAGCTCCAGATAATGTGATCTAGTTTGCGTTTCGAAAAAAAAAATACTAAAAAGAAAAAAATAGAATGTGATTGTTTTTCTAAAATGTGCATATTTAATCTGTCTGCAGAAATTCAGAAATGGTCTACTGCATGAATGTTGTCTGCATTGTTTAACTGTAACATAATGAACCGCTGTCCCATATGACCCCAGTGGAAACAGTTGAATCACAGGGGACATATCCTACTGAGTGAGAAATGCCATCTTGTGAACTAAAACAAAAGCAAATGCAGGGTCATAATCTAAAGGGGAATGTCAAATCAGATCCGATGGTTTGTAAACGTGAAGTAAAATGGATATATGAAAAAGCTCTATTTCATTGAAATGTTAAAACAACAACAACAACAACAACAACAATAATAATACATTTAAAAAGGTAAGACAATTCATTTTAAAAGCCCTGGTTATTACTTATTTAAAACAAGAGAATAAAATAGTTTAACGCAATGATTGTTTATTTTGTGTACAATTAATTTCTGCACATTTGTGTTCTCATTTTATGAGCTGTGATACATATTAGGGTCTTCAAAAAAAAAATAAAGAAAATGAATCAAAATGATTAGCTTGTTAAATCCAGGCAAGCTTCCCCCGATCAATTGTTCCCCTTATAATGGTAACAGAAGAGCACAGAAGCCATTTAATTGCACCGACTCTTGTAGAAACAGTAACCAGTTCATACAAAGCCTGTGTAAAATGATATGGCTGGCAGACAGGTAAAGCTAGATAAACTACTTTTAATCAGCCTAGTGGTTTTTTGCCTACAGGGCTCCTAAATGTTTAATACTGAGTCGGGAATCTGTAATTGTAAGCGGACATCCTTTTTCTGGCATTAATTCATAATTGTAAATTAAAACTGCAACAGACACAAGGGCAGTTTAACATAAGCTTCTCTTTACAAGGGAAGCAATTTCCATTAAAAATAAAACAAAAAGTTAGATAATAATGGTGGGTTTTGTTATAAAAGCACTGTTTTTTTCCCTTTTAACATGCCCAAGCAATACAATATGGGCACGCCCCATTCATTTTAAAAGCTCTGTGTAATTATAGAATATGACCAAATGTTTTTGTTTTTTTTTTAGGAATTAGAGTTAGGTAATCATTGTGTATTACTATTGACTTAGTCACTAATTACTAAAGGATTGTATAGTATAAAGATGGCGCTCTGATTAAACGTATGCAAAAGTAGGAAAACATTTGTAAAATTGCACAGTAGGGCTTTCAAAGGATTCAGTACACATGGTAGTTCCATTAAAAGGTGAAACAACTTTCGTAGTAGATATTATATTTTTGCTGTCACTTGTAGGCAAGCTTCACGCTTCTTGTCCTTATTTGGTTCCCAGAGTCTCAATGGTCAATTGTGAATATACTGCAGGCTAAAGCATGCAATGCGTGTTTGTCACTGGTGGATCAGGGACTGGATTCTTTCTTGGCGGAGTGTTAATCCCCCTCAACCTAACCTTCTGTCAATTGAATTTTTGGAAGGTAAATTTGTAAATAACTACAATATTCTGTGTTGGGAGTCAGGATGCTTTATATTGCTATAGCAAGGTGATCAATAAGGAATACAATAGTATTGTTTATTTATTTGGATTAGTGCATTATAGGTATAATTTTCTTAAATATTTTTGGGAAAAAAGGCTTGCTTTAAAATTTTAGGGAGTGTGTCTGTCGACTTGGAACAAGAGAGTATAAGAGACCGAGAAAGATAGATTTACAGAAAACAACTCTACAAACTGCAACAGCCTAGTACTAGTGGGAAGAGACACAGTGAACGCAATAGCTACCTACTATATGCCTTCGAATTTAAGACACAGCCCAAATTTCCCACCCTTAATTTGAGGAAAAAATAAAACATGGTTAAAAAAAGCGTGTGTCTTAAATTCAAAGGAATACGGTAAATCGAGAGTAGCAACTTCCCAGACTATAATAATACTAACATGACTAAGGTGAAACTTGCTGTGGTTGTTTTTGTTTTGTTTTTTTCATGGGGAAACATAAGAACAGTCATGTGTATTTATTGAAAGTACTCATGACTTCGAGGTATTTGATGCATTTTATTCACCCAAAATACATTTTACTCGCATTGTGTCTAAATTGGAGAGTAAATTACTCAATGACCCAAAACCTTATCTGGAGCACTGCCTGTGACTATAGTAAAAAGCATGTTGGTTTCCATTACAATGACACCCATCATTTTCACCCCTAACCAAAGTTACAAACACATAGGGAATGGAGGACGCTCATAAGACTGAAGTGTTTTTAACTCTGAAATTTGTACTATTTTCAGTGATTTCCTGTCTATGTGCTGTATTAAAAAAAAGTCTCCATCTTTAACATGGGTAATAATAATAATAAGAAGAAGAAGAAGAAAACAGAAATAAGTCAGGAGAGCTGTGTTTCTGTTAAAACTCACAGCATTGGATCTTCACATCTTTCACACTAGTCAGGAGTCCTTGTTTGGTTAACCAGTCAATCTAGAAGTGTGCTGCCCGTTACTCTGAGATCAGATTTAAAAACACACTGAAACAGTGTGTTCTCCATTGATAGTCAGAACTATAACTATCCGTTTGCTCTCGGTACAACAGGAAAACATGTTTTGTATATATTGTAATGTTTGTAGTAAGGTGGTGTCAATTGAAAAAAAAAAAAATCTAAATACTGGCACAATAAATGCCAGAGAAGTCCTGGTCAATAATGCTGCGTTATATACTTTACACACTGTGTTATACGAGACGCTTCTTTGGTGTTGTCTAAACCATGTCACACCCCTCCCTCGTCCATCTAAACGCCCCTTATTTACACATGTGCTCGAGTATTGAGTATCCCCACAGTAAAACAGCATGACAGATATTTCCAAGCCTATTTTACCAGTAGCCAAATCAATTGCGAACTCTGCTTGATAAATATGTTTTGGCCTCTGCACAACAATACAGCAAACATGCCGAAATGTTTCCTACATTGTCCTGTATCTTGTCCTGCATCTAAATAAACACCACATACCCCTGCTTAGCTATTACTGTTTTGGGCAAGTCACACTGAATAAGAAACACAAGGATTCCTTGCATTTTGTTTATCAGTACTGCATTTTGCTACCTAGGAATGTTTATTTGTACTTTTTACCACCACTGGACGTAAAAATACACACGAGAATGCCACATCAGTCTTAAATATTTGCCAGTTGGGTATATTATGCCAAAGATGTTTCAATGAAACAATAAGAACTAAGTTCAACAGACAATCACTGGCTAATAATGGTGTTTACCAGTGTAAGCTTTTTTCTTTACATGCAACCCCGCCCCCCCATTGCTTCAGATGAAAAGCTAACCAGAACGAGATATAACTACCAGGTTGCCTTATTTGGGCATTTTAGTCCTTACCCTCTCGATATCTTGGGACTGAGTTCCATCGTATGCCAGAACCTCTGACGTCTCACTGAAATGCAAGAAGAAAAGAAACATTACCCACACTGGACTAGAATCCACAATGCAGAATTTAACGTTCAGCTCTTTCTGTGCTAATTAACTCTACAGAAAGACTATAACTATAACTAATTCAATTGTTTCAGGTTATTAAACTGGAACTAAATATAAATGATCAATACAGATATTAGTAGATTCATTTACTGGTCTGCAGTTTACAGTACAGAATGCTCGGCAGTGTTGAGTGGAGTTCTCTTCCCTATACTGCTAGAGCGCTCTACAGTTTTAAATGGAGTTACAGTATCTTTACTATACCGCTAGAGCAGCCTACAGTGTTGAGTGGAGTTCTCTTTCCCAGTCCTGTATAAAGGTCTGCATTATTGGTTGTGTTCAAACTAAAATGCAATATAAAAGATGCCTCCAAGCTTAAACTAATTAATTAAAACACTCATCGCTAAACTAGATGGTTGCCATTTAGTGCTTGTGTTCAGTTGCTAATCTTGTTTTGATGTAATCATAAAGCTGTATAAGATAACCTTACTAATATTGTTTCTCACATTTGATCTTTGTACGCTTTGAGAACTGTGTTCCAAAGCAGCGATAACAAACAGGTTTGTAACTCTTGTCTATATCTTGGCTACTCTTAATGGATTGAGCTCCTATATGATTTACCGGTTGAAAGTTATGTGAATATTTCACAGGACTCTCTAAATGTCCACACTGATTCATAGTTTATTTTCGTTTAATTGATTTTTGTGTGTATAGTGTATTTTGGATTGTATTTGTTTTAAGCTTCCTTACTCAGGATCTCACTGATTTTGAGCTTAAGTAATATCCCTTTTCACTTTGGTGAAACAATAAATAAATAAAATATTTTTATTTTTTAACATTTTCTGTTTATGGTGACAATTCTATTTTTACAAATAATTAACATTTGTGCTTGCTTTTTTTTGTATTGCGTCCATCTATTCTCTATGGCTTGTTCTTTGCCAGTACCAACTTTCAGCACTTTACATAGGCTAGATAAGCCACAGCATGTGTCAGCATTGCTGGCTGTATGCTTTACCTTATCTGGGGGAGGAAAGTCTTCTTGTAGGCATCCTCTATACTCTTCAGGTAGGCCACAGGGACATTCTGTATTGGCAGAGGAGGAGCAGACAAAGCTTTAACAACAATAACACAGCAGTGAGACATGTAGCTGCCCACCACTCTTTATATCCTGCTGTGTGTGTTCTGCATCATTCTCTATTGATTTCACTTAAATCAGTTATGCCATGTTTCTAGGATAACCTCCTCAAGGCTGACTATGGGGAAGCATATTAGCATTGTGCAAGTTTACCTATGGGCTTCTGTGAACAGTGCCACACCAATATGCTTCCCCCACCCCCTCAAGTCTTTATATTAAAAAAACAAAACAAAACAAAAAAAACATTTTTTTAATTTATAGTAAGTATGGCAAATTATGATCTAAGCAAAATTAGAGAATCATACAATACACATAATAGGGTATACACCAGGTAAGAAATACAATTATTTAATATAAATACATGAAAATGATCAGTCAAGTATGAGAACAATTTACACCGGTTTGTTTTGTAGCAGGGAAACATCAATTATCTCTTTACTTTGCAGCTCCATTTAAAAACAAAGACCATGTGTTTAATATTAGATTTGATCAGACTGCAAGGTGCTAAATAAAACATGAGCAGCATCGCTAAACATATGAGAGAACTAAAACCACATGTGTGCTGGTGGAGGATTTAAGCATACTTGTATAGCTGCATACTTGTGCACCAATGTGTACTTTCTCCCGAATCCATAAAATTGTGAGTTTAAGGCTCCAGTACCCTGCTGAGCACAAGTCTATGTACCAAACAGAAATAAAGTCAATCTGACACCTCTATAAGAGTATGCAGGTTTTGGAGAACACAAATGGGGGGGGGGGGGGACATTTATTAATACCAAATTTTAAACTAGAAATTGGAGTGTTTGTGAATAAAACCAAAGCATCCTCAGAAACATAACTCGATGGTTTGTAAACAGGAAGTAAAATATATACGTGAAAAAAATATCTTAAAATAAAAGTGGCAGTAATGTTAACTCTGAGACAATAGTTGAATGCAGCTGTGTACCAAATGAAGACACTGCCATTTAAATTACAACTGTGAAAAGCAACATTGTGCAGTACATGTGAGTCTCTCTAGTGTATTTTTGTCTTTAAAAGCAAGTAAAATGCCAGCGTTGTTCCTATTTTTATTTATTGTATTTAGTATTTAGATCTTCCACTGCACAGATCAATTAAATACACCCCCTATATACAAGTGTACTGTGTGACGAAACTACAAGTTGGGAGATTAATGTCAAGGTCACCAAAACATTTATTCATTAAAGGCACTAAAGTTGTGTAGAGCGCGAAGCCAAGATTTCAAAGCATTAGGATCAGGAAACAAAAAGTCATGTGATCCCAATATTGCAGCCATCTTAGGTCAGGTTAGATTGAGAGTATTTTCCTGAAAACTGAAAATATGAAAATGGTCCAGTGAAAATGTTTGACATATTAGTAGAGGCAGAACAATACACTAATGTCACTATGCGTCCTGACAGGATGCTTGTATAATGCATATTAAAGACCTAACTTATTTTCTTAAAGACAAATAGTAAATACCAACTATAAAACACACTTACTATTAATTCAAGAACCATCTGGTGAACTGCAATGAGCTATGTTGTGCTTTTGGTCTTGTATTGTGATAGAAATGATACATACCTCTATTACGTTTACAATGTATCATGTAAAGAAAGTATTGCGACTCATCAGTACACAATAAATTGTTACACCCCAAGATATTAGCAGTTGAAACAGCAGCAGATTTACAAAAGCAAGAGCTCACCCACAGGGATGCTTATTCCCATGCATTCGTCATTAAAGCAGCATTTGGTCTAACACATCTCTAGTTTTTTTTAATAGTCAATGAATTGTTTTCACCCCGATTATCAGGAGATTTCATTAAATGACATTAAACAGGTCAGTCTGAAACCAATTACAATGACAAGAAAGAAAAAAACCTAAAGATGGCTATTAACAGTAAAAATACATTTTAAAAAGGTGTATTTTTCAGCAAAGGCGATCCCACCAGAATCGTGCGAATGAAAGGCACTCCCGCAGTGAGCTGTGACTCAGCAGCCAGTCTCTTGAAACACTTTGAAAAAGCACTGCAAAGGAGAGGACTAGGCGGGATGCAAGGTAAACTTCACTGAGCCACCCTCCTTCCCCCAGCCTCTTCTAACATCTGAGACCAATTACTGAGCTTTTGGCACGTTTTCAAAGTCAAACCTCACTCAGGGCATCTGTCAAAAACCAGAACTTTCTGTTTGTTTTTAAGCTTTTCATGCAACATAATTTAAATTCTAAACTCGATAAAAGAAATCCTGCTTGCCAATTTGATTGATTGTTATCTCAGAACACTAGCACAGACCAGAACTAAATTTGCTTCACCCAAATATAAGATCGGTAAATATCTTAATGTAAAACTTTTAAGAAAAGTCAAATAGGCAAACATTACGGCCTTCAACAGTGTAATTGTAAGTTTAAGCTTAGAGTGTTTTGAAGTTAGGGGTAAATTTCTATACTATACAGTGGTCTACATTTTTTTTCTGTATTAAAGTCAGTAGTTATGTATTTGTTCTGTACCAAATGTGCAGTTTAAAAAAACAAAACAAAAAAAACAACAACAATCTGGTACTACACTAGGTTAAAGAAATCTGTTTGCAAACCATGCCTTTAGACCATCTTGCACTTCCTGGGTCTTTTCACCTGGAGTCAGCTTTTTTCCTGCCAGAAACCAGCTGCTCCAATTGACTGACATGCTTTCAGCCAGTAACATCCTTTGACCCAGAAGACACTGCTGGGGTGAAATGACCTGGAAAGTAAAGCAGTAACAGACTTCTTGGAAGGGAGGGCAAGGAAACTGGGAACTTTCTTTAACCTACTGTAGTACCAGATGTTTTAAAAAGAAAATGCATGTTTGCTATAACATGTGGCTCATTAAAAGCCGCACATTTGTGACCAAGGCAGCTAATGGAATTGCAAAATGGGTAAGATTTACAGAATGATTTTGTTAGCTACAATCACTTTAAGGTAAAACTTGTAAGAAAGTAAAGTAGACACTTTTTTGGGGGGGCTGAGCCTCGCTTCCAGGGGACAGTTGAAAAGAAGCCATTGGGTTAACAGAGGGAAGTGAGGTCGCCTGTATACCTTCAGCGGCAGGGGTTTCGCTGTCACTCGTCACTCTCGTAATTTGTGAATGTTTTTGAAAGTGACGACAAAAAAAAAAGTGGAATCGTCACTAGTGACGATTGTTTCTGTTTGTACTATTAAAAAATAATTTTTGTTAAAGTCACACAACGTCTCGTTCTTCAGAAGAAGAGATCGCTACACCATAGTCACTGCTGCTGATCAGATCAGCACCTCAGCCTCATCGATTCATTGACTCTGCAACGTTCTCATCCCGTTCTCATCTCAGGCGACGTAAATGCAGCCAGCCATTCAACGCCTCAGTTTCATGTCAGTTATCATGGTAACCCAGACCTCTTTGTGAGGCTGTACTAGGTGCTGCTGTAGCTTTCAGCCTCACATGATTCTTTGCAATCCGACAGCTTCTGCTGCTGCGCTTTCACGACTACAGAGTTCTGCTCAAACCTTTGCATCCGCAGTGAAAGCGGTACGCTTGTGCGCGCGAATTAAATAACAAAACTGACAGCCAATACTGGAAAATGTCGCAGAATAAAATCCACTCATTTTTTCAGCGCGGCCACAGCAAGAGTGAAATAGAACAAACAGAACAACAAGTTGTAGAAGATGAAGACTTGGATTCGGAACACCAGAAAAAAAAGAACAAACAAAGCTCACAAGCGTCAGATAAAAGAAAAACAAAAGAAGCAGCAAAGTTTCAGCCTTATTGGAAAACTCTGTTTCCATGGCTTGTATATAATATTCTAACAATGTTTTTTTTTTTTCTTTTTATTGTAAAAGACATATAAGCACACGAAAACACTCAGTAAACAATTACATTTTTTATGTTATTGTATACCATAGACTGGTTGATTTTAGCTAAAGTGTTAACAAAATTCTGAAATATTGTACTTTCATTTAGAAATCTTGAAGTGTTTGTTGGTTATGAAATATTGTCTTATTGCCATATGAAATGTTGCAAAATAATTGAAATAAAAATAAAAATCATGGTATAAATACTTCATAATGCATTCTGTGTCTATATGTAGCTTTTCAGGGCAAATAAGTCTGGTTCTTGAGTTTTAAAGTTCTAAAAGTTTACAGCTGTAAATGACAAATTTATTTAAACTGTAAAGCATTATTAAAATGATTTAATTAAATAACTGTTTTGGTCAATACAGTTATTTAAGGTATAAAACAAAAACAGGATCAGTGTTCTCGCTAGGCCGCGCCATTGCCCCCCTGAAATAAAAAAATGTCCCGCTGAATTTCTCTTAACGCGCCCATGTGTCCCCCTTCCCAGACGCAATACCAATACACAGTAAATGAATGCATTTGTATTACCATGACATGTCTGACGACAGGCTAATCTTTTTTTACTTGTTTGTTTACACTTGCGTTTTCATAATTAATCTCCTGTGCTTTTATTCTCCAGTCCAGTAGAATGCACTCACACCCTCCCTGGTTACAGTGAGTTTCACAGTAAAGCCTGGACGACAACATCAGGCTTGTTAACAACATGGCCCGGCGCAAATATAACCTTGTATCCCTGTTAAACCCGACCATTACTTCTGGAAGAATAAGTAATCAGCTTTGGCAGTGAATGTTGAAATGTAGGCTATTATATTTGTGCTTAAAAATACTGTGAAATTCATCCACTGTTAACTTATCTATCTGCTAGAGAATATATCTGTCTGATGTTTGGAGATATGGAGTGACCTAACAAGGGTATTTTTGTTTTTCGTATTTTTGTTTAGGACTAAGTCGCCCTGGATAAGGGCATCTGCTAAGAAATAATAATAATAATAATAATAATAATAATAATAATAATAATAATAATAATAATTAGTGAATGGGAGAAATTAATAATAAGTGAATGGGAGAAACTTCTGCGTACTGCAATACAGTTTATAGACGAAGTGCAGTAGATTTGTGAAACGAAAACCTTATCAATTAAAAAAAAAAAAAAAAAAAGTAGCCTACGGGTACGTTATAAAATATATGAAATGTGTCTTTTCTATGACAAAAAATGCTAAAATTCAGTCCCAAAATAATTCAGTGTGTGTTAAGCACCAACTGTCTCTTGGCCATTTCACCAGTAGGCCTATAACGGCATGATTAAAAATATATATATATATATATATATATATATATATATATATATATATATATATATATATATATATATATATATATATATATATATATGTATGTATGTGATTTTATACAGCACTGTATACAATACATCTTGCATTGCGATAACATCCCTGGAATCGGAATAAAGGAAATTATTATGTAATACAGTTCACATGCAGTCACGGTTTTGGTAAGTAGCATTTTCTAAACCATATCATTATGTGCAATATTAAAATATAGCAAATCCACAAAACCAACGAAATACATATTGTATATTTGACATTTTATTTTTAGTGTTCTGTGTAACACGGGCCATCGCTTAACCTTGAAAAAAATTAAATACAGTACCTGAAGCAGATACGCTTCTATCATATCAACAATATCAACGTGTGTTGTAAAAATAAAGCAAAAATTGTTTTGAAAACTGTCCAAAATATTTACTTGGGGGTAAAGAATGAAAAATGTCAAAACAAATGCCGTTTTTGATATGGAAATTGTCAAAATAAAGGGGCAGCTGGAAGGTAAGAATTTACCAGTCAGGACAATGGCATTTAAATACGACTATTAAACTGTTATCTGCTGGTAATGTGGTTTCCTCTAATGCAGCGGTTTTCAAACTGGGGTACGCGAGAAAAATTCTGAAATGGCGGACAATGCATTTTATTTAGTACCACTTGCCAATCTTTTGCAAACTTTTGTCATGTAATCAATGTTTAATCGCTAACACCAGACTGATGTGCTGTGACAGAGCATTCACTGCACACATGACTAATTTACATATTAAATATTTTCATTATAAATAAACCCTGTTGTTTAAATTTCATATAAACAGTTGGGCAGTTACTGCATTCTGTATTTGGGATAAAAAAATATATATATATATACAGTACTGTGCAAAAGTTTTAGGCAGGTGTGAAAAAATGCTGTAAAGTAAGAATGCTTTCAAAAATAGACATGTTAATAATTTATATTTATCAATTAACAAAATGCAAAGTGAGTGAACAGAAGAAAAATCTACATCAACTCAATATTTGGTGTGACCACCCTTTGCCTTCAAAACAGCATCAATTCTTCTAGGTACACTTGCACACAGTTTTTGAAGGAACTCGGCAGGTAGGTTGGCCCAAACATCTTGGAGAACTAACCACAGTTCTTCTGTGGATTTAGGCAGCCTGAGTTGCTTCTCTCTCTTCATGTAATCCCAGACAGGCTCGATGATGTTGAGATCAGGGCTCTGTGGGGGCCATACCATCACTTCCAGGACTCCTTGTTCTTCTTTACGCTGAAGATAGTTCTTAATGACTTTCGCTGTATGTTTGGGGTCGTTGTCATGCTGCAGAATAAATTTGGGGCCAATCAGATGCCTCCCTGATGGTATTGCATGATGGATAAGTATCTGCCTGTACTTCTCAGCATTGAGGAGACCATTAATTCTGACCAAATCCCCAACTCCATTTGCAGAAATGCAGCCCCAAACTTGCAAGGAACCTCCACCATGCTTCACTGTTGCCTGCAGACACTCATTCGTGTACCGCTCTCCAGCCCTTCGCTAACAAACTGCCTTCTGCTACAGCCAAATATTTCAAATTTTGACTCATCAGTCCAGAGCACCTGCTGCCATTTTTCTGCACCCCAGTTCCTGTGTTTTCGTGCATAGTTGAGTCGCTTGGCCTTGTTTCCACGCCGGAGGTATGGCTTTTTGGCCGCAAGTCTTCTATGAAGGCCACTTCTGACCAGACTTCTCCGGACAGTAGATGGGTGTACCAGGGTCCCACTGTTTTCTGCCAATTCTGAGCTGATGGCACTGCTGGACATCTTCCGATTGCGAAGGGAAGTAAGCATGATGTGTCTTTCATCTGCTGCAGTAAGTTTCTTGGCCGACCACTGCGTCTCACGGTCCTCAACGTTGCCCGTTTCTTTGTACTTCTTCAAAAGAGCTTGGACAGCACATCTGGAAACCCCTGTCTGCCTTGAAATTTCTGCCTGGGAGAGACCTTGCTGATGCAGTATAACTACCTTGTGTCTTGTTGCTGTGCTCAGTCTTGCCAATGTGTATGACTTTTGACAGTAAACTGTCTTCAGCAACCTCACCTTGTTAGCTGAGTTTGGCTGTTCCTCACCCAGTTTTATTCCTCCTACACAGCTGTTTCTGTTTCAGTTAATGATTGTGTTTCAACCTACATATTGAATTGATGATCATTAGCACCTGTTTGGTATAATTGTTTAATCATACACCTGACTATATGCCTACAAAATCCCTGACTTTGTGCAAGTGTACCTAGAAGAATTGATGCTGTTTTGAAGGCAAAGGGTGGTCACTCCAAATATGGATTTGATTTAAATTTTTCTTCTGTTCACTCACTTTGCATTTAGTTAATTGATAAATATAATCTACTAATATGTCTATTTTTGAAAGCATTCTTACTTTACAGCATTTTTTCACGCCTGCCTAAAACTCAATACTAGTACATTACTAGCAAAGGGCGAACAAGACGAAATACCGTCAGAGATTAAAAACGCCAAAAATGTCTTGTGACTGAAGCTCTGTCCAATTTCCCTGCCCTCATCAGTGATCTGTGTGGTAACAAGCAGGGACAACCGTCACACTAGGTTAGCGTTTTATTATTGTTTTTTAATTAGCATCAGTACTGTATGTTTTGATCACCAAGAATTTAAAAATGCCAATATGTTTTCGTAATGATGTCAGCTGTAGAGATGCGTGGATAGTGAACTTTTCTTTGCCGCCTTTTCTGTAATTTTATTATCAATAAAAATACATGATTGTCATTTGCCATCATGGAATAGTCCTGTGTCATTTCTGAGTGACTGAGTTTAGCATGGAGGCTTCGTTGATTTTAATTAATTAGTAATTACAATAAAATTATGTTGATATTTCCAACAACTAGAAACCTGTTTGAGGGACTATTTTTATCCAAAAGTAAATATAATATATATATATTTTTCCCATTATAATACTGTTACTTTTATAATTGTATCCATCACACACTCCAAGGCTTGTGCGTTTTGTTGTACGTGTGGTATGCGGTGGACTACTTTTTTTGGAAAGGGGTACGCAGCTTAAAAAGATTGAAAACCCCTGTTCTAATGTGATCTGGTACAATGAATATCCTCTACTCAGTGATACACTAGCATCACTGTGACACATTTCCCAATATTTCCCCAAAAGTGACAGTGAGTAGTGTAGGGACACCTTGGTTGTAGCTACAGCTTTACAGTTTTATGTTTTGTTCTTCAGAAACAAAAGGTAAGTAAACTCTGCTGGCATATTTAAAAACAAACAAAAATAAGAAATGGTGGTTGGTTCTGAATTATCAAACATATTGACTCCCTCACTGAAGAAAATGTCCCCCTAAAATTTAGAGTGGGGGCCACATTGACCCTCAGTCTGTAAGTCCTGGAGCAAACACTGCAGGATTCATAACACCCTTGAAGACTTGAGCTGTGCGCCAGTAGTGACTACTGAATATCTGGAGTGACTAATGTTTTTAGAAAGGATTAGTCACTAGTGACTACAAAAATCTAGAACCCAGGGGAAACCCTGTTCAGCGGTCCTGACTGGTAAATGTGTTGCAGCAGTGAGGTGAAGCTCAGATTGGACATTTTAAAATGGGTTGAAAAAATATATATATACTAAATTGATCACCCAATAATAAAAGTAATAGACACCTAAATAAAACTCCTTAAAACACCCTGTGGCATTTTGCAGAGAGATAGGTGTTAACGGGTAGTGGGCTTGAGGAAGTTGAGGGGCTTATGGGGCAAAGGTGTGGTGGGGTATTTGCCTGGTAGGACAGGGGGCATTGTCTGCAAGCACTTAATTGGATATCTGTGACATAAAGTGCATACTTGAGACTGAATAAAGCCCATAGTCTTCATTACCCAGCAAAACTAGGACCATGACCTAGATTCTAATAACTGATAACTGCCCCTGCCCCCCCGTCCATTTTGACAAACGTTTTGATGAAACATACTACAGCTATGACCAAAAGTTTTGCACCACCCTATAGAATTAACACATTTTGCTTCATAAAGTCGAATGAAACCTGCTGAATAATGTTATGGTAACATATGGAACTACACACCGCTTTGAAGTTTTCTATATACTTTGTTAAATAAAAGACACACATGCATTTTGTAAATATATATACAGGGTTAGAAGTTAACTTTTAGAGGCAGTAGTGAGGATTTGCTACCTGCCTGGAAAGTAGGTAGCAAAATTATCTTATTCAGTAGCGGTTTATTTGACAAATTATATACAAAAATAATTAAAAAAAATAAACACCTACCTACTGTTTTAAATGGACAGAATATCATATCACATTGTAGGCTTATATTTAAATCAGAAAGTATTTATTGGAGACCACCTTGTGCTCAATTAAGTAATGGAACTAATACAATTCCTTGTCGAAATGTATTTTATTTTATCCTTAAGTTCTACAAGAATGCAACCAGATCTGTCATCTAAGCATCTGATATGCCATCAGTATGGTTAACCAGGTCATGTTTCATCGGTGCAAATTAAGTGGTACGAAATTATCCCCTTATCTGTCCTCAGTTGTTGACTGACATTTCGGTAACTAACAAATCATACACACCCATAAAGACTGTGATTTTAAAAAAAGTAACGTGTACCACATTATCGTTGAATCCTGCATTGTATGCCCTTATAAATTACAAGGTTATAACCACAACCAAGCTGTTTTGAAAATGAAAGCTCATTCCAGTGTTACACTAACTGGTTTGTTCATAAATATGTATACTCGCACCCTGCCTTTTCACTGCATTTTTAAATGCTGTACATTTTTGAAGAAATTAACTAGCTTTGCTATTTGCTCCTTTTTTTGTCAGAATTTTCATAAAGTAAGAATTATCTACATATTATGTGTTCATTTTTAGCGTGGGTGAAACCATGGTTAACATTATAACAAAGGCAGTTACTATGAGTACGGCTGCTGATAACTACCAAAAGCCAGGACTGTTTCTTAGCTCAGTCGACTCCATCTCACTATCTCGTCACACTCGCACTCTTCCCAACCCACCCACCCACGTCACGTGACCTCCACATCAAACGTGACCACCTACGGGAAAAATAGAATACTGTGCATTTTGCCGGCGTGCCGTACCTGGAGATACTTCGTATAACAAAACCGGGGCTGCCATTCTCCATGACAGATTAAATTAGCATGTTATAGACACGGAATAAACTTAACATCCTGTTAGGTCACTGTCTGTTATCTTATAAAATCGTAATGTTAATAGTTATTTGATTTTACTTTTGGTCTATAAAATAAACTTTAAATTGTATCCATGCTGTTCTGTACTGTAGGCATTTGTACTCCACTGTCCAATACGATTTGCATTGGGCAGTACAAACCTCAGTCATCTACAAATCGGGAAGCTGTGGTTTCCCGCATTATAAAGGACACCAATAATGTACGTGTTTTAAAAAACGAATACCGGTAATTGTGTACGTGTTCACTCTGGGACGGTCATATAAAGTGCAGCTTTATATGACCGACCCCGTCTCAATCCTAAAACTCGAACTTAATTGAAAACTTTTGGCCATAGCTGTACATTACCTTGTGTGCCATCACACAGCTCTCTGATTTTTTTCCAAGAAATATTAAATGGGGCCCCCAATGTAATCTTGCTTGAAAATCTGTTCAGCTATTTAGTTACAAAAGCTACATGAAAGCTTCCTGATCAACTGTTTCCAGTTAGGCAAATAATTACAACTGGTGTTCCGGCCCATTTACTTTCAATGTAATTATAGATCAGTAAGTGATCAGCCACTACAGCAATCGGTCAGGCAGGTGGAAACTTTTTAATCCAAGACATTCCTTCCTCAGGATATCCAAACACAGACCACATTCTTCAGATGAGGAGGTAAAATCAATCCCTCACCCCTTAACCCTTGCTAAACTGGTACAGAGATGTGCTGCTTCGCCACTTTATTAGGACCTGTCTACACAATTGGATTTGCCATCGCCCTGGTGTAGGGCATGTTCTACTTGTGTATTCAGGGTCCCTTGATTTCTGTGGAAGGCTGAACAAACTTTAATAAAAGCATTGCTGAGGATTAATGCTGCACTACTACTCTGATTGGGTTGGCTACATTCAAAACGTAATTCACCAATCAGCCGTTCCAGAATTGTGTACAAATGGTTTGCCAAGGAAACCCCAGGTGTCTTCCATGGCCACCACAATCCCCAAATCTCAATCCAATTGAGCAAGTTTGGGATGAACTTGAACACCACATTTGTCATCACAATCCTTTGTCAACCTCTCTCTGCAACAAAATGTGTGAAATATTTATGACTGTATCCCTTGTGGAGTATATGCTATGTTGTGTCAAGGCTTTGATCAGGGCACTGGTTTCCTGACTTCATTTAAGGTACAGGTCCCAATAAAGTGTATGTAAAACTAAAATATGAATTACATAAGTACATACATAAGGATAACTCCACTATACTCTTCTTAACAAGGCTACCTGCAATGTTTCTTTCTCTCTCTCTCTCTCTTTCTGCAATAAGCTGTTCAGTGTTGACATTTACAGGAGCTTCTTTTTATAGCTCATTTAACAAGGCCCTGTTTTTAACATCCATGTTTAACTACAGGCTGGAATTATACTATAAGCTAATAGCTTACAGCATATGTGAAAATCTTAGTGAGGGCCAGACTTTTAAAACAGTAGCATGTGCATTATGAACCATTAAATGCCACAGTGGTAAACTAAGCCACTTCTGGCTTAGATCATAGGTTACAGCCACCATATGTTTTTTGGAAGATGTTAATCTAGATGGAATCCAGTTATTGATACTAGTGATATGGTACCTCTATGGCTGCAATAAAAGATTATGCCAGGCTCTGTATATCAATAGGGAAAAAAAGAGTGCATTACAGATACGATTAATAAAAATCAGAGCTTTTTAAATATGCTTTACATGCAAATTCTCATAAATTAGGACTGTTAGCCATAACACTACTACACTAGATTGTAATAAATAGAAAGCAACAAATTCATATTTAATAACTACAGTAACATTTCAGAACGGAAGAAAATTTAAAAAACAGATTTTCTATGCGCAACATTGTATATTGTGTTCTTAAAGAGTAACTTTTAATGTAGAAAAGCTTTATTGAAGCAACACTTAAAACAAATAAAAAGCAATGCAATATATGTACTGTAGGAAGATATAACAGTGCTTAAGCCTGTGTGTGATTGTCACCCAGTGGTGACCACAAAATAGGGAGACCTCTAGGTGTTCTGTAACACAAGCCTTCATGCAGAACTGTCATTGCAAGTCACGCACAAAAAGGCAGCAAGTCGGAATTATATTTTGTCACTACTATACTGTGTGTGTGTGGGGGTGTACTTCGCTGCAACTCCCCACTATTTTTAAGGTTGATTGATTTAAAGGAAGTTAGCAGTGGGAATTTTCAGTACTATGCTGAGGAGGGTGTAGTTTGATTGACTTGTGCCCTTAGCCTCAACACTAGAGTGGTGGATCTTAAAGTATTTAAACAGAGCAGCATACAAATCCAATGCAGACTAAACTAAACAATTTCAGTCATCTATATAAAATGTAAAAGTAATGCTATTTGAAACATATTGTAACCAAATATGTTGTTAGACAATATTAAAAGAGAATAATGAAAATAAACCAAAAATAACAATTGGTTGTCTTTTTACAGAAGCTATACCGACCCACTTATAGTAGGTAAACTACCTACAGGACGGTTTAGTTTTGTTGGAACAGTTCAGAATTGTGGTCTGTTCCTGGTCATGTCTGCAACGCGCAGGCGTGTATAATTATACACGTTTTAGGTAGTTTCTTTGAGGGAGGCGGGATTTTTAAAAATAATTTATAAATTCAAAATCTACAGACTTCTACTTTTCCAGTGATATACAGAATGGCATGGTAGAATGTATTTGAATTTGACACTCAGGCTCAAGTTATCGTGTTTTCACCCTTTAGTGTTATCATAGCTTCTGTAGCGGAGTAAGCCATAGTCGACAGCAATATACAGAAACTATTTAGAGGAGAAACGTTCCCAGAATCGTGTCTGGTCATAATAAAATAACAAGGTTTTAAAAGGTTAAGTGCCCCCTACATTATTTTTTTTTATTACACCAGTAATTGAAATCCCATGTTTAAAATGCCATAATATGTTTCCTGTCAATTATAC
This sequence comes from Acipenser oxyrinchus oxyrinchus, assembly GCA_030684275.1. Classification (NCBI taxonomy): domain Eukaryota; kingdom Metazoa; phylum Chordata; class Actinopteri; order Acipenseriformes; family Acipenseridae; genus Acipenser; species Acipenser oxyrinchus. The sequence goes on from CM060258.1 coordinate 28,146,692, forward strand.
TATTTGGAGAATGTAAGAGGTTTAAGTTTAAACTAGTGCTGTGAGAATAAGGGTTTTTCATCTTCCAATATTCTTTACATTTGTGAATAAAAGATATCTCTTCTATAATACATTTATAATTATAATTTTTAAATTTAAATATATATTTTTAAAATATATTTTAAACATATTCTTTCATTTTGAATGAACTTACCAAAGTATAATTTGTACCCTATTACACAAAAACATCTCTCTGGAGTAAATTAGAATGGAGAGAAACATATATGGTACAATGTGCATTATTGATTTCAGGCCTAATGTATTCATTGGTTTGCTTTGCATGTAATCTTTTTGATAGTTTATTAAATTCTGTTGTATAAAAAAAAATACACCATTTTTTTTTGTTCTAAATTTTTTGAATGCAACTGTTAATTTTAAGGTAAATTTGTACACAACAGTACTCGCACATGTTTGGTCACCATCACTCCTGTTGCATGAAACTGTGGTTGCCAGATTTCATTTTCTGCTGGTGTTGATACATCACCTTCCACTTCAGTTTGAAACCTGATATGCCGGCTTGCTGCTTTTTTTTTTTATTTATTTATTTTTTTTTTAATTTATTTATTTTTACAGACAGACGTAACAGCACATTCATAAACATTGACAAATGATCTATCGCAACTGAAAATATATAAGGTAGGCTATTCAGAGTGGAGGCGTAATTTTTAAGGTGTCTGAAAAATTACTTCTCCCCGCCAAATAGGCTACCTTACATTTTTCAATTGAGGTAGCCCATTTCGAGAGGAGGCACATATTAGATAGAACTTAAAAATTAGCCCCCTTCAGATGGGCTATGTCAGGGGAGGCTCAGTTTTTCAGCTGTGTCTGATTTGTGCTACGGGAGGCTCAAATTTTCAGAACACCGGTCACCGGCTTATTTTGAAAACCCTGCTTGTGTGTGTGCATGTCTCTGGAGTTGTATACTATTAGGAACATAATAAGTTTTGCACATCGCTGCTTGTATGCAGACAATTAAATAAAATAAAACGCCTATCCTTCCATTAAAAGTTAACTATTTATGTAACTACCCTTTTTTACAATAGCAACGCCATGGGAACAGGTATATATACGAGGGTGCGGAGCACCCACTTATTTTTCCCCATGCGGTGCATAGGCTGCAGTATAGTACTCATGTCTTTACTGTGTAGTTTAAAATAAAGAAGCAACAGAAGCAACACAGTTGTTGAGGCTATATTAAATGTCACATGGTTGTGCTTTTTTGTTGTTTTCTTTTAGCAATTACATTCAATTTACGTAAACAAAAAAAAAAATCCTGTGTCAAAATGTGCTTTTCTACAGTAATTTTACAGTGAGCTAGCTTTTTTTTTTTTATTTACAATATTTGTGTTTTTATGTTAGAAAACTAGTCATGCTTTGCCAGTGTACAACTTATTATCAAAATGAAACCATGACGTAAGTTAAAAGCCTGAGCATATTGTTTAAAATCAATACTTTCTGTAAATTCGCAATGTAGACAGTGCTCACAAGATCATGTTTAATGCCTCACGCAGACAGTTCAGTTCAGTGCCGCTCAAGGCAGAGCCGCATTCTGCTTCATTGGGTCACGGACGACAAGTATGAGTTTCGATAATTTTTCAATGCGATAAAATTATCGCTGCAAAAAAATGATTGTGATTATCGATATTATCGATTACTGTTCCAACCTTATACTAAATACATTATGATGACGTTCAATATATAATAGTTTTTGCATTTGAAGTGAAGCTCTGAAGCAGGACTGTATCCCTACCTTGCCAGACTGCTGGAGTTTCTTATGCACCTCCTCTGCAGGGACATCAACGTAAATGGTCAGGTGCGGGGGCAAGAACTCACAGATACTGATCCCCTTGATCTCATTATAGTGATCAACACCTGCAGCAAAAAGGAAAGCAGCATGTCAGTGGCAGTCACCCCAGCTCGACTGTAAATACAAAACCAGAGACATCAGTAACATGGAAAAGTAAATTACTGACACACCTTTATGCCATTGGAAAATAAGGAATATCCTTAGCAAGTTGCATCACAATTGGATAAGCAGGTCTCTACATATTTTTGCAATGGCAAGTTTGACATACAGCCTTTTAAAACAATTTAAAAACCCTAAATTAAAAAGGTGAGAGACGATGGCACTATCAATCCCCATCATTAAAATGGTACAAAAGGACCTTTTTATTTTATTGTGTTATATGTTCCCATGTGTTGCTAGAACTGGTTTACGTAAGGTGTGTGTATTGTTTTATTTTTTTACATTTTGACCACTTTTTATTTTAACTATTAAATTGCATTCCCTGCCTCAAGATGGCTTCCCATGTACCCGCATGGACCTCTCAGAACTACATTTCCCATCATCCTCTTGCTCACTGGTAAATCCATCTTAGTTATATATGTGAGCGGGAGGATGATGGGAAATGTAGTTCTGAGAGGTCCATTCCAGGAACATGGAAAGCCATCTTGAGGCAGGGAATGCAATTTGATAGTTAAAAAAAGTGGTCAAAATGTAAAAAAATAAAACACACCTTTCTTAAACAGTTGTAGCAACACATGGGAACATGTAACACAAAATAAAAAGGTTCTTATGTACCCTTTAAATACTGAGACTGACAGTTATACTGGAGACCAGTTTTTTTTATTGTGACTCGAGCTAAACCCATTTGTTTTTTTGAAAGTTTATTCATGTGAAGATCCATTACATTTCAAATTAATTTTTGTACAGAACATTTCATTCTTATGTGTCATGCCAATATTGCAGGATATGATTTAGACTGCCTCAGGACTTGGAATGAGGTGACCTTTTACCATATGGAACAAGAAAGGTTTATTAGCAATTACCAACACGGACCTTTAAAATACTCAGTGGAAAAAAACAAGACAGCACTGCAACAATGACTTGTGTCTTATTTTAAACCACTTGCGTCAGTGCTCTGCAAAAACAGGGTATCAAAATGTTAGTAACAAAGCTCCACAACTAAAATGAGCCGCTGTTGCCACAATTCCTACCAGAAAAAAAAAAAACACGTACAAAAGTGGTATTTCAAATTGTACGTATTTCTTTTAAAAATGAAATATATTGGTTACAATAAACTCGGCATCTCTTAAACACTCTTAATGTTCCATCTAACTGAATTGCTGCAGAATACAGGCAGCACTTACAACTTATGTAACAGAATGTTGAGAACATGATCACACAGGTGCCTTGTAATTTCCCCTTTTTATTGAGTATCCAACTAATGACACTACTTGTGTCCTCAACATACATGTAGCATGATGCGTTACACAGAGAGACAGAGATGTTTACTTCTCAAGTGGCTTGTTTGTTCAGTTTCATCTCCATGTTGACCGAGACCTTTCCCCGCTCTGCAGATTTTAAACAGCACAGATAATGAAACAAGACGTTCATGTAAATTGAGACTCACACTCCTTCCTGATGTAGCCTTGCTTGTACAGGGCCTCCAGGAACACCATGTCACTGAAGGGAGATCGCTCCAGCACTACACCTTGGCCTGTCATGGAGAAAAACATATATTGAAGAATGCATTCAAGCTAGCATGTACAAAAAAATACAACACACAGTGTTCGCGCTAGTAGAACGCGCCATTGCACCAATGCCCCCCAGAAATAAAAAAATGTCCCGCTAAATTTCTCTTAACACGCCCGTATGTCCCCCTTCCCAGACGAGACGCAATACCTATATGCAGTATATTAATGCATTTTGTATTAACATGACATGCCTGACGATAGGATAATCTTTTTCACTTGTTTGTTTACACTTGGTTTTCATAAATAAACCCCCGTGGTTTTATTCTCCAGTCCAGTAGAATGCACTCACACCCTCCCTGGTTACAGTGAGTTTCACAGTAAAGCCTGGATGACATCATCAGGCTTGTTAACAACATGGCCCGGCGCAAATATAACCATGTATCCCTGTTACACCCGACCATTACTTCTGGAAGAATAAGTAATCAGCTTCGGCAGTGACTGTTGAAATGTTTGTGCATATTTGTGCTTAAAAATACTGTGAAATTCATCCGCTGTTAACTTATGTATTTGCAAGTGAATGGGAGAAATTTGAACTTCTGCGTACTGCAATACAGTTTATAGACGAAGTGCAGTAGAATTGTGAGACGAAGCGCAGTAGAATTGTGAAATGAAAACCGCATCGATTAAAAAAAAAAAAGTAGACTACGGTAACGTTATAAAATATGTGAAATGTGTCTCTTCTATGAAAAAAATGCTAAAATAATGCAGTATGTGTTAAGCACCAACTGTCTCTTGGCCATTTCACCAGTAGGCCTATAACGGCATGATAAAAAAAAAAATAATAATAAAAAAACATATATAATCAGTGTATATGATTTTATACAGCACTGTATAATATAGCAAATCCACAAAACCAACGAAATACATATTGTATATTTGACATTTTATTTTTAGTGTTCTGTGTAACACGGGCCATCGTTTAACCTTGAAAAAAATTAAATACAGTACCTGAAGCAGATACACGTTTATCATATCAACAACACCAACGTGTGTTGTAAAAATAAAGCAACAATTGCTTTGAAAACGGTTCAAAATGTTTACTTGGGTGCTAAGAATTTTATATGGCAATTGTCAAAATAAAGGGGCAGCTGGAAGGTAAGAATTTACCAGTCAGGACAATGGCAATTAAATGCGACTATTAAAATGTATCTGTTGGTAATGTGGTGTCTTCTAATGCAGCGGTTTTCAAAACTGAGGGACGCGAGAAAAATTCTGAAATGGCAGACGCATTTTACTTAGTACCACTTGCCAATCTATTGCAAACTTTTATCATGTAATCAACGTTTAATCGCTAACACCAGACTGCTGTGCTGTAACAGCGTTCAGTGCACACATGGCTAATTTACATATTAAATATGTACGTTATAAATAAACCCTGTTGTTTAAATGTCATATAAACAGTTGGGCGGTTACTGCAGTCCGTCTTTGGGATAAAAATATATGTATACATATATTGTAAAAAACTAAGAGCCTAGTCTTTAACTCATTTTATTTCCTGTGTGCGTTCATGCCTGTAAGTCGATATATATATATATTTTTTTTCAATGACCCGATTAAAGTTTATTGTAACTTAAGTACTATTGGCAAAATACATAATGTATGGCCAGTCAGAAACCGAAGTATTGCCATGCGGTCTAATTTGACAAGCCGTTACGTCTGGTGTGAGTTTTTAGTTTTCAATCCAGTGAACAAATATGGATTGTTGGCTCAATACTAGTACATTACTAGCAAAGGGCGATCAAGACGAAATACCGTCAGATTAAAAACGCCAAAAATGTTTTGCGACTGAAGCTCTCTCCAATTTCCATCATCAGTGATTTGTGTGGTAACAAGCAGGGACATCCATCACACTGATACTAGGTAAGCATTCTGTTATTGTTTTTTAATTAGCATCAGTACTGTACGTTTTAGTCACCAAGAATTAAAAAAATGCCTAAATGTTTTCGTAATGAGGTTAGCTGTAGAGCTGCGTGGATAGTGAACTTTTCTTTGCCGCCTTTTCTGTAATTTTATTATCAATAAAAATACATGAGTGCCATTTGCTATCATGGAATCTTCCTATGTCATTTCTGAGTGACTGAGTTTAGCATGGAGGCTTCGTTGATTTTAATTAATTCCTAATTACAATAAAATTATGTTGATGTTTCCAACAATTAGAAACCTGTTTGAGGGACTATTTTTATCCAAAAGTAAATATAATATATCTTTTTTCCATTATAATACTGTAACTTTTATAACTGTATCCATCACACACTCCAAGGCTTGTGCGTTTTGTTGTATCATGTTATTGTACAAACCTTTTTTTCTGTTTTAATTTTATTATGACTCTCTCAGATGGGGGTATGCGGTGGACTACTTTTTTTGGAAAGGGGTATGCAGCTTGAAAAGATTGAAAACCCCTGTTCTAATGTGATTTGGTACAATGAATGTCCTCTACTCAGTGATACACCAGCACCACTGTGACACATTTCCCAATATTTTCCCAGTAAACTCTGTTGGCATATTTAAAACAAACAAAAAGAAGAAATGGTGGTTGGTTCTGAATTACCAAACATATTGACTCCCTCACTGAAGAAAATGTCCCCCTAAAATTTAGAGTGGGGGCCACATTGACCCTCAGTCTGTAAGTCCTGGAGCAAACACTGAACACATTTTACTGCACTAGTACAGTTTCCTAAAGCACATAAGGCTAATGAAGGTTTTTATTAATTTGTTTATTAGTGTGCTAAATTATTCACCCTGTTTTTTTTTTTCTCATTAGTTTAGAATGTCCAGCTGCTCACTAACTGCAGCAACTCCCTACAACAGCTTAGGAGACTAAAGGTCTGTTCACACCCTGGAGCCTGACATCAGCGAGTTACCGATCCCTGGAAGACAGGCCAGCCTTGCAGGTGTCAGCTTTGAGCTCAGCAGGCACCTGGTCAGTAGGGCCTGCTACAGCGTGATGAAGAGAAAGTCCCTGACGATTTTGCCATCCTAACCAGTGGGAGTGCCAGAGCCAAAGCTTTCTGTGGAATCCCCAACAAAGCTCCTCAACTTTGAATCTGCTCTCTCCTGACTGTAGGACTCACCCTGAACACCACGCAGTCACACCTTAACCAGATGAGCCACTCAGGGACTGCCTAATCCCAGTCAATATTAATGTTGATGTGTTATTATTCACTTTGTAGGTCTTGCATACTCCTATGTGGAAGACACACTCATTATTAAGTGTGTAACTAAACACGAATATCACGATACGATATGCAGGTCGCAATACGATACATATTCTTCTTTCAAGTACCATTTGGTGAATATGAGCTGTGCTGTGCTGTTGGTCTTGCATCACAATACAAATGACACAAACGACTATTACCTGACGATATATACTGTAATGAAAAGTCTCACTATTCATCGATATGCAATGTGTGTAAATGTGGCTTTGTTTTTGGGGGGGCGGGTTTGTAGCAATTGGACAGCTCCACCTGGCACATATTCTTTTGTGTTTGTACCTGTGGTGAGGAGATGTTCCAGCGCGTCGGAGTACTGGAGCAGGCGAATGTGATACATCCAGGACTGCAGGCGGTAGGAGTTCCCATCGGCACATTTCGGGTCTTTGTAGAACTTCTCCAGGCTGCAGTTCCCATTAAACCTGGTGTCAAGCAGCTCCTTCTCCCCCATCTTCCTGTCCCAGTAATAGGCGTCTGGCTCAGGAATGTACAGCATGCCTGAAACAAAACCCAGGAGGTCACTTTTCAGGATCTTACTTGAAACGGGAGGTGCAACTTTTATATATTACAGAATACATGTCCGGGATCCATTTGCAAGACAAATTCATTACACATTGTAGGGTTAGAGATTAACTAAGAAAGGGTTCATATTAATGGAAAGTGAATTTACCAAACAAGTTGTCTTCATAGGAAAATAGTTTTGGTCTACGTAGCAAACAACTATATTAAGAATACAGACTATTCTTTAGGAAAAGAACCAAGTTGCTGTTTGACATTTAAGGTGAATGGGAAGTGAGAGTATGTCTGTCTGAAGGGGGTGCACTTCAGTTAAACTCAAGAACACACGTCCTGATTACTAGAGGAAATACTGCTTTTGACTACAATTAGCAAGTTAACAATAATCAGTTGGCAACACCCCAAGCTTATAGCTCACAGCTTCATAAAGGCATATAAATATAGGCTCAGGAAAGACACTTTGAGACGTGCTCCATTTCATTCTGTAATGACTAGTACTACAGTACATTATTTGTATAAAGACAATGTTTAAATAACGTGTGTGTAACTCTTGAATATTGGAATCAAATAAAGGAAATTTGTTAAATTTTTAATTACTGTCTGGACATGACTCTCTATAAATTACAACCACAATATTAGTTTCTTTACGCACTACTTGTTAACAGTTTCAGTTCACTCTGACCCATATTGGATAACAGTCCTGTACTTGAATTTCAAGTTCAGAAATAAGAATGAAGAGATTACTTTCAGGAAGCAATTATCTCATTCATAAATACATGTCAATGGACTGAAAATTAGCAACAGACTTGATACAGCAGCCCAAAGCACAGAAACTCTGGACAAGACACACCAGTTTCCACTCAAACAATGTGCCAGGAACTATGTGGTCCCACCCACTTTCAAGCCCTTTTCTTATTATTTGCCAGTTAGTGTAGCAGTTTTTAAAACAGTTTTCACACTTAAGCAGATTTTAAGTTTCTGTGAAAAAAATTTTTTATGAAAATAAAAATTGGAAAATTACAATATTATTGAGTTTGAAGATTAATAACCTACTATTGCTACTACTAAGTAGTTGAGTGTAGCTAGCAGAGATATCATTGCTCTGACTATTTTGGGAAGTGTGCTGTCATTCTAAATGGTGAATTACAGGAATACTTCTACAAGGATTAAAATGGTATTACTTAGAGAAATTCTGAAGGTGACATTACTTTAAAAACTTTGAGTTTGAGATGCTTCTTGGTTCCAAATTAGGCTAAGTTGCTAAGCAGATTTAGAGCTTTCTCTAATGAAAGTATTTGAATTTAGCAGTTTAACTTTACTTACTAAAGTAAGTTTAAACTTACTTACTTTAATTTTAGTTATAATTGTATTTGTTAAAGAGCTCTCCAGGGAAGTTCAAGTACAGTGATTATTTCAAAACAACTCACAAGTCATTCTGTGACAAATTACCCAACAGGTAACACACTCTCACCTAAACTCTGTGCTTGTTCCAAGCAAAACAAATAAAATACAAAAATAGTTTTCAGCCTGATTGGCTCAAGGGGTCAAATCTTGGTCAACTTAGGACTCCCCCTTTAATCAACCTTTTACTCAAAAACTGTGCTTCATATTTGTGTTGGGTGTCATTTTATTGGAAATTGCATGAGGGCTCCAAAAACGATATTAAAAACAAACAAGCTAACCCTTAACGTTTTTGACCTTGGAATGAAACCTCACAAATAAAAATCTGAAAAAAAATCCATGCAAAGGTTAATGAATCTGCTTACAGAAAGTTAAGATTTTTTGTTTGCTGCTGCTATATATATATATATATATATATATATATATATATATATATATATATATATATATATATATATATATAGTACTGTGCAAAAGTTTTAGGCAGGTGTGAAAAAATGCTGTAAAGTAAGAATGCTTTCAAAAATAGACATGTTAATAGTTTATATTTATCAATTAACAAAATGCAAAGTGAGTGAACAGAAGAAAAATCTACATCAACTCAATATTTGGTGTGACCACCCTTTGCCTTCAAAACAGCATCAATTCTTCTAGGTACACTTGCACACAGTTTTTGAAGGAACTCGGCAGGTAGGTTGGCCCAAACATCTTGGAGAACTAACCACAGTTCTTCTGTGGATTTAGGCAGCCTCAGTTGCTTCTCTCTCTTCATGTAATCCCAGACAGACTCGATGATGTTGAGATCAGCGCTCTGTGGGGGCCATACTATCACTTCCAGGACTCCTTGTTCTTCTTTACGCTGAAGATAGTTCTTAATGACTTTCGCTGTATGTTTGGGGTCGTTGTCATGCTGCAGAATAAATCTGGGGCCAATCAGATGCCTCCCTGATGGTATTGCATGATGGATAAGTATCTGCCTGTACTTCTCAGCATTGAGGAGACCATTAATTCTGACCAAATCCCCAACTCCATTTGCAGAAATGCAGCCCCAAACTTGCAAGGAACCTCCACCATGCTTCACTGTTGCCTGCAGACACTCATTCGTGTACCACTCTCCAGCCCTTCGCGAACAAACTGCCTTCTGCTACAGCCAAATATTTCAAATTTTGACTCATCAGTCCAGAGCACCTGCTGCCATTTTTCTGCACCCCAGTTCCTGTGTTTTCGTGCATAGTTGAGTCGCTTGGCCTTGTTTCCACGCCAGAGGTATGGCTTTTGGCCGCAAGTCTTCCATGCAGGCCACTTCTGACCAGACTTCTCCGACAGTAGATGGGTGTACCAGGGTCCCACTGTTTTCTGCCAATTCTGAGCTGATGGCACTGCTGGACATCTTCCGATTAGCGAAGGAAGTAAGCATGATGTGTCTTTCATCTGCTGCAGTAAGCTTCCTTGGCCGACCACTGCGCTCACGGTCCTCAACATTGCCCGTTTCTTTGTGCTTCTTCAAAAGAGCTTGGACAGCACATCTGGAAACCCCTGTCTGCCTTGAAATTTCTGCCTGGGAGAGACCTTGCTGATGCAGTATAACTACCTTGTGTCTTGTTGCTGTGCTCAGTCTTGCCATGGTGTATGACTTTTGACAGTAAACTGTCTTCAGCAACCTCACCTTGTTAGCTGAGTTTGGCTGTTCCTCACCCAGTTTTATTCCTCCTACACAGCTGTTTCTGTTTCAGATAATGATTGTGTTTCAACCTACATATTGAATTGATGATCATTAGCACCTGTTTGGTATAATTGTTTAATCATACACCTGACTATATGCCTACAAAATCCCTGACTTTGTGCAAGTGTACCTAGAAGAATTGATGCTGTTTTGAAGGCAAAGGGTGGTCACACCAAATATGGATTTGATTTAGATTTTTCTTCTGTTCACTCACTTTGCATTTAGTTAATTGATAAATATAATCTATTTTATATATATATATATATATATATATATATATATATATATATATATATATATATATATATATATATCTTACCATATAAAAACATAAGCAACTTGTTTCGTCTTGCACTGATTTACTATCTTGCCACAATCTGTGCAACAGTTTAGAAAAAAACACTCAGTTTGATATGTAGGATTAATATAAGTCAAACATTTTTTGAGTGACTTGTTATGGAATGACTTCACTATTCAGCCATCCTCATTCGTGGAATAACTACAGTACAGTAGTTCCGTGCAGAATGGTATAACCTAGTCTATAGGCTTGTGAGATAGCCAGGGTCTGTGCAGTGTCACTGGATACTTTACCTAGCTTGTCTGCAAGTTTCTGTGCCAGCGCTCCCTTCCCAGAGGCCAGGTTCCCATCGATAGTGATGATCTTGCTGTTCTCCTTGAACCTGGGGGTGGTTCTCTCACCCAGTGCATAGGCCCACCAGCCATACTGCAGATTATTCTGGGCACCAACATGGACCCGCGCCTGAAGGGAGCAGAGAGGCAGTTTACAAAGCGGCAATCTGTCAGTTGTCTCCTGACAACTACTAGGGCTGCTAGATTCTGTTAAATTCTGCTAAATTTCCTAAAAACTTTAGTATAGAAATTGTTTAAACATTAACATATTGGGAATGTTTGTAAAGCAAAGCCATAATTTATAAATAAATGCAACATATATTTGTGTATAAGATTGTATGTGTATAGCATTTATATGTATAGAAAATACTACATAAACATTGAATATTATATAAGTTGGCCTGCAGTTAAATGTTTAGGAAAAATTCTAAATGTTTTAACACTTGACTAACGTTTAAAGTCTAAACTACTAACACCCCTCTGTGAAGCAATGAACTGTATTGAATAACTGGGATACTTCATATATAACAATGTGACATGTTGTGCATCTGCTTTTACTTGGCTTAGAACGTGAGCTAGAGATCATCAATGCACTGAACAGACACAGTCAACTAAGATCTACTCTGCCAGCCCAGGCTACTCTCTGCCTATACCAATGAGGAGTATGTGCGGCTGAGAGTTGAAAGGTCATGTTGTCACATGATTTGAATGGAATGAGGAAGGCTGTGGAGCACAGACACAAAGCAGGGGTGTGCAATTCATATTGCCCGACGCACGGGACAACAAGATTTGCCGTTATACTATTGGACAAATAGTTTGTATTTATTTATTTTTCCTATGTTCGTTCTGTTGCTTGAAAAACACTAGGGGTATATTTCTAGGGAGCCATGCAAGTTTCTGAAAACTGAATTGCGTAAGTCTAGCACCTACACACAAATATTTTAAAAAGTGTTTACGTCCCACCCCTATCACTTCTGATTGGCTAGCTGTGGAAACAGCTGATCATCTGGTTACAAAGAAACCCAGAAATGGCTGCCAAGAGAGCCTCTGGCAAGGCACAGGAGAAGGGTATTACTGCAGCCTGCAGCTGCTCTCTCATAACGGCTGTCTCATATTGGAAGTTGAAGAGGTCACATATATCTACATAGGAAATGTTATTCTTGAAGGGCTACCATCCTGCTTTCTGGTGAATGGGGGGTGGGGCTGTGTGGTCCAGTGGTTAAAGAAAAGGGCTTGTAACCAGGAGGTCTCCGGTTCAAATCCTCCCTCAGCCACTGACTCATTGTGTGACCCTGAGCAAGTCACTTAACCTCCTTGTGCTCCGTCTTTCGGGTGAGACGTAATATACTGTAGTACTAAAGTAAAATGAGACTACTACAGTAATAAAGTACTATAATACTGTACTATTGTATTGTACTACAATTACTATTACTGGGCTACAATTCAATTATTATTGTACTGTGCAATACACTCTCAAAAAGAGATTTTTCATAAAAAATTAGTGTTCAGAACTTTGTTTATTAATTTATTAATAATCTGAACTCCTTGCAAGCAGTTTCTCTTCATTAATCAGTTTTGTCCTGATAGCTGCATTTACTTCCTTTGCTTTGCATGCAAAAAAAACCCCATAAAAGTACAACTTACAATGATTATTACTGTGTGCTCAGCTGTCTGTTGAAGAAAAAAAAATCCTTGCCAATACATTTGTTTTCTAATCAAGGATTCACATTCTAATTGGGTGACTAAATGTGGCTAATACATGTTAATCCACCTCCCTGAGTTAACTAAATGCTTTCATGCATCATTTTGAAACATGAATTATTATTTTGACTAATAATTATTATTATTCAAACTAGTGGTTTGATGTTCATTCCAAACTTTTATATCATTCTTGATTACATGCACTGTGGGTTGTACAGCAGTCAGTTAATCTTTGGTTTGATCCTTCTAGCTCACCAAAACCTCATTCTTCATGTAGATATATGGGGACATTTGGAAAGCATCTGTGTGAAGACCATTTTTACTTTTTATTCAACACCCTTGCTTTCACAGTTTTGGTTCCTCCTTGTTTATTCAATTCCTTTGTTATTGGCAGATCAAATGACAGACAGTACAATTGTGTCAGTAAAGCATGCTCTTAAAAAATGTGTTAAAAAAAACAAAACGGAAATGCTCCGACTTAAAATATACACCTGCTTTTGCACCTGTCAGACAGTTGCAGAGATTGGGGTCCAGCATGGTGTATGTCTGCATTGTATTATGAAGGTAACAACAGAGTACTTCTTTTATTTAGTATGTCCCTCATCAGATTTGCAGTGCATATCTTATTATTAATAGTCTACCTCGGAAAGCAGAAAAGTGCATGTCTAAGGCCTCTCTGAATATTCTAAGAGCATTCAATAGGATACTTCCACATTTTAACAGTGGTATGTCTGTCATTCATCAACTAGCTGTAGAACACGCTTCCAATACAATCTTAATAAATACAATGGGTGAATATTTTGCCCCCTTTGTTGTTAATCACACTTTGTATCATTCTGTGAACTACACTAGTCACCCAGACAATCAGCCATGCAGGTCAGTTAGAGAATGGGAGATTTGTTGACATGATGTCCTTGACTGTCAATGCAATCCCAGCAGCAATGGTGCATGTGTTTCTTCAGACATGTAACAATGCTGACCAGTAAGTGTGCTGCAGTTGGTGATCTTGCTATAGGGTGTGAAGGATTTTTATATGAGGTAGAAGAAGGTGCAGAGGTGTTTGCAGGTAACCCAGAAACACTTAATAAGAAGTGCATTAAAGTGCAGGTAGTACTTAAAGTACTACTACAAAATGCTACGACATACAGTATTAATATAAAGTACTCAAATATACTATCGTACTACTATGATGTCCTATAGTTTTACTATAAAATACTATAAATTCCTATAAAGTACTACAATATACTATAGGATGTACTGTAGTATTACTATAAAGTACTATAGTATACTACAGTACTTTTTGGTAAGGGAGCAAAGGAGCATCCGTCAGAGAAAGTAAACAGAAACAAACAGCTGAAGTGCAATATAATTTTAACTTTACACATATTACTTTCGAATTAGAGTGACAATGAATTTCTGTTGGTTATTAATGAAAAACACAGTTTTACACTTTACTTCCTTGTTTATACAACTGCTATACTGCCCACTACATACCATGTGACAACACCAACTTCCGCTATGAGACAGCCACTATGAGACAGCAGCTGCAGGCTGCAGTAATACCCTATTGAGGCACAGACTAATCTTTTAAACTTCAGGTATTATTTACGTTTTCTGTAAGTTAGCAAATAAGTGATGCTGCTTTCTTAATACATGAACTGGACATTTAAATGCAGCAATCTAGTAAAGTTTTTTTTTTTTTTTTTTTTTTTTAAGTCGCTAATGTATTAGCGGATTACTGTGTAATTTATAAAATTATTTCTGAGTCTACTTTGTGGTCATGCGTGTACTTTTTGGGATGTTTTAAAAAAATGTAGTTTACTGTTTAGAAGCATTTCAAGACAAACTTTCCCAGCATAAAATGTCTCTCAGGCAGCCACTGATTCCTGAACACCTCATTTTGTTGTTGGGAAGAGTTTGTGCAGGATACAGCAGGCAGTGGCAATTTTGGGAACGAACTAATGCTGCACTTCAGTCTGTTTCATCAGTATCCGCCACCTCCCTTTCAAGTGCCCACTACCCGTATTTGCCCAAGGGTGGTGTTGAATGCTTCCTCAGCAGCTGTCAGCCGCCTGGACAGGGTAGTATACGCAGCATCACCTGATCCCCTATATGCTGTATTGCCTGAATGAAAGGGAAATATATATAATGTCTCCGCCAGTTTTCAGCCATGGTGACCTGCAATATCTGTTGGTCAGATTCATTTTATACCTCCAAGTTCATTTTTAATTGAGTCGTAAGATAAATTAGTTGAAACAGCATTCACTACTAACGACATTTGAAAAACAATTTGGGCAGGAGCAGTAAAACACATTATTAACCAACCAGGCACGAGGGATTTTGCTTTATTACAACAGCTTAGATTCATTTGTGTACCAGTTCTCTGCGCATGGAAACCACATTTTCACAAAATTTCACTAGTAATCTTCAAAAACAGCACAAGTAATTTACGCATAGCTAATTTACATATCAACCCCCACCTTTCCCATTCATTTGCGTGACGTCGGGTGAAAAGCCTGGAGTAAAATAAACTGAGCGAATGGAAACCCAAAAAAGCATTTCACACAAGACATTTTTCTCAAGCTAAAAATAAACACCAATGGAAACCCCATGAATGTTGCCCTCCCAAAAACAACAACAACAAAAAAAAAAACATTAGGGTATGAAGCCAGTATCACCCTGCTGCAGCAGTGTTCTGGTTAGCCATCATGGGACAAGATGTTAGATGAGGACAAATAGCAAAATTTTGTACACTGTTTAAAAAAAAAAAAGTCGACTTTTCTGGCATTTTGTCTCTTGGACAATTTTTTATATATTATATATATATATATATATATATATATATATAGCTTAAATTCCAAAACCCCTGCCTAGGTTTCTTGCCTAAAGCAGCTCAAGATTCTAAGATCTGAAAAACCCCATATTAAATAAACACACACACCTGAATGATTGCAAACACCACGTGCAAGGGGCAGATACAAAACACAATTCAAATGACATTTGAAACTACCTACTCTTAGCTGAGTGACAGAGGATATACATCGCTATACATAAAAGCACAACGTAGCAACTTGTAGTCCACAAATAATGAATACATGGAGGGAGTTTGTATGAATCTGCGCACTTTGTATATATATTTTGCAATTATTAATAATACAGGATCAGCTTGGGATCAATACAAAAAATAACATGACAATCACCCTGTCATGCTTTACAGTCTTAAAAAAAAAAAAAAAAAAGCATTTACTAGAAAAAAATGTGTATAGTTGTTTGTAATCAAACCCATTCTGGCAGAATTGTTTTAACATGGAATGGAACACGGCTTCCATACACTAGCAGTATACCAGCAATTATCTTAAATTAAAAAAATAAAATACATCATGGCATGCACTCTGTCTGTGACACTGACCTTCTTTCTAAAGCTAGCACAGTACTGGTACCTGCTTCGTTCAGTGCCCCTTACAGCATTTTTTATCATGACATCATAAAAACTTTGGGCTTTGTAGATCTATTGTCCTTATATTTAGGAACCTATAGCAGTGAATAACCAAAACTACAGTTACCGGTAGCATTATGTATATAGACTAAGCTCATGTCCTTGGCTTGTATGTAAGACAGACATTAAATACATTGACAACAAACCATTTAACCCTGAGACTACACTTACTGCTTGCACTGTGATTCCGATCCGAGTCGAGGCGCTCAGTGCGGCTGAACCCGACGGGGTAAGCAGCCTAATAACCCGGAGAGCCATTTCTTAATTACTGCAAAACCTCCAAACCTGACCCCAAATTCGCCCTCCTCCGCCACTTGCGACAGTCTCAAACTTCAGAGTGTGCCTGCCACTCGAGAAGCGCTGTATAAACACGTCATTGTCTACTGTTGAAACCAAGAGAGGGTGGCCAACGAGCGCCTGACTGTAAATACCACTAGTGTATTTCACATTGTACGACTGACTGCAGCCGGACTATGCTAAAGTGACCAGATTTTTAACTCCTTAAACTGGGACTGTATGGACATGTTGTGAATAACTTCGAGGCTACGAGGAAACTCTAGGGTTTTTAATTTCACTTTGGCAATCATCTTATATCATATTGAAAGTGAATGCACTCATGGTGGTATTCAGAGTGGAATCTTTTACTTTAAAAAAAAGTGTTGTTAATAAATAATCTCATTGTCTTTGTAATTTCATTTCTACACATTAAGTATAGTTATTGCATTGCACAGTAGCAATTCAATAATATCAAATTCCGAGATTATATTTTATTGCTGATTACTGTTGCAGATCTAGTCCCTTTTCTGCCTAAGCAGAAACTGCTTCTTCTGTTTTTGATTTCCACTTTCCATCTCGCTCTATGCTATCCTCCAGTGTCCGATCTGCAAACCAGGCCCTGCCTGTACGAAAACATTACATATCTCAATATTTGTATTTATTAAATGGTTACTTCATAACATCTTTTTATTTCTTTCAAAAATATATATTTTTTACCGTTTAATATGACATGGTATTTGTTCCATATATTTTTTTTCTATTGCAGTTTCTACTTGGATCATTAGTGTGCTGTGATTAATAGATGCTAGGGTTTTTTCAGGCACTTTCTACTATTAAACTATTACTATTAAAGGTGATGAAATGTGTTCAACATCCTATCTTTTGACTGTGTGCAATAAATGAAGCCCACTAATCAGCTTTTCTGAGTCCGCGTGGGCAAACTCTAAGTTTCTCTTAATAGTTGTACTTCCAAATCCCCCCTTTAACATGCTGTAAGCTGACAGGCATTGCTTAAAACGGAAAGGAATCTGTTAAAAACGTGTTAATTGCATGATGAAATGTCCTGCCTATTCCATTTTTCGGTACCGATCAGTGATCATGAGAAAGCGTATTCTGGATCTAAATTAACTACGCATTTTACGATGGCTAATTAATTTGCTGATCTTGGCTGCAGTTTATTTTTTTTTTGAGTCAGCAGTATAGGCTGAGACGTGGATCAATGTGTAATAAGATTACCTCATATTCCTTTTGTGATCAAATGAAATGTTGTCACTTCTTTAATTACGAAAGGAATACAATTTAATCGTCCTTAATATTAGCATAAGCATTAGCCTATGTAAAATTCGCAGAGATGTTTTCAGATTGTCAGGAAGCGCTTTCTCATTATCATTGATTGGTAATGAAAAACGTGTCATTGATTAGTACTGAAAAACTGCATAGACAAGGCAGGAAATGTCATCATACAATTAACATGTTTACAGGTTCCTTTCTGTTTTAAGTGATACCTGTTGGGTTAAAACATGTTAAAAAGGAAATTTGGAAATAAAATTATTTGGAGAAACTTAAAGGGATTGACCCCACCTCCAACCCCCCAGTAATTCAAGGCCTGACATTTGCCTCTTTTGCTGAAGGAAGAACATGTTTTTATCAATGTCTTGTTTTTCTTCTATAAAACTAATAGATATGATCAAGTAAAATACTTATAAAATACCTTAGCTATCACACGTATGCAACAGATAGCATTAATCTTAAATAGGAGTACTCCATTGTCTCTTTTTTTCTTACACTTTGCAGGATAAAATATATTTAACACAGAAATAAAAATAAGGGGTCACCAAATTAAAAAGAGATGTATCCTGCCTCTAAGACAGCTTATTAGATATTTTTTAAAGAAGAAAGGTAAAATGAAACAAGGATTTTGTAATTTTTTTTAAACTATTTGTATCATATACGGTACTCAACTATCAATTTAAATCATGTTTTTAAATAAATTAAATAGGCACCTGGAGACCTGAAACTATTGTATTTAATTATTACTAAAAACAATATAAAATGTATACTTAAGAAATAAAAAATGTTCGGAAACTTTTAAAATATTTTTAACATGAATTTCACAAATGTGAAACTAACTAGTTCTTATGGCCATAGACAAAATAGAGGAATTTAAAGAAAAGGATATTATTCAGAAATTACATTCTAGCTATAAAAATGGCAAACATTCTGATAGCCTGGATTCCAAGTCACTCGGGTATCTTAGGAAATGAAATTGTGGATTTTGAAGATAAAAAGGCAACTCTAAATAAAGACATTTACATAATAATACCTTTGAGTCCTGCAGAGGTGAATGCTGTGGCTAAAGCAAACATAATGGATGTATGGCAAGAACAATGGGAAAACAATGGAAAGGGAAGATGTTACTATAAAAATCACTCAAGAGTAGGAAAATACAAACATATAGAGAAAGGGAAAAACAGGGAGGAAGAAACTAATATTAATAGACCTAGGATTGGACACACAGCATGAAATTATCATTTATTCAGAATTCGGGGTTGTGAGAATGGGTTATGTAATAATTCTGGTGAACAAGAAACAGTGGAACATACTGTATATTCATGAAATGCAATACACATGATCAGCAAAGAAACATTACATAGAAAATTAAGGGATATAGAAGTTGAAGTAGCAACAGTAAATTATATTTTGAAGGTAGAAGGGAGAGAAAAACAAATGGAGAAAGAGAAATGTATATTATAATTTGTAGAAAGCATAAGGAAATGGGAGAAGATGTAAGGAAAGAACTATATGTACATATATAAAGGTAGATGTTAGAGTCTATGCGCCAACAACCCCTAAAAAGAAGAAGAAGAAGAAGAAGAAGAAGAAGAAGAAGAAGAAGAACTTCCGCTAAGAAAGCAGGGAAACGTCCCTTCAAATCCGGTACGTTATGTTGTTTTTGGTCTTTAACACCTTCTTAAATTTAATTCATCATATTTTCCCACCATTATGAAAATAGCATGTGTAAATTTGTCATATGCAATACATTGGGTCTTGTAAATTTGTAGTGACTTCTCGTTTTGTCTTGTTCGTTGTGAATTGTTTTTTCTTTTAAGAGAAATTGATTGTCTGTTTCCAGTTTAAGTTTGCAAAAAAAGTGTATAATTAACTTTAGCATTTACTTTCAATTTTCCAATAAACCTTATGACTATAGCCATTGATTGCAGCTGTAATGCTTTCTGACCTTACACAGGTCAAGTTTTGGTATGCGTACCCCACTCTGACAATTTATCACTTTTTAGCCCTACACCGGTACCCATATCATATTCTCTATTGTCAGTAGCAGTGTGCATTTGGTGAAAATATAACTGAAAAAATATGAATGCAGATTTTATACAGAATACATGTCAGGGATTGCATTTGTATTTATTAGTATTGTGATGGACCAGCCATTTAAAGTACAAATTAGTGTTTCACCTATAATTAACACTAATCAGACTTTATTAGTCCTGTACTTGAATTTCCAGTTTGGAGAAAAGAATTAAGGGATCCATTTTTGGAAGCAATTACCTGATTTATACCGTTTATTATCTTTATGTATGGCATGTTATGTGGGCAAAGGGCAGCAATGTGGAGTAGTGGTTAGGGCTCTGGACTTTTGACCGGGGGGTCGTGGGTTCAATCCCAGGTGTGGGACACTGCTGCTGTACCCTTGAGCAAGGTACTTTACCTAGATTGCTCCAGTAAAAACCCAACTGTATAAATAGGTAATTGTATGTAAAAAATAATGTGATATCTGTATAATGTGAAATAATGTGATATCTTGTAACAATTGTAAGTCACCCTGGATAAGGGCGTCTGCTAAGAAAATAAGAATAATGTGCACACTTATTAAAATAACTGGAGAGTGTTGTGTGGTGTACAAGGCTCACAATACTACCCTGTTGTTGATATAGTGACAGGTTGGAACACTTGTTAGCCAATGAGATTGCTCCCTCTTTATTTACCATTTTATCACTGAGCAATATAGCATGACAGGGTGTGTCGTTGTGGGATATCACCACACATAGGGTGCGTTGTGAGACATGAGGCGTTCAGCCACTCAAGAAGTGGGGACACATACCCTAAAGTGCCATATTGCTATCCTGAGATATGCGTCCTGAGATATCGCCACAGCTATGACATCACTAAGCACATTGAAACAAATAGGAGGGAGATTGTTACCAATGTATAATATTATATACACTATACCATGGTGTTAATGGGGTAGTACACAAGAAGTTGGCGTTATACAACGGCTCTAACCTGTTCAGTCATGTACAATACACGCAGGGTACAGATGCATAATCCCGTATATAACATTGATTTTATAGCACAGCAAATCTAATTATAGAATCTGTTAAACTTAAAGATTACAGGGGTGAGTCCAACACAAATGATGTTAAGTTTGCGTGTAGAAACTCATGAATTCGTTGATGTTCCCAGAGCCTTTCTCAGTCAATGAGCCAATAACCAGCACAGCAGACACTGGCACGTATGTGGTAATTAAGAAAATGTCAAATATGAAAATGTAACCACAATGCATTTCAAAGAAGCAAGTAAGCCTGGGGTGAAATGTATGGAGTTGGAGCTGATCAGATAAAGTATTTGCAGTGAAAGGAATAGGACCAGGAGGGATGTTGTAATTGTTGATCAAGGTGTTTGAGTTAAGTCTCATATTTCTACAAACATTTTCTTTTACAGCCGAAGCTCTTCTTAACCCTCTCTAGGGATGCATATTCTCTGCAATGGGGATATAGTGGAGGTATATTTCACACTTATATTGTGTACCTACATCTGGAGTGAACTTGCTCAGGAGGTGTTTTTTGGCACAAAGAAGACATTGAGATTTTGAAACAATGAAGAGGAACTAGGCTAATCCCAGGACTAAAAGGCATGAGTTGCTGTACGAAGACACAAGGGAAGAGAATCTAGCCTAGAACTAATAAGAGGTACAAAATGGATTTCAAAGCCAGTTGGAGCTCCTTAAAGTGGGATTTAGTCAGCTAAAACTACAGGGCACTTCCATACAAAAACAAACTAATGTTTTAAAGACTTTAAGCACATTGGGACAAAGTTGGATGAACTTAAAGTTCAGATAACTTTAATTTCTGTAAACTATAGTATTAGTAAAGATACTAAAAACTAAAGTTAATCAAACAAAGTTTTATGGTAATTTAATCAAGTCTTTTAAATACATTTTGTGAAACTAATGTACACCCAACTGAAATGATCCCAATTTACTAAAATATTTAGGTTTGTGAAACATGAAAACTGTTCAGTTCACCTAATTTAAATTCTCTCCCCAAATTTCAGTTTCAGACAAACAACCTGAGTTTTTCGTCTTTGACTATGGTTTGACAAAAGTTCTCACTCCAGTTTTAGGTGGAAAAACTTGATTTCCATTACATGAGAGTAGATGTTAAAACTTCATGCTGATTTGAACTTGGCTCTCGCCAAGATAAGCACCAACAAAGACGTAGCTTCACAGTAAACTAATGTGATCCATATGTGTCTCCATCCATTTGCGCTTCCTTCCATATGATGATGTAGATATCCTTCTGTCTGGTGTTGAATGCTGAAGTGTAATGCTGGCTCCAGGGATCAGCTTATTTTGCCTCCCTAGCGCATCAGCACACACAACAGCTGCGATGCTGGCTCCGGGGATCAACCATAGTGCGGTCTCCCCAGCGCATCAGCATGACAACCGTCTGGATTGAGCTAAGTAGGGTACATCTCTGGGGTCTTCAAGTGGGCACCTTCCATCCTCGGTGTTTCGTTGACTAGCCCACGACACCTCAAGAGGGCTCGACGGTGATTCTGGCGTCCCAGCATCACCCCCTCCGTCCCCCACTCAACTCAGCCCAGCTTACTTACCTGTACATCAGCCTTTCTTTCTTTCTATTGTGCTTGAGATCCCCAGCCAGAATCTTTCCGTCTCAACCACAGCCAGTTGCTGCTCCTCTCTGCTGCTTCAGATAAGTTCTTCACTGTGCGACGCAACTCTTGGCCATTGAATCCGACATCTCTGAGAAACCGGGTTGTAGAGTGTGCCACAAATCCTCGACATCCCACTTCCACTGGGTAAACCCAGACTCTCCATCCTCGCTGTTCCGCTTCAGTGGCTAGTTGAGCATACCGCAGTTTCTTCCTCTCATACGCCTCATCTACAGCATCCTCCCATGGCACTGTTAACTCTACCAGGTGAACAAGGCGTGCTGATCCAGACCACAAGACAATATCTGGTCGAAGGTTTGTGGTGGCAATCTCAGGTGGAAAAATAAGCCGTTGACCAACATCTGCCAGCATTTTCCAGTCTCTAGCAGCTTCCAGTTGTCCTGGGCGAGGATTGGTTTTAATACCTTTTCTTGGTGGTTGCTCTCCTGGGCGGAGGAATGTTGTCTTTTGTGTGTAATGTTTTGATGGAACAGGTGGCAACTTATTGGTCATGTTACGCTTGTCTTCCAATGCTAAGGCCAAACATCGCAGCACCTGGTCATGGCGCCAAGTAAACCGTCCTTGGCTAAGAGCCACCTTACATCCTGTCAAAATGTGCCTTAATGTTGCAGGTGATGAACACAAAGGACATGAGGGATCCTCTCCTACCCAGAGGTTTAGGTTCTGTGGTGATGGGAGAACATCATATGTTGACCTTATAAGGAAACTGATCCTGCTCTGTTCCATTGACCATAGGTCTTGCCAGCCAATCTTGCGTTGTTCCACACTCTCCCATCTCATCCATTCTCCCTGCTTGCCCTGGGAAATGGCCTTTATACACCTCATCCTCTCCTCCTGCTTTTGCACCTCGTTGACTACAAGCTTCCTCTGTTGCGCTGGGGCTGCCTTGTGCCATGTAGGAGGAGCTGAACTGAGACCAAGACCCCCTCTTCCATGCTGAACTTGCCCCATGATATCACCAATTTGAAGGGCAGCCTTTGCATCCTCCACAGCTTTCTTTGCCACCCACTTTCTTCCAGTTTTCAACACAGGTGCTGCCTCCCTTACGCATTTGTCGCGTGACTCTACTAATGTCATTTCCAGTCGGACCTTGGCGCACTTAAACTCCTCGGTTAGAGCGGAGACAGGTAGCTGCAGTATTCCTTTACCATAAAGTCCCACTCTGCTGAGGCAGCGTGGAACTCCCAACCATTTCCTGATGTGTGAACTGATTAAAGCTTCCAGCTTCTCTACTGTTGTCAAAGAAACCTCGTACACAGTCAGTGGCCACAGCAACCTTGGCAGTAGGCCAAACTGAAAGCACCAGAGTTTTAATTTGCCTGGTAAAGCGCTGCTGTCTATGCTCTTCAACCCTTCCACAGCTTGTTGTCTAACTTCTCCCACACGAACTGTGTCCTTTAGATCCCGTCGTACCATCTCCCAAGGCTCTTCACTGGCTTCTCAGACACTGTTGGTATTGCCTCACCATTAATGAAGAACGTTTTATCTACTACTTTACCTTTAATTATAGAGATGCTCCTTGATTTAGTGGGCTTGAATTGCATTCGTGCCCATTCAATGTTATTGGTTAATTTGCCCAATAACCGATTAGTGCAGGCTACTGTTGTAGTCATGGTTGTCATGTCATCCATGTATGCTTGAATTGGTGGTAGTCGTATTCTAGAAGCCAAGCGCTCTCCTCCCACTACCCATTTTGATGCCCTAATGATTACTTCCATTGCCATGGAAAAGCCAGTGGAGAAATGGTGCATCCTGCCATTATTCCAACTTCTAGGCATTGCCATGTAGTGCTGAATTCTGAAGTTGAAAAACTAAATTGCAAATCTCCAAAGTAGGCTTTCACTAGATTTGTTATTGTCATTGGTACACTGAAAAATCAAATGCTGCCCAAAGAAGTTCATGTGGCACTGAACCATATGCATTAGCCAAATCCAGGAATGTCACATGGAGCTCCTTCCTCTCCTTTTTAGCTGATTGAATTTGTTGCCAGATCACATTGATGTGTTCTAAGCATCCTGGGAAACCTGGAATGCCCGCTTTTTGTATTGAAGTGTCAATGAAGCAGTTCTTTAATAGGTAAGTTGACAATCTCTGAGCAATAATGCTGAAGAAAATCTTGCCTTCTACGTTTAATAGGGAAATAGGGCGAAACTGACTGATGCTGCTAGAATCTTTTTCTTTAGGTATAAAGACTCCACCTGCTCGGCGCCATGCTCTTGGTACAACCTGTTTTTCCATGCTACTTTCATCAGTTTCCACAGGATTCAGTAGAACTCCTGAAGCACTCTTGTACACTCTGTACGGAACTCCATTAGGCCCTGGAGATGATGAAGCCCTTGCTTTTTCACAGCTTGCTCTACTTCTTTCCACTTAGGTGCACAGTCCTCCATTTGGTATTCTGGTGGATTGATAGGTGGGATGTCTGAAGGAACTGACATAGGCTCCTGCCTTTTTGAATCTGTATGCGTTTCCTCCAAATATCTCTCCAGCTCAAACTTAGATGCTTTTAGTGCGCCATTCTTCTCACTGGTGAATAACTTCTTTACAAATTTGAATGGGTCTTTATAAAAGTTAGTTCTCGCACGCTCCTTCTTTTGTAGCGTTTCCGTAGGCGCTCAGCTCTGCGCAATGTTGCAAGCTTATCTTTTATGACCCTTTGTAAGAGATTGAGTCCCTCCTTCTGACTTTCTTCTGCTCTTCTCCATTGCTTCCTCAGCTGTCTCCTTTCTCTAACTAAGCGTTCAATCTCCTGCTGCCGTCTAGACTTTCCAGGAATAGTTTGTACTTTTTCCTTCCTTTTTCAACTCCAAACCTCTCGCTTCCATATGCGTAGATGATGTCCCCAAATTTATCCAGTTTCTTTTCAACTGTTCCACTTAACCTTTCCAATGCAAAGCAGAGATCTGTGTTTACTGTGTCCCATGCAGTTTTCTCACAAGCTCTTGGCCATTTAACTCCAGGCTTGTGCCCGTTGAGGTTCTTTTCTCTCTTACGCTGGTTTGTCTGACCGGGTTCACAAGGATCATTAGGTTCATCACTAACTGTGTCCATGCAAGTCCTCCTCACATCTATGACAGGGGTGCTGATATCCTGCGAACTGTGGTTTGCTTCCTGTCGCTGGATTTCATTCGACTGACTTGACTGACTTCGTAAGAAGTACTGATCAATGCGAGGCCCTTGTCCCTTCTCCCTCAAGCATTTCATTCTCCCTTGATGAATCTTCAAACCCCTGACCGTTGTCGCCTTGCTCCAGCCGCAGACACAAACCTGGAGTTCCATGTCTTTGCTAACTGCAGATCTTGAACTAGTCTTTTGTGAAGTACTCTCCATACTCATATCCGTTTCCGTTCCTAAGTCCTTAACCGTGTTGTCCAACGTTGAGTCATCTTCCGCCCCGCTCTCGCAGACTCTAGGGGTATTTTTCTCTTTAATTTCTTTGAAGCCTTGGGCGGGTGTCTCCAGCATCCTGTAAACACAGAGCTGGATACTGCCGACAAGGGTAGCTAACCTTGCCAGCCCCAATGGGGTCTCTTTCCTCCAGTCAGCTGTCTCTCCAGGCTGTCACGAGGTCTTTCCCTTGTTGCCAGCTGCACTATTCACAGCAGTCACTGGGCGTATCCAGATCTTCATGATTTCCATTACATGAGAGTAGATGTTAAAACTTCATGCTGATTTGAACTTGGCTCTCGCCAAGATAAGCACCAACTAAGACGTAGCTTCACAGTAAACTAATGTGATCCATATGTGTCTCCATCCATTTGCGCTTCCTTCCATATGATGATGTAGATATCCTTCTGTCTGGTGTTGATGGCTGAAGTGTAATGCTGGCTCCAGGGATCAGCTTATTTTGCCTCCCTAAGCGCATCAGCACACACAGCGGCTGCGATGCTGGCTCCGGGGATCAACCATAGTGCGGTCTCCCCAGCGCATCAGCATGACAACCGTCTGGATTGAGCTAAGTAGGGTACATCTCTGGGGTCTTCAAGTGGGCACCTTCCATCCTCGGTGTTTCGTCGACTAGCCCACGACACCTCAAGAGGGCTCGGCGGTGATTCTGGCGTCCCAGCATCACCCCCTCCGTCCCCACTCAACTCAGCCCAGCTTACTTACCTGTACATCAGCCTTTCTTTCTTTCTATTGTGCTTGAGATCCCCAGCCAGAATCTTTCCGTCTCAACCACAGCCAGTTGCTGCTCCTCTCTGCTGCTTCAGATAAGTTCTTCACTGTGCGACGCAACTCTTGGCCATTGAATCCGACATCTCTGAGAAACCGGGTTGTAGAGTGTGCCACAAATCCTCGACATCCCACTTCCACTGGGTAAACCCAGACTCTCCATCCTCGCTGTTCCGCTTCAGTGGCTAGTTGAGCATACCGCAGTTTCTTCCTCTCATACGCCTCATCTACAGCATCCTCCCATGGCACTGTTAACTCTACCAGGTGAACAAGGCGTGCTGATCCAGACCACAAGACAATATCTGGTCGAAGGTTTGTGGTGGCAATCTCAGGTGGAAAAATAAGCCGTTGACCAACATCTGCCAGCATTTTCCAGTCTCTAGCAGCTTCCAGTTGTCCTGGGCGAGGATTGGTTTTAACACCTTTTCTTGGTGGTTGCTCTCCTGGGCGGAGGAATGTTGTCTTTTGTGTGTAATGTTTTGATGGAACAGGTGGCAACTTATTGGTCATGTTACGCTTGTCTTCCAATGCTAAGGCCAAACATCGCAGCACCTGGTCATGGCGCCAAGTAAACCGTCCTTGGCTAAGAGCCACCTTACATCCTGTCAAAATGTGCCTTAATGTTGCAGGTGATGAACACAAAGGACATGAGGGATCCTCTCCTACCCAGAGGTTTAGGTTCTGTGGTGATGGGAGAACATCATATGTTGACCTTATAAGGAAACTGATCCTGCTCTGTTCCATTGACCATAGGTCTTGCCAGCCAATCTTGCGTTGTTCCACACTCTCCCATCTCATCCATTCTCCCTGCTTGCCCTGGGAAATGGCCTTTATACACCTCATCCTCTCCTCCTGCTTTTGCACCTCGTTGACTACAAGCTTCCTCTGTTGCGCTGGGGCTGCCTTGTGCCATGTAGGAGGAGCTGAACTGAGACCAAGACCCCCTCTTCCATGCTGAACTTGCCCCATGATATCACCAATTTGAAGGGCAGCCTTTGCATCCTCCACAGCTTTCTTTGCCACCCACTTTCTTCCAGTTTTCAACACAGGTGCTGCTTCCCTTACGCATTTGTCGCGTGACTCTACTAATGTCATTTCCAGTCGGACCTTGGCGCACTTAAACTCCTCGGTTAGAGCGGAGACAGGTAGCTGCAGTATTCCTTTACCATAAAGTCCAACTCTGCTGAGGCAGCGTGGAACTCCCAACCATTTCCTGATGTGTGAACTGATTAAAGCTTCCAGCTTCTCCACTGTTGTCAAAGAAACCTCGTACACAGTCAGTGGCCACAGCAACCTTGGCAGTAGGCCAAACTGAAAGCACCAGAGTTTTAATTTGCCTGGTAAAGCGCTGCTGTCTATGCTCTTCAACCCTTCCACAGCTTGTTGTCTAACTTCTCCCACACGAACTGTGTCCTTTAGATCCCCGTCGTACCATCTCCCAAGGCTCTTCACTGGCTTCTCAGACACTGTTGGTGTTGCCTCACCATTAATGAAGAATGTTTTATCTACTACTTTACCTTTAATTATAGAGATGCTCCTTGATTTAGTGGGCTTGAATTGCATTCATGCCCATTCAATGTTATTGGTTAATTTGCCCAATAACCGATTAGTGCAGGCTACTGTTGTAGTCATGGTTGTCATGTCAACCATGTATGCTCGAATTGGTGGTAGTCGTATTCTAGAAGCCAAGCGCTCTCCTCCCACTACCCATTTTGATGCCCTAATGATTACTTCCATTGCCATGGTAAAAGCCAGTGGAGAAATGGTGCATCCTGCCATTATTCCAACTTCTAGGCATTGCCATGTAGTGCTGAATTCTGAAGTTGAAAAACTAAATTGCAAATCTCCAAATTAGGCTTTCACTAGATTTGTTATTGTCATTGGTACACTGAAAAAATCAAATGCTGCCCAAAGAAGTTCATGTGGCACTGAACCATATGCATTAGCCAAATCCAGGAATGTCACATGGAGCTCCTTCCTCTCCTTTTTAGCTGATTGAATTTGTTGCCAGATCACATTGATGTGTTCTAAGCATCCTGGGAAACCTGGAATGCCCGCTTTTTGTATTGAAGTGTCAATGAAGCAGTTCTTTAATAGGTAAGTTGACAATCTCTGAGCAATAATGCTGAAGAAAATCTTGCCTTCTACGTTTAATAGGGAAATAGGGCGAAACTGACTGATGCTGCTAGAATCTTTTTCTTTAGGTATAAAGACTCCACCTGCTCGAATTAAACTTTATTTCATTTTTTGTTACTACAACTTACTGTATATACTGCAAACTATTTCTGTTTTTCTCAGCAGCAGTAGTACTTACAAGTAGGGCCTACACATGATGCAACTTAGCAGAGTTTAAGTGATTTTAGAGTGAGAGGAAAAAAGGATTGTGTAAGTTTAATTGTCTTACTATCTTGTCATGTGATCAAACCATTACTAAAAGCTTAGAGCAAAAACTATTTTGAAGACTTCAAAAGCCGCCGATTAATGCACAGTCTGCAACATATAATTATACCAGTTATTAGTGTTAATATCTTCTACAAAAGCAATAGCTGACAAGCTTTAGGCAGTGTTGTACTTTGAAGTGTGCCAACAAAGTACCCAAAACAGCACTACTGGGTCTGCCAGCCAAGTTTCAGCGGACAGCTAGCCAGCAACTCTGGGGTTTTATCAAATTTTCATATCTCAGTTTGAAGATTTGACTTCCAGATATTCTGTTAATAGCTTTGAGATTTGCAAGACTTAGTTACACAGACCAAACAACTGTTTACTTAGTTTCCGTAGAAACCACTTCTGTAAACAACAAGGCCTAATCTGTTGTCAGAGACACCCCTTAATATTTCATGTCTAAATCTTTAGACATGTTCATGGGTTTTTATTTTGAAGCTACCTGCCAAGACTTGGCTGAAAAAAAAAAACCTGGCAACCCACGACACACAAAAAGGGATGCACCAAAGAAAAGTATTCTGTTAAAAACAGAATATTCTTACAGCAACTTTGAGGCTAAACAGAAGTTGTATCCCCAAGCATTTTTGTGATGTTTACAATTATTTTGCGTGATTCTTATTGCAATGATTCAAATGCTCTTTTTTGATAAGTCTGACATAGCGTGCCATAGATATATGTAATGCTGGCTCGAACAAAGTGTCTTTATGTCAACAACTGCCATAATCATCCATAAGCATCTAGTGCAGAGCAGTGTATTATCATCAGTAAAACAAAAGGAAACTTAAGTCAAAGTGGCAGATCACTAGATGGCGCTGTCTCTTACTTTTATAAAGACACGTAGGCTGATCTGGCCTATGTTAGATATATCTACGGAAGGCAAGCTACTTGTTCTTTGAATTATCTTTAGTTCTCAGCTTTGAGCCGTATTGGACCCTATTTTAAACATTTTAGATGTTAAATATTTACAATACAAAATGTCTGAGAAACTCATTGTTTCATGGGGGCCATAGTGGTCATTTTTATACTGGTTTCATTAAAGAAATCTACCTTGCTCAGAGAAAGTCACAATATGCTGATGACGGGTCCCCGAGTGGCTCACCCAGGTAAAGCGCTGCCACGTGGAGCGCGTGATGAGTCATACCGCTTGGACGGCGCTATTTCGCGTCCAGGCTGTGCAAAGAGGCCGAATTTTGCTGGGGACCCCGAGGGGGGCGTCACATTGGCTCTGACACTCCCCGGGGTGGGGGATGAGAAACCGCAGGGACTTATTTTCCTCATCGCGCAACAGTGAACCCTACTGGCCAGATACCGAGCATATTCAGAGTGGATAAGAAGCTGATCTCTGTCTTCCGGGATCGGTAGCCCGCCCACTTCTGCTCTGGATTGCTGAGTTTAAAAGCGATTGTGGTTTTAGGCTTGTGAGATTGGAGGACGCTCATACAGCCTCAGAACAACTGTGCTGTGTGGGGACTCGCTGCGATGAGGAGAAAAAACATGATTGGACATTTCAAATTGGGGGAAAATAAATGAAAAATAATAATTGGTCACTCTAAATTAAATATATAACAATATATGGCACAACAATATTTACAGAGATAATTGAAAACAATAACGTTGCCAAGGACTGTTAAATACAGGAAATATGACATCATCCTGTTTTACCAAGCCAGGTTAAATATGACATCATCCTGTGTTACCAAGCCAGGTTCCTACATGTTGAGGGAGAAGGAAAGGTAAGAAGCTTGGATAACATGGCGCTTACAATGGCGACTGTGTTGTGAGGTTTTTGCGTGCCTTTAACATTAGTCATTGCATGTATAACAAAGAATGGGGTGTTTATGCACCATTAGCATACCCATGCTCTGAAATATGTTTCTTCACTAATGTGGCAAATCACAGAAAACAAGACTAGCCAAGCAAGGTTTGATCTACTGTATAACTAATAAAATAATTTCACTGAATTTATGGATTTCTAAAGGATTATTAGTGATAAACTAATTTTTATATTTAAAGGCTGATTTGAATTCCATGGCGTACAAGAAGTTGCCATGACAATAAAAGTTTGTCTAAAAGTTGTACGTTGTCTGTCGTTCTAAGAACTTTATAAAAACATTAAAAAAAGGAATACTTGTGTATCACCACAAAAAATAGTTTTTGTGTTGTGTTGGATCTTGTCCACAAATGTAGTCGATTGTCTAATGTCTGCAAGGCTATTGAAAACAGGCAGGCCGTTTGAGCTGTAGTCAAGTGTACTTTGTGGTTTGTGGCTTTGGAAAATTCTTTTGTGGCTATAACATATCCAAAGAAATATCTACAGCCCTTGAATTCATCACAACTTATCATCAACATTTTAAAGAACATACAAATCCAGTGTCACCTTGTAAGTCACCTTGGATAAAGGTGTCTGAAAAATAAACTACTATGACTATTACTACTACTACTACGACTACTATTACTACTAATAATAATAATAATAATAATAATAATAATAATAATATTAATAATAAAGAATATTATAACATATGAAATGAAGGATTTCTCAAAATTTGAATCCATCTTATCTAGTGTATATGTCATCATCCCATGCATGGAACACTACAGCGAAACTCAACTATTAAAACAAAACATCTTCTCACAGTAATTTCAGAGTCCCATTATTATTGTTGTCATTTATAAAAGTGTTTTTTTTGTTTGCCAGACTTATTGTATTACGAACATCTTTACATATTGAGAAACTTGCTATCTGAAAATAAAATATGCCATAGATGTTTTTTTTATTGTATTCAGTGATAATAAAAACACATGTGTCAGTGACACAGCTGTATAGATAACATTAGAGCCATCAGTAACATTTGTACTCTCAATTGTCTTTGTCTTCTGAAAATATTTTGTATATTTATTTACTTATTGTCCACAATTATTTTATCCCTGCTTTTTCTCCCCAATTTACAATGTTTCCCTTCTTTCTGAGGGTTCAAGCCTCTGTTGTTTAACCTTAACCCTTAAAGATTAAGGTACAAGGCACTGTGTCCCTCAAATACAAATTATGCTAACTTTCTTATTTTTGCAATGAGGTACACAAAACAGGGTTTAAAATATACTGACAGGGTGGATCTGGTCATCCCAGTTTCCTTGTTATACTTGAGACATTCTCAAATGTATTTTAAGAAGAAAATGTTTGAACAACCACTCAATTCCTTGTGTACTTTAAGGGTGTAGCGTTAGAAATGAGCTAAAAAAAAATATTATTGATGAAACTGAATTTAGCAGACATAAGTCGTCTTCATAGTAAAAGAGATTTTGGGCCCAATTATCCACTCTGGGCAAATTGCCCATGTAAATCCATAGTTAATAGGCAGTTCTCACTGACATTCTTTTTTACAAGAAAGGTCAGACCGGTGAAAGGCTTGAAGCTGCTTGCCCTGTTTTGGAGGAATCACAAAGGTCAATGTTCAGAGAGGAATATACCAATTGTAATGATAAAAAATAGCAAAAAACAACCAAGCTGCAGGATGGGGTTACATTATTATTCTGGGTAATTTCCTGCAACAGGTAGTTTTATTCAGCTGCAATTTGATCATTCAAATACAGCAGAACCTGTCACATCCGATCCTGTAAGATACAGTATAATACCCTCTATTAACTGATGAACCTCTGTGTCATTTACACATGCTGCTACCAACTGAATGGTACAGATGGAAAGTGATTAATTCACATTTTGTTCCAGGTCTAAAACGGTCGATTCAGTTTCCACGGCTTGATATACTGTTTATTATAGCTGTGCAAATTGGTGACCCCTTGGTTTCTTAACATTATAGTCACATTATAGGCTATGCCGTGTTTATAATGTAAATTGAGACATGAGGAGTGGACAGAGTGAATTTTAGATTTCTAAGAGCCCCAGAAGACACACTCTCTAGACACCAGTTTCCACAGTTATAATAAACAGTACATCCAGCCAGAGGACAGAGCCGTGTATAGACTGGAAAAAGATCGCTCTGCACATGCGCACAATGACCAGGGGGCACTGATTTCCATACTTTCTCAAATGCTTCGCGACACCAGGACAGCATTTCTGAAACTGGGAATGTCCTGGCCAATCCGGGATGTTTGGTAGCTTTACACACAATTATTATACTGACTTAAATGAAACAATAAGTACCAGTGTACTAGTGAAGGGATAGCAGTAGCTGACTATTTTAAACACAGGTAATGAATATTCCTCATCGGTAAGAAAACTATGTGATGCCGTAGTTTCTGCTTTACATTACTGTAAAACACCCATTTAAAAGATAGTAAAAGATACTTTATTTTGTGTGACAAGTTTCTTATTATTTGTCTTTAGAGTGGAAGAGAAGATTGCTGCTGTTTTTAATATATACGTTTGGCATTTTCTGACACAACAATAAGACTTGCTAGAATTTACTACTTCCTTTTCCCCATAGCATAAACAAGGGTGACAATTTCTGACAAGGTGGCACATTTTTACATCTATAATTGCAAGAAATTGCTGCGGGTTTACATAACATAAGAACATAATAACATAAGAAAGTTTACAAACGAGAGGAGGCCATTCGGCCCATCTTGCTCGTTTGGTTGTTAGTAACTTATTGATCCCAGAATCTCATCAAGCAGCTTCTACAAGGATCCCAGGGTGTCAGCTTCAACAACATTACTGGGGAGTTGGTTCCAGACCCTCACAATTCTCTGTGTAAAAAAGTGCCTCCTATTTTCTGTTCTGAATGCCCCTTTATCTAATCTCCATTTGTGACCCCTGGTCCTTGTTTCTTTTTTCAGGTCGAAAAAGTCCCTTGGGTCGACATTGTCAATACGTTTTAGATTTTGAATAGATTCAATTCTTTAAGCCTGTCTGCATATGACATGCCTTTTAAACCCAGAATAATTCTGGTCACTCTTTGCACTCTTTCTAGAGCAGCAATATCCTTTTTGTAGCGAGGTGACCAGAACTGAGCACAATATTCTAGATGAGGTCTTACTAATGCATTGTAAAGTTTTAACATTACTTCCCTTGATTTAAATTCAACACTTCTCACTATATATCCAAGCATTTTGTTGGCCTTTTTTTGTAGCTTCCCAACATTGTCTAGATGAAGACATTTCTGAGTCAACATAAACTCCTAGGTCTTTTTCATAGATGCGTTCTTCAATTTCTGTATCTCCCATATGAAATGGCATGGACACCCTTAAATTTTAATGGTGCACCCTGGCATAAAAGACACCTGTTTCCGCGGCTGGATATACTATTTATTATAGCTGTGGAAATTGGTGTCCTCTGGAGAGCATGTCTTCTGGGGCTCTTAGAAATGTAAAATGTCCACTCCTCATGTCACAATGGACCTATTGCGACGGTACACCTGCAATACTAAAAGAAGCCTCGCTAGCAACACATGATGATGGAACAAACACACATGTGCAAATCTCAAAAGAATCCAAAATTAGGCAAGGTGCAAAATTTGGCACGACGGTGGTACTGTGAAATGTTTATCAACAGTGCAGGCCTACTACGACTGTTAAAGTTGTGTCATTGTAGTATATTTCTGACCTCCCATTGCAGGCACTACCACACAAATGTGTACAACACATTTGCCAGATAACGATAGTTACACATTACTCTAAAATGTTCACATTTCACCTATAGGGGGGTTGTCAGACTCCACACACCCCCTTTGAGTGACACTGCTGCAATCCTTATAGCTGAGTCACGGTCAATGAGCTAAGAAACAGATCCCCCACAGTTTCTTGTGGCCTCAATGATAATGCACAGTGGAAGAAGGTGAAATGAGCTTTCAGCAGGAGTGTGGTTTACTGCAAAACCTGTAGGGACTTCCCCAGAAAGAATAGAGCCTTTCTATTAAAATGACAAAGCCTTAACTCTGACAGACTACAGTACAGTAATCTCCAGTAATAATGACAACGCTAAAGGAATGATAACCAAGGAGTTACATTCCATTTCTTACCATTTCCATTGTTGCCTGTGATAGCTTCCTGCTCCCTCATGATGTAATAATAGCTGGTTGTGATGTACTGTGTTCTGAAAATCTATGGTCAGACAATGGAAATGTGTGTGAGCTGAACATTGAACATGGTTTGGTTGTGGTGCAGTATACCAATGTACAAC
Source organism: Acipenser oxyrinchus oxyrinchus (assembly GCA_030684275.1). Lineage (NCBI taxonomy): Eukaryota > Metazoa > Chordata > Actinopteri > Acipenseriformes > Acipenseridae > Acipenser > Acipenser oxyrinchus. The sequence goes on from CM060258.1 coordinate 28,181,965, forward strand.
ACAAATCTGGCTATAACCTTCCCTTATGACTACTGTACCCATGACTTATTTCTATCATGAATGTTTATGCTACATTTGTTTTGCCATTGCTAATACACCCCTGAATGTATATTTTTATTTAGCTAGCGAGATCATTCGATTGATGTTAATTCAGTTAAGTAACACAACAAAAGTGTCAGGAAAGGTTAAGTAACTTCATATTACAAAACATCATAAAAAGATAAGGGTTAGGACAATTGCTGTCCCCTTATCTTTATGATGTTTGCAGTCATTCTTATTTGTGATATTCGCAATTACTCGCAAATATTGTGTTGTTTTCTTTATGTTTTGATAAGTCTGTATTAAGGTGCTCTTCAGTTTAAGTTGCCTGCCATAGAGATATGTAATGTAAGCTAGATCTGCCAAAGTGTCTTTAAATTATTAAGTACCAGCACCATCTAGCAAATCAAATCAAAAGGAAACTTGATCCAAAGTGGCAGATCACTAGATGGCGCTGTCTCTTTCTTCTATAGAGACTTGTGCTAATCTAGCCTGGGTTATATCTATGGCAGGCAAATGGAGCTGACATGAAGTTTCTGAACTCAAGTGAAAGCACCCTAACACATAAGCAAAAAAGAATAGTTATACAAACACAATAGTTATTGCAATTAGAACCAAAAATGGAGAAACAAAAGCCCTAAGAAAATACAATGTGAAGATTCCTACTCTTTAAACAACCTAGGCCTAGATTAAATCAAATGTATAACGTTGTAAATTATATCAAGTATAAGAAGTACTGTCCGAATAAGTTGAGTTAAATACCTGTACATCTATCTTGAAGCGTCTAAAAAGATTTTGGCTGCAATGTAACACAAGAGGCAAGCAAGCAGGATTGGGGAAACAGGTGAGGAACTGATACAAACAAGCCATGCTTCTGGTTTCAGGGGGAGTGGGTCGGAGTTGACTGGTTTACAAAAGCAATGTAACACCTGACTGTGACACTCGCCTTCAGGGACATTTCAGATCTGATCATTAAAACCCCATCGAAGTGTCAGCTCAGGGGCGTGCCACGAGGATGATTGTGGAGAGGGTAATGCTTTTTACATGTTTAAACAACAGCAGTGGTGTATCGGTGGTGTATTACAGGATGAATACGTCCTGTAATAGCGTGGAGGTACCAGGTTTAAAACTGATATGGGGCTGTTAGTGTTTATTATGAGTCATGAAGCAACTCTCAATAAATCCAAACGCCAGATAGCTGAGCATTCCATTGCATCTTATTTTGCCAGAAGAATTCACTTTCAACTCTGTGGCAGATGGAAACGTGGCAATATTATTTAGCATTATTGCAGAGCTTGGTGGAAAATACGATAAATAAGTTTCTATTAGACAATTAAGGACATATTTCTTGTTAATGGTTAGTTTACTTTGTACATTTCAATAAGGCATTGTCAAAACCACATTATAAATGCTTTTATTAAAATAGGTTTTCAGATGACATTTGTTAACTGGGGAGTGAGTGGATAATGAAATAGAGATGGGTTTGTGGATCCCTGTAGATTTGAGTTATTCAAACCAATATGGATGTAATAACGGAACCTTAGAAATGACAGATGTCAGTCTGAGGAAGAATATAGTCCCTGCACCATGAATGGAAACCTTTGTGTGTTTATCTTCCTTGAGAATTCATTCTGTCAGTTTGCTTTGAGTTTATTTGTCCTGTAGCCCTGTTGTTGCCACTGGGATACCGCTATCTGACCCCACGCTGCCCCCTGCTGGGAGTCTGACTTGCCTTCATTTCCTGTTTTTCACTTTTCCTGTTCTTGGGACTATGAGAACCCTGATGTTGCTGGCCTATGTTGTTTATTAATGTATTTATTTATGTATTTATTTGACAAATGTGCAGTGAGTAGACAATTCCAAATGTGCTATTTAGAAACTAGGAAAACTACTGCATCGTTTGGGTTGAAGCTGAATACCAGACAGTTACAGCATACGGTAATGCTGATTAAATAGAGTCGTCACTCACACATGTTTTTCCATGGTTAATTCATGAACCATTAACACAGTCATCTCCCATTTACCATTCTAGACCATGCTTAGTATACGGTACCACAGCTGAAACATGTTTTAACGCACATAATTTTTACTGCTCTACCGAATTATCTACTGTATACTGGGAGATTTAATCAGAGGTTAAACTACAATCCGACAATTCACTGCAGAGCTGATGCATTTCTAAGGAAACAAGCAAAGCAAAATCAACATGATTTTATATAAAAAAAGATATAAGAAGGGTAAAATATTCTCAAATGAAATATAAGTGGTTTTAGTTAGTTTGATCATGACAGTTTACACTCATTGCTATTGGTTGTGTAAACAAGGGCAACTGAGGGTTGGCTTTGATTTGTGTTGAGTAATTAACACATTGTATTCAGTTTCATCAATACCTAACAACTTAAAACTCATTAAAGGGACTTACTCGGAAAATATGAGTATCTGCACACCCCTAGTAATTATTAAAACAAAATGGAAAATTACAACGAGGCAGAGCTAGATAACATGTCCGTTGTTAATCCACCTGAATACTGTAGTTTATTTTGTGGGAATCATTCAGAGCCCATAGACCTCATTAAGCTAGTTCAGTGTAGTCATTTGGAATGTATACTGCATATAAACTATATAATGAGCAGCAGCATCTGTTGTCCACATTGAAATTAAGGTATTTTATTTGTCCTGAAAGCATGTCAAAACACATATTTCTATCAGGAAAAAAATGTTTTGGTGCTATATTTATTTATGAGGATTGCCTTGTCAATTAGGTCTGGATGTTTACAGCTATGGCTAAAGGTTTTGCATCACCTAGGGTTTTAGGATTGAATCTTAATTTAAAACAAAAAAAAACTATATGAACATAACGTATCTTTTATTTAACCTCATGTAATCAACAAAACTACAAAATGATATCGCAAAAATCTACTGGAAGCCATAAAAGTAGATATTTTTGCTGTGCAAGATACAAACTGGTTTTGACTTACTCTGAGTGACTGGCTGCTCTAACCTGAGTGAATGTCTGTTTGTGTTATGCAGCACTCTAAATGTATTGCTATTCTGAGGTATTGCCTGGTACAGTACTGTCACTGGTGGCGTATCCCGTTTTAGCAACTTTATCAACAAAGCAAATGAGACTAATGTGGATTATTTCAAAGGGCACATTTTGTGAACTTAATTACTGAGCTCAACTGCTCCTACAAGCAACTAATTTGTATCTTGCCATTTTATTTCTAATAAAGACGTGTGAATTCCCCAGATGTATTATTATTTATTTATTTGCCTTTGCACTTCCTGCTAAATAGTGTACATTATAAACAAAGAGACAAAACATGTATTTCACAATTTAAAAAGCCATGCTATAAAGTAAATACACTAATTAAAAATAAAAAGCTGCAGTTAAAGTGCCTCTCACGCCAGTAGCAAACAATTAGCTTACAAATGTTGCATAACTTCTTCATTAAGGAAACAAACACTGTTTGTGCAAGAATGACTCATTAAGGATTTGTTCATGTTATGTATGGTATGGAATATACTGTATATAACATTGTATATAGTTCTGGGATCAACATGGATTTTTTTCATGTTAGTCTTTCAAAATTCAAACAAATATTCAAAGCTTCATTCATTTTCAATTAGCTGGAGAAATGTATAATTTGTACCATATTACAATAAAAAAAAAAAATCAGTTGGGAGTAAAATGAACCCAGTACCCTATCAAATGACCTTATAAACAGTAGAATGCATAATTCATTTCAGATGTCATCTCTCCATTGAATTCCTTTGCATAATGATGCATTCATTTATAATTTAAGATACAGAACTTGAACATGGTCAGTTTGACTGAATAGATTTACTGCGGTGTTTGTTTGGGTATTTGACTATTTATCCCAACACTAAATTGTTAGGTGTTTTGTTTAATTTAAAAACAAACAAACAAAGAAAAAAGACAAGAATCGGTCAGAATCTCCCGAATTTTAGTAAGGGAAAAAAATCACACATGTATTGCATTAAAAGAAATAAAGCACACTTTGATGGGGTTTCCCTGTTTAGAATATGCAGGAAAAGGAAATCTGTGTCTCTCTTCTCTCTTCTCAACTGTTCTGACGAGACCGCTCTCAAATCGATTTTGTTCACACTCTTTTTATTTAATAAATCTGAAAAACCTTAAATGAGAAATGCTTTATGGTGACAGTTTTCAGATGTTTGTAGATCTTCCCCGACAAGAATTACAGTAGTAGTTTGCAAAATTGTATTCGGCTCTCAATATATAAAAATGCTTCTATAATTTATAGAGATATGAAATTGATATTAAAAAAATCCCTGTCCTTAATGAACCACCATGAAAATGTGCATCAACTGCACGAACAGATACCTCTATTACAGTATAGTATGATATTTATTTAGTTCTGTATTTCTTCTTGTGAAGATCTGAGACCCACTCCCCAGCAGGCCTGAGTTTAACCAGACAGAGATCAGTCTGTTTAACCAGTCAGTCTGATCTGAGGGTGAGTGTGGACAGAGATCAGTCCGTTTAACCAGTCAGTCTGATCTGAGGGTGAGTCTGGACAGAAATCAGTCTGTTTAACCAGTCAGTCTGATCTGAGGGTGAGTCTGGGCAGAGATCAGTCTGTTTAACCGGTCAGTCTGATCTGAGGGTGAGTGTGGACAGAGATCAGTCTGCTTAACCAGTCAGTCTGATCTGAGGGTGAGTCTGGACAGAGAACAGTCTGCTTAACCAGTCAGTCTGATCTGAGGGTGTGTCTGGACAGAGATCAGTATCAGCTTGTTTTTTGAGCCCAGTCTGAACACAGCTTTAATGTCCAAATATTAAATTTTGTTCAGTCACTCTGTGTGCAATTTACACTGCTATTCTCCATGTGTACTGGCAGCTGTACTGTAACCCCTGTATAAAACACTGATCCTACCTCACCTCACCATAATTTTGTCATGCATAATAAAAACTGTAAATGTTTTTAAAGAAGCCAGCAACAGTTTCGATCAGCTTTATTATCATAAAACTGCATTTGTTAAGTTTTTCTTACTTGTTTTTCAGGTGAAATACTGTATATGTACAGCATCTGTGCAAAAACAACTCATGATCCCACAAATTACACAGAAAACAATATAAAAGAAAAACAATGTATAGATATAAATGGAGGTACCCAAGTAAAGTTCACTTCTGATACTGACATTTTGTGCAATTATGAACAGTGACTTTTTACAGTATGAAAAAAAACCAAATCATAGGTTGTTTTTATTATTTTTAAAATGTATCAAATCATAAACATAGGAAAATATGCAACAGGTTAAAATAGAAAATTTAAAAATCAGACCATAGATTTATTATATACAGGATATGTGATAGGGATACACAGTAACAACTATAAAGTAATTATAAAAGTTTAAATGTGAAAACTTTTATTAATCCTATTGCCTGTAACACAGGAAGGGAATAGAAGCATCAGCACCTGCTGTACTGTACATCCGAATCTGGATTAACTGGGCTTTGTTGCCTTTTCAGAGACCTTTGCTTGACAGTGGGAAGGTTGGTCGTATGTCTATTTTCAGACCTCCTGGTCAGTCAGTGGGTTTGCTGTAGCTTCAAAGATTAAGGGACCCCACTTCAAATAACCCTTAAGAAAAGTGAATCCAGCCGCACTTTCCATTTTAACCCACTGCACTCCTGAATGAAGCAAAATTCCGATGCTATGAAATGTATCATATTTGCATTATTGCTATCCAACAATTTCAATTGTTATGTAGGAAATTCTATGGTATATATATATATATATATATATATATATATATATATATATATATATATATATATATATATATATATATATATACAGTACTGTGCAAAAGTTTTAGGCAGGTGTGAAAAAATGCTGTAAAGTAAGAATGCTTTCAAAAATAGACATGTTAATAGATTATATTTATCAATTAACTAAATGCAAAGTGAGTGAACAGAAAAAAATCTAAATCAAATCCATATTTGGTGTGACCACCCTTTGCCTTCAAAACACCATCAATCATCAATTCTTCTAGGTACACTTGCACACAGTTTTTGAAGGAACTTCGGCAGGTAGGTTGGCCCCAAACATCTTGGAGAACTAACCACAGTTCTTCTGTGGATTTAGGCAGCCTCAGTTGCTTCTCTCTCTTCATGTAATCCCAGACAGACTCGATGATGTTGAGATCAGGCCTCTGTGGGGGCCATACCATCACTTCAGGACTCCTTGTTCTTCTTTACGCTGAAGATAGTTCTTAATGACTTTCGCTGTATGTTTGGGGTCGTTGTCATGCTGCAGAATAAATTTGGGGCCAATCAGATGCCTCCCTGATGGTATTGCATGATGGATAAGTATCTGCCTGTACTTCTCAGCATTGAGGAGACCATTAATTCTGACCAAATCCCCAACTCCATTTGCAGAAATGTAGCCCCAAACTTGCAAGGAACCTCCACCATGCTTCACTGTTGCCTGCAGACATTCATTCTGTACGCTCTCCAGCCCTTCGGCGAACAAACTGCCTTCTGCTACAGCCAAATATTTCAAATTTTGACTCATCAGTCCAGAGCACCTGCTGCCATTTTTCTGCACCCCAGTTCCTGTGTTTTGTACATAGTTGAGTCGCTTGGCCTTGTTTCCACGCCGGAGGTATGGCTTTTGGCGCAAGTCTTCCATGAAGGCCACTTCTGACCAGACTTCTCGGACAGTAGATGGGTGTACCAGGGTCCCACTGTTTTCTGCCAGTTCTGAGCTGATGGCACTGCTGGACATCTTCCGATTGCGAAGGGAAGTAAGCATGATGTGTCTTTCATCTGCTGCAGTAAGTTTCCTTGGCTGACCACTGCGTCTACGGTCCTCAACGTTGCCCGTTTCTTTGTGCTTCTTCAAAGAGAGCTTGGACAGCACATCTGGAAACCCCTGTCTGCCTTGAAATTTCTGCCTGGGAGAGACCTTGCTGATGCAGTATAACTACCTTGTGTCTTGTTGCTGTGCTCAGTCTTGCCATGGTGTATGACTTTTGACAGTAAACTGTCTTCAGCAACCTCACCTTGTTAGCTGAGTTTGGCTGTTCCTCACCCAGTTTTATTCCTCCTACACAGCTGTTTCGTTTCAGTTAATGATTGTGTTTCAACCTACATATTGAATTGATGATCATTAGCACTTGTTTGGTATAATTGTTTAATCATACACCTGACTAAATGCCTACAAAATCCCTGACTTTGTGCAAGTGTACCTAGTAGAATTGATGCTGTTTTGAAGGCAAAGGGTTGTCACACCAAATATGGATTTGATTTAGATTTTTCTTCTGTTCACTCACTTTGCATTTAGTTAATTGATAAATATAATCTATTAACATGTCTATTTTTGAAAGCATTCTTACTTTACAGCATTTTTTCACACCTGCCTAAAACTTTTGCACAGTACTGTATATATACTGTATATATATATATATATATATATATATATATATATATATATATATATATATATATATATATATATATATATAATGAATGGGAATAAACATGTTTTTATTTATTTAAAATAATGATGTATAGAATGGCATTGAATACAGTTTTGTTTTGATATGTACATTGTTAGACCTTACAACATATACTTGGTCAATCAAAGGTCAGCAGTTTTGTAAATTGAGTAATGTCACCTTTTTTTAACAATTAATTAATTTGCTCATAACATACTTTATTAGGCTGATGAACAGAGCTGGACAGTATGCATTTAAACGTGGCCAACATAGCCACTGGAATTCGAGAAATGTATATTTAGGCATCTTATTAGGGGGAAGGGGTTCGGTCTGGTCTACCTGTGCAGTTTTTACTTTTTTTTTTTTTATCTCAGCTTTAGTCTATCATGAATCCCATATGCCTGTGTGGGTTCATGCTACCAGTTTGTATAAGAAGTCCAGTTCATCTATGCGACCGGAGGGGGGAGTTGCGTGATCAGTTAATTGCACACTGCCTCTCGCTTTCGTTCCACCTTACAAAGCACTGTTATATACAATGTACTATTTCCTGAATGGGAGGCGCAGAATAGGCGCACCAATACTGTACCTGCTTCGAGCTCGGTACTGTTACAGTACTCTGGATTGGTCTGTGCAAAGTGAAAACAACACCAAAGAACACAAGGAAACTTTGTTTGGGGGCAGTATAGAGTGACAGCTTTAAAAAAAAATTGAAAAGAAGAAGGGAAATTTGTTCTGATCACGCCATTACTATTCGCTGTTAAACAGGACACTTTTTCCGAATCTTTTTCAGGCGTTATTTGGGTTTGTGCGTGTCTGATCGTTCTTCATTTGTTTTTGCATTCGCATTTGCCAGTTCCGCGCTGAGGTGGTTGAATGTCGACTACATGCATTATCTTTGGGGATTTTACTTATCTCGGTGTTTGATCGCATTTCTTTGAAAATTGCATGCAGTGAAAAGAAACTTCACTAGCTACAGTAACTTTTAAGAAGACTATGTTGGCCACCGGAGGGATCTACGCTGTCAAAAAACGAAAGAAGCCGATACAGAAAATGTAAGATTTCTATATAATAATACGTTAACAATGGATTAAAGTGTGTGGGGTATATATGATTTGCTTACATAAACGCATGCTTTCTGTATTGCTTAAGCAATCAATAGCAGAAACCACCAACATAAAAAAAAACCCTTTAGGCGATTTTTATAAATTGTACGTTTAAATAATTATGCTTTAAAACACATATATATATATATATATATATATATATATATATATATATATATATATATATATATATATATATATATATATATATATATATATATATAAGCATATATATATATATATATATATATATATATATATATATATATATATATATGTATATATGTATCATTTTCACAACCGATGTTTTAATAAAGGGCAGCACGATGTTTAATTAATAAAATAAAATAAAATAAAACATGAACTATGTTGACACGATTATGGAATGCGTTTTTGTAAGGTCATTTTCAATATTTGAGTAGGAAATGAATTCCATACAGTTTGGCTGCGTAGTAGGACCCATACTTTTTTTTCTAATGTCGATTTAAAAAATACATAAAATAACGCTAATTTACTAAATGTGGTATTAACAATACAATATCTAGAACCATAACTGTTTGGTAAATATACATCTTACTCAAAAACTTTCAAAACCTTAACAGTATAGTTAAAATGTATCTTATAAAAGACGAAGGTGTTACTCAGACTCTCAATTCGTCTATGAAAAGTCAGCATTGCATGTGATCTAAGCAGACCCAACAACTAAAAACTAATACATCTTTACCAACGTGTTACGTTACTGTAAGTTTAACTGGCACATGTGCTTTTACCTGTAGTTATAAATAACCGGTCACAGTGAACTAGTATTTCGACATAATAGTTACTTTTAAATGCTTTTAAATGCTTTTTCAATTTTCATTCTGCCAACAAATTGCTTTTATTTCTTGTAATGAACAATACCACAATTTGAATGGTGCTGGCAGGACGAAACAACCTAACTAGGTCTCTAACCTTGTTTTTAAAATTTTGCTAAAAACTGGTTGGTATTTTCTTTTTTTAATGTAATGCCAAGTGTTTCTAGTCGTCGAATGTTGTAAGGACCTATGGGGTAAAAGCATGCTGGTGTCTTTTAATTTCTAGTAGGTTCACCTTAAGAAGCAGATAGTGTAGTTTTGGTTTGGCATGGAAATACTACGCTTGCATTAATCAAGTTGAGAGCTGGAGCTGCTCTCACGCGATGCTTACTGAGGGCGAGAGGCGGGGGTGCGGGCTTCAAGTTGAAGTGTGTTATTGTAATCCGATACACGGGTTCTTGTCATATTAGAACAAGCTTTTCTTTTGTTTTTTTCATCTTGCACCGCTTCGCGTTGAATAAAAGCCACGACATATAGACTAATCTGTGTTTTTAGTTATTTTAGAACGTTATTAAATACCGCATTTTGAAACGCACAATAATATCCTCAAACTCGTTAAGAACTTAAGTTGTACTGACACATGTTTTTCCGTTTTACAAAGCGTATTCAGATTCTAACTTTTGGGTTTTCCAGACTAGCGACGCGAAAAGGGCTTTTTGGTATTACTGTTGCGTTTGCACATTTTTTTTGTAGGTGGTGAAGGTCTAGTCTCTTCAGTTTGTGTCCATGGTAGATTACGTTTTATTTTGCAGGGTGACTAGATTACGTTTTATTTTGCAGGGTGACTAAATTACTCTAAGTAATTCCCTTTTCTTGTATCCTCAATTGAATAGGTACTGTCCCGTAAAGCGTGTATTTTATACCGGTGTTTAAGAAGGCTGTTGCCTCGTAAATCCAAATTAGTGTTACAGTTTCCTGCAATGAGTTTCTCAGTCTAACACATTTATTTTTCACTTCCTTGGCTGTAACAAATCTTTTGAATGGTGTGCTGGTACCAAAGTGGTTGCGGGTTAGTGCTTGAGTGGCCAATAAGCTCCAAGGAGGAAGGAAGGTTGGGTGTCTGCAGTGAAAGCTACCATGGTTAATGTAAACAAACTGGTAAGCCAACCATGTCTGGTTTCAAATCAGTGCCCAGAAGGCTGAACTATGGGGAGAAATGTAGTAAACAAAAATACACAATCCTCTTGGCTTGAAGACTGTTCACTCAGGCAAAAAAAAAAAAAAAAGTTTACAGAGAAAAAACTACTAAAAATAACTACAAAACCAGCACATTTATGAGTCTAGCCTTCCCTCTGCAGTCCTTGTTGGCCATTTCTAATACCAAACCCCTGAAGTCTGCCTTGTAAGTAGCTAGGCTTATTATTCAATTGACAATTATTTAATTAGCACGTTTATTTGTTTGTCTTTGTTTGTTCAATGCATAAATCAATTCTAATTAGGCATATCATTTTTATTCAATTTTGGAAATTAAAGATAGGTAACTATACTGGGAACAATTCCAATTTCAGAAGTCATGTATATAAAGATTCCATAAAACACTTTTTTGATTAATTTTCCTACAACCCACTACAAAGTAAGAAACTGCAACTTTTAACTTAAGAAAGAATGCGCGTAGCTACATTACAGTAATATAATATTAAAGACTTTTCACAGGGATCTGTATACTGCCCCATGTAACTGTTGGTTATTTGTTCCTCTTATCATTTCCAGACCTCACTTCTGTGAAAATCTGTCCTGGTCATTTCCCAGGCTCATTCTAATTCATAGCCAGTGAGCGAGCAAGGAAGCACTTACAGTAATTGCATTCATAGCCTGCAAGGCATTTAGTAAATAGAAGTGGAATTCTTAAAAGTGATCTCTATGGGCTATTGCATGAGGGTGGCCTGCTAGCTTGTAGTATCTGCTACCCTGGAAGCAGGGGCTGCAGCAGTGTACTTTATATAGTACAGGGGGCTTGAAATGGTCCCATTCACACATTTCACACAGTTGTTTATTTCATCCTGAGTGTGGTTCGTTCAGAAGTGTATTTCAAAGCCATGTCAAGTTGACATAACAACAGACATGTTGCTTGATATTTTAGCAGAAAACATTTCCTTTTGATTTTTCAGTGTGTTTAAATATATTATTGAAGAAATGCCAAAAGCTCAGTCTTGTACTTATGCAAAAAGAGATCTGATGAACGCAGTCATAGGGAGAGCAGGGGTTGGTTACTGAGAGATTTGGCCACTGGTGCAGCAGTTGGAGTCCTCACAGACAGGCAGCTGCAGAAATACACTGCTTTGAATTAGTTTCAAGATGGTAGATTTTATGACCATACGATTTTCTGGCATGCCGTGGAGCACCTGCTTTGTGTCATCTCTACATGAATTGAAATTAATTGAGAGTGTTGTAAAAAGCAGTGAGGGTGTAGAAAAGGTATCAGTCATAGCAATGACATTTGGTAGGTATAGTTGCCACATGATGAGCACCGTATTGTCACAACATTCACTGTGGCTCCCAGATGGTGATTTTCCATTAATTTAGTGAATTGTGGATGCACAGCACCCCCTATGGGTCACAGTGGAGAGTTTGCATTTTAGTTTTCTTAGTATTATGAGCACACACTCTGCTGAACTTGTGTAACTGCTGTATCAGACATTTGCACTTTGCTGTCTTTTTTGCTGTTTACATTTTATATTTCAAAGTTAATTAACTACGTAATACATGTATGGGACTCAACAGCGCCTCCTGTGCTCGTTCTGTGCCATTACCAAATTTGGCGTATTTATCATATTGTCGTTGCCAGAAATTACTGTTTCTTTCGTATTTTAAAGAACTTTGTGAGTTGGGGCTCTGCAAAGATGAATAGGGGATGTCCCTAGCAATATAAACCACTTAAAGCTCGCTGATAAGCTTTGGCTTAGTCCCAATGAATATACATAAATATTTTGACATCTGTAAAGTGCTATTTACAGTTAACTTATGGGCAAGCCACTTTTATGTCCACAGATCGTTGTCTTAAAAAGGGTCATCTGCTTTTAGGATTAAGCATTCCACCCAAACCCTATTGAAATGTCTGAGCCGATGACGCCAGGTCAGTATCAGTCAGTGTGCTAGATATCATCCCTCACACTGCTACCAAAATAATTCCATAAATCTGACCTGTCCTGTACTTCCATTACCCACATACTGTAAGTGTTGCAGTTTTGAAAGAAACACATGTTATAAGAAGCCTGTCTTTTCATTTTAAAATATGACGACATTAGGTTAAAGAAAGGTGCTACCCGTGCACTTCCTAGGTCTTTTCACCACAGCAGTGTCTTCTGGATCAGAGCATGTTTAAGGCTGAAATCATGTCAGTCATTTGGAGAAGTGGCTAGTTAGTTAACGACAGAAAATAAGATATTGAAGTGGTGGGGGCAATTTCACTCTCCAGAGCAAATGATCAAGGAAGCACACATTTGAAACCTGTAATGCAAATGGAAATGCAAGTAAGGCTTATGGAATATTTTGTTAGCTACAGTCACTTGAAACAACAAGTCAGAATTCTGTTGATTCCAGGTTTATTTTCAACATGACTCAGGTGCAGTCCATATAATCTGCAGTATGGTGGTGTCAGGATGTGGGGTGATAGTATGTACTGCAAAGGGGTGAATTTATAGTACAGCGGTGTCATGCTAAAAGGCCTGTACCCACTTTAAAGTTATAACGAAGAAGGGGCTTGCAATGAATGTGTTATGTTCATATTATTCATTTTTTGTTGTCCGTAAAAATGAAAGTCCCCTACTGTTTAGCTCAATTGAATGGACCTCGTCGGTGTTAAGAGGATAATCCCAAGGTCCCTCAAGCCAAGTTTTAATCAGTAGTGTTTCCCAGCTATCGTGCCGGGATGAAAGCCACAAGGCTTCCAGATTGGGAATGGGGTCTCGGGAATTTTTTAACACAAGTTGTAAGACAAGATTTTTTTAAAGTAGGTCACTTAATGTGTAAAGGGCCTTACAATATAATTTGTGTGTTTAAGGAGATGCCTGTACTTCTATATTTACATACGCATGGTGTGCAGGACACATTGTATTTTGAAGTTCTTTCATGATAAAACTAAGGACATTCTTTAAAGCAAGTTATTGATGTATTACACTCTGGGATTAGAAACAAAGTGGATTACTTTTTTTTTTTAAATGATACGCACAGCTGTAATTGTGTATTTACAACATTTTACAAACATGCATACTTGTTAGCAAAGGGCCCTCACTGATGCTTCACATACAAAAATCAGCTAAAGATACAACTAGAAAAGAACTTGGTGAACCAATACCAGACATACCCCTGACTCAATGAGAGAGACCCTTTTTCTGGCCCCAGACACTTTTATGAAAGTGTCTAGGCAATGATGTAATGTTTAGTAACAAAATGACAAAGGGTCTTATATGAACACTTGCCCCAGTGCTCTGTAGAGAGGGGTATTCTGGGAGAGGATTAAGTACAGCTTGACACCCAGTAATAGACAGGAAACGGAAAGTACCTGCCATATGTTGCACACTCTTGTGTAAATATGCTGCCCCGAATGTGACCGAACAATTTCGTATGGTTAACAAATGGCACCCCTGACATACTTTATGGAAAGTTTCTAGTCTGTTATAGCATTTAAAATAGGTTGATAGTACAGTATGTGCTCAGTGTACCATTTTCTATTGCTGTTTCAGCCTGTTACCCGTGTAATATATTATAATATGTATTCGCTATCGTCCTCCATTGCTGTTAAGCATACCTGTTACAAAAAAACCCCCAAAAAAACAACCACGGTGATCAGCTTTGAAAAGACTCCTACATTGCTGAAGTGAAGTGGTTTTAGATATGTGTCTCCAATACACTTGTCATTGTGTCTCCAATTTGCCATTTTATACTGATTGATCTTGAAAACTGTAAATGCAGATTACTTTAATTCTGCTGTGCTTCTGCTGTCTGCAACAGATTTAGACCAGTCTGTTTAGTTTGTGTGAGTAGGATAAGGGCCATCATGGACCTCCTTTTGCAGACCGGTGTAAAGCTCCTGGGTGTAAAGAGGCAATTGGCTTGGCTGTGATCAGGATGCCCACTGACCTTCAGTTCACCTGAGCTGCTGTGGGGGTTGCAGCAGTGAGGGAAAAACAGGACTTAAATAATAATTGGGCATACAAAATTAAATAACATTCTCTTTTAATGAGTCCATGTCGCATAGTCATTTGAGTCCAGAAGACAGAAAGCAGATTGAACCTTAATGAAGCCACAGCAGCCGTCTCAAGTGTGTAATTTCTAACTAATAATATCATACACAAGTACTGTGCCGGGAAACACAGTTTATAGACATTAGATGACCAGAAAAAAACCCTTGTTCGTCTCTAGACTACAAACAAGAGGTTGAAATACTGTAAGAAAAAGGCACTTGAGAAAAGGGACAGTACTGGGTTGGCTCTGAAAAGGCTGGGTTGGTTCCTAGTAGAGGAGATGCTGGTCAAATAAAAAGAAAAAAGTAAAAAACATTTACCATTCCGAATTGATATGAATCAGTTCATATAATCTTGAAAGTTTCATTATGACTGTCACACAAAGAAACCACATCAGATTTTTCAGAAACCACCACTGTCAGTAACTACTGTTAGGTGATTTTTGGTTATATTTACCCCATTTAGAAAGACATTAGCAACTGATACTCTCAATAACTAAAGAAGGTCCTTACCACTTTTCATCAGAATAGCATAAGCATTTCTTGAGATTAACCAAAAATGTGACACTTCCACTAAATCTGCATGGTTCAGGGATATGCAGCCTACATTTTTGTAAACCTGCACAGGAACTGCCATAAACTTAACTGTACCGTTATACTGAGACACTTACTGGCCCCTGCTGGGGATGCATGTCTCTGCTGGGGTATATGTCTGTCAATCTGTCTGTATACCACACTTACAATTGTACAAATAATTAAAGAACTGCTTATTGAATTGGGATGAAACCTGGTCTGAATATAATCTACAAAGAGTAAAGATGGTGGTATACAGCATGAGGCTCTGTATGTCAAACTAACAGTTGTAGTTCATGAAATAAGGACATAAATGTTACCTCTTATGCATTTCCATTCTTTATAGCAAACATTTTTTGTCCATACCATAATAAAATAAAAACTGTTTGCATCCCTTACTTTTAGGAAGTCTAAAATCAGTAAACATTTTCCTAATTTAATATGGCATGGTGCATCGAGAACCCAAACATGTGTATAGTGAACAGTCACTGACATGCTTGTCGTCCCTTTATAGCTGGTGAATTCAGATCTAACCAGCTACCACAGGACAGATTCACACCTGCTATCTACCGTCTTAATCTGGGGAAAAATACAATGACTTAGCACAGTATTGTAATGATTTAACAGGCTTTAAAATGGTACTATACATGGTACTATGCATATTTAACATAGCATTATAAGCATAACTGTAGCAGAAACAGATTTAAGCATCCAGGAAAACCTGGGTGCTTGTTTTTATTTTGTTTGAAACAACATGCAGTCATGCCGCTTGCTCAGGCATTCAGTCTCCTTTGGCTTAAACAAAAAACTGTTTTGTTTAAAATGTTCTTATTAAAGTTGATCTTATTTGCTTTGAAATGAGCCTAACCTTTGTCTGGATACATTTGGTAGTGCAGTAATATGCCTTCTTCGTGGCCAGCACGCCATTTATAAGAGTGCCTGTCTGGTTCCATTGGATGCATAGTTGAGTGATTGCATACTTCTGACTGAAAGTGCTGTTAGCAGCCTTACATTGGCTTCTTGTATGGTTCGGGACTGATTTTAAGGTCTTGCTCCCCTATATCTAAAAGATTTGCTGACTCTATATGTCCCTAGTTGCTCTATTAGAAGTTTGTTCAGTATTCCATGGATACAAAGAAGGCAGGTGGCACAGCAGAGCCCCTAAGTTGTGGAGTGATGTGCCATAATTTGTAAGGGAGGCACTGTCTCACGCTGCTTTTAAAGTAAGATTAACAACACCTGTTAATTATGTATATTTTGTTACTGCTTTTTAAAGACATTTACATTTTTTAAAATTATTTTAATGTATGTCATTTAAAATGTATTTTATCACCTTATCTACTATTTCTCGGAATTGTTTTGTGTATTTGTGGCAGGACGAAAGCCCTGCTGCTGTAAATATAAGTGTGTGTGTGGAAATGTAAGATTGGCAGGGATGGGGTTAAATTGGTCCCTGCCAGCAATCACAGGTGTGGCCATTCCCAAATTAGGTAATTGAATGCTAATTGGGGAGTGGCCATGTGTATAAAAACAGAAGCAACATCCTTTGTTTGTTGGAGGAGTTTGTGTTGTGGGTTTTGAACTGTAGAGAAGGCAGCCGCCCACCCAGCCTACAAGTGTGTTGGTCTCTTGTTTGAACTGTTTATTTTGGCCCGCATGCCCTGTTTATTTGTTTCTGTAACCAGTAACCAGCCAGGGCTGAGGTGTTACCCTGTCACAATAGTATACATTTTTTGTTATATTTATCTGAAAAGTGCTTTGAGGTGATTTATTGTGAAAGGTCCTATATAAAAGATGGATTAATTGTTGGAAAAAGATTTATAAAATGAATTTCCTTTTAAGCCTGTTGTTCTGGTTTGATTATTGGCCTACCTTACGCTTCCTAAATTAGTAACTTTCTCATGGGCACCAAATGTGGTTGTCAGAAATGCTGTGGTGATGGCTTGTTGTCAACTTCAACATGCTTCTGTCTGTGACGTTTATACCGCTGCTGTACAACAGCCACAATGACGCAGCAGCAACTCTCTCAATCTGCTATTCTGTGCACCTGTGCACAAAAGAAGAATCTTAGAAAGATTCAAAGGGCCATGCTGTTTGTTCAAAGCGTTTACTCCAGTCTTTGATTACTCCAACCAAACAGCTATTACAATTTAAAGTTCTCTTAAGGGCTTTCAATGTGGTTGTTTCTTAGTGTTGTAACATTAAGATGAATTTAAAAAAAAAAAAATTGAGTTAATCAAAGACTGGAGTAAATGCTTTGAAAATATGGCCCAAGTATGTTAAGGAATTGTGGGGCCCTGTTCATAATGATTTAACTTGCGAGTGAATCTCAATTTGATATGCATGGAACTGTTATAGATGGTTAAGTTATTTACCGTAAAAAACATTGTATAAGTCGCAAAGTTGTATATAAGTCACCCCTCCCTTTTTGAGAGAACAATTTCAGAAAAGCATCTAAAATTAGGCCTATGTTTTTGCTCAACATTAATAATAAAGGACAATTCATAACTCTTGTTTTGAAATAAGGATTTTGCAGTGTTTTATTTCATTAATAGTTTACATTTATGTAACACAGCATTCCATTTTTTAATTTTTTTTTTTACTCAAAACCAAAAAACTCAGTCACATTCACTGTCTTCAAACATAGCAAGTCCTGTCTTGGTAAGGTGATTATCACAGATATTTTGTATGTCATCCTCGCTGCGTGAATCTGTCTCGGACTCAACAAGAACAATGCCATCCTCTGTACCATCCAGCTGATTTGAAATGCATGCCTTCTTAACCACTTCAACTCCAGATGTAAAAATGAAATCCCTTCCCAGGTACCAGATTTTGAAAATAATAATAATAATGTTTTCAATTGCTATAAAATTGCTATAAAATGTTAACATATGATGAATAAAATACAAATAAATGACTTAAACTGTGTTTTTCATTAACCCTTTATGCTGCAGTGTACTACATACCCATATTCAATATAGAGATAAAAACTTTTTTTTTTTTAACAATGAAAACAAAAATGCTGCTAATAACGATAATAACAATAATAATCAGTAAACAGTAATTATCAAATAAAAATCCAACAATATCAAAACATGTGCCAGTATCGACTTGCTCTGTGCTATTTATTGAAATGTTCAATACAACAGAACCCGGGGTTGCCTTCGCAACCACTACACATTTTTCTTTTGTCTTTTCTTTTGTTTTCATTTTCGTAGCAGACCCTGTACCTTTTTTACAGTGTCTGCTTCGCTTGTGTTGGAGGGATAGTTACAAATGCGTGTACACAGCTACTTTGCACAGGCATTGCGATGGAATCTGGCTGCCGCATTGCCTGTACCCAGTGCTGTGTTTCGATAGTATTTCATCACAGCACTGCCATTTCAAACCAAACAGCTTCCCGTTTGCAGCTGGCTTACCTGTAAAGTAGCTGCATGCTCTTCTGTTTGTACAGTTTGTATTGTTCTTGGCTCCACATCCTCTTCATAATAATCTCTGAGTGATAAGTCAGCATCACTGTCGCTGGTATCGAAATCCTCCGAAACAACTTCACTCCCGTTGCTCATTATAGAAAAACCACGCATGTTGCCATGTTTAGCTTTCTCTAAAAACTATATAAACTATAACTAAACAAGTAAAACTAATAATAAATCAAAAAATAATAATTTAAAGCACTATATATATATATATATATATATATATATATATATATATATATATATATATATATATATATATATATATATATATATATATATATATATATATATATATATATCAGTACTGTGCAAAAGTTTTAGGCAGGTGTGAAAAAATGCTGTAAAGTAAGAATGCTTTCAAAAATAGACATGTTAATAGATTATATTTATCAATTAACTAAATGCAAAGTGAGTGAACAGAAGAAAAATCTAAATCAAATCCATATTTGGTGTGACCACCCTTTGCCTTCAAAACACCATCAATCATCAATTCTTCTAGGTACACTTGCACACAGTTTTTGAAGGAACTCGGCAGGTAGGTTGGCCCAAACATCTTGGAGAACTAACCACAGTTCTTCTGTGGATTTAGGCAGCCTCAGTTGCTTCTCTCTTCATGTAATCCCAGACAGACTCGATGATGTTGAGATCAGGGCTCTGTGGGGGCCATACCATCACTTCCAGGACTCCTTGTTCTTCTTTACGCTGAAGATAGTTCTTAATGACTTTCGCTGTATGTTTGGGGTCGTTGTCATGCTGCAGAATAAATTTGGGGCCAATCAGATGCCTCCCTGATGGTATTGCATGATGGATAAGTATCTGCCTGTACTTCTCAGCATTGAGGAGACCATTAATTCTGACCAAATCCCCAACTCCATTTGCAGAAATGTAGCCCCAAACTTGCAAGGAACCTCCACCATGCTTCACTGTTGCCTGCAGACATTCATTCTGTACGCTCTCCAGCCCTTCGCGAACAAACTGCCTTCTGCTACAGCCAAATATTTCAAATTTTGACTCATCAGTCCAGAGCACCTGCTGCCATTTTTCTGCACCCCAGTTCCTGTGTTTTTGTACATAGTTGAGTCGCTTGGCCTTGTTTCCACGCCGGAGGTATGGCTTTTTGGCCGCAAGTCTTCCATGAAGGCCACTTCTGACCAGACTTCTCGGACAGTAGATGGGTGTACCAGGGTCCCACTGTTTTCTGCCAGTTCTGAGCTGATGGCACTGCTGGACATCTTCCGATTGCGAAGGGAAGTAAGCATGATGTGTCTTTCATCTGCTGCAGTAAGTTTCCTTGGCTGACCACTGCGTCTACGGTCCTCAACGTTGCCCGTTTCTTTGTGCTTCTTCAAAGAGCTTGGACAGCACATCTGGAAACCCCTGTCTGCCTTGAAATTTCTGCCTGGGAGAGACCTTGCTGATGCAGTATAACTACCTTGTGTCTTGTTGCTGTGCTCAGTCTTGCCATGGTGTATGACTTTTGACAGTAAACTGTCTTCAGCAACCTCACCTTGTTAGCTGAGTTTGGCTGTTCCTCACCCAGTTTTATTCCTCCTACACAGCTGTTTCGTTTCAGTTAATGATTGTGTTTCAACCTACATATTGAATTGATGATCATTAGCACTTGTTTGGTATAATTGTTTAATCATACACCTGACTAAATGCCTACAAAATCCCTGACTTTGTGCAAGTGTACCTAGTAGAATTGATGCTGTTTTGAAGGCAAAGGGTTGTCACACCAAATATGGATTTGATTTAGATTTTTCTTCTGTTCACTCACTTTGCATTTAGTTAATTGATAAATATAATCTATTAACATGTCTATTTTTGAAAGCATTCTTACTTTACAGCATTTTTTCACACCTGCCTAAAACTTTTGCACAGTACTGTATATTTAAAAAAAAATGCAAAAATGAATGAGGTATGTCCTTGCTAAAGTTCACAAAACAAAATTCAATGTACAGTCATCTTTTTCAGACAAAAAAAATGGTTAAGAACAAATATGTAAATAGATATTGGTCTTGTTAAAATGCATTACCCTGAAATTTGACCTTTGACCTCAGAATGCATATAAAATGACCCAATCTTAATTAATTGTTAGTAATTTACTTTACACATCTTAAATAATAAATAGTGAGAAAACAAACAAAAAAACTATCTGTTAGTTATTTTTAAACCCTTTCCTTAACCCTGCCTTAACTGTCTCAGTTAGTGGTACGCAGTAGTACAGAGGAGTCATCTATTCGGGTGATGATATCATGTTTTTGAAAGCAATAGGAAAGCACACTAAGCTGATTAGAAGGATAACAAGCTGGCTGTCCAGAGATTCTTGTGCAGGACTTTTTTTTTATCGCTGGCGGGAAATAACTTCTGCATTCAGTGTGCAGACTACAGGGAGAGAAAGGCAGCGCGACGTTAAAGAACTCACACATTCAAACAACCAGGAGCACAAAGAAACCCGGACCAGTAAGGTACCTTGTAACTAATTAGATTAAATAATGTTACTCTGTATTTCTTGACATTCGTTAGTCTGAATTTGGTAATCAGAGTCAATATGGAGGCTAGGGTTGCCATTTGGGTATGAGCTACTCTCAGCTCTTTTTATTATTGTAATTTACTCCTTTGCAGTATACGATTTCTGAGCATCTATATTCAAATAAAATTATGAACCCTAATGGAGGCACATTTACAGTATTGAATTTCATTGGACTTTAGCTCAAGTCTGAGTTGTTAATGTAAATGAGGCTTAGAAGAATTATTATGCAATACAAAACCACGTTACCCGACTACTTTTAAACACCTTGCCCCCCCCCTAGAATTAAGTCTGTGGACGCCTATGGATACAGTATGTCTTTCTCATGGCTTAGTGCACAGTAAAAAAAGTGACAACAATAATACAGTCATTTTCTCACAGGACGAGATTAGACAGAATTAAATTTAATTGTGACAGAACAGGCCAGCTGACGGACACCGGCGGCAATGACAGACGGACTTACAGGCAACTTTTACTGTAAATTTGACAGGCATTGTGGCAGGTGGCGGTGCTGTCGGTTATTTTGCGCCGTGTAAAAATAAAGCATGCTTTTCTTTATTATGGTACAATACACCATATCATTAAAGTGAAAACAATACTTTTCTATAATGAATGGAAGTGCACAAGAGACACAAACTATATTTAATTATTTTATTAACTCCTCTAAACATTAATTTATACACACTAAGCATTGCTTGCAGCCAGCAAAGTAACAACAAAAATAAGTTATATTTTAATTTATTTGTATAGAACGATTGGAATAGCAGTTCCAGTCAGTGCCGCCCACAGAAATTTCCAGGCTCCCTCCCCTCGGCATTACTTTTTTTTATCTCGGCTGTAAAAAAAAACAAAAAGGGCCAGTCTGGGCCCCCCGGAATGTACAGGCGTGGGACAAAATTCCTGGTTAACCCCCGGTGGGCGGCACTGGTTCCAGTACCTGGAATAATGAGCGCATTTTATTTTACCAAAACTAGACCCTCAGCTGTGGTAGTGATTGATGGACTCTGTGTGTTATGTTTAGGAAGAAAAGAACCCAAGCAGAGACAGACAGCCTGCATGAAAGTACTGCGCCTCAAACGATTAGGAGAGAAAGGGGAGGAATAACAGATCCCAAAACAAGTTCTCACTTGCCAGGCAAAGCTGACATGTTGCAGTAGGCTATACAGTTTTAAGCAGTTTACCTGTACTGGATTTTAATTTGTGAATTTGAAGTTTTCACAATGACCATATTATTGCTAAAATAAGCTCATCCACCAATATTCAAGGATGGTACCTTCATTTTTTCCTTTGAATAACAATATAAAAACACTGGCTATTCTAGTTAATTATGTGAAAAGTTTGTGAAGTGTAATAGTGTTTTCTATTACCTGTTCATTTAACTACACAATCCTACAGCTACTTCAAGGCCACTAGATCCCCCAGACCAGTTCAATGAATCTGTGATTGATCCCCATGGCTTTTATTTTGCATGCCTTAGTTAAACATTCTTTGATCGATTAATCACTCTGGTGAGTCTAAAGTTTATATTATATTAATATCTCCTGCATACAGTTGTATCTTGAGGTTTTTGTGAAGAGTACATTTTTTAGTCTCTTGCTCAACGTGCATATTATATTACTTTGTATAAAAATATGGACATGCATGCATTTATTTGTATTGAAAGGCCATTATATTAATAGTTGACCCTTGCTTTTGAACACTACAGAATTTTCAATGCATCAGTTCCTGTTAATTAGGACCTTGGTCTCTGATTTCTCCGCAGCATTCCATTTCATTTGCAGTCAGACATGAAATCCCTTTGTTTTTACACTGTAATATTTATTTCCAGTTATATTTTTACCATGTACCATGAAAATACAAAAAGAAGTATAAAAACGTATTTCTTTGGACCACTTTTATTTGTGATTATATATTCTAAATGCAAAAATAGAGAAATATTTCAAGATGAAACGGTTTTTTTTTTTTTAAAGTAACATAAAGAACATTGATCTTTCTCACATATCACAATATCTGGTTTTCATGAACCTTGGTAACTGTCCAAGAGCACTCCCGACACGTCATATACTTCCCCTGTCATTATCAGAAATCAAGCAGGCTGAAGTAGTGTGTATCTGTAGTTACACAGACTAGCATTCTTACACTAACCGTAACACACTGGGTAAGGAGCCAAGAGGGTGACAGACACTGCACACAAGCAATCACAACAAGCATTTGCAGCAACAGCAGGGAGCCATTACTATTTTTAGATGTGTTTTTTTTTTGGGTACTTTCAGAAGTTGTGTTGCTTGGATTTTCTGGGAGTTTTGGCAGCTCAAATAACGTTTTAAAACAAATCCAGAAAAAAAAAATCCAACAAGACCTTGTCAGATAATAGCTATGCCTTTTAAGGACATGGAGTGTGTTCACTTCGCACCTATAAAAACCTTGGTTTCTCAGATTGTACCATTGGAGCACTTCAGATCACCACGTAACCATGCAATAACATTGTATTAGAACATTTCCATCATCCTGAATGATCAATACGAGGGCCTTAATCTCTGGTAAAGGACATCGAATATATCTTTCAAACTATGTTTAATCACGGTTCCAAATCAGTCTGCTGGAAAATGCGTACCTTTTTCTGCTTGATGAAAGAAAATCTCCGTTCTTGTATGTGCCCTCTGAATGTTGTCTGTCAATGTAGACTATTCTGTTTCCTTGCTGTCCTATCTATCTATTTAAATTTATTATAGCAAATAAAGTAAAAAACAAAATCAAGAATAGTGTTTTCTGTCAGCGGCAACACAGTAACCACAATAGCAACTGGTCTCTAGTTTGAATGACAAGCTGAAGAAATCAAACAACTGGATTCAGTCTGATTACTTTTAGCAAATTTATTTCAGCATATCAGTAACAACAAATGCACGGTGCTCTCTTCTCGAAAGCCAGGAAGAAGGCTTTGAATAAACTTTATGAACACATATTGTGAACAAGTTACTGAATGATCAGCATTAACAGACAAATACATTTTATGAACGGTAACTTATGAAACTTATGCAAATACATGAACAGGCACTGAAATCCTTTTAAAAAAACTAAAAACTGAGCTGTACTTTTATACTTTTCCATGTTTTACAAACAGTTTACAAACCATGTTTGCTTTTTTTGTACGAGGTACCTGAACTGAATAACTGCTCCATGTAAGTAGAAGCTTTTTTCTTTTAGTATTGAGGTATTATTTGGTAATTGGAAGTACACACGAAGCATCCACCGCTGGGATAATGAAGCCTTAGTGAAGGATTCCAGACCACAGATGGAATTCTGAGCAAACCGCATTACTCGTGGAATAATGAGGAAAACTTGTGTGTTCATGAGCAACAAAAACTAGTGCTGCATAAAATCACAAAAAATCAAACAGAAAAACTTTTTTTTTTTTTTTTTAACTCACCGTCTGGTAAGGTCCTTTTCATTATATTAGATGCCCTCTCCTTCAGCTCTGGACATTTAATAACACAAGCCGGGCCTTACCAGGCGGTAAAATATATATATCCAGTGGCGTGGCAGTTTAGATCAAGTTTCCCTTTGCTTTGCTGGCAATACAATGCTGTACACAAGAGGGTGCTGGCACTAATATACACTTTGATCTGGCCTATGTAACATATGTCTATAAAGCCCAGAACACACTGCACGATGCGACAGTTGCATCTCAATGGAGGAGGGCATCACACACTGCCCGATTGAAATTGCAGGAAGGGACACACAATTTGTGATTTTTTTCCTGATGTTTGACCTGCCCTGGATGCATTAAGTACAGTAGCAATGGGGCTACATTTAATGCACAGTTCACAGCCTACCTTTGTAAAGTGCTTTGTGATGGTGGTCCTCTATGAAAGGTGCTATATAAAAATAAAGATATTATTATTATTATTATTATTATTATTATTATTACTATCTACAATTTTGGCTAGAAGGCAGTGTGATCATGAAAACCACATATGACTGGAGACATGCATATATTCTCTGTCTATTAACACACACACACACACACACTCAGTATTCCATTGGTTTGTATATGATGTCTGTGGCAGTATCTTTTGAAAACAAGCCCTGACAGCCCCCATAAGCATTGTGCCTTTTAACTATTAGATTAAATATTTACAGAATACAGTACTTAAAAACTGCTGCCACAACCATGATTCATTTATTATTAATAGTGTTTTAATTAAATTCTACCAAATCATGTTTTTATTTACAATATAGGGAACATACTGTGTCGCCCAAATGCTTATAATGAAAACATGTATTGTATTATGTTTCCTCTACATTGTAAATAAAAACAAGATTTGGTATAATTTAATTAAAACGCTATTAAGAATAAATGAATCGTAGTTATCAGCCGTTTTTAAGTATTCTGTAAATATTTTGTCTAATAGTTAAAAAGTATGATGCTTATGTTGTTTTCAAAATATATCAGCATGGACATCATATACAAACCAATGGAATACCTTGTGTGTGTGTGTGTGTGTGTGTGTATGTATATTAATAGAGAGAGAATACATGCATGTCTGTCTCCAGTCATATGACTGAACATGATGAAGTCATTGGTTGCTGACTGAGACTGAGTGGGTATAACACACTAACTGATGCTGGTGCATTGCAAAATATGAAACATGTTTAAACTTTGCGATCGATAGGCCGATCCTGTAAAATCACACTGCAAAGCATAACACAATGCCTGATGCAACTGAAAAATCACGTTGTTATTGATCGCATCGGGCAGTGTGTCCAGGGCTTAAGTGGCAAGTAAGGCTCCTGAACTTAGTGTATAGTCAGAAACACCAGACATAGACTTTTTTTGTTGCTTATGGTAAATAAATAATTAAGCATCAATGTAAACATTTTCCAGCTCAGGTTTTTATTCTATAGGTGGAACAGGACCACGCCAATCTGTAAGAGAGTGAATGAGACGCTGTCATTGAGACGCATACTTAAACACATCAAACAACTCCTCAGACAGACTTGCTGAGCCAGTTATGCAAACTTCCAATCCTAAAGAGGATTCCCCTGCCGACCTAAGCCCACACTACCCGGGCGGCGCTCGGCCAATTGTGCACCGCCCCCTAGGAACCACCGGTCACGGTCGGCTGTGACATAGCCTGGATTTGAACCTGCGATCTCTAGGCTATAGGGCGCATCCTGCATTACATGTGGGCGCTTTACTGGATGCTCAATTGGGAGCCCCAGAAGTTCAATTTTAAAAGTGTCTTTGCAAAGTCAAGCATTGGAATCCTTATTTATAGTGGCAGTACAGTAAAAACTTGATATTAAGGACACTTAAGAGAACAACCAAATGTGGCCTTAGTATGGAAGGTGGCCTTATTACTGAAGGTTTGTCAGATTTGTAAAATATTAAGATGGCCTTAACGATTTAACTGTATTATTTTAAATGTATTTATTTTTACTTAAAACCTGGGAAAGACCCATTGAGATGAACCATCTTGTTTACAGGGGTGCCCAGGAGGTAGCAAGGGTCATTTATATGTTTTATTACATATTACATAACTTACCAAACAATACAGTACCCCATTCACAGATCGGTTACAGAACACGAATCTGCACATTTGATTGAAACACCATTTTAGTTTCAATATTATTCCCCATGACTAAAACTGAATTGCAACAGGGACATCTGTGAAGGCCAAGCATTTTAATTCTAGTTAAAAATCATTTGTTGGCAATACAGTCGAAGTTGTGTAAGGGGTGATATACAGTAGCAGCCTTTCGTGTAGGGTTTGAATCCAGTCATCCAGGTAATAAGTGATGTGAACTTGTGGTCTCAACTTAGCCCGTAGCTTAAATTTAATCCACATCACACTATAATTCAACACAGTCTCTGCTTTGCCAGAGTTGAGGTGCGCTCTCTCTCTCTCTCTCTCTCTGGTTTGCAGAGCTGTGAGGGGAAGCTGTCATGACGCCTGCCTTTTAAATGCAAAACAGGTAGACATATGCAAAACATACTATTCTAACTGTTGTTTGTTGTCCTGGCGCCACTTGTGGCCAAAGGTCATTTTTTTGTAGCAATAACATAAAAATACATTTTGCATAACTGTTTTACAACTGCGATTACTGATTACTGTTAGTTGAAACTTTTGTATTTAATAGATTAGTGCTAATGTGTTGAAAGTTTAATAGATGAGATATTCAGGCCACATTATAATTTTTATGAACCATAAGCTTAACTTTTATGAACTGTTGATAAGATGATTTAAATAAAACAAAAAAACAATGCATTATAAAGCTAGACAGCAGCTTCCCATATAAGTTTACCATAGGAACATGTAATAAAGCATATTGAAAGCATGGGAAAGCAGAAAAGGCACTGTTAAACCCAGAGAGGTATGGCAAAGGATACTCAAAACATGACAAACCATAAATGCATAGCATAGCAATGGGAAAGGCAAGATTACCGTGTTAAATTTTTATTTGGGTTGCCTGGACTGACAGTCACAGTACATTTCCATGTTAAACTTCATGCTTTTTTCTTGTTTTGATTGTTATAGGGCAGAAATGATCGGAATATTTTACAACTGTTATTTGCGTGGATAAATGTCCTCTTCACAAACTTTTGTATATGGGTCATCAAGCACTTTCTGCAGTAGTTTGTAATATTATTGATAAGATAACACATACAGTAAATCACCTCATAGTTCACAAATCAGAGCTTTTTTACCCCCCAAAAATGCTGTCGCAGGATAGCGTCACAGCCCAAGCTGGTAGGAGGGAGACTTAGTGTCAAGACTTGCTACAACTCAAAAGTTTTATTCAAGCGCATCATATCAAACGTCTGCACTGCCGAAACACCATATTTAAATGAACAATTAAACATAAAAGGGTTTACTTTCTAACTTACCATATAAAAGCACTACTTCAAAAAATGAAAACCTATAATAAAATAAACATTTCAAAAGAAACTAGTGTGTAAACAAGGTATGTGTACATACAAAACTGAAAAAATTAGTTACATTTAAAACTAAAGTAACGTGTTATAGCACTTGCGTGTGGCATTCGGTGCAGCAGAGAATCCAGGTTGAGCTGCTGCAGCCTGCTGCTTTGCAGTTTTCTGATTGAAATGTTTCTGCTGAAGCGCTGTGGCTAGTTTCAAGATGAAATCTCTCCTACTGATATTTTCGCCGGTGCACTCCTTGTACCGAACTAAAGAACTGATGGCTGCCAGGTCCAGTAGAGATAACAACAGGCTTGTACATAAAAATAAAATAGAATATTGTAGGTTATATTAAATATATTGTAAAAGGCAGTGAAAATAATTGTTGTGGCAGTTCTAGGTAGAGGGGATTATAACTTTTTTATTTTTGCGAACCTGCCTTTCAAACGCCATCGGTATTTAATACATGTATTTAGGAAAAATCAAAAACGGACAATCACATATCTTTCACACACACACAGTAAATTAAATTTTAAAAGTGAAAACCGTCAAAATGACTGCAGTGGCGGTTCTAAAATTCACAAGGACCAAAAGAAAAGGTTTAAACAAGAACAATACCTGCTGGGCATTCACCTTCATTATATCATTCAAAAAACATTGTAAATGTAGCACTTAATATCCCTAATACAAATTTAGCCCTAATACAAGTTTAGCCCTAATAAAAGTACAATGTTGTACTTTGCTGTGCTTTTACAATCTGAAACTTTTATGAGGGATCATCCACATTTAGCAGTCATACAAATACTTTGGGAAATAGAAGCATGACATGGAGGATTTACATGTAAGTAGGTTGCTATACAGTATTTCTACTGTAAGTAAGGTATGGCACCACACTATATAATACAGAACACTGCAATGTGGATGTTTACAGCTTTCTTATGTTTTTAATTATTACAATGTGTTGTACATGTACAGGGTAATAAACTGTACTGACAATGAATGTTATTAATGAACAGACCAAGTAGATTGGAGGAGGTGTAACACAGAGGTCCTATTGTAAGTGACACTGGAGTTGATGCATAGTTCACACCCTGATGGACGGAAGTGCCGTTGCAGTTGCAATCCATTCACACACAAATTATATTTTAAAACATTAATAAAGAAAAATTCCAAGCAGTTCATAACAAACAGCAAAGTGTTACAAAACAGTCTGCTCCCAAATAGAGCACCAGACGTTATCAAATACAAATGGTTTATCGATATTCAACCTATTCAACCATTTTTACCCTGTGCAATTAGTAGACGTTCTGCCCCTAGTTCATACTATTATTGACAACAATAACACTGGCAGGGAGAATGTCTTCTCTGCTGTAGCCACAGGTACAGGTGGGGGAGTCTCCATGGGTGTAATTAGCCAGTCAGGGTGGTTCAAGGCGGATTAAATAGATTAGCTCTTCTGAACTGAGAGATATAATGAGGCACTGATGCAGTGAATCAGCAGCACTCTAAATACAAAAGCACCCTTCCCTTTTGTTTCAGCTTTTACAAAGGTAGAACGATACATTACTTCAACAAATAGAAGTCCAGACTCCCAGTCTGCTGTGGCAACTACAATATAATCATGTTGCAGTGCAAGGACTCAGAAGAGAGGGCAGTGTCTGGAAAGATGATTGGTACTTGATTCTAAGGTTCAACAGAAATACCACACAGACAAATGTTTAATAAAGGTAAAGTATGTGAGGTGAAATAAACACCCAAATACACACTTTAAAATACGGTCAGGGGTCCCAGAGTGGCTCACCTGGTAAAAGCTCAGACTCGTGGTGTGCAGGATCACATCCTGGCTGTGCGAAGTTGCCAGTCTTCGCTGAGAATTCCGAAGGGAGGATCGCATTGGCTCTGGTGCTCCTGTGGGTTAGGTAGGCAAAACCGGAAAGGACTGTTTCTCCTCAACGCGCTACAGCGAACCCTGCTGGTCAGGCACCGGTGAGCTCAAGCGGACATCTGCAGGGCTGGCCTTTGTCCTCCAGAGGCCGGTAGCTCGCTAACATGTACTCTCGAGTTCCTGGGTGTAGAAGAGGATGCTGGCTCTGTCGTGGGATTGGAGGATGACCACCAAACTTTAAGTTCTCATAAGCTGTGGGGGGAATTGCTGCGGTGAGGGGAAAAAATTATGGGACATTCCAAATTGGGTAGGAAATCGGGGGTAAAATAACTGGGCACACTAAATAATAACAAATAAAAATAAATGCCTAATTGTATTGCTATTACTGTACCATGTGCCTTGTAGAGAAATATGATGATCATGTAAACCAAGTGGACCAGCAACTGGAGTGAGAGAGCTTTATAGCTTTAACTAAAGAATGATTGGGAATAAGTGGGAGCATGAATTAAGTGCTCAGTGACCAATGTACGAAATTATATCAGGCTTTGGTAAGAGAATTTATATGTAATGACTTATGTTTAACCTATGGTATATATTGTAAGGTGATTATTAGGAGAGAACCATAATGACCTGTTTGACATAAATTGGCTTATGATTTTGGAGTCCTATACCGTTGCCTCCCAGTAGAAAAAACGTAACTTGGCCATTATCTTAAATCTGCTGTTTGATGCCAGTGACTGCCTTACATAACTAAATGTAACTAAAGTTTACTACAGTAGTCTCTGGGAAGCAAGCGAAGTGTTCTCTGAGAAGGATTTGACCACAAAATGAATCAATTAATAAATACATATGTATTACTTTCATGATGCACGTGCATCAGCATATGAAATGAACAGAATAAGAGAAAAGCAATAGGGAAGTGTTAATAAACTGTAATAATAAAGTAACAGACAAACTAACGTTAATAAACTGTCAAACTAAATTAGCACAGCACCCCAACACACATTAAAAAAACGCAGCAGCAGCAGCAGCTCTAGATAAATTATGAATACATGTACAGGAGCAATATTTAAGACATGCACAAAATTATTTAACAGAATGGTGAAGCAACTCACCAGAACGGGAAACACCAAATTGCTCAGCGACTTGTAGCGATGCGGTGCAGTCATGGAAATCAATACAAAAGGCAATGAATGACTGCGGTTCTGAAAAGATTGAATAAACCAATCGGT
Source organism: Acipenser oxyrinchus oxyrinchus (assembly GCA_030684275.1). Taxonomy (NCBI): domain Eukaryota; kingdom Metazoa; phylum Chordata; class Actinopteri; order Acipenseriformes; family Acipenseridae; genus Acipenser; species Acipenser oxyrinchus. The sequence continues at coordinate 28,213,252 of CM060258.1, forward strand.
GTGCCTCAAGACACTCTCATGATAACAAGTCACGTTTGAAAAGATTGAATAAACCGTTTGAATTTAAGTTTCATGATGATGACTTATCAGGTTATAAAACAGTACTGTATTAGTTGTGAACGAGTCGCTATCGGTACCAAAAAGGTGTTCTTTTAAGCAAAGTTCCTGTTCCTTAGGAGGAGCATTTACAATGGGAAAGATCAGTTTCACTACAAGGTAGTTCTCTTAGCCGAAGTGTTCTCTTAGGAGGTGTTCCTATATGCGGAGATTACTGTACGTGCAAGTTTGTGCTTCTGAATCAAATAAATGTAATCTGGTTAAGTTTCAATTATGAGTTGCTCATGGAGTCGAGTATTTTCTCCAGGATGCACAATCCAGTCTAATTCTGTGAGTTATATCTTAATGCGCTTTCCTTTGCTTTCTGTCCCATGAGACTGTATAACAAACTCGGTATACCACTGCATGTAATACATCATGAGTAATATGTACTAGACAACTGAAAGGTGTTGTAACTCAGGTTTTAAAAGTAGTCTCCTGTCTAATTGGCATTAATACTTTAATTTCCACTACTCCTTTCTTGAACCATTTTCTTCTCTTTTCTAATGGAAGTTAAAGTCCCATCAAGCTGTCTTTACTGCACTAGTTAAAACAAGATGACCATTATTGTGGCAAACGCCTTTGTGAGTGATGTTCTTGTCCTCATAAAGGCATTAGTCCACATGTCTGTCTACTTGGCTTAGTTTTGACACTTAAGACTATATGATTGAGTGTTTGAATACAGGAGTTCAAACTCTACTTAAAACTTAAAACACACGCTTTACTGAAACTGTGGGGCATGTGACTGCCAGTGAGTCGCTGTATCTCAAAGAGAACATTTCTGCATAGATTTAACACTTTGAAAAAACATTCAGAATGAAACTCATTACAAATAAATGATTTATCATTTTAGTATAAAAATAATCAAAAAGCAAATTGAATTTCAGTAGTGTGAGTTTGTTTTTAATTAGTTGTAAACGTGTACATCTGTATAAACTACAGGAGTTATTATCTGTAGTATAAACTACAGCCTTAGTATTTACAACTGTCTTGCGTCCCCTGTAAGTTAATGTGACTGGGCAGTGCCAACAGTAGCTAATAAATAAACAAATAATAATAAACAAATAAACAAATAATAATAACGCAACATCTTCACTGACTTCAACTGAAAACAGCTATACAAGCCAAACGTCAACATCAGCAGATCAAAATGATGGCCAGATTTCAAATTATTTTAATTTATGAGGAGGAAGAACAAATATATTCCGATAAAATGTTACAACAATGAAAACAACAACAAACTACATACATATTTAATATGAATGTGAAACCAGAGAAATTAATGTAAATCATTTACTACTTGTAACAAAGTCCACTCTACTGTACAAATCTGTTTTTTGGTGACATTGATAAAACACATGAATGTGGTTACTCTGGGCAAATTTCAGTATTCTTGGCCAGTATTTGTGCAAACACCCAAAAAGGGGAAGGATGTGGTCTCTTTGTGTTCCTGTAGGCCATGATGTTCTGGGCTAAAGGTGTGTAGTCCCTTATGGTCTATCATATTGGTTTGCGTTGCTAACCTGGTTGCTAAGGTTCACACCACACAACACACTGATGATAAGTACACCACACTTAAAATAAGGAAGATGTTATGGGGCACAAAGATATAAGTGCAGTTTTGGATGCAGTGTCACTTGCCAACTGATTGCATACAAGCTTGAGCCCTCTGACAGATTTGCCATCTTGGGACTTAAGCTGGGAGATGCAACTTTTATATATTACAAAATCCTTGTCAGAGATTCCATTTGTATAACTAATTAATTAGCCAGGTCTTGTGAGGGTCAGTCCATTTATTCTCGTGTGTGCATGCAAACCAAAGATGCTGTATGTAAAAATAATAAAAGAAGATGGTGAACAAAACTATTCACAAACCTTTAAGGGCTGTTTTAAGGAATGTTTTTTAAGAACTGTTTTTTTAAAATCCCATTTGATTAATTCAATGAAGTTTGCAGTTCACAAAACCTTTTTTTCCAACTCTTAGAGAAGGGTTTTAAGTTTATTGTCATTTTCCAAAGCATTGAATGTTAAAAAAAAAAAAAATCTTGGGCCTTACAGTATGTCTGGTAGAAAGGTTGACTTGTGTCTTTACCTTAGAATCTGTGATTTTGAAGATATGGATGAAAATGTTTTAAGATTATTATAATGTCTATATAAATACCTGTATTAATGAATAATTAATGTTTATTTATTTGTCCTGTAGCCCAAAGCCCCTGCCCACAGATGGAATCAAATCGAACCCATCTAAGCGACACCGGGACAGGCTGAACTCTGAGCTGGACAAGCTGACCAGCCTCCTGCCATTCTCGGAGGATGTGCGCGCCCGCCTCGACAAGCTGTCTGTGCTGCGTCTCAGCGTAGGCTATCTCAAAGTCAAGAGCTACTTCAATGGTAAGCACCTTGAGTCGGTGTCACGGGCAGTGCTGTGTGATGCACTGCTGTTACAGATTCTGTCCCCTGTCGGTGTGGTGTGATAACCACGAATGTAGACAAGCTTGGCTCATTTGCATAGCGGTTAAGCTCGCTTGTGGCGTTCAAGGTCGCTGTTTCGCCCCCTGTCTACGCCCTGTTACAACTCTCCATTCCACATGCTGCTGCATGCCTGGAGAAGTGTATCATGGTAGTACCTAGAATTTTATAAGTTTTGGTTATTTATTTTGCTGAATTTTTTTTCCCGCTAATAGTATTGTTAACAGTAATCGTGTTTCTGACAATTATCCAAAGCTAAAAAGGATCAGCGCCACTGGTACCAGGATGTTTTGTTTCTCTATTATTCATACAGAGATTCTGGTAGGGGTTGTGAGCCACATAATCAAAGTGGGCAATGGAATATAACTTCATTCGGTCCCCCTGTATTGTGGGAGAGAACAGTGGAGCGAGTTAATGTTGCCACCGCACTATAAAGTAATTTCATTCCCTTGTAGTAGGTTTAAGGGTCCCCCATGTCCTGTGAGTGAGGCTCAGCGTGTGGGGCCCTGATATCTGCTCCACAGGAAGGCAGTAGTGAATGTAAATTGAAGGGTCTGGAAAATAAAATGGACAAGGGTCTTTGTTAGAATGTTATTATGCTGATTACGAAAATGTGTTTTGAAAGCACTGGCTTTTACCCAGCTGGTACCCTCATAGAAATTGCTGTTGGAAGAGCTGGTAAACAGAAGTACTGGCATCATTTATGTTTCAGCACCTCTGGCTTATCTCGATATCAGGCTAGTGGAGAAGTTAATAGGTGTTATTGAGCGCAAAGGTGGATGACAGCCTCTTTTTGTTTGCCAGTTATCCGTTGACAAGCCTTTCTGTTGGCCTCAAGTTTCAATAAAGGGCAGTATTGTTTCCTTGTATGGTGGAGGATTTCAGGAGGCCATGTTGTGGTGTTTTCAGGTTTCATGGTGCTGCAAAAAAGGATTTATGGGGTCTGTGTCTGTCAAGGTTGCGGTCTGAAGGTAGGCACACGCAAGGGGTTTAGCAGAGTCCAGAACGGAGACACATACTTTCTTTTCTTAAGCCTTTGAATCCCTTTATGGTTTAAAGTTTTTACACAGAAATGTGCATTCCATAGGTGTTTCCTGTTAATTATTCCCCGCTGGTGATGAAGTCCCCTGTGAAGGGGATATAGTGGAGACGGTCGTATGTAGATATGTCAAATTCTGGGGATTCAGAGCGGTGTTTGTCCATACATCTAGGCCTAGACTGTAGATCATCTTAGGACTGATGTAATGCAATAGTGTGATAACAAAGCTTGTTTTATAAAAGCTTGGAAGACTATTGAATAAGAGAATACCGTACCTGTGACTGAAATATACTGATATGGAAATAAAATATATTTCAATATGGTGTACTGTTTATGGTTCATACATTTAAAATATATGGAATTATTATTATTATTATTATTATTATTATTATTATTATTATTATTATTATTTTAAATACTCTAGTGGAATTAAGCACTGAAGAAAACTGGGGTGGATATTATGTGCAATTTGAGGATTGCAAAAAGGATTGTGGGACCAGACCACAGGTTGAGTCCTTCAATCATTTTTGCTGTATATACGTTATATATGCCCTTTACCTCTACCCTGTCAGCCAATGAGAGAGCAGGATTTCTCTCCATGGTGCTCTTTACACAGAGCTATCATGGCAGTTTTGCAGTTTCCCACTCTTTCCCTTCGCTTGTATTAGTCGTATTTTTGTGACCAATGCTTTTACACACTTTTTCTTATTGACTAACCATGTTTGTCTGTGCCTGGCCATGCTTTCCCTGTGCTTTATTACACTTCCACAGACCACTAATCGAGATACAACTGTGGGGGGGTGGGGGGTGAGGTAAGTCTTCAATCTATTTTGTTTCTCCTCTCAGAAGAATACGACATACGGATGAACATTTAGCATCTTCACTCGCATATAAATGGTATACATTCATAAGCACGTATTATTGTTCAAAGTGTTTAAATGTGAGGTCTGTGTTACAATATTCAAAGTAAAATGAGTTAAAAGGTTGTGTAAAATAAATATTACTCTGAAAACATGTTTAATTTACAGAAGTACTAAACAGAAATACTAATACAATGAGACAAATGCAAGTGGCTTATGATTGAGTGTTTTATGGACAAATTGGACTAAACATCAAATGGACTCAAGTCATTTGACAAGATTCTTTAATTTCATTGACTGAACTATTAAAGGCAATATCTTGAGAACCATTTGTATACTTTTGATGAAACTGCATGTGGCCTTTTGTAGTGAGATTCTACATGTTGTCGATGTGCTGTAGGTCACAGTGAAGTACTTTTTCAAGACACTAGTTTGTAAGACAGTTGTTAGCATTCACAACAAATAAATATGTCATCCAATTTTTGCCAGTTTTTTTGTGTTTGTTTGTTAATAGTTTAAAAAAAAAGGCTTAATAAAGCCTAAAAGCTTCAGACTTACACCTCCGTGTAAGTCATTAGCTGGCATTTAAAGACCTCCATGTTTCCATAATGCTTAAAAAAGTATATTTTAGACTTTTCTTTTTTTGTTGTTCTTTGTACAAACAATAGTATTTCAAGTTTAAACAAACTCTTATACAAATGTAGATATGAACCATATCACTTGTATGAAACATTTATAGTATCTATAGTTCTGTTCTGGATAAAGTGTACAGTATTCTAAAGTAAAAACGAACTCAGTTATTCTCTAAAGCCCTGAGGGTGTATTTACTGTATGTGAAGCTTTGTTCAGACCCCTGCTCTCGTTTCTATGAATCCAGTTGTCTCCTGTTTGGGTCTTTCTGATGGCGGGACGGGAATACAAGGGGCCTCTTTAATTAGACGGCAGGAAGGGTGTCTGGGAAACTTTGCCCCCTCAGTTTCCCCCCCAGAGGGAAGGGAGCAAGTGAGAGATTAGAGATGATAAGCACCTTAGTGTTGTCTGGAGTAGAGGTCAGCAAGCTCTACAGGAGAGGGAGAAGTGGAGGACTTTCATACAGGAAGTGGAACTCGCAAATTGTCTTACAAGCTAAGTAGGCTAGTTTTGTGTTCAGTGAGTATGTTCAAATTACAGAATCTATAAATGACTATTTCAAAAAGATAACATGCAAGGAAAGTGATGCATCAATGATGTCTGAAATGAATAACAAACACATAAGAGTGTTTCTCCCCTATCTCTAATAGCTCATTTGATGGGGCACTGTTTTGCTGAGATTTTTGTTTGCTGTAATATGGTACTAATTATAGTTCTGTTTTCCAGCTAATGCAAAATCAAGGCTGTATAGTAGGCTATAACTGCACAAGAACGAAGATTAAAAAAACAAAAATGTCGGTTAACAAAGAAAACCCAAAGCAAATTAAAAAAACTTCATCTTGATGCTTCTGACATGACAGTTAGACTACCATTATAAGTATTACGTAATTTTGTTATCTACACTGATTTATACATTTCGAGGGGACCTCTTGGCTTGCTGACACGGTACAGCCAAAATGTGCTCCCTTGTACTGGAACGGTGGGCTTGTTCTTACATGCAGAGAATTTGGACTTCATGTAATGTTTCTGTGTAGGCCTACACGTTTAAGTACTTTACGAGAGTAACCAAATGTTAAAAACTAAAAGTTAATATCTTTAAAGTGGTTAAAACATTCATACATTCTTTATTAGTATTCTAGTTTGTTTACATTTGTTAGCCTTGAGTTTGATCAAAGTTCAATGTAATGGAGCACTGCACCTTTAAGAAATAAATAATTTGAACAGAAGTAGGTGACGTCACAGATGACGTGCGAGTATTGTCCATGGACTTAAAAATAGCTTGTAGCTTATTGCAAATATAAGAAATAAAGAAAATATATTTAAAAAGCTTTACCATCACTGAAAGAGACACTGCTCCATGCAAAGATCTCTCTTTCTTTTGTGCAGATATCAGGATGTTTAGTGTTATTTTTTTTACTATTTGCTAATACGCAATAGCTTTAGACAACTTCAAAGTTGACTATAAAATCTGGTCCTGCGAAAGTCTTGCGATGTGATTTATAGCTGGAATTGAGTAGATTTGGTCTGGTGATAGCAAACCACTCCCCCTTCTCAACCCACTTGTAGTCAACAAACAATAGCTGCTTTTTGAAGGGCGAAAAGGGCTTGTTTTGGTTTCGCGAGATTTTGCTTGGAATTTTTCTAGTGTTTTATTACCGCAAATGCTTTCGCGTCCTTGTTCACTAAGTGCTAACTTTGATTTGGTCCGGCCCTATGTCAGATTGGTTCTCGGCACAACACTGGCCACAAGGGTACAGGTTTGAGGAGCGCTGCACACTGGTCATCCTAATACAGCAGTGTGGCGTAGTGGTTAGGGCTCTGGACTCTTGACCGGAGGGTCGTGGGTTCAATCCCAGGTGGGGACACTGCTGCTGTACCCTTGAGCAACGTACTTTACCTAGATTGCTCCAGTAAAAAAAACTGTATAAATGGGTAATTGTATGTAAAAATAATGTTTTTAAAAAAAAAAATGTAATTGTATGTAAAAGTAATGTGATATCTTGTAACAATTGTAAGTCACCCTGGATAAGGGCGTCTGCTAAGAAATTAATAATAATATATATATATTTTTTTTTTTTCAATGAGAATTGAAATCATTAGGGTTTAAAATTCAGATGAGTTCATCATAAAGCAAAGATGGTTGCTGCTATAGGGTGAAAATATCACACAGCTCACATTTGCACACAGCAAGTATATAAAAATGGGTCAGGAAGCACAAACTGCTAATTAATTATGGATGTGTGAAGCACAAACCAGATATAATAATCGTGTCTGCCTGGCCAAGCATTTTTGATTCAACACAAGGTTATATTGCTGGACTTGGAATGTTATAAACTGGACGCTATTTTGATGCAAAAGTAATTTTTCAGAGAGAAATAAACTCATATCTGAACAATATTAACCTAAAAAAAGCACAGAAGAATAGCTCTCTTAAAAATATAGAACCAGGGCAATATTCATAAATGACAAACCTCACAGATCAGCCTGGTTCCCACTAGAGTGGTCATTATCCCACAGTTGGAGGCCCTCATAAATTAAAATCAGAATAAGCAATCCAGTTCAAAATGTAACATAAAAATGCATTTAAAAAAATGTCTTCATACACAAAAAACATTGGTTTGTAATAGCATTAATACCCTCCACTGTGGATAATTGATCTTGTCTTTTATGAAATGCCCTCGCAATTGGCTCAAGCCACCTAACTGTCATCACGGTCAGTTATCTAGCAGGTAATGACAGTTACGTCAGACATTAGTGGTTAAGTAAGCATTATAGGTAACACTTGTATCTTCCTAGTTGTGAAGCAGCTTTCATTTTACAAAATAAATAATGCCAACTTAGTACTGCGTAAACTTCCCCATCGTTCAGTTTGAGCACAGGGGATACTCTGTAAGGAGTCACGGCATTTCAAGGGGGTATTTAAGATGGTGCTACAGTGTTTGTGTGCACAGTTGTATTCGATTGAAGATGAACTCTGCAGAAAATAGGTTGTAAGAATGTAGAGTAGATTTCATCATAGAACTCTACAAGGTCTTTCACAGCAGCATACATCTGACACATCATGTTTTAATAATATATTTCTGCTAGTCTATCACAGTGGGGGAGGGGTTGTCATTTCCCCTTTTATTACTTCAGTAGACCTAAGCAGGCAATAAAAACACTGTTTTGCTGAGGAATACAGTTTAAAGGAAAAAGAAAGAAGCCTTTTGTTTTAAACACAGCTGCTAAAGGAAGCTGAAAGGAACCTAGTGAACACTGCATGAATGTTTCAAGATGCTGCCTCTGAAATATTAAAAATGTAAAAGCTAGTTTGTAATCCCTGTGATCCATGCTATTTCTGTGTTTGCTTAACCTTGCCATAGCATTGTGGAGTTAGAATTAAAAACCCAGCATCTCCGCGTTGTCACTGTGAAGACACTGGAGACAGATTGTCTCTGCATATTTAAAGAGACAGCTGAGTCCCTCAGTCACTTGCAGTTGTACACTTGTTTGTTACAGTCATATGATTTGGCCCATAAAATACAATTTCTTTAACCTAATGTAGTATCATATATCCTGTTTTACCATGAACATAGATATTTGCTACAGCATTATTATTATAGTGGAGATATTTTTGATACCAAGTTTAGGTTTAGTTATAAGGTTTCCATGGCAACCCATTACTGTATGTCAAACAGTAGTTGTTGCCAAATAAATACCCTATTATATCAATTGCTTGGAGAGCTCTCTCTCTCTCTCTCTCTCTCTCTCTCTCTCTCTCTCTCTCTCTCTCTCTCTCTCTCTCTCTCTCTCTCTCTCTCTCTCATGACATCTGTCTGCCTGCTTCCGACTGTAGCCAGTCCCATTGTCTCACACCTTTCAGAAGTAAATTCACATTAACTTTATAAATCTTAGAATCAGTTTAAAAAATATATATATATATATATATATATATATATATATATATATATATATATATATATATATATATATATATACCGGCTTATGGCTGACTCATTTGCTTCATCTCAGACAGCAAGGCCAAAAGCCTGCTGTTTTTTAATTTGAGGTTTTTAAATAGAGAAATGACTCTTCTGAGAAGCTCTGACCCCAGGCTGTCACAGGTTCGGAGGGAAGCTGCCCTTTCCTGACAGGAAGTGAGGAGCGTATTGTTTGCAGATTTATCCGATCGAATTTCTTTGGTTGCATGCCTGGAACTTCCAGCAGTAAAAGGGTTCAATGCCCTTCCCTGTTTGAGGTTTAATTAGCCAAGCTTTTCAGAAGGGCAGACAGGGCAGCAAGGCCGCATTGCCAGTCTGTCAGCGCGAGTCTGGGTTTATGGTTTCCTCATATTGTTCAGCCTTTATTTAAAATAGCAATAATTCATAACAGACAGTAACAGGAGGCCAGCTGAAATGGCATACTTTCTCAAAGGAAAGTATGCCATTATGTAAAAGGTATGTAAAAATGTTCACTGCAGTACATCAATGTAAAAGCATAGTAAAGTGTAGTAAAGAGTAAATATATAGTATACGCATGGGGGAAACGTCACATTTACAAGTTTACTATGGTTCATTTTTATAAGGGCAGTTAAGTATTTAGTCCTTCCCCATTTAGAATAGACATATAGTTTACATTTATGAGGTAAACTAGAAAGCTTTAGTCTGTTTTGTTTGTAGTGTCGGGACGAATAAGAGTTTTTCATGCTTGAATATTCTTGCTAAATTTAAAGGAATATTCAAATATTCTTTAGTTTTAAATTAACTAAAAAACAAAAGTAGCCTATAATTTGTTCCACTTTACAGTAAACAAATATCATGAGTAACCTAAAGCCCCATCAAATGGCCTATTACTGAGAAGAGAAACACTTTTCTATACAGTATTAGTGTTATTTATTTCTGATGTATTTTATGCATTGTTTTCCTTTGCATGATATGTTTGATACTGTAATTTGTACATTTTGTTTTATGAACGGATGCAAATGGTAATTTTTGCCACAGAATACATGTCAAGCAGTGTCTGTTCGAATATTCGAATATTTATCCCAGCAAAAGGGAGGATTCAATCAAAAATCCAGCTCCTTGTTCTATTGCGGCTTGTTTAGGCAGTGGTATGTTTGAGACGTGATGTCGTACGGTACTGTATGTCTGGAACTGTGACTGAATAGCACATCAAACAGATAAATAACACAAAGTCCAAAAAGCTGGACTCAATCAAAAATACAGCAGTGCTTTATTTTTTGCTTATTTTCCCTTTTCAATGGTGCTTTGGGCTCCTGTCTTATTGAGTGTTAGCAGAAAGTTTGACCTCATTCTGTTTTAAATCAAACTGAATGGCAGCTTTTGTTTGCTAAAGTTTAAGGCTGTAATGGTTTAAACTTTTAAACAGTAAACAGAAGTAAAACATTACATTTACTATAAATGCCCACTTTTCTATTCAAACTGAGTATGCATATTTAAATGGTAAACAGGTTTAATGTATTGTAGGGTTACAGCTAAAGTTGTTGTACTGAGAACAGTGAGGTACAGTTGAGTGCCAGGCGTCGGTTCAGTGCTGGATGTCAGGCAGAGCTTGCTGGATGCCGTATATGCTGAGATCTGGACCTGCTTTGAAAAGAAAGGTACTGCTGGAACTGAACAAAGTGTCACAATCACTTTTCTTTCTCTTATTTTTCTTTTTCTGTTTGTGTTGTTGTCGTTAAGCCAGAACTTGCCTCCAGAATTCAGTGGATCTTTTTTAGACATTTCTTTTGTTAGGATTGCTCTTTCTGTATCCAGACCATGCCCCCTCCTGCAACAATGTTGGTGCTCTGATTATGTGGGAACAGAAAACAAGCAGTATTCTTGCAGGAGGGAGCATGTTCTGGGTACACTTTGATGCTTCTAAAAGAAATTTGAACAAGACATACTTGAGAAAGTTATTCCCCAGATGTATGACCTATTATGTGTGAACTGAATACAAATGTCTGTGAAATCCTTTCTTATCATCATTGCATAGCACTTGTTTTAAACTTGTTTTATAGCCTTTCATGTGTTGTTTGATTTTTTGGTTTAGGAAGGTAGCTCAACCTAAATATGAAAATCTATCGTCAATTCCCAGGTAAATATTGTAGTTAAACAATTGGATTTAAAATTAAATGGACAACCATTTCAACTCATGCCTTCGTCAGTGTAAATGTTACCGGCAAATTATAAATATAATAATACTTTGAGTTGTTTATGCAACTTAAAACATTTCTTCCTAATTAATATTTGTTCAATAATGAGATTCAGTTGATTGTTAATTTGGTAATTGGATTTTTTTTTTGCTCTTTTGTTCTACTTAGTTCAAACAGTTTGAGTATGAAATCCTGCATACAAAGTGTCTATTGTAAGTGAAGATGGTGAGCGAGGACTATGTTCTTGGTGTAGAATGTGAAAATGGCATTAGCAAAATAAAAATGTACCAGGAACGGAGAGTGAAGTTGTCCAAAAGAAATAACAATTCAAAATGGGGGTGTTTATGTGGAAGTGAATTTGCAATTATGAAAACTTTTTAAATTATGTTACTGTATAATCGTATTACTTTTCTTTAACAATAAGGAAGGCTAAATTGAAATCGCAAGCCCTTTTCTAAGTGTAATGTTTGAAATGTGTTATACTATAATTAAGTAATTGTTGAAAGGATTGTTTGCGTAATTAAATGGTATTTGCTTTTCTGCTGAATTGTTCTGACTGGTTTGGTTGACGAATCAACAGTTTTCTGTGGATTCGTTTCACAAACTGGGATCAATTATCCACAATATATCTGACACACACTCCCCATTTCTTTAAAGTATGAATACATACTCTCCCATTTAATGTTTGCCTTTCAACACTTGGTCTTATTATGCATGATACAAGAAGCTCATCAGGATAATCACATGTATTATGATACATTTCATATCACGACATTAGTGTATCTTTACAGCAACACTTGAATTAATACAGAATTAAAGATCAGTGATATTTAGACAGACTGTTAAAATAAACACCAAAGAAGGAACACAAATAGATACTATGTCATAGGAATGATTTCATTTGGACACACATAACCTCTTAGGTAAAAGGTCCATATTTACTACTGTAGTATAGTGTATGACTTTTAAAGCCAAACAGCTCCAGTGAATAATTATTTATTCTGTCATGAAAAAGAGGAAATGCAGTTTTATTCTTGGCTGACAGTTTGTGGCCTCACATGCGGTTGTCACAAGGCCCATTTACTAGGCTAGGATATTTTCTTTTCTTATAGCTTATCCAAACAAACAGAAGCTGTATTTTTTTTTTTAGTATTACTAATAAACTTCAGTATTATAAAAATATTGGAATGCTTTACCAAAAAATCTATACTTTGTCAATGGCCTGAAAACTCAGAAGAAGACAAGTCTCTAGTACTATCCATGAAACCACATCACCACAAGATAAAATTAAAAACCCTACACCACACAACCAGCATGGAAAGAAAAAAACAAGAAAAGGGCCTTTCATGTAATGAATGGATACATTAACAAGCGCTAAATCAAGCGGAGCTAAATGCATACAAGGAAAGCAAAAACATGTTTATGTTTTTTAAGACAGCCAAATGCCTGTTATAGTTTCATTTCAGGTCTAATTTATATTCAACTTTATAGATAACTTTTAAATTACTTTTAAATTACTAATGAGGCTTTGTAAATTGAGGTCATTTTAACTCAATAATAGTTACCCATACTCCTCATGGTGAACACAATAACTGCCTTGATTCTGGACAAATCTTCACCAAACTTATATTTTATTATTCAATCCTAGCCTCCTACAGATGTTTTGGATTGCATTTGGCTATAATCTATGTAACCTCAATGTGCTTATGAGGACACTCCGAATATGCCTGCACTAGTTTTATCCTGTTTTAATCATGTAATTTCTCCTTATTAATCCATGATCCAACCCTGATTTGGCTTCATTTACTAAATCAATACCAGACCATCTTTAGTGTATATTCATCGTCAGACCATGGAGTTTCAGAACACAGTTATGCATCACAACCAGCCATTGTTATACCAGCAATGCCCGGGAATGAATACATGTTTTACCAAATGTATGGGTACAAGAAATTTAAACAGGAATTCAGATTAATGTAATTTTATGTCAAAAGAAGTCATCGAAATATGTAAAAACAAAGCACATTTTTTAAACTTTCGTCGCCATTGGCCTTCCTTCAATGTCTCTCTCTTCCTCTCTGTGTTTGTCTCTTTCCAAGCCCTGTATCAGTAACCTGATCAGTGCTCCTCCCATCTGTGGCTTCCTCACGTGGGCGTGTTTTGTTCATTGTCTCCAGAGCATGGGGGCACTAGATGTGGGCTCTGCTGGCAATAAACATGGTGGCTGCTTGCTTCCAGACTCCTGAGGAAGGTCACAGTTTAGAGTCTTACTGTCAATGATAAAGTTTACTGGCCTTTATTTCGGGCCTGATGTGTGTCGGAACATGTCTCAAATGCTACACACATTTTTAAATGTAGTGCCCATGGCTACAGTCAGGAACAGCGCCAGAACATGCCATGAGTGCTTCCCTGCTCGGCTCTATAATGTGCACCGAATTCGATCTGAACACCTACAGTTCAAACCTGGGTCTCTCTGGGGTCAATTGTGCTGAATTTTCTGATGGTTCTGTGATGTGGACCAATGTCTGATGGGGGCTAGGTTATAAGACTAGTGAATTAGCCCACAGCTCCACTTTCAGCTTTTAAATTAGGATTGAATTTTGATGAAACATGAATAAAGAATGGCTGAGATAGGCAGAAATAGACCCTGTTTTTCCTAGAGGTGGTGATAATCTCTGTCAATAATGAGTGGCATTGGAAACATTTTCTTTGCATAAAAAAACCTGCTGCAGAAATTACCTTCTAAGCAGGACCTGGAGTGGATTAATTCAATTCCTTTCAGTTCAGTGACCTGAAGTGAAGCAGAGCTACAAGGAGAGCAATTCACACTTCCCAGTGGAACTGTGTACACAATGTCAATATTGGCTCATGCAATTTATTTAGGTATGGTCACGAATCCCTCAAGAATGTTTCAAAGAGCTTAGAGATTTGTCACCAAATCAGTGGCATTCTGGCAGCCCATGGTGGCAAGTATTTGTCCACACCCTGTACTTCTGTGTATGACAAAACTGAAACCATAAAGAAGAAAAGGAAGCTGGTTTAAAAAAGGGTTCAGGGAACAAGCAGAGGAAGCGACTGGGCATGCTGTACTGAACTCTGAATGACCTTGGGTTTGCCAATGTCAGGCTTTTCACCACTACGCCTCAACAACCACTAAAATACAGCCTTTAACCTTGGAGTAAGCAAGACAGGAATTCAGCATTCCGCACTGATGTCAACTTTCCCTTCACCACAGTGGACACAGAGCCCAGCCCTTTTAAAGTGCTTCTTAATACAGTCTCCGTCAGCATCAACCATGCAGCCTAAAAATATGCTTACCCTACATAGCTGTGTGCGTCTGTACAAATGCACATGTATAGAGAGAGAGAGAGAGAGAGAGAGAGAGAGAGAGAGAGAGAGAGAGAGAGAGAGAGAGAGAGAACCTCTGACCTGGTTCCTTATGCCCACCGCGGGCTAAATGGAGACGATAAAACTCACTTCACGTGAGTCCATTGCAGCCAGAATCAAACCCACGTCCTAGAGGTGAATAACATGCTGTGCCCCCTTACACAACCTCCCTTGCAGTAGTGGCACTAAAACAACATACTGGGTCTGAAAACTAATTTAGTTATAGGATAAAAGGGTTATAACATGTTTACTGTGACTGCACAAATACATCCCAGTGGCTGCAGGCCTTTAATAAAGAAAAACAAGTTACTTTGTACTCCTGGCAACAAGTATGTATATGACGACCCTAACCGATTTCTGATATGATCAGATCCCGTCGATCGTCAAGACAGTCAGGGAGCATCTGAGAGTACCAAAGTCAAAATATGAAGATTGAAGTGTCGTGCAGGAACAGGCCTAGAGATATGATAAGAATTTTGAACTGAGAAAATAACTTGAAGAAATGTTCGCCAGTCGTTTTGAGTAAAGGAATGTAGAACAGATTCAGGTGCATATTTTGGTTTAAAAACTAACAGCTGGAATATGGGCCCTATACTCAAAACTTTTTTTAACCCATTCATTCCTTAATTATTTTTTTCGACCTGAAGAATACAAAATTAAGTTATCTAATTAAAAAAAGAGCTCAATTGAGTATACATGAGAACAGGATAAAAACTTTTTTTTACATATATTTGTACTACCTCAGACTGAGACATAAACTCTGTATTGAACAGTCCTTAAAGGTTGGTGAATAGAACGTAATATATCATACTGAAATTGTTACAGGGTATGTCATTTTTTCCCTTTTACATGAGCATAACCACAACAAACTGTGACAAAACAACAGCACTGAAATGCCGACATTCAAATCACCTTTTTCAAAACAAAAGAACATTCTGATGTGCAAAGCTGACTTGAAAAAGAAATGCTTTTTGAGTGCGTACAGAGGAGAAAACAAAATGGCAATCTATATGGGCCATAGCAACACAGAAAGACACAAACAAACCTAAACTAACGATACAAACTGACTAACAAATGACCTCACAAATTGGTGTAGTCTCACACAAGATAAAATACAGCTCTTTCATTTTTTTAGCTCGCCAACCTGATATAAAAGTAATATTGACTACATACAAAAACTTCTGAGCCATGTCTGACACAGTATGTATGTAGAATGTCCCACAGGTTTAAATTCCAGACCTTAAATTCATGGTGCTGTGCTCTGTACAGATTTAAAAACATTAAAAACATGTATCTTACAGTTCAAGGTTGAAAAGTCCATTCTGAAAATAAAAAAGCTTTTTAGGTGTTTCCTGTCAAATGTACTGTGTAAAAAGACGGTGCAAAAAGACAATCCCATTTTCAGATGTTTGTTTCACTTCCTGGGCAACAGCTTGAAGATATCATTTCTAACCACCTACACTGTTGCTGTAGGTAGTGGCAGGAGCATGGCTATCCGGTTTGTCATAGGGCTGGAACACCAATCACCGGTTATCCTCACTTATAAAAGTGTCCCATAGTAAAAGAAAAGCAGTGTGTAAAAGAACACAGTGAAAGTACAGTGAAGCATAGGTAAGTATTGTAAAGCCCAGAGAGGTTTGGTAAAACCTTTTTAAAAGCATGGCAAACCGTGGTAAATGATGGTAAAAGTATAGTATACCAATGGAAAAACTCTAAATTTGCCAAGCAAATTTACCATGGAATACTTTTAAAAGGGTTTGGAGGGATGTAAATTTTCTGTTGAAGTAAAGTGTAGATAACTCAGAATTAGGAAACAGTGTAGTAAGTCAGGCAGGACATAGATGACTTTATTCAAATAAAAGTCACACAGATGATTTTTATTTGAATAACGTGTGTAGGGGTTATTCGAATAGGGGTGCTGTGTTAATTGAGTTTGACAGTTTATTAACATTAGTTTGTCTGTTACTTTATTATTATAGTTTATTAACATACACCTGCCTATTTCTTTTACTTATTCATTTCATTTCATATGTTGATACATGTGCCTCATGACAAGTAATATATATTTATTTATTGATTCATATTGTGTCTGGTGGCTAACTCCGTCTAGAGAACACTTCGGCTATAAGAACACTTCTCTTGCTTCCCAGAGACTACTGTATAACCAAAAATGACAATGAAATGTACATGGAAAACTTTTAAAAGGACAGCACAGTGGCAGAGGTGTGTTGTGATTTAAGTACAGGGATATCCGTTAGTGTTTTCAAAAAGGCCGGCAGTTCTTTCCAATTCAGTAGGTTCCCCTGGCCTATTTGAAGAACCCAGCCCTCTGTCTATTGTTTGAACTCTCTATCTGGACTAAACCAAGAGGGAGCTGAGGGAAAGTGCAAAGGGCTAGAACAGAAAGAGCCGGAGTATCCTGGATTGATTACAAGTTGTTTTGATAAGGAGGGGCTGATAAGAGAAACGGCTGCGATTTTCAGCAGAAGAAAACAAATTCTTCTGTCTTGTGCTGCGGAAAGAAGTATGCAATGCAAACCAGTTTAAAGAAGAAAAGAGCAGAACTGAAGTAGTACTATTACACGATCACAAGCTCTAGTAACAGAAACACCCAGCTGTGGGGGAGGGGACATCTTTCTCTTCTTAAAGTTTCTTATGATTTATTCATTTTCAAATATTCTGGTATCTGCAGCCATTACCTTACCCACACTACATTGTCATAGCATCTGCTTGAAATAAGGAAAACCTTTACCAGCCAACTTAAGGTTTTCCTTGTTTTCAGTTTCCATGGGTGTGATTCACCTGGTAAAACTTGCAGTTACCCTTTGAACTTGGCTGGGCATTGAGTTGGTGAGTGAGCCTCCGTGTGTATGTAGCGTTTATATCTGGCATAGTTTATAGCAGGCTGATTCATGCTCCTCACATTTGTTGTTTGAATCCACATCAAAAAACACAATTTGTCACCATTCTGTGCTTGAGGGAGGTACTGGAATGACTGACGGGGGGTGTTCAGGTCAGGAATAAGGCTTGTTTGTTGGCTTGGGAACCCACAAGAGTTCACACACATCAAAATAAAAGAAAAATGAAAATCTTCTCTTGGGAGTTTTCTTAATGAACACCCTGGGATTGGGAAGTGCAGTAAAAGGAGAAGTATTAGAAGGTGTCAGGCATGCCTTGAGGTGGAGAGAAGCACTCAGAGATTTTCCTCCTGTCTCTTCAGGAATCAGGTTTCCGACTCTGAAACCTGATCTGTTTAAAACCACAATAACTAATTCATACTGTCATTAATCGGGACAATGCAGGCCAGCTCTGCAGATCCATGACATGTGATTGTTAGGTACAATGATAGGGAACATAACACTGATGATGAAGGTGTTAGCCAAAATGGTTGTTCAGTAATAACCTTGCTTTATAGCATTTAGTGACAATCAAGTTGTCTGGAGAAATACTTTTCATGCAGATTGTCTTATTGTATGTTTCTCTATTTTAAAACATTGTTAAAAAAAAAATGTGGATATGATTTTTCGGGGGGTTTGACCAATTTTGATCAGGTTTGCTGTTTTAGTTACTGTATGGTAAAACATTAATAAACAACGGAAAAAAAGGGTTATATCACAAGAAAAAGCAACCAAAGACTAAGATGTGTGTTTATATGTGTTTCTGTGCTTTTAAAGTAAACCTTGTTGTTGCTATACCCTAACTTTGATCTTCACTGATTCTCAGCTTGCTCAGAGACTTCTTTTAACACTCTTAATGGAAAACCTGTTAGACGTGTTGCTTGATATCGTATACAGGAAGTTCTATTTTCTACTGAAGAAAAGCTTTTAAGAAGTCAATTTAATCTGAAACACCTGTAGCTGCTATTTAAAAAACCTCTTTGAATGGGCGGGTGAAGAGATCACAGTTAACCCCTTCTCTGCTAGTTGAGAAATGCAAAGATCTGACAGGCTTTACTTTTCATATTGGAGGCCCATATAATCTGGGGCTTGACACAAGAGAACTAAACTAGATTAAACAAGTTGGTTTGGTCACAGGTTTTATGAAAATAAAAATCTTGCAGTATGTGTGTGTCTGAAGAGGTGCGTATCTCCCTCATGGAAAGCTACAATTTGTGAACCCCCTGTAACGCCCTCCTGAACCGTGTCACCCACCCTGTGACCCCCCTATGACTCCCCCTGTGACACCCTTGTGAACCCCTTGTAACCTCCCTTATGACACCCCTGTGACACCCTCATGAACCCCCTGTAACCCCCTGTGACCCCGTGATTCCCCTGTGACACCCCATAACCCACCTGTGAACTCTCCTGTGACGCCCTTGAGAACCCCTGTAACCCCCTATGACGCCTCGTGACCCCCGTCGACACCCTTTTGAACCCCACTGTGAACAAGAACTTTTTCTCCCAAGCTGCTCATCAGTTGATGATGTAATCCTGAGACAGAAACACATTTAAGGGTTCTCAATTATCACTCTAATAACCTAAAATGTGTGGGATATCTTTGTCTGTAGCAATTCTGTATCACTTTGGGGACTGATAATGACCTATCTTAAGTTAAGCCTGATCTGTACATGGATAGGGCCTTCTATGGGAAATACAGTGCTGCAGAAAGTGGTGCTGGAAATGACATTATATTAGCGTGTTTTACTGCCCCTTTTTATAGTGTTTGCTATAATTCTGAGTGGATCTCATTGCAATTATTGCAATTACCCAAACACTTTTAAGGTGCTTTGACTATAAGTTCAGGAGCTGTCCTTCTTAATGTGTCTTTATATTAGTAAGCTCCAGCACCATCTAGTGCACAGCGGTGCTTTGCCAGAAAAAAACCCCAAAATGAAACTTGATCCAAAGTGGCAGATCACAAGATGGCATTGGCTGTTCCTTGTATAATGGCACTGCTCTAGCCTATGCTACATGTATTTTTGGCAGGCGCCTCAATCTGATGAACAGCACCTGAACTCGTAGTGAAGCCTTAACACTGACAGGAAACAGTCATTTCGAGGTATACTATTGTCCATATTGTAAAGTATGATAACACAATGGCAATGCATTTAAAGATAATACTTTTTTTTAAATGGAATTACTGCTTATTAATGGCCTCTTTAACAAACAATTGTGAAAATGATTAATTTAGTTTTTACAAAATGGAGCTCAAGCCTCTATGGAAATCCAGAAGAGCAGGGGGCTCCAATGTCCGGTGTGGAGTGGCTTTTGAAATGGCTCATGAAACTGTCTGGTGATTCATTTACAGGAAACTATGAGGGTGGTAAGGAGTTTGAGTTCTTCAGAGAGACAGTCAGTTAAAACTCAAGTAACTGCCTTGCGGAAAGAAAAGTCCCATTTTAAGCAGGTGAAATGAAAAAGTGCCCCTCCGCCAAGGGACTTTATTCAGTACAGTTAAAATAGAAACTTAGATACAAGTTATAATATGTACCGTTACCTGTTGATATGAGAACCAGTGTACATTTTATAGTTTCTTTGATTACATGATGTGAAATAAAATACTGTATATAAATTATGTTCATGTAGCTTATTTTCATTTTTTTATGTCTCAATCCTAGGTGATGCAAAACCTTTGGATATAGCGTTTGAATGTACTGCTGTGGCAGGGATGTATGGTACGGACATACTTGTTAGCACTATCTACTGTTACTTAGGTAAGGATAACCAAGGTCATGTGTTGTTTGTTTGAGGGAGGGATATGCAAGCATATACAAGCATGGAAAGAAAGGTAAACAGTATCAAAGCTATTAAATTTTGCTCTTCTATTGCTGTTTTTTTAACTGAATTCACCTGATGCTTCTCGCGACCTCAGTCTAGAACAGCTGGAAACTGAAAACGTCCTTGTTTTATTATCTTAAATGTATTCTTTAATGTCACAGTCATACAAATAGTGTGTATAAAGAGACACAATAAAATGTCAATGAAACCAAACCAAAAGAATCCAGGTACTAGGAGGCTGTGTGTGGAGGTTTGTGTGAGAGATTGGGGTACTGTCTTGTTAGTTTTAATAGTGGGACTGGGCTTTGAAGAGCTGGGCTACTCTATGTAATAAGCTACTCATCTTTCCTTTTCTATTTTATTATCTCCCCCTACGTATGTCACACTAAGTTTTCCCATACATCTTGAAAATCGTTAACAGTTGGTATTAACATTATTTAGCACTGGGAGTTTCAGATAGTGTTTTTTTTTCTAGCTGTATGTCATCCATAGATTTTACATTTATTTCATCATGATACAAATACCTCATGTGCTTGCCACTTATCCAATCTGATATCGAGGGAGCAGTGTATTAAGAACAGCAGAGTGAACAGGTCATTAGTGGAGCCTCAGTGGGCATGAGGTTAGTTGTTATTGGATACTGTGCTCTGATTACACAATAACTTAATGAGGGTTAAATTGGGAAATGGGGGTTCCATTTAATCTTGTTCTAAGACACATGACAAAACAAAGCTGTATAAAGGAGAAGTGATGTTTCTGCTTCCCTGCCAATTTATAATGTCTTCCAATGCACCGTATACAGTATTGCTGTTTGTGGTAATGTCATTAGTGCCAGTAAGAGGTAAATGGATTTTAATGGCTTGGTTAGCATTCCTTTAAAGGGGAACCAGCGATAGTGTTGCACTGGCTAACAAGCATGGCAGCGACATTCTTCCTCCACCACGGCTGTACATTTAAAATCAGAGCTATAAATAACATGTGATGGACAGGGAGAAGGCCCTAAGCACGTTTCATAACAATTGCACAAGCCGTTCTCTAGATACATGCATACATATCAAAAAGGAAGACAGTGGGACACATGCATCCTCCATATAACTGAGACTATAACACTATAACTATAAGACTGTACATTCAATAACTTAAACAG
Source organism: Acipenser oxyrinchus oxyrinchus (assembly GCA_030684275.1). NCBI lineage: Eukaryota > Metazoa > Chordata > Actinopteri > Acipenseriformes > Acipenseridae > Acipenser > Acipenser oxyrinchus. Next base: position 28,234,733 of record CM060258.1, read on the forward strand.
GATTCGTCACAATTATATGGCAGCCTCCACTATAAACCCCAGGAGAGGATTTTAAAACATTAATTTGCAAAGAGCTGTTATGATTGCAAACCTACTGTAACACAAAGAATACTTTTACAAAGTGGAACATTTTGGAAGCCACATTTAAGTATGTCCAGGGTTTTGGATGACTTGCATATTTACAGTACATAACACCCTATTTAACACTGAAAAAAAAAAAAAAAAAATGTTTTTTTTGTAACAGGTATTGCCAGCATGGACAGGAAGTGTTTTGTCATTTTGAGTTTTTTTTTTTTTTGGCAGGAATTGTTTGAACAGTTCCCTTGAAATATTGTCAGTTTCCTGAGGCGATGTTGCTCAGGGATGTACGGTGTGTGTGTGTGTGTGTGTGTGTGTGTGTGTGTGTGTGCTGATTTAACACCCTCTGCCAGAGAGATCTGGAGCACAGTTGATGACAGTCATCCTTCTAAGACGCTAGGAGCTGTTCCTGGCATTCTGCTTGGTGTATCATTTGAAGCAGCAGGCCCTGCCAGTGCTAAGCCAGTGTTTGCATCTGGGCTGTTGATTGAAATAACAGCTGAGGCAGGTGTGGGTATTTTTTTTATTCAACCATTAAAACCAGGAACATTAACTCCTACAGCTGCCTGGCATATAAATGATAAGGAGAAACTAGGGATGGAAATTGAAAGTAGCTAATGGTGAGTGAGGGCCAATGGGCTAAAAATGAGAAATCATATGGCTGGAAAACCAGCTATTTAACTTGTGAAATTGATTGTAGATTACAAAATAATTCTAAAAGTCTTTTGCACTTTCATTTGCTACATAGGTCTCAAGTGTGCGATCTTTAGTCATTATACCTGGTACTACACTTGGTTAAAGAAAACGATGCAATTTGTCCTGCGATAAAGTGATACTTTCGCTGTGACACGATCTGTCAAACCAGTGGCGACAGGCATACATGATTTGATCGGCGACTCTCCTCTGATAGATCACTGGTCAGTTCCCTAGCTGCCACGGGACAAAATCTCAAAAATAGACGATTATCCTATTTTTTCTGCATCGCGTCAGTGTTGCCCCATCGCATCTCAGGCAGTGTGACTGGTTTGTATCAAAACTAAATGTTCTATTTTTTTTGTCGTGGCACAGTGTGTGGTACTACAGATTTGCTTGTTGCATCATGTCCGGTGTGAATAGGCCTTTAGTCTCAAGAAGGCTGTAACTGCTTCACTTCTGCGGAATGTTATGACAAAAAGTGCAACGTTCTGAACGGATGTTGTACTGCTTAAATTGTACATTTTTTCCCTTCTTCAAATTATAATTTCAAAGCAGTTCCCTGCCTTTAATTAACATCACCTTCACTTGAAGTTTTGGCTTTGAGGTTTTGTCTGCTCGCTTAATGACAGCCTAACGAGGTTGCACTGTATAATCAGGCCTGTATGCAGAGGAATGGAGATTTTCATGCAGATCCTTATCTGCTCATTCAAAATGATAATTACCGGGCAAATGCAGACCAAGGGGAAAGACACAGATTGTGGATTAGCTGGTTTTACAAATAGTTGTTTAACACCATTCAGGATACTATTATAATATCAGTGTGTTGCCTATATAGCCAGCAACATGTTCTCCTCTAATGTTAGTGCTTCACCAGTGCTGGTGCTCATCAATGCTTAGTGTTCCACGTGTGCTGGAAGTCTGTCACCACTTAATTTCCAGCTGTGTCCTATGGTCATGGTTTCTGTGCTGAGTTTCAAGTATTGGTTGGGGTTAAATCTAGTCACCCCCACCCTAAACCCATCTTTGATTTAAGCTAAATAGATTCATTTTCCTCAACAATCATATTTCATTCCTTTAGGCCCTGGGATTAGTCTTCGCTGGACTTTTTCGAAGGCCATAGTGTCCTTTTAGTATTTTGGGGACCAGAATTGAACACAGTTTTCTGTGTGGTCTTACCGATGCAGTATACAACTTAATTGTTGATTTGTAGTCCATAGTACTCTGATTGGCTGGTTTGATGTTTTTTCACAAAGCCTCGTAGTTATTTAAAGAAGTGACACAAATGTTTTAATCTCTGTATCATTGCTAATCTTCCCTCCCACCTTGAGGTATAGATGCGTGACAGAGGGCTATAGATCTGTCGTCAGCCCCCCTTATGTGCCAATGTCACTGGTCTTAGACCACTGATTTGTGTCCCATTTGGGACAGAATGCCCTCTTCTGTCAGCAGTAATCGGGTGTTAGTGTTCAAACCCAGGGCTTCTTTCAACATGGGCTGGCAATGCTGATTGTCCCCAGAAAGCCAGAAAGGTTTGGAATTTGTGGATTTGCGTGTGTGTGTGTGTGTGTGTGTGTGTATGTGGGTGTGTGTGTGTGTCAGTCCAGGGGGGTGGGGGTTAACCAGTTGTCACGCACAGTTTGGATTCCCAAGTGGTTTCCAGGGATGCTGTCTAATTAGCACACAATTGTTCTCCAATGTGAACTGGCAAAACATACAACACCTTATTTAGAATTATCTGTTTGGCCGCAACTGCATCCTGAGTCTAAATTTGTTTCCGATTCCCTGAGATCACCTGCTGCTGGGAAAATGTGTAGGGGCTAGACTAAACTAACCAAGCAGGTTGTGTCACAATCTGATCCCCTGGAACATTACAACATATATAAAAAAAACTAATGAAAGACAGATTCCGCAATTCTTAATCCAAATTCAGATATCTTCAAACTCTTTTTCAAAATCCCTTCTATAACAAATAACTTTACTTGAATGCAAAATAAACAGAACCTCAATAAACCTTGATTTTTGTTTTTAAAAGAAGTTTTTTATTTGTTAAACAATATTGATTAAACTTTCTAAGAACATTCTTTAAATTAAATTAGTGTCATAATCTGGAGAATATGTGTCACATTTACATTAATTTTGTCAATAATACTGTGGAAAGCCCCTACAATGGGCAGACAGGAAACTCAAATTAAATATAAAGTTTTATATGTTTTTTACAAGGTCTTTAAAACAGGTGGTTGTGCAATAAAAGCATGCCTGACATTAGGGGAGTGGCTGGTCGATTAATAACAGGAAAGAAGGCGTTGAAATGTGGAGAAATTTCACTCTCCAGGTGAAATGACTGAGGAAGTGCATGTTTTAATATAAGGGATACATATCGCCTCATCTCACTGTCAGTATACTGTGAGTATACTGAGCTCTTCACAGGGTGGTGGCAGTCACTCATCTCATCCTTGTCAGATGGGTTTCTGTAAATCTCCAGTAATCCTAGAGAAACCAGAGCTGGTTGTGTCTGTCTGTCCTTCCATGTCTTCCTGGAGGAAATGGTTGTAATAATGTGGTATCCAGTTCCTGCCTAGCTCAGCACAAACACAGGGCCTCTGTCAACACTGAAGCAGGGGACTCGCCCAGCCTCTGAGCTCCCTGCCTCTGGACTCCCAGCCTCTGAGTTCCTAGCATCGCCCTAGAATTTAGGATTGAGACATAATTTAAGAAAAAAAATTATATGAATATAATTTATATCTTTTATTTAACATTATGTAATCAAAGAAACTACAAAATGATATTGCAGAAGTCTACTGGAAGCCATAATAGTAGTACTTAGTATTTGCAGTGCCAGTCCTTGGTCATAGCTGTCTCCTTAGGTAAAACGTGTAGGGATCCTGTGCCTTTGGCAGAAATGCATCCCCAGATATGGACAGTTTCCAGTTGCTTCGTCGTTGGGACGGTACAATCTAGCTTGTATCTTTCTCCTTTCGGTCTTAAAACTCTTAATCCACCTTGGTTTCCAAAAAGGCTAAAGGGGGACTTGTCAGAGAAAATTATTCTGGTCCAGTCATATTTGGTCCAGTCTTTGTATGTGTGACAATCTCTAGAGGCAATCTCTGATGTTTTTCTTGCTCAGAAGGGGCTTCTTAGCAGGCCTCCCTCACACCAGACCATTCTCCAAGAGACGTCTTCTTACTGTGTGCACATGACGCCATCACTCCAACTTTTTTCCACTGCTGCAGTAAGTGGGAACTACTGGCCATCGTGTCTCTCAAACGCCACAGGTGAGCAGGGCTGACTTTTGGGTGTCTAGACCTGGGGGCAACTTTACAGCTTCCAGTCTTCTTATATTTCTGGATGATCATAGACACTGTGCTTTGGCTGACGTAACCTCTGTTGGCTATCTGACGACTGCTAAACCTTCCTTATGAAGTGCAGTGATGACTGAGCATGTTTCCGAGGAGGTATGGCTCTTCCCCATGGCATGCTCTGAAGTTATGTAAAAATCATGCTTATATAGCTTAAATCTACTCATTACCACTTCTAATTGTCACCTTTTCATTACTTCTAATTGAATAACAAGTCAAGAGTTCTGAAGTCTTTTCGGAACAGGGTATGTTGAGATGTGTTGGGTGTAGACATGTGCAGCAGATTAATGCTTTGGGTGTGTGTATGGGAATGGATATACAGTACTGAAAGTAGCAGACTCATTTGGGCAATTTTTCAGAGACGATCTGGAATACACTGACACTGAAAACACGGTTGGGAACCTCTGCTCTAGCTAGGTTTGAAACTAATGGATTTATTCACAAAAACAGTGCAAATTTTAGTAAATACCTTGAAATTTGCAACAATACACAAGTAGTACACATGCAGCAACAGCAAGTTGTAGTCTAAGGAGCCACCCCTAATGTTTCCTGTCAGGTGCCTGTCATGCTCTTCCCCCCGACCTGTATTAATGGAAGCTGTTTTGTGAAGAGAAGAGTACACAAACCAGCTATTGTAGTGAAGTTCTCGTCTGGGGCGAAGTGGGCCTGTGTGAGCAGGTTCCCAACTTGCTGGGATTTCTGTTTTAAGTCTGAGTTGAAATATGTAAACAGGATACCTACCTCAGTTGGGAGCAAATGTAGTGTACTAATTCAAAATTGAAACCAGTTTACCATTTCTTACTGTTTACTCGGCACTCAAAAGTGCCATGTTTAACGCTTTTAAATGCAGTTTGTTACAGGAAAAAGTGATTTTCTTTGACACTGTAAAGGGATATTTCTGTTGAAATTAGCACATTTGTATGTACATTTTTTCCTAGCTATTTATAGGGAAATGATTCTCTGTATCAAACCATTGTTAGGAACTGTACATACACACTCAGGCCAGATAGATACATTTGTACATAAATGATCAAATTGTATACATATTGGTTGAAACATTATTTTGCCCAATATATGCAGTTATATTGTATATGTACTGCATGATACTAACCCAGAAAATGCATACTTAGTTTGGGAGTAGGGTAAAAAAATAATTTCTTAGAGAAGATATATTTGCAGTCATTCAAATGCCCTACCCATTGTAGTAAACAGTGGTTCTGGTAGCAAAATGGGCTATTTGTGACTTCTCATTAAAAGCCTGGGAAAGAGGTGTGTGGGAGGGGGGTTTATAATTGCACAGGCTCCCTGACTCTTGTACAGATTGGCTGTGTCAATCTCTTGTATTACATTCACGACCACCCCAGCCCATGCGTGCAAGCAGGAATCTGCTGGTAGAATCTGCTGGAAATAAATGTTTTCAGATTAAGATAATATCCCACTGCATAGCTGGCATGTTTTAATTTCTCCCTCTCCCGCTCTGAAATAAACATGCCCATTTGATACTATCTGACAGAAGCTCTGAGTTAGAGGGAGACAAGCTTGTGTCATGCAAACCTGGAGTTCCAGATGTACTTTTATTGTCTTGTTGTTTTATATATATTTTTTTATTTGCACATATCAAAGAGTCCCCCCCCCCCCAACCCCCAATTCCTGTTTCTCCAGTCATTTTTTAAAATTGCTGTATATATGTTGAATGCGCTAGGGAGCCGTAGTTTAAAGTTCCACCCTTCAGTTCAGGAGATTTTGTCATTTCAATCCACTTTTCAGTGCTGAGGTTCAATGGCAATTAATATGTCAGACACCTCCTCCAGTGTACCACAACATAGTTTCCAGGAATAATGGATACTAGGCCAGCATTACTGTTGCTACAGAAACATGGGTGGCACAGTCTGTCATGACAGAAACAAACTTTAATAAGAAATTCGTAGAATTACCAGTGCATGGGTTTCCATCATGTTTTTCTTGTGTTGCAAAAGGATAATAAAACCCAAAGTGCATGAAATTACATCTCTTATAATCATACACATGATTACAAAAATTACAAAAAAATAAGATTTGTTTAGAAATGTAGGTGCCATGCACAGGATGATATAGGTACACAATGTACTGGAATACTTAGCTCTGATTGGTTGTTTTCTCAATTCAATAACGAAATAAACAACTTCATTTATATTTGGTTGCAACGTTTACAAAACTAGAACCAAACTAATATAATTTGTCTAAAGTTTTTCTTTTTCTTTTTAGTTTTGTAACATAAATTGTCACCTTTCAAAAAAACAGTATTATTCAAAAAGACATGCTTGGTGCTTCAGCTCAGGAAACAGGCTAACTGCAGTGAACATCGCTGCACCTGTCTAATTGAAACCCAATGCAAATGTGAATGTCCCTTCCACCTGGCGGGGTTTAATACCTTTCACATCCTTCAGCCATTCACAATAGGCATCAGTCCACACTACCAGCCTCCTTTGCATTAAAACAACCACAGTGTTCATCCCTGGTCTAATCACTGTCATCATCAAAGAATAGCCTCTTTATACGTGTTTGTAGAGGGAGTTTCTGCTTGCGACACCATCATCACCACAGACTCACAGGACAAGTCTATGAGGAGATACAGTAACAGTCTGTCGAGTGGGTAAAGTGGAGAATTTTATACTGGATGGTCGTCCCAGAGTACATTACAGGTCACGACCCATTGGAACCTGTTAGCAGCAACTACACAGAGAGCAACGACACTGAATGTAGATGTTGCATTCAGAATGTCAGTGACAAAGCCTTTTAAATGTTTAACCACAACAGGGACTATATAAGCAGATTAAATACGTTGGTGTCTGTTTTTTATTTAGATTTAATGACTTCTTAAATGTTTACAAATGTTCGGTGGCTATTCTAATCAAGTTCAGACTGTATTAAACATGGTACCAGATATCAATTTTTTGTAATGCATGTTTCCTTCACAAGCAAGATTTGCATGCAAGATTTATGCAGGAAGTAATCATCCATAACCACTTTAAGTGGTCTAAATACAGCACCTAAAAAATTGTAAGAAACAACGTTTTGCTAAGAATATTAGTCCGTAGATTCATAAAGGAATCAAAAATATTATTGCAGTAAAATTACACTGTTTTGAAAATGTACACTCAAATCTCAAAGTGTCTCAAGTACTTGGAACATTCAGCTATAATTACCATGGCTTTCTGTAAACCACAGTATCATTCCTGGTCACTCCTGATATAACAGTGACTGGCTGGGATTTACAACCATGTTCAGAAACTCTGACAGTGACAATGTGTTGAACATGGTTTGACTGTGGAGAAACATACCAAGCATTTCAATGGGTAACCATGGTAACTGAGGGTCAAGTCAGGGTTGACCGTTGATAGTTCATGGTTAAAACATGGGTGAAAAAACGTGGTTAACATGGTTTAAACAGGATACAAAAATCTGAGACTCAACTTGGAATGCTTTTCATCTCTAGAGGTCTCTGTTGGAATTCGGCTCTCAAATTAGTTTTGTTGGTCTCAATTTAGCCCCCAGTGGACTTTATTCAACAAGCATAGTCTGACACAGTGCCTGACTGTAGCCAGTGCCATTGTCCTTTTACCAGAAGCACTGAAACTTACACTAGCCCTGCACCCAGTCCTGGGTTTCAGAACTCCCCAATATCAAGTATATTATTGAAATGATCAGGAGCCAGGAGTCTGAGCAGGGTTAGAAGCTTACACTAGCCCTGCTGCACCCAGTCCTGGGTTTCAGAACTCCCCTCAGTGAAATATTTTATTGAAATGGTCAGGAATCAGGAGTTTGATGTTAACGCATGAACACCTCAAGACTGGTATGACTTATTCATGCTGTGATGAGAAGTGTGATCAGGCCTGATTTGGGCCTGATTGTTTAAACTCCTGACACCAGGTCATTTCAATAATATTCCTAACAAGGGAGGTTCTGAAGCCCATACTGGGTGTGAGTGCCAAATCCTGTCACAGTACATAAACAGACATTTAAAATAATAACATAAAAGATGCACTTAAATATTTACATGCTCACCATGAAGCCTACAATAGCTTAAACTGCAATGAATGATTTATGAGTGAAAATGATTTGTGAAGGTAAATTGCTACACCCATTTGAAATGAATACTGGGACTGGAGAGCTCATAAGGAGGCATCTGGTGACCGGCTCACCAAAGGCAGCCCCTTTCAGACTTAAAACAATATTAACCTTGGGGGTGCCTGGGAGCAGCATGTCAAGCTGTGCATATCTTGGGAAGTCTGGTATTCAGCCTGCAATTATTGCTACCTGTGACAGCTCTTCAAAAAGAGGGCTTGTGCTGACCCTGTAGGTTTGTGATAAACTGCAAAACAGCTGTTACTCCATTGCAGGTGAGCCAGCCGATTTTACTAGAGTCTTCTGCACTGAAGAATAGTGATGACTAAAGGAGCAATCACTTTCCAAACATCAAACCGATAATAATCAACAATAATCCACGTATTGAGAAAGCATTCAAAAGCAAGTAGCACAGAATGTGAAGGCCCTTTACAAAACGTGACGTGCATAATATTATACGTAATAATACATGCTTTGAGAAACATTATTGAAAAGGAAGAACACAGTCAAATACAAACGGTAGAACCTTTTTTAGTATTGAAGAGAAAATGACTGGAAGACACTGTTTTAAATTAACTTCAAGCACCTATCTACATAGTCGAGCATCAGTCCTACTAAAGACTTTTATAATAGACGTTATCAATGTATGGCTTTAGCGTCCCAGAGACTGAAATAACTTGTACTGCATCTGACTCTCTTTAGGAAACTGACTTGTTTAATGTAGGATGTAAGTGTTGCATCTATAATGACATACTGTAACTCTGAAGTTGTTAGACTCATCCTATATCAGTTTGTGATGGTAGTTGAAATGTTGTGAGTCTATTAATTACTATTAATGGAAATTATGCCTTTAGAAAAGGATGTTTCTACTGCGAAGTATCTGTTGACAAAACAAACCAGAGACACGCCTGCTGTTGAACTCTAGAGGCAAGTTTATTGCTTTCAATAAGCACAACCCAATGCATTCGAAACACATTGCCTTCATGTTCAATGGCCTTAATTCTTGAGTGAGTCAGCATTGGTCCTGCCCTCAGTCTCTATTAGTATTGGTCTGGCGTGTCCTCAATTTGTGTAGGCCAATGTCAATTTTTTAAATTTAGTAGTTGCCAATTGAGTTTTACCCCGTTTTTCTCCCAATTTGAAATAGCCAATTATTTTAGGCTCAGCTCACCGCTACAACCCCCGCGCTGACTCAGGAGCAACGAAGTCGAACACACGCTGTCCTCCAAAGTGTATGCCGTCAGCCGAACGCTTCTTTTCACTCTGCAGGCCCACCATGCAGCCACCTCAGAGCTACAGTGTCGGAGGACAACGCAGCTCTAGGCAGATTACAGGCAAACCTGCAGGCGCCCGGCCAGTCCACAGGGGTTGGATTTTTTTTAAGAAACAGTATTTGAGTGACTAGAACAATGTGAACTTCAAACAGTTACTGTAAGTTTAGACAAAATTCAATGTTTAGAGAACAGTTTTAAATACATTAACACCTTTAAAGTAAACTAGTGTAATTCAGTACATTTATGTCTGTTTTGTGTTGAACTGGAATTATGCAACTGTAAAGGTTGCTAAGGGATGTACTTGCTTGTGCACCAGCAGTTTTCTTGGTAAAAAGCTCTTTCATTTCACCCTGGGCTAGCTTGATAATACATTTTTAAATAGTCATTAGGAGTTAATGGCAGTTCCATTACAGTTTCTTCATTCAGAATAAATCGTTGGTCCTTTTGTGTTTTTGAAACAGTTAGGTAAAGAGGCTCAGGATTATCTCAAAGGATGAAAACATTGTATTTGTTTTTCATGGTTACAGCCAACCTAATACCTTCTGTGTACAGAGCCAGCCTTTCTAGTTTTATAAGGATACATTATTCCATTGATATTGCAAGATTCACTAAAACAAGCCTTATATAGTTAATTGAAGCTGCTAATGTAAAACTGTTTACTTTCTAAATTCTGATAATTATTGAGAACCATGAAACATCTTATTCTGATAAATCCACCCTAAAGAATTCCTAGCAGAACCAATAGCAAACTTCAGCATTACCAGCAATGGCTACATAATAGACATGGACCAGCACAATGGTCCTATTACGGTTCATGCCATGCTTGTGATACCGTTAATGTGAAAATATTACAAATTACCAGTATGGTGCAATATCTGCTCTTGTGCTACCATTTCCCCTTCTCACTGCACAAGAACCTCGAGGGCACAGCAGCTTTGGGTTCAGGTCTCAGCAGGATTTTGTGGTTCCAGATGGCAACACAGCAGGGTATTGTAGTTATCCATTAGCTGACAAGAGTCGTGATGGAGGCCAGTCACTCACCAGGGAAACCCAAGCTTAATACCCAGCCACCAGGCCAGTGCAATTTCTCTCAATGGAATATTCTCAGTGGAGGTGGCAATAGGGAGTGTTCCAAGTGTACCTTCAAGGTTATATCAAAACACAGATCTGTAACCATGGTAACGCCAAGACCTAAGCAGAGGCCTGCATAACAGTAACACTAACCCTTGAGGTCTGTTTGAGGTCTGACTGACATAACTTGACTTTCAGCTTGTTGTAGCAGGACGAATATCCACTGAGTATACTGTATTACAGCGGTTTTCAAACAGGGGTACGCGTACCCCTGGGGGTATTCGAGTGCTCCTCGGGGTACGCGAGAGAAATCCTTTAATGGATGTAGTACTTTGCGACTTAGCAATCGAATTAATAATGTTGAATCTCCTTTCAAATAAAACCACAGCTGTACTGGTGTACGTTTCCTTTCTGTTGGGCGAGGTTAACTATAAACACCCAACTGGCTGCTGACAGCAAGTGAGCGTTGAGCGCACATGTCTAAATGACATATTTAAACAGCAGGGCGGTGGTTCTGCAGTCTGTAGGCTAAAAAGAAAGAAAAAAAAATCATTGTATGATGTTGCTTCTTTTAGAAATGTGTAGTATTTACTAGGTACATTTACTTTCTGGAGTTTAAATGTTCAGTGTTTGTAGTTTAATCAGTTCAGTGTGTTTTATCTAAGTTTATGTTTTTAAATAACAGTATTATTGAGTTGAGCAGGCAGCTGTGCTCATTAAGACAGTGAAATCACTGCGCTGGAGCTGGAGCGGCACGACTGTGTTATCTTTACTTGCAATGCTTTATGTGTTTTTTCACTATCACTAATTCGTTGAAAAACTACTTTGTCGAGTGATTGCATTAACCTACTCGTGTTGCCATACTTATTTGTCTGGATTTTGAAATAATTTTACATAACATTTTTAGTTTTAATTTAATTTTATTTTACTAGTTTAACAACAGTTTTCCGTGAACAATATTTGGCTGAACCTTCTCCTTCCCTGTGTGCCTTCTGAGCCAGCAAATCGAGGCTTGTTTATTATTTTTTTTAATGACCCGCTTAAATGTTTTTGTAAATTGAAGTCCTATTCATTCATTTTAAAAAACAGAATAAGATACCCTTGTGTACGGGCTGCATTGTTTACTAATCAGTGTAATTTTACTGAAATCTGTGATAAAAAGCAGGCATGTCCATCACATTGGTAAGTAAGCATTTTTAAAAATATATACAGTACTGTGCAAAAGTTTTAGGCAGGTGTGAAAAAATGCTGTAAAGTAAGAATGCTTTCAAAAATAGACATGTTAATAGATTATATTTATCAATTAACTAAATGCAAAGTGAGTGAACAGAAGAAAAATCTAAATCAAATCCATATTTGGTGTGACCACCCTTTGCCTTCAAAACAGCATCAATTCTTCTAGGTACACTTGCACAAAGTCAGGGATTTTGTAGGCATATAGTCAGGTGTATGATTAAACAATTATACCAAACAGGTGCTAATGATCATCATTTCAATATGTAGGTTGAAATACAATCATTAACTGAAACAGAAACAGCTGTGTAGGAGGAATAAAACTGGGTGAGGAACAGCCAAACTCAGCTAACAAGGTGAGGTTGCTGAAGACAGTTTACTGTCAAAAGTCATACACCATGGCAAGACTGAGCACAGCAACAAGACACAAGGTAGTTATACTGCATCAGCAAGGTCTCTCCCAGGCAGAAATTTCAAGGCAGACAGGGGTTTCCAGATGTGCTGTCCAAGCTCTTTTGAAGAAGCACAAAGAAACGGGCAACGTTGAGGACCGTGAGACGCAGTGGTCGGCCAAGGAAACTTACTGCAGCAGATGAAAGACACATCATGCTTACTTCCCGCCAATCGGAAGATGTCCGGCAGTGCCATCAGCTCAGAATTGGCAGAAAACAGTGGGACCCTGGTACACCCATCTACTGTCCGAAGAAGTCTGGTCAGAAGTGGCCTGCATGGAAGACTTGCGGCCAAAAGCCATACCTCCGGCGTGGAAACAAGGCCAAGCGACTCAACTATGCACGAAAACACAGGAACTGGGGTGCAGAAAAATGGCAGCAGGTGCTCTGGACTGATGAGTCAAAATTTGAAATATTTGGCTGTAGCAGAAGGCAGTTTGTTCGCGAAGGGCTGGAGAGTGGTACACGAATGAGTGTCTGCAGGCAACAGTGAAGCATGGTGGAGGTTCCTTGCAAGTTTGGGGCTGCATTTCTGCAAATGGAGTTGGGGATTTGGTCAGAATTAATGGTCTCCTCAATGCTGAGAAGTACAGGCAGATACTTATCCATCATGCAATACCATCAGGAGGCATCTGATTGGCTAAATTTATTCTGCAGCATGACAACGACCCCAAACATACAGCGAAAGTCATTAAGAACTATCTTCAGCGTAAAGAAGAACAAGGAGTCCTGGAAGTGATGGTATGGCCCCCACAGAGCGCTGATCTCAACATCATCGAGTCTGTCTGGGATTACATGAAGAGAGAGAAGCAACTGAGGCTGCCTAAATCCACAGAAGAACTGCCGAGTTCCTTCAAAAACTGTGTGCAAGTGTACCTAGAAGAATTGATGCTGTTTTGAAGGCAAAGGGTGGTCACACCAAATATTGATTTGATGTAGATTTTTCTTCTGTTCACTCACTTTGCATTTTGTTAATTGATAAATATAAACTATTAACATGTCTATTTTTGAAAGCATTCTTACTTTACAGCATTTTTTCACACCTGCCTAAAACTTTTGCACAGTACTGTATATTTTCAGTTAACATCAGTAAGTACTCAAGCCTAGTAATTAGAAAATACAATTTTTTTCTGTTTTCATAGGTATATGATGAAATACCCCACGATTACCTAGTTTGAATGTAAAAAAGTTTTAAAATGTACTCAAAAATTAATTTTTCTTTAGAAATGACCTCATAAGTGTAATTTAGTGATCTCCTACTAAAAACTGTAAAATTATCAGTGGTAGCCACAACCCTCAGGAACTAGGATCAGAAAAAATATGATAATTACCGTGTCTGGTTTTGATTTTACATCAGATTGTTTGACAGGTGCTCAATGTGAAGAAGTTCGACATCAGATAGATGTCAAAAAAAAAAAAAAATCGGTAAGCATTCTTGGTTTTGTAAAGCAATTTGGTATGCGCTCAGGTAATGAGAGTCATCCCTGAAGTTTATCATATACATATTTCACTATAGTTAATATTTTGTTAATTTCTTTTTGGGTTTATGAACATTTTGGACAATTTAGTATTATTTCTGGTGGTTTCAAAGTGAGGGGACATGTCCCCATGTCCCACGATGTAAATTATGCCTGTGTTTGTGCTTGTGATTGCCAAATCTCCCGACAGAAAACTAAAAACTAAAACTCGCTCTTCTAGCTTTCTGTCTATCTAACTTTACTTTTGTTTTGAAAATATATAAAACCATCTCTAATTGGTTGTTGGAGCCTTTGGAGATGTCAGTCATTTGGTAAGCAACTAATGGTTGTTTAAAAAGGCTTAAAAAGGGCGCCTAACGTCACCATTACATCATCGTTCATATATGAACGATTTCTAGTGGCACCGTAGCGGAAGGGTTAAAGTGTTTATACATAAGTTAATGCAATAATTTGACTAAATAATTCAATACAAATGCTACAAGACAAGAAATACTGATATTTAATTTAGACTTTTAGGTACAGCTAGGTTGTTTATTTCATAGTAATCTGATTTATAGTTGGTACTGTTTGAATTATCAATTGGTTAAATATGGAGTACTGTATCATAATATAATAGAGTGTCTTTTTATTCCACTTTGTGTACTGTACGGTGCAAGCACATGTGAAATGATATTGTTAGCTCTAATATTTATAGCTGTGGCAGTGCGCGAATCACAGATTCATCCCACTTTGTAGTAAACCACAGACATCACACAACAATTAAGAACTTTATTCAATAGTGTGTTGCAGTCTTTTGAGTGAGCAGCACTTTCATTCGTAAGGTATGCACATGTACAATGTATGTTAACTGCATTTGAGGAATTGCCATTAATGCAAATGTACCAGTGCTGTTGAAATGTCACTGTTCAGTATCTACACTGTAGTCTTTCCAGACATCAATCCCTGAAGAGTTACAGCATTGCTTTGAGGGGAATCTCATGCCTCTGATCTTTGTCAATGTATTTCCTCCACTTAGCTGGAGGGAGTGATGATTCACATTCATTCTGATTATTCACGTGGAAGTTCTGCAGCTAATTTGGTAATGGGTGTTTAGAACTCTACTTCGCTTGCTGAGAGTTTTGAGTCCTAATGGGTTTCCTCTGGTGTGTAAATGTGTATATCCTGTGTTAATCTCTGTGTGCTTTCCCACTGTGGATGCATTTACTGCAAACAACTCTGAATAGCCATTTTTAATCTTCAACATGGAAACGCAAGGTTGGTGAACAGTGTGGAAAATGATGGTGAATGTTTCAAAGCACAGCCTACGAAACTGCTGGGCATCTAGTTTTGATCGAAATATTTTCAGAAATTACATTATAGGTTTTATATGTATAAACACCAGGACTTAAGATCAAGGTTAATATCACTTAGTAAATTAGTCAGTTACAAAATCTCAGTTGACAGATTTTCTTCTAATGTTGAAAGCAGTGATAAGGCTATGAAGTCAAATTTCTTTCTTTTTTTATTTGTGATTGTTCATTTACACTGGCAGCAGATTGAGATCAAACTGAATTGGTCTATCAGGCCCAGATTAGGATTGAGGAGTTGGCAGAATCTGATCTCTCCACACTGATGGTGAAAGTTACCTGAAGAGTGTCTGTAACTGGGTGAAGTGTTACGTGTGTGGGTCATCACTGAATAATACTGAGGCAGACACAGAGCAGTGGGTTTTGACACGCCACACAGGCACAAAGATTTATTAAACAACACAGCTGTATTAGCCAACATGTCTTTCTATTAGTAAGTGCCAGTACCCTCTGTTGCAGTGTATTGCCACCAAAAAGGAAACTAGATCCAAAATAGAGATCTGGCTCTTATTTTTCTAAAAGACAGAACATTATATTTTGGAGCTACTTGCTTTTCAGTATGTAATGGCCCTATTCACAAAGCTTTAAGGACTGTTTTAAATAATGTTTTTTGAAGAGTGCTTATAAACATTCTCTGAGGTAAAAAAAAGAAAAAAACCGAATCATCTAATAAACCCTCTCTGAAACATTTGAAAAGTGTTTCGGGAATTTAAAGATACAAAAATTCACTGACAAATTGAATTGAAAACTTGACTTTAAATGTGTAAAAAAAAAAAAACATTCCTTAACAAAACATTCCTTACATTTTTTGTAAATAGGGCCCTAAAACTAAAGGATGACAGTGCTTACAGTATCTTTCCCTCTTTGAGTTGTCAGTTTCTGTCAGTTTATTGCTCAGGTCTGACCTGGTGTGTTTCTAGAGGTTTAAACACTTAACTGTAAACCCCTTTCCAGAAGCACCTCCTCAGCACAATGTACATCTCATACTTCACATACCAGTCCTCCTACTCCCAGTTTCAGTGTACCTCTCTGCTTGACTGCTCCGCCCCACACAGGCAGTAGCATTGCAGAGTATTTCCTTGACAGAGTGATTCATTCTAGATCCCAGCTTTGACTGTAGTACATTTTTCAGTGTTGACTGAAGTAGTGTGACAGGGACACATCATTGTCATGATCCTGTGATTCAAATACGGTCATGTATCCATTCACAAAAACTGGGTTAAAAAAACAGGGTGTTTGTCAATGAACAAACCCTCAAAAGCATGGCAACGGCTGTTTAGTTAAGGTGCTTTTACTGTGAGTTTAAGAGCTGCTTTTCAGTTCAAAGTTTCTGAGCCAAATTATTATATTAATAACCCTTATGTAAGTTTGTCATAGTAAAAAGTATAGCAAAGTGTAATAAAGCATAGCACACATATGGTAAAGCATAGGTAAGCATTATAAAGCCCAGAGAGGTATGATAAAGAATATTTTAAAAACACAGCAAACCAGGGTACACTATGCATAGTATAGCCATGGGAAAAACATGGGGGAAAACTGCAAAAATACCATGGTCAGCTTGGACATGGGCAGCACCAGTGCCATCTAGTGCACAGCAGTGTATTGCCTAAAAAGCAAAAAAAGACTGCATCTACTTGATCAGAAAATGGCGCTGGCTGTTACTTCTACAAAGAAACGCTGTCTGGTCTAGCCTGTGATGCATATATCTATGGCAGGCAAGTAGAACTGAGGAGCATCTGAACTCAGGTTAAAGGGTACATAAGGACCTTTTTATTTTATTGTGTAACATGTTCCCATGTGTTGCTACAACTGTTTATGTAAGGTGTGTGTATTGTTTGAATTTACCAGTGAGCAGGAGGATGATGGGAAATGTAGTTGTGAGATGTCCATGCGGGTACATGGGAAGCCATCTTGAGGCAGGGAATGCAATTTAAAAGTTTAAAAAAGTGGTCAAACTGTAAAAAAAAAAAAAAATTAAAACAATACACACATCTTAAAAGCTAAAACAAACTGCTAAGCCAACAATGGTTGGTTTCTGGTGAAGCAGGGTGCACAGTAGGCTGAACTATAGACAAGTTGACCTTTACACAGCAAAAAAAGCCTTGTACGGCTTTATTACAGCTTGGACATTTACCAGACTTCTTTATTTTCACTTTCTTGACAGGTATATTTATCCTGCAGCCACACTGTAGATTAGCTTTTAGAAAGCATAGAAAGCATAGAAATGTGAAGATAATTCACAAGGAAGTAATTTGACTTTTTTGGTCTTTTTTCAGAGTTAGTTTCCAAACATACTGTACTGAATTCATTAGGAAGTAAAGCAGATGTGAGAAGGCCCTTGAGTTCGGTGAGGTTCCTGTTGAGAAAGCCAGACAGACGAGAGAACCTTCTGCTGTTGACACCCCATCGGTCAATGGCTTAGACACTAACCTCCCTTTCTCCCTTATCTCTGTTTCCTTACTGGTAAACCAGTGTTTATTCTTCCTTTGCTATCCCCAATGTTATAGAGGGCGGCTTGTTCATTTGTTTAGTCTGAAGCAGGACAGCTGCACTTGTTGACTAATGTAGAGCTTCGCTTGGAGAAATTCAAAATGTTTATGGGCAATTTGAGCGGTCATTTTGTAGTCATGCATTCCCCAAGCTTATACCCATTTAACTATAGTTTACTATAGCCCTTTAAAAAATGACTAAAGTAAAAGCAAAACAATGTGGAATAAATCACAGTCAAAGCATGGTAAATCATAGGTAAGCTTTGTACAGCATTGTAAAGATAGGTATTGTAAAGCATATTAAAAGCAAACTATGGCATATGCATGGTCTAACCATGTGAAAAACATGGAAAAACTGCAAAATGACCATGCAACTTTGGTGGTAAACCTTTATAAAGGATTCTTTGATTAGCCAGCTTGTGCTTTTAAATGGTATACTGCAGTAAACCCTATACTAACCAGTCACCAAAAGGAACTGAACATCTTTCTGTATTTAGTCAAAAAGAGCCACGGGTTTACAACTCAGTTTATTATTTTCACAGGCTCCCTGTAGATTATTTTCCAGATATTATTTTTTACCTCAGACCTTTTCTAGTAGGACCCCACCTCATTTGTTTTCATCTCCAGTCTGTACCACTTACCCAGTGGTGATGAAGCTTGTTTTGGATATTCTTTGGCACAATGTATTCAGAGTATCAGAATTGTGGGTTACAAGAGCGTGGCTCTCTGTCTGTCCTTATGTACCTTTACATGTCATAAGGCAGTTTTTATATCTAGAGAACCTCCTGGCAATAAAAACTAGGGCTATATGTTGGAACCAGTTTGTCTGTCAGTCTGTATGTCATATTCACATTTACATACAGTATACATATGATTGATATAGGTCTTTGTAATCCATAGTGAAAAGGACAAGATGGGAAGGTTGCCTAAATGAAATGTTTACTTTGGAAGTTAATTCACCAACCTTGCATCCAACTCAAAGCAATATAATCATTTGAAATTCATTACATCTCATAATGCTAACAACATACCGAAGACTAAAAGATGGCGCTAACATTCAAAAATGGATGCAAGCAAATAAGGACCTAAAGTGAGCACAAAGGAGGCACAAAGGGGCCTCTAAACAGTAGGATTCGATACACGCAGAAAAATAAATAAGAATGTAGCAATATACCAGTTCATTTCTTCAAATATGCCCTATGGTAGCACCATTAAAGGTGACTTCCATAGTAAATATGATTTTTGGCCATCACTTGTAGGCTAAATGCCCAACTTGTGGACCCCTGACCTTTTTGTAATGTTGTATTTTGTATGTACTATCATGGCGGGGGATACATGTTACTAACATATTTTTGTTCTAAGGGTTATGTTTTTAATTCTTTTGGAATGTTTTTTTCTGGGCTCCAATGTTAGCCTCTTTTTGACCCGTCTGAAAGCAGGCCAAAGGGTTTGTATTGTTGGACAAGCCTCTTCGTCGGCTCCTCTGTTCCCGGGCCCTAAGCTGTGGACTGACAGTAATTGGCAGATGCAGTCTGGAAGTGTCTGCCTGTGCCAGTGGCCTTGCGTGTAAAGAGTTTATTTAGCGAGGGAAGGAGAGGGGGAGATGGGGGGAAAGAGAGAGAATGTTTATAATATCTGAAACCGTGAAGCATACAGAGCCAGCCAGGAAAGCTGCTGTTTGCCAACAACAGCAGTGATTTAGGGAGCAACGTCCCGTGGTCAGTAATTTTATTGTGCAGCAATTTGCACTTACAAATTCCTGTCTGCTACTGCAGAATGACAGCATTTTTATTTTTTATTTTTTTGTGGTGTCAACTTTGTATGTATTTATATCTTGCATTACACAATCATTATGAAGAATGCGCACCAACAAGTATTGGGTCATAAAACGTCTAGGAAGTAAAATTGACAAACGTTTTGGCCAAAGCCCTCACCACAAATTTAGTTTAAAATATATATATATATACACACACACATATACACACAGCACATGGCTGCATAACCTCACTCTGCATGTAATCATGGAAAGACATTCTAGAAACTCATTATTCAGTTAACTGAACACACAAGACTGTGCACACTTGAAGTCAATTCAGTTATGTAAACATATTAATTACGCTTGCATGGTCATCCTGGCACACAGCTTTATGTAATTCACTTTGGTTACAATCTTAAAAAAAGGCTTTTAACAACTCATTTTGAACAGGCTGGTTATTGTGCAGAGAGCCCCAGGAATAAATAGCCTTTTCCTCCTCTAGAAATCATGTTAATATCTTTTTTTTTTGGCCTAACTGTACATGCAAAAAAATACAAATAAGGTTGTGTCCCTCATGTCTTTCACAATGATTACCTGCCATTGTTTCTATAAAAACAACAACCCAGGGATCCGTTTATTTAGAGAGGAGTGCAATAATTGTTGCAATGTTGAAGTTGTTTCTTGCTATTTTAAAACAAGAAGTGATACCTGACCATTTTACAAGTACAAAAACAACCAAGTTAGACTAAAGTTAACAACCATGTTATTTACAAAAGGAAATTATAAAGAAATTAAAAATATATATTTTTTTTAAATATTGGCTATGGTGGCAACTAAGATATTACAAAATTAATATAATTGTTCAAAAATGTCACCCCTAGTTCATGAAGATCAGTTTTCTTTAACGATGTTATTTAACAAGGAGAACAAGATTTTTTAACGTGTTGACTGCTTATTTCTTCTAATCAATCAACAGTAACATTTTCATATTCATTATTACAACTTGGCAGGAGTAACTACCGTGACTGATGGTGGCTTTCTCACTCACACTGCGTGCAAAGCGAGGTGGAGGACTATGTACACAGTTTAGTTCTCATAATTTTTTGTATCCTTGTGAACGGATGTGCAGTGTTTATCGTAATAAAAAGGTTGCAGTCTTCATTTTTTTTCTGGAAGTTTGACAAGTAGTTACGGTTCCTACCCTGCAAATATGGTGAAACGGCATTTTTGGCTATTTTCTGATTATGTGATAAAATGAATGCCCAAAGGGGAATACATAACATGCTAAAAGGGTGAACCTGAATCTCTGATAATCAGGGAGATATGAAGAGGCTAATGGATCTCTGATAGTCAGGGAAGTATGAAGAGGCTAATGGGCACTTTTGCCTTTCCTGCATTAACATGTATTTGAAACAGTAACACTTGTAAAGCAAAAAAAGGCGAAAGAAGGATTGTTTTGTATTTCCATTTTTTTAAAAATATATGTTGTGCTACTGCTATATATATCATTTTTTTACTTGAAATATTAACATTACAAAGATAAAGTAAGCCAGGAATGTTGCAGCAAGGTTTTTTTCAGTTTCCATAGAAACAATCCTTTACAGACCAGGAAACTCAAGTGTAGCCTTTTTGGCAGCACAAAGCAAGACAAAATAAAACTGACCACAAATGAAAAAAAGGTGAAACAAAAAAAATGAAATACGGGGTAAAGTGATTTCTTCCTTGCAAGCACCATAATGCCCAGGTTGCAGTGATGGTGTAAGTGGTGCTTTCCACTGATAGAATACAGCTGTCACTGGGGCCTTTTAGAAGAAGTGTGGTCATTTTACCAATTTCCAGTTTTATTAATTATCATGTTGCTCCTGCCAGTCCAAGGCAGGCTTGAGGCTTGGAGACTGAACTGCGCCCTCACCCCCTAAGAGAAAAGGTGCTCCCTCCAGTCCAGGGCAGGCTTGAGGCTTGGAGACTGAACTGTTCCCTCACCCCCTAAGAGAAAGGGTGCTCCCTCCAGTCTCCAGTGTTAACAGTCCAGCAGTAGACTGTTGTTGCAGAAGGCAGCAATAGTCTAGAAAAGTTTCTTATATATGAAACTGGATCTTACTGGCACTACATTACTTATTTGATATCATGCAGTCTATGCAAATAATCTGTTTGTTGTTTGCCAGCTTCCATCAAGTACTGGGTGGGTTCTGTCTGTTAAGGCTGTGTTGCTGTTGTTTGCACTGGAGTGTTTTTCATGTGTTTACTTGCTGTTTTGAAATGAAAGATGAGAGGAAACTGAGCAAGTAAAACTAGCCATATTAGGATAATAGCTAGCGCGTATTGTCCAGTCACAAGCTCTTTTAATGGCACGCAAGCCCCCATCTTGTGCATTGTTCGTTGTTGTGTCAGGAGGTTCTGATTTGAAGCCTGTCAGATGGTATCTTTGCGTACAGCAGCGTCTGACGCACTCAAAATAATCTGCACTGTTTCGGTGGGGTTTCGACTGTGCAGGCTACATCAAATGATGCGTGTCTCGTTTACAGTTTACTGATACGCTACCCAAACTGTTTTTCCAACCTTGACGTCACGCATGATAGAACAAGTCCCTATTATTATTATTATTATTATTATTATTATTATTATTATTATTATTATTATTATTATTAGCATTTCTTGATGTCATCTTACATTTGGAATTGAAATGTTCATCTCAGGCATGATGCTCAGTGCTCAGGGAGAGAGAGAGAGAGAGAGAGACTCAATCCTGCCTAAGTCTGTTTTTGTGAATGCTGTTTGATTTTCATTAAACCCTTCTTGATTGTTGCTTAAGATTAACTCCAGCTCATGAGTTTTTCAAAGTCTGTTTTTATTATGATTTTTTTTTTAAATGTGTCAGATAGCAAAAAAAAAGGGAGGGAGCAGTGTATTAGGCAATTGGCAAAAGGAAAGAAAAAAAATCTTACCTGTTTAGAAGCATCAAAGTGACAGTCCTCGCTTGTTTCATTTTTTTTTTAGCTGTCTAACTGCCAACTTTCTAACAATGAGCGCTATTGTGTTTACCTGGGCCTGGCTGTCTGTTCAGATTGGAAGAGTTGTATTCAAGTACAGTAAGCTCCCTTTTCATTGCGTGCGGAGAAAGCGTGCAAACTTTAAACCCTGGCAGAGAATGAGGCGGTTTGGGGGTTGGGTTACACAAGGATATGGAGTTGGGTAATTAGGATCAGCAGGGAACTAACTGAGAAGTGGCCAGCCAAGGAAAAGACTGCTTGGTATTCATTTTCTTTTCAAGGTCCCGTTTCCTTTGGCTCCCAGCAGTACAAGCTCACAAAGTTTACAAAGAGCTGCAGGGCCATTAAAGGAGTGCTAACCAAGGCTTTCGGAATCAATTTTCTTACCTCTTATGTATTCTAGCAACATTGCCATTGGTTCCCTTTTAAAGGAGTGTGAAGCAAGGCTTTAAAATCAATCTTTTTACTTCTTATGGATGCTTACAAAATTAGCCACTGGTCCACCTTACAGAAAATCGAACCTTTTAAAATCCACATCCTTCTGCTGCAAGTAGTACCAGAAGGTTGCTTACTATAACACTTCCTGAGTGCCATAGCGAAAAGCAGGCTTCATCAGGGGAGCTTTAGCCTCTAAAACTACCTTTGGGGAATATAAACAGACTGGACTGCAAACAAGGTCACTGCTGAAGGCTTTAGCCGAAAAATGTTTTTTCTTTTTTTTACTGTTACGGTTGTTTTTGTTCCTCTCAGAAAACCAGGGTCTTGAAATTAAATGGCATGGTATGCTCAACGAGTCACAACAATGACATCACTGGACCACTGGAATCGCAGTGGACCACCTAAGAGGAATCGCTCACTTCAATAACACAGTGCAGTATATAGTTAACCCTTTCACAGTGGTGAAGTGGTAAAAAAAAAAAAAAATAAATAAAAACTAACCTTTTTGTCAGTTATGGTGGTCATACAGAATTATGGGTTACAGGTTAATCGGAAGAGATCCTTTCCATCATTAAAAGCCAGGAGTCGGCAACACGTATGTCCGTGGCAAGAGTTATCAGTGTCTGTTTCAGTGAATACGTCACACACACACACACACACACACATGTAATTGTATATAACTTCCGTTTTGTTTGTCTGTGGACAATATGTTGTTATTTTTTTTTTTTTAAATGTCTGTCACCCCTCGGTATGGTTGCTTTATATGATAATATGCTTAGGCTGCATCCACACTGGACAGAGCGATGCAAGCAAAGTCGCCGAATGTCAACCCACACCAGACGAGACTTGCAAACAATCCAAAAGACTGGAAATAAATACTGACCCCGCCCGTGCATTCCTATTGGACACACTAGAGATGGGCTGTCCCATTACAAAACAGGGCTTGTTTTGATAAAAGGTTACCACCCTGACCTCCAGCAACTCTGTTGTAAAATAAAACTTGGATTTGTAAAATCTATAGATCAGAGTTATTGAACATCCTTATATATCCAACAGTTTTATTGTTATCACTATTATTTGTAGTAATTGTACAGTTGTAGTCGTAGTATTTTTTTTTCGTGGTACCAGTAGTAGTGGTAGTAGTCTGATTTGAAGCCCGGTACATCTGCAGCTGTCAGGAGACAGCTGGACCATAGTAGTATATTTTCAACAAAATTATTTTATTGTTATACATTTATATATACAACTTACTCTAATCTCAATTGTGTTTCTTTACAAATTCCTTCTTTGATCATTTTTGTTTATTAACTTTAAGTATTTTGAAGTGCAACATTATTATTATTATTATTATTATTATTATTATTATTACATTGTTGTTGTTGTTACACACTACATAATCACCATCTTCATTATTATTATTATTATTATTATTATTATTATTATTATTATTATAATCCATGTCATTAGGCACATGTCACCACTTACCTTGTGTTATTATTTACGTTTATTTAGTTTTTCCTTTTAAAACAGTCCGGTGCACTTGACAGGAAATGCTTTGTAAATATGGTTCATAATCTTCAAAACTATGTATGAGCTTGGTAATGTTGGGTATTGATGAGTATGTAGACTGCATGTATGGTCCGGTTTATTTTTGCTTATTAATAAACCTATTTTTATGCAACTTGCATAATCAGAAAGAAAATGTCTCTGTGCCGCTAAATGCACCACCTGCAAGCCACCCCGGCATTGTCTTTCTTCTGGGTGTCTTTGTAGTCGTTCAATTTGCAATCATATAATAATGGATACTGCTGCACCTCATGAATTAACTTTTCGCTGTCCATGATTAACTTGTTTTAAGGCGTGACTTGTTTTCAGGCGTGATGTGTTTTGAGGCGTGTGTCAAGGGTGTTAACCTTGCTTCTGATTGGTCAGTTTCATTCCAGTCGTGCGACGGGAAAAAAATAGAAACAGGTTCTATTTTAGCGACGTTTGCTGCTGGAGTGGCTACTCCCATTTGACTGTAGTGACTTCTACATTATTCTCTCGTGTCGCTCGCGTCCAGTGTGGATACGGCTTTAGCTTTAACCCTTGATATAGCGTATCACAGGAGAGTAGGAGGACAGAGTAAACACTTTATTGCTTAAATAAGTAGGCAAACTCCATTTACCCATCACTACACTACTTCTATCTCTCAACCATAACACTTTATGCTTTATCTCTTTAACCACAGAATGCGAGTCACAAAACAGCATGCTTTGAACTGAAACATCTCAGAGACAATTGGAAAACTATTATTAGTATTAACAAGCATAACAGTGACAATTATCCGCCACCACAGCTGTAAATTAATATCATTAACAAGAAAAAGTGGACCATGATTAACTATAGACTCCCTCAGATTTTCATATGCTCCATAATTTGTGTTGAAGAATGTCCTTAGCATGTTTCATCACAACTGGATGAAGGTTTATCTATACATATACGTTTATAGGTGTGACAGACAGCCTCCACATACTCTGATTGGCTAAGCTAGAGAGATACAGTACTGTGCAAAAGTTTTAGGCAGGTGTGAAAAAATGCTGTAAAGTAAGAATGCTTTCAAAAATAGACATGTTAATAGATTATATTTATCAATTAACTAAATGCAAAGTGAGTGAATAGAAGAAAAATCTAAATCAAATCCATATTTGGTGTGACCACCCTTTGCCTTCAAAACAGCATCAATTCTTCTAGGTACACTTGCACAAAGTCAGGGATTTTGTAGGCATATAGTCAGGTGTATGATTAAACAATTATACCAAACAGGTGCTAATGATCATCAATTCAATATGTAGGTTGAAACACAATCATTAACTGAAACAGAAACAGCTGTGTAGGAGGAATAAAACTGGGTGAGGAACAGCCAAACTCAGCTAACAAGGTGAGGTTGCTGAAGACAGTTTACTGTCAAAAGTCATACACCATGGCAAGACTGAGCACAGCAACAAGACACAAGGTAGTTATACTGCATCAGCAAGGTCTCTCCCAGGCAGAAATTTCAAGGCAGACAAAGGCATTTTTTCACACCTGCCTAAAACTTTTGCACAGTACTGTATAATCTCTAGTACATGCCCTTAGAATGTTTGTAACCGAATCACAAAAACAAATCACACAATATCACTCCCACCAGTTTTATTTGTAACAAGATTTGTAGGTGTTAAAACTTATATTGGACTCAGCTCTCACCAATATAAGCACAACTAAAACATAGCTTATTTTACTGTAAACTAATGTGGTCCATCTGCGTTTCCTTCCCTGATGATGTAGATACCCTTCTGCCTGGTGTTGATGGCTGAAGTGTAATGCTGGCTCCAGGGATCAGCCTATTTTGCCTCCCTGGCGCATCAGTACACACAAAGGCTGCAATGCTGGCTACAGGGATTAACCGAGGCTGTGTGGTCCAGTGGTTAAAGAAATGGGCTTGTAACCAGGAGGTCCCCGGTTCAAATCCCACCTCAGCCACTGACTCATTGTGTGACCCTGAGCAAGTCACTTAACCTCCTTGTGTTCCGTCTTTCGGGTGAGACGTAGTTGTATGTGACTCTGCAGCTGATGCTGATGCATAGTTCACGTCTGCGTCTGCTAAATAAACAAATAATAATAATAATAATAATAACAACCACAGTGCGGCCTCCCTAGGACATCAGCATGACAACCGTATGGACTGAGCTGAGTAGGAGTCTTCAAGTGGGCACCTTCCATCCTTGGTGTTTTGTCGCTAGCCCGCGACACCTTAAGAGAGCTCGACAGTGATTCTATCATCCCCCACCAGAATCTTTCCGTCTCAACCAGAGCCAGTTGCTGCTCCTCTCTGCTGCTTCAGATAAGTTCTTCACTATGCGTCGCAACTCTTGACCACTTAATCCGTTGTCTCTGAGAAACCGGGTTGTGGAGTGTGCCACAAATTCTCCTCTACTGGGTAAACCTAGACTCTCCATCCTCGCTGTTTCGCTTCAGCAGCTAGTTGAGCTTACCAAAGTTTCTTCTTCTCATACGCTTAATCCACAGCATCCTCCCATGGCACTGTTAACTCTACCAGGTGAACAAGGCGTGCTGATCCAGACCACAATATCAGGTTGAAGGTTAGTGGTGGCAATGCTGTACTTGCCCCATGATATCACTAATATGAAGGGCAGCCTTTGCATCTTCCACAGCTTCCTTTACCGCCCACTTTCTTCCAGTTTTCAACACAGGTGCTGCCTCCCTCACACATTAATGTAATTTCCAATCGAACCTTGGCGCACTTAAACTCCTCGGTTAGAGATGAGACAGCTGCAGTATCCCTTTACCATACAGTCCCACTCTGCTGAGGCAGCGTGGAACTCCTAACATTTCCTGACGTATGAACTGATTAACGCTTCCAGCTTCTCTACTGTCGAGGAAACCTCATACACAGTGAGTGGCCAAGGAAGTCTTGGCAGCCGTGGCGTGCCGTCAGGACCTTCAAGGTATTCTCTGCTAACCAGACAGTGCCAAGTAAACCGTCAGTCAAATTACATTACGTTGCCTCACTCACTTGCGTACAGTGTGCTTGCTTATACTATGAAACATACTACTCTATTATTTGTTCATTTGTCTGACGCCTTTATCTAAGATGGCTTACAGGGTTTACTAGAGGATTTTTAAGAGTCTAGGGGTTTCCTGAAGGGGATGTGATCAGCCAATAAGAGATCTGCATTTCCCCCACATAAGTCTAAAACAGTAAAAAAAAAAAAAAAACAGTTGAGAGTATTCTCCGTTTCAGTTGAAGGTCTTGAGTGTTTAACCAATAGGCGAGTTGAAGAATGTCCTTTTTTTTTTTAGACAGGCGACCAATCAGGAGTGAGCAGAGGCGGGCCCATAAATCTCCCAGGGTATTCTCTGCCTCACTTGAAGGCCCTGCTTTAGCAACCAATGGGAAAGTCAAAGCTCTGACAGCTGACTAATCATTAGTGAGCAACCCAAAAATATGAAAATTCCTTGGTTAGTACTGCAGTTAGGAGGATAGCTGGATTTGCACGATATTGGTTATAAATATACATTGATAAATACAAATACTTTTTCCAACATCTAATTATTTCGAAATTTATTTTACACTAAAATAAAAAAATGTGAGAAAAAGGAGACATCATAGTCGATTTGGTTGCAAATCCTTTTTCAAGGAGAAGTTTCTCTGAAAAATTGGAGATTGGTAAAAAAGGGAGATATACACCACAGATCCCCGAGCTGACACAGGAAGGAAAGGATATACTGCACTTTCAGAATTCAAATTATGAAAGGTCTCTGTGGCTTACAGGTAGCTGCCACTTAAAAAAAGGAGGGGGGGGTGTGACGACTCTGCTACCCCCGTCCATTTTGTCACGGCACGCCACTGCTTGGCAGTAGACCAAACTGAAAGCACCAGAGTTTGCCCGGTATAGTCAATACTTCTCGTAAAATAATACAGGCCCCTCTAAGATGTCTACCAACGCTGTAAAAACTAAAGTAGTACAGAGAGGAGTACTGTTGGACAAACTGAAAAACCTTCTACGACTAGCAGGGTGGTGAAACAGAAAAAAATGCATTTTATTAATCAGTTTAAACCCAACTTAAAGATACATGAAACAAAGACTTTAAAAAGTTTTTAAAATCAATACATAACACTTTTTTTTTTTTTTTTTTTTTAAATCTGAACTTGTGCTGCATTGTTTTGTTAAAATAGCAAATCGCTGACTTGGTTGTACAGTGTGTACCTCTCACTGTAAATCACGTCCTTACTGCAATAAAACACGTAGGAGTCATTTAAAAGGGTAATGTTTTATTTACAACATATCAAAATATGATCATTAAATGTATGAGGACCCCGATGATCCAAACTGCCCCATCAGGTGACTGGAGAAATATATAATGAAATGTCTGAAGAATCCACCAGCTTTCTATCTTTATCCACGAACCGGAGTAGATCCTGAGATTGATAAAAAAATATCTGGTATACTTGCAGGCTTGCAATAAAAATCAGTAATATAATGGCAAAAATGGGTTTTAAAAACACTGTGTTGTACACTCATTTTATATAGACGCTCATAGCAGCGTTGTTATAATAGAGGGCAACATTTTTAGAATGTTCATTTTAGAGTGCGTATTGGAAGGATACATAAAAAAACAAAATAAATACAGTAAAATACATACAAATGATAATTAATTGTGCTGTAACATAAGGATAAAACCAATAAGACCCTCCACATTGAGCATTACCAGGTATTATGGATCATTTGGTTGTAATACCCAAACAGTCCATAATGCCTGGTAATGCCCTCTCGGCCAGGTTTGTCCACCTATAAAGCTGAAATCTGATCAGTCTAGGCTTTTTAATTGGTGTGGAATGATGCTATGAGTCTATAATAAGAGTTGGCATGTAGCAGTGCACACTATGCCTTGTATAAGAGACCAGACACTGACTCCAAGAACCGAAATAGAAAGGAAGAGAAGAGAATCCTATAATATGTAAAAGGAGGATATAATAATCTTTAAAAATCAATCAATTTTAAACATGTATGGCTCTGTATAGTGTAAGATGGTTACCACTGCTTTTACCATCTTGCTCATTATAACTAAAACTGACTTTGAACAGGGAGATGCAGCTTTTATATATTACAGAATAGTAGCTCGGGATGCCATGACTATTACATTAGACAAACATAAAATACAGTGTTCTCAAAATGTAGGCCTCAAGGCCTCAAATGCAAGTAATGTTGTTTTGGTTTTCTTGGAATTTCATACAAAAGGAATTCTGTTTTTTCAACCAAAAACAAAGGAAATTCCAAAACAAAGAAAACCAAACAACAAAAAAACCTCAGTACAAGCTTTTCTGGTTTTCCTGCTTTCCAAAAGATGCCAAAACCAGAATCCCTTGTTCATCAGGTCTCAAAGGGAATTCCAGGATCCCCCTTTCCCAAACCGCATAGGTAACGTGACCAGATTTTTAAGTCCTTAAACTGGGACAGTATGGAAACATTGTGAATAACTTCCAACTGCCAAGCTACGGGGAAACTAGGGTTTTTATTTTCACTTTGGCAATGTTTGATCTAATACCGTTTTGAAAGTGAATACAGAGACTGGAGATATTCAGAGTGGAATATTTTAAAAACTTCTCTTTGTGAATAAATGATCTTATTGTCTTTGTAATTTCATTTTTACACAAATAATTACATTAAAGAAAAGGGCTTGTAACCAGAAGGTCCCCGGTTCAAATCCCACCTCAGCCACTGACTCATTGTGTGACCCTGAGCAAGTCACTTAACCTCCTTGTGCTCCGTCTTTCGGGTGAGATGTAATTGTAAGTGACTCTGCAGCTGATGCATAGTTCACACACCCTAGACTCTGTAAGTCGCCTTGGATAAAGGCGTCTGCTAAATAAACAAATAATAATAATAATTACACAGTAGCTATTCAATAATATCAAATTCGGAGATTCTTTTTTTATTGCTGATTACTGTTGAAAATCTAGTCCCTTTTCTGCCCAAGAAACTGCATTTCTCTCTTGGATTTTGACTTTCCATCTCTATGCTATCTTCCAGTGTCCGATCTGCAAACCAGGCCCTTCCTGTATGAAAACATTACATATCTCAATATTTCTAATTAGTAAATGGTTACTTCATAGAATTTTTTTTTTTTCAAAATATTTAATTTCTTACCATTTAATATGACATGGTATTTGTTCTGTATGTTTTTTTTTCTATTGAAGTTTCTGCTTGGATCATTAGTGTGCCGTGATTAATAGATACTGTACTAGGACTTTTGTTCAGCCACTTTCTGCTATTAAACTATTACTTTTAAAGGGATGAAAGGTGTTCAACATCCTATCTTTTGACTGTGTGTAATAAATGAAGCCCACTAATCAGCTTTTCTGAGTTTTGTTTAGAAGCTGCCCTGATTACAGAAACAGGAATTTTCTACTGAAGTAATTAAGTATGGTAAATAGTAATCCACGTAGGCAAACCCTTTAAGTTTCTCAGAATAGTTGTATTTCCAAATCCCGCCTTTAACATGTTGTAAGATGACAGGCATGAGTTAAAACAGAAAGAAACCAGTTAAAAACATGTTAATTGCATGATGACATTTCCAGCCTATTCCATTTTTTGGTACCAATCAATGAACATGAGAAAGCATCTTTTGACAATCTAAATTGGTCAACAGTGTAGGCTGAGACATGGATTAAGGTGTAATTTCCGTAATTGTCGCCTATAGCTATACACAAAGCAAAGTCATTTGAACACTGATATACAAATATCATGGATGAAGAGAATAATTCCAACACAATATAAACAGTACCTGTATGAGTCGTTATTGTTAGACTGCAGTAGTCTATCCTCTTCAGGCAGCGAGAGTGATGATTTAGACGAGGATAGCAGCCAGTTTGTTTTAGCAACAGTCAGTGGATAAACCCACCCGCAATTCTCTGTGATTCGTTGACTGTTCAGTAATCCTCCAGATTTGCACGGCACTGTACAGCCGCTTTTTAATGCTACTGGTCGTTCAACCTTACCTTTAGTTGCATCAAGTGTCACTGTACTGTAATAAGTTAGTATGGTAGTAACACAGCAGCCTGCATGGAAATACAATATTCTGTTACCGACGATGCTCTGGGAAAAAAAAACGGGATGAAATAAGCGTCCCAAGAAAGGTTCTGGGGACACTGGGACTGGGGGCCCCAGCTTTATTTATTGTTTTAATTATATTGCCAAAACACATTTCCTTATAAGTCCTGGAAATATTTTGTTACTCTACACCAATATTTTTTGCATAATCATACCATAAGCTTTAAATGTTTTTTCCGTGCTCCTCAATGCATAGAAATGACATGTGATTGTAGTGTGATGATTCAAAAACTTGTATCATCATAAATCCAGCTCGCGAAAGCAAAAGAGAGAAAGGAGAGAGAAAGGCGAATCGGAGCTGAGAAGCAGGAACCCTATCTTAAAGTATTTTATAAATAAAGAGAAAAACAAAGAGCTTTCATAAAGAGAAAGGTTGTCGACCTACTGAATGCAATCTACAAAATTAAACCGCAAACTGTTTTTGGGAAAATTTGCATCGCCATTAGGATCTTTTGCACACTGCCTGTGACTGTTGCTGAGGGACAAAGAGATTTCAGTAAACTTTCAATCATAAACATTTTTCTCAAACATACAGATAGGAATTGTTTATTATTATCATTATTATTATTATTATTATTATTATTATTATTATTAGTAGTAGTAGTAGTAGTAGTAGTAGTAGTAGTAGTAGTATTCCAACATAAGACTGTAATATTTTTTTTGTTTGTTTTTTGTGGTATGTTAACAAAATGCACTAAATATTTTTATTGACATCGAGGCTTGTGTATTCTGTTGTTAGAATAATGAGGTATTGGCTACACTGTAAAAACAACACTTTCGGAGCACCTTCTTAATGGCATTTAGCGTTTATTATCTAAACGCATTGGTGTTCTAGGGAAAAAAAAACACTCAATGAGCCTAAGAAAAGAATTTAAGAAAGGAAATAATTGAAATATGTATATATTTAACCTTGGATGTTGCATATTAATGAAATCCCTTTTGAAATGTTAAAATTAGTAAATGTTTTATTATTTCTCAAATTAAAGCCCACACAACATATTAAAATAAACTAGTTGGACATTATGAAAACACATTGCATGTTCAGAATCTGAACAGCGAGTTTTAATTTTAAACAGTAGTGTTTTAACATCTAAGAACACTTCAACTGGTCTTGATATTTTGCTGTGTATAATAACAAGCAATTAAGCTACTGTCTGTAACTCTCTAAAGCTTGTATCTGCATAAGAAAAATTTGATCTGTTTTTGATTCTTTGACATGGGCTCTTAATCGTAGGGGAATAAGTACATATAAACACATATGAATGTGTATATCTAAATAGTTTAGACACTAATTATTTAAATAGGTTTACTGTATTTGAATCAAGATGAATATATGTATTTGTTCATGGGTGACAAGTGAGGTCTTGTTAAATTACAAAGAAAATAAATTATAAAATTAGAAGGTTGTTACAAGGTAAATTCTGACAATTGAGAGGGGAGCCCTTCTCATAGGACTTGTCCTGGGCCCCAAAATTCCTGGCTGCAGCCCTGATTGTACAGTTGTGAAACTATACAGAGAAATTAGGATTCAGTCTAGACAAAGCGTGAGTCACCAGTGTCCCGAGGAAAGGAATTCTTCAGCTGTGTGTGATTTAAAAGACCCTACACCCATTGACTGCAGCCAGTAGCCCTGTATCTGGATGCTGCTAAATCTACAGCACCCCGTCAATTCAGTTTCGAACATAATAATGGCCTATTCAAATACAATGCAATTCAGTGCCACCCCTTGATACAAAATGTGGCCTTAAGAGGAAGGTGGAACATATGTCAAACAGTTATTTATTTTAATTTTCTTTGACGCAAACTTTTCTAATTGACAGTTTTTTGTATTATTGAAATACTATTTGCAAATGTGTTGCATCACTTTGCATTCAAGTTTCTGGAATAGTTTTACAGTATTAAAGTCTTATTAGAGAGGTACGGCAATTTAACAGATGCTTGATAAGTTTGGCATTTCTGATATTGGTCTTAATACTGAATACAGGGGTTGGCCTTTCTATTGAAGGTGACTTTACATTGCCGTCAATAGGAGCAAATCAGGACTGAAAAAAGTGGCCTGAACTTTTAGATGGCCTTTATACTGAGTTGGCCTTAAAGCAAGGTTACTGTACATATTTGTATTACCATAACAAGTAATATTTGACACAGTTCAGGTGTA
Organism: Acipenser oxyrinchus oxyrinchus; assembly: GCA_030684275.1. Lineage (NCBI taxonomy): Eukaryota > Metazoa > Chordata > Actinopteri > Acipenseriformes > Acipenseridae > Acipenser > Acipenser oxyrinchus. The sequence goes on from CM060258.1 coordinate 28,268,306, forward strand.
TTTTGAATGATATGTACAGGGGTAAAAATCCTAGTATAATGCAATGTGTTGTCCTTTAACACGGAAGGATCACAATTAGAAACAGGCACCAGGCTTTGGAGCTATTTTTGGTCTCCTAATCCTCTCCAGGCTGGTGTTAATAGAGAGAAGGAGCCAGAGCTGAGATGCTGAAGTGCACTCATCTCTCACCGTGTCCTCTCGGCTGCTGGTTAGGTTTCTATCACACCTGTGTAGCTCCAGGGCACACAGATGCCTCAATGGTGAGCCAGGCATGCAACAGTCGAGTAGCTTCACAGTACATGGGTCACTGACACAGAGCTCTCTGCATTCAAGGGCTGTGCAGAGGGGGGGAGATGGAACCGTTTTATGAGGGATTTCATGTTCCAGTTGGAGGTGTTACAGTTGGAATCTCTAGGTTAGGGGGCACAGACAGATGGCAGGCTAATTTACAAGGTGCCTGTGCTTTTTACCGCTGGAAACTCAAATGAGTTTGGTGATCCAGCTGCGAGGGGAAGCTCTCATGGCGCCAGCCTGCCAGCACCGTGCCTAACTGAAGCCAGTGCCATTGCTCCTCTAAAGCATATATACTGTATCAAGGGGGATATTTAAGTACTGTACGTTTTAAGGTGGATTTTTGTTTTCAGATCGATATTGATGGTTTGTCTAACTTTCTTGACTTTCTACCCCAGGTTATCCTGTTTTACCTGAATTATTAAACTGTGGTCCTCCCTATACATTGAGAGAGGCAGAGACACCCCTACACAGTGGCAGACACAAAAACCTCTCGTAAGCACATTAAGACACAGCCTGGGTGTGATTTAGTCTGCGACAGCCTTGCACAGAAAGAAGCGTGGAAGGAGGCCAGGGCTCTCTTTAGCCATGACTGGAGAGCACATAAATGTCTTAAATTTACATAGTCAGCCCCTGTGCAACCAAAAAGCCTGGGCTTGCTTGCCTGGACTCGCTTGGAGGACGAATGCGGGTGATCTAACACTCCCAGCTTGGGAAACAATGGTTCAATTCAGTTCCAGTTCTGTGCGTGGGGGGTGTACTGAGGGATTCCCTTTTATGTGAAGGCTTTGTTCAATGTGTAGGGCCCTATGAAATCCGTTTTATTATTTTTCTGATTTATTTTTTCCTGATTTCGGATTTTTCGGTTTTAAAAATTTGTAATTTGTTAGTTAGATAGTTTTTTATAACCACAAGTGTTTGGTACATTGACAGCAATGATGAAATGCATGAAAAAATATGACAAAAAAACCCTTTCTAAACGGTTTTAATCAAAGTGCTTTCAGAAAAAAAGGGTACAAATAGGCACAATGGAATACAAACAAGCTAGGAACATTGTAAATTAATTTTAAAAGAAATGTAAATAAAAGCCTAAATATTTTGATTTATTCAAATTTAATAAAAAGGCACTTACTAATATCTCCCTGGGAACTTTGGAGTAAAAATGGAGCAACTAGACCCTACATTCTGCAGTAGTCATTACAGTACTATCTGCTCAGAATAATTTATAGGTAGTCATTTCCCCCCCAAAGCAATAACAGTAGCTAGCAAGTGAAGTGGCATGAGAGGCAGAGCTTTTTTACAGTTAAAATCACGGTCGTGTACGGTGGCTGAGAGGTGCAAAAATATATTTTTTATGCATTCCCATGACGTGTTTCTTGAAGCCTCTTGTCATACAAACACCGTGCTATTTCAATGTCATTTTTAAAATATATACATATATATTTTGTTTCTTTAAACTATTTTTATGGTAATGTCCTCAGGTGCCAAATTCAATTTTTTTCTCTGAATTCCGCGATTCCGTCTGTGTTCTCCTCAACACGGATTTCATAGGGCCCTAAAAGTGGGGTGAATGGATCAGGCTGTATGGAAGACCCTCGGGGACCCCTAGTGGTTCAAATTGGAAATTATTTCAAGTGTGTGGGGGGTTCTTCTTGTTTTATAATTAGGGTTGGTCTTAGCAGCTGGTTCTAATTAAAGTCAGAAGGTTGAGGCTGGGATGAAAGTTAGTTCTGAAACCTGTGGGCTATAGAAACCCAGTTGTCTTTTTAAAACGCATTTCCCAGAATAACCATATCGAGAATCCTAAATTGAGTTTTTTTTTGTTTGCTTGTTTTATGAAGTATAGCAAAATAGGCCAATGACAAATGTATTAATTTTATTTAAGGCATTGATTATATAGCAAAGCTGATACTGAGCTGCAGCTAAAGTGTATTTCTGTTTGTCAATATAAAAGAATATTTATTTTTTCACATGACGGGACTGTTTGTAGTTTTGTGTATGTTTGTTTTAGTAGTATATAAATTATTTCATGCATAGGATAATATATTTGTTATTATATTTGAATATATCTGAATATATTATTTTTTTTGTAACTGGTCATAACATGTATAACATAGATTTAAACTTCAACAATATGCAGTACGGAAAAAGGTTAAATATTGTTTATTTTAGACTGTGTTATTTTAACAGCGTGAAATTCGGCCTGTTAATTCTGGATACATTACATACACAGTATGCCAGAGTTTAATCATACTTGTATTTCTGAGATTTATGAACTTAATTAAGTTTAGAAGAAAACCATTAGGACTGCATACCATTAAGAAACAAAAAAAATATATATATAAAAAAAAAACTGGGACGCCATCCAGTTTGTTAGCTAATGGTGTTCAGGTGCTGTTAAGGATGTAGGCTCGCTCTGCACGCAATGGTCATTAACAACAAGGCCAAAAAAGGATCCCCTTTAGCCGGTAAAAGTGTCTGAATGGAGCTCTCTTCATTGTATCTGAGAAAGACTACCCCTTTATACTTCAGTGTCATCATTTGGAGACGGTTTACTCTGTTCTTCCCTAGCCTTTTGCACACTCTGTTTGTGTATCACAGACAGGCCTTGGTCAGGCAGTTTTTTTGCCAGTTGTTTATATTCCCTAAAGGTAGATCCACTGCAGGCACACAGGCTTCCTTTTTCTCCAGAGGCCTTGACTTGTTCACTCTGTCAACTACAGTATGCTCCTACTAGTGCCTGCAGTAACAATATGTTAATGACGTCCACAAGCTCCCCTGCAGCGTAGGGAAGCAAAATAGAAATGTAAACAAAGGGGACAAGGAATATATAAATTAAATAATTATACTATTCAATACTACAACTTTTTTTTTTACAACAGCTAGATATCTACAGGTAGTTATTTCTCGACACTTAAATTCCTTGGTACATATGATGACTATAAAAAGTCTCTATTGTGCCAAGTTTTGGCTGAGCTATCTAGAGCTCTGTATGGCCCTCCCGAACAATTTTTACTTTTTTTGTAACACTAACCCCCTTCTTCTGGTTTTCCTGTTTGCAGGTCACATTTATAACCTCCTGCTGCTGAAGGTAGTATAAACAAATAGCCAGCACACACACATACAGAGAATCCTTTTGTGTTCCCCGAGTGTGACAGACAGAGAGACACGATCAGTGCATAAGGGACCACACTTTGAAAACTGGCCCTTAAAAAGTTGCTAGCAGGGTTAAAATACCTGTCATGTTCACAGGGTGACAGTGTCAGGAAGTATTCCAGTGAGTCAAACTGCCAGCATGTAAACAAGCAGGTAAGTACAGCAAAAAGAAGGCTAAACTATGGAAGAATGTAAACAGTCATCCAGGAAAAATATTTAAATATAATAATTAACATGATTGTGACTAACTGCGGCCTAGTTTAAGCTGAGACCTCCAAACTCAATTTAATGTGACCTGAGCTGGCTTAGAACCCAAGCCCCTAGAGGCGGAAGCCATTTAATGAAGTAGCCCACCACATAGCCTTCTTAAGAAGCATTAAAAGTAATCATTAAATCTTCACCTATTGACAATTTTGGTATTCCTGCAATTCACTCATCATATAGAGAAAGTTGATAGATGCCAGCAAAGAGAAAAAAACTGTGTTTTTATATGTTGTAAATTACAGCAATGTTAAAAAAAACCCCAAGTTTATGCAGCCGTTGATTTCGTTTCTAGGAAAACATATCCACTGATAGAAGAGAAGAAGGGGGTTTTGTCGAAGAAAATGAAAGCACAAAACCAGGGAACCTAATGACTAGACTCTCTTTCTACTCATAAAAGTCATTAATGATCTTCTAAGTTGCATTAACTAAAAATCTGTTATGTTTGTATCCAGACCCCTGGTTTAAGTGTTCTGTAATGAAGCTGCTAATTTATTAAAGACCCACTATTAAGCAGTTTCATGTGCGTAAAAAAATTATACAATTAGGTTTTCTTTTCGGGTTAAACCGGGTGGTCTCTGTTTAATACATTCCTCCCATAGTTTATAATTCTGTATGCTCCATTGGAAAGAAACTACATTGACAGTCCAGTTTGTTTACATTCCTCAAAAACGGGCACTATATCTTGTCCACTACTGTACCCTGCTGACCGTACCACTGTATCCTAGTAAGATGTTATTGCTGCTACTTGAAGCAGTAGGATATTATAAACAGTAGAGACACTGAGAGTGGTGAGGGTATGGAGGGTAGAGTTACCTTGGCATGTTGTTGATGCTGAATCACTGGGATTCTTTAAGACCATCTTGACAGTTTCGAGATCAATCAGCTACAAGAACCAGATGAGCAGTGAAGGGACAAATGGCCTCCTCACATTCTCTTGTTTGTTCTTATGTAAAGTCTGTTTTTATATTTAAAATACAGATTTAAATTCACCTTTTTACTGAAGTGGGTTATTTGACAACCGTCTAAAACTGTTTCATGAATACCAAATTGTATTCGGTCTAAACATACTTTAAATAACAGATGAGATAAAGCACAGGGCCCGCCTTCTTTAGTTCTTCTATTTTTATTCCAGTGATCTGACAGTTCTCTGGGTGTGTAAGCCTTGTGCAGATGTGAAAACACATATAGCTATTAAAAGATTACCAAAGCTGACAAAACATTGACTGGTTCTTTAGATGAGATTAGCTAGCTGCTTTTCCACTTGCTCCAAAACAAGGCCTGGTGTATTCTATTCCCCCTGCCATTAAATAAAAAGCAGTTATCTTAGTTCTTTTCAAAGTACATGGAGCTGACAAAATAATTCCAGTAAATCTTACCTAATATGTATTACCATCTCCTTGAGGATCACGCATTTTCCTAAACAAAAGAATCTCACATCAGTTAAACGTTACGTTGTGTGTTTAGTAATTTGTAATTTTCACTCCTGTTAGCGACGCCAACCGACTCTCAATGCTGCACTTCCTGTCATAAAGGAACGCAGCTGACATTTTCTGCAACAGCTTCAACTAAAACACTATTAAAAAATCCTGTTTTTAAGACCTGCAAAATGATGTCTATACATATAAGATAAGAATTACTGGAATTGTTATGTTAGCTCTGTACTTTAGGGTTTATGAGTATAGTAGGCGTTCAGGCTCCTAGTTTCCTTGTTCATGGACTATTTAATATTTCAAGGTGAATTGCTCTGCTGTAGCTTGCAAACATGTCTGTACATACTATCAACAATAGCTTCGTAAAGCACATATTTACGACTGGGACCGTTGCCAGGGGATGGGTATTTTTCATTTAACATGCTGATATTCAAAGACCAACACTTACACTTTTTTGTCCAGAAATTGTTCAAATATGTACCTTTTTATAATCATCACAACCTTAAGTGCAATATTCTTAAAAAAGGGACCCTTGAAATGACTTTTTTCCATATTTTTGCAGTTTTTAACAGGCAAAGTGAGTGAAAAGTATTCACCGACATGTTGTTTTAAAATGAAAGGGTTTTGCATATTTTAGTAGATATATTCATGAAACAGACTTCAATCAGATTCTCTTTATGTACACTTTACAATTATATTTATTATTGTTACTTTTTTCTTTAACAATTATTTTTCATTAATTCCTGATTTTCTCCCAATATTGGAATGTCCAATTATTATTCATCCTGACTTACCGCTGCAACCCCTGAACTAACTTGGGAGAGATGAGGACGAGCATTAAAAGATTACCAAAGCTGACAAAACATTGACTGGTTCTTTAGATGAGATTAGCTAGCTGCTTTTCCACTTGCTCCAAAACAAGGCCTGGTGTATTCTATTCCCCCTGCCATTAAATAAAAAGCAAACCGACTCTCAATGCTGCACTTCCTGTCATAAAGGAACGCCATCAGCCATCCACTTTTTCTTGCTGTACAAGCCCGCTGTGCAGCCATCTCAGAACTTACAGTGTCGGAGGACCATGCAATTCTGAAAAGCATATAGGCAGGCCTGCAGGCCACAGCGGTTGCTGGTGTGCGGTGAGCCAAGGACTCCCTAGCCGACCTAACCCCTCCCCGCCTGGGCAGTGCTTGGCCAATTGTGCGCTTCCCCTGTCTGTATGGCATAGCTTGGATTCGAACCAGCGATCTCCTGCACTCCAGGCAGAGTGCATTACCGGATGCGCCAAAATTATATAAAGAGTTATAATTAAACAAACCATATGCAACCATTTTTCTCTACACCTCCTGCATCTTTCAGTATTTGTCAGCTTACTGGTACTCTTGACTGGCATGATGACTAGAAAAATAGATTAAAAGGTTTGTTTGCTTTTCTTTACTGACAAGGCTGTTAATGGTAACTTTTAAGACACAAAAGTATTCCAAGAATATTCAAGCAACGTATACATTACACAGCAATCGATGCTTCTAGAGTTTTAGAAATATTGGCTTAATCTACTGTTTACTTCAGTAAGACTTCTGATTTCTAATACAGTGCATTACAAAAACTGCATCAGAAGAAGCAGAAATAGACAAGAGAAAGCAGATACGATGGCACACTGTGAAGCACAAGCAGTGGATAGATATTTCTGTATGTATGTATATTTCTGTATGTAAAATATTAAAATGTATATACAATTGCAGTTTTCAAACTTTACAATGTTTAGTTTTCACAATTACAAGTACAATGTTTGTAGTTATGTAGCTTATTGAAGACTATAAAAGACTTCAGGAACTGATGAAAAAAACATAAATTAGAGAGCAAACCCTGTTTTTTATCTATATATATTTTTTTAAAATGTCTGTATTCCCCTGTTTTCTATGCATGTTGGTAAATACATTTATAAGGTCCTTACACTGAGGTTTCATGTAAAATGTGACAATTTCATGAACACCAAGACAGGCCTTACTTCAGTAACAGCTGTTGTCCGTCAAGAGAAAGTTGACCTTTCATCTCAATAAAAAAGAAAAAAAAAAAACTTTATTTAAACAACTTGGATCTGAGCAAAATTATGTCAAATGTCAATGAGGACATTTTAGTCTTAAAATCAAGGGACAACATTAAAAATGCTACAGTAACATTCAAAATAAAGAAAAGATTAGTAAAGAATAATATTTCATACTTAACCTGTTTTGTTCTCTGAAGAATTTGTAGAGCAAAAAAGTCGGTGAGGACATTTGGGGGGGTGTAAAGTAACCCAAAAAAAGAAAAAAATGTAAATCAATTTATGTTGTTTGCAAAAACATATTTGTTTATGTACTTTTGTTTGTTTAACCTGAAAGAAAATTTCTAAGGACAGATTATCGGCGAGTTAAATGAAAAACGTCTGGGGCATAATTCTTGCAAATAAGTTTATACCACAGCATAGCTGCTGAATTTGAATACAGGGATCAGACCAGGCTTGGCACCACATCTGACGAAAGCACGTGTTGCATATAAAAAAAGGAGGCATTAACATCGCTTTTCCATTGGAAGTGTTATTCTTAACATTCAGAGTTTTGCATACAGTACAGTAGCAGCCATCCTTTTTAAATGCTTCTTTTGTTTGGTAACTATAACAACTTCATGTAAAACTTGTTATGTAAAGTTTAATTTTGGCAATAGCCTTCACTAGCTCAACCAATGCAGTGTAAAAGTAGATCATCAAAACCTAGATACCCTGAAGAACTTGAACTGAAGATCTCAAAGGATGCTGCTTTTCTAAGCTGAGTTTTTGTTTTTCTAATAATATTTTTCTGGAAAAGCATAGTGTAGATATTATATATATATATATATATATATATATATATATATATATATATATATATATATATATATATATATATATATATACAGTACTGTGCAAAAGTTTTAGGCAGGTGTGAAAAAATGCTGTAAAGTAAGAATGCTTTCAAAAATAGACATGTTAATAGATTGTATTTATCAATGAACAGAAGAAAAATCTACATCAAATCCATATTTGGTGTGACCACCCTTTGCCTTCAAAACAGCATCAAGCATCAATTCTTCTAGGTACACTTGCACACAGTTTTTGAAGGAACTCGGATGGTAGGTTGGCCCAAACATCTTGGAGAACTAACCACAGTTCTTCTGTGGATTTAGGCAGCCTCAGTTGCTTCTCTCTCTTCATGTAATCCCAGACAGACTCGATGATGTTGAGATCAGGGCTCTGTGGGGCCATACCATCACTTCCAGGACTCCTTGTTCTTCTTTACGCTGAAGATAGTTCTTAATGACTTTCGCTGTATGTTTGGGGTCGTTGTCATGCTGCAGAATAAATTTTGGGCCAATCAGATGCCTCCCTGATGGTATTGCATGATGGATAAGTATCTGCCTGTACTTCTCAGCATTGAGGAGACCATTAATTCTGACCAAATCCCCAACTCCATTTGCAGAAATGCAGCCCCAAACTTGCAAGGAACCTCCACCATGCTTCACTGTTGCCTGCAGACACTCATTCGTGTACGCTCTCCAGCCCTTCGGCGAACAAACTGCCTTCTGCTACAGCCAAATATTTCAAATTTTGACTCATCAGTCCAGAGCACCTGCTACCATTTTTCTGCACCCCAGTTCCTGTGTTTTCGTGCATTGTTGAGTCGCTTGGCCTTGTTTCCACGTCGGAGGTATGGCTTTTTGTCCGCAAGTCTTCCATGCAGGCCACTTCTAACCAGACTTCTCCGGACAGTAGATGGGTGTACCAGGGTCCCATCTGCTGCAGTAAGTTTCCTTGGCCGACCACTGCGTCTACGGTCCTCAACGTTGCCCGTTTCTTTGTGCTTCTTCAAAAGAGGTTGGACAGCACATCTGGAAACCCCTGTCTGCCTTGAAATTTCTGCCTGGGAGAGACCTTGCTGATGCAGTATAACTATCTTGTGTCTTGTTGCTGTGCTCAGTCTTGCCATGGTGTATGACTTTTGACAGTAAACTGTCTTCAGCAACCTCACCTTGTTAGCTGAGTTTGGCTGTTCCTCACCCAGTTTTATTCCTCCTACACAGCTGTTTCTGTTTCAGTTAATGATTGTGTTTCAACCTACATATTGAATTGATGATCATTAGCACCTGTTTGGTATAATTGTTTAATCATACACCTGACTATATGCCTACAAAATCCCTGACTTTGTGCAAGTGTACCTATAAGAATTGATGCTTGATGCTGTTTTGAAGGCAAAGGGTGGTCACACCAAATATGGATTTGATTTAGATTTTTCTTCTGTTCACTCACTTTGCATTTAGTTAATTGATAAATATAATCTATTAACATGTCTATTTTTGAAAGCATTCTTACTTTACAGCATTTTTTCACACCTGCCTAAAACTTTTGCACAGTACTGTATATATATATATATATATATATATATATATATATATATATATATATATATATATATATATATAAAGGGCTTACTAGGCAACATGTTTGTTAAATATGCTTATTTATTTGGAATTCGTATGGGACATTTCACATTTATAGATTCTTAAGAGATCGCCAGTCATTGTTACCAATTGCAGTTGGGAAACTAAGTTCAAGAGAGAGGAAAACACCCAACACACAGAACTAACCCAGCTGGTCAGTCGAGTATGGCCCAGTCATTCTCAAAGAGGTGTTCTGATGGTCTTGTCCATATGGCCAGGGCCCTCTGCCAAGCGGGCATTTTGCCTTTTTCTTACTAGATAAGCTGGTTGAGCTTTGAAGAAAGCTGGCTGGTGTTAAAGGACTAGAAAACAGAAGCGGCCTTACTTTTCATTACCCTTATAATAGCTTCCTATAGTAAAAGCAAGTGTAATGAAGCTTAGTGAAAGCATGGCAAACTATAGGTAGCATTGTAAAGCTCAGCGAGTTATGGTAAAGCATATCTTGAAAAAAAACTAGTAAACTATAATAAACTATAATAAACTTTGGCAAATACAAAGTACTGTATAAGCATTGGAACACTGCAAAATTACTGTGCAAATTTACCATGGTAAACTTTTTTTGTTTTTGTTTTTCACACTTCATTTTCACTTTACAATCCCATTTTTCCTACTTCAATACATAATATACATAATTGTAAGAATTCGTAATAACCAAAGCATTAAAAACGTGCTTACCTGACATTCTGAAAAGGCCTTTATTGCTTTGCTGTTCGTGCTAGTACTGTCCTTATTCACTTCCTGTGTTACAGGTATTAGGATCCCACCTGAACCTTGCACTTCTGTTCATTACTGCACATAGGGAACTATGTGGGGTCCTATTGCCTATAACACAGGAAGTGAAGAGAAACCATATTTGTTATTGTTATGAACATAAAGATGTTTTTAAAGCTTTGGTTATTAAAATATTCACAATGTTGTAATGAATGTATTTATTTATTTAGCATATTGACAGGGTATGAGATGTAGCTATACAGTCTGTGTCTCTTATCCGTGATGGTGGGGGATATTTATAGTGTTCTTTTATTTGGCACGGGCATTACAGTACGTGACCAGTTAAATTGATGTATTGAAAGACCATAGTCCCAATTAAACTTGGTCTGAAATTCCTGTAATTATTGTACAACATCTGTCTCCTGTGGGAAGATATTTAAGGACCGGCACACAGGAAGCAGCTTTGATAAAAAAAAAATTACAAAAATTGAAATAGAAAGAAAGGAAATAACAAATGAGCCCGCCCTCCATGAAGGATTGCTTGTGAATTGAGTACTAAGTCTACGACCTGGGTGCAAGGGAAGGAATGTAGAAGTGGAACATTTACTTCTATTAGGTCCTGCTGGGGCTCAGATATGTCACACAAGTTTCTCCAACTTCATTAGGACATTCTTTGGCCATTGCGAGTACACGAATGTGAGAATATACATGTACAAATTTTAGTATCCCAGTGAAGGGAGCTTGTTTGCAAATTCCCCATCGTCACGACAACTGCTAAAATCTCTTAAAGCATTTCAGCTGCACATTCCTATTTTCAGTGATACTGAAACTCCTTGAGTCAAATCTAACGGCACATTCCCGGTGACCTGAGATGCTTGAGATTGTCTCGAGAATTCTAAGCAGAACAGCCTTCCTCATTTCATTCAAATCAATTGATAATGTGACTTGATGCAATTTCAAAGCCAGGTAAAGGCAAATTTAGAGAAGAAAAATACAAATGATAACTCAATAATGGACTAACAGAACCCATCACCATTCAGAAGGATTGCAAACACCATACAACTGGCAGGGGAATGTGGGAAGGGGAAAGCAATTGCAATGACATTTGAAGCTACATACCTGTAATTAACTTCTGGTTTTTTTTTAAAGGAAATATTAATTTTATAAAACTGAGGAAAAAAAGAAAAAACATAAAAACAACCTGAGAATTCTTACAAGTGAGTTCATTAAAGACTGGAGTAAACACATTGAAAAGATGCCCCACAGTGTCTTTCTCAATCTGTTGTTCCTTAAATGGAAAGGAGGGAGGGTCAGTGGGATGGTGGTGTTGGTTTCACAAAAAAGATAATTTCACAACTTGGCAGTAAGTCTATAAACATTCTGCAAAAAAAAAAAAAAAAGCAGACTGTTCCAAATTCCTGCATGTATTGCTTTCAAGTTTGCGTGCCGATGCTAAATTTGTTTCTTTTCTCTTCTGCAGCCACCATGAAGAAGAACAATGTGGGCTGGCTCAGGGAGAAGCCAGGAACTTTCGGAGGGAACGGACAGAGCGTGCCTCAGACTAACGGAGCTAGCTTCTCCGAAGGAGACCTCTTGCTCCAGGTAAGTCCGGGAATAGGCCTGGACCCTTCCCCTGGGAATTCCAGTGAACTCTATCTAGTGAGGCGTGCTGTCACGCCCCCAGTGCAAACAACAAACATGCTAGTTTCCATTTCATTTCCTAAACATTTTAAAGTGGCTGTATCTAATAATTCCATTAATCTTACCAGTTTAATTAATATTGGTCTCACATATGCATACATTCTATAGTAAACCATGTTTTTTATTTTAAAACATTGATTGTAAACAAAGATATCTGAGACTAGACTTGGTTACAGAAATATCTGTTTGCAAGCCATGTTTTCAGTTAGTGCTGCAATTGGAGGTAAGATTTGTTCCCACCCCTTCCATGGCTTCTATCCTATCATTAATCAACCAGCTGCTTCCCCTATTGACTGACATGCTTACAGCCAGTAACATGCTTTGACCCACAAAACACAGAGGTGAAATGTCCCAGGAAGTGCACACATAACAGATATCATGAAAATAAGGCATGGAAACTGAGAAATTTCTTTAACCTAAAGTAGTTCATGTTTGCTGGATATTTTAACCAATCAGAAAGCCATCGCCTTTTGATAGACATTTCAAATGTATTTATTTAAGCAGGATAGAACCCTTGAGATACACATCTCATTCACAAGGGGGTCCTGGCAAAAAAGCTGGCAAGAAATAGCATTATAAAATCAATAACAAAAAAGAAACAAATCTTACAAACAGGACAAAAACAATTAACAGAAAACAAAAGAACGTCATAAAAACAGTGGTATAAAATAGAAACATAAAATCAAACCATTCCAATGTGGGCAGCAGTGTGGAGTAGTGGTTAAGGCTTTGGACTCTTGATTGGAGGGTCGTGGGTTCAATCCCAGGTCGAGGACACTGCTGCTGTACCCTTTAGCAAGGCACTTTACCTAGATTTCTCCAGTAAAAACCCAACTGTATAAATAGGTAATTGTATGTAAAAATAATGTGATATCTTGTAACAATTGTAAGTCACCCTGGATAAGGGCATCTGCTAAGAAATAAATAAAAATAATAATGTACACGATCCTGGGCATAGTTTGATACATTACTGCAAAATGTGTGGAAGACTGTACAGCCTTTCATTTTATATTGAATATGAAACCAATTAGCCAACCCTGTACAATAAGGATAGCACCTAGATTTGACTGGCATATTTTTGACAGTGGTTAAAGGTATATGCACATTTCTAAACGTTTAACACTTTGCATTTAAATGTTTAACTCTGTAAACTATTATCATCCCTACCTTAAACCACCTACATGAAAACCACTGTTTAACATGCTCCAAAAACATGCTTTAAAGTGTAATGAACAGAGCCCTAGGTAATGTAATATTGAATTGTGTCTTGTGATCAATAACACACACAGTAGTGCAATACAGCACTGCTCCCCACTGCTGCTGACTTGCCTTGAACTGCACTGCTTCAGTTTAACCTTAAAGACTCTAAATTGTTTTCACTTTCATGCTTTCATGGTAGGTACGAGGATTGTGCTATCTGTTTCCCGTTTGTTCTTTCCCAGAGGTGGCAAGTGGCAGTAGGTGAACAAGTCTGGCAGAACTAGAAGAAGGTTTTTATTGGAAGAAATTAACTATTTCTATCAGTGGGTGGTACTTGAGTGTGCCAGAATAATGGAAATACAAGAACTTGACTTGACAGTATAAACCGAAAATACATACACTATACACCATGACCGTTGCAAGCCCTGCAGTTCACGGAACAGTGTAATTATTCCACAAGTGAGGATTAGGCTGATTAACGGCAGGCCGTTATGAATATGCAGGATTCTGTTTATATAACAAGTACAATGTATGGAAAATAAGTTACTTTACGATCAGAATTAAACAGCTTTCCATAGATACAGCTGTCCGTTTCTGTTGTTGGATTTGAATGAGGTTAAGGCTTGTTTAGAGGTCTGCAGTGTTGAGTTAAACTGGTAAGCGATACAATACAATGAAACTGTAGATGATATAAAGTAATTGAAATGAAAGTGCTGCGTTGTCCAGCCACTGGACTCTGCCTGTCTCTCATGTTTGGGTCAGTCGGGTCATGGGGTTGAGGTAGGAGTAGGGTTGTTTTTGGCAGCAGTGTAAAGTCAAAGGATCCCTCCCTCCTGTTAATATCAAGCAGTGCCGGAAGTGCTTTGTTTATAGGGAACAAGGTCCTTTGCGTGACTGGAAGGGCTATTCTCTCCTACTTGTTAACATGTTTAACACCCGAACAAAGGAGCCACTAATTGCAGGGGATGTTTACCCAGTCCAGCTCACTTTCTGTTTATTGACATCGTTGTATTTCTACAGGTACTCAGATTTAAGTTTGTGTTCAGTAATACGTCTAATGTCTGAGAACCAATAGGTCTAAGTCCTTTTCCCCTTCTTTATTGCACTTTGTGATAATTTTACTATGGGGAACTTTTCTGAGGGCAGACCCAGGCCTCCAGAGGTGAAAAGCCTGGGAATCTAGTTAATTAACTTGCTGCGCAGACTAGCCCCTCCACCTCATCGTTTCTGTTTCACTACTTGTTAAATTGTCTCTCAACTTTTTTCCATCACAGTATTTTATTTGCTGGTATGTGGTTTACATTTTTGTATTCTAAGCTTTACCTGGTCTATTGTACATGCAAGCTATTGGAAATGAATGAATGAATAAAAATATACAGAGAGCATTTATATTTAGATTGTAATGCATTGTTTGCATGGTGGTTCTGGTTTCTGACGTATTGTGCCTTTGTTTTTTTTGCAGGCTCTGAATGGCTTTGTCCTGGCAGTCACAGCAGAAGGATATGTTTTCTATTCGTCACCTACCATACAGGACTATCTTGGCTTTCACCAGGTTAGTAACACAAGACTGGGTACTAGGGCAGGGTCAAATGAAGTTCTATAACAAAATAGATTCCCTGCATCTTAGCTACAATACCCACACTTCATTTCAAGCAAAAGCAAATCAGTTGTAACTTTCTATCTTACATTTAAAAAACAAGCTCTGACTCTTTTTTCAGGAAATAATGT